>OZ034820.1:38916385-40272850 GCA_964030455.1 Linum trigynum
GCAGGGGTGGACTTTCCTCGGCAAATTTTGTAAGACAAAGACGGAGGATGAAAGATGCGCCGACTGAGATCGGCCTGGGGCTTCGAAGGAAGGGGAATGGGCCGCTGTAGACGATCAGTATGACTGAGCCTCCTGCCGGGATTTCGAACACAAAATCGGAGGAGGAATGGGCTGCTGTAGACGATCAGTGTGGCTGATCCTCCTGCCAGGAGTTCGAACACAAAATTGGAGGAGGAGCGCGACGCCGTCAATAGCAAAACGGAGAAGGAATTGGCCGCCGACAAAGAAGGAATGAGGAGTCGATGGCGGGGGAATTGGGTGCTGTCGTAGATCACTTTGCGCCTCCTGCCGGGATTTGGAACACAAAATCGCAGGAGCAAAGCGGCGCCAAAACTGGAAGACGAAGAGTTCAAAAGATACATAATATTAAAAGAGGGAATTACGTAAAAAGCCTTCCGAATTGTGCGGGTAATCAAGCAGGGGCTGACGTGGCAATTTTTTTCTGCCTACATTCCCTTATATTTATGTGTAGATTACAGTTATTATTCTTGTACTAATTATTTTTGAATCCACATTACACTCCATTGAATCGGAAGAAACAGATGGAGCTTGACCATATTAGGATCTGAATCCCCAATACTTATAATTAGCCCTTCAGTTAGCTACTTCCCTAACACGGGTCAGTGTAAAATCTATCTACAGTTTATGGGGATGAGTTATCGTCACTTCCCTAAGGGGATGTGAGATTTACATCCAAGGACAATTTAGGTATGAAAAAAATAGAATCTATTATTTATTTTTGTATTAATTACATATTGGAAATTAAAAACCCAGATTAAATGCTTTTTTAATTTAAATCCTACAATTAATACGCTTATATATATATAAGCGTGTGTATATATATATATATATATATATATATATATCTTTCTTTTCCAGCAACCTCTTCACTCCGACAGCCAAACTTTCTCCGACCGACGACTTTTTCCGGTGAAATGCTCCAATCAGACTTGCTTCGGCCATCTACAAAAAAACCACTACGTTAGTGTGTTAGTGGTACTGATTTTCATCTAGTGGTACGCTACCACTATCACTGGTACCGCTACCAGTGAATAGTGGTACGATACCACTACCACTGGTAGCATACCACTAGACAGAAATCAGTACCACTACTCACTGGTACCGCTACCACTGAGTACTGATACGCTACCACTACCAATAGTACCGTACCACTAGACAGAAATCAGTACCACTAGAGAATAACATAAAAAAACAAGATAAAGAATCTGGAAAATCTCAGAGCTGGAAAAAAAATTAAGGAATGAGGAAAGGAGAAGGAAGGGGAGAGGTCGTTACCTCGCGGCGGCGGCAGAGGAGGACGGCGGGAGAGAAATGGCGGTGACAGGAGTTGCAGGGAGGTGAGAGGGCTGCGACGGGGAGAGCGTTATGGTGCGGCAGTGATGGGAGGCGGAGACGCAACGGCTACGGCGAGAGGGAGACGGTGGCAGCAGGAGGGAGAGACAGAGAGCAGTTAGGGTTCTTGGGAGAGGGAAGAGTGAGGAGAGAGGAAGAATTTTTTTTAGGAAATCAGATTATATAGAAAATGAGAAAGGATCCTGCATGGTAAGTTTTTCTCTTCCAAAAATACCCTTCATTTAATCTAAACCGTTAATTTGAAAAACCAAGAGAGAGTGGATCTAATGACTGCGAAGGAGGAAGCGAAAATCACAACCCCTATGGGATTGTGAGGCCCAGTTTTTGGCTAATATGGCTTTTCGTGTGGTGTGCCTTGTAGCCAAAAATTTGGCGGCTCTGTCTTGCTAAAATTTCAAACCACAGCCAGACAAATAAGTCGTATTCCATTTTAAAGGGCTCAAGATAGGGTGCATAACCATGGGTTATGCATCCATCAATAATCAAATCTGGACCCCTTCATTTAGAAAATCCAAATCTAAGGATGGAGAATTAAAGATCATTTTTATTTTCTCTAGCTTTCTTAATCGGCTCATATCTTTTTCGTTTTAACTCGAATTTTAATTTTTTTTGCACAGGTGGAACGAGTTCATCGTGCTCTACAAAATGAGATCAATTTTCAATATTTTTTTAGAACAAAAAATTCTGGCTTCTCGGTACCAACTGAATACCATATGGTATTTTCTTCATTTTTAATTCGTTTTTGAAAACGTTTGCACAAAAGGGATGAGTTCATCATGATCTATTGGATCTACAAATTTATGGGTAAACAAATTATAGGACCAAAAAATACCACACAATACCATACAATACCACCCTGGTACGGGGTGGTATTGTATGGTATCTTCTTCGTTTTTGAAAACGTTTGCACAGAAGGGACGAGTTCATCATGATCTATTGGATCTACAAATTTATGGGTGAACAAATTACAGGACCAAAAAATACCAAACAATACCATACAATACCACCCTGGTACGGGGTGGTATCTTGTGGTATACAATGTTAAAAGTCGTAAATGACAATTAATATATTTCTACTATCATGTATTCAACCATCCTACAGTCTTGGTTTGTTCATACCACCATGGTACTTTTTTCAAACCATAGGTATGCTTTTATTTCAATACCAGTCAATACCATATGGTATAAACTGGTAAAAAATGAGTCAATTTTTTTTGTTCGAAAAATATGTTAAAGTGGATATCATTTTGAAGAGCACAATTAATCTGATCTAACTGTGCAAAAAAAATTAAATTTCGACTTAAAATGAGTGAGAAATCGGCTGTCAAAGATTAAAGAGGGGGAAATTAAAGGCTTTCCAGGAGAGAGAGGATGCTGATGTCATGCTGATGTGGACGGGTTACTCATGGTTACTCACCACGGGTGCGGATACTATAACAACACAATAAGTGTTGTTATAGTAACATCAAGGGTAAATATGTCAAACCAACAAAAAACAAAAAATTAAATAAAAAACACTAATTCTAAACACCACACGCGTTCTCTTATCCCTCTTCTCTCCCACCGATCTGCAACCCCACTGCCGCCAGTATTCATTCTCGCTTTTGCCGGAAACGGATTTATCGACGGCGAGATCGGTGGCGCTGCTCCTCCTCCCTTCCGGCCGGAAAATATCTGGTCATTTCTCTCGTTTCGCTTCCTATTCGCCTCAATTTCACCGGAGATTGGACATGTGAATCTCAATTACTTTCGATAACCTAACCGTCATCTGCTGCGCGATTCGTCTTCTTTGCTTCTGTTCCAGATTATCCATGGCGGCGTACAACAACACCTCGGCTTCTGATCGGCAGCTACGGTGGCGAGGAGGGAAACCGAATGTTCTGTCTCTGCGTATGAGTTGTCGAAGTAGTAGTAGCCATCTTCTTTCCCGAGATGACCTTTTCACTGTTGTGGACATTGCTGGACGTGGTGTTCTTCGGGAAGCCGTCGGTGATTAGAGCCGTTCAGGGATGATGACGGGGCTCGTTTGTATCACTCCCGACGCAGGTTGGTTTGGAATTTCTGAGACCCGCTGGATTCCCCTCAACTGGGAGGAAAGAGTTTTTGTTGTGTCAATTACCTGAACAGAAGGGGTACTCATGGTTTCGAATTGTTGTTGCCTCGAGAGTTTCGGATCAATGTAGCCATACAACTGGTCAACGAAAGTTGATTCCATGGATTTGAGATAAAGCCTATGCTCCTCATTGGTCCACTCCTTAGGCATAGATGATTCCACAGGCGGCTCCTGCAGAAAACCAAACATCACCCGTCACCATCCATGCAGTCGAGCAATGCTAAGGGAAAATCATGGTCAAGACATCATTCCCTATTGCCAAACATTCTCACAGGCTTCAACATTGTTGAACATCATACCAAACTAACAACCCAGATCACAATTCAGCGATAAAGTCGCTTCTTTACTTGGGGACACTCTTAAAAACAAATTAGCAACCCCATGAATCAAAATAATAGAAATCCCTCAGTAATCCCTCTCTCTCTGTGTTCTTTGAATATACAGATTGGTTCATTTGGCCAATCCTTAGGATTAACAATTCAAAACATCTAATCTCAAAAGGGTGAATCCCGTTATTTGGTATGAAGATCACAAGTATCTCATAAGCACACCAAAAACTTTCTAATATAAACCACAAATATGGTAAAACAAACCATAAAATGCATACCAGAAACCTTCAAATGTAAAGCACAAGTCTCGAAAAACATACCAGAAACACAAGAATGCAAACCACTAATATTTCTAAAACACACTAGAAACTTCATAAAACAAACCACAAACATGATAAAATAAGACACAAAAAGCATACTAAAAACCTCCTAATCCAAACCACAAATTCTCTAAAACAAACCAGAAATCGCACAAAGCAAACCACAAATATTTCGAAAAGCACACTAGAACCCCCTCAATGCAAGCCACAAACACGGTAAAGAAACCACAGAGTGTTCGAAAGCATACCACAAATCTCATAAAACAAACCAGAAACACCATAAACCAAACCACAAATATTTTGAAAGCACACCAGAAACCTCATAAGGCAAACCACAAACACGTTAAAGCAAACAAAAAAAAAACAAACCAGAAACGTCCTAATGCAGACCAAAAATCTACTAAAACAAACGAGAAACTCCACAAAGCAAACCACAGAATTTTCAAAAACACACCAGAAATCTCATAATGCAAACCACAAACATGATAAAGCAAACCACAAAAACAAACCAGAAACGTCCTAATGCAGGCCAAAAATCTATTAAACCAAAACAGAAACCCTCCAAAGCAAACCACAAATTTTTTGAAAGCAAACCAGAAACTTCTCAATGCAAACCACAAACACGATAAAGCAAACCAGAAACTTCTTAATGCAAACCACAAACACGATAAAGCAAACCACAAAAGGCATACAAAAATATGAGAAACCAAACCATAAATCTCACAATGTAGACCATACATCTGGTGGTCGTTGTCCGTTGACCGGTCAACGAAGTTCGTTGACCGAACTCCGGTGACCGTCAGACAGCATATTCCGACGCCGATAGGCATATTCCGGCCCCGATGACTAGATTCCGACGCCGGTAAGCATATTCCGACACCGGTAAGCATATTCCGACAAGAAATAGCATATTCCGGCAAGAAATAGCATATTCCGGCGACAAAAAGCATATTCCGGTGACCGGCGACAAGTTTTCGGCGACCGGTGGCAGAATTCCGGCGACCAAATTTTTGGGCAGAAAATAAAAAAATATTTTTTTTATTTTTTTTATTATTTAAACAGATTTTTCATAATGACAATTATACCCCTACTTTGATTTTACACTAGGTCAACTCATCTAATAAAAAGTCATCACAATCCTAGCTTCCTATTGGTTGGAGACTAGTGTTGTTACAATAACAACACAAAGGGTGTTGTTATAGTAACCGGTCGCTACTCACCCACAAAGTTACTCACCGGATCTGCTCCCCATAGTATCTATTGGCGGCACTATCTTTGGCTTTGGCTGCGAAATTCAATTTCTCCGTTGATTTTCTTTCCTTAAGAATAAGATAGACACAAATCCTTTCCCTCCTTGCATCTCTGTTTCCCTCTTATATTAGGCTGTGACGGCAAAAATCTTGCCTCCCAGAATCGATATAGTCAAGAACTTCGTTCCGTCAATTGATTCCATAGATATTGGTTGAGTTTTATGATTGTTCTCTGCCTCCGTCCGGTAGGTTTCAGTTCACGTTCTGATTCGACAATTCACCTCCCTTGTCGATCTTGAGACTTGCATATTTATCCATTCTTCTTGTTTTGTTATCGTTCATGATCATTGGGACGGAGTGCTGGTGGATCTGTCTTTTAGGGTTTATCATTCTTGGAGATTATATGCTAACTGTTTGGATTGAGAAAAAAAAGTTATTCAAGCTACATCCGTGTTTCTCTTTATCGACTTGATGTCCCCTGTAAGCCCAATTACCGTAGGTCTCTAGGGAACAATTGTGGTCCAAGTGTAATTATCACTCAATGATTTAATATATAAGGTAAATCCTATATTGATTAGGTTAATGAAAGGTAAATTCCTAATATGCCCTGATGGTGGGTCTATATAAAGAAGCTCTAGGATTGGTCCTCTCTCAACCCATTACGTAGAATTTTTTAGCCATCACAGAAATCTCTAAACCTAAAACCTAAAGGGGTCAAGAGGGAGAAACTCAATTCCGGTGATTACTACTCCAGCGCCGCCGCCGCTCTCGTCATGGATCGAGGTAGGTTTCCCCGATCTATTATCGATTCGTGAAATCATCTAATTCTAAGATCCATGCTATTATGATCTATGTTTACATGTGGTATCAAAGCCTTAGGTTTACATGAATAGATGATTTTCGCTTACGTATTTTATTACCACTGCATCTGTGTGCCAAGCTCTGCGTATGAGAGGCATTATGCTTCGGCTGTGATTATTAAGTCTCCAAGTGCATCATGTTAATGGAGCTTTTCTTAAATTTCATGTCAATTCGCCATTATGCTTCGGCTGTAGGGTTTCCAATCTTCCTTTTCCTTTTATTTGTACCTTTTGTCTGGGCACCTCCTCGCTATCAGGGGATGAAGAAATTGTATTTTTATTGATTAAGCTATTGTTTGTCAAATTCCAATTTTATTTGCTTTGTCGTTATTTCCACATCTTGCTTATGTGGGTGCAATTATGCTTGATCAAATTCCATTAGTTCTTTCCTGTTGCTATCTATTGGCTACGGCTATAATAGGTTTGAGTTTCCTTGATAATGAATTTGATCAGTAGGCTTAATGGTTGATCAGTTAAGCAATTATTATAATAGTAACCTATTAATGAGTCAAGTTTTGCGTATGTGTATTTGAGAACTATGATTAACAATTGCTTTGACTTGAGTTAAATTTTATCTTTGATATCTATGTTATGATTAATTTGTTAGTCACCAAAGTGGCCAAATTAGAAGGTTTATAGATATCAGGTTGAATCAAGTTCAACTACTAATGTTTATGTGATGCTTTAAAGTTGAAGTTCGTGATTATAAAATATTTTGAATCGCCCAAAGGTTGATTGCTCGTTTTATAACTCATGAACATTATCGTGGTAAATTGATGTGCTTGGTTAGATATATTTAGTATATCCAAAGATTGCGAGTATATCTAATTTGAGTATGTCTATCACCAATTATATGATTATTTTGAGCATCAATTACGATTATTTATCGCATATATATTGTTGTTTTGCCCAAAGGTAGCACCAATATATGTTTTATGTTTATTCTTCTGAATCTATATTATAATTTATGATTATTACCCAAAGCATTAATGTGTGAGTACATGTTATATATGTTTGCAGCATCTGTTCCTGTTTCTCTTCATTCGCAAGCCACGTCTGTTGTTAAGTTTAATGGCCTCAACTTCTCTGAATGGGCTGAACAGGTTCAGTTTCACCTCGGTGTTCTGGATCTTGATTTGGCACTCTTAAGTGAGAAACCTGCTGCTCTTACTGATGCTAGCAGTGCTGAGAAAAGTCTTTCCATAAACTTGGGAAAGATCTAACAGACTAAGCCTAATGTTTATGCGAATGGCTGTAGCAAACAGCATTAAGTCAACTTTCAATGATACTGAAAGTGCTAAGGAATTTATGAATTCCGTGAAAGAAAGCTCTCAATCTGAGTCTGCTGATAAGTCGCTTGCTAGGACACTGATGGGTACGCTAACCACCATGAAGTTTGATGGTTCTCGTACCATGCATGAGCATATCGTCGAAATGACAAACATTGCAGCAAGGCTAAAGACCATGGGAATGGAAGTGAATGAAAATTTCTTAGTAACGTTCATCCTTAATTCCTTACCTCCAGAGTATGGCACATTCCATGTGCATTACAATACCCTAAAGGATAAATGGAATGTGCATGAGTTACACAGCATGCTCATTCAAGAGGAAGCAAGGCTTAAGAAACCAGGAAATCATTTGGCCAATCTTGTTGGTCATAAAGGAGCTGGAAAGAAACCATGGAACAAGAATGGGAAGGGCAAGGAAGGACTATCAAAGCTTAATGAGTCATCTGCCAAAATCCACAAGAAGGAACCAAGTAAGGATATATGTCGCTTCTGTAAGAAAGCCGGACATTATCAGAAAGATTGCTTGAAAAGAAAGGCATAGTTCGAAAAAAAGGGTAAGCCTAGTGCTTCAGTATGTTTCGAATCAAATTTAACTGAGGTTCCTTATAATACTTGGTGGGTTGACACTGGTTGTACCATTCATGTTTCCAAAACAATGCAGGGATTCCTTACGACCCAAACCATAAGGCAAAATGAGAAGTTCATCTACATGGGAAACCGAGCCAAAGTTCCAGTTGAAGCTATTGGGACTTATCGTTTGGTTTTAAATACTGGTCATCATTTGGACCTTGTCAATACCCTTTACGCTCCTTCTATTTCTCGTAATTTGGTTTCGGTGTCTCAACTAGATAAGGCTGGGTATTTTTGGAACATTGGAAATGGTTCTATTAGTTTGTTCAAACAGAATGTTTTATTGGGTTCTGGTACCCTTGTTGATGGTTTGTACAAACTAAAGCTTGATACCCTATTCACTGAGACTCTCTTAACCTTGCATCATAATGTTGGTATTAAACGTGGTTTGTTTGATGAATCCTCTGCTTACTTGTGGCATAAACGTTTGGGTCACATATCCAAAGAAAGAATGGAAAGGCTAGTAAAGAATGAAATCCTTCCTCGTTGGATTTTACTGACCTTGGAATTTGTGTTGAGTGTATTAAAGGAAAACACACAAAACACACACTTAAGAAAGCAGCCACAAGAAGCTCACAGCTCCTTGAAATTATACACACTGATATTTGTGGGCCTTTTGATGTTCCATCACTTGGTGGAGAAAAGTATTTCATTACCTTTATCGATGATTTTTCACGTTATGGATATATCTATTTGCTGCATGAAAAATCTCAGTCGATAGATACCCTTGAGGTGTTTATCAATGAAGTTGAGAGGCAATTAGAAAGAAAGGTGAAAATTGTCAGATCTGATAGAGGTGGAGAATATTATGGAAAATATGATGAAAGTGGACAGCGCCCTGGTCCATTTGCTAAGTTCCTAGAAAGACGTGGTATTTGTGCTCAATACACTATGCCAGGAACACCGCAACAAAATGGTGTTGCAGAAAGGCGGAATCTTACTTTAATGGATATGGTTAGGAGTATGTTAAGCAACTCATCTTTACCCAAATCATTGTGGATGCACGCTTTAAGGACCGCTGTGTATTTATTAAACAGGGTTCCTAGTAAAGCAGTTCCTAAGACACCTTTTGAGCTGTGGACGGGAAGGAAACCCGGTTTAAGGCACCTGCATGTTTGGGGTTTCCCAGCGGAAGTGAGAATATATAATCCACATGAAAATAAACTGGACTCACAAACAATCAGTGGTTTCTTCATTGGTTATCCAGAAAAATCTAAGGGGTATCGATTTTATTGCCCTAACCATAGTACGAGAATTGTTGAAACTGGAAATGCTAGGTTCATTGAGAATAGTGAAGTTAGTGGGAGCTTAGAGCCACGCAATGTGGAAATTCAAGAAGTTAGAGTGCAAATATCTTTACCTCTACCCTCTTCTCAAGTTGTTGCTCCTGCACATGTTGAGCATGATAACGATTTGCAGGAACAACAAATGAACGGTCTAGCACCACCTAATATTGTTATTGAGAATGAACCTAACATAGATGAACCACAAGAAATCGCATTAAGAAGGTCTGCAAGAAATCGAAGGCCTGCAATTTCTGATGATTATGAGGTTTATCTTCACGAGTTAGAATCTGATTTAGGACTCTATCATGATCCAGTTTCATTTTCACAAGCCATGAAAAGTGAGCATTCTGATAAATGGTTAGCTGCCGCGAAAGAAGAGATGAAATCTATGTATAAAAATGAAGTTTGGGACCTTGTTGATTTGCCTGAAGGTTGTGAAAGAGTTGGTAATAGATGGGTCTGGAAGACCAAACACGACTCTAATGGCAATATCGAAAGACACGGGCCAGACTTGTTGCCAAAGGTTTCACTCACAAAAGTGGTGTTGACTATAAAGAGACATTTTCACCCGTCTCTAAGAAAGACTCCTTAAGGATTGTCATGGCAATGGTAGCTCATTATAATCTAGAGCTCCATCAGATGGATGTGAAAACCGCCTTTCTGAATGGGAATTTAGATGAAGCAGTCTATATGGATCAACCTGAAGGTTTTGTGATTGAGGGAAAAGAACATATGGTGTGTAAATTAAAGAAGTCAATATACGGACTTAAACAAGCTTCCCGACAATGGTATATTAAGTTCACTGATACCATTACATCTTTTGGATTTAAGGAGAACATCATCGATCAATGTATATATCTGAAGATTAGTGGGAGTAAGTTTATAATTTTAGTTCTGTATGTTGACGATATCTTGCTTGCTACAAATGATCTTGGTTTATTACCTCAAACCAAGGAGTTTCTCTCTAAGAACTTTGAAATGAAGGATTTGGGTGAGGCATCCTATGTGATTGGAATAGAAATATTTCGTGATAGATCACAAGGACTGTTGGGATTGTCTCAGAAATCGTACATTAACCGGATCCTAGAGAGATACAACATGGCTGAATGCTCTACAAATGTGGGAACTCTGAAGGGAGATAAATTTAGTCTCAAACAATGTCCAAAGAATGAATTGGAACGCAAGCAAATGGAACACATTCCTTATGAATCTATTGTTGGAAGTTTGAATTATGCACAAACTTGTACCAGACCAGACATCAGTTTTGCTGTCGGAATGCTGGGCAGGTATCAAAGTAATCCAGGAGTAGATCATTGGAAAGCTGCAAAGAAGGTACTAAGGTATCTACAAGGAACAAAAGATCACATGCTCACCTTTAGGAGATCTGATCACCTTGAGGTGATTGGATATTCAGATTCATATTATGCGGGATGTGTAGACACCAGGAAGTCTACTTTTGGCTATTTGTTCCTTCTAGCCGGAGGAGCAATTTCATGGAAGAGTGCGAAGCAGTCTGTTATTGCCACATCCACTATGGAAGCTGAATTCATAGCTTGTTATGAAGCTACAAATCATGGTTTATGGCTGCGGAATTTTATTTCTGGACTTGGAATTGTCGACACTATCGCCAAGCCGCTGAAAATTTACTATGATAATTCCGCAGTGGTATTCTTCTCTAAGAATGACAAGTATTCGAAGGGTGCTAAGCATATGGAGGTGAAATACTTTGTCATTAAGGAAGAAGTTCAGAAACAAAGGGTGTCGATCGAGCATATTAGCACACAGCTTATGATTGCTGATCCATTAACAAAAGGATTGCCTCCTAAGACATTTACTGAACATGTCGAAAGGATGGGGATTATAGGACGTCATGACTAAAGTTATTTTATATTTCATGGATTGACACTTTGAGCTCATTTATTTTGTTTCTGGAATAAAGTTATGAATCTTGTTTTATTTATTATGACCAGTATATATACATTATGCATTATGTGAACAAAACAAGATTTTTTGTCTTTAGTGAAGGCATTATTGTTTGACCATTATGACTACCTTGTTATGCGTCATATTGAGCATGAGACTGGTTTAGTGGTACATGGAAGGGACTATGTCGATAAATTGATACAGAACCGCCATGATCCTAATCTAGCTTTCATACTTGATTATGACTTTATGGTGAACCAAATATTATGGATTTATCTTATGATGTGCACACTTATGTTTATTATTAGATCTTGTGATATATAATGACACATGCACCAAATGGGAGAATGTAAGCCCAATTCCCGTAGGTCACTAGGGAATAACTGTGGCCCAAGTGTAATTATCACTTAATGATTTAATATATAAGGTAAATCCTATATTGATTAGGTTAATGAAAGGTAAATTCCTAATATGCCCTGATGGTGGGTCTATATAAAGAAGCTCTAGGATTGATCCTCTCTCAACCCATTACGTAGAATTTCTTAGCCATCACAGAAATCTCTAAACCTAAAACCTAAAGGGGTCAAGAGGGAGAAACTCAATTCCGATGATTACTACTCCAGCGCCGCCGCCGCTCTCATCATGGATCGAGGTAGGTTTCCCCGATCTATTATCGATTCGTAAAATCATCTAATTCTAAGATCCATGCTATTATGATCTATGTTTACATCCCCTGTTTGAGTTCTTAGAATAAATGGACGACGTTGCAATTTAGTATTCTCTTTTCTTTCTCATTATAACAGTGATTTTGTTTTAATTTTTATGGAGATACTTTTATGACATTTTTCTATATTGAGTTAAAATGTCTTATGTCATTCCTAAAAGTTCCACCATATTAGTCACAATTCACGAGGTAACATGTGCCATCAAACCCACATAGGCGACAATCTTTCGTCCCCAAAGACACTGTTTAAGCAAATTGATGCCCCTGAAGACACTACTTAAAGGACAATTGGTCGTCCATAACAGTTAAATAGGTGACAATTAGGCGCCCCAAAATACAGGGTAAGGGACAATTGATCGTCCCTACAAGTGATACAGGTGACAATTAGGCATCCCCAAAGCACATGCTAAGGGACAACAAGTTGTCATACGACTTTCATAAGGGACAATTTGTTGTTCCTAAAAGGTGTATAACTGACAATTCCTCGTCCCCGATACACAACTAAAGGGACAATTAGTCATCCTTAGAAGTCATAGGTAACAACTTGTTGTCCCTAAAGATATGGTATAAGAGACCACGCACAGTCATTGAATAAAGCTTTTGGGGACGATGATTAAACTCCAATTTGATACCTATAGGAACGACATGTCGACCTTGTAAAAAGAATAGGGGACGATTTATTATCCCCAGATAGGCCCAACACAATCATGAAATTGTTTATGTGGGACAACAGTTTGTCCCTGGAAATGATGTTTAGGGGACGATTAATTGTCGCTACAGTTATAGCTATGGGGACGACGTGTTATCTTTAACATAAAAGAAATGAGACGACGACTTGCGAGTATCGGGAACGACTGTCGTCTCTATTAATGGGGACGATCTAGATTTTTGTCGTCCCCAAAAAAATAGAGGACAAGAGTATGAGGAACCACACATTGAGGACGACTAAATCGTCCCCAAAAACTATGGGGATGATTTTTCCTATTTCCGGGGACGATAAACCTCCTCTTTTTTTGTACTGGGTGGTTGAAGCATTGTGCATTGTCCCAACTAAGTAGTTGTCTGCAACCAGACCCAACTATAATATATTAGCTCATCTTCCAGTTTCAATAAATCATTCAGAGCAAATTGCTCATGATACATAGCGTGTCAACATTTATAACTTCAATTTATTTTCCATATGTTTTAAGGCTTATGAATTTTACGGGTCGGCAAAAAATTCAAGCAAAAACTCAACTGCGCATAGCGTATACGCTTATCTTGTCGTTCTCCCGAGAGTTTTGTTATATATACCATGAATTAACCAAATTTGGAATATGATACTATAGCTTAATATAGTGAAATAGAAAAGAAAAAAAAAGATTGCGTATTCTTTACCCCGATCGGGTATTATCCTCTGTACCGCTACGCTGCGTTTCGAAATCCCCGGCCGGGCACCCAAAATACCCGACCGGGGATTATGACTGGGGATATCGAACAACTGGTTTTTAAGGGAAAGAAGGCCAATTTTGCAAGGGTTCCGAGTTCTAGAGAAAGAAAGTGATACCTAGGGAGAAAGCGACGAACCAAAGTTCCCAAGCGCCTTAGATCGATCTTCATCATCAGTGGAGCCCGGATAACGCTTCGAGAAGTGCCGATTGACCCTTCCTTCACATCATGTTTTCTGCTTCTGAGCTAGAGTTTGCTTCTCTCTCCATGGAGTAACTTCAACATTCACCTGGGTATGAAGAACCCTATACTTGTATGTTAGGTCTGATTGTATGAACCCAAGTTTTGAATCCATTGATTTGATTATATTCAATTGAGGATTGATTTTATGAATGGCATGAATCCTGATCAAATTCCTGTTGTTTATGCTTTGACCTAGATAGAGAATATCTGCCTAGGTTGATAGAGCACCCTTGATTGAAGGTAGTGAATTGACGACTTTAGTCGAGGAGTCAATTCACTATTCTGTACCGAATTTACTTCGGTAGAGGAGGTTTGGTTCGTTAGGGCCTCAATCTGTTTACTCCGGTTGAGGTTAGTCGCCCGGTGGGGATTCAAATTGGGAGGGTCTGGAGACCTTTAGTCGAGACTGCAGACTGTTTAAGAACCTTCCGCAATATAACTATCATTGAATTTGAACTTGGTAACTTACAACCTGGCTTAACTGCAGTCTAGGGGGAACCATATCCAGGTGACCTCTCTCAACTTGAAAACAACCTTTTACTGCTTTGCTTGTTTGTTTACTTAGACCTTCACTACGTTTTAAGTCTCTAAATAATAAGGATTCACAAAGTAGTCAGCACACTTAGGACCCGGGTTGACATTAAAACCCAAACCCGCTATACTACGGTCTAGTAGGTGGTTACACTAGGCCATTTTCTAGTGTGACAGTAGTGGCATGTCAAGTTTTTGGCGTCGTTGCCGGGGATGGCTAGGTTGTTGAAGAAATGTGATTTTGTTACTTAGCATTTCCATTTCCGCATTAATTGCCTGCTTTTTCCCGCTTGTGCCTTCACGGGTTTGCTTGCTTGATTGTGTGCAAGTTCAACTAATAGAGCAACACATAAAAAGCTAAATCAAAGCGAAAAGAAGGCAAAAACTAAAAGCAACATACCTAACATTTTGGGGGAAATCCACAACAATAAAAGTCATTGTATGAACACTTGATAATGATTTGAACACTTGTGATATATGAGTAGTGAAAGTTAATAAAAGTCATTGTAGCTCTTACTCAAGTTAGAAAGACTTTGATTTAATGGTAAGTAAACAATGATATGTAGTGCTTAAGAGGGAAGATGAGAACTTACAATGTTTATTAATATGCATCTTAGTTTCATAAATTTTACATCATTAAAAATTTATGTGTTGAATAGAAACCCATCCGAGTTTGGAGCCATTGTAAAATGTATGTTATGAAGCAAATGAAAAGTCTCGAGCATCCACATGCTTTAAAAATAAATCTATATTATCAAACATAAAATCATATCTTGCATAAGAAAAAAGAACAAAAAAGTAGTAATTCGATAATCAATATAGGAATCAATATGGACACAATATCTAATCAAGAGAAGAGGAAGCATAAAAATACAAATTGTTGTGTATAGATTCCGCTCACGATATTTCAAAGTGAAAAATATCATAAAAAATATTAACCAATTAAAGGGAACGATAAAGGGGGAAATCCATCAATTTGAACCTGAAATGAGAGGAATTAATATCCTCACCATCATATATAATGATATATTACATCCCAGAACATCATCAAAAAATCTATCTAAATGAAAAAGTATACTAAATTGAATCTAATGTAAAAGTAACGATGAAGATAGAAATTATATCCACCTAAGGAATAATAAAGTAAGCCATGTTTCTTAGAGACCTTTGTCGATAGAACCACTCTATTATAGAACCCATTTCGTCAAACAATTGCATCATATAGAGTTTTAACTTAAATTTGAAGTGCTTATAATTAGCTATTTCTGCTCATGAATGAATTAATTATATCATTTGGTAAAAGAAAATAATTTATAAACTTGAGAGTTATTTCGTTTGTTGTTAAATCATTTGAACTAAAGTATGAAAGTGCTTTAGAACCGTTATTTTATTCATTATTATTAAAATTGCTATTTATATTATAATGTCTAAGCATGTCTAGGCGAGCTAGGAGATAGACAAATGCCCAATGACCGGTGTACGCCTAACTTGCTGCTGAACCTCAATAATTATAACAAACTTTGAGTGCATCTTATAAATTTGATCACTTCTATTTTGGTATAATTGATTACATCATGAAAGCGATCAATCAAAGAGTCTTTCTTTAAGATTTTGATAAGATGTCCCCTACTGCACAATTAGTATGACTAAATTGTAATAAGATAATCATGTATTGAATTTGGAATCGGTAGCGCAAAAGATTGTACTAACTCAAGTAGAGTTTTAGATACTCAGTACTTCATATTCGCATGTAGATAGCTATTTCGAAGAGTTCGAATATTGATTGAGTTTGTTGAACTTTACCTAACAAAAGATATTATGCTTTTTGGAGAAATTGGGAGAATATGTTGGTGATTTCAAACCTAACATGGATAGCATTGAATTTAAGTGATAAGCAACATTTATGTTTAATAGATTAGACATGAAAAAATATATTTAGCATTCCCATAAGTTGGTATGAAGAAGTGAATAATTAGGAATTGAAAGCTAGAAACAAAGTTGATTTAATAAATAACTGCAAATGATATTGTGAACAAGAAAACAAATGCTTAGAGCATAGCTAGACATGAGTGTGCTACATTAAACTCTCTAAGAGAAAGCAAGTAACCATTAATAGTTAGTTGTGGATATTGAAATAGTTAACTATGATGAATACTATACTGGTGATTAATACTTGGACCTTAGCTTGAACATTGCATCATGCTGATAAAAATTATTTCATTAATTACATTATTGAAATAAGGGGTCGTGTATTTTATCCTAGACCTTTCTCTCTCTCTCCTCTTTCTCTCTTCTCTGAGTGCTCACAAAAATCAGATCGATGGCCGCCGTCGCCGACGGAGCCTCCCAGGGTGCCATCGCAAACGAAGCCTCCCAGGGCACCGTTAGTGGCGGCAGGTCCTGGGCTTCTTTGTTCCATGTTGCTGAAGAGAATCAATCGGATTATTATGAGCCAGAATTTGTCAATGGATCTTTACGGATTCCTAAGTCGGTGATTGAAGAGGGAGCGAAGCATTGGGATAACAACTTGGTTGGGCAATTTCTTGTCGATCCTCCTTCAATATCGGCGCTCCGCTTCTGGGCTAAATGGATTGGGGTAAGGAAGGTGAAGTGAAGGTCTCTATGCTGGAAGATAGGCTGGTGCTCTTTCAATTTCCATCGGAATCGACTTGTCGCTGGGTGTTCGAGGGAGGCCTATGGCATTACAAGGAGAAAATTATCTGTCTGAGGCGTTGGGTTCCGGGAATCAGAGCGCTGGAGATAAACAACTCGGCCATACCAGTGTGGGTCAACTTAACAGGTATTCGAGCTGAGCTAGCTTTAAGAGAGGGCCTAGGGAGAATCGCGAGTTCAATTGGTAAACCTATGTGTATGGATCATTCGGTGTCCCAGAGGAAGAAGATAGGAGCAGTAAAGGTATGTGTTAAGGTTAGTGCCAAGAAGCCTTTGGTAAACAAGATCTGTATTACCCCTGATGATATGGAGGAGATATATATTGGGGTTGAATATTGTAGCTTACCCCGCTGTTGCGCGACCTGTGGTATTTTTGGTCATGATTGTTCGATGCCTCCTCCGGGAGTTCCAACCAAGAGAGTTTGGAGACCGAAGAAACCCCGGGTAGCTCCATTACAAGAGGTGATTAGTCTTGAGAAAGATGTGATTTCTGTTCAGGCAGCTGGGGGGGGGGGGAGTGACTGAGAAGGGTAAAGAAGTAGTTGTTGATTCCACACCTCCAGTCACTTCGAGTGCACTTCCTTCGCAGGAGGAGTTTAACAAAGTTATTAATGGTGCTAAATCGAAGTCTGTTCCCAGGAAATCTGCACCTATTCTACACTCTAATGCGTTTGATCTGCTTTGTGGAAGGGACATGAAATTGCAGGCTCCTCGGAAGAAACAAGGAGCGGGTGAGGGGCTTAGAAGTAAGGGAGCCACTAAGGTGGGGTTTTAATAACCCCCTTGAAGCACGCTTCTGTGCTTAACTACATAAGAGTTCATAAGGTTTCACTTTTTGCACTTCTTGAAACCAGAATACAAAAGCAGGATAGCTTAGATGAAATAAGGGAGAAATTTGTAGGGTACCAGTTCACTGATAACTACTCTAAGAGCAGGTTATGAAGGATTTGGATTGGGTGGAGTGATGATATGAAGGTGCAAGTGCTGAAAGAAGAGGAGAATTTTATTCACTGTTTAGTGGCAGGACAGAAGGGGACTCAATTCTTCTTTACTGCTATTTATGGTTCGAATAAAGAAAAGGATAGGTTACTGACTTATAGAGCTATGGTCCAGTGGAAGGTGAAAGGGTTTCCCTGGATGATTGGAGGGGACTTCAATGCTATTCTATCTCCTGCTGAAGCATCAAACTCGGTTCCTATTACCACAAGTATGACAGACATTAGGGATTGGATAGAGCAGATGGAAGTAGTAGATCATAAAGCAACAGGGCCATTCTTTACCTGTGCCAATCAACAACGACTTAATCCCATTGCTAGAAAGCTTGACAGACTGATGGTGAATGTGGACTGGTTTGAACAATTCTCTGACTGTGTAGTGGAGTTTATTCCTCCTGATTTCTCTAACCACTGTGGGATTCTAATTCATCCCTGTCCCGACCAAGAGCTTCCCCAAACCTTTTCGATTTTATGACATGTGGATGGAGCATCCCTCCTTTCCTGATATTCTAAATAAATGTTGGCAACGCTCATCTAATTCGGGTTTGTTTGGAGTTAGGAAGAAGTTGGTATCTCTCAAGGCTGAACTTCGGAAGCTAAATAAGGAAGAATATTCGGATATTTCCAAAAGAGTAAAGGAGAAAAAAAGAAGCACTTAAGGCTAAGCAACTGCAAGCTTTAGAGCATCCTACAGAGGATCTATTTGAAGAGGTCAATGAGCTCACTAAGGAATTTCTTCACTTGGCTTCAGCTGAGGATGCGTTCTATAAACAGAAATCTCGTATCAGCTGGCTGGGATTCGGAGATACTAATTCCTCCCATGTCCATTCCTCTATTAAAATTCGAACTGCAAAGAAGCAAATAAAGAAACTTATTGCTTCTAGTGGGGAGGAAATAACAGAGGTGCAAGACATTGCGGATGAAGCTATTTGTTTCTACAAAAAGCTGTTTAGGGTGATCAATCCAGAAGTTATGGTTGATAGCAACTATCTTGAAAGTTGTATAAGAAGTAGGTTAACCACTGAAGATCAGAAACTCTTATGTGACAGAGTCACTGCTCAAGAAGTCAAGTCGGCACTATTTGAAATGGATCCATCAAAATCTCCAGGGACGGATGGATGGAATGCTGCTTTCTTTCAACGATGTTGGGGTTTGGTGGGATCGGAAATTACTCAAGGGATTCAGTATTTCTTTACTTCAGGGCAGCTACCTAGAGGTATGAATTCAACATCTCTAACTCTCATCCCTAAGATACCAAATGCATATAATCTCTCTGCCTACCGCCCCATAGCTTGCATCAATGTCCTCTATAAAATTATTTCTAAAGTGATTGCCAACAGACTAAAAAAGGTTCTACCTTCTATCATTAGTAGGAATCAATCAACTTTTATACAGGGGAGAAGCATTATTGAAAATATTCTGATGTGTGTGATGGTGAAGATGGGATTATAATAGGAAATACATATCCTCTAGAGGAGCTGTGAAAGTAGACCTTAAAAAGGCTTTTGATTCAGTTAATTGGGAGTTTCTGATGTGTGTGATGGTGAAGATGGGATTTCCCTAAGTTTTTTGTCATTGGATTATAATATGTCTGTCATCTGCCTATATTAGTATCACAATACATGGGAGTTTATTTGGTTTCTTTCAAGCTGCTAAAGGGGTGAGTCAGGGGGGCCCAATTTCCCCCTATCTCTTCACCATTGCCATGGAACCACTCTATTGTGTGCTGGATAGGGCTGCAGGGAGCCATATGTTGCCTTTCCACCCTCATTGTAAAGCTATTGGTCTGACTCACCTTGTTTTCGCGGATGATCTTCTTATCTTCACAGAAGGGTCAGCAATGGCCCTTAGTAGAGTTCGACAAATATTGGATGACTTTTATAAGCTATCAAGCCTTCAATGTAACCCAGAAAAGTGTGAAGTCTTCTTTGGGGGACAGGCAAATCAGTTCAAACAGAATGCTATAAGGGTATCAGGGTTTAAAGAGGGTCACCTGTCGGTGCGTTATTTGGGACTTCCTTTGATTGATGGAAAACTGACTAGTAGGGAGTGTTCAATTTTAGTTGACAAGCTCACTAGTCGTATTCGAGGATGGAGAGCTAATAAGCTGTCCTATGTAGGGAAGCTCCAATTAGTTGATTCTTTATTGTATTCCATTGTCAATTACTGGATGGCCATCTTTGTTTTTCCTAAGAAGATGATTAAGGCGATTCAGAAGGTGTGTGCTGATTTTTTGTGGCATGGGGATGGAACTGGTAGAGCTAAAGTGGCATGGGAGAATCTGGTTGTGCCTAAGAAGGAAGGAGGTTTAGGGATGAAGGATTTACTCACTTGGAATGTTGCCTGTGTCTCTAGGCTACTCTGGCTGCTCCTCATACAGGGGGGTAGTTTCAGGGTGGCCTGCATTCACAAATACAGGATTAGAGGGAAGTCTATCTGGCAGTTAAATAACAACTCAACTGGTTCTTGGATTTGGAACCAGCTGCTGAAGTTAAGGTCCTAGGTTCAGTTTAGAATGGATGTTGATTCAATGGGAAGAGTAACATGGCAGGGGAAGCAGATAAACAAATTCTCAGTAATCCACCATTTGGCAAACTATCAGGCCTAAACGGCCAGTGGTTGCTTGGTGGAAGGTTATCTGGAACAGGTTTGTTATACCTAAAAATTGTGTGGTGGCTTGGCTTATTATCTTGGATCGAATAGCTACTAAAGACAAATTGAAATGCTGGGGTGTCTTGTAGGAAGAGCAGTGTGTTCTCTGTAAAAATGGCACTGAGACTCGTGAGCATATTTTTTGTCACTGCAGATATTCTGTGGAGTTTGTTAATTGTTTAATGCAGCAACGTGTCGCTTTGTCTAGCCGCTGGGACGATATGTTGCAGCTGATATGCAGTAGTGCGAGGAAAGGAGGGAACAATGGTTGTGTCGAGGTGGTAGTATGGTGCTGGTGTGTGTCCTACATATGGAAAGAGATGCAGAAGATGCTTTGGGGGGCAGTCAAAGTCGTTTTCCCAGTTAGCAGAACAGTTACGAGTAGAGATCAATATGTACTGTTGTCGAAAGCCAGAATTTGGTTCATGGTTGAAGGGGTCAGATTACTCTAGTCTTCTTTTTTAGAACTCTTCTTAGTATATTGATATGTATTGGCTTAGGCTAAGTGTATTTTTTCGACTCTTAAGCTGGGTTTACAGCTGAAGAGAAAAGCTTAATGAAATTGCTAATTACCGGGAAAAAATAAGGGGTCGTATGGAAGCTTTGATTGTTTTTTTTTAGATTGTTAAAATAAATAAATTTTTCATAAGACAATAATATGTTTTTATTTTTGTTTATACACAATCGTGAATTATTTGTTTGATTTGACTAAACTATCATTCAAATTGAATGATTAAACAATTTCGAATTTTAGCATAGACTGTCGAAATAATTGGTATTGGTGTTTGTCATGTTGATATTTCTTGAAATGTATGGTACCAGTGTTCTTATGGCGTCATTGAACACTTCAATTCAATGCGCAATATTCAAACCAATGATATTTGTGTTGAGACTTTAAGATTATCCTTCATTTATAAGTTAGAAAAAATTCTAAATTAATTATTAAAATATGAAAATAGAAGTATCAAACACCACAAAATACTTACAGTAGACTTAGCGGGCTAACTAACCGTGATAGAAAAGTACTTTGTTTTTCATAATTTTAACTTCCTCTATGTTTTGTATTAATAAAGTACAACAAATGTGTCTAGTCTAATTGGTTACAATTCTTGTCTTTGGTGGAAGAGACCATGGTTCAAATCCTAGCATTGATGTCTTTTTATATGAAATAAAAAATTGATTGTGTAGACGAAAATACCCTTCCTACTTTCACTCTCGTTGCAGGAAATTTGAAATGGAGCAAATCAAACACTTTAAAATGTATTATAAGTAGTGTAGATAGACTAGATTAGAATTTACTCACAATACACTTGCTACTCCGCTATACCCTTGTCTCTTGATGATTTCCCAGCTTGTTCCTTTCCTTAAACACATTTAATACCATAACAATTTTATTGGTAGACTATAACCAATTTATTAACTTCTAGTCGAAAAATTAAAACCCTTAGAACCTTCTTCGCCGACTTCTCTTCCAATTATATGGTGTTGTATCTTATACTTAATTAATTATTACCTTCCACTTTAATTGCCACCAGCATTCATCGTACACACCTAAGGTGTTTGGTGTTCCTACTTACATCCTTACTCATCACCCATACTATCACCGAAGCTCCTAATAAGTCGACGCAAAAGATCCTAGCCTGGGAGGTTATTGCGCAACAAAGTAAAACAGCGGACCACGTTATATCACTAGGGAGGTCGAGGTCGCTTCGAGACGTGGTTGGTGGGTGGAGACCGACCTCGAAAGATTGGCTCACAGTGAACTCTATTGGGCTAGTCCTTCGACCATTAGGGTGGGTCGCTTGTTAGGGGCCTAAGCGAAGAACCTAGGAAGATGCACGATCACTCGCGGGGAGTTGTGGGGCTCTCTTAAGGGTTGCAACTGGCTTGGGATACTGGATACAAGAAGGTGGAACTTCAGCTTGACTCGACAACTACGGTTCACCTACTCTCAGCCACCACAACGACAAAAAACACCAGCATGCGAGCCTCGTCCTTGCTTTTAGAGAGCTGTTGCAGAGAGAATGGGAGATTCGCGTCACCCATATCTACAGAGAGGCAAAAAATTTAGCAGATAGCCTCGCCTATCGAGGCCATGATTTTCCCATTGGCTCCCTTGTTATTTGCTTGTCTAATCCAGCTATTGCCCATTTGTGTATGTTTGACAATGTTGGTGGTTTCACCTTTCGTTCACCTTTCGTTTCACCTGTCGACGAAATACTAAGTTGTTCCACACCACCGATTCCCAAGGCCGCTACCACGAGTTTTGTATCAAAATCCTAATATTTAATATTTATATATTTATATATATAATAGGTTACTATTCGTTAGTGGCTCTCACACTCCTCCAAGGGCAAGTGGGGAAGTTCCAAGTTCTCCTTTTACCCCACTCTTCATTCTACAACCATTGTGTTTATCTATTGTTCGCTAGGTTTATATCTATTGTCTATTGTCTTTCCCTTTTTTTTTACAATGTCTACTGTGTTTCCAATAACAATTATTGTCTACTAGGTTTTCAACTCTCTATTGCAACAACTATCCACTAGGTTTTCGTCTATGGCTTTTTGCACAAATCATCGCATTTGCCCACCATTTTGTAGCCCATCTCGAAATACTGTCGGCAGAATCCTAAGTTGTTCCACACCACCGTTTCTCAAGGCCGCTACCACTAGTTTTGTATAGGGACCGAGTTTCATCCTCTTTAGTATTTTTTTTTCTTTCTTTCTCTTTTTTCTTTTTGTTGACCATGATCATAATTGAAGCCAAACACATGGGTATCCTAACTTGAACCCAAATCATCGCCTTAATTTTCGCACCATTTTGCATCCAAACTCGAAACACTGTCTGCGGAATCCTCGGTTGTCCTCTTCCTCCGTTTGCCATGGCCTCGTTTATCCGCTTTTGTACTTGGCAGGTTGGACCAAGTGTTAATTTGTTAAAAATTTGATCAAAGCGAGTTAAATACATTGTTGACCAATTTTAGATGGAAAGCGAGTTTTGTATGCTTTAATGTTTTTTATTTCTCATTTTCCTTTTCGTTGGCAATGGCAATTGAACTCCGACCCATTGTTGACGCGTTTCGTATCGAGAACGAGTTTTATCCGCTTTTTTAATGAACATGTTGGGTAAATTGTGAATTTTTTAAAACTGGGTCGATCCTGTCAAAGCGAGTTAAACGCAGTGTTGAGAATTTGGGATCATGAGCGAGTTTATCCGCTTTAGTATTTTTTTTTCTTTTTTCTTTTGGTTGGGAATGACAATTGAGTCCGAACACATTAGTATCCAACCTAATTCGACCTGATCAAAGCGACTTGAACCTAGTTTTACAGGTTTGGGGGGGAGCAGTTTTATCTGTTTTTGTAATTGGTTGGTTGTGTCATGTGTGAATTTGCCCAAAACTCGGTTCAACCAGGTTAAAGCGAGTTGGAATTGGTGTTAACGAGTTTTGAGTCGGTATCAAGTTTTAGCTTTAGTGTGTTTCATTTTGCTTTTTCCTTTTGTTTGACACGTGAAATGACACGTCAGCCACGTCCAAGAAAGAAGGGGAGCAGTTCTTTCTGGAAGTTACTCTCAAACGGTTTTGCTACGACGGTTATCATCTCAAGCCTATAAATACGAAGAGGAGTTGACAGAGGAGGGGTTCGCCAAATTCACACCAGACAACACAATGTCAAATTTTATCCCTTTATCCTTTCCTCTGCAATTTTAGTTGTAGTCGTAGATCTGGAGCTCTCACTGAACCTCCATAGAAGTAGGAGTAATTTAATTTAGATTCTGTCTCGTGAGTCATGTAAACATCAAACACCCTCGTTCGAACTGTGTTTGAAGAGGTGTGAACCGTGTTTAGTGATCGTTGTCCAAAGAAGTCAAGGTGCATTCAATTCGTTTCAACGCAAGTTTTCTCGCCCGGAAAACAAATTTGGCACACCTGGTGGGACTTTTGTGGTCGATTCGATGGCTCCGAGGCGGAGGAATCAAGAAGGTGACGTTCCAGCTGGTTTCATGGAGGAGCAGGTGTCCAACATCGAGCATGGCCAAGCGTCCGATGTGGTGACCGCAGGAAACGGCGGGGCGGAGATCTTGGTGGAGACTGCGCCTGTTGGAAATCTCGATGAGGTAGTGGGGGCTCTTTGTCATATGATGGAGGAGAACCGCAAGATGGTGGCAGAGAATAGCCAAGCCACAGAGGAGAACCGCCAAATGCTGATGGAGAACCGTCGCATGTTGGAAAAGACTCAGGCCAGTACTCATCAGGTAAATGCTCAAATGGTTTGTCTCAATTCTCGCTTAGATAGACGTTTGAGTCAACTGCTTGAAGTAGTTAACAAAAATACAAACGAGGTGGATCAATTCCTACAGTCTTTAAGTAGACCAGTAGGTGCAGTCAAGAGCTTTGCCATTAGATTGCACAGGCCTAACGCCTACTAATAGTGTTCTTTCTCCCGCTGGTGGTCGGAATGACCAACCATGGCAAGAGAACTTGCCGCCTCAAACGGCAAGCCAACCACCTCCACGTAGAGTAGATGATGTCGAGATTCCCACTGCTCAAGTGGGGGAGTCGTCACATGGACGCGTGGGAGTTGAAGTGGTACCCCCGCGTGGTGAGAACCTCGCCACAATGTTCACACTCGAGTCGAGCAGCCACCCGTGCACGTAGGTACTCGTCCCTTTCTCCCAGAGGCAAGACCCTACCTGGCTCCCATTAATTTGGGAGTAGGAGGAGGTCTATGTGGCAACATGGATCAAATCCCACCACGAGTAGAAATGGCAATGGGGCAGGTCCGGGGCGGGTATCTTGATACCCATACCCTCCCCGCGGCAGGTCGGGTCCAGCTCGGGTATTTTATTATGGGGCACGGGTCGGGGAAGGTCGACCCAATGGGTATATAGTTTAGGTGAAAAGCATTAGAAATATTCGTTATTTTCATTAAAATACCAAGAAAGAAACCATAATATGATAAAATGTAGTTAAATTATTAGAAAATTTGAGGTTTTCACTTATTCAAAACTTTATTATAGCTAAAATATGAGGTAATAAGAGGAAAACCGTAAGTAATTTGACTAAGATTGCATGTAATTTAGGGAAGAACGGGTCGAGAATGGGGCGGGTCAGGGCAGGTCAGGTCGATGAGAGGTACCCATGCCTGCACCGCCCCGCCTATGGGACGGGTCAGACCCGCCCCAAAACAGGCCAAAAAGGTCGAAATTGTCATCCCTAAGCACGAGGCTACCCAACTCCAACGCCACCCCATTTCAATGGGCATGGCATGGACCCCGTTGGGTTTGTACTGTATGGGGGGCAACAAGGGGGGCATTGACGCCAACGCCCTTAGGGATCAAGTGGCTAAACTCCTCACGGAGCAGTTTGGCATGGGAGTAAGACCTGCCATGCCACCTGTATACTGTAAGCCGTACCCAGAATGGGTAGACATGCTACATCCATACCCAAGGGGATTCAGAGTTCCCGAGTTCGCCACATTCACAGGAACTGGAGATCAGTTCACTATAGAGCACGTTGGACGCTTTACGGTCCAATGTGGCGATGTAGGAGATTTCATAAAGTTAAGATTGTTCGGCAACTCGTTGACAGGGCCAGCTTTTGCTTGGTACGTCAACTTGTCGTCTAACTCCATCCAGACTTGGCAGCAAATGGAGCAAGTCTTCCATTCTCAATTTTATAGATCTGAGCCCGAGGTGACCATGGCTGACTTGGCATGTATGCGCCAACAACCAGGAGAATCGGTGGAGCATTTCTTAACTAACTTCAAGAATGCTCGTAATCGTTGCTTTGCCAATTTGATGGAGAGGGAGTTCGTCAATTTGGCACAAGGGGGTTTGAGTTTTGAACTAAGGAAGAAATTCCAAGATCGGGAGTTCTCTGACTTGTTTCAACTCATGTCTTGTGTCGTGAGGTATGAGTCTCTTCTTCATGAGGAAGAGAATCGTAGGAGTGCCTCAAGGGGATTCTACTTCCCAAACTTAGACTACACTATTAACCACGTTAGCCACGAGGCTAATGAGGTTGAAGTGGACTTGGCTGAGATAACTCTAGGGAAGCCATATGTGTGTGCCTACTTGTCTAAAGTTGAAGAGGGGCTGCAAGGGGGGAAACCCAATCGTGCTCCCATTCAGCCACAGAAGTACTCCTAATTAGTTGGCTAGCATGGTAGTCTACAACTACTTAGTCCATAACTGAGCAACTGCCGATCATCCCATGTGCAGTGACACGTCAGCCACGTCCGAGAAAGAAGGGGAGCAGTTCTTTCTGGAAGTTACTCTCAGACAGTTTTTCTACGACGGTTATCATCTCAAGCCTATAAATACTAGGAGGAGTTGACAGAGGAGGGGTTCGCCAAATTCACACCAGACAACACTGTCAAATTTTATCCCTTTATCCTTTCCTCTGCAATTTTAGTTGTAGTCGTAGATATGGAGCTCTCACCAAACCTCCATAGGAGTAGGAGTAATTTAATTTAGATTATGTCTCGTGAGTCGTGTAAACATCGAGCACCCTCGTTCGAACTGTGTTTGAAGAGGTGTGAACCGTGTTTAGTGATCGTTGTCCAAAGAAGTCAAGGTGCATTCAATTCGTTTCAACTGCTCCCAACCCACATGTCACCATCTGATAGGTAAAAATAATTTTCAATTTGTTAGTTTTAACCGGAGTGAGGGGACGGAACGGATTCACAGCTTCCATTATTTCCTTCCTTTCTCCGTTGGAGTGGAATATGAAATGGATTGCATTCTTTTTCTTTTAGTTATTTTTTCTTTTAGTTATTAGATTTTGGTTTTCTCACATTTATTTTATCCTCTTCTTATATTGTTTATTTTCATTTGTTTTTTAGAAATGGAGTGCTGAAAGGGATAGTTCATAAAATATGGTATGAGTATGTTACGTTTAAAATACTTACAAATATTTTACTGTATCTCTAAATCCCTGGTAAGTCTAATAGTATGTCAATAGTTATATAATATATGGAAATTAATTATTATATGTATAAATAATACTCAAATTTTAAATTTATTTATTAATTATAAATATTAAACGTGTTATACAAATTTTATTCATGTTTAGTACAGAAGGCACAAATGGAAGGAGAAACATAAAACGATTAGGCAATAGTATGAAAACAGAAGTTTAAATGTATAAAATATGTAAATTAATATATATGCATATTAAACGGAATATTTACTAATATGCTAGGCATGCATTTAGGCGTTCATAATGTCTAAGCGATGCTTAAGAAAAAATAGACCCGATTAATCAATGTGAGGCGTGATTCGTTGAAGTGAGTCACGCTTAATTGCACCAATAAATCAAGGATTTAAAGAATTGTAGCGAACTATTTTTCATACTATACTTAATTCATTTAGAATTGTGTCCGTGAAATTTTAGATCTATCGTCCAAATTTATTACTTACATTATGAAAAATAATAAGCTAAATGTAAAAGTTAAGTAGAAAATTATTAAAGCAAAGCTTACTTGACTACTTGAGTGAAGGTGCACCTTAAGGTCTACTCCAACGGAGAAGAAAGAAATAACGGAAGCTGTGAATCCGTTCCGTCCCCTCACTTCGATTAAAATTAACAAATTGAAAATTACTTTTACACCAATCAGAAGGTGACATGTGGGTAGGGAGTAGCAGCGGGCTGCAACTCGGGTTGTTGTCAAGTTTCGCCCAACTAAAAAAGGGCACCCTTCATTTTGACTCAACTAAAAAAGGGGACATCCTTTTTAATTAACATGTTATGTTATATATCAACTTATTTATTATACTTACAAAGTTTTGGTGTTTGCGGATACAATTTGAATTCACAACAGTAAAGATATAAGTTTAGTTTGTATTATTATGTAATTTGTACGAAAATATGTATGCGCAAATTGTACCATAACATAAAAAGTACGCTTTTATATTGTATAGTAAATAAATTTGTATGAAAAGAAATTAATACAAACTAAATTTGTACGAAAATATATAGACACAATGATATAAAACATTGCAAAATTCCTATATATATTTATTAAAACTATTATTAGCAATTGTATTTTACTGTATCCATTTAGGTAAATTAGCCTATTGTTAGTTTATTAGCGGGTGTATAATTCAATGTACATAACCAATCCCTTATTAATTTTTAATTAATCATTTTCCATTTATTCTAATTCAAATTATAAATATCTAACTAAAAATTCAAATTTAATTATACTAAATAAAACTACTTTCATTTAGACAAATTTTGGAATAAAAAAACAGGTTATTCTAGCATCCTATAGCATAATTTATAACATCATTTGTCAGCTATCAATTCTTATATAATTGTACCCGATCTGTGCAGCAATTCCTAATTATATTCCCAATATCAAATTTCTGTTAGATTTTCATGAAAGTGAGTCTCACCTTGCTGACTGAACTTTGACTAAGCTTCCAATCTTTCTAAAATTAGCTTAGAATGATCATATGATACTCCCAACTTGATTCATGATTTAAAAATTGAGCAATAAAATATGCAAAGATAAAAGAAAAGGTAATAATTCTACTATTTATCATCCATAAGAATGATTAACTTTTCCAAATAATAATATTGATTTACTATTTAGACCAAATTTGTTTTTACACATCCAAATAATAATACTATTATTTAAACTATTTATGATTAATATTTGATTATAGCCATGGTAAATTTTTAAATATTCAGAAAATTTGGATTTGATCCCACGTGTAAGTTCTCGCAATAAGTTAGAACATCATTGTAATATCTCAATTCTCAAGTTTAGAAGGAAAAAAACATCTATGAAAGCATTGACGCTTGGGTCAATTAGTTAATTTTTAAAAAAAATTATTACGTTCAAATTCAGTTAAGAATAAATAAGCATGTAAATAATCATTATTAAGATTCAAAATAAAAAAAACAACAAGTTCCAAGTAATTTGAAATATTTAATTAGTTAAATAAACGTCATTTACTACCTCAATCCCAATGCATATAAAATAATTGATGAGTTTTTTACAAGTTGACAATAAAATTAATATTCTCATATGTGTTTAACACTTAATCTATGATTCGTCACCTTTTTATTTCATCGGTTGACGATATTGATTAAATATTAGATGAACTTGGAGTCAATTCTATACTAGCAACACAAAATTTTAATTAAAAAATTGATTGCCTCAACTTAAAATATTAATCAATAGAAAAAATAAGTGAATTATTATATTAAGTGATTATTATTATTAATGTTAAAAGCTACCCAACCATTGGTCGGGAATAAAGCTAGTTTATTTCATAAGATGTTTCCGCTGTTATTCAAATTTCAATATTCATTACTTTTTAATGACATTTTGGTTTTGCCTCAGTTCTATTGCTAGTCTTCGATATCTAGCTAAGTCTGACCCTCTATAGTCACAACTCACATCTTCCCAGTATTTATCATGAGTGTTCTGTGTTGGAACTGTCGTGGCTTTGCTCCTTTACTTACTTTTCGTACTTTGTACGGTGTGGTTCGTAGTCGTCGGCCTATGTTGTTGTTCCTTTGTGAAACCAAGTGTTCAGCGGATGCCGCTTCTTCGCGTGTTGCTAACTTAGGCTTTGTTGATAGTTTTGGCTGTAGGATCTCACAACAGTTCTGGCGGTTTAGTTGTTGCTTGGTCAGATGTTGTTACTTGTTTCAAGTAGGGTGATTCTAACTTCTTCATTTCTGTTGTATGTGTCCACCCAATTCTTGGGACTGCATTGTACATATTTGTTTATCTCTCTTGTGACTTCAATGTTCGCTCAATTCAACTTAATGATATATCTCGTCTTATTTCTTCTTCATCGTTACTGTGTGTGGTGTTTGGCGATTTCAATTGTCTTGCTTTTTCCCATGAAAAACAAGGAGGGAATGTGTCATCCCCTCAAGCGCTTGATCAACTTCGTTATTTCATTGCAGGCTCTTCTCTAGTGGATCTCGGATTTGAGGGTCCTCTTTATACGTGGTCTAACCACCATTCAGCTTCCACACACATACTGGAACGGTTGGATCGTTGTTTGGGTTCGGAGTCACTAGTCCTTTCTTGGCCGACAATCAAAGTCTTGCATCTATCAGATACAGCCTCTGATCATCGTATGTTATTGCTCCAACTTGAACAACCGCTTCCTCGACCAAAGTTTTCTTTCTTCTTCGACTCTCGTTGGGCTGTCAATCCAGAAGCTCAACTTCTGGTTTCTCAGTTTTGGACTTTGATAGTGGAGGGATCTCGACAATTCAAATTATTCTTGCAGCTTAAAGCAATTCGATACCAGTTGGTTGGTTGGGCTTCTGTAGGGACTTCCAATTCTACCTGTCTCATTCATGAATTGAAGGTATTTATTGAACAAGTAAAGCTTATTAGTCCCATTGATTGGGCTCAGGTTGGTCAGCTAGAACTGGATCTTTCACAAGCTTATCGTCAAAAAGAATTGTACTGGAAGCATAAGTCTTGTATTCATTGGCTTCGTGGAGGGGATGCCAACACTAAGTTCTTCCATTCTACTACTATGCTGCGGCGTCGCCGGAATACTATTTCATCTCTCCGTCACGAGCATGGATTTCTTCGGATAGCTGAACCTGTCAAAGGTTCAATTGCAGTCTCTTACTTTGTTGCTTTATTCGCTTCATCTGCAATCTCTTCGCCAGCTTTTCTAGCTTTTCTCCAGCTTCCAACCATAGTATCTTTGTCCATGAATGAGACTCTTACTGCCCCTGTCTTGATGGCTGAAATTCGTAGGGCAGTTTTTTCGGTCGGGCCATATCAGACTCCCGGGTCTGATGGCTTTACGGGGTGTTTCTTCTATTCTTTCTGGAATGTGGTAGGAGAATCAATGTCTGCTGCCTTGTTGGCTTTCTTTCATAGTGGGAATCATCTTCAAAACTTCAACCATACCTGGTTGGTTCTTATTCCTAAAATTCCGGCAGCTGACACAATGCAGCAGTTGCGTCCGATTAGCCTTTGTCAAACAGTTTATAAATTCATTGCGAAGCTCCTCACCCTTCGTCTCCGTGATTGCTTACCGGAGATTTAGTCATTCGCAGAATGGCTTCATCAAAGGGAGGTTGATTACTGATAACATTCTCTTGGAGCAAGAAATTTTTCATTTTCTGAAGCTTAAATCGAGGGGTCAAGATCATTGGATGGTGCTTAAATTAGATATGGAAAAAGCATATGATCGTGTTGAGTGGAGTTTCTTGTGGTCGGTCATGGAGAAGTTGGGTTTTTGTGCACGCTAGATTCAATGGCTTCAGGAGTGCGTCACTACGGTTTCTTTTTCTATTCTCATCAATGGAACTCCACATGGTTATTTTCGACCTCAACGTGGCCTACGACAAGGAGACCCACTAGCTATCGCCACTTCTATTTGTGATCTACACTCAGGCATTCTCATCCTCAATTAGTTCCTCTGTTGCTATGGGCTCTCTTCATGAGATTCGAATGAGTCCTCAATGTCCTCAGCTTTCCCGTCATTTTTTTGCGGACGACTCTTATGTCTTTATTCAAGCTTCGGTCCCGAAATGCACCCAATTGTTGGGCTTGTTGCAAGCTTATGAGGCTGTAAGTGGTCAAAGAGTAAATTTACAGAAATCTACATGCTCTTTCAGCTCCAATATTCCTGACTCGGATGCCCAAACTATTGCTGCCCTTCTTGGAATTGCTACTATTGGACCACAAGATCGTTATCTTGGACCTCCATCTCAGGTACATCGATCTAAACAGCTTACGTTTCAGTACATAGAAGATGTCCTTGTGGCCAAATTACATCATTGGTGCTCTAAATCCTTATCACTTGCAGGTAAAAAGATTTTGATAAAATATGTGTGTGATGCTCTCCCATTATTTGCTATGCCTTGCTTTCTTTTGCCACTTTCTACTTGCATGCGATTGAATGTCTATGTTTCCAAGTTTTTGTGGGCTGATCAAGACCATGATGATGGCTTTCATTGGACGTCCTAGAAGACGCTTTGCCACAGCAAGTTTGACGGTGGCCTAGGATTTCGGGATTTTGAGCAATTAATGTTGCCATGCTCACTAAATAAGCTTGGAGGATGCTTCGTCAGCCTCATTCTCTCCTTGCTCAGACATATAAGGGCAGTTACTTTCCTTCTACTTCTCTTCACCATGCCCAGGCTGGCTATCGGGCGTCATGGGCGTGGCAAGGAATACTTGCAGGGCGTGATCTGCTGATTCGAGGACTGAGATGGCAGGTAGGTACAGGGAGTTCCATTCTTGTTAGTGATGATAACTGGCTGCCTACCACTCCTCCCTCTAGTCCTAAGCTGTTACCCGGTCGTTATCCTCCTTCTCCTTTTGTTTCTTCTTTGATTGGTCAAGGTACAGGAGAATGGTGCTTATCTTTGTTGCAAGTTCTCTCTGTTGTATCTACTGTTACGCTTATTCTCTCAATTCCTCTACCACGGCATCCAATTGAAGACAAACTCATCTGGCACTATGATCCTACTGGAGAATATACAGTGAAATCTAGATATCGCCTAGCATTTGCAGAATCTAGCTCTGATCCTTCTCCCCTTCCCACTTCGTTTGATTTTCGTTTTTGGAAGTACATGTGGGCATTACCTATGCCATCCAAACTGAAATTTTTTTCTTTGGCGAGTGCTTCGTCATTTCCTTCCGTTGATGGATGAGCTTTGTTATTGACACGCCAAAACACAACACCAAACTGCGACCAAGTGTAATCGCAGTCCGGGAATGCAGTAAAATGGCAAGTTCTATTATCAACCCGGGGTCTAGATCTACTGCTTACTCCGTGATTATCTATTATCTAGCCTACTAAGTTAAGTGATTGTTGTTTAAAGCAAAAGCAGTAAGAAAGCAGGAATTGGTTCGGTTTTCTCAAGCAAAGAAGAGTCACTCGGGAATGAGTCCCCCTAGATCCTTAGTTAGGTCTCAATTGTAATTTCCCTGGGTTGATTTACTGTTGATTAGACTGCGGAAGATCCGACAGTAGCTTGGAATCTCTTAAGCTGACCAAGCCCTCTCAGTCTAACTACCCGGCAGACGACTAGTCTTCACTGGGATAGAAAGCTGAAGCAATAAGCACAGAACTCCACTACTAGAATTGAATTCCAGTACAAAGCAGTAAACTGGCTAACTCTTGTATAGCCAATCTCCTACTAACGAATGATGAGGCTCTAACAACCTAATCAGATTCTATCTATCTCAGGCTGCAGCAGAAATCAGGAAAAGCTGATCAGACTTCAATTGACTCAATAAACATGCATCATTCGATTAAAACCAAACAGTATAATCATCCCAAGTCATTACAATCAAATCCCTAACACATGGAACTAGGGTATTTCATACCCAAGTGAGAGAAGGTTTCTACTCCATAGAGAGAGGGGAAAACAGAATACAAAGCAGTCATACTCATAACAATGGGAAGAATCTGCTCTGGGATGATGATTTCCACTCCTATGACGATCTCCAAGCTCGATTTGATGAAACCCAGCTCCAAGATGGCTTCTAGGATGTGTTCTTCGTACTTTCTCTCTCTAGGGCTCTGTTTTTGCTCTGAAAATCCGATTCTCTCACTTGCAGCCCAAAATTGGGTAAAAACCAGAAATTCCCGACTCACACGGGCAGGCCACACGGCCGTGTGGCATACCCAGTTGCCCGTGAGGTCAAAACGCCGCGTTCCGAGTAATTGGGTTTCAGGCTTCCCACACGGCCAGGGGCACACGGCCGTGTAGCTCACCCCGCCTGGCCGTGTGAAGCCTCACAGAATTCCACACGGCCAAATTGCAACTTCACACGGCCGTGTGGAATTTATTTGTGCCCGTGTGAAGGCTCGCACAATCCCACACGGCCTCCTTGGTCACTTGCGCGGCCGTGTGAGTTGTGTGTGTGCCCGTGTGGCTTCCTTTGTGACTTGCCTCGCGCCCGATCTTCGTCCAATCGACCCCGAACTCGCTCCCAAGCCTTCATTCACTTACTAGGACCTGAAATATCACAAACAAGCACAACCTAGCGTGAAATCAGCCTAAAACACGAGAATCAACACCTCAAACGGCTCCAGAATAGGGGTAAAAACATGTGCAATTAACGGCTTATCAAACTCCCCCACACTTAACCGTTTGCTTGTCCCCAAGCAAACCAAGTCAGACACAAGGTAAGCTCACATATTTCAATCAACCCACATTGGGGACAAATCATATAGGCACAGAAACACGTGAATCATACTGGCTTTCAAACATCAACACATGAACAACCTCAATAGCAACCTGGACAACCACCACAGAAGACATTCGAGTGCAGCAAAATCGAGTAAAGGAGGAGTCTCCCTTTTGTTCATCAACCAACCTAGACTTGACTCAACCACTTACTCAAGACAGTCAACTCATGAATAAAACTCAAGGCATCAGAATCAAGACCGAGCCATCTAGGTCCTCACCGGGTAAAGAGTGTAAAGAACAAGGAAATGAATCGCTCACTCTCGACTAGTGGGGTCAGGAAAATTTGATGCGAAAAATGCGCATACTAATTCTCTCAATTCCTAACATCTCTTCACCATGACGGCAGCCTCTAAATGTTAGAGTTCACAAAAAATGGGTGTCATCACTAACTAATCCGGAGGTCTTAGACACAGGTTCAAGTGACTGGCTAGGGTCTTGGACATGGGGAAAAGGCCTTTTAGGTGGTGGAAGTATTCATAGCACAAGGTTCCACAATTCCAAACCCAACAAACTCACAGTCAATCAAACCGGTACTTTCTTTCTGCTATTCAGCATTACTCAAATTCAGAGCACAAGAGCGAAGGAGGTCACATAAATACCAGTATTTCTAAGCCAGACTGCTAAGAAACACTACTTACTGGGCACTATTCAGATTTTTGGTGGTGGCTCACTTTTGCTTTCATTTTTTCTTTGTTTTTTTCTTTCATTTTTTCCATTTCTTAAGAGAACCACCACCTCTGCACATTTTCAAACATCTGCCCAACTTTTTAAGAACTACCTCCAACTCTCACATTATATTTAGCGGAAACAGCAGAGAACATGTAAAAATCACTCTGTGGAACCTTCTAAAAGATGCAAAAGGGTGACTTTTCATTGAAGACCGAAAGAAAGGATAATGCACGGCTCAAAGGGGCTGACTAGGGGGTATGACACACCAGGACAATCAATTTGGTCGTGGGCTAATCCTATGCCTCCATCATCTTAGCTAATGACAACGTGAATGCTGCACATCATGGAAGAGGGAACTATCGCACAAGAAAGAAACGAGCAGGCTCAAATCTCACATGGCTACCTATATGCTCTATCTCTCATTCTGATCCCTGAACTAGATGCATAAGAGACTGTCAAAAACAAGTAATCAATCCAAGTCACAGTTGGTAAGCAAACAGTTGAAAAACTTAACTCTACACAATTCTACTGCACGTCTCAATCATCATTATAGGTTGTCCTAATCACCATCCAGTTGTCATGCATTAATCCGAAAACCGTTCAATTCACCAATCAAAACACAGTGCCAATATGATCAAACAGCCGTACTTGGAGCCCTCAAATCTCGAGATTTGGACAACGGACTAGGCTCCAAGCACACGTATATACATTCCAACCGATACAAAGCACCCCCCCACACTTAAGCACGACATTGCCCTCAATGGAGCAGAGAGATAGAGAAGGGGAACGATGTTACCGGATTGAAATGCTGCGGGAGACTGGAAGTGGACCAGTCAACGTGGGACATATGGAACGAACGGACAGTTCTGCACTAAGGGAACAACAATAACACACTAGCACATGTTCGTTAGGGATAAGAGTTGGCCCAGATGGCCACAAAATAAACAATCCACAAAAGAAAAGAAACAAAACACACGACAAACTCAGTTCAAGCTCCTCAAACACATGGAGCAAACAGAAAAAGTCTAAAACAAAAACACACACTGAGGGGCGACAAGTACAGCCTACTCGTCGCCAAGGTTGTCCAGATCGATGTCATTCATGAATGGATCATCATCATCAGCTGGTGGAGGTGGAAGTGGAGAGTCCTCCCAGGGAGTCCTCCAGGCTGGCTGCTCGCCTGGTAGCAGCTGGAGCAGATGCTGCTGGACCTCCTGCATGCGCCTAGATCGGGCCTGCTCTCTCTCGATGCGCGCCAGGGTTACCCCCTGCTGGGTCTCCATCCGATCGTGACACTCATCATAAGCAGCCAACCGGACCTGGTACTCGGCATGGTGAGCCGAATACTGCTGTTGAAACTGGAGCTGATGGTCGTAGAGCTGCTGATTTTGGAGACGCAGCTGCTCGAACTGCTGAGTGAAGTAGTCTTGGCCGGGGAAAGTGGAGTTGCCACCCCCGTACTCGAAGGTGGTGGGGCGAGCGGCAGCAGTATCATCCACATCCTCCGGGTGAACATCCTCATCACCCGCACCCTCGGGAACCTCCGGCTGGACCTCCTCTAGGATATGAGGTTAAGGAAACCCCACGATCCACATAACACCTCGCTCTTCGCGAAGCAGGTGCATTTTACTAATCGTAAACCGGCCAAAGGCACTGGTGTCTCCCTGCTCTGTGCACCCCTGCAGGGATATCTGGAAATAGGCTGCCAGGCGGGTGATGAGGGGAGTGCAGTGGAGTTTCTTCAGCTCAGAAGCACTCTTGTCGAAGGTCCTCGCCACCACCGAACCCAAGTGGAGGGGATGATCCCTCTGGCGCATAGACTGGATGAAGTACATGGCTCTCTTGGTGATGGCGCTGGCACTGTCCGAGGCTGGAGTGTAAGACTTAGCCAGCATGTGATGGAGGATGCGGTTGTCGAGCTGCAATGTGCTGGCCTTCGTCTTCCCCGCCCTGAAGGGAAGCTGACCTGGCCGAGCGAGGCGGGTGTACAGTGTCCCGAAGTTCACCCCCTCTGGCTCGAGAAGCTCGGTGATGTAGTCCCTGTCATCGACCAGGCCGAGGCCGAGGGCGGTCGCGAGCTCGTTGTAGCTCATGGATCGGGGTTCACCATCGAGCCTGAATTGGACGGCTTCACTGTCCTTCAAATCCTACGTGTCTGCGTGTTTGAAGGTAGTGTAGAACTCAAGCACGAGCTCGTGGTAAACCTTCTCGCGAATGCTGAGGAGGCAGCGCCAGGGGCGGTTGGTGACAATGGAAGAGAAGTGCTCGTAGCAGTTCAGCTTCTCCAACTCTCGCTTGGACCAGCAATGATGCTGCCCAAACTTGCAGGCCAGGAGTTTCTTAAAACGATCCTGGTGGGGACCCCTTCTCAAATCTTGAACAAACGGGTGCTTGAGGTTGGGCTTCGTCATAGTCCTGGAGACTCAAGTGGAGGTGTAGGGGATGATGAGGGGAATGCAATGGAAGCGACGAAAGGCCGAAAAACTGCCCAGAAGTGCTCGTCGGAGCCTCGCCGGAGTCTCGCCGAAAATCGCCTCCGGCGACTCAAAATCAAGTCAAATCACCTCAAAATCGAGGGATAGGCCGATAATGGGGAGGAAAGGGTGGGTTTGGTGTTGTATTTGTGAAAAACCGACCAAAAATGGCCGAAAATCGACAAGGATGGCGAAAAGTCGCGGTTTTCCGGCAAGAGAGTTTGGATTTTCTGACCACTCGGCCGTATCGGCCGAATTTATAGCCCGTGGCTCGGCCACACGGGCAGGCTCACACGGCCGTGTGAGGTGCACATTTGCCCGTGTCGGCCGACACGGGCTGGCCGGGGATTTTCCACTCGGCCGTACGAAAAGCACATTTGGCCGTGTGAAATATAGCGAGAGCTCACACGGGCTGGGGGGATTTCCACACGGCCGTGTCACAATAACAACTGGCCGTGTGGAAATTCACGAGAGCTCATACGGCCAAAACTCAATTCCACACGGCCGTGTGACTTTCAGGGCTGGCCGTGTGGGCTGCCAGAACTCCGAAATTGACCTGTTTTCACTCCAGAACGACATACAACTCGTGAACAACCCCTCAAGACTCAAAAAACACAAAAAATCAAAAGGAAAAAGGTAAGAAAATGCAAACCTAGGTGGGGTTGCCTCCCCACAAGCGCTTCTTTACCGTCTTTTAGCTGGACGCCAGTTGGTGGATGCTCCATGAGGTGAAGGAGCAGGTGCCTTCAAGAGTGGATCCACCTCGCTCTTGAGGTACAGCTTCAAATGGTGGCCATGCACACGACGAATGTGGCCACCAGCATTTTCCAACTCAACTTGGCCATCCGGCAGGATGCAAGCGAGTGAATACTCGGATGGCCAAGGTGGGGGCGGGACCAGCTCGTAGTGGTCTCCGGCTTTCTTTCGAGCAGGCTTAGCTGCCTGCAGTTTCGGCCTCCACTCCTCCTTGATATGTTCTTTCGGTGACGGAGTGGATGGGAGTGGCGGCGAAGGTATGGGAGGCGGATCCTGCAAAATAGGAAACGCAGAAGGATACACGACAGACTCGTGCTCCTGGTGAGATACAGCTTGCAGAGGTGACGAAGCAGGAAGGGTATTAGCAATTGAAAACGTTATTCTCTCCTCACCATCCCTCCAAACTAAGGTCCCATCATGCACATCTATGAGAGCCTTGGCGGTGGCCAGGAAAGGCCTTCCCAGTATAAGGGGCACTTCTGTGTCCTCATTGATGTCCAAGACAACAAAGTCCACAAGATAATTGAATTTGCCAACCTTAACCGAAGGTCTTCCACTATGCCCCTAGGATGCACTACAGATCGGTCAGCTAATTGAAGGCTCATCCTAGTAGCATGGGGTTCACCTAGGCCTAGTTTCTTGAACAATTTATACGGCATAACATTGATACTAGCACCTAAATCCGCCAAGGACCTCTCTACATGCAATTTATCTATAGAGCACGGGATAGTAAAACTACATGGGTCCTTCTGCTTCGGCGGAAGCTTGTTCTGTAGAATGGCCGAGCACTCCTCGCTGAGCTCCATAGTGGCCAGCTCCTCAGCTTCTGCTTCTTTGAGAGAAGATCCTTCAGGAACTTCACATACTTAGGCATTTGAGATAATGCCTCCAAGAAAGGTACTTGGACATTCAGCTTCCTAAGCATTACCATGAAGTTCCCGAACTCTGCCTCCAGCTTGTCTTTGTGCAACCGAGTAGGGAAGGGGAGTTGAGGGATATACTCCTTCACTACTGGTTGCGGTTTAGGCGCAGGCACCTCAACCTCATACTCTGCTTCTTCTTCAGCCGCTGGAGATGCCGAGGAAGGGGCCTCTCTCTCTTGTGCCCGAACAGGTGGATCAACAGTCATCTTGCCACTCCTGGTTATGATGGCATTGCAGTGCTCATTCGGGTTCTGAGGATGAGGGATGGTCTGACCGGGTAGAGTACCAGGAGCCCTTTGTGCCACTGCTTGAGCCACGCTCCCCAGCTGGGTTTGGATATCCTGCAAGACAGCATGTGTGTTCCTCTGGCCAGCTTCAAGAGCCAGGAACTTACCCGAGGCCTTTTCCATGAACTGCTCTATAGTGTTGAATTTCTGAGCACTAGAATTGGCGAGAGAACCCACCAAGTCCGCAATTCAGCCATCGGATCATTCTGCACTGGGGTGGCAGGGGTTGCACCTGGCTGCTGGAAAGGTCGCGGCTGTGATTGAGCAGCATGCCCCTGCATGGGCTGGTAGAGAGACTGCTGCTGCTGCTAGAATTGCCCATGTCTGGGCTGATATGGCGGCCTCTGGAAGCCCGGTGGTCCCTGGGAGACTGGTGGTCTGGAATTTGCCCCACCCCAGGAGAAGTTGGGATGCTGGCACCACCCCTCATTGTAAGTGTTGTTGTAGGGGTCGTTGCCCCTAACATTATTGATGAAGTTCACCTGCTCCTAGGGTGTGGTCGATTCCTTCATCGCCTGGCAGTCTTCCACCGTGTGATGGGTGCTCTCGCACCAATGGCAGAGCATCGCCTGCTGTTGTCCGGTCCCTGGAATCATCCCGGAACGATCGATAGTTGAAACCAGCTTCGACACCACCTGCACCAAATCAGAGGAATGGTTTCCCACAGAATTTACACCTCGGCTTGGTGCTCTCCTCGACCTCCTAGCAGTGCCCCAATCATACCCGTTCTCTGCCATCTCCTCAAAGAGTTGATTCAGCTGTGGCGGTGTTTTGGTCAGCATGTTCCCGCCACAAACCAAGTCAATCAGCTGCTTGTCTTCTGGGAAGAGGGCGTGATAGAAGGTGCCCACCTTGAAAGCATCATTGAAGCCATTATTGGGACACCTCAGGAAGAGACTATTGTATCTCTCCCATGCGTTTCGAATGGTCTCATCCTCATCCTGAGCAAAATGGGTAATTTGCTTCTGCAGGTCCGCCGTCTTGGATGGAGGATGGTAGCGGGTGAGGAACTTGTCCGCCAGGTTGGCGAACGTGGTGATGGAGCCCGGAGGTCGAGTGTCTAGCCATTCCTTGCCCTGGCCCTCCAGGGTACATGTGAAGTACCTCAACTGGATGGCATCTGCTGGGACCCCATTAATCTTGATTCCATCGATGAGCTCGTGGAATCGCCTGAGATGTGAGCGAGGGCACTCCCCCTCTTTGCCTCGGAACACCACTGAACCGCGCAGCATGGTGATTACTAAGGTGCTCACCTCAAAACTATTTGCTAGCACATGAGGGTGTTGAATGGGTGACTCATGTCCGCAGCCCTGGCGGTCCAGTAGGATCCCATAGTCTGCTCCTCGGGAAGGACCACATCATGGTCCTCTGGATCCCCCATCTCTTCTTCTTCAGCGATCTGCAGCTGTGCTAGCTCCTCCTCCACAGCCAGTCGCGCCTTTAGAGCCCGCTTGAAGTTCCTGCAGGTTCGTTCAAGCTCCTGGTCTAACGGTAGTAGATCTCCCGACTGGCTACGGGTCATGCACTACCTGCACACAATCAGCAGAAGCAACCCGTGAAGGCACACAGGTGGAAGAGAGAAAATGCAGTAAAGAAAAAGCTAGAGTAACAAATTTTCACGTTTCCCCAATAACCTAGAGTGTTCCCCGGCAACGGCGCCAAAAACTTGACACGCCAAAACACAACACCAAACTGCGACCAAGTGTAATCGCAGTCCGGGAATGCAGTAAAATGGCATGTTCTATTATCAACCCGGGGTCTAGATCTACTGCTTACTCCGTAATTATCTATTATCTAGCCTACTAAGTTAAGTGATTGTTGTTTAAAGCAAAAGCAGTAAGAAAGCAGGAATTGGTTCGGTTTTCTCAAGCAAAGAAGAGTCACTCGGGAATGAGTCCCCCTAGCTCCTTAGTTAGGTCCCAATTGTAATTTCCCTGGGTTGATTTACTGTTGATTAGACTGCGGAAGATCCGACAGTAGCTTGGAATCTCTTAAGCTGACCAAGCCCTCTCAGTCTAACTACCCGGCAGACGACTAGTCTTCACCGGGATAGAAAGCTGAAGCAATAAGCACAGAACTCCACTACTGGAATTGAATTCCAGTACAAAGCAGTAAACTGGCTAACTCTCGTATAGCCAATATCCTACTAACGAATGATGAGGCTCTAACAACCTAATCAGATTCTATCTATCTCAGGTTGCAGCAGAAATCAGGAAAAGCTTATCAGACTTCAATTGACTCAATAAACATGCATCATTCGATTAAAACCAAACAGTATAATCATCCCAAGTCATTACAATCAAATACCTAACACATGGAACTAGGGTTCTTCATACCCAAGTGAGAGAAGGTTTCTACTCCATAGAGAGAGAGGGGAAAACATAATACAAAGCAGTCATACTCATAACAATGGGAAGAATGTGCTCTGGGATGATGATTTCCACTCCTATGACGATCTCCAAGCTCGATTTGATGAAACCCAGCTCCAAGATGGCTTCTAGGATGTGTTCTTCGTACTTTCTCTCTCTAGGGCTCTGTTTTTGCTCTGAAAATCCGATTCTCTCACTTGCAGCCCGAAATTGGGTAAAAACCAGAAATTCCCGACTCACACGGGCAGGCCACACGGCCGTGTGGCATACCCAGTTGCCCATGTGAGGTCAAAACGCCGCGTTCCGAGTAATTGGGTTTCAAGCTTCCCACACGGCCAGGGGCACACGGCCGTGTAGCTCACCCCGCCTGGCCGTGTGAAGCCTCGCAGAATTCCACACGGCCAAATTGCAACTTCACACGGCCGTGTGGAATTTATTTGTGCACGTGTGAAGGCTCGCACAATCCCACACTGCCTCCTTGGTCACTTGCACGGCCGTGTGAGTTGTGTGTGTGCCCGTGTGGCTTCCTTTGTGACTTGCCTCGCGCCCGATCTTCGTCCAATCGACCCCGAACTCGCTCCCAAGCCTTCATTCACATACTAGGACCTGAAATATCACAAACAAGCACAACCTAGCGTGAAATCGGCCCAAAACACGAGAATCAACACCTCAAACGGCTCCAGAATAGGGGTAAAAACATGTGCAATTAACGGCTTATCAGTTATCGACATTTGGTCACATAAGCTCCTTGTCCTGGATGTTGTATTTCTCCGGAGACTGCTTGTCATTTGTTTTTTGATTGTAGGGTTGCGAAGGAGCTTTGGCACATGGCTGCCATGGACACAATTCCTTTGTTATTTGCATGAGAACATTTTGTCCCAACATGGAGGCATTTATTTTTCTTCTCAAACTTGTCTCTGCAGGAAGTTGCTTGGGTTGTTTTCATGTGCTGGCGGTTATGGAAATCAAGGTGCCTTGTTGTCCATGAAATTTTTTTATTTCAGGTTCGTCCACTCTATCGTCAATTCAGTCACCAGGTAGAAGAGTGGGTTGCTGCCTCGGTTCCTTCTCTTTTGGGAGCAACATCTGGTTCTTCTCAACCTACGCCAAGACCAGTGCCTTCCTTGTTACCATAGCCAGCTATGCCCTTGGTATACTTCTCCATTTTGATGGTGCTTTCAGGCTGGGTGTTGGTGCGGTTGTGGGTTTTGTTGGTTTTTCAGATGGGATGCAACTCCAATTTGCATTTGGACATTATATTGTGGGTATTGAGGATATCTTTGCGGTCGAACTGATGGCGCTCCGTGAGGCCTTGCAATGGTGTTTATTGCATGGTTTATTTTCAGTTTGTGTTTATGGGGATGCTCAGGTGGTTATTCGTCGAGCGGTGGACCGGACTTCTTCGCACATGCTTGGCGGAGCACTGTTAGAAGAGGTTTGGTTATTACTAGATTCTTTTTCTTACTTTTCATGTAAGTTTATCCCACGTAGGCTTAACCAGGTTACCCATATAGTAGCTCAAAAGGCGCTTAAATCGAGAATCGAATTATTGCTTGACTATAGTAGTTGTGTTATATCTTGTTTTTGACTTGTCTCTTTTCTTTCCTGTTATTTTCATCCTCACTTTGTTTGAGAGTTTATTGTATTTTTCTTTATTTGGATGTCTACTCTGTAAATTCCGTGTAGACGTTCTTTCGGTTTGTGCTATTTCAGTTGGTTTGCTGATAAACCAATAATTACACCTGTTTTTACCCCTATTCTTGAGCCGTTTGAGAAGTGATTCTCGTGTTTTAAGCCGATTTCATGCGAGGTTGTGCGTTCATGTCACATTTCAGGGCCCGGCGTTGGAATCGAGGCGAAGAAACGAGTTTTGGGTAGAAAGGAGCGAAGTTGGATCGAAGTGTGCTGCAGGAGGAAAATACCCGGCCATGGGCTAAAATACCCGATCGGGTATTTATCGTTGTGGGCGTCGCCGAGAAACAGAAGGGGGCCCGGGCAGGAGGCAAACATCCCCGGTCGGGGATTCTTGGGCCAGACCGGGGATTTTCCCCTGACATTAAACGCGCGTTTCAATTATACCCGGTCGAGACCCAAAATACCCGACCGGGTATCGTGACAGGCAACTTTTTAAGGGAAAAGAAGGCTGAAAATCAAGGGTTCCGAGTTTTAGAGAGACAGAGCGATTCCTAGAGAGAGAAAGCGACGAACAAGAGTTCCCAAGTGTCATAGCTTGATCTTCATCACCATTGGAGCCTGGCTTGAGGTTGGAGGAGTGCCGATCGACGACCAGGAGTTGAAATCCATCCTTCACCGTATGGTTTCCGCATCTGAATCTGCTTTTGCTTCTTTCTCCATGGAGTAGTTCTCCCATTCATCTGGGTATGGAGAACCCTAGATTTGTATGTTAGGTCTAATTGTATGAACCCAAGTACAGATTTCATGATTTGATTATATTCAATTGAGGCTTGAATGATTGAATGACTTGAATCATGATCAAATTCCTGTTATTTCTGCTTTAGCCTAGAATGAGAATATCTGCCTAGGTTAATAGAGCACCCTTAATTGAAGGTAGTGAATTGACGACTTTAGTCGAGGAGTCAATTCACTATTCTGTACCGAACTTGCTTCGGTAGTGGAGGTTTTGTTCGTTAGGGCCTCAATCTGTTTACTCCGGTGGAGGTTAGTCGCCCGCTGGGGACTCAGATTGAGAGGGTCTGGAGACCTTTAGTCGAGACTTCAGACTGTTTAAGAACCTTCCGCAGTATAACTTTCATAGAAACTGAACTTGGTAATTGCAATCCGGCTTAACTGCAGTCTAGGGGGAACCATATCCGGGTGACCTCTCTCGACTTGAAAACAACCGTTTAACTTGCTTTGTGTTTTTTTTTTGTATGAACCTGCACTTAAGTTTCACCGCTAGATAATAAGAATTCACTGAGTAGTCATCATATATAGGACCCGGGTTGACATTAAAACCCAAACCCGCTATACTACGCTTTAGGAAGTGGTTTCACTTGGCCATTTTCTAGAGTGACAGTAGGAGTGAGTCAAGTTTTTGGCGCCGTTGCCGGGGATGGCTAGGTTGTTGCAGAAAAGTGATTTCTGTTACTCTAGCATTTTCGTTTTCGCATTGACTGTTTGTTCTTTCCCACTTGTGCCTTCACGGGTTTGCTTGCTTGATTGTGTGCAGGTAGTGCATGACCCATAGCCAGTCGGGAGGTTTACTGCCGTTGAATCCAGAGATTGAACGCACCTGTCGCCAACACAGGAGACAACAGCGAGCTAGACTGGCTACGGAGGAGCGCATAGACGGCCATTTGAGCAGCGAGTCTGAGGACGAGTACGAGATGGAAGGAGATTACAATCCACACCAGGGGAATCCTCACCTGGCTCCCCCGGTGAATCAGATCTTGGGGAACAACACCATACCCCAGGCAGATGGGGTTCATCATCATCCACCGCCGCCGGGTCCCACCTTGGAGTACTACTACACTCCACGGATTGCTGACATCCGCCCGGTCATCCTCTACCCGCCTATTCCAGCGAACAATTTCGAGATCAAGCCATGCTGGATTCAACTCATTACATCCTCTATCTAGTTCCATGGCTTGAAGGATGAGGAGGCAAGGGTGCATCTTTCCCGTTTTCTGCAGCTGACGAACGGGTTCAAGCTGAATGGTGTCCCTGATGATGCAATCCGCCTTCACCTCTTCCCCTATTCTCTGGCGGGGAATGCTAAGAGGTGGTTGGAGACCCATCCCCCATTGTCCATCACTTCTTGGGATGATCTGGCTGACAAGTTCGTGCATAGGTACTACCCAGCATCGAAGACCACAGAGATCCAGCCGGAGATCACTCACTTCCGCCAAGAGCCAGACGAGTCACATCGTGATGCATGGGAGCGGTACATGGGATATTTCTGGCAGTGTCCCCATCATGGCTTCAGTGATGCATTCACAGTGGGAACTTCTACAATGCCCTCTCTCCGGACAGCCAGAGGGTGATTGAGTCTCTATGCCCAGGTGGGGATATTCTTACTAAGACTCCACCCGAACTGAACCAGATGATCAGTACCTTGGCTGCCAGAGATCATTCCTGGGGGCAGAGCAACAGAGGTAGACATTCCTGGGACCGTGGTGTGCACGCCATGGAGACCAGATCCGGGCTCGACCAGCAGGTAGCTGAGTTAGTGCAGACATTGTAGCAGCCCAACAGTCTTATTCCGGGCAGAGGTTTGGCTACACCTCCAGTAGCTCAATTTCAGTGGTGTGAGAGCTCGAATCATCTGGTGGAGGACTGCCAGGCTATGCGGGAGTCCTCTACACCCCAAGAGCAGTTGGCCTTCATCGCTAATGCGCGGCGCCTCGATCCATACAGTAACACCACTAAACCACCTGGTTTTCCAGCACCAGCTGGTGGTTTTCAGTAGAGGCAGCCCTTCCAGGCTCGAAAGGGGTCGGCCCCACAGTAGCAGCCCTACCAGCCTAGGCAGGGGCAACCATTCCAGCAGCCCCAACGGCAGTTTGCCAAGCCAACAGCAGCTCCGGCTCCAGATAATCAGATAACGGAGCTGAAAAACATTCTAACGACATTCATGACTACCACCCAGGCAACTGTCACAAGGCTGGACCAGAGCATAGCCTCACTGGAGGCAGGTCAGAGGAACCAAGGTGCCATTTTGCAAGATTTGCATAACCAAATGGGTGACATGGCTCGCCAAATTAATACCCGAGCCCCGGGAACTCTACCTGCCACTACCATCCCCAATCCACGGGAGCCGCACCAGCAGCTGGATGCCATCTTCACCAGGAGTGGCAGGCCAACATCGGCTACACCTGCCCCGGTCAGGCAGGAGGAACCACTACCTGCTTCAGCACTTCCAGCCGACGATGTAGAAGTGCGGGTGGAGAAGGAAGCCCCTGCTCCCAAGCCACAACCAGTGGTTAAGGAGCATGTACCCCAGCTTCCCTTCCCCACTTGCCTACACAAAGACAAGCTGGAGACTGAGTTTGCCAAGTTTATGGCAATGTTGAAGCAGGTCAACATCAGCATACCGTTTGTGGAGGCACTGTCGAAGATGCCCAAGTACGAGAAGTTCATGAAAGATCTCCTCACCAACAAGAAGAAACTTGGGGATCTCTCGACAGTGTTGCTGAGCAAGGAGTGTTCTGCTATCCTGCAGAACAAGCTGCCCGAAAAGCGCAAGGACCCAGGGAGTTTTACTATCCCTCTTACTATTGGCAGCATGCATGTAGGCAAGTCCTTGGCGGACCTAGGTGCTAGCATAAATGTCATGCCATATAAGTTGTTTAAGAAGCTAGACTTAGGTGAACTTAGCCCTACTAGGATGAGCATTCAGCACGTTGACCGTTCCATTGTGCATCCTAGGGGGATCATAGAGGATCTGCTTGTTAATGTAGATGCATTCACATATCCTGTTGATTTTTTTATTCTTGATATACATGAGGATGTGGATGTTCCTTTGATTCTGGGTAGACCATTTCTTGCCACCGCCAAGGCACTTATTGATGTGCATAATGGTAAACTGATCTTGCGTGCTGGGAATGAACATGCTACTTTTTCTGTGACTGAATTCGATCACTGTGCTATGATTGCTGTTACACCTGTGCATGCCATTTCTGATCAGGTACACGAGTCTGTCGTGTATCCTTCTGCGCCTCTCATTTTGCAGGACCCTCCTATCATTCCTTCGCCGCCACTCCATCCAATCTCGCCTCGGAACAAAAAGATCAAGGAGGAGTGGCTGCCGAAGCAGCAGGTTGCTAAGCCTGCACGGAAGAAGGGTGGAGACCACTACGAGCTGGTTCCACCCCCTGCACCACGACCACCCTGGCCATCCGAGTACTCACTCGCCTGCATCTTGCCGGATGGCCAGGTCGAGCTGACCAATGCTGGTGGTTGCACCCGTCGGGTGCATGGCCACAACCTGAAGCTGTACCTCAAGAGCGACGTGGATCCGCTCTTGGAGGCACCTGTTCCTGCACCTCCCTGAGTATCCACCATGGGCGTCCAGCTAAAAGACGGTAAAGAAGCGCTTGTGGGGAGGCAACCCCACCACGGTTTGCATTTCTTTTTCCCTTTTTTCTGAGTTTTTGTGTCGTATTGAGTCAGTTGCATGTCTGTGGTGAAGTTCGGTCGTCTGTTATGCCTCGATTTGGTGTTGTCGTCGAGGAGAGGTCGAAAATTTGGGCGAATGAGATTTTTGGCCGGAAGGGGGAAAATACCCGACCGGGTATTTTTGGTCCACGATCGGGCCCCCCTCTGCTTCTCGGTGTGAAAAAAGGAAAACCCCCGAACGGGTATTTTTGGTTCACGGCCAGGGATTTCCCAAGATGGAACGCAGCGTTTTCAAACCCCCCCCCCCCCCCCGACCTTGACCCAAAAATACTCGGTCGGGTATTTTTGGCTCAAGGCCGGGGATTTCCTTGCACTCGACACGCCGCGTTTTGGAACCCCCGGTCGTGGAATCAAAAATACCCGACCGGGGATTTTTGCTATTTATATCAAACCCCCGGTCAGTTTCTCTCTCTACCCTTATTTTTCAAAATTTTCTCCTCTCTCTTCCTGCCAAATCCTCTCCCCCTCTCTCTTCTTGAGCGCCGTCGGCAGCCGCGCTCTGCCGCCCCCGCCGCCGCCGGTCGTTTTACGACGACCTTCGCGGGTCATTTTTTGCCTCCGTCTCGCATCCCTCACCCGTTTTTTGAGCCTCAACTACAATTCTACTTGCGTTTTCAGGTGTGTTTCTTGTTAACTGCTCTTTCCTGGAAAATCGAACTGTATATTGTAGGACCGAGAACTGTATTTGCGTGCATGATTTAGAATAGGGTGAGGGATGCTTTGAGTATGCATGGTTCTATCTATGGTGTATGTGCTGCCCGTGTAATTAATGTGGTTGGTTCTGTGGTTCTTGCCTTGATTCCAGTTGAGTTGCTTGCGCTTCAACCGTCTTTGTTTAAAACTGTTATCCTAGGTGATCCTTAGGTGTGGGGGAAGTAATGAACCCATATTGTTGGTCCTGACAAGTTTTTCTTGGCTCCACCTTTGGTTTGCTAATTTTGCAGGAACATGTCACTAGACCATCCATTTGTACAGGACCTGCGCCTGCACCGGGATTACGCGGACCAGTTCCGCAAGGTCATCTAGGGGAAACTGGAGCGCCACTACCATCTGGAGTGGGCAGTTTTCGAGCGGCTCCACTGCATACAAGAGCTCTCCTCCGCCATCAGCCACCGGGATTGGCGGACTTTGCTGACGATCGAGGAGCCCACCTACACCGAGCTGGTGTGGGAGTTCTACACCATGTTTCAGTACCTCCCCAAGGCGGCCCGGGACTCCTACGCGGTCACTTTCAGGCTGGGAGGCCGCCAGCGGTAGCTGACTATAGATGGCGTGGCCTACGCCATGGGGATCCAGTATCACCCATCCTCCCGCCACGAGGTCGAGGTCCCGAACCCGACAGACTGGAACATGGATGAGTTCTACTCGCGGATTGCCCGGCGCGGCTATGCGTTCGACTACTTCGACGCTGGCCAGACATCTGTTTGCACCCTGAAGCCGCAGTGGCACATTCTGAACCTGCTCATCACCCGATCCGTCGTCCCCAACGTCACTGGCTCCCACAAGATCCCAAAGCGGGTACTGTACGCCATGTACTCGATGGGGGACCCAGATCACATGCTGCATTTGGGTTCCTTCGTGGCTACCACCTTCTCTCGATGCCACGGGAAGCCCAACCATCTCGTTTGTGGTCCCCTGATCACCCGCTTGGCGCGCCATTTCGACATTAGCTTCGATGACCTCACCGATTCTACTGCCCGGGGCGGCTCCGCCCCCCTCAGCCGGGACGTGCTTCACAATGCACTCCTCCTGGCCACAGACGGCACCCGTTCCTGGGTGGATGGGCTCTCCATGCCCCCTGAGGAGGATGCGGACCTCGATGAGGACGAAGAGGATGTTGATTACACCGATGAGGAGGAGGATGATGATGATGATGATGGCGGGGCCATGGATGCTGATGAGCCGGAACCCCCAGGGGACCTTCGGCCACGACGGAGATCAGAGAGAGGTGAGTCCTCCTCCGATCCTTCTAGTTCGTCTATGGCTTCTGGCCCGTCGATGGACTTCTTCACGGAGCAGTTCCAGCAGATGGGGCTCCAGTTTCAGCAGCTCATGGACCATCAGGTCCAGTTCTACCAGCAGTATTCGGCCCACCATGCCGAGTACCAGTCCAGGCTGACGGTTGTTGACGAGCGCCTCGGCCGCTTAGAGACCCATATGGGAGTCACGGGTGCTCTCATCGAGCGGGAGAGAGATCGAGGCCTCCGATTGATGGAGTACTCGGAGCACCTGCTCCAGGCTTGTCACCCACCAGAGGAGCACCACTGGACCACCCGGTGGGATCATTCACCACCACCACCGGCGGATGGGGACGACGACCTCATGAACCAGATCAACTTCACCGGTCTAGGAGGCCCCTAGTGTCATGTTTTGAGTGTTTTTGTTTTTGTCAGCGTGCAAACTGTCTTGTGTCGGTTTAGTTTCTCTCTTTTTATTTTGGATGTTGTACTATTGGGCTGACCATTAGACCTAAAGTATTGTGTTTGAGCTCTTTGGTTTCCTTTAGTTGTGTTTGTTCTTGACTGGTCCTCTCTCCAGTCCGCTTCACTCCGACTGGTCCGCTTCCAGTCTCCTGCAGTCCGTGCACATCGGTAACATCGTTCCCCTTTTCCTTCCCTCTTCTCCATTGAGGGCAATGTCGATCTTAAGTGTGGGGGGGATGTTTATCTTTTGACTGCATTAGATCTGTTTGTGAGTGCTTAGAGCCTAGTCCACTGTCCAAATTTTTAAATTTGAGGGCTCCAAGTACGTGTTCCTTGCAATTGCCTGCTTAGTATGCTTTGAATTGACAGTCTTTATAGTAATGTGCAACCTAGAGAGGTAGTGTAGCACTATGGAGGATGTTGATGCATTTAAGAAGTCTCCTTTCTTCTTCATATTGTGTTGGTTTATTGTGTGAATTAGTAATCTTAGGACCCTTGAATTGTGTGGTGATGTGGACTCTCTACCTGTCATGGACTCCTGTATCATGTTTTAAAATAAAAGGTGCTAAAAAATGTGCTTTAAAATAACGTCTCCCGTGCGAATAGGGTGAAAGTGTGTAAGGGGAGACGGGAATCCGTTCCCAATTTCCACCTACTACCTCCAGCCCCCTTACATTTCTTTTCACCGCACGAGGCTCGAGACATCCGCTCCTGGCATGGCCGGTAAGAGCCGGGCTCCCGCAAAACCTCTGCTAGATGGGAGCCCCTAATTTTTGAAAAAACAGGTTGGAATCCTTGAAAAAAAACAGAAAAACAAGAAAAAAAATGGGTTCCAACCATCTTCAAGAAGAAAATAGAGCACCTTAAAAATGCGATTCCTTGATTTTTTGTTTTTGAGAGTCCATTCGTCCACGATTCATTTGTCCTCTGATCATTATTTGCCATGATGCCGACTCGAGATTAGCGTTCTCGCCGAAGAAGCTATGAGATGACTTGTGCGTCAGTTGACCTCGTAAGCTTCTAAATTATCTAGAAAATCCTCTATCGACGATCGGGGTTGTTTGTTGCTATAGAGGTATGGAGAGTTGCATTGGTTTGAGTTAGGTTTGCTTGGGGACAAGCAAACGGTTAAGTATGGGGGAGTTTGATAGACCAATAATTACACCTGTTTTTACCCTATTCTCGAGCCGTTTGAGAGGTTGATTCTCGTGTTTTAAGCCGATTTCACGCGAGGTTGTGCGTTTATGTCATATTTCAGGGCCCGGCGTTGGAATCGAGGCGAAGAAATGAGTTTTGGGTCGAAAGTAGCGAAGTTGGGTCGAAGCGTGCTGCAGGAGGAAAATACCCGGTCATGGGCTAAAATACCCGACCGGGTATTTATCGTTGTGGGCGTCGCCGAGAAACAGAAGGGGGCCCAGGCAGGAGGCAAAAATCCCCGGTCGGGGATTCTTGGGCCAGACCGGGGATTTTCCCCTGACATTAAACGCGCGTTTCAATTATACCCGGTCGAGACCCAAAATACCCGATCGGGTATTTCGACCGGGTATCGCGACAGGCAACTTTTTAAGGGAAAAGAAGGTTGAAAATCAAGGGTTCCGAGTTTTAGAGAGACAGAGCGATTCCTAGAGAGAGAAAGCGACGAACAAGAGTTCCCAAGTGTCATAGCTTGATCTTCATCACCATTGGAGCCTGGCTTGAGATTGGAGGAGTGCCGATCGACGACCAGGAGCTGAAATCCATCCTTCACGGTATGGTTTCCGCATCTGAATCTGCTTTTGCTTCTTTCTCCATGGAGTAGTTCTCCCATTCATCTGGGTATGGAGAACCCTAGATTTGTATGTTAGGTCTGATTGTATGAACCCAAGTACAGATTTCATGATTTGATTATATTCAATTGAGGCTTGAATGATTGAATGACTTGAATCATGATCAAATTCCTGTTATTTCTGCTTTAGCCTAGAATGAGAATATCTGCCTAGGTTATTAGAGCACCCTTAATTGAAGGTAGTGAATTGACGACTTTAGTCGAGGAGTCAATTCACTATTCTGTACCGAATTTGCTTCGGTAGTGGAGGTTTTGTTCGTTAGGGGCTCAATCTGTTTACTCCAGTGGAGGTTAGTCGCCCGCTGGGGACTCAGATTGAGAGGGTCTGGAGACCTTTAGTCGAGACTTAGACTGTTTAAGAACCTTCCGCATTATAACTTTCATAGAAACTGAACTTGGTAATTGCAATCCGGCTTAACTACAGTCTAGGGGGAACCATATCCGGGTGACCTCTCTCGACTTGAAAACAACCGTTTAACTTGCTTTGTGTTTTTGTTTGTTTGAACCTGCACTTAATTTTCACCGCTAGATAATAAGAATTCACTGAGTAGTCATCATATCTAGGACCCGGGTTGACATTAAAACCCAAACCCGCTATACTACGCTTTAGGAAGTGGTTTCACTTGGCCATTTTCTAGAGTGACAGTAGGAGTGAGTCATTTGCAGTCCGTATTTTTTCATTTTGCAGGTGAAACTACTTAGAGGAGTTTGGGCTTCTTCTATGACCTTGCTTGTATGGGGTTTTTTGTTTGTTTGTGTGCTGACTTTGCAGGTGCATCATGGGGTGTTACTGATGGACACGTGCTCCACTATGTCATTGGTGTTTCGGCGTGGATGCATATCCTCTTTGTGTTTAAGTGTTTTGGTATGATACTCTAAATTGAGCTTTTGCAGGTGACGCGTCCAATTTGCTTTTTGCAGCGGGTGGTCCTTTGTATGAACAAGAATTTTGGCAAAGTTGTTTTTCGTAGTTGTGATAACTCAACTGTTTTAGCAGTTTATGTGTTTATTCATTTTGCATGTCGAACTACTTATAGGGGAATCTCCTTATCTTACTTAATTTGTTAGTTTACTCTGTATTATCAGTTTATTATACTTAGGTTGTTCAGGGCTGCCCATATTATGACTTAAAAGGCTCTTGAATCGATAGTTCACTTAGCAGTGACTACGTATTTATGTTGTCCCTTTGCCATATATGGTTCAGGCTAGCGTACGTCAGTTGTACATTGTAGAGCAGGAATTAACCAAAATTTTGGACATGATACTATACCCTAACCTCTAATGGATAAACCCCAGTCCCTAATTCTCTAACCCAAGCCACGATATTCATTTAATCTAAAAAATAATAACCGACGGTTCTGATTCAGCGAAATATATTGAAGTGCAAAAACCAAGTGTGAACACAGGCGTACAGCGTACGACTGACGTACGCTATATATGGCGGCGTATTCGGTGCACCCACTTTTTTGGGTGCACTCAATGCACTCGCCTGATAATCATCATTCCGAGCATGCGATTTATGTCAAAACGGTATCTATAGTCGCTTATGATATTATGAACAATAAACACATGAATTTGCAAAAAAACTCATTTAAGATTTACTTTAATTTGAAGGATTTAGTATTTACGGATTTAGGGTTAGGGTTTCGGTTTACAATTTGGGATTTTGGTTTGGGATTCATAATTGAAGATTAACGGGTTAGGGTAATGGCTTGATTAGTTGTGATTTTATGTTATATCATCATATTATACTAATGCTATCAATTAAAATTCGAAATTCGTTGTATTGTAGTCACTTTTAGAGTTGGGTGCACTGAACGCACCCAAAAAAGTGAGTGCACCGAAGTAGCCACCATATATATATACTTCTGTTTCCTTATATCTATGACAAAAAAATGACATTTTGATAAAAGTAATGTCCGGTTACGTCCTCGTGCAAGGATGGATACATGAATGTCTTCGATCCTCCTCTTTCTCGGTTCTGATGAATGGTACACCCTCAAGTTATTTCACTGCCTCTAGGGGCCATCACCAGGGGGATCCGCTCTCTCCTCTCTTGTTTGTACTCTGCACGGAGGGGTTTGCAGCCCTCCTCCGAAAGGCGATCACGGAGAAAAAATTAGAGGGAGTGAAAGTATCGTGCTCCAAGAGTCTCGCATCTGTTCTTCGCGGATGATTCTTACTTATTTTTGCGAGGGTCTCTGCAGGAGTGCGAGAATTTAATTGAGGTGCTGAATGAATATGAGGAACTGAGTGGCCAACGTGTTAACTTGGAAAAGTCGGCGGTGTGCTTTAGCAAGAATATTTCCACGCCAGATTAGGAGTTCTTGGCCACGATGCTAGGGGTTGGTGCGTTGGGGGTCCACGATAAATATCTGGGGCTTCCAACGCTGGTTGCTCGGTCCAAAATTGCTACATTCAGATATTTGGAGGAAAAACTCCTAGAACGACTTCAGGGGTGGAAGCAAAGGACATTGTCGTGGGCTGCGAAGGAAACTTTGATTAAATCCATAGCGTTGGCTCTTCCCCTTCATGGTATGTCTTGTTTCCGTCTTCCCCCACTTCCCGTCTTTTAGATAGGCATGTGGCCCGTTTTTGGTGGGGTGCTGAGGACGGTAATCCCAAGATTAGATGGGTGTCCTGGCGTAACTTGTGCGAGTAAGCATGATGGGGGGATGGGATTTCGCCAGTTCGAACATTTCAACCAAGCTCTTTTGGCTAAGATAGGGTGATGTATTCTCAATGAACCTCAATCACTTATTGCCCAGGTTTATAAAGGCAAGTATTTCCCTCAAGGGTCTTTCCTGACCGCGACTGCTAGGTCTCGTCCCTCTTGGGGGTGGCAGAGTATCCTTCATGGGCGTCAGTTATTGGAGATGGGTTTGAGATGGCAGGTTGGTAATGGCCAATCGGTCTCCATCCTTCATTCTAACTGGATTCCTAGGTACCAACTAGATCCCCCATGCTATAATCCGCGGATCTTGCCTGAGGGGGGTGATCCCTTGGTGGCGGAGGTTATTTGTGAGGGGGGAGGGAGGTGGTCTGATGAGAAGCTCAGTCAATGGTTTGACCCGCCCACCTGTAAGGCTATTAAAGCTATTCCTCTCCAGCGTTGGGATGTGCCTGATAGGCTTATCTGGCATTTTACGGCCGACGGGGTTTTCTCGGTTAAGTCGGCTTACTATTTGGTTGTCGATTTGGACAGGAGGAGGGGTGGGTGGCGATCCATGGTTAGCTGGATGGATAAGCCGAGTTGGATTAGAGTTTGGGAGGCGAAGATCCCTCCAAAGTTGAAGTTTTTTGTTTGGCAAATTCTTAATCGGGCTCTGCCGACTACGGAGGCGCTTATTGAGAAAAAGGTCCAGGTGCTACCTCGATGTCCAATTTGTTGGGATGGCCCGGAGACAATGGAACACATGTTCCTTTATTGTCCGGTTGCGCGGGCTCTCTGGTATTATTCTGGGCTGGAATACTTGGGGGAGGGTTTGCCTCGGCATACTTTTCCTTTGTTTCTCAAACGTCTATTGGCGTTGATTCATCAACCGTCAGTGGTTATGGCTGTTGTTGCCATCCTTTGGAGGATCTGGCGATCTCGGAATCGGGTAGTCTTTGAAGGCAAACAATTTGGGATCCCGACGCTCATGCGACAATTTAACCAACAGTATGAGGAATGGGTGGGTCTGCCAGCGGACCAGGCGCCTAGGGTGCAAATCCCGATGATGCAATCTACAGCACAAGTGGGCGATTCCCATTTGGTTTGCATGTGGGATGGGGCTACTAAGGGTGGGTCACATTCAGCTGGTGGGATGGTTCTTTTTGACCCAGCGCGGACACTCCTTTTGGCTAAAGGGGTCCAGTTTTCTCAAATGGATGATCCTGTAGTGGTGGAGTTGCTTGTGCTCAGGGAATCTATTATTTGGTGTGTGGAGCAAGGCTTGTCGGAGGTCCGATTTGAGGGCGATGCGAAGGTGATTATTGACGAAATTAATCAAGCCGACACAAGAAATAGTCGGTTGGGTGCTGTTCTGGAAGAGATTGGTCATTATTTTTGCACTCAGCCCGGCTTTAGTGTGCGTTTTGTAGGTCGGGTGAACAATAGGGTAGCTCATTTGGTAGCTAGGAAAGCCCTCTATTTGTATCCGACTATGAGTCGCTTCTTTGATTTCCAGACCTGGCTGGTTTCTAGAGTGCAAGTGTCTAATTTTTTCAATCAATACATAATATCTTTTGAAAAAAAAAATCCGGTTACGTCCTAAAATGATTATATATAAATAAATAAATAAATATGGCAACCACAGCAAACTGGTTGCAAATTCCGTTGCCGTTATGGAAAGATATGGCCGTTATGGAATAATAATAAAGCATCGCAGAAGAGAGCATAGTTCTCCCAATTCTGGTTAATTTAGGGTTCCCTCTCCTCTCGTTTACGCAAGGGCATTGTAATTCCCGGCGATGGATACGGCTCCGTGATAGGAATAATCCTTAATTATTTATTCTTTCTGATTATTAGTGGGCTGTTATAGTTGTTTTAGTTGTTCCTACTTCCAAGCTACGTGTGTTTGTATGATGGGTACTTAAACCCCAATCCTATTCAATACAAATCACCTGATTACATCCTCCACATGGTATCAGAGCTGTAGCTTGATCCCTTAACCTAAAAATCTAAAACACCACACGTTTCTTTCTTCCTCTTCTTTCCCCGCAGCCCTCCGACTTCTCTCAATTTTCTTCTTCTTCCTCTATCATCATGTCTGGTGAAACCATAATCAATCTCACTGATGAGACCTCCATCATCACTCTCAATCCGGCTTCTCAACTTCCAACCAAACTCACTGGTGAGAATTTTCCCCAATGGCGCGCCCAACTCCAGACACTCCTTCGAGGACTTGATCTGCTCAAATTTCTTGATGGTACTCATCCCATGCCTGCTGAAACTGAGGATGCCCTTGTTCGCCGCCGTTGGTACCGCCAAGATCAGCTATTGCTTCATGCCATCCATGCCTCCGTCTCTCCTGGTGTGTCCTCCTACGTGGCCAACGCCACTACTTCTCGTGAGGCCTGGACTGTGCTTGAACGGATGTTTGCGAATCCCTCTCGCTCTCGTGTCATTTATCTAAAGGAGAAGCCTAACAAGGAGGCTCAGGGTGCACGCCCTGTATCTATCTATTTGCAGACCATGAGGGCCACAGCTGCTGAATTGGCTCTCATCCAAGCTCCCGTCTCCAATGAAGATATGGTTCTTCATTGTCTACGAGGTCTGCGTGAAGAGTTTGGCCCCATCGCTGCCGCTTTCCGCGCTCGTGACACCACCATTGCATTAGAAGATCTCCACGATCGTCTGGTCGAATATGAAGCTGATCTGGCCAATGTTCGTACACATACAGCTGCTCCCACAACGGCCTTCTCCTCCTTTCGTGGCCGCAATTCTCCTCGTCAGAGTCACCACGCGGCCGCGGCAGTCCTCGTCGCCAATCCTCGGTGGCCTCCTATCCTGCTGATTCTTCCTCTCGAGGTCGTTATTCTAGCCCGCCATATGCTGCTTCTTCGCCGCCCTCTCTTCTTGGCCGACCACACCTACAATGCCAATTCTGTGACAAGGTTGGTCATACGGCAAAGGAGTGCTACCGCATCCGTGGTCGCCCTCAAGTCCATCACACTACCGCTCCAACCTCCTCCAATGCCGGCTGGTTGGTTGATTCCGCTGCTACTAATCATGTTACTCCGGACTTGGGCAGCCTCTCTCTCTATACTGATTACACCGGTCCTGATGAAGTCTTAGTCGGCGATGGGTCAGGTTTGACCATAACACATATTGGCACTTCCACTCTCCCTACTACTACGAAAAATCTATCATTGAATGATGTTTTATGTGTTCCGGCTATCAAACGCCGCCTGCTTTCTGTTGCCCAACTATGCAAGACTAATCCTGTATCGGTGGAATTTTTCTCTGATGTTTTTGTTGTGAAGGATCTAGCCACGGGGGCGCCTCTACTGCGAGGCCTGAATAAGGACGATGTCTATGAGCTGCCAATGGATGCCTCTCCGGTTCGTCTTGCCCTCACCACCTCCACGACCTCTTCCTCCACTTGGCACAACCGCCTTGGTCACCCAAACAGCAAGCTTCTTTCTCGTCTGCTTCATAAACAGTCTCTTCCTGTTACTCGATTTTCCTCCTCATTGTCATGTGAATCTTGTTCTCTTCATAAAAGCCACAAACTGCCATTTTCGGCTTCTACTTTATCCAGCACACGACCGTTTGATTTGTTATTCATGGATGTTTGGGGGCCTTCCCCGATTCTTTCACATTATAATTTTTCTTATTATTTAGTCATTGTTGATCATTACTCTCGTTACACATGGCTATACCCATTATCTCGAAAATCAGACGTGCATAGTGTGTTCACTGTTTTCAAAGCCATGATTGAAAATTACTTCCACACTACGATTTGCCGAATTTTTAGTGATGGTGGTGGTGAATTTCAAAAGCTTTGCTCCTTCTTTCAAACTTCCGGCATCACCCATCTCTTAACTCCACCCCATACACCACAACATAATGGCCTTGCAGTACGCAAACACCGTCACGTTGTTGAAACTGGCCTTGCCCTCCTCTATACCGCTCACCTCCCACTCACCTTTTGGTCTCAAGCTTTCCAAACGGCCACCTATCTTATCAATCGCCTACCCTCGTCTTCCCTCCGCGGTGATTCTCCATACTTTACTCTCTTCAACGAGCAACCCAATTTTCTTAAACTTCACACCTTTGGCTGCCTCTGCTACCCCTGGCTCCGGCCATATTCCCCACACAAACTCGCTCCCCGCTCCCGCCGTTGCATTTTCCTTGGCTACTCCCCAAATCAAAGTGCATATAAGTGTTACGACCCCATTGCCCACAAGTTCTTCTTCTCCCGTCACGTTCAATTCGATGAAACCACTTTCCCTGGCATTTCCACATCTGTCGAGCCCCCCATATATTCTGATAATTGGGTAGCACTTGCTTCCCCTGCACTACACATTTTACCCATCCCCACCAACCCTCCACGTCACCCTTCCCCAACCCCCTCTTCTACCCAACCTTTATCAATCCCACCGGTGACTCCACTGCAGCACCTAGCTCGTTCGTCCACCTCCAGCGGGCCTCCCTTGGCTACGACCTCACATCAACAACATCTGCCTCTGCCTGCTCCGGTCAAGGCTGCCGCTCCTCGCTCCCACCGCATGACTACTCGTAGTCAACGTGGGATTTTCAAACCGAAGCGCCTCTTCTCAGCACAGGTACCACCATTATCTATTACACCGTCTTCTCTCAAACAGGCTCTTGCGGATCCCCGTTGGAATGCTGCGATGAAGGCTGAGTTTGCTGCTTTACTATCAAACTGTACATGGACTCTTGTTCCCCGTACCCCTTTTCAGAATATTGTAGGTTGTCGCTGGATTTACCGGATCAAGTACAGGCCTAACGGTGCTATCGAGCGGTTCAAGGCCCGATTGGTGGCCAAGGGTTTTACTCAACGGCCGGGGGTTGATTTTAAAGATACCTATAGTCCTGTTCTCAAACCGGTCACTATTCGTACGGTGTTCAGCATTGCTCTCACACACAACTGGCCGATCTATCAATTTGATGTCAACAATGCCTTTCTTCAAGGTGATTTAGCGGAGAATGTTTTCATGGCTCAACCTCCTGGCTTCGTGGATCCGGCCCACCCGGATTATGTATGTCGTCTCTCTCGGGCTATCTATGGTCTTCGACAGGCCCCTCGCTCTTGGTATACGGCACTCTGCTCTTTTCTTTTGCAGGAGGGTTTTGTCAAAACCAAGTCCGACGCCTCCCTCTTTGTCTACAACAAAAATGGGGTTCTCCTCTACTTTCTTGTTTATGTAGACGATCTTCTCCTCACAGGCAATCATGCGCCATCTCTTGCTCGTTTTCAAGATCGTCTTGCTGCTCGTTTACTTCGCTACCTCAAGGGAACATCTACCTTGGGGCTTCGTCTCGCTCCCGCTACGTCGCCAAACCTGGTTGCCTTTGCCGATTCCGATTGGGCCGGCGATCCCAACGACCGCACCTCGACAATGGCCTACCTTATCTACTACGGTGGCAACCTTGTCTCATGGCGCTCTAAAAAGCAACGCTCCGTTGCTCGCTCTAGCACTGAGGCAGAGTATCGTGCCTTGGCTCATGCTGCTGCTGAGTTGCTCTGGCTTCGGAATCTCCTTCTCGAGCTTCATCAACCGCCTCCTGCTTCCCCCGTTCTCTACTGTGACAATCAAGGGGCCGTCAACTTCTCCGCCAACCCTGTCTACCACTCCCGCATGAAACATTTGGCGCTCGACTACCATTTTCTTCGCGAGCTTGTTCAATCTGCCGCCCTCGCTGTTCGCCACATTCCCACTGCCCACCAGCTCGCCGACTCTCTCACCAAGCCTCTCGCTATCTCCCGGTTTCAACTTCTTCGGTCCAAGATTGGCGTCGTCCCCACCTCCATCTTGCGGGGGCGTGATAGGAATAATCCTTAATTATTTATTCTTTCTGATTATTAGTGGGCTATTATAGTTGTTTTAGTTGTTCCTACTTCCAAGCTACGTGTGTTTGTATGATGGGTACTTAAACCCCAATCCTATTCAATACAAATCACCTGATTACATCCTCCACACTCCGCACGATCGCAGCTCAGAGTCCGGCCATGTAAAGGAAGAAGGGCGATCTGAACCGCTTCCTCCTCGCTCTGGTTCATCCCCCGACGAATCTCAACGTGACTCCGATTCGAAGAGGCAGAAGGTCGAAGAATCCGACGATGCCCTCAAGAAGATCTATGATAGCACCGACGATGAGAGTGTAGAAGCAGAAGAAGAAGAAGAAGAAGAAGAAGAAGAAGACGACGACGATAGCAGCGACGATAGTTATAGTGATCCTGCGCAAGAAGCAGCTCAAGGTCTACTTTCAGTCAATCGTCGACAGTGAGGTGAGAGGATTATTATTTCTATAGGGTTTCTGCTTCATTGTTTGCCTTACTGATCGCTGCGTTGTTCAATTTTTTTCCCGTTTAGGGCTATGATGTTGCAGAGTGTCCTCTCAAAATGGTTGGCCCCGACCATGGCTATCTCCGCGTCCACCTTGACGACCCTAGCGAGGATTATCACGCGACTAATGTAGTTACTTGTGTGAATCATGTCATTGATGAACAGAACAAAAATGGCACTGAGGTATGTTTTTCTATAGCATCGATCTGATAATAAACTAGCTTTTTCGTTCCCGAATCCCATCTTAGGATGAGCAGAGCAGCTTCGTGTGTGATTAATTTTTGTTCCATCAACAGATGAAATTGCTTAAGATTGAGAATGCGACTTCGATGATGGTAAATGGCTACAACTATTACATCACATTCTCTGCCGAGACTGGACCAAGTAAGGAAATCAAGGTGTACCAAGCTCAGGTCTACTGCAGTTTTCTGGGGCAAGTGATTAAGATAACGAAAATCATGGAGAAACAGCAACCCAAATCTTCAGGAAACGCGAGTTAAGCTTTGGATTGAGATCTGGGTTGTGAGAATATATATGCACCTGTGATGCTTTTCCTTGTTTTAATGAATACTGTCAGCTTAAGTTTAGGTGTAAACATATATTTTAGTCAATACCATAGCATTTATGACATTTTCGCCTTGCTAACGAGGTGATGCCTTCAAGGCGAAAATGAATGGTCCCTCTAATGGTTTAGTGCTGCACTGGCCGAATTGTTGGGAATCCTTTATGGTTTAGAAGTTGCTTGGAGATTTGGTCGCATAACTCTAATTGAGGAGTCCAATTCCTTGCCCGCAATTCAATTGATTAAGCCAAAAGCGAATTTGGTTCATCTGTATGCTGCTCTTATCTCCGCGGTTAGTCGAAGATTAGCCACTCAACTTCACAGCAGTAAGCCCCTTCATATTGTTAAAATCTGGCTGGTGTTTGATAACTTTGCTGCCAGTGTCAAAACATGGATATACAAGGGATAACGGACTACTGTTAATTGTGTTGCAAGTGCCCAAATATTAAACTGATTTACTTTATTATTTTTCATTTTCGCCGGGGAATGGGGATTGCAGCTGCTATTATCCATACATCCTGCTGCTCGCAGTTGCTGCCAGGGGAACAGAAAAAGCACGAATACCAGGAAGCTGTCAAGAATCGTTATAAGCATCTTCCCGAAGTCCAAACAATAGTGAGGTAAGGGGATTATTTGAGGTCGCCTTTGAAATTGATTAACGATGAGCCTTTGTTCCAGTGCTGCAACTTAATGTGGTGATGTATGATTGTGCAGACATAGGCATCTGCCTAAACCAATATACAAGGCGAAGGAGTTGCACCGTATGGTGATTGAATCTGAAAATAGGAAAGAAGAAAGCTCACATCACCCAGGAAGCATCGTTACCGAATCAGTGCGTGGGAGGATGATTAGTAGTTTGTTCGCTCTTCTCAACGACGGGGTAGCTTGGTCGGAGTTGCACGGAATTCTCGAGACCACCACATGGATACTTCGTCTCGACCATTCTTTAAGGACTTTTGATCAAACGAAGTCAGTACCATAAACAGTGTTTTGGTGCTTCGTATTCGTGTTGATGCTTCGTAGCTGGCTTCCGTGGATACAGACGTGTTGACTGGCCAAATAACAGAGAGGAATGAGGATCTTCAAGGACATGGTTTTGGCCGTTACCATGCATGTTTTTTTGGCGCATCTCTCCACTCCTGGTATTGATGAGACCAACATTTTTGGAAGATGGACAGAGACATATATTCAAGAATTCTAATATATTACCAGAACAACTTTTTTGCAGAGCCATTGCCATCCTTCCGTTTCCAATAGCGTATAGACGAATAGCGTCCCATGGGGATTGATGCTCAAGTACAATGGCAAAGGTATAATAATGTACCGCCTGCACCCCAATTGTACGGACTAAAGTCACATTCTGCCCTATATAAAGGCGCACAAACCCCTGTCCTTCCATTCCATCACAGCTCTGCGGCAACAACAAGCTACTTACTGTACTACCGCATCCATAGAGCAGCAGTACTTAGCAGCCATGGCTCAGCTTGCCAAGCTCGAGGCCGCAGTCGCCATGAAAAATCCAAACAAGCTAATGGATTTCCTGAAAAACAACATCCAGGCCTTGCCTCAACTGTTCCCTCAACTCTACAAGAGCGTGGAGATTGTCGGAGGAGGCCGCCAGCTGGCCACCGGCTCCATCATCTCGCTCTCGTATTACCTTCGTAAGACAGTTCTTTTAGCCTTCCTGCTCTCCTCTCCACGTCGATCAAGTGTAGTAATAATCTTGTTGATTTTGTTGTAGCTGGGACGCCCACGTTGATGAGAGGAAGCGTGGAGGTGGAATCCATGGACGAGGCAAGGAAGTCGATAACGCTGAATGTGATCGGAGGGGACGGGCTGAAGATGTTCAAGAGCTTCAGGGTGAAATGCGAGATTGATGACGAGCAGCCGCAGCTGGTGAAATGGAGCCTTGAATACCACAAGGCCAGTCCGTCTACACCACCGGCCGACCCTTATTTGGAATTCTACATCAACCTCACCGCGGCCATAGACGTCCTTTGACGAACTGTAACCCAAAAACCATTACTGGTTCTTGAACTTGAAGTGCGCTTTGGTCTACCAACAGCCACTGATAATGTGGGGACTTCCTTGATGTTGTAAGTTGTAACTGAGGGTGATGATATATAGAAATAAGAGTGTGGAGAGAACACCAAACCGGGCACTGAAATGATTTGTGATGATTTTCCGATTAAGTTATCCTCCTTGTGAAATTATTAATGGACTTGGATTGCAATAACAAGCTTTAAAATCTACAATGGAATGAGTGAGAAAGGTTTGACTTAGTGGCAATACCATCCGATCAATATTGAAATTGAATGACAATTTAACACTACAATTCGTAGTAATCGAAATATTATTTTGACCCAACTTGAATTGCTATAACATATAACCAATAATAAAATAGTAAAATATTTGATTTCTTTATGTTTCAATTGATATTTACTTATTTTGTATACCAAAGTAGTTCAATTTCTCATAATCTTCAACTGCAAAATAAATTATAACACCGATTACAATCCTTGTTTGATCTTTTTGTTAATAATTAACCTTATAAAAAATCCTAAAATAGTGCACTAGACCATCTCTTAAGTCTGAACTCTCAATTGGTTTCTGTTGGGGGAGTTGCAAAGATAGGCCCAGGGCGGCACAATAAAGAAGAAGAAATCACATCATGGGCCCGATCTGCGGGTTGGTCTGCGAGGCCTAACCTAGGATGGTATAGGAATCTAGGAGACAAGGCGCGGAAGACTCCAAAAGAATACGGACCGGACGCCTCGTACCTGTCAGGGGCCTGACAGGTTGGTCGGGGCGCCGAGCCTGACAAAGGTACGGAGTATTAAATGCGATGCTGACGTGGAGCTAAGATGAGGAAGACTGATGCAGGGTTGGGTAAGTATAAATAGTGTCGGTGGGTAGCATTTACTCAGGTTGGACTCTCTCACTAAACACTAGAGCTCTTCTCTCTCTAAAACTCAAACTGACTTGATCGTCGGAGGACTAACGGGCCCGGGCGCCCTCCTCCGTGTGCGTGTGTGCGGGTCAGGTGCCTTGAACACGTAGAGCGGGAATAAGGTTGGTGAGGAGTTGGGCTCCAAAGTATCTAGGCTCAAACAATTGGCGCGCCAGGTAGGGGAGTACGACCGAAAGTTGCAAACATGGAGGCGCCGCCGAGTGGAGAGGAGGAACAAATCATGGAGAACCCATCCACAAGGTCAAGAGAAAGGACGCCCGAAGCCGTGGCAGAGGCAGGAAGTGAGTCGAGGTTCCCGAGTTCCCAGGGCGCCTCGCACACCAAGAAAGATTTATTCAGGATCATCGAAGACCAGGATGAGGCAATTGAGATTCTCAAACGGGAAGTTGAGGCGTTGAAGAAGGGAGAGGGAATGGTGCGTAGACCGACTTCAAGGAAAAGGGAAAGAGATGTGGAGACAGAAGAGGATTCTGGGCAAGCAAGACACCCGACGTCTGTGTGGCACCCGAGAGGCCATGCAAACCCGGATTCGAGGTGCGCCATCGGTGGGCGTTGGGGCGCCTACCCCGACATTGCCTAGTAAGACAGCCCTTAGCAAGGAACGTGCTAATGGAGCCGGCTGGAACCAACATACCCCCACTTCCCGTCTACGATGGGACGGCGGACCTGGATGACCATCTGAACGGCTACTTCACAAAGATGCAACTCTACAACAGCTCCGATGCCACCTTGTGCAAGGTGTTCCCATCGACCTTCGCAGGCGTGGTGCTGGATTGGTATCACCAAATTGAGTAGAGGCGCATAAAGTGCTTCGAGCAATTTGCAGCAATGTTTCTGGCGAAATTCTCTAGCAGGAAACGTCGTTCATTGACCATAGGCGCCCTCTTCAAAATTAAACATAAGGAGGGTGAGGTCTTGAGAGAGTTTTACGAGAGGTGGCTCTCCGTAGCCCTGGCGGTAAGGGACGTCCAACCTTCAGTGTTGGGATGCTACCTAAACGAGTGAACCTCTAGTGAGGAACTTTGTAGGGCATTGGCAAAGAGAGACGTGGTATCCACGGAAAATTTGGACCGTAGGGTGCAAAAGGTAATAGTGTTGGAGGAAACCTTGGCAGCCCGGAGGGCGGATAGGCGCCTAACAAGAGGAGAAGAAGGTGAGACTTCCCGGAGACAGATGCCTCCCCTATGACCGATGCATACTCCCGCAGGTTATGCGTCAAGGAGAAGGATGGACGCAGGGTGCCTCCAAAAGTTAGGAGTGGGCTCCTTCGCGGAATTTAACGATACGCTGAAGAATGTGCTCCAGTATGTCAATGAGAAGGGATATCACGTCCGATGAGAGGGAAATCCAATGAGTGAAACTATACCGATACTGTGATTTCCATCGGGAGAGAGGGCACCATACCACCGATTGTTATCAACTGAAAACAGAGCTTCAGGGCTTGGTGGATAGAGGAATGCTCAGTGACTTTATAGAAAAAGCCGAAGAGAAAACGCACCACACTTGTGTAGCCAGGACGGAGTTGAAGACGGTGGAGTTGCCCCCACCGCCATACAACCTCGACCAGGACAAGGCACTCGAGCGGGTGCAGCTCACGGTAGAATCCATCACAGGATTGGTCGACCTGCGGGAAAAATTGGAAGCAAACCGCCGTTTAAGGGCCGCTTCGGTGGGCGCCCAGGAGGCCATCGACATTCATTTCAACCAGACGCTTGAGGAAGCATGTAGACTTCCATCTATGGACGCATTAGAGGTACAAGGAGTGGTGGCAGGTTGCAAGGTGAAACGGATGCTCGTTGACATAGGAAGCTCGATGGACGTGTTGTTTAAAGAAACGGTGGCACAAATGCAGTTGTCGCTCGATTTAATCCAACCCTCAGACTCTGTGCTGATTGGATTTTCTGGGGTGCCCGCAAGAGTGATCAGCCGAGTGCACTTGCCCATAACTCTAGGGGACGAGGAGCAGAGGGTCACTCACACCGTAGATTTCGCATAGTGGACTGCCCCTCCTCGTATAACGCTATACTTGGGAGGCCCCTCCTGGCCCTCTTCAACGGAGTGGCATCTACATGTCATCAGACTCTAAAGTTCACCACCCCTCAAGGAGTGGGAGTGGTCCGAGGACGAAGCGCCTCGCGTTATGCCCGCGAGACGGGAGGTAAGCGCCTACGGAGAGGTGAGAGAGTTAACGTGGTGGACATCCCGCTAGAGGAGGCGCCTCGGGTCGAGGCAGCAGATGAAGACCTTTTGATCGCTTTAGAGGAAGGGCGTCTCGATAGGCAAATTCGGATATCATCACAGGCGCCCATGGAAATGAGAGAATGATTGATCGACCTACTGCGGGAGTTCGGCGAACTCTTCGCGTGGACCGCCATGGAGATGCCCCGTGTGGCGCCCAAAATGACAGCCCATCGGTTGGCAGTAGAGAAGGGGAAGAAGCCTGTCCAGCAGAAGAGAAGAAATATGTCGCAAGAAAAGGAGGCTACGGACGGAAGTTAATAAGTTGCTTGGAGCAAATTTGGTGGAAAAAACCACTGATGACTTGATATATACACATGTTTTTGTTCACCATTCCTCTACCATTTGAGTCTCAACTCTCGTGTTTAAGGCCAATTTCACGCTAGGTTGTTCGTGTTTGTGATATTTCAGGTCCTAGTACGTGAAGGAAGGTACGGGCACGAGTTCGGGGTCGATTAGACGAAGTCAGAACGATTGATGAAAAGCTTGGGAAACCACACGGCCAGACCTAAAAACCACACAGCCTAAAAACCACACGACCGTGTGACGTGGCCTTGTGGAACCCCTTTGCGCGGGCAAACCACACTGGCCGTGTAAAGGATCCTTTGTGGCCATGTGGAATTCCCAGGGAGCTCACACGGGCAGGCCAAGATTTCACACGGCCGTGCGGCTTGGCCGTGTAGCGTGCGTGAAGACACTTAAGTGAAACGCGGCGTTTTATACTTCCACACGGGCAGTTGGCAATTCTACACGGTCGTGTACTCGCGAAATTCTGGGTTTTAACCCAATTTTGGGTCTTTTGAAGGGGGGATCAATTTTCAGAGCGAGAAACAGAGTCCTAGAGAGAGAAAGTGCGAAGAACACACCCTAGAGGTGATTTTGGAGCTGGGTTTCATCAATCAAGCTTGGATTTCATCCTTGGAGTGAAGATTATCATCCTAGAGCATATTCTTCTCCATCTTGATGAGTATGACTGCTTTCAGTGCTTTGTTTTCTGTTTTCCTCTCTCTCTATATATATATGGAGTAGAACCCTCTCTCACTTGGGTATGAAGAACCCTAGTTCCATGTGTTAGGGATATCGATTGTAATGACGTTTGGATTGTGATACTGCTTGATTATAATCGATTGAAGTGTTTTGATTGAGTCAATTGAAGGCTGATAATCTTTTATTGATTTCTGCCGCAACCTGAGATAGATAAAATTTGATTAGGTTGTTAGAGCCGGACTTCACATGGCCAAGGAGTTGGGCGCCCAGAAGGTGCAAGTTAAGACATATTCGGCTCTCATGATCAACCAGCTCAAAGGGATTTATGAGGTCAAAGAAGATGCGCTTGAAATTTATGTGCGAAGGGTAAGAGAGATGGGCGCCTGGTTTGGGGAGGTCGTGTTCACGCATATTCCAAGAGAGGAGAATACCCGTGAGGACGCCTTGTCAAAGCTAGCAACCGCTCTCGACTTCGCAGAGGAACAGAAAGTCCTCGTCACAAGGGAGGTGCCACAAGAACATCTGATGGCCACCCTAGCCAATGCAAGTGGTGATTGGATGGCGCCCATAGAACTGTTTCTAACCCAAGGCGTAGTGCCCGAAGACTCAAAAGAAGCATGGCGCCTCCGTCGAAGGGCGACACGATGCTGCATTATAGAAGGCTGACTATACAAAAGATCTCATTTGGGCGCATACTTGCGATGTTTGAACGATGAGGAAATCAAGACCGACATCGGCGAGGTGCATAGCGGGGCATGCGGCATGCACGCAGGGGTACGAAGTCTGGAGAAGACATTGTTGCGACAAGGGTATTATTGGCTGACGATGAGAAAGGATGTGAGGACACACGTCAGCGCCTGTCATCAGTGCCAGGTGCATGCAAATGACATACATATACCAGCGGCACCAATGGAAGGCAACTTGAGCGCCTGTCGTTTGCTCAATGAGGCATGGATCTCTTGGGTCCTTTTCCAAAGGCACCCGGCCAAATGAAATACATAATAGTGGTCGTCAACTACTTCTCAAAGTAGATCGAAGCCGAGCCATTGGCCACCATCACTGAGGCCCAGGTGCGCAAATTCAACAGGAAAAAACATATTCACCCGCTTTGGCCTTCCCGAGTCCATCGTTACGGACCACGACAAGCAATTTGATTTCAAAATTTCATCGAATTTTGCAATGAGAATGGTGTGGTGTTGCGGTTTTTCTCGGTAGCATTTCCTCAAGCCAATGGACAAGCGGAGGCGGCCAACAAAAGTATTTTGCATGGGTTGCACACCAGGCTGACAAGCGCCAAGGGAAGATGGGTGGAGGAGTTACCTAGTGTTTTATGGGCACACCGGACGATGTACAAGACAGCCACGGGTGAAACTCCATTTGCTATAACTTATGTGGGGAGGTGGTCATTCCAATCGGGGTCACTGTTCCAAGCTATTGGGTGGCTCATCACGACCCCACCAACAATGATAGAGAACGAGTCGAGGAATTGGACTTGGCAGACGAAAGGCGAGAAGTTACCGCGGTGCGCCTAGAGGCTATGAAGAAGCAAGTCGCAAGATACTATGACAGGAAGATGCGCCCACAAGCCATTGAAGTAGGCGCCCAGGTTCTGAAATGGGATTTTCGTCCAGACTCCCGGGAAGGAAAGTTGGCGCCAAAGTGGAAGGGTTCATATCGTGTTCGCGAGGTCGTAGGCACCGACACGTTCAAGTTGGAAGACCTCGATGGCAAGACGGTAAAGAGGACAAGGAATGCACAAAACTTGCGTCTCTACCAACCATGCTCGGTCGTCTCTCCCTGAATTCATGGATGGTGTCAGGCTCCAGGATAGTAGTATTTGCTTTTTCTATCTTTTTTGAGTCACAAGTGTGGTAATTGCGATACGCTCGTATTGTTTCCAAAGTGCCCAATATAGTAGCGCCGTAATGTGTCAAAAGCGCCCAACATATGTAGCGCCTTAGCAGTGTTAAAGCGCTCGTAATCAGTAAGAGCCCATCCATGTTTTAATGTCCCTTTCCAAAATGTGTTAAAGCGCCCAACTTCGCGCTCTTAAACTAAAACAATGTTTGGACAAAACAGGCCACGCAAAAGCGCCCAACCTCGTACCCTTTCAAACGGAAAAGAAATAACTTTAAAGCGCCCTCCCTAGCACCCTTAGAAAGGGAAAAGTATCAATACAAAGCGCCTTGCATAACACAGTGAAGAAATGAGACAAGTTGAAGCTTGTTCTTTTATAACAAGTGCGGGTACATAAACGATTCGTTGCAAGAACAAAAGTGCACAAATGAATCACTAGAATTATAAAAATACATGAGTCTTCACTCGGCGCCCGAAGAAGCATCGCCCGCGATGTCCTCCTCATCCTCGACCGCGGGAGAGGCGCCTGCTTCAGGCGGCGCATCAGCTGCTGGAGGGTCAAGCGCCTGCTCCCCCTCATCGGAGCCAAGCATATCAGCGATCACGAAGTCAGTCATGTCTCCCAAATCCCAAGTATGGTATGGGTGACCGTGCTCGAGCTTCTTCTTCAGGATGCCTATACTCGTGAGGCAAGCGTTGGCAAAAAGGTTCTTCCCAGCATCGGAGTCTTCATAATGCTCCAAAGACGCCTTTAGGGCGGCAATCTCCTTCCGGGACACCTTCAATGCCTTCTTGTAATCCTTCTGACCATGAGACATGCCCGTCAGTAGGGCTGGTAAACGGTCGGTAACCGGTATACCGAACATAATCACAATTCCACCGTTTGCCGATACCGAAATAACTCGGTAAACCGAACACTGAATTCATACGGTATTGGTTATTGGTCGTATACCCGTTTTACCGAAGGCGACCTCTCCTTCAGTGCTTCATTTGTCTGCCTTATAATTCGGTTGCTTCTCTACTAACCAAACACACACAAACTGACAAACACACATTCAAAAGCAAAAGTTCAAAACAAAGAATTAAACAAACAATAACAATGGTAATGGAATTCGACTATCAATTAAACAAAGTGAAAACAAATAAACAAGCGAAGTCAACCAAAATTACCTGAAAAGCCTTAAATCCAAGGAGAGAAGAACACATTACTAGGTTGCTAAGGAAGCTCACAACGACAACAGGATCAACGGAAACGAGACCGACGACTACAGGGGTGGACGGATAAGGGGCCTAACGGTGACGAGGGTCGACTAAAACATGGCCCGACAGAGACTGGGCTGCTGGGTCGAGCGTGCGTCGATGACGGGGAGGGCGAGAATTCTTTCTATTTCTACAGATAGCTATGGGGCAGCGACCAGCGTTTGGAGTCGAGGATCGATATTGCGGCATGACCGTCATACTCGTACGGCATGCAGATCGCAGATGGAACTTGGGAGAGCGATGAAAATTGAAAAATGAGTTTTTCTATTAACTACTCATTTTGTAATTTACTAACCTAATTAGTAATACTAGGTTAATTAGGTAGGGACGTAGGGTTGGGGAGGGTTGTCCTTTCAACCGGTATCGGAATGCCGAGCTATCGACGGTAATATACTGTTTCCATGCCGATATACCGAAGGCAAATTCCCTGCTTCCGAATACCATGAACAATGGTTAATGGTTCAACCGGTAATCGCGGTTATCGGTACGGTTATCGGTTAAAGTGTTAACCGTAATACCGTTAACCACCCCTACTCGTCAGGTCATCTTGGAGACTCCCCTTCTCTTCTTTGAGAAGGTCGATCTCGCTGGCTTGGGCGCCCACCTCCCTTGCCAGCGCCTCCTTCTCGGCCTCCAAGTCTTCACGATGGCGCCGCTCCTTGTTGAAAGCGGCCTGCAGGAGGGACAGTTCTTTGGCCGCCTCACCCTGGGAGTCTTCACATTCCTTCGCTAGTTTTTCGCGACACATTTTGGCGGTGGCAAGATCATCCATAGCCATGGATAAAGAGTTTGAGGCAGACAAACTCTCTCCCTTGGCCGCCTCAAGGCGTCGGGCGCCTCTCTCGACAGAAAGGAGCACCTACATTGGAAATCTCGCGTTAACACATACCATGGAAAATTGGGAAACTCGTGATAAAGACAAGTAATTACCTTCGCGACCACTTGGGCGAGCTCTGCAAAGAGGTGCTCTTTGTCGATCTCCGAATGCACCTGCATCTTTGCGGCGGAAATGACCAACCCATCGCGCAACCCCGATCAACGGCGGCGCGAGAAGAGCAAGGCAGGGCGATGCGCCCCATTTCGGTGGAGAGGGGCTGAAAAACAGGAGGGCGCCTGTCAGGCCCCACGAGGTGCCCATCCTCGTCCAATCCCAGGCGTCCACCCTGAGGGACAGCGCGAGCCTTTCCCTTCTCTGTCTCAAAATGGCGATCCTTTTTTCCGCCTTGAGATAGCGGGGCGCCTGCCCTCTTCTCCCGGCAAATCAAGTGGGGCGCCTCTTCTTCCTCTTCTTCAACAGCCATGTCAAAGGTGATCGGATCTTCGACAGGCTCCGCCGCGCCCTTAGTTGGGGCAGAAGAGGCCACGCTAGTGGTCTTCGCGGTGCGGGGCGCCTTACTCTTGCCAGCTCCATCTATGGCCTTCTTCGCAGACTTTCTCTTCTTGGGAGCAGGTGGAGGGGGCGCCTCGACCGCTGTAGATCCGGGTGCCTCCGCATTTACATGGCCAGTCGGCTGTTCATCAGGGTCGCGATGCTGGTAAAGTCAGACCCTGTGATGACTTAATATATACACATGTTTTTGTCCACCATTCTTATACAATTTGAGTCCTATTTCTCGTGTTTTAGGCCGATTTAACGCTAGGTTGTTCTTGTTTGTGATATTTCAGGTCCTAGTACGTGAATGAAGGTTTGGGAACGAGTTCGGGGTTGATTGGACGAAGATTGGACGTTTGGCGAGAAGCTGAGGAACTCACACGGGCACGCCTAAAATCCGACACGGCCGTGTGACACCAATTTGCACGGGCAAGCCACACTGGCCTTGTAGGGGACACCTTGTGGCGGTGTGGAAAGTCCAGGAGCTCACACGGCCAGCCTGGAAATCCAGACGGCCATGTGCCTCTGGCCGTGCATCATGCTTGAAGACCCATTAAGTGAAACGCCGCGTTTTGACATCCACACGAGCAAACTGGGATTCCACACGGCCGTGTGGTCGGGAAATTCTGGGTTTAAACCAATTTAGAGCCAAAGGAGAGAGAATCGAGTTTTTGAGCAAGAAATAGAGCCCTAGAGAGAGAAAGTGAGAAGAACACATCCTAGAAGTGATTTTGGAGCTGGGTTTCACCAATCGAGCTTGGAGATCATCATAGGAGTGAAGATCATCATCCCAGAGCAGATTTTCCTCATCTTTATGAATATGACTACTCTATTTTCTGTTTTCCTCTCTCTCTCTATGGAGTAGAACCTTCTCTCACTTGGGTATGAAGAACCCTAGTTCCATGTGTTAGGGATCTTGATTGTAATGACTTGGGATTGTTATACTGATTGATTATAATCGATTGATGCATGATTCATTGAGTCAATTGAAGTCTGATCATCTTTTCTTGATTTCTGCTGCAACCTGAGATAAATAGAATCTGATTAGGTTGTTAGAGCTTCATCAATCGGTAGTGGTAGATGGATTATACGAGAGTTAATCGATTTACTACTTTGTACTGGAATCCAATTCCAGTAGTGGAGTTTTGCGTTCATAGCCTCAACTTTCTATCCCGGTGAAGACTAGTCGTCTGCCGGGTAGTTGGACTAAGAGGGATTGGTCAGCTTAAGAGATTCCAAGCTACTGTCGGATCTTCCACAGTTCAATCAACAGTTAATCAACCCAGGGTAATTACAACCTCGACCTAACTAAGGAGCTAGGGGGACTCTCGACCTCGGCCTGGACGATGACGAGGACTACATCACAGAGGTCAACAATCTGGAGGGTGTTCATTTCAAGGTGCTGTACACCCGCCTAGCTCAGGCTGGTTAGCCTCCCTTCCATGCAGGGCGGACGAAGGCTAGCACCCTGCAGCTAGATAACGCATTCTCCACCACATGCTAGTGAAATCCTTCACTCCAGCTGGGGACAGTGCTAGCACCCTGATAAGCCGTTAATTGCACATGTTTTTACCCCTATTTTGGAGCCGTTTGAGGTGTTGATTCTCGTGTTTTAGACCGATTTCATGCTAGGTTGTGCTTGTTTATGATATTTCAGGTCCTAGTAAGTGAATGAAGGTTTGGGAACGAGTTTGGGGTCGATTGGACGAAGATCGAACGCGTGGCGGGTCGCTGAGGAAGCCACACGGGCACACACAAAACCCACACGGCCGTGCAAGCAACCAAGGTGGCCGTGTGGGATTATGCGAGGCTTCACACGGGCAGACTGGGTGAGCCACACGGCCGTGTGTTCCTGGCCGTGTAGGTAGCCTGAAGTCAATTAATCGGAACGCGGCGTTTTGGATCTCACACGGGCAACTGGGTATGCCACACGGCCGTGTGGCCTGCCCGTGTGTGTCGGGATTTTCTGGTTTTAAGCCAATTTCCAGCCACATGTGAGGGGGATTGGAGTTTTAGAGAGACAGAGCGATTCCTAGAGAGAGAAAGCGACGAACAAGAGTTCCCAAGTGCCCTAGCTTGATCTTCATCACCATTGGAGCTAGGGCTTGAGCTTGGAGGAGTGTCGATTGACAACCAGGAGCAGAAACTCTTCCTTCACAGTATGATTTCCGCGTCTGAATCTACTTTTGCTTCTTTCTCCATGAAGTAATTCTCCCATTCATCTGGGTATGGGAAACCCTAGATTTGTATGTTAGGTTTGATTGTATGAACCCAAATATAGATTCTATGATTTGATTATATTCAATTGAGGTTTGAATGGCATGAATCCTGATCAAATTCCTGTTGTTTCTGCTTTAACCTAGAATGAGAATATCTGCCTAGGTTGATAGAGCACCCTTAATTGAAGGTAGTGAATTGGCGACTTTAGTCGAGGAGCCAATTCACTATTCTGTACCGAATTTACTTCGGTAGTGGAGGTTTTGTTCGTTAGGGCCTCAATCTGTTTACTCTGGTGGAGGTTAGTCGCCCATTGGAGACTCAGATTGAGAGGGTCTGGAGACCTTTAGTCGAGACTTCAGACTGTTTAAGAACCTTCCGCGGTATAACTTTCATGGAAACTGAACTTGGTAATTGTAATCCGGCTTAACTGCAGTCTAGGGGGAACCATATCCGGGTGACCTCTCTCGACTTGAAAACAACCATTTAACTTGCTTTGTGTTTTTGTTTGTTTGAACCTGCACTTAAGTTTTACCGCTAGATAATAAGAATTCACTGAGTAGTCATCACATCTAGGACCCGGGTTGACATTAAAACCCAAACCCGCTATACTACGCTTTAGGAAGTGGTTTCACTTGGCCAATTTCTAGAATGACAGTAGGATGAGTCAAGTTTTTGGCGTCGTTGCCGGGGACGGCTAGGTTGTTGAAGAAAAGTGATTTCTGTTAATTTAGCTTTTCTTTTCGCATTGTTTGCTTTGTCCCACTTGTGCCTTCACGGGTTTGCTTGCTTGAGTGTGTGCAGGTAGTGCATGACCCGTAGCCAGTTGGGAGGTTTACTGCCGTTGAATCCAGAGATTGAACGCACCTGTCGCCAACTCAGGAGACAACAGCGAGCTAGACTGTCTATGGAGGAGCGCATAGATGGCCATTTGAGCAGCGAGTCAAAGAACGAGTACGAGATGGAAGGATATTACAATCCACACCAGGGGAATCCTCACCAGCCCCCCCCCCCCCCGGTAAATCAGGTCTTGGGGAACAACCCCATACCCCAGGCAGATGGGGTTCATCATCATCCACCGCTGCCGGGTCCCACCTTGGAGTACTACTACACTCCACGGATTGCTGACATCCGCCCGGTCATCCTCTACCCACCTATTCCAGCAAACAACTTCGAGATCAAGCCATGCTGGATTCAACTCATTACATCCTCTATCCAGTTCCATGGCTTGAAGAACGGGTTCAAGCTGAACGGTGTCCCTAATGATGCAATCCGCCTTCACCTCTTCCCCCATTCTCTGGCGGGGAATGCCAAGAGGTGGTTGGAGACCCAACCCCCATTGTCCATCACTTCTTGGGATGATCTGGCTGACAAGTTCGTGCACAGGTACTACCCAGCATCGAAGACCACAGAGATCCAGCGGGAGATCACTCACTTCCGCCAAGATCCAGACGAGTCACTTCGTGATGCATGGGAGCGGTACATGGGATATTTCTGGCAGTGTCCCCGTCATGGCTTCAGTGATGCATTCACAGTGGGGAACTTCTACAGTGCTCTCTCTCCGGACAGCCAGAGGGTGATTGAGTCTCTATGCCCGGGCAGTTTTTCGGCCTTTCGTCGCTTCCATTGCTTTCCCCTCATCATCCCCTACACCTCTACTTGAGTCTCCTGGTTTGATTTTGACCTTAACTATGTTATTTATGGAGAATTGGGTGTTAGGGTGCATGTTTAGAGAACCCCTTTGAATCATGTGAATCGTGTGCAATTGATTGAAGGGAATGCTTGGATTATGTATGAATTGTGTTGGGCATAGTCCCCCTTGCTTGTTTGAGCCCTTGTGTGCAAGAATTTTGTCCATTACATGTTTACCTTAATAGTGCACACAAGATGTTCGATGAAATGCCTGTTTTCGTACCATTTTGTGGGAGTCGGTTGGGACCCTTAATGATGTGCTTTGAGGGTGTGTTTGCTATGGATGTGAACCTTGAGTTGCCTACTTTTTCATGGATGTGCACCCCCACTCAGATTATGCTTGATTGATCGAGTTTTTGACCCCCGAAACTATGGATGAAACCATGGTTCGGCTGTTTTCTGTTCTTAAGTGTGGGGGTGTGATTAACATTTTCCTTGACTCTTTTGGTTCCACTTTGGGTTGTTCTTTTGCAGGACTATGACGAAGCCCAACCTCAGGATCGTTTTAAGAACGTCCGGGCCTGTAAGTTTGGGCAGCATCATTGCTGGTCCGAGCGAGAGTTGGAGAAGCTGAACTGTTACGAGCACTTCTCCTCCATTGTCACCAACCGCCCCTGGCGCCGCCTACTCAACATTCGCGAGAAGGCTTACCACGAGCTCGTGCTTGAGTTCTACACGACATTCAAGCACGCCGACACAGAGGATTGGAAGGACGGAGAAGCCGTCCAGTTCAGGCTCGGCGGTGAACCCGATCCATGAGCTACCACGAGCTGACGACCGCCCTCGGCCTCGGCCTGGTCAATGACAGGGACTACATCACCGAGCTTATCGAGCTAGAGGGGGTGAAATTCGGGACACTGTACACCCGCCTCGCTATGCCAGGCCAGCTTCCCTTCAAGGCGGGGAAGACGAAGGCCAGCACATTGCAGCTCGACAACCGCATTCTCCATCACTTGCTGGCCAAGTCTTACACTCCAGCTTCGGACAGTGCCAGCGCCATCACTAAGAGAGCCATGTACTTCATCCAGTCCATGCGCCAGAGGGATCATCCCCTCCACTTGGGTTCGGTGGTGGCGAGGACCTTCGACAAGAGTGCTTCCGAGCTGAAGAAACTCCACTGCACTCCCCTCATCACCCGCCTGGCCACTTACTTCCAGATATCACTGCAGGGGTGCACAGAGCAGGAAGACACCAGTGCCTTTGGCGAGTTTACGGTCGGTAAAATGCACCTGCTTCGAGAAGAGCGAGGTGTTAAGTGGATCGAGGGGTTTCCTCAACCTCAGATCCCAGAGGAGGTCCAGCCGGAGGCTCCTGAGGGTGCGGGTGATGAGGAGGTCCATCCCGAGGATGTGGATGATACTGTTGTCGCCCGCCCCACCACCTTCGAGTACGGGGGTGGCAGCTCCACCTTCCCCGGCCAGGACTACTTCACTCAGCAGTTCGCGCAGCTGCATCTCCAGAATCAGCAGCTCTACGACTAACATCTCCAGTTTCAGCAGCAGGATTCGGCTCACCATGCCGAGTACCAGACACGGATGGCTGCTTATGATGAGCGCCTTGATCGGATGGAGACCCAGCAGGGGGTGACCCTGGCTCGCATAGAGAGAGAGCAGGCCCGTTCTCGGCGCATGCAGGAGGTCCAGCAGCACCTGCTCCAGCTGCTACCAGACGAGCAGCCAGTCTGGAGGACTCCCTGGGAGGACTCTCCACTTCCACCTCCACCAGCTGATGATGATGATGCATTCATGAATGACATCGATCTGGACAACCTTGGCGACGAGTAGGTTGTACTTGTCGCCCCTCAGTGTGTGTTTTTGTTTTAGACTTTTTCTGTTTGCCCCATGTGTTTGAGGAGCTTGAACTGAGTTTGTCGTGTGTTTTGTTTCTTTTCTTTTGTGGATTGTTTCTTTTGTGACCATCTGGGCCAACTCTGATCCCTAACGAACATGTGCTAGTGTGTTTTTGTTGTTCCCTTAGTGCAGAATTGCCTGTTCGTTCCATATGTCCCCCGCTGACTGGTTCACTTCCAGTCTTCTGCAGTTTTTCAATCCGGTAACATCGTTCCCCTTATCTCTCCCTCTGCTCCATTGAGGGCAATGTCGTGCTTAAGTGTGTGGGGGGGGTGCTTTGTATCAGTTGGAATTTATATACATGTGCTTGGAGCCTAGTCAGCTGTCCAAATCTCGAGATTTGATGACTCCAAGTACGACTGTTTGATCATATTGGCACTGTGTTTGAATTGGTGAATTGAATAGCTTTCGGATTAATGCATGACAACTGGATGGTGACTAGGACAACCTATAATGATGACTGAGACGTGCAGTAGAGTTGTGTAGGGGTTCAGTTTTTCAACTGTTTTCTTACCAACTATGACTTGGATTGATTACTTGTTTTTGACAGTCTCTTATGCATCTAGTTCAGGGATCAGAATGAGAGATAGAGCATATAGGTAGCCATGTGAGATTTGAGCCTGCTCGTTTCTTTCTTGTGCGATAGATCCCTCTTCCATGATGGGTAGCATTCACGTTGTCATTAGCTAAGATGATGGAGACATAGGATTAGCCCACGACCAAATTGACTGTCCTGGTGTGTCATACCCCCTAATCAGCCCCTTTGAGCCGTGTGTTTTCCTTTCTTTCGGTCTTCAATGAAAAGTCACCCTTTTGCATCTTTTAGAAGGTTTCACAGAGTGATGTTTACATGTTCTCTGCTGTTTCTGCTAAATGTAATGTGAGAGTTGGAGGTAGTTCTTAAAATTTTGGGCAGGTGTTTGAAAATGTGCAGAGGTGGTGGTTCTCTTAAGAAATGGAAAAAATGAAAGAAAAACAAAGAAAAAATGAAAGCAAAAGAGAGCCACCACCAAAAATCTGAATAGTGCCCATTAAGTAGTGTTTCTTAGCAGTCTGGCTTAGAAATACTAGCATTTATGTGACCTCCTTCGCTCTTGTTCTTTGAAGAATTTGAGTAATGCAGAATAGCAGAAAGAAAGTACTGGTTTGATTGACTGTGAGTTTGTTGGGTTTGGAAATGTGGAACCTTGTGCTATGAATACTTCCACCACCTAAAAGGTCTTTTCCCCATGTCCAAGACCCTAGCCAGTCATCTGAACCTGTGTCTAAGACCTCCGGATTAGTTAGTGGTGACAACCCCATATGTGAACTCTAGCATTTAGAGGCTGCCGTCATGGTGAAGAGATGTTAGGAATTGAGAGAATAAGTATGCGCATTTTTCGCATCAAATTGTCCTGACCCCACTGGTCGAGAGTGAGTGATTCATTTCCTTGTTCTTTACACTCTTTACCCCGGTGAGGACCTAGATGGCTTGGTCTTGATTCTGATGTCTTGAGTTTTATGCATGAGTTGACTGTCTTGAGTAAGTGGTTGAGTCAAGTCTAGGTTGGTTGATGAACAGAAGGGAGACTCCTCCTTTACTCGATTTTGCTGCACTCGAATGTCTTCTGTGGTGGTTGTCCAGGTTGCTGTTGAGGTTGTTCATGTGTTGATGTTTGAAAGCCAGTATGATTCACGTGTTTCTGTGCCTATATGATTTGTTCCCAATGTTGGTATGGTTGAAATATGTAAGCTTACCTTGTGTCTAACTTGGTTTGCTAGGGGACAAGCAAACGGTTAAGTGTGGGGGAGTTTGATAAGCCGTTAATTGCACATGTTTTTACCCCTATTATGGAGCCGTTTGACGTGTTGATTCTCATGTTTTAGACCGATTTCACGCTAGGTTGTGCTTGTCTGTGATATTTCAGGTCCTAGTAAGTGAATGAAGGTTTGGGAGCGAGTTTGGGGTCGATTGGACGAAGATCGAACGCGTGGCGGGTCGCTGAGGAAGCCACACGGGCACACACAAAACCCACACAGCCGTGCAAGCAACCAAGGTGGCCGTGTGGGATTATGCGAGGCTTCACACGGGCAGACTGGGTGAGCCACACGGCCGTGTGTTCCTAGCCGTGTAGGTAGCCTGAAGTCAATTAATCGGAACGCGGCGTTTTGGATCTCACACGGGCAACTGGGTATGCCACACGGCCGTGTGGCCTGCCCGTGTGTGTCGGGATTTTCTGGTTTTAAGCCAATTTCCAGCCACATGTGAGGGGGATTGGAGTTTTAGAGAGACAGAGCGATTCCTAGAGAGAGAAAGCGACGAACAAGAGTTCCCAAGTGCCCTAGCTTGATCTTCATCACCATTGGAGCTTGGCTTGAGCTTGGAGGAGTGCCGATTGACAACCAAGAGCAGAAACGCATCCTTCACAGTATGATTTTCGCGTCTGAATCTGCTTTTGCTTCTTTCTCCATGGAGTAGTTCTCCCATTCATCTGGGTATGGGAAACCCTAGATTTGTATGTTAGGTTTGATTGTATGAACCCAAGTACAGATTATGATTTGATTATATTCAATTGAGGTTTGAATGATTGAATGGCATGAATCCTCATCAAATTCCTGTTGTTTCTGCTTTAACCTAGAATGAGAATATCTCCTAGGTTGATAGAGCACCCTTAATTGAAGGTAGTGAATTGGCGACTTTAGTCGAGGAGCCAATTCACTATTCTGTACCGAATTTACTTCGGTAGTGGAGGTTTTGTTCGTTAGGGCCTCAATCTGTTTACTCTGGTGGAGGTTAGTCAGCCGCTGGAGACTCAGATTGAGAGGGTCTGGAGATCTTTAGTCGAGACTTCAGACTGTTTAAGAACCTTCCGCAGTATAACTTTCATGGAAACTGAACTTGGTAATTGTAATCCGGCTTAACTGCAGTCTAGGGGGAACCATATCCGGGTGACCTCTCTCGACTTGAAAACAATCGTTTAACTTGCTTTGTGTTTTTGTTTGTTTGAACCTGCACTTAAGTTTTACCGCTAGATAATAAGAATTCACTTAGTAGTCATCACATCTAGGACCCGGGTTGACATTAAAACCCAAACCCGCTATACTACGGTTTAGGAAGTGGTTTCACTTGGCCAATTTCTAGAGTGACAGTAGGAGTGAGTCACACCCTCACCAGGAGGTCCATGTACTTCATACAGTCAATCCACACGGCGGACCATCCTCTCCACCTGGGTTCTGTGGTGGCCAAGACTTTGGACAAGAGTGCTTTGCAAATGGGGACCCTGTACTACACCCCCCTCATCACCCGCCTGGCCACCTACTTCCAGATCCCACTGCAGGGTTGCACATAGTAGGGGGGCACTAGTGTCTTCGGCGAAAGCACGATCTCGAAGATGCACCTGCTGAGAGTCGAGCGTGGCGTCAAGTGGATCGAGGGGTTTCCTGCTCCACCACTCCCAGCGGAGGACCAGTCCGATGTTCCTGAGGATGAGGCCACTAAGGATGTCCACCCCGAGGATGTGGACACTGCTGATGCCCCCCGCCCGACCACCTTTGAGTACGGGGGTAGCAGTTCCACTTTTCCATCCCGGGACTACTTCACTCACCAGTTCCAGCAGCTGAGACTCCATAATCAGCAACTCCTCGACCATCATCTCTAGTTCTAGCAGCAGTACTCGGCTCACCAGACCGAGTATAAGACCCGGATGGATGCCTATGATGATCGTCTTGATCGTATAGAGGCCTAGCAGGGGGTGACCCTTGCTCACATCGAGAGGGAGCGGGGCCAGTCTCGGCGTACGCAGGAGGTCCAGCAGCACCTGCTCTAGCTGATACCGGGCGAGCAGCCAGTCTGGAGGACTCCCTGGGAGGACTCTCCACTTCCACCTCCGCCAGCCGGTGATGATGACTTCATGGACGACATCGACTTGGACAACCTTGGCGACGAGTAGTCTGTACTCGTCGCCCCTCCGAGTGTGTTTTTGTTTCAGACTTTTCGTGTTTTCTCCATGTGTGTGCGGAGCTTGAACTGAGTCTGTCGTTTGTTTTTGTTTTTTTTCTTTCTTTTGTGGATTGTCTATTTTGTGGCCATCTGGGCTAACTCTGATCCCTAATGCACAGTGTGCTAGTGTGTTCTTTATGTTCCCTTCGTGCAGAACTGTTCCGTCGTTCCATCTGTTTCACGCTGATTGGTCCACTTCCAGTCTCCCGACAGTATTTCCACCCGGTAACATCGTTCCCCTTCTCTTTCCCTCTACTCCATTAAGGGCAATGTCGATCTTACGTGTGGGGGGGTTCTTTGTATCGGTTGGAATCTATATTGTGTGCTTGGAGCCTAGTCCGCTGTCCAAATCTCGAGATTTGAGGGCTCCAAGTACCGTTGTTTGCATGATCATATTGGCACTGTGATTTGATTGGTGAATCGAATGGCTTTCGAATTATTGCATGACAGCTTGATTGTAACTAGGACAACCTATGATGATGACTGAGATGTGTAGTAGAATTGTGTAGAGGTTCAGTTTTTTCAACTGTTTGCTTACCAACTGTGACTTGGATTGATCACTTGCTCTTGACAGTCGCTTATGCATCTAGTTCAGGGAATCAGAATGAGAGATAGAGCATATAGGTAACCATGTGAGATTTGAGCCTGCTCGTTTCTTTCTTGTGCGATAGATCCCTCTTCCATGATGTGTAGCATTCACGTTGTCATTAGCTAAGATGATGGAGGCATAGGATTAGCCCATGACCAAATTGACTGTCCTGGTGTGTCATACCCCCTAGTCAGCCCTTTTAAGACGTGTACTTTTCTTTCTTTAGGTCTACAATGGAAAATCACCCTTTTGCATCTCTTAGAAGGTTCCACAGAGTGGTTTTTACATGTTATCTGCTATTTCTCCTGAATATAATGTGAGGGTTGGAGGTAGTTCTTAAAAAGTTGGGCATGCGTTTGAAAAATATGCATAGGTGGTGGTTCTCTCAAGAAATGAAAAAAAAGAGGGATGAATGAAAGCAAAAGAGAGCCACCACCAAAAATCTGAATAGTGCCCATTAAGTAGTGTTTCTTAGCAGTCTGGCTTGGAAATACTAACATTTATGTGACCTCCTTCGCTCTTGTTCTCTAGAGGATGTGAGTAATGAAAAATGGTAGAAAGGAAGTAAGTGGTTTGATTGACTGTGATTGTGTTGGGTTTAGAGCTGCCATCATGGTAAAGAGATGTTAGGATTTGAGAGAATAAGCATGCACATTTTTCGCATCAAAGGTCCTGACCCCACTGGGCGAGAGTGAGCGATTTATTTCCTTATTCTTTATGCTTTTTACCCCGGTGAGGACCTAGATGGCTCGGTCTTGATTCTGATGTCTTGAGTTTGATGCATGTGATGACTGTCTTGATCAAGTGGTTGAGTTAAGTCTATGTTGGTTGGTGAACAGAAGGGAGACCCCTCCTTTACCCAATTTTGATGCACTCGAATGCCCTCTGTGGTGGTTGTCCAGGTTGCTGTTGAAGTTGTTCATGTGTTGATGTTTGAAAGCCAGTATGATTCCAGTGTTCAGTGCCTATATGATATGTTCCCAATGTTGGTATGATTGAAATACGTTGAGCTTACCTTGTATCTGACTTGGTTTGCTTGGGGACAAGCAACCGGTTAAGTGTGGGGGAGTTTGACGACTTGATATATACACATATTTTTGTCCACCATTCCTATACCGTTTGAGTCTTATTTCTCGTGTTTTAGGCCAATTTAACGCTAGGTTGTTCTTGTTTGTGATATTTCAGGTCCTAGTACGTGAATGAAGGTTTGGGAACTAGTTCGGGGTTGATTGGACGAAGATTAGACGTTTGGCGAGAAGCTGAGGAACTCACACGGGCACGCCTAAAATTCCACACGGCCGTGTGACACCAATTTGCACGGGCAAGCCACACTGGCCGTGTAGGGGACCCCTTGTGGCCGTGTAGAAAGTCCAGGGAGCTCACATGGCCAGCCTGGAAATCCACACGGCCGTGTGTCTCTGGCCGTGCAGCATGCCTGAAGACCCATTAAGTGAAACGCCGCGTTTTGACATCCACATGGGCAAACTAGGATTCCACACGGCCGTGTGGTCGGGAAATTCTGGGTTTTAACCCAATTTCGAGCCAAAAGAGAGAGAATCGAGTTTTTTTTAGCAAGAAACAGAGCTCTAGAGAGAGAAAGTGCGAAGAACACATCCTAGAAGTGATTTTGGAGCTGGGTTTTACCAATCGAGCTTGGAGATCATCATAGGAGTGAAGATCATCATCCCAGAGCAGATTTTTCTCATCTTTATGAGTATGACTACTCTGTTTTCCCCTCTCTCTCTCTCTCTCTCTCTCTCTCTCTCTCTCTGTGGAGTAGAACCTTCTCTCACTTGGGTATGAAGAACCCTAGTTCCATGTGTTAGGGATCTTGATTGTAATGACTTGGGATTGTTATACTGATTGATTATAATCGATTGATGCATGATTCATTGAGTCAATTGAAGTCTGATCATCTTTTCTTGATTTCTGCTGCAACCTGAGATAGATAGAATCTGATTAGGTTGTTAGAGCTTCATCAATCGGTAGTGGTAGATTGATTATATGAGAGTTAATCGATTTACTGCTTTGTACTGGAATCCAATTCCGATAGTGGAGTTCTGCGTTCATAGCCTCAGCTTTCTATCCTGGTGAAGACTAGTCGTCTGCCGGGTAGTTGGACTAAGAGGCTTGGTCAGCTTAAGAGATTCCAAGCTACCGTCGGATCTTCCGCAGTTCAATCAACAGTTAATCAACCCAGGGTAATTACAACCTCGACCTAACTAAGGAGTTAGGGGGACTCATTCCCGAGTGACTCTTCCCTTGCTAAAGAACTTTGAACATTTCCTGCTTTCTTACTGCTTTTAGTTAAAATCACAATCACTCGACTTAGTTTGCTAGATAATAGATATTCACGAAGTAGGCAGTAGATCTAGACCCTGGGTTGACAAATAGAGCTTTCCTGTTACTGCATTTTCGGACTGCGATTACACTTGGTCGCATTTTGGTTTTGCGTTTAGCGTGTCACCCTGCACACACAAAAAAACAAGTCATGGACATGATCGGGTAATGAAAGCAGCACGAACTAAGCAGTAAAAGCGCCTCACACACCATCGTTGTAATATTCTGCTAAAACGGGGACGCGATTCGCAGTTAATCGCAAATTAATAGGGTTAGTGCCTATAAGTTGGGTGCCTCGCGTCTCGTCCTAAGACAGGGGAACCTCGACGTTAAATTTCATCTCGTCTCCGAGCTCCCATTCAGTTAAGAAGACGCCCCTACTCTCGAAGAAGGAATCTCGATATGCCTTCATGAAGAAGAAACCGTTGAACCAACTCCTCCCTAGCTTGGGGCACCTAACCACGAAGTGGTAGGGAAGCTTCATGCGCTTTTGCAGAGATAAGCAGTTGTCGAGGGACACCATGTTAAAGAAGTATCTGGACAAATTAAACGTGGGCCTCACGTTGTGCACCTGACACTTCAACTTGAACAGAATCACCACCAGAATAACTGATGGTGATAGGCGCCCCAAGCTGCAACAACAGATGGCCAAAATCCCCTCCAAAATGGTGTCGATTGGGAAGCGTAGTCTAAAGCAAAAATATTCCTTGTAAATCCGATCCACTTCAGAAAGCACACTCTGACCCTGGCGATCGGGGGAGCAGGCGCATACCACCAATCGCGCGGCAGTTGCAGACTTATAACCAACTCCCTCACTCGTGCAGACGTCATGATAGATTGGTGGTCTGGACCTGCCACGTTGAATGACATCTCGGAGGTGTCGACTGGCACGTAATCCGGGGGAAAAGTTTTTCCCCAAGTAGTGACTTTGTAGGAGTCGTTCGCTGGCATGAAACCCGATGCGGATGCCGTCGGAGTCCTAGTAGATGGAGGCACCCCCTCTAAAAGCAAAAAGCGAAGCGGGCGCACAACCGCAACACGAAGTGAGCGGCGCCCATGCCTCAATGAAACAACTCACCAGGAGAAATAAAACGATAAAATCAAGGAAGGGAGGGGGCGCTTACCACGGTTTGACGAGGCGCCTCGATTAGGAGCAACGCCTAAGCCAGCAGGTTGGTTTTGCGAGGCATACATGGTGAGGAAGGTGCGGGCGGAAAGCGATTTGCAGACGGCAGGCACGGCGGCAGTTAGAGAGAAGTAAGAGAGAGAGGGCGTGTTGCAAAATGATGGAGACAAAATGAGGGAAGGAGAAATATTTATAGGAGGGGAGGGGGATACGCCTCGGGATCTGCGCCTGTTAGCCACGTGTCACGATCTCGGACGGTTATTTGAGTTTCAAAATTCAAAATTTGAATGTCCAAATTCAAAATTTGAATTAAAGAAAAAAAAAAGAAAAAAACCGCCCGAGAGGGGGGCAAGGGGCCTGTGCTAACCCGGTCCGCGAGGCCTAACCCGGGATGGTATAGGAAGCTAGGAGACAAGGCGCGGAAGACTCCAAAAGAATACGGACCAGACGCCTCGAACCTGTCAGAGGCCTGACAGGTTGGTTGGGGCGCCCAGCCTGACAAAGGTACGGAGTATTAAATGCGATGCTGATGTGGAGCTAAGATGAGGAAGTCTAATGCAGGGTTGGGTAAGTATAAATAGTGTCGGTGGGTAGCATTTACTCAGGTTGTACTCTCTCACTAAACACAAGAGCTCTTCTCTCTCTAAAACTCAAACTGACTTGATCGTAGGAGGACTAACGGCCCGGGCGCCCTCCTCCGTGTGCGTGTGTGCAGGTCAGGTGCCTTGGACACGTAGAGCGGGGATAAGGTTGGTGAGGAGTTGGGCTCCAAAGTATCCGGGCTCAAACAGTTTCCAATTTGGTTACATTTCAATCTAAAACGTTATTTTTAAAGGCGAGTTACTTTGATAATACTCTAGGAGCTTAAGGATCGTTTACAGAGAATGATCTAGGTCGTAAATTCAATGAATCTATAGTTATAATAAAAACTTCTTTTGCTTTTGTATCGTGGATTTTAGTTTCATAGATTTAAAATCTCTAAAATTTAGAGATATGAAATCTCTCATAATGATAGAAATACTATATTATGTGGGATTTTTTCCTCTTGATTTTTATTTATCTTACAAAATACACTTACCATTAAGTTCTCAATATTTTTCTAACCACTCTCATTCTTTTATTTTAGGAGTTGTTTGGAGAAATAATTTTCGTCGTGGATTCACTAAGATCGTTTCGGATATGTCACTTGAAATTCTAATTTTTATCGAATGACATATTTACTATATCCAAAATAAAAAATATCCAGTTATGCTAAACAGCGATTGCTAATTAAGGGCCTGTTTACTTTCATTTCTGTTTCCTGTTTTTGAGAAAACAGATGTTGAAAACAGGTGAAAACAACATTTTAACGTTTCCGAAAACAGCAGGAAGTTGCCACTTTCTGTTTTCATAGCTGGAAACGAATAGAAAACAGAATGAAAAGTAAACAAGTTTTCTCATTTCGGTTGCCAAATTTATCACATGAAAACAGGAAACGAAAATGGAAGTGAACAGGGCATTGCGGTTCGTGGGTTGATCCGGTCCGTCTGTACTTTTTCATCCTCCGAGGAGTTCTTCTGTTGGCAGTTTCCGCCATTGCCAAAAATTTTGAAACCGTCTCCCTCCCTCCTCTTCTGCTCTCTCCTTCCCTTCCGTCACCGAGAGACCCACCTTGTTATCTTCCCCACCCAGTGACCGTCTCTGTCTGTGAGTGCTATACTGTAACTGCTACGCTTCTCTTTTCAAAAGTCGCAAAACGCCGGACCCACCACCACCCACACTCCTCCTTCTCCAGCAACTGCTCACTTCACTCTCTCTCTTGCTTTTATCTCTGCTTTTGGCCATTGCCTCTCTTTTTCAAAACTCAAAAACTAACCCAGAAAAGAAGCATAAAAAAATACAGAGAGAGATAGGGAGAGAGAGAGACGAGAAAGAACAATAGAGAGCGCTCCTTTACTCTATTTGCGGGGGGTTACGGTATAGGATTCTCCAGCAAGAACCCTAGCAGCAGCCAGCCAGGCAACAGAAACCCCCTCCATTGCTTTTTGTTTTTTTGGGTGTTTGGGAAACGTCTCTTCTACAATACACTCTACAGTTTTCAGTTACGTACTCTCACTCTCGAAACTGTTTTTGGCTACTGGGGTTAGAATTAGATCTACTGTTCAATTCTCTCTCTCTTTCTCTTTCTCTCCTGCTCTGCCGTTTTCCTTCTCCCAAGACCTGCAGATTCTCCGGTGGTCGCCGACGAAGCTGCATTTTGTTGGTGGGTTTCTCCGGATCCCACAGCTCCGCCGCCCAGTTTTTCCAATTTGGGGAAATATTTACTGTTACGGCTGGAAATCACAGCAGCTGCCCTTGTTCTACTTGATGTTTTAAGCTGGTAAGTGGCCTTCGTCTTTAATTTCTTTCCCTTTTCGATTTTGAAGCTTCTTCAGTGTAAGGCTTTAGCACTTTCCTAGTCTTCTTTTTAAATTATTTACTATAATAATTGTGCCACCTGCATTGCTACGAATACGAATCCCTTTGCGGTGGTTAACAGACTGTATTTAGCAATCAATTTTTGGGGTTTTGCTTGCAATCAAGCGTTTGATTTTGGGGTCATTCAAGAGCCGACAGTGACACCTTAACTGATTAGAATGTTAGTACCGACGGCCTAGTAGGTGCATTGCTTCAGATTGGGCTGTTTCCGCCTAACAGTTTATGTTAGCTGAAGTGCTGAACTTTTTCTAAGGTTTTAAGGGTTGCTGTTTCGTCCGATGCCCTTTCCCTTTTCCCCAGGTTTCGTGTTTTGTAGCACTTTCTTGCCACCCGTTTGTTCAGGAAAATAGTAAAGTTTCTTGCTTTCACTCTTCTATCCGTGTTTTGATTCCCTCTTCCCTTTTCTCTCACCTAAACGTAACTTCGGATGGCTAGCTGACCGCCATTATTGTGATGATTGAATCCAGGGTACTTGTGCTTGGGTTGGTAGCACAAGTGGTGGAGGTTGTGAGTTATGGAGGAGCCCATGGCATCATCTGGTGAAGACCCTGTTCCAGTTCAGATGCCTCTGACTGCAGCGGAGATGCAGGCTCCTACTAGTCCTGCTGATAGCACCAAGAAAGTTGCGAAGAAAGTTACAAAGCCGGTCATTTCACCAACTTCGAAGCTTTTGGCACCTACGGGTTCCATTAGAAAGAAGGCTGAACCCAAAAGCAGTTTTGATTCAAGCTCAAATGCAGTGAAACCGACTACTCCTGTTACTGTGTCATCCACCCGTAGTGCCACTTCAGTACCAGTAATTAGAAGGAACAGCACTGGTGGAGCGTCTGATAAACCAGGGAGCTCTGCAGTAAAAGGGCAAAATGGTGGTCCTGCTTTTGGGGCCACAGGGAAGAAAATTACTGCTGTGGTGGATCCTGTAAGGAGGTCCCTTCCAGAGCTTAGAAGGAGTTCCTTGCCTTCTGTGGCTACTAAACCCACGGCTACTAGATCAAGTGTTCCCGGGGTTAGGAAGTCTTTGCCAGTGTCTCCTTCAGAAAAGAGTTTGAGAACTTCGATTTCTTCTGATGTCAGTATCTCAGGGACATCCCGCAAGCCTTTAGCTAAGCCAACACTGTCAACCTCTTCTTCATCTTCGAAAAGGGTTTCATCTACATCAATGGAGAGCAGTGCCAGTAGTGTGAGTAGGAAGACAGTGTCAAAAGTTTCTTCACCCTCTACTCGTTCTCCTTCAGTTTCTAGTGGATTTCGAACTGCTTCATTGTCAACATCCATCGATAGGAGTTCCAGCTTGTCTGCAAGGAAGAGAGCAGGTACCCCTGAAAGTCGGGATTCTCGGTTCATTGCACTGCCCCAAATTGAGCTTAAAGGCGGTGATGATGTGGTGAGCTTGCTATTGCTTCAGCCTCTTCTGTTTTCTTGAATTTGTTCCAGGATGCTGTTGAATGTCCACTATGGTCACTTCTTACCCGTAGGGTTGGTTATTGGAGGATGTATAAGAGCCCGAGAAATTACATTGATACTGTCTACTGTTGCCTTCCATTATGCTTACTGAACTCCTTTCTTTTAGTTATATCAATTTTAATGAAGTTTTATCCTTATTAAGTTGATAATTTTCCTTAAAGAGTTTCTTGTTAAGTTAGAGGACAATGTCACTCTAGTATTCCTAGTTAGTGGGTATTCCTTTTCTTCCTCCTCTATTTTGCTCCTCAGTCTTGAGAGCTTGGTTTCCCTCCATGTTTGTTACTCTCATCTTGTTTTTCCTTTTCATCTTTGACTCACGAAGAATTTCATTTTCATCTTGTAACTGTGTCGTTGGATCAGAGATTGGACCTTAGGGGTCAGAGAGTTCGCGCCCTCAATGCTAATGGATTACACTTGTCAGCCAACTTAGAGGTATCAATATTTCAGATGCATATAATATATTAAAATTGTCTGCTCCAGAAAATTCCTGCCAGGGCTTTCCTTCACTGACTTGTGTTTGACAGTTTGTTTATCTCAGAGACAATCTGTTATCTACACTGGACGGAATTGAGATATTGAAGCGTGTAAAGGTTTGCTATACTCCAATGTCGTGTCCAATGACACGTTGTGGTCTTCTTCTGTTACACTTATACAACGAAGGCTGCTTGGTTGTGTAAAAAATTGGTTTCAAGCAGTATGGTAAGTACGTAACAATTGTCTCTATTTGTTCACAGGTTCTTGATCTGAGTTTCAATGAGTTTAAGGGGCCTGGATTTGAGCCTCTTGAAAATTGCACTGCCTTACAGGTTGGATTTCATACCATCTTTTGTGTTTGATTTCTAAACAACATAGTTGAATTAGGCATTTAGTGTGATCCTCAAATATCTGTCCTTTGTAGCAACTCTATCTCGCTGGGAATCAGATCACATCACTTATGAGCCTTCCTCAGCTACCTAACCTGGAGGTAGTCTACTGATCTGCCTGCCTTAGATGTTGATGTTGATTGACTTCTGATCAGTAGTTGTTGTTGACACCTTATTCAACTTATGGTCATAGTTCTTGTCTGTTGCTCAAAACAAGCTCAAGTCCCTTGCAATGTCAAGTCAACCTCGATTACAGGTGTGAAATATTTGTCTGCTCATTAAGTTAGTATTCCTCCAGTAGTGGCTGACCTATTTTTTTGGGCTTTCGTCCTCTCTTGCTCGCAGGTTTTAGCTGCTAGCAAAAACAAAATATCAACTCTTAAGGGTTTCCCTTATCTTCCTGCCCTTGAGGTTAGTTTTCAATTTTCTTAGAATCATTCTGCTTGAGGGCATGACCGCATGTTCATTTTCTAATTAATAGATTCTGTTGTAGATTCATTATGGATGCCTTTGCTGGTTAAGTGTCGCATTTAGTGTGGTCTCCATTGATTAATTAAGTTTTCAGGAAATGCAATATGATCACTTAGCCTGAACCTGTCCAGGAAGATTTAGAAATCATCCTTCTTTTTGCTTACAATTTCAGTCTGAAGTAATTGGTGTCCAACTATTCAAGTTCTGTCTTGGGCAGACAACGAATCAGTATTCTCAGTAGTGCTAGGGCTTAATAAACGATGTCATTAGTCGAACTAGCGACTTTGTATGATTAGCATCACTGCACTGGAAATTCAAATGAAGGTTTTATGTGAAATAGATTTTGGATTTTCGGCTGGTTGGTTTAATGTTCACTTTCCGGAGATACGGTGTGATTTTCAACTCATTGTTGTTTTGCTGGTTAAGTGTCTCATTTAGTGTGGTCTCCATTGATTAATTAAGTTTTCAGGAAATGCAATATGATCACTTAGCCTGAACCTGTCCAGGAGGATTTAGATATCCATTCTTTTGCTTACTATTTCAGTCTGAATTAATTGGTGTCCACCTATTCAAGTTCTGTCTTGGTCAGACAACGAATCAGTGTTCTCAGTAGTGCTAGGGCTTAATAAACGATATCATTAGTCGAACTAGCGACTTTTTATGATTAGCATCACTGCACTGGAAATTCAAATGAAGGTTTTATGTGAAATAGATTTTGGATTTCGGCTGGTTGGTTTAATGTTCCCTTTCCGGAGATACGGTGTGATTTTCAACTCATTGTTGTTTCATTGGTTATGGAGCTATTTTGTAGCATTTACGAGTTGAGGAGAATCCTATACTTAAGATGCTGCATTTAGAAGCTGCTTCTATATTGCTTATTGGTCCTACATTGAAGAAGTTCAATGATCGAGGTATTTTTTTAAGTTGTATCTGATCATGCAGTTGGAAACTTTCTCCTTATGGCATGCAATGTATAGTGTCATATATAGAGCTAGTTTTGCTGTTATCTCTTGCATGTTCCCCCTGTATTACTCTTAACTTTATATGACCTCTTTTTGTTGTGTTGTGATAATTTTAAATATAATAGATCTCACACGTGAGGCAGTAGCAATGGCTAAGCGGTATCCAGCATGCACTGCATTGTGTATTAGAGATGGCTGGGAGTTTCGTCGTCTTGAGAATGCATCAGGTGCATGTTCAGTACTGGTATACTTGATTTAAAATGATGCAATGGCCTTGTAGGTTACCCAAATGAATAATCCTAAGACAAGTGTGATTTCAGCAGCAATAGTTTGACTTGTGGTATGTTGAACAGACGCAACTTTTCACTTTCTTTTGGAGAAATGGAAGGACCAGCTGCCAGCTGGTTATCTTCTTAAAGATGCACGTGTTGATCAACCATTTGAGGATGATATCTGCCGCTGCCACTTCAACTTCGTCCAAGATGGAATTCCAAGTGATGATGCACCATTGGTCTTGAAATATCAATGGTTTGTGGGGCAAAGACCACTTTCTGACTTCACTCCTATTGCTGATGCCAATGAAGAGGTAACTGATTCCTCAGTGATGGGCAAATGCTCTATATGAGACACTAATTCTCTTCTTATGGTGCCATTTAATGGTCAGGTTTATTGGCCAAAGCGCGAAGATATCCGTAAATTTCTGAAGGTGGAGTGTACTCCCATAATTGGAGAAACTGAGTATCCAGCTATTTTTGCCATATCATCCCCTGTTTCACGAGGTTTGTTGTCCCACGAGCATTTTGATTCACTATTGCTATTTGGGATATGTTGAAGCAAATCGACACGGGCACACATCTTTGGCTTTATTTTGGGATTCCAATAGGTGTTTGATTTATTTTTTATGCAAATTTATGTAAACTGTCTTGGAAAGTTTCTTGATTGTCCCACCGTATGCAGGAAATGGTATTCCAAAAGTAGTTAACCTTGAAGTTTGCGGGGAGTTGGTGGAAGGAAGTGTAATCAAAGGCCAAGCTAAGGTTGCATGGTGTGGTGGGACTCCTGGTAAAGGTGTTGCCAGGTAAGATTCTGTCTCAAACAGTAAACTAAGGGGGAGCAGTTGGATGTTCGTGTACTGTTAAATTAGAAGTACCCTGAAGTTGACTCTTGGCTTTTTCAGTTGGCTGAGGAGAAAGTGGAACAGTAGCCCAGTTGTTATTTCTGGAGCAGAAGATGAGGAATACCGTTTGGCTATAGACGATGTTGATTCCAGTCTTGTCTTCATGTATACACCTGTTACGGAGGAAGGCGCTAAAGGAGAACCTCAGTATAAGTACACAGATTTTGTTAAAGCAGGTTTGCAAGGATTTAGTCAAATGACTCTCTTAAATAGTCATCATCATCTATAATAAAATCTTTCCAGTTTAGACTAAAGCTAGACAATGCTTTATTTTCTTGTGTGCCCTTATTGCATTGTGAACTGACCTAGTATGTTCGTTTGTCAGCTTCTCCATCAGTCAGCAATGTACAAATTGTCGGAGATGTGGTTGAAGGAAATATCATAAAAGGTGTTGGCAACTACTTTGGGGGACGAGAGGGTCCTAGCAAGTTTGAGTGGCTACGTGAGAACAAGGACACTGGGTTAGTTTCCACGTTCTTTCTTGCCTGTAACGGAATTGATATTACGACAGAGATGGACTGCATATTCTCTTGATCTGGGTTTACATTTTGTCTTCAATCCCAAATTTGAAATCTTGTTCTGTCATGCTCCATATGCTTACTGGCTAGCTTTTCTGCCTGTCAGCACGCTTTTAGTCAGTTCCTTGTCCGTGTATATCTGGTTTTTCTCCTTGCATGTACGAGACCCTTTCTATTCTACTATTGTGTGATTTAAGCTGAAGATCCTCTCTCGCATTCCTACTGATCAAATATTCTGTGATTGGCAGAGAGTTTGTTGTTGTATCATCTGGTACATCTGAATATACGTTGGCAAAAGGAGATGTTGGCCATCGTGTAGCTTTTGTTTATATCCCTACTAATTTTGAAGGTTGGTCCATTGACTTATTGGTTGGGAATCATACTATTTTATTTGTGATTTGAGTGTCATGAACCATATATTGGTATGGTCTACAGGACAAGAAGGCGAATCTATGTCAGTCATGACTCACGCAGTTAAGCAAGGTAGATATATGAATCTGTCTTGCTATGATTCTTGGTTACTGAAGAATGGGATAGTTTAGTAGATCATGCCATTTGAGTTTTGACAAGTTCATTCTCTACTCGTTAAACAAATTATTGGTAAACCATACTTCTACAGGGGCTCTTGTTCCTCTTGTTAGCAATTCAGATAGCAGGGAGCATGAAAATCTCCATCCAGGCACCATCATGGATTTTAGAGTTTTCTGTATTTCCATTGTAAGGCTGATCGAATGAAACAACTCAATTCCATAGAGGAATTAGAGTTATGGGACTCAATAGTAGAGTTTACTCTAGTCATAATTGTAATAAATGAGATGCTACTATACGCAAAGAAAAATGATTTTGAAAATGTTATGGACCATTTCCAACTTTTCCTTAAAGTTGAAGATATTGCAAAAGTTCCGGACAGTGTTTAAACTTTAAATGTGTGAAGTCTAGGGGAAGGATAGGTCCTGGCATCTTAGTGTTTCTATGGAATTTTCTTTTGATGAAGGTGATTGAGCATTATTTTTCTCGTTTCTGTAGCATGTTGGTTTTTCTTTTTCGGTGAGCTTGTAGCATGCGTGGTTTATCATATACACTGCAATTTGTTTGATCTGTTATTTTATTTTCTATATTTTGCTGTTCAAGTGTTACCTCCGTCCACTTATTATTCTGTTTTTCTTTGTACCTAAATTTAGCGCCCCCAAAGGTATCAAATGTCAAGATAATTGGTGATTTAAGAGAAAACAGTAAGATTACTGTTACTGGTATTGTTACTGGAGGAACAGAAGGTTCTAGCAGAGTACAATGGTTCAAAACATCATCTTCAACATTTGATGGTGACAATGATCTTGAGGCGCTGAGCACTTCCAAGATTGCAAAGGTATAAATTGGCTGTGTGACTGCAGTTGGCAGATCATATACACTCACATGGTCTTTTGTTTGATTATGCTATGCAAGTTCATGGTCAAACCTTCTTTTTCATCCAGGCATTCAGAATTCCTCTTGGAGCAGTTGGCTATTACATTGTTGCAAAATATACTCCAATGACTCCAGATGGGGAATCTGGTCAACCAGCATATGCAATGTCAGATGCAATCATTGAAAGTAAGTACGTGTCTCATTATTGGGTTATTCTTTTGGAAAAATTTTACTGACTAGAAGGAATTCTATTGTTGACCAACCCTTCTCCAGCCCTTCCACCAAGTCTAAATTTCCTGTCTATAAGTGGTGACTACACCGAAGGTGGCATATTGACAGCATCATATGGCTATGTGGGAGGCCATGAAGGAAAAAGCATATATAATTGGTATCTTCACGAGGTACGCATTAATCACATAGTATGCAGTTATATATATTCCTTTTTTTACCCTTGGAGGTACGGTTTTCCCTGATTCCCGGCTTGGTTGAACTGAAATGTTCAGAGCATTTGAGTTTCAGGCTTATTGCAGTCTGTTATTACTAGGTTGTTGTTATGTTTGTAATTCTGGGTGACGGATTGTCCATCTTGGCTGTTGCCTATCTTTTTTGACTTCAAGGTCGGACTTGGGAAGAAAAATGGTGTTGCTTTCTGTCTAGCATTCAATCTTTCAATGGTAACATATTTAATTTTATTTGTTTGTTACAAAATTTCCCAGGTAGAAACGGACTCTGGTGGTGTCGTGATACCTGAAGGTTGTGGAGTCCTTCAATATCGGGTTACCAAAGATGCTATTGGAAAATTTGTAGCGTTTGAATGTGTCCCAGTGCGTGATGATGGGATTATAGGTGAGCCTAGAGGTTGCATGGGCCAGGAGCGTCTTCGACCTGGTGAGAGTCCTGTTGACGAGATTGGAATTTTGTCTTTCCTTCATGTACACGTTGCAATGATGGTTTTTTCTGATTACAATACATTTGAAAAATTTAACAAAAGCTGGTTGAGCTTAATTATCTTATCTATCTGCACATCCTTATTATTCAGGCTAGTCTGCTTAATCGGCTATTAAAATGACTTTACACTGTCTAATGAGAGTGAATTTCCGCTTTGAGCACCCTTATAAATCTCTAAGTCAGTTTTTCCTCATCGACATTCAATTTCTAAATCTATATACTGCTACTTTGAATCCCATTACATGGATTGCAAACAAAGTTTTTGTTCTCTGCAGTCTGCACGATAGATAAGTTTCAGTATTCAATTGGTTTTCTTTTTAAAAATTCAGAGAAACTGTTTGAACTGTAAGACAAGTCATAGATTCTTATCCATATTTTTTGCTATATGTAGGAAGTCCACGATTGCTCTCTCTGCAACTAGTTGGCAGTGCCATTGAAGGAACTCTGCTAAGTATCAAGAAGAAGTATTGGGGAGGTGAAGAGGGAGAATCAGTTTTTCGTTGGTTCCGGGTAATTATACTTTGAAACTGGCACTCTGCAGTTACCAAAGGACGATAAAGTGAAACTTAAAGTGAAAATTTCGGCATACTCAGCAGTCCATTTCTGCTATTTTCCTCACTCATTAGGATTCCCTAAATATGTTGTAAGTTTATTTGCTGGTCACCTGCAGAGTGGCTTGGATGGCACACAATTCGAAATTCCTGGTGCCAACGATTCTTCTTATACTGTGGCAGTTGATGATATTGGCTACTTCGTATCTGTTTCATGTGAACCTGTAAGAAGCGATTGGGCACGTGGTCCAGTTGTCCTTTCTGAACAAATTGGTCCTATCACTCCTGGTATCCGTTTTCTTAAACTGATTTCCTTTTACACTTTTCACATGGTTTAGTTTAACTGTATACTGCTAAGTTACTGAATGTTTAAGTTCTGAAAGCATCCAATGTGTAATACCTGTGTTTGGGGGCAGATCATTCTTATACTTTCTTCCAACCTCGCAGGCCCTCCAACTTGTCAATCCTTAGAATTTCTTGGATCAATGATCGAAGGGCAGCGAGTCAGCTTCATTGCTACTTATACGGGAGGGTGAGAATTTTAATGAAATGCAATGTTGCCTTTCTTTGGCTCTTGTCCCTGGACTATACGGTTTAAACCTATTGTCTGTGATTCAGGGAGAGAGGAAATTGCTGCCACGATTGGTTTAGAGTGAAAAGCTATGGTGTCAGGGAGAAACTTAGCGATGATGGTACTTGAATTTTTGTGCTTTATTTAGAAGTTTGACTCATCTTGTAGAATCCTTTACTAAGATGTTGAAATGCTTTCTTGCAGACTTTCTGGATTTGACCTTGGAAGATGTTGGAAAACGTATTGAATTGATCTATCTTCCAGTTCGCAAAGATGGTGCAAGGGGAAGTCCTAAGACCATAAAATCTGATGTTATTGTACCTGGTGAGGTCTTCAAAACATTCATTACTAAATGAAAACTTCCTCTTGTGACCGCCATCCATGTCTTGTAGTTTCTGGAGTTTGAAAATATTCTTTGCCAAATGGAAACTTCCACTTTTAAGTGCTCATATCGCCACTGGTTATCCTGGAATGATATTGAACTGTCTATCTCTTCCAGTTTGTTTTGCAAAAGTACCAGGCCTTACAATTATTATTCTGGTCTTGTTTGTGCCTTCTAACAGCTGATCCAGTTGGACTGGAGCTTAAGATTCCAGATTGTTGCGAAGAAGTGGAGGTGATTCCACATACACAGTACTTTGGTGGACAAGAAGGTCCAGGAGAGTATGTCTGGTACAGAACTGAGGATAAGCTTCACGGATCGGAACTAATGGACATACGCCATGCATCTGAAGATGTAGTTATTTGTGGAAAAACCTTGTAAGTTGTAACATGGGCCAGTTATGACAATTTGCCAAATTATATTTCGTTCCCCGTGTTAGCTGGAATTAAAATGAAAGCAATGTTTCTTACTAACAAGTTGGTCTTGAACTGTACTACTTCTCAGGGCATACACTCCCTCACTTGAAGATGTCGGGTCTTATTTGGCCTTATACTGGGTGCCCACTCGTGCCGATGGCAAAGGAGGAAAGCCATTGGTTGCTATTACCAGCTATCCTGTTAACCCAGGTAACTGAGGTGTTCCTAATGTCACTTTTGCTTTTGTACATCCCGACTAGTCATGGACACCTAAGTAGTAGACAGATTTGCTTGTACACCCTAGTTGGCTGTTCAGTTGTGCTATGAACTTGTGTTGCCAGTATGGGGCTATTTCCTGCAATCGTATTGAACTTAAAAGTTTGCCGAACCTTCATCTAGATGGTCTGATCAAGACACCTCCAACCTTTTTCTCTCTCTTTAAGGCAGAGACCTTTAGGTTGGTCTCTTACCAAGAACTTAGCTCTTTGCTTTCTTTATCAGGTTCGCCAACAGTTTCTAATGTCCATGTCAAGGAGTTATCGGCGGGTGTCTATTGTGGAGAAGGGATATACTTTGGTGGGTATGAGGGATCCAGCAGGTTTAGCTGGTACAGAGAAACCGACGAGGGAAATATGATTCTCATTGATGGAGCTAACTCTGTAACTTATGAAGTCACTGAATCTGACTACACTTGCCGCTTGTTGTTTGGGTAACTGATATGAATTCTTTTTAATTTTATAATTATATATAGCTGCCCATCGCATATGTCTCACTAAAATATCTGCATGCAGAAAGTTACTTTATCTGTCTTGAAGTGTTTCTGTACTTCACATTTCCTTCCTCTGAGCTTAGACATTTGAGACTCCTGACCGTTTTCTTGTATTCGCTTGCATGAATGTTAAAACTCTGGTACTGTAGTAGTAACATCAAATAAATGGTTGAGATTCTCCTTACAGATACACACCAGTTCGCTCAGATTCAGCTGTTGGAGATCTTGTACTGTCTGCCCGAACTGACATTATTCTCCCTGGTAAGTAATGGTTGTGGGAAGTATGCTGGAATTTTCTGGTAATTTATTCACTGGTGTTTGTGCAGCCTTAAATTTGTTCTTCCTAATCCGGTTTGTCAATTGTTTTGCTAAATGCTGGTACACCATTTGTGTTATTATCCCAGTTCTAAATAAAGTAGCCTCATGCTCTATTATTTAACCTCAGAACTTCCAAGAGTGGAAATGCTTGCTCTCACTGGAAAGGCAATAGAAGGAGATGTACTTACTGCTGTTGAAGTCATTCCAGAGAGTTTAACTCAACAATGTGTTTGGAGCAAATACAAAAAGGGAGTCAAATATCAATGGTGAGCATTACAGTCTCTGAGTAGTAGTTGTGACTTCTATCAGACATCAAAGAACACCCTGTTTCTTCACTCTTTCAAAATACTAGTCTGATGTGAAAGTGAAATGCTGGGTGTGACTATGCTTGAGCTGTGTTAATCATTAATTTATGATATAGCTATATGGAGTGAACTTTTGAAAATAAGATACTGCGGTCTGCAGGGATATAGTAGGACAACTATCATAAACTGCATATAATCACAATTTAATTATGAGGGTTACTTTGACTCTCACCTGGCCTGTTTAATTCTTCTTGTGTGTTGGTCCTGGTCGGTTTTCTGCTTCATAATTTAAACACATACCTGCTGCAGGTTCTGTTCATCTGTGTCAGGGGAGAGCAACTGTTTTGAGCCATTGACTACACAGGTTTCGTGCTCTTACAAGGTGCGGTTTGAGGACATTGGTCGGTGCTTGAGATGTGAATGCATTGTGACTGATGTCTTTGGAAGGTCAAGTGAGCCAGCATATGCCGAGACCACTGCTGTATTGCCAGGTTCAGCCTTCCAGCAACTCTTTTCATTGACTATCCTTTTCTGTAATGATTTGATTTGACGTAGGCATCAGATTGGAAAATGCGTTTACTGTTCTCTCTTCTTCTGAGTTTATAGTGCATCAAGCATCTTTGATGGGTAGAATTAGTCTTGGTGCTGTTCTAGAATTCTGGATTAAAAACTTTTTTTACTGGCAATGTCTAATTTATTTTGTTGTACTCCTACTTATAAGTCTAGCTTTATTTTATTCTATCAGGAAATATTTCCTGTCCTAACTAAAAGTTTTGTTATCCATGTTTAGGCATTCCTAGAATACACAAGCTAGAGATTGAGGGAAGGGGCTTCCACACAAACCTATATGCCGTGCGAGGCCTTTATACTGGGGGAAAGGAAGGGAAAAGTAGAATCCAATGGCTTAGATCTATGGTTGGGAGTCCGGATCTTATCTCCATACAAGGTATGCAAATATAACTCGATGTTTGCCTTTGTCTATCAATATTTTGTGTGCCAGAAAGCAGCTTCTATACCTTCGTACCTGTTTATTTAGCACTGTTAGCACTTATATATTGTCTTTTCTTACCTCTACACTTCTGCATGCGATTTATTTACCAGCATAGGAGTCAGTTTTGGAATTGAAAGAACTGGTTCTGAGACAGAAGCTTATTTATCCTATCCGTATCACTTGGTTGGTACTATTTAGCTGTGAAATTCGTCTTAATATACTTACCGAAAGGGAAAAAGATTGAGTGAATCTGCTAATCAAAATTGCATATGGATGTCTGATGAAATGGCAAGTTATGGCTCCATGTCTTCGAGATATCTACTTCAACATTATGATCTGTCAGATTTCCTTTGGCTTCCTAAATGGTTGATTGTTTTATACATTGCAGGAGAGGTTGGTAGGATGTATGAAGCTAATGTTGATGATGTGGGGTATAGGCTAGTTGCTATCTATACACCAGTGAGGGAAGATGGCGTCGAGGGGCCACCTGTATCTGCATCAACAGAGCGAATTGCTGTTGGTAAGTTTGTGGATTTATGCTCATAGATCCTTCTATATCTTTCACTCTCCAGGTGTCATTTGGACCATTAACCTCTAATAGCATATGCTAGTTAATCCTGCTGCGACTGTTGAATATCCTTGCTAACTATTATGACCTTTTTAATTTCGCAGAGCCTGATGTTTTAATAGAAGTGAAACAGAAACTCGAACTTGGATCTGTGAAGTTTGAGGTCTGTAGTCTTTACTTCCCCTTTTCCGATAATCTCATGAGACTGTAGGTGTAGGATGTGCAAACTGATTAAGGAAGTCTTTGTTAACAGGTATTATGTGACAAGGACCGTTCTTCAAAAAAGGTTGGTTTTGCTATTTTATGTTGAAAGATTTTCTAAGCATGTAAGTATGTCTTGAAATCACTTAACTTTCGGTTTTGTATTCTGCAGTTCCCAGGGGAAACCAGTCTGGAGAGAAGAGTACTGGAGATCAACAGAAAGAGAGTGAAGGTTGTGAAGCCAGGTTCCAAGACTTCATTCCCAGCTACTGAAATTCGTGGCACTTATGCTCCTCCTTTTCATGTAAGTTTCTCACTCGCACCATTGCAAAAAAGTTTTCCCGTACCAGAAACAAAGAAAAACTGAATTATTGATTGACACTCTAATGCGCCAGGTTGAGCTCTTTCGCAATGACCAGCACCGTCTTAAAATTGTAGTGGATAGCGACAATGAAGTTGACTTGATGGTGCATTCCCGGCACTTGAGGGACATCGTTGTTCTTGTCATCCGAGGCTTTGCTCAGAGATTCAATAGTACATCTCTGAATTCTCTGCTTAAAATCGAGACATGACACTTGGGGTTTTAAAAAGTGACATTGTAAAGTGAAAAAGCACACGAAAAAAGCCGCAGAGATAGCAGTCTCTAGTTTTATGATTTGCTTCTCTTCTTGTTTACCATTTTCCTTCTGCAGCAAAACATGTTTGACAAATTTGTGAGTGCAGTTGTGATTTTTTATTGCTTTGTGATGATGTGAGGCTCTGGAAACACCTTTGGCCCATAATTTGCCATCAGTGTATATATGTACAAGAATTGTTCAAGAGATATGGAAGTTGTTTGAGGAGCTTCGCCTGTAGTCATTTTTTTCTTCTTCATTGTCAGACCCAAGTTGAAGAGGTGTGTAATGATTTGGTCTTTTTTTTTTTTGGTAAGGATAATGGTTTGGTCCATTTCTAACTGAATGATGCATAATTGACATTTGGATTGAACTGGATCCGGATTGAACCTAGTTCATTCATTCTTGATTTCATGGGTTCTCTAAAAAACAAAGCAGAAAGTAGCCTGGATCGCATCTGATCAGATCGAATTGGGTCAAATGTTGTTTAGATTCAACTATAATATGCATTTTCCCTTTTGCTATGGTCATGCTAATTTCTATTAGCTACCCTAGCTCTATCTTATGCAGCAAAGCTTCAGTCAAGAATTGTGTCCGTCGGCTGTTGTTGCTGCCCTTCTTCAATCCTAACAGTAGCGTTGGTTTCTCTCTCAATATCTTTTGCTGCATCATAGGAAGCATGGAGTGCAACAAAGATATAGTATACAAGCAACACAGCTGACCAGATCGCAAACCTAGCGAAAGATGCAGCGTCGATAGAGCCCATCACGAACACATTCATGGCTATACTAGCAGAGGGCAGCCATGGCAGGAATGGCACCCCCCAAAACTTAGGCTTCCTAGCTTGCTTCACAAACACCTGCATCCCCAGCGTCGCTAAAAACCAAATCGAAGCAGCGATCACATACCCAATCCATCCACCTCTACCAATCGCCCAGTAAGCACTCGCTCCACACGAGGATCCCACAATCACCACCAGGAACAAAACCATCTTCCTCTTATCTGAATCTGTCGTCTCCCCAGCAACGTAGTATCTCCTAACTAGCAGTCCCAGAGCCACAAGCGAGAAGATGAACAGAGTGGCAATGGAAAGCAGAGAAGACAGAACATCCAAGCTAGTGAAGCAAGCTACTACAGAATTAGCGACGGTCATCACAACCGTCGCTACTAATGGCGTTCCCGTCTTCTCATTAATATAGGCCAGAATCGGCGGCGCCATGTGGGTGCGACTGATGTGAGTGAAGTACCGAGACTGCGCGATAATGTTCGCCAGCAGAACCGTCGTCATTCCCTTCAACGCACCAATGGCGACGATATACTTCGCCCAGTCCATCCCCACTGCTTTGAACGCGACGGAGAATGCAGCATCGGTGTTGATTTCGTAGTAAGGTTGCATCATTGTGAGGCATGCCGCGAGGAGGCAATAGACAGTGATCACTACAGTCATCGAGCCGATGAGCCCCAGGGGAATATCCCGACCGGGGTTCTTCACTTCCTCGCCGAGAGTAGCGACGCCATCAAAACCGACGTAAGCGAAGAACAACATTGCCGACGCTTTCATAACGCCGCGAATTCCGAAAGGGGCGAAATTTGAGACGTTCTTGGGATGGGCCTTGGTGAAGCCCGCAGCGAGGATGAAGATCAAAACCACCAGATGGATGATTGTGGTGACGAAATTGAACCTCGACGAGCCTTTCGTGCTCCACGAGGCGGCGACGCAGACGACGAACGAAACAGCGACGGCAATTGGATCCAGATAGTTGTAGTCCGTCGCTAAAGATCCGACGTAGATTCGGAATCCGTTTGGTTCGCCGTTACAGAGCGTCGCGAAGTAAGAAGTCCACGACCTCGCGACGCTAGCTCCGGCGACAATGTACTCGAACAGAATGTTCCCGGCGGCAATGTACGCCACGAAGTCGCCTAATTCGACTCGGAGATAGGCGTAGGAGCCTCCGGCGACCGGCAATTCGACCGCGAATTCGCTGTAGCACAAGACGGATAGCATCGCGCAGACACCGGAGATTAAGTACGAGATGACGACGGCGGGGCCGGCGTCGTCCCTTGCCGCTTCGCCGGTGAGGACGAAAATTCCGGCGCCCATGACGGCGCCCATCCCGAACCAGATCAGGTCCCACCAATTGAGCGTCCTCTTCATCTCGTTTTCGCTTCGAGCTCGAACGCCTTGGAGCTCGAGGCTGTCGAGAGATCTGGAGACGAGCCGGTCTTTGAGCCTCGGGATGGTGTTGGAGAGGGCGTTGAAGTAATTCCCCCAATTTTTGAATGATTCCTCCGGGAGGAAATCGTCCTTGTCGCAAAAACATCGTCGATTTTTAGCTTTAGTAACACTGTCGTCGCCATTGCTCCCGTTGTTGGTCGCGGTTGGTGTGGACATTGGCGGTTTTTGATTATTATTAATCAGAAGGTGTTGTGGTGAGAACTGAGAAGTGCATCTAGATTAAGGAGCTTGTACTGAGAAATTAGGATGGCGAAACTAACTAAAGAATGCCGATTAAGGAGGGGATTTAGGAGTGAAAGATCGGATCTCGTACTATGTTTTTTTGCCCATAATAGCAATTTGATTCATCTCAGTTTTGACACTAAAAGTGACGACATACATGCAGATTCTTGCTGAGAGTAGAGACGAAAGTGAGAAGGAAGCTACCACACACTTAGTTCAGCATGGCTAATTTCCTTCGGTTAGTTAGCTGACCAATTTAGAACTATATTATACGCCGGTACATACTACATATAGTGATGCATAATTTCTCATATATTTTTGCGCTATACTTAGTGAAAAGGTTTATCTACATAATTATATTTGATTTGGCTTTCCTGTTACTTAGCAACAAAACATATACATATGCTCCAAACCCAATAGCTATTACCCCCGAACTTCCCAATGCCTTGAAAAAAATTACAGTATTGTGATTGGTACTCATAGTACAATACTTTTTTACCTTCACTCTTTTGATCTATCTGGACACATAGAGGTGACAATTTTGTATCCAATCTAACAATCCAATTCAATGTTTCCAATCTGCCATTCCAATTTTGTATTTAATCTACTAATTCAATCAATTTAAATCCAATTTATTTGATCCAAATTCAATTGGATTGTTAATTCATAGAGCATCGACAAATTACAGTTTAGTACCTATAGTTTTTATATTTTGCAATTTGGTACCTAAAATTTTCTATTATGATATTGTAGTACATAAACCTTTCAAAACTTACATATAGGACCAATGTTTAGATATCACTTGGATCCATGATCTAATCCACCAATCCAGAAATCCATAGATCTACCAATCAAATCTATTTGCCACCTCTACAGACTACAACCATAGCCCATACTAACGGACATCGTTGTGGGAAACACATTAATTGCAGTATTTCATTAATTCGTATTATTGTCGGTTTTTATGATTCGGGGTATTATTTGGGGTATTCGGGAATAAACAGGGAGTTGATTGTTATGTTTGATTAGTTGGGGTAGTAGATAGGGATTAGGGGATTATATATTCTGTACTGGAGGCATTATTTCCATTAAGCAAGAGTTAATAAAATTCCTAAACCTAAAATCCTTCTTCTTTTCCCTCTCTAGCGCCGAACCCTCTTCCCCTCTTCTTCCAAATTGGCGGCAGCAGCAGCCAACTTCTTCCCCCATATTTCTCAAAATTCCCAACTTTCCAATCCCTAATAGATCAATCCCTAATTGATCTAGCTAATTTCCCCAATCCTGATCACGTTAGAAACCTTGTTTCTAACATCTGGTATCAGAGCCTGACTCGAGAGTGAGTTCCTCTGAACTCTTGGACCAGGGAAGACAACGATGGTATCAACAAAATCGATGAAAGCGGCGGAGAAGGCAGCTCAGGCAGCCGAGAGGAACACCGAGGCGGGCGATGTTGGTCTCGACGGGGTGGTGATGGAGGACGTCATTGAGCTGGAGGAGGTGAAACTGGTGGTGCACGAGCACTCTGATGCGCTGGCTCGGCTCGAAGAAGGCCTAGCTAGGGTGCAGGAGGACGCGAAGGCGGATGCTGATGATCTGCGACAGAGGCTGGAGGACCTGATGCGGGCGATTGCCTCGCTGCAGGCAAAGGAGGACAGATCAGGGGGAGCGCCCATTCCGGCTGAGTCGGCGATCGAAGGAGGCGGCGCGACGGGGGCTGCGGAGACGGCGGCGACCGCGGCTGGCGGGGCGGCTGTCGGCGGGACCCCGACGGTGACGGCGCCGGCGGCGCCGGCGGGAGTGGCTCTCGCGAAGGCCGGCAGCGGTGGCTCAGGCCGATGCGTCGATCGCGACGGCCGAAGGAAGTAGGGCGGCGGACACCAGGCCGGGCCGAGTTGATCGAACTGCAGTAGGGTTGGGCTCGGGTCTGTTACCGACGCCTACGGCTCAAGAGATTGCGGCCCGGAAGGGAAAGGCTAAGATGCCCGGGTATGACACAGATGGGCCGCCTATGAGTAATGGGCCGAGACTGTTGGGCCACTACACGAAGGTCCATAACGCGCTGGGATGGTTGGATCTGGAAGAAGGGCCCGAGTATGACAAACTGAGCCTGGCAGATCAGCAGGCCCAGTGGAATGAATCGGAGGTGGACTTGAGGGGGCCGGGGGGCCGAGGAGGGCCGGTGACCAGGTGGGGCAGGGAGGGTCGGCTCCTATGGGGCGGACCGCAGCGGACTGGGAAAGAGCGGGTCGAGCCGATACCGGTCGAGCCAGGATCGGGCTGACTGACGCGGATCAGACCGAGTTGAGCCGAACCGGACCGGGTCGGGCCGGAACGGGTCGACCGGAGGTGGGTCAAACCGGACATCGACCGAGCCCTGCTTCTCAGCCGATCAGGAGGGTGGACAGCAGGGGACCAGTAGGCTGGGAGGGACCTTACGAGGCACCGCACGCTCCAGGAGGGTACCCGAACCAACAAGGGAGCTACCCGGGTGATTATGGGCACGGGAACCCAAGCCAGATGCAGTGCGCTCCATTTGGGCAGCCGTGGAGGACCCTAGGAACTGACAGGTATGGGTCCCACTATATGAACTGTGAAGGAATGGATGAAGTAGTTTTTCGAGCTAAGCCTCCTACCATTGAGTTTCCAAAATTCAATGAGCAAGAGGATACAGGCCTTTGGTTGTATGCAGTTGAGAGGTGGTTTAAGAACCACCCCATTCCGGAGGAGAGGAAGGCCTATCTAGCATCGTTCTATTTGGGGGGAGATGCGCTCCAGTGGTGGGAGTGGATGGAGAGATCCTACGCAGGCGCAGCAACTTTGATTACGTGGCCCATGTTTCAGGAGGAGCTCCGTTATCAGTTTGGGAAGTCAGATGGGTGGGCTCCTGAGCAGTTGGCGAAGCTGAAGTAGACCGGCACGGTGGCTGAATACCGTGCGGGGTTCTTCAAGTTGGGGAACCAGTGCAAAGGTGTCTCGGAGGACACCTTGGTGGGGCTGTGCATGGCGGGTCTCAAGCCCGAGATCGCAGCGGCAGTCAGAGTGTTCGAGCCCGATTCTGTGAAAACTGCTTTTCGTCTTGCAGGTCATAAGGAGGAAGAACTGGCTAGCTGGAGGAGCACCATCGGCCGTTTCTCAAAAGGGGCGGCACAGGAGGAGGAGGAGGAGGGAGCAGTGGGAACAGTGGCGGCACAGGAGGGGCGCCAGGGGGAGGCCCGATGGGGGTTAACATGGGCAGCGGAGGCCTTGCTCCGGTGGCTACGGTGGGATCACGAGCCATACCAAAAGGGTTCGTGCGACTGTCGCCGGCTGAGATTGAGCAGAAGCGGCGAGAGGGCAAATGCTTCAATTGCGATGGACGTTTCACCGTCGGGCATCAGTGTCCGAAGCCGGACTTGATGATGTTAGTCGGGCGCTGGGAAGATGAGGCCGAGGATGTCGGAAATGGCGAGGAAGAGACCTAGGGAGCTGGTGGAACAACCTTGGGGACAAGGTTGTTTTCGAAGGAAGCGGGGATGTGGGAAACACATTAATTGCAGTATTTCATTAATTCGTATTATTATCGGTTTTTATGATTCGGGGTATTATTTGGGGTATTCGGGAATAAACAGGGAGTTGATTGTTATGTTTGATTAGTTGGGGTAGTAGATAGGGATTAGGGGATTATATATTCTGTACTGGAGGCATTATTTCCATTAAGCAAGAGTTAATAAAATTCCTAAACCTAAAACCCTTCTTCTTTTCCCTCTCTAGTGCCGAACCCTCTTCCCCTCTTCTTCCAAATTGGCGGCAGCAGCAGCCAACTTCTTCCCCCCATATTTCTCAAAATTCCCAACTTTCCAATCCCTAATAGATCAATCCCTAATTGATCTAGCTAATTTCCCCAATCCCGATCACGTTAGAAACCTTGTTTCTAACAATCGTCAACATTCCCTTCCTCAACCCGCTTCTTCTCCTCCTCCTCCGACTCCTTTGCCACATCGTAAGTCGCATGAATCCCAAAAAAGAAGTAATACACCAACAACAACACCGTCCACATCCCACAAAAAGAAGTAATACACCAACAACAACATCGTAAGTCGCATGCATCCAAAAAAAGAAATAACAAAAGAAATATAGATGCAAACTGAATTTGTACCATAATATTAAAAGATATAAGTTCAGTTTGTACTACCATAAACGAATTGTTTAAAAGGTATAGACCGTTAAATATACAAGTCCAATTTGTATAATAACATTTTCTTTTAACCAAAGCAGTAAAGAATTGTAAAACATGACTTCTTTTTTATCTAGCTAGTAATAGATTTTGGTTTAATCTTTGTAAGCATGCTAACCTGCCACGGGGATTTCGACAGCGAACTCGGTGTAGCAGAAGACGGAGAGCATGGCGGAGACCACGTAGGAAAGCAGCACCGCGGGGCCAGAGTGGTCGCGAGCTTCAAGGCCGGTAAGGACGAAGATGCCGGCGCCGACGACGGAGCCGATACCGAACCACATAAGGATCCCACCAGTTAAGAGTCTTCTTCATCTCGTGCTCGCTCCGGGCCTTCACCTCGTGGAGCTCCGTCGAGTCCATGGACCGGGCCAGGACCCGGTTCACGAACCGCTTCGGCGTCTCCCGGAGGGCCCGACTGTAGTTGGCCCAGCTCTGGAACGACTCCTCGGGGAGGAAATCGTCTTTCGTGCACCCTCTCTTCCTTACGATCGCCCGGCCTCCTGCTTCCAGTTCGTTGACTCTGCCGCCATTAATGCTGACCGACATCCAAGGACAGAGTTGGCGAATTAGCGGTTGGATTAAATAACAAATCAATGATTGAACCTAAAAAGATTCTTTTTAGGTTCAATCATTGATTACCGGGATTTTTCCAATAATAGCACCTTTAAAAAAAAAATTACAAAAATAGCACCTATGTAAAAGAAATTCCACTAATAGCACCTTATTTTTTGGAACGCACCCCTAAGATGCGTTTTAAATGTAAACCGCACCTTACAGATGCGATCTACACGTAAAACGCATCAGAGGGGTGCAATCCACAATATAAAACGCACCAGACTGATGCGATTTGGGGAGGACGCGTTGCGATCCACCAGATCATCCGATTGACAGCCGATCCAACGGCTAAGCGCACGCCAGCGGAGCGATCCGCGCCTTGGATCCCAGATCGCACGCGGGTAATGCGATCCGCGCCGGTGTCAGTCAAAGCGCATTGGGAGAATGCGATCTGCGCCTGGGGAAGCGGAAAACGCATTGGGAGAATGCGATCCGCCCGGGGCAAAATTCCTAACTCGCCCCTGGAGCTTGCGATCTGAAAACTATATATAGCCCCCCTCCCCCTCTCATTTTTCTTCACACCTTCAACCTATTCTTCCTTCTCTCTCTAAGTTTTATCTCTCTAAACCCTCCCCCTCCCAAAAGCCTAGGAAATAGTGGTCTATTGGTTGCGGCAAAGTCCGATCTGCCATTAGAAAACATTTCTTAGGTTTTTTCCTCAAAACCCGCCGAGCCGAGCCGAAGCTCTGTCCGAATTGCGCCGAAAAAATGGCCGATTGGTGGCAAGGAGAAGGAGTTTTTGTTGATGAATTTCAAGCGGTACGTACTCATTATTCGGGTTTAATTTTTGTCTTGCTTTTTAATTAATCTATTTACTAACCTCGTTGTTATTTTCTCGTAGGCTGCGGAGGACGTCGATATTTACAACCAACGGTATTATCTCGAGCAAGGACCGTTGGATCCAATTGACTTGTACGACCAACCCAACCATCGGTCAAGGGATGTTTGGAACGCTCATCCGGTACATACAATTCTTTACCATTTGTCCTTCTTTTATTTTGTTTATGTATTTAGTGAAATATAAAATAAATTTATGTTGAATTTTAATCGTGTTGGTTGTTTTCAATAATTTAATCTGATACATTGCGCCACTTACTTCGACTCTTTATAAAGAGATGCACGTCTAAGGAAATGGGGTTTTAAGCGATTATCATATCCTCCCATTTCCTGGGAAAATCGGGTATTAAGAGATCCTCGGATCCCCCCTTTTTCTGTCAACAAGACTGCGTTTCTAAGAAGATGTATACCTCTTCTAAGAGTCTAACGAGTGTTGCTTTGTATTCGATTAAATGATTTAAAACAACCAAAACGATTAAATAATTTACCAAACAATCCTTACGATTTAAAATTTATGTGTACAAATGGAATTTTATTAATTTCAAACAATTGAATATGTATGTTTCTCTTTAAAATATTGATTCATTAACAATGTCATTTAATTTAGTTAATTTAGTATGTTTATTTTACGATAATTAGTATGTATCTCTTTACGATAATTTAATATGTATATATCGTATCTCTTTAAATTATTATTCATTTATAATGCTATTATGTTAATTATATGAAATGTCTAAAGTATGATAATAAAATTCTGCTTGAAGTTAAATAATTTAATTTAAGTAATTTAGTTATAAGGATTAAACCCTTACTAATATATAATAATTAACGTGTAAATTTTCTCTAGGAGGCACAAACAATAATCCGCTACAGGGGTACGACCAATGTGCTCCCATTCCACCCAGCCATCTTGCCCTTTCTCAAAAGGGCACGATTGGACTCGATTAGGCATTTTAACGGCATCAAAGTTGATCGCCAACTCATCACCGCCCTAGTTGAGAGATGGAGAAAGGAGACCCATTGCTTCAACTTGAGAGAAGGAGAGGCCACCATCACACTAAAGGATGTCGCCATCCTAACCCATCTCCCCATCGACGGCAAACCCGTGTGCGTTAGTGATCATGCCCCCGACGATGTCGACGGTATGCCCGGTTGGGTTCATTTCATCTATAGTGTTTTGGGAGTAAAAGTACCGGTGAAGGGGCATGTTGATGCGACCGATCGCTTGCCACCAATGAGGAAACACCAAGTGTCAATTACTTGGTTGACGAGGTACTTTAGAGAGCATTACGAGAGTCATCCCCTAACCGAGGAAAGTCCGGAGGATCGAGAGATATGCTCGGGTCTATCTCATTGGCATGATCGGAGGAGTGTTCTTCTCCAAAAAGCAAGCAATCTCCTTAGTTGTGGATGGCTTAGGATCATCCTCCATCTGATCCAGCTCATGAAAGGCACCTTCATCAGCTCCATAATGGTAGTTGTGAAAACTACCGCTGCCAGAGAGGAAGTTGTACTGAGGTTGGTTGGGCCGGTCCGGTTGAACTTCTTCTTCATATGATTGATGATGACCTTCACCTTGCTCTTGGTACTGAAAATATGAATGAGGATCATGGTAACTTTGGTAGGGATGATCGCCATATAATTCACCTCCACCATGGGTACCAGATGTTTGACCGTGTCCAGAATGACCTCCAACGCCTACGACCGGCTCGGTGTAAACGAACATCTCGGCTTTGGAAAGATTGTTGGACCTCATGAATTCGAGCATGGCGTCTACCTCATCCTGAGTGGTTATGAGATATTCCTCATGCCACAATGACCCACTTTCTCTGTTTGGATATCGGTACACCATACGATCAACTTTTCTCGTGCCATCCATGCAAGTAACGTTAGTGCACATTTGATGGAGGTCTTTGAGCAGCGGTCTGGTAGCGACCTTTATCTTCTGAAAATTGCCACCTACGTAGGTGGCACCCTTTCCGGTCTCTTCCGTGTAACCATTCCACCGTAAGCCAAGCGTGAACTTTTGGAATGCCATCTGCGATAAAACCGTAGTTAAGTTAATATCATAAAAATCAAAAATAAAAATTAACAATACAAAGTAATACTAAATCAACTTACGAGTTAACGTTAATCACAAAACTACTAAAGAAATATGTAATACTAAATCAACTTACGAGTTAACGTTAATCGCAAAACTACTGAAGAAATATAGAGCTACATCAACTTGCGAGTTAACGTTAATCGCAAAACTACTAAAGAAATATGTAATACTAAATCAACTTACGAGTTAACGTTAATCGCAAAACTACTAAAGAAATATAGAGCTACAACAGAAAATTTAACAGGGAAGTGAGAAGGAGAGGTGTGAAGAGAAATGGTTGTCCGGGAGGCCTTTTATAGGCAAAATCTTGATGAAAACCGCACCTTAGCGATGCGATTTTCGTCTGCCATGCAGGCCCATACACACCCACGTCTGTAACTTCTGCATGCATGTCGGAAATTAATTGACCAAAACCGCACCTTTAAGGTGCGGTTTGCATGTTAAAATCGCATCCTCATGGTGCGATTTTGTCTGCCAGAAACAGATCGCACCCCAGGCATGCGATTTTAGTAGGTCAGACTTAAATCGCATTTTGGCCATGCGATTTTACTAGGTCAGAACAAAAATCGCTTGGCTAAGGTGCGATTTGATTCCAGATTTTTGGAACGCACTTTTAGGGTGCGATCTACTTATAAAACGCACTTGTAGGGTGCGATTTATATGTAAAACGCATCTACAAGGTGCGTTCTATTAAAAAGGGTGCTATTAGTGGAATTTTTTTTACATGGGTGCTATTTTTGTAATTTTTTTTTTAAAAGGTGCTATTTCTGGAAAAATCCCTTGATTACCAGGGCCGGCCCACAATATTCCAAGGCCCTGTTCGAAAATAAAAAAATGTGGCCTCAAATTTTCCCCCAAAAATGTTCTCTGTTTTTTTTCGCTTACAATTACCTAATTCAAATTTTTTAGTTTACCTAATTCAAATTTGATAGAATAAAATATACCCAAATGTCCAAACCAATACTGCTGCGAGCGGCTCTCTTTGCTTGGTTGGCTGCGTATTTAACTCAAAAACGTAATGGAGGGAAATATATTAGGGATGAGCATTGACTATTGATTATTTGATTGGTGGAGAGACGTTGGATTTTATGTTGGAAGGTTGAGAAACGTGGGAAACGTATTATCATTTTTATTTTTGACAATGAGGGAAAATATTGTCATTAATGAGTGTTTTTTTTTTTTTTTGAATAGTTCTGCTAGTTGGCGGTAATGGGCTTTGGGATATATTTTTCAGCTTTCAAGGATGGACAATAATGGGCTTGGGGAAGAGTCAACCCAAACAAAAACATTAATATAGGCCTAATGGGCAAGCAGGGAAGGAGGCAGCGAATAGGCCTAACTATGAGGCCCCAGATTTTAGAGGCCCTGTGCTGTGGGTCTGACCAGCACAGGGCCTGGGCCGGGCCTGTTGATTACACAAATATAGAAAAAGTTTATAAGTTCAGTATTAACGGGGTCAAATTTTTTATCCGTGACATATTAGTCGATTTTGGTAGTCGCTATCAGTTGGGAAGCAGTATTTGAAACTATCTATGTCCTCTATTTATAATAATAAATATATATATATATATATATATATATATATATATATATATAATATTTAATACGGTGACTACTTCGGTGCACTCACAAAAATGAGTGCGTTCAATACACCCTACTAAAAACTAGTCTCAAGGTGTCGGATTTTGAATTTTAATTTGTAGAATTAGTGTAATATGATGATATAACATATCATAACAACTAATTAGCAAATTATCCTAAGCCCTAGACCTCCAATTTTGAGTTCCATCTCTAAACCCCAAAGTGTAAACCCTAACCCTAAATCTCTAAACTCTAAATCCTTCAAATTAAAGTAAATCTTCAATGGTTTTTGTGCAAATTCATGTGTGTTATTGTTCATCATATCATAAGTGATCATTGACATCATTTTGACATAAATCGCATGTTTCAAATGACGGCTATGAAACGAATGCACTGAATGCACCCAAAAAAGTGAGTGCACCGAAAACGCCACCTATTTAATACATATAATTAAAACTAATAATACCTAAATAATTCATTCATAAAGAAACAAAAAAACTTACTAATACAATTATTGATTGCATAAATAACCACAACGAGTTTTCATATTATGAAAAAATGCAAAATACATTCATTATTTACACTCTGAAGTGAGTCACTAGCTTACAATGTATCACATTAAACTATCATTAACAAATTCATTGCCAATTCGACCTCGAAGCTTATTCTTAATATAACTCCATCTAAAGTATGCATTTTTGTCTCCACCATTATTCGAGATAATTCATCAATTCTTTTCAACCCAACAAATCTGTTATCAGTCATACACTCATAATATCGTGATAATACCTAACAAGTTGTTGTCGAATAATAGTGTCATGAATGAAACCAATAATTTAATTATTTTTTGTGAATTAATGAACAAGTAATAAGTTATGGTGTAGTGTCAAAACATCCTTATGTTACTTGTAGGTGTTGAATTCGATTCGTACAAATATATGTGGGTTATTTTTTCCTCTCCCCAAAAGTTACCCTTGTCCTGAGACAGGGGCCAACACCTCTGGCTCCGGGCACATGATTAAGTTGAATATTGAATTTTTAATATTATTTGAATAACGATATACAGTTAGCATAGTATATTATTTAATTTTTTAATCTCAAGTATATTATTAGTTAAATCACAATTTTAATAGGAAATGTTATTAAGCTACTTAGTTGGACTCAATCTCCCAACCAAGCATACATAAGGTGCTAAAATATGTGACATTTGAAAATGAGACTGTCTTCATTATTAAAGTTAATGACACAAATATTGTGTTTTTTTTAATTTGCCACAAATATTGCGGATTAAAAAGAATTGACACAAATATTGTGTTTTGTAGTAAAGTTTGGGGCGGGACCACCAGAGACTAAGGCGGGGCCGCAGTTTCTAAATATTTTACCCAATTCTGGGAGCTGGCGCCCAAGTCTCCAGCGCCCCTGCCTCACCCTCTTTTTTTAAATCGACGAACCCTAGGGCCCCTCTTATCTCTTCTTCTTCTTCCCTCCACCCCCCCCCCCCCCCCCCCCCCCCCCCCCCGAACTAGAGCAGCGCCTTCCTCACACACCCCACCACCGTAGTCTCAGGCCCTGCTGCCGTGGACTCAAGCGTTGCCGCCCAGGACCAAGGCACCGACGCCGCAGAGACAAGCGCCGCCGCTGCCGAGTGAAGAGTCGCCGCCGCTGACAGAAGCGCCCCCGCCCGACAGAGATGTCCTCCGACGAAGAACCAGTCGCCGGCAGAGACAGGTGGAGTCGGCAGCCGTTTACGCGGTGAGACTCACGCCGGCGGCGGCCGGAATCTCGCCGGCGGCTTGGATTTTTTTTTAATGTTTAGTATTTTTTTTAATTAATGTTTTGTTGCTTTGTTTTTGCAGTTCCTAGGCTTATGGATCCTTATTCGATGAGATTACCGCCGACGACAATTGATCCAGGTCCGGTCGATCCGACCCTTCTTTGGGGACATGGCCAACATCGTATCGACTCTGTTTGGATAAACGAGGTAAGTATTTGATAATTATTCATGTAAAGTTAATTAGCTAATTAGATTATTTTAGTTGGTGAACTGAACTGTACTAAAATTAAAATAGGATTACGTATCAAACTTTTTGAAATTAGTATAATTTGATATTATATTAGATAGATTAGAATTTATTAGGTGAAATTAGAATTATTACGAATGAAAATGAATTAATATAAGTTTTGTGCACTATAGGCTGGTGATCGATCTTACCATGTTCGAAGTACGACCAGTTTAGTGACGTACCATGAGCTTTATCGGCCATATCTCGAAGCGGCAGGCTTATTAAGTGTCGTGCCCCTAGTCCCTATGAACCCCGATGCGAGTTTGATTACTGCGCTCGTAGAGCGGTGGCGACCCGAGACGTCGACCTTCCATATACCGTTTGGTGAGATCACAATCACGTTAGAGGACGTTGTTACACTGTCCGGTCTGGCGATCGACGGTGATGCCGTCGTAGTTGATATACCGGATGAGGAGTGGTCGGCGATCTGTTTGAGACTGTTAGGACGGTTTCCAGCTGATCTTTCAGGCGGTGTCGGTGTCGTTAGGAATGTTTGGCTGAGGGATGAATTCAGTCATCTACCGGTAAATGCATCACAGGAGGTTATAGAGCAGTTTGCACGAGCTTATGCTCTACCTCTGATGGGAGGTGTACTTTTCCCAGATCGGTCTGGAGCTACGGTGCACCTACAGTACCTACTTCTCATTGAGGATTGGCAGAGAGCTGGACAGTTCGCCTGGGGAGCTGCTGTTTTATCCTACCTATACCGTGAGATGGGTAGGTCGACTTTGCAAATTACGCATTCCGACACTTCTCTAGGCGGTGACCTTGGTGGATGGGTCGCCCTACTGCAGTTCTGGGCGTGGGAGCGATTCCCACATCTGGCACCTCGACATTCAGAGACGAGGGCACAAATTTCCGAGGATGCATCCCCACGTGGTCTTTGATGGCTTTCGGCCAACAATCGTCAGTATGGTGACTAGCTATTCCAGCACAAGCTGTGGTTTGACGCGATGGACACCGTGGTGGTTAGTATATAACATTCCATTTTATAGAATAGTTTTCATTTGTTTTATTTTTTTAGATTTATGGATAATAACTTTAATTTTTTTTTATGTAGTGGCAACCTTACCTTGAGAGAGCACTTCATCTCAGAGGTAGTGTGATACAGTCTGAGACATTTCGAGCAGTAGTGCCACTTATCTGCTTTTCGTCGGTGATGTGGCATCATCCAGACCACGTGCTCCGGCAGTTTGGCATGAGGCAGCATGAGCCTCATCCGCCACATCCTGAGGCTGAGGTTAGGTTTTTTCTTCATCAGGCTACTCGTGGGCCATCGCGTGGGCAGCAGTTGGTACACGCCTCCAGAGAGTCGCTTGCTTTCTGGAACCGTCGACACGAGATTGTAGCGACGGCTCCATACACTGATGAGGAGTTAGCATACCACTCGGAGCATATGGAGTGGTATAGAGATGTCACCAGACGTTCCGGCACACGGAGAGGAGCTACAGCGGAGGCATTGGTTAGTTATTTGATTTATTTGCTTAATTTGTTGTTAACTGCGTGAAATATCTGACATTTTTTTGTGTTTTTTAGTACGACACTTTCGAGCATGCTAAGGTGAGTTTGCATAACGGTGTACGGGCTGGAGGGCTGACCCCCAACCAGTGTGAAGACTTGGCCAACATTATGGCATCCGGGGTTGCTACTCTAGGTTTTGAGCAGCGTAGATACCCTGATCTCACAGTACCTGTACAACCCCATTATGATCAGCCCGTCATGACTGCCTGGCCAGAGCGTACTGATCCGACACCGGGCTGGGTCGTCCCAGAGCCACAGTTCAGACAGGAGCATAGGCCACGAAGACAACGACGTGAGCATCGTGATGTACCTAACCCATTGTGGATTTCAGATCGACAGCGAGCACAGCCCGTCCGGCCTACCTCGAGGAGCTTCCAGTTTAATACGCCTCGGTCGCAGTTTTAGTCAGATCCTTCCTCGAGCTTTCAGCCGCCGCGACGACAGCAGTTTCAGTCAGATCCGTCTTCGAGCTTCTATCAGCCAGAGGATAGCTTCCATACACCGCAACATGCTACGATGGGAAACATGGCCTCAGGTGGTGATACTAGAGCAGCCTTGTCTCCCGACCTGTGGGACAGCCTAGAGGGTGATGAGACGTTTCAGGAGACGATGTGGAATTATGAGCAGTATCTTCAGTCTCAGCAGCATGGTGGCGGTGTACCTGAGGAGCAGATTCAGTCTCAGCAGGATTATACGTTCGGTACACAGGATCATGATGGTGGTGTCGAGGGAGATCAGCCCCATGAGTATGATGGTAGACCTCCACGTAACAGGGTGCCTGCGAGGTGTGGTACTGGCGGCCATCTAGTGGTGGAGCATGGTGGTTGTCGTGGCGGTCGTCAGTGAGACTATTATTTTCGGATTGTTATTATTATGTACTTCCTTGAGACTATTATTTTTGGATTGTTATTATTATTATTTACGATAAAAACCATAACAACTACATACCAAACAACAACAACTTCTACATGGTAAATCAAAAGAAATACAACAACTTCTACCACCTCTACTTCCTCTTCTACCACCTCTCGCACTTCGTTGGCCACCACTCCCTCCTAGGTTGCTCCCACTCCCACTAGCTTGGCCACCGCAGGTTGATGCATTATGTCCCGCTTGGTTACAGTTGCTACACACTTGGTGTGATGCACCCTCCCTTGGCCAGTCCATCTCGTTGTGAATCCTTGTAACTCGTGGCCTCCCCGGCTTCCTAATCATGTGCACATTAGGATGGAGAATAGGACCATTATGCTTCTTCCAACCCTTAGGTTCACCAAGAGGTGCGAAACTTGTCCCATAACAAGCCATCACTGTTTCCAGCTTGTAGACATCATTGACAAACCTATACGCATTAGCCCCCATTCGGTTGCAAGCTGCAAAGGCATGAGAGCAAGGAATTTTATTTCCTTGAAATTTACCACAGGTGCAAAATCCCGCCCGTTTTGATCGTCAAAGTGCACTGTGAGTGTGTTTGACCCCGTCATGTTGAAATCATCAGCAGCCACCTTCTTAAATTGCTCAACTTGATGATCGAACTTCTCCAACCGTTTTTCTCCAGCTAACAAAGTAAACCACCACACGGGTTAGAAAAATTCATGACAAAATTACATGAAAATAAATAACAAAATTAAATGAAGAAAGCTTACCGACTCGAAATAGTTGCTTATACATAATTCTACTTTTAGTCTTCCTTTGCAAATTGCTTGCATAGTGTCGCATGCACCACCTCCACTTACAACCTCTTCCGATGTTATTCATGGCTTCATAGAGTCCTGCATGTCTATCTGAGATTATGCATACATCATTTCGATCAGTCAAACCCTGAACGTTCCTCATGAACCATGGCCAACTCTCAGTATTCTCGCTCTCCACTATGGCAAATGCAATTGGAAAAATCTTCTTCCGGCCATCAAATGAGCTCGCCATGAGTAGCATTCCTTTATACTTCCCAGTAAGAAATGTTCCATCAACAACCATGACGCCTGGACAATTCTTGAATCCATCTATACAAGGTCCATAAGCCCAGAATACTCGCTGAAATATTGAATGACCTGTTTGAGTCGAAGGAACTCTTACCCAATCAATTACCGATGTTGGCATTTTTCTCTTGACCACCGGCAAGAATGTTTGCAAAAAATCGTAGGATTCTTCACAATTTCCATGCAACTTCTCCAATGCTCTTTGTTTCCCATACCAAGCCTTCTTGTAAGTAACTTGCATATTAAACTTATCTTTCAACTCGGCCTGAACAGTTAGAACACTCAGATTTGGTTGGGCACGTACCAAATGTTTGACGGCCTCAGATATCATGTCGACATCAAGATGGCGATGATCCGTCGGTTGAGTCGTACTGCTACAAGAATGGACCAACTTAGCCTTTCTCACAGTCCATTCGCCTCCAACATCTCGACATCCAAACCGCACCATCCAAGGACAATTGTCATCCTTGTGCCTCAAGCATCTGACCTTCCAGATTGAAGGTGACGACTCCACCAAGCCATATTGAAAGTTGCGTTGTAGTGCGTGGTGTTTAAATGCCATATGTGCAGCTTGTTTCGAGTGAAATATCTGCCCCTTGTAGAATTCTCCTTCGAAACTATCAACAATAGGCATTGGAATTACGCCATATGAATCAGCAAGTGACAATTCTTCGTCCTCTTCATTACCCTGCAAGTAAAAATAAGGAGGATAATTAGGCTGCTCTCCTTCCCCCTCCTCCTCCTCCTCCTCCTCCTCCTCCTCCTCCTCCTCTCCGTCATCACCGTCATCATAGTCATGATCGGATGGCACGCTCCATGTATCATCTTCTTCCTCTCCGCTCTGATCCTCACTGAGCTCAACGTGTATCTCAGCACCCAAACAATAAGGATTTTGTGCCATAACATTCCAAAGCACATTCAAGCTATCATCATCCACAATAGGTATCGCATAATGAAATAAAACACCATTCTGCCATTCTGGAAGACGGTAAGTGAAACCTGTGATCACATCACTATCTTGTACTGCTCCGTCTCTACGCCGTATTCTCGAAATTAGATTCTCACAAAGTTTGTGATATGTGACCCTGGATGGAACCGTCAACTGAAAACTACTACCACCAACGAATTTGACGCCCAAATTATCCTCTACTTTCTCTGATTTCCACCGAACGACTAGTTCAAATCTTCTAAAATCACTACAAAAAAAACAAACTCACTAATTCAAACTAAACACAATCATAATAGCATTTGAATAATATAATTGCAAAAATAAATGTGTCTCTTACCTATTAGCCATTTTTGCAGCAGCAACTAGAGCTCTCTCCTCTATCTTGGACCATTTTTTTTGTTGTTGTGTGAATCTGAAAAGAAATTGGCTGGGTTTTATAAGGTGGGTGGCCAGCAATAAGGCAGCGGTGCCACCTTAGTCTTGGGCGCCACCTCCTGGGATGATTTCCCGCCAACTCACCTAGATCTCAGGCGGTGCCACTTGAGTCTTGGGCGCCGCTGCCCGCCGCTGTCAAATTAATAAAACGATCCAAAAAGTCAGCCAAAGCGGCAACGCCTGAGTCTCAGGTGGTCTCGCCGATTCTTTTCTCCAAAACACAATATCTGTGTCAATACTTTTTAATCCGCCATATTGGTGGTAAATTGTTTTTAAAAAAATAATATTTGTGTCATTCCTCCTCATTATTATAAGAACCATTTACATATAGCCGTTACCATTTGTCCATTGCTTATCGCAAGGTTTTCAAGATTATTTTACTTTGTGCTGATGTTGCTGTTTTTTTTTTTTTTTTTGTATAACAACTTATTGTACTATTATATTTTAGTTACAATTAATGGAAAGGAACAACATTGATTAAGAAATGAATAATATGTTAATTTAAATGAATCTCCCCCCAACAACAAATTAAAACCAAATACACCGATTTTAAATTGCCAACACATAAAATGAAAAACAACAAGTCAGACTGGGATCCAAGGTTGTGTCAGTGAGCAAGCTTGCAAGCAAGGGGCGTCCGAGCTACAAACTGCAGGTGGAGAGCGAGAGAAGAAAATTAACATGAAACCTCTCCGAGTAGCATGAAGGTACACGAAAAGTCATATGATGATGTCGTCAGATCGAGGAAATGATTTCTATGGAGCAGGGAGGTGCACTATCAAGAGAAGTGCGGAGGATAGGTTCATTGAGGTTGGAAACGATGGGGTAGCAGAAAGAGAGGATTTTGTTGAGAGAGGAGACGAAGCAAGGATCTTTGCCTTTAATAATCCATTGCATTTGAAAAGTGTTAATTTGCTGAAAACTATTGGCAACTTCTACGGTTCGTTCTTAGATATCGATTGGAATTCGTGGTACCTTCCTTTTGTTCGAATCAGGATTAAGAAAAGCTTCCGCATCCCTAATGAAATTCAAGTAAAATTTGGGTCTCAATCCTTCATCGTGAAGATTTTCGTTTCTCCGGAGGTGGCTTCGGCGGACGGCGGAGCGGTAGGTGGGAAGAGGAACGGCCATGCATCATCCTCCTCGGGCACCTCGTCCAAGGACACGCATGCATGGAGACTTAATGCTGGCGGCAGTATTTTGAATAAAAGAAAAGGTTCGGTTCACACTTTCGGAAGAAGTTGGGGAGGCGGTGGAGAGACAGCTGGACCTTCTTCAACCCCCTTCGAGGGTAGGTTTAAGCGCGTGTGGATCAAGAAAGGAAGGGCCTGTGTGGCTTTCGTTTAGAACTGGGCCCAATTGCAGGGTAAGTGAAAGTGGGGAGGAGGCCCAAATAGACAGATTAGATCCAAACTGGGCTCTGTGCAAGATTAGACTTGCGAGAATAAATGTGTCTTACGAGTTTTCTCTTCGGCGTAGCCCAGCCCGAAATATCTTCTGGAATTTCCATCCCATCCTTGTTAGATTTGCTTCAAGCATTTTCGGAGAGGTCGAATGAAGTAACATTTTGAGCTGGGTGGGGTTTCCTACCTTGACGATTAGCCCGCCGGTCTCGTCTGCTAGGAAAGAGATCGATTTCGACGACAGACGTGGGGACTGAGGATCAATCAGGTATTTCAGCTACGGCGGACGATTGTGGAGAAGATCTCCTTAGCCTCGTCCCACAAACCCACTTAGAGAGCATCACTGAAGCGAGGGACACAGTCTCTGAAGCTGGGTTTTCTTTTTTGGGGGACTACGAGCTCCCCTCACCCTCTTGCGTTGATTCGGGTGAAAGTAGAGATTGGGATCCGGATGTCATCCCTTTTGACGCGGAGAAGCTAGCGGAGAAATGTATCAGTGTGAGTAGGATGCTAAATTTGGAGGTCGATGGGAATCGGGAGAAGGCAACGAGTTTGTTCTGCAATCGGCTAAGGAGTTGCACCAAAGGAAGATCAGGGTATCCCGCTCTAAGCTGGAAATGGAAAATCATAGATTGGGTCCGAGATCCCGATCCGACGGGACCTAGAAGGTGCAGGAGCAGTAGGGGGTCTTCTATTCATCGGTAATTTATGGATACAAGTTTTGTCTTCTGGAATATTAGGGGAATTGGAGACCGAGATAAGAGAAGCAGGGTGAAGCGTTTGATCGGGCGACATAATCCTAAGATCGTGGGCCTCACTGAGGCAAAATTATCGCAGTGTGATGAAATAATCGTGGGGAGCTTGTTCTGCATACGCGAGTTTGGCTGGGTGGCCAAAAACGCTGTAAGAAGATCTGGAGGAATTGTGGTCTTCTAGGATAAAATTTTCTATACCAAAATGTCCAGCTCCGAAGGTAGTTATTTCCTCGCGGTTGACCTGATGGAGATTCGCAGTTCGAAACTCTAGCATCTGGTGGTTGTATACGTTCCGCAAGAGAGAGTGGATAAATTGGCCTTCCTCGGTGAATTACATGTTTATTGTGCGAGGCAACAAGGTCCTGTCTGTATCACCGACGATTTCAATTTGGTAAGGAACCATGATGATTATCAAGGAAATAGGAGAAGCAATGAGCTGATGTTTGAATTCAATTCTTTCATTGATAGCAATGGGTTTCTCAAGCTCCCCTTGAGCGGGAGTAGGTTCACTTGGAGTCATGGTGTGAATAGAAACTCTCGGTCTTGCATTGATAGAGTGTTGGTATCTCAAGAGTTCGACAATCTCTATCCTGATTGTATCTTGTCAGCAATGCAACGTGTGGAGTCGGATCGCAATCTGATGGTCATGAAGTGGGGTGTCGAAGAGAGGATCAAGAGGCCGTGGCGTTTCCAAAATATGTGGCTCGAAGATGGGCGGTTTTTCGAGAGTATGAACTGTTGGAAGGGAGAAAGTCTGCAGGGAAATGGTTGTATGTTTCTTCTTGCTAAGAGGCTGTCTTTTATTATAACTAAGCTCAAGATTTGGAACAGGGAGGTTTTCGGGAATGTGGATGTTAAAATTGAGGACATAATCCAAAACATTAAGGTTTTGGACTCCTTGGAGGAGACGAGGGCCCTCGTTGAAGAGGAGAAACACTCTAGGTTTAGCCTCGAGCTTGAACTCACCAGGTTGCTACTACTTCAGGAAATTTGTTGGAGGCAAAAGTCTAGAGAAACCTGGATTAAGGTCGGCGAGAAGAATACAAGGTATTTTCACAAGGCTACTAATTACAGAAGGAAAGTGAATTTTGTTGATAGACTTAGGATTAATGGACATATGATTGAGGATAAAGAAGAGGTTAAGACTGGGATTGTTGGCTATTATCAATCCCTATTCAAGGAATCGATGTACCTTCGGCCATTCCCAGGGGGTCCTTGCATTCCAAGACTTGGTGCTAGCGATATTTCGATGCTAGACCGACCCTTTTCCGAACATGAAATTGTTGAGGCTCTGAGAGACAATGATGGCAGCAAGGCCCCTGGCCCTGACGGATTCAGCTTTGATTTCTTCAAAAGGTGTTGGGATTGGTTGAAAAAAGATATTATGGAGGCTTTCCAGGAGTTTTACGGGAACAAGTATCTCCCTAGGTGCGTTACTCATTCCTTCGTTTGTTTAACTCCGAAGAAGGACGTGGTCGAAGATATCAAAGATATGAGACCCATTAGTCTGATGAGTAGTATAAACAAATTGGTCAGCAAAGTGCTCTCTAGAAGACTGAGTCTTGTCCTTCCCAAACTCATTTCACAGCACCAACTGTCCTCGATCCACAGGAGGCAGATCTCCAAAGCTGATTATCGCTAATGAGTTGGTGGATAGCCGTAAGAAGAGTAGAAGACCGGGGTTGATATTCAAGCTGGACGTTGAAAAGGCCTTCGATAACGTTAATTGGAGCTGCCTTTTCAAGTTGTTAGCTGCTGTTGGTTTCTCGGATCGGTGGGTCAAATGGGTTAAAGGTTCTATGTGCTCCTCCTTCATTTCCATTTTGGTCAACGGGTAAGCTAATGGTTTCTTCACGGCTTCTAAGGGGTTACACCAGGGGGATCCCCTATCGCGTGGGCTTTTTGTTTTGGTGATGGAGGTGCTGTCGTGGATGTTGAAATTGGCTTGGGAAGATGGTAAGTTCGGAGGCTTTTACATGAATGAAGAGTTTAAGAAAGGGGAAGTTACTCACTTGTTGTTCGCCGACGATACCCTCATCTTTTGTGATGCTGAGTATGAGCAGGTGCTCCATTTGCTAGCTGTAACCGCTTGCTTCCAGACCGTTACTGGCCTTAGAATCAACCTAGACAAGTTTGTGATGTATACAGTAGGAGATGTGGCGGATCCAAGCTTTTTTGCTGCTATTTTTGGGTGTCAATGGAGCAGGAATCCTCCTAAGTATCTCGGGTTCCCTCTTGGAGCCAAAGCGAATGACTCTGCCATTTGGGATCCAGTTGAGGGAAAGATGCAAAGTAAACTTGGAAAATGGGGCATCAAACATCTCTCCTATGGGGCGAGATTGGTCCTTATCATAGCGGTTCTCTCAAGTATGCCTACTTACTTGTTCTCCCTTTTCAAGGCACCGGTCTCTGTCATTAAAAATGTGGAGAGGATTCAAAGGAATTTTCTGTGAAATGGAGCAGGTGTAAACAGTAGGCTGCTACTGGTTGAGTGGAACAAGTGTAAGGCTGGTAAGGAAGATGGGGGGTTAGGAATCCATGATCTGAAGGCGTTCAACGACGCAATGCTGACTAAGTGGTTGTGGAGATTTGCTGTCGAGAGGAAGAGCTGGTGGCGAGAGCTGATAAGTGTTAAATATCCTAACCCGCTCTCGAATTGGCACACCCCTAAGGCTAGTAGGGGTTTCTCCCAGTCTGTTTGGGCTAACATCACGAAAGAGTACGAGAACTTCTGGAGGTTTGCTAGCTTGGAACCAGGAAACGGCACTCAAGTTTCTTTCTGGCACGATCCTTGGGTCCTTGGAAGACTGTTATCTAAAGCCTTTCCCCGCATTGTTGCTGCGGCCTCGGACCTCAATTCCATGCTTTCTGACACTGCCAACCTTAATGGTGAGAGGGTGAGTTGGTGTATTAATCTTAAATTTCCTTTGAGGGGTGGGGCTGAGAGGGAACGTGTGAATTTATTAAATATGCTTGAGTCTATTAATGTGTTTAAAGATTTATTTAGTCTCTGCAGAATGATTTGGAACCCTGATTCAAATGACAAGTTTTCTGTGAGATCCTTGTATAGGGTTATGGCGAAGGAGAAGTTCCACGGTGTGTTGAACTTTCCTGAGAGGAAATTATGGAAATCGTTGGTGCCCAACAAGATTTGTTTCTTTAGTTGGTTGGTATATTTCAACAGGGTACTCACCATGGATAATCTGAAGAAGAAGAAGGGGTGGAGCCTGGCTAATAGATGCTTCCTCTTCCAGTGCAAAGAAGAGTCAATGCAACACTTGTTTCTTGAGTGAGAGTTTGTCTTGGCAGTGTGGAGCTACATCTATGGGAATAGCTGGACAGCGCAGATCCAGACAAGGGATATTCCAGGTTTTATTAAAGATGGGGATTCGGGAGCCTTGGAGTGTGGATTCGTGGTTTAAGGAATGTATCCTCCATGCTGTGTGGTGGAATGTGTGGCTCGAAAGGAACCAGCGTGCGTTTGAAGACAACGGTTCGCTTGCTGGGGTTGTCGCTCGCAAGGCTGTCAAGAACGTGATGGAGTGGTTAACTGCTCTTGGAAAAGTGGAAGTTGAACAAGGTACTAGATGGCTCAGAGATAAGTTGAATGGGATATGATGGCGACACTAGGCTGTTTGGGGAAGAAGGAGCCATGGCGTCTGGGCAGTCCTACTCCTGCTGGCAGCGCTGGGAGCATTTTCTTGGGTTGTTGTTGCCTTGTTTGTGGTCTGGGAATCTCAAGGGCTCATGGTGTTTTGTTAAGGGCAGCCCTGCGTTTCTGCTGCTGCTGCTAATGTTGGTGCTTTTCGGGGGAGGATTAGAGAGGGCAACATACCTCATTCGGTAGTGGCCAAGTTAGCTACAGGTTCAGCGGTGGAGTGGATCGTTGCCCACGACAAGACACAGGCTGATGGGGTGTATCGATGGTTAAGGGACATTGTAGGAGGAATGTAAGCGGTTTCAGCTGGATGCTTTGAGTGTTGTGTGTGTTTGTGGCAGGAGAAAATCGCAACTCATAAATGTTAGAGTGGAGTGGATTTGCATTTAAAAGGGCCGACAATGATCAATGGTTAAGGGACATTATAGGAGGAATGTAAATTGTGATGTTGTTTTAGCGGTTGCAGCTGGATGTTTTGAGTGTTGTGTGTGTTTGCGGCAGGAGAAAATCGCAACTCATAAATGTGAGAGTGGAGTGGATTTGCATTTAACAGGGCCGACAATGATCAAATTTCTAGAGGGTTGTATGATCGGATTTACAGAACCACAGCTGGTGCTTTTTGATGCCTTCATACTTGGGATAGTCTATGGGCTTTTATCTGCAGTAGGTGGTTGTATCTTGTTGTGTTCTGGACAGGAGATACAACCCGCTTTCCTTTTTTATTTTTGCTTGTTCTAAGGACAGGAGCTTCCTGGTTCGCTCAGCTCTTTCTTTCGGTGCTGTTTCCACCGTTTTCCTCCTTGTTCCTTTGCTGCTCTCTGTGTGTATTTTTCTGTTTCTTCCTTTTGAGGCGCACTCCTTGTGCGTGCCTTTGTTGTCTGTTGTGACTTTCAGTTTATCTCTAATAAATTCACCATTATAATTTTTTTTTAAAAACAATGCCTATTATTAATTTACATAAATATCAATTGTTTTAGAAGGTATAAGGAGGTTGGGGTTGTGTTTTCATTCCTATTTTTATTTTCTCTTAACATATCTCGGAAACAAAAAAATCGTGAGTCATAGGGATGTGTAACACCTTAGACGGATCTCACATCGACAAAGCACAAGAGAGATCCATGGTTCATAACTGACAAGACGCATTTTGGGGTGAAATAAAATTCTTGTGAGAACTCCAGAGTTAAACGTGCTCTGTGTGGAGTACAACGGATGAGTGACCTTATGGAAAATCACCTCTGTCGGGAAAAGATTCGGAAAGTTACAAGATGCCTAATAAAATTTGCATTTTCAGGATATCCACTTATTAGTCTGACTTTATAAACAGGTAAATTGCAAGTTTTGTCACTGAGATTACTAAAAAGTGTCATTTTTAGTCATTATAAATATTTAATTCCAATGTTGGTCACTCGAATTAGTCAAATAGTTCATATTTAGTCACTCTCTGTTAATCTCCGTTAACACAGTCAGTTATTTGCTGACGTGGTTAACGGAAGTGCTGACTCACTATATTTAAACCGGCCGCATAACCAAACTCGACCTACCATGTCATCTTGCCCAATCCAACCCTTGAACCCAATCCATGAACAGACCTAGGGGTGGAAAACGGGAAACGGGTATTTGGGTATACCCATACCCGTCCCGTTTTTTGAGGGTTATGGGCACCCAAATACCCGTAAAATTTATTACGGGATGGGACTTGGGATTAAGAATTTCTACATTGGGTACCCGCGGGTTACCCGCTAATACCCGTTTGGGTAGTATGGGTACCCGTAATACCCATTACGACTTATTCACTATACAAATACAATACTAAAATAGTCAATACATAGCTCATAATCAATGATTGATCATCAAATGAAGTGCATAGACGTTTACTAAAAAAATTGATAACTACAGATCTTTGAAAAAGCTTGATTTCTTTGATAGCACTTGAGCTTCTGTGCATATGTAAAGTTAAGGGAAGATAAATAAGGAAAGTAATTAGCCATTGATCAGCTTACTAGAAACCTTGCAACGCAAGGGTAGAAAAATTAAAAGAGAACACAAATAGGAATTGGAATTGCATGACAAATATCTACAGACTCCCAATATCCCTCACCAGCTGCGAGGTCTTCTTAATTAATTGAAAACTGAATGTCTCCTGCCCGTTAACAATTCGCGCCATCTATGCAGAAATTGTGTGGTATAAAATGTCCAATTGTGGGAAAGACGAGCACTCATGAACTGAAGGGGAGGGGAGGGGAATCCCAAATAACAAAAAAACCACCCAAATTTATGGGTACCCGCGGGTACCCGTTATCCGTCCCGTACGGGTAATGGGTACCCGTTAACTCGTACGGGTTTGGGACATGGGATGGAGTTTGCTCTCCTAATGGGATTGGGTACCCGTTTAAAACGGGACGGGTACCCAATCCCGTCCCGTTGTCCACCCCAAAACAGACCCTAAGCCGCCCAACTCTCCAAATCTACTCCATCTCTCATCTCACCCGCCCCCTGGATCTGAAAATTTCCAACGAGAAGACGACGCCAAGAGCTAGGAAAGCCCAAGATGCTTCAATCCTAGCCCGGAATCCTCTTTGTCATCCCCAAATTTGGCTTCGTTGCTGCTGTTGTTGGCTACTCTGCTGCCACTGATTTGTGTTCTTATTCTGCCTCACGTTTCCATTATTATGGTTGAAGGAAGGCTCAGGTTGTATAGCTTCTCTCTGTCCCTCTCCAACGCGATTGCTCATTCGGATTTTTGCTCTCTTTCACAAGAGCATCGTCAACTCCATCTTCTCACCGAAGCTCCGATTTTAACAACGAATAGGATCGACGCAAGTGAATCAAGGAGGAGGACGAGGTGGAGGACGATGATCCTGAACCAGAAGACGATGGACGAGAAGGGACGATAATCACAATCCAAAACCCTAAAAATTTACAACCACAACAACAAGAAGTGAAGTAAGAAAGAGAAAACGATAGATATGAATCCTCTCTGCGACTGTGTTTTTAGGGGGAGGGAGAATCTGGGATTTTTTACTTTTCCCGATAGACAGGGGGATTTACCCAATCGTTGATCCAAATCCGGAGAGCTCATTGTCGAAAATCCCAGTCCTCGTCGGCCATTGTCGATCTGATTTGCTCCCCTAAAACATCGTCATTGTCTGTAGTCGGAAAAAGTGGGTTCCGTTCGTCGTCTTCACCGGCGGTAAGAACCAATTGGGAGGAGAGGGGATGGGCAGGGGGAAACCGGAGAGAAACCAAGAAGGAAAAGCAACCCAGCAACCTTTCCCGACAAACAACTTCCTCGGCATCGGAGAGTCCATACCTTCATCAGCACCCAAACCGAAGGCACCAGTAGCAGAAAAAATCTTGCCAAAATCAAGCGCTCTGACATTCTCTACCGAGCCATGGAGAGCTACTCCAGTCGACGCCAAAGATGGGGATCGGGAGAGCAGATCAATGTCGGGTCGCATGGTGAACTGGCGTTTCAAGAAGAAGAAGCCATGGACTAAAGAGAGCCCTGAGATCGAGCGACCTGGGAACTCGCCGGGGCCGAGCATCCGGCGAAGAAGGTGGCGTTTGTCGGCGACTCTCTTCATGGCAACGAGCTGCCTAGTGGAGAAAGATTCAGTCAATTGGAAGAAGATGAGTACGAGAGCAATTCTAGCTACTCTTTCGACGAACTGGAGATGCAGGAAGAAGGAGCCGCGATCCGATGGAAGAGAGTTGGGAGTTGTGGCACCACCGCCGCATACCAGCAATCGTCGGCGCCGCGGCCTTGAAGCGACAGCGTTTCGAATCGCTCGCGGGAAACGACGAGTGGCGGCCGTTTCCGTCGCGCCAACGAGGAAGGAGAAGGAGAGAGAGTTTCCAGTGGAGTTCGGCGACGAGATCCACCGCCAATGCAAAGCCGAGGCAAAAGAGGTGGACGGTGTCGGCGTCGATCGACGACGAGAAACAGTTCGGGGTCCCCGAATTTTGCAGTCAGCGACGCGGATCGTGGGGATGGCCGCGATTAATGTTGGCCATGGGTGTTGCGTCGATCGCCGAGAAGCAGAGGTTTGTGGCGCCGGAGTCGACTTCTTGTGGCTTGGTGCGCCGCTCGCCGGAGGACGAGAAGAAGAAGAGAGGCGGCGGCGTTAATTTCCTCCGATGGGAGCCTCTGCGTCTTATTCCCTCTTTCGAAGCGGAGCGGAGCGACTGCAGAGGGCTGGGTCAGCTGGGCCTGGAGCATGGGTCGACAAATAGAGAGCTCGTCTGGGTATGGCCAAACCAATTGAGTGGGGCGAGGGAAGAGCCACAAAGCAGGCCCACTCGCAAGGAATGTTCTACTGAGCTTGCCTTGGAGATGCTGAGGTGGGCCGAACCAAAATCTGAGAAGGGTCTGTGGGTTGAAGTGAACGGGCCACAAAATGAGAATAATCTGGCCAAGCTAGGGTCACGTAGCGGGCTGGAACTTGATAAAGTTGGGCCATTGGTAATGGGCATTATGGTGGAGAAAGACAAAATAAGCCTAACCCAAGGAGTGGACTTAAAAGATAAGAAAGATGGATCTATGGGCTTAGCAACGGTGGTAACGATTGGACTTAAAAGAGTTGAGTCTCTTTTATATTATGTGGGCTTGGAAGAGAAAGAAGAGGAACTCCTCGACATAGACGGTGGGCTCGAGAAAGAACGACTCTCTAATCCTTATTTTGTGGAGTTTGAAAAGGAGGGTGGAGAGTCATTTGGCTATGGTTGTAACACGAGCCATATGGGTAAGGAAGAAGCAATGGAAGTCAAAATTGTGTGTGTGAGACTCATTCGAATAGTGGAGCCCGATTGGAAGAAAAGGAAGCGCAAGACACGAAGCAGTCAAAGGGCTGATCGCGCAAGAAAGACGGAGAAGTGGGCCAAATCAATCAACCTTGAGGGCAAGGTTGGTCTCAAGAGGGAGGGGATGTTAGAAACACGATTTTTCGTGTTTATCATTAATATTATTATGGTTAGTTGTCTTTTAGTCGAATTAGGTTTATCATTAGGGTTTCTCAGTAGTTCCCTATATATATATATATGTACTATGGGTCTTTCGTTTTATCAAGCAGAAGTTAATAAAAGAATTATCTCCTTAATCCCTCTCCATATCCTCTTGATTCTTGACCTCAATCCCTCTAAAGGCCTAGTCCGATTCTCTTCTATTCTTCCCCAAATTCTCCTCAAATTCCTAAATCCCCAATTCTATTCTATAAACCTTAAATTCCCAATATCTAGATCTGATCTAGAAACCCGTTAAAAACTTTGTTTCTAATAGGGGGAGCGCTGACAAAACTGTGTCGATCTATGTAGAAGCCAACACCTCGATTCAGATTGCTGAGGGAGCTCTAATTCGGCAATGATTTTGGATCGGCGGCAGAACTGGCTTGAGATGGCCAAAATCTGAGTCGATGGTGGAGTTAGGAAGTTGGATAAGGAGATGGCAACAATGTAAGCAACATGCGAGGATTCATGGATGTGAAGTGTGCAATTAAAAGTTGATGAAGGGGACGAGTTGATGAGGAGCAGTAGCAACGGAGGTGGCAGAGCTGTAGATGCGAATGATGGATCTGAAGACTAGAGGAGAAAACGAAGCTCGGACTCGTTTACCCTTCAAGGTCGATGTTTCGTTAAGCGGCACGGGGAAGTGGAGAAGAAAGGGCAGCGGGTTGGTGGGATGGAGTATAGGGTCGAGTCATGGGTTGGGAAGGGTCGGGTCACAGGTTGGTTCGATGATGTGGCATTATTGATGACATGGCGGGTCAGATATAAATTTTTTTTGGGTTAAAAAAAGCTAATTAGACATTTCTGTTAGCCACGTCAGCAAAAAACTGACGCCGTTAACGGATGCTAAGGAGAATGACCAAACGTGAACTGTTTGACTAATTCGAGTAACCAACATTGAAATTAAATATTTCTAGTGACTAAACATGACACTTTTTAGTAATATCAGTGACCAACATTGTAATTTAACCCTTTATAAACCATTAACAGTCGCAGTTTCCGAAGTACACAAACTTATTATGGCATGGTTGCTTCGCTTATTGATACATGAACACTATTTACAACCCACTTATACATGAAAATGAGAACGCCCTCACATAAACCAAATCTAGTAACAAACAAACCCAGATAAATTGACAAGTAAAATATAAACACAAATTCATAACAGCGTTTCACCTCTATGCAAATCAAATCAAATCAAATTTAAAACTGACTAACATATGAATAACTAAAACTTCTCAACCCCACCGGCACCTTCTTCAACCTTCTTTGGCCCCTCCTCCACTCTCTTCCTCTCCTCCGACTCCTTGGCAATGTCGTACGTCGCGTGCATCCCGAAGAAGACGTAGTACACCAGCAGTATCAAAGTCCACACCCCAAACCTCCCAAACGACGCCTTATCGATCGACCCCAGCAAGAAAATGTTGATCATGATCGATGCCGACGGCAGCCACGGCACCAACGGCACCCCCCACAGCTTCGGCTCCCTTGCCTGCGGTACGAACGCGCGCAGCCCAAACGTCGCGCCGAACCATATCGGCACGGTGATCACATACCCAACCCACCCGTCCCCACCCTGGGCCCAGATGATCGCGGTCGCGACGGCGGACCCCAGGATCGTGACTATGCAGCCAATCAGTTTCAGCTGATTGGCCCTGGTCGTGACCCCGGAGTCGTAGTATCGACGAACCAGAAGGGCCAGAGCGACCATCATGAAGATGAACAGCGTGGAGATGGAGAGGAGGTTCGATAATATGTCCAATTTGGTAAAAAATGCGATGAAGGCTGTGGCTGCCAGCATGACAACTGTCGCGTTGACCGGGGTGCCCGTTTTAGAGTTGACATGGGCCAGCCAGGGTGGCATCATGTGAGTACGGGCTATGTGCGTGAGGTAGCGGGCCTGGCCCACGGCCGAGACCAGCAGGACCGTGGTCATCCCTTTTAGTGCTCCAGCTGCAACGATATACTTAGCCCAATTCCATCCCACGTCCTCGAACGCGACTGAAAAGGGCGCGTCCGGGTCGATCTGCTGGTACGGTACCATCATGGTGAGGACAACTGCCAAGAGACAGTAGGCGACGCTGGTGACGGTCATGGACCCCACGAGCCCGATGGGGATGTCCCTGGCCGGGTTCTTCGTCTCCTCGGCCATCGTGGAGACCGCATCGAACCCCACGTAGGCGAAGAAGAGGACAGCCGAGGAGACGAAGATGCCGCGGGCCCCGTGCGGGGCGAACGGGGTCAGGTTTTTCGTGTCGGCTTTTGTGAAGCCGGCGATGATGATGAAGATGATGACCGCCACGTGGAAGATGGAGGCGATGTAGTTGAAGCGGGAGGATCCTTTGGTGCTGAGGACGGCGAGGATGCAGATGACGGCGGCCACGCCGACGGCGATAGGGTCGAGGTGGCCGTAGTCGTCCGGAAGGCTGTGAGCTATGATGCGGAAGTCGTCCGGCTTGTGGTTGCAGAGCGTGGCGAAGTAGGATGTCCATGCTCGGGCAACGGCGGCTCCGCCGATGACGTACTCGAGCAGGATGTTGCCGGCGGCGATGAAGGCGATGAAGTCGCCGAGCTCCACTCTCAGGTAAGCGAACGAGCCTCCTGAAAATCACGAAGGCAAAGTTATTAATTAACTAATAATTAACGTAACCGTCGCCGCCGGTTCACGTTGTATCATAATTACGACAGTGATGGTAATTAGTTAATTCATTGTTGAGCTAATTAGGAGAGAATCCTTGTTAAAAATATCATTTTATTTCATCGAGGTTATCAATGTAAAGCTGTGACAAAAAGTAATTAAAAACGAGATAATAATGAGTTAATGATTAGCTCTAGGTATCTTCTTTGTGTAATTTAGATAACGACAAAATAATAACTAGCTATAGCTCTTATGTGTGAATGAATCTACGAGGTTTCATCAAGTCAACTATGAATACTGTACAGCTGTACTAACTAATAATGTGAAACCAAAGATGAATTTAAGGAGGCCCAAGTGGGGGTAGCCTTCATTTCGCACAATCAAAAAAAGTCTTTGGTCAACTGTTACTATTCCATAATTTAAATCACAATACCAAGAGGCAAAGACAAAATTAATGTGAATTGGACTTATTGGTAGGAAATTGCGTGAGCATAGTTACGCAGTAGTTCGATGGTGGTGTGAACACAGTCGTATAATGGTTAGAAAGAGGAGAGGGCAGCAAAAAAGGGGGCGGAGGGAGCCGAGCCACGGTACGTACCTGCGACGGGGATCTCAACGGCGAACTCGGTGTAACAGAAAACGGAGAGCATGGCGGAAACCCCGGAAACGACGTAGGAGAGGACGACGGCGGGGCCGGCGTGATCGCGGGCCTCCAGGCCTGTGAGGACGAAGATACCGGCGCCAATGACGGCGCCGATGCCGAACCACATGAGGTCCCACCAGTTGAGGTTCTTCTTCATCTCGTGCTCGCTGCGGGCCCTGACCTCGTGGATCTCGGTGGAGTCGAGGGAGCGGGCCGTGACCCGGTCCATGAACCGCTTCGGGGTCTCCCTCAGGGCCCGGCCGTAATTGGCCCAGCTCTGGAACGACTCCTCGGGGAGGAAATCGGCCTTGCTGCACGAGCATCCCCTCTTCCTCGCCCCGTCACCGTCTCCGTCTCCGGCAACGGTTCCCATCCTGGGGAAAACAAACGGAGAACTAATTGAATCACGAGATTTTAACGAGAGAGAGAGAGAGAAATCCGACGGTGGTTTTGAATTGCTGTTGGTTGGCGTACCTGATTGGAGGAGGAGAGACGTTTGTGAATTTGGAGGCGGCGGAGTAGTGGAAGAGAGAGAGAGAGAGAGAATGGGAATGGGGGAGGTTAAGATTGATGGGGATGGAATTTATAGGAAGCCGAAGGAGGACTGCGAGAGTCGGCTGGAGAGAGAAGGGAATCATGGAAATGGAGGGAAGTATGGAAATTGATTGGGGGGCGGTTGACTTGGGGTGACAAGAAATGGAATTGTTACTTTTTTTACTCTGGTGAAAAGGTAAATTTTTTTTTTATGAATGTGAAAAGGTGAACTTTTATTTAGGGTAAATGGGTGGAAAATATTAGGGAAATTCTGTGCAATTTATGTTAGTTGAATTTAATTTATAATTGATACTCACTACCGACAAAAAATTATAATTGATACGAAACCATAGTCCAGCTAGCTAACTAATTGCCTAATTAGTAATTTTGCTTTTTATTCATTTTATTTGGAGAGCGGATCAAGTCAGTAACTCTTATGGTGAGTAACCATCAGTAACCTGTCCACATGAGCATGACATCAGCCTCTCCTCTTTCCTGGAAAGTTTTTTATCTTTTTCTCTTTAATTTTTAACAGATGATTTCTCTCTTGTTTTAAGTCGAAATTTAATTTTTTTTGCACAGATAAATCAAATTAAATGTGCTCTTTAAAATTATATCCACTTTGATATATTTTTAGTACAATGATGGTACGAACATACCAATATGATAAGAAGGTTGAATACATGATAGTAGGAGTATACTAACTGTCATTACGACTTTCATCATTGTTTACCACAAGTTACCACCCACATACCATAGTGGTAAAGTATGGTAACTTTTGGTCCAGTGTATTTTTCACCCAGAAATTTGTAGATCCAATATATCACGATGAACTCGTTCCTTCTGAGCAAACGTTTTAAAAAACGACTTAAAAACGAAGAAGTTACCTTTTATTTGAATCAGATCCTCCTTACACGATTCACAATCCGATACCACAAAAAGGATATCAAGTTATCAACCATTGCGATGAGAAGAAGAAGAAAGAAGAAAAAGAAGGTAAAATCACACATGACAACCAAAATCTCTACTAATCTTTACCACTCAACATATACGTCTGTTTCACTGACCAATTGCTTTATCACTAAATCCTGCCGAATCCTAATCAATAGAGCATATTTAGGAAAGTGAGAATAATATATATTTTATATAGTTGAGTAAATTTCCTCATAAGCAATGAGTTGAATTAACCCTTAGATTAGGGATGATAGCAGGTTGGGATGAATAGTTTATATCCATTATCTTACCCATAAAAGTTTATGTCTTACTCTTACTCATACGCATACTCATACACATACAAGAATCAATTAGAATATTAAAACCATACACACATTTGATAGGGTTTCGGGTATTAACAATTATTCATGGATAACAATTTTTCGTTCCAACTTTCAACTAACATGTTGACAATTACACGTATACTGCATGCCATTACAAAAGCAAAATATTACAAACAATAAATTAGAGGAACAAAGAAATTAGCTAAAAACAATATAATTTCATGAAAGTATTATGTACATATGATGAATATACAAAAAAAAATTAGAAAAATAATAATTATTCTTAACAAAACTGTGTATAATTAGGCGAGTTCGGCTTAGATATTGACAAAATCATGTCCACCCATCACCTACAATATTCGGATTCAAATTTTACTCATATCCACTACAAATTTTTTGAGTTCTAACTTTATCTTGCCCAATTAATTAACCAATTAAATCAAATTCATACGAGTATCCAATTATTTTACATTCTACCTTCGTTGCTTGCTGCTGGTTCTGTATCCAGTTTCCTTTCTCTTTATAGAACCACTAAACATGAAGCACAAGGGTTTTAACTTTTAAGTAGAAGGTCGAGCCAGTCAACCGGCCGGAGGGAGGGAGGGTCCACGAACGTCGACCACTGATCCGTCGTTTTCCTTCACGATATGTGAGTCTGATCTGAACAAAATCACTCACCACGCAAATTAAACGAAGTGTGATCTACGGTAACTGTAAGAACGACCGGACGTATATATCCTCCACGTCAACAGAATCATACTGGATATCGTGGAATCTGCAACTGCCGTTACGTACAGAATGGGGTCTACATGTAACCAACAAATTTCAACTAGTGGTTCACTGCTGATACAACTAGTACATAAAATAAGTGAAGAAGAGTTTTGATCTAATTTGAACTCGACTCGACCTCGACTTATAACGAGATTATAAGCTCTATTCGAGTTCGGCTCATCGTCAATCACCTCGAGAGATCGGCTGGAGCAAATATATTTTATAATTTAGTTTATAATTTATAATTGTTCATATCATGCTATTTAATACTAATTAGTATCTAAACAAACGGTAATACATTATTTCTCTTTTAAATTTTGAATTAGACATATTTAATTACATGCTCAAATTCTTAAACATCATATTTGTGGTGATCAGATACGTATCTGACAAACATATGAATTATCAACAAGTCAATGATAACCTATTAATCGACTCGCTTCTAAGTTGCTAGTTGAGGTGGCTCGTTAGCTATAATGTCGAGTCATTTTATAACTCAAAACGAGCTAGCTCACGAATTAAACTCAACAATCCACCGAGTCAAAATGGCTCATGAACCTTGCAAGCCGAACAATAATATTTAGTTCAAATAATATTTTGGGACTATTATTACCTAGCAGTGTAATAAATATGATGTTTATACTATCGAATAATCATCATATTTACTAATTGTACTACACACTAATCGTCGATTTCTAAAAGTAAAAAAAAAACAAAGAATATTTTGGGACTATTATTGATTACTATGTTGTGTAATATCCATTAAATATTTGGATGCAAATTATAAACTATTAATTGTATCAAATCAAAAAAAACTTGTCTCAACACAATTGGTTGCTGGAGTGACGAAAGATTTGATACACCTGCCAAAGAAGCTAGTAACAATAGCTTCGTTTAAATTTGGTCAAATGAAAAGTTGTTGTGAGTAATAAAAAAAAACTTTGCATGCCACAAGCACTAGACGGATCCACAGGAACCAAATGTAAACTTTTTAGCACTTTTAGTGACCAAACTTGCAATTTACCCGATTTATTATAAATGTTAGTCAACTTGCTAATGACTAGTAAGAGAATTCCTTTTGAAGTTGACCCGCATCCCAATCGCGCACACCTAGCTAAGGAAAAAATGTGGGTAAATAGCATGTCACAATTGTACCAAAATCCTTAATAAGTGAGTGTTAGTTTGAGGCCAAAACTCACCCAACTAATCTATTGCGCACCACTACCTCGCTCATCTTATGCCTTAAAACTCTATAGTTTGCTTCCAACTCCATTAGTTTTGACTTAGAAAGTTTCAAGTTCGAATCTCTTCAATAGCACATAACCATAAAAATCAATCTATAGTAAAAAAAAAAAATATCTAGCCTAGTAAATAGTAATGGTCGTAATGAAACCTCCTAATCAGCTTTCCCTAGAGACTTCCAGTTAGAGGTGGCAAATGGATCGATCCATGGATTGATGGATTCATGGATTGGATCAAGTGGATTGGTGGATTATCCATGAATCCAAATGACATCCTCAACCTTGGACCAATATGTAAAATGTGAAAAGTTTAGGTACTAAAATGCCGTAATGAAAATTTGTAGGTACCAAAAACGTAATTTTCCAATGAGATTTTCGTATAAAAAATTAAATTTTAGGTACCAAAATATAAAATATAAAGGTACCAAACTGTAATTGGTCATTTGGATCCATGAATCCACCAATCCAATTGGATTTGTATTAAATGGATTGGATTAGGTGGATATTTTTAATCGATTGGTGGATTGAATTGAGAATTGACACCTCTACTTCCAGTTTATGTATATATATACATAATTCAAATATATCAAATCAATCAATATCAATTATTTTATTGTTGGCTTTATATATATCTTCCCCTTTATTTATACTAGCATTATTCCCGGCCCGTTGGCCAGGTGAGTTTTTCATTTTATATTATCGATTCAGTAATTTAAAGCTATACTTTAACAGTTTTAAATTTTTTAAGTCATTTCTATTTTTAAAACTCATTTTCAAGAACATTAATGAGGTCTCTCAATATACGTTAATGAGATTGTAATGAACGAACTGTTTTTCGATAACTCTTTACAATTCATTTTACATGTTCATTTTTTAGAAGGAAAAAAGTCTAATATTATTTATAAAATATTAGGATTGATAATATGCTTTTGCGAAAAGTCTTCTCCCTCTTACGTAAATAGTAAATCCCTTGCCCTCACATATATGTGACACTGAATTTCAAAAATTGTACCTTTACTTATCATATAGATTCATAATGATTTGATCTCCCTTATTCGTAATTATATCCTTCATGGAGGTTTCGAAATTCCCACTGTGCAAATTTATGTCCAAATTTTTCGGTTAAAACACTCAAATTTATCATCGTATACTTGATACGTGAATCAATATTAGTTCTTTATATCTAATGTTTAAATTGTGTAGTGAAATGTCTATTTCTTATGAATACTAAATTCATGCAAGGAATAATTATTCATTAATGATCAGATGAACCAAACAAACCGTTTGTTTTAAAATAGCACATTTGAAAAACCATTGACAACTATCAATTTAAAAAAATTTAAACAAAATTTCAACCTCAACCGAAATAAGAATAAAAAGGATAATGGTAAAAAATTTGGATGTTCAATTGTTCATAAAATAACGTGGACAACAGACTTTTTTTATGGGATGTGAACAACATATTTACGGAGGATTTGTAGAGAAAACATATTAAAATAAATAAATAAATAATCTCTATTAAGCGATTTTTGGGGAAGACAGGCAGTGAGAGGTTATTATTAGTCTGCACCAAAAGGAAAATTATAAATTGACGGAAGGAGGCCTGAATTCACTTAGTGGTGACGATGACGTGGATGAATAGGCGTTAGGCTCGTGTGGAAGTTATAAGAATTTTTTTTTCAATTGTGCGTGTTGTTAAAAAGAATGGGGGGGAAACAGGTGATGAGGTGGACAGGTGAGGAGGGGGAGAATTTGAATCCCTGAAGTGTTTTTTAGGAAAGTCTACAATATATTCTTTAGACATGGATCAACGATTCTTGATGTTTAGAAGAAATTTTGTTAAAAACACTTAAGTTCAATTATTGTATGTCATATCACCATAAAATTGGGACTAATGTAAAACACCGTGTCTTTTAAATAATAATTAGTTTTGAAAATTAGTTTTGATTTTATTTTGATAAATAATTTTGTGTTTCAAAATATAAAAGTATAATATAGACTCTTCCAATTATAAATAATTATATCTAGACATTAAATAAGGGAGGGAGTGGATACTATTCAAATGTTCCGATCTACAAAACATGATCGTATCATCATATCACACAAATCGTAATACGATGATACGATCGTGTTTTGAAGAATTTTATAGGGGAGAGGTTCTTTAACGGAACTTAGACCATTACACAATCAAAAGAACATCTAACATAAGCCCCAAATTGATTACTGAGAAATAATAAATAAAAGTAAAAAATAACTAAAAGAAGTGAAAGAGGAGAGAAAAGTCCGGAAAATTATGAACCAAAAGAAAAAATATAACCGCAGCCCGCAGGAGAAAGGAAAAGGAAAAAAATATAAAGGAAAAAGAAAAAAAAACGGAAGGAAGCGAAAAAGTCGGGAAGTGTTTTAATACTGACGTGGCGAAAGGCTTTTTCTAAACCTCTTTAATATTTTCTATAGATAAGCTCCCTATGATTTTCAGGAAAAATAGTTGGGAAGACTACAAATTTGGAAATTGTGAAGTTCACATATTTTTGTTAGAATCTTAATATCATTTTCAGAGAGTTTTTTTTTTCCTTTTTTTTCATGAGGTGAGGAGAATGACTAAATTCCAACTGGCTCGTATACCAAGCAGATTAGAAAAGTCCATTGAAAGAGTCACTTCGAATGGCAATGGAATGGTATAAATGTATAATTAATATACGGACAGTAACAGTTCGTCTCCATTTCTTTGTTTTTAGCGACGACTTACCGAAATCACAGGGTAATGCTATACTTAGCCGTCGGCAAAGCTGGATTCTACATAACATAGTACCTAGCAGTGTACATGGGTCGGGTGGTCAGGGTTTAGTCATTTTAATCACTCGACTCATGCACTACGGTTTGGAAAATATTAAACCCAAACCCAATCAAAAAAATTAAAACTCTACGGTTTGTTTTCAATTGGGTTGGGTCGGGTTGACGATAATTTTAAGTAAAAACTCAACCCAACACAAAATATGTAATTATTCTACAAAATAAAAATAATTTTATAACTAATTAAAATTTCAAACGAATAAACCAAGGTGAAAGGTATCGAAATTCACAAATGTTGTTTGAATTTTAATAAAATATAATTTACTTCAACATATGTCTAGTATTTTTCACAATATTTGTTTAAATAGGCTAAATAGGTTATAAACAAACACATCCATAATATGTTATTCTATTAAAATTGTACACAAGAAAAAAGATTACGTGAATCATAGCTATATTAAATCTATGTCTAAATTTTAAGTCGATGAATGCATTAGATTAGGGAGACCATGGGAAAAAACATGGCAAAATATCTTAATTTTCTTATAAGTATGGCTATATACGACATAAATATTTTTTTTGTACACGAACTCATACTAATAGTTGGAACACGGGTTGGGTCGGGTTCGACGGGTTGTGTAATCCAAAATCCAAACCCAACCCAAAAGTGACGGGTTGTACAAAAGAAAACCCTCACCCAACCCAAAACCTTAATTTTAGCGATAAATACGGGTGGGTTGGATCGGGTTAGACGGATGGGTCGGTTTGCGGGTGTGTTTGTTCACCCCTAATAGTACCACACCAAAAACAAAAGCCAACAAAAAAAAAAAGAGTGCCTGCCTCGGATTAAATGTATGTTTTATTTATTTGGTTTGGTATATATTCAATTGAGATACTTTTTCATACTTAAAATAATTCAGGACCAAAATCGAATCAAAATATATCTGATTCGATTCATTCCATTGGTTTGGTACAAATTCATGTGTTTTCTTGTCCATCACATCACAAGTGACAATGAATATCGTTTAATATAAATCGTTTGCTCATAATTACCTATGTACTAAAAAGTTGATGGCGTATTAATTGTTTGTTTTTTTAGACATCTAACCATTGGTACATATGGTGATGGGAGGATTTCGGCGGATTTTGCTAAATTTATATTCATCATTAGTTACAATTGGGCTAGAGGTAATATGCCATCTACTTAGGGCCGGACCTAGGTTGGCCGAAATATTGGCAATGGACAAACTCTGAGTTGGGAGCCCCCTTGCTTTAATCTAAAGTGGTACAATCATCTGAAACCCTTGATCCAATTTTAGGACAGAATTTCTTTGTAGAGGGGTAAAGTAATTCTATAATGACATTTTCAAATGTAAGCTTCTTTTTTTCGCACGTAGAAAATGATTAAATTAATAAAATTGGGAAGTTTCATGAAGTGCTCAAGACTATTTGACAACTCTTGATGATTTTATCAATGAAAACTAATGATGTCACTCTCATAATGCATTTTTAGCAAACATTTTATATTATCTACTATTTTTACATCAAATATATCTATATAATGTAGAAAAATTATTAAATATGCCCCTCAGATAATTTTTTTATAAAAAAATCGTCAACCACGGTCGAATCATGGTTTACATGGCCTGAACTCTACAAAAGGGGAGGAGGAATATATGTTTGTCCCTTCATCTTTTTATCTATGTCCGTTAAAGTGACATTATTAGGATATGGGGCTATACAATGAAGCCCAAATAAATGTTAAAGTGAAATTATTATGAATATTTTAGACATTTGTGTCGCTCAAACCATCAGTTTGGTTATGGTTTAAAATTTTTTAGGCAAAATACATATGTATAGCCATAAGTTTACGCTTTGCGACAACAATAGCCAAATTTTGAAAAATACACAGATATAGCCATAATTTTGAAACTAGTTTGACAAATTTAGCCATTTTCGTTAAAAAATTTAACGTCGTCAGTAATTCTGTGAGTAACGTGGACATTACGCTGATGTTACGCCACCTCAGCACCCACATCATCTCTTAGTCACTATAGCATGCCATGTGTACTGCCATGTCAGATTAAAAAATATTATTGATTTTAAAAATTATTCATAAAAAAATAATAATTAGCTACTGGAGTTCGAGGATTCTGTTCCGAATTTTTCGAGGAAGTCTGCGATGGAGATAGCGGGGATTAGGTTTTCCGTTTCTCGATCTGGGTTTTCGGCTTCTTACTTTTCTGCCGCTTCGCCTCCCTCCCTTCCCCACCATATACAGAGATAGCACAACGTATCCTTCGAAGCTTTTCTACAGTTGAGAATCCAGATGCAACACCACCAGCTTCAATTCGTACTCCAACTCCGACGACGAAACCCTTGTCGAGCTACAGTAGTGCGATGCTCCAGCTACGGCGACGGGGCATCTTCTACAGTCGTCCACAGTGCTTCAATGACGGCAACGATTGGGATTCTTCGGTCTCAAGATCTGGATTTTTGAAGGAGTAAGTCCGCTGGAGATAGTGCGGCTTGGATTTCGTTTTCGCGAAGATCGCTTGTTGAGAAATCGAACGGAGCTTCTAGATCTGCTCTCAAGGAAAAGAAAGGCGGAGCCGAGTCGACAACCACCGCCGCCGACCAACTTTCCGAGCGCGAGCTTCCTTCTCCTCTCTGGCTTTCACCTTTTCTCCCATCGGTTTACTCCTTACCTCACACTCAAATACCTTTATTTGGTTTAATGGCAGAACGATGCCGAGAGAAAAAGGGAGTGCGATTGGTGTTCTTTCTTTTTGTTGGTAGGAATTGATTTGGCGTTCTTTACTTGTCTGGGTAAAGGGAAGTGGGGAATTGGGTTGAACTTCACCATCCAAGAAAGAGGAAGACAAAGACGAAGAAGGGGAAAAAGGTTTTAGCAATTTTCTATTAATTAAAAAAAATGATAATTTCAATCTGACATATCTTTTATGAAAAATTGCCACGTCAGTAAAAATCGTTAGTCCAGTCAGCATTAATTATTGTTTTGTTAAAGTTATTGACGAAATGACTATATCTGTATATTTTTCAAAATCTGGCTATTATTGTCACAAAGTGAAAATTTATGACTATTCAAGTGTATTTTGCCAAAATTTTATGAAAATTTTAACAAAATAACATATTTGATTATTTATTCCCGAAGCACAAGGATATGCTTTATGCAAAAAAAAAAAAAAGTAGTAGTGTGGCATTAAAAATGTATAATGTAGGAACTAGGAACATATTATGCATATAATCCTTTTGAATTTGTCGTGTTCTTTCCATCTTCGTTTGGGTGGACGTATTTTACCCTCATTTTCGTAATTTTTTAATACTTGTGGATAATCCCGCCCCACAAGTTCAAATCGAATTCAACTTAAACCTTATGTAATTAACTTTAAGACTCTTATTAATTTTAAATTTTTGTGAATGAAAGCGACATATCAGATTCAATTGAAGATGTATGGAATTTTTTTTTTTTTGGTATAAAGAAGTATGGAATTTAAATACTAGCATTGCAAGCAAACTTGTCTTCGTTTTTTGTTGCTAAAACACCCTCCAAAATTGAATCTAGCAATGGACGTTCAGAAATTGTACCCTTTCTACAGCTTTCCTATTCAACACCAAAAAAGGGACACGGCGGTCGCAAAGAAATGAATGTTACAGATTTCCCAGGCTACAAAACTGAAAACAGGGGACAGAAGGAAGAAGAATAGTGTATCCAAAAAGTGCAAGAAACAGGGGAAACATATGAACAAAGGTGTAAAACCAGTTCTAGTGTGTCCAAAAAGGGCTCAAACCCTTTTTCCCTTCACCCCAAAAACCCTCCCTACGTAAACAACGTTACAACATCTCTACGGTATCCTCTTACAATCAAAAGCCTCGGCACATTCTCTACCAACAGATCCATGTACTCCATGTAGAAATACGCCGGATGGTTATCTGGTGGCGGCGGCAAGCTCACAAGCACCACGGCTGCCATCCTCGAATGATGCAATATCGTCGTGTTCAACTTTAGCGTCGTGTACAGATACTTCTCCACCTGTCTCTCGTTCAATGCCCCAATGTCTTCCTTTCCATTTCCGGACTTCTTCATCTCTGCCAAGTTGCTTGCGATTCGCTTTTGAGCAGCGTTGAATGCTTCCAACGACTCGTCTGGCTGAGAACCTTCTGCGTTCGAGTGCCATGATCTCATTGATATCACAATCACTTCGGCCTGCATCCGGAGATCGTACAGGAACTTCTTCACGTCAGCTTTCAGCTCCTCGGCATCTGAGTCCTCCTCGGCGATGCAAAACACCTGAATCTTGCAACTCTCGAAACTCTCTTTCGTGAGGAGAAGCTGAGAGAGGAGAAGCATTAGACCTCCATCCCTCACAATCCAATATAGATCAATGGTGCCATACTGCTTTTGGTACTCGTTAGGCCACTCATCTAGACCCTTGACTATGACGACAGCTTTGTTTGCGACGATGCAGTCGTTGATTATCCCGACGAATGTGGCTGGGATTTCTGTAAGGTTCTCTCGCCGCCAGATTTCTGGATACCGCATCACCACGATGTTAGGCTTCAGGTTGCCCAGGCCCATTGTCTGGACTATCCCACGGAAACCATCGGACATATTGGGGGCCACCACGATTTCTGCAACGCCCTCGCAACGCTTGTACTCGATGTATGTGCTGAGCTGACTGCATGCTGTCTTTGCATCTTCGGCACATTCATGGTAGTCTCCATCTAGTATGGAAACGAATATAGACATTCCACGTCCCTTTTTCTTCATGCAGTTTGCGAAATCGGCGAGCTTTGGGTGGCAGGGCACATTTTCTGGAAGCTTCCCCCATGGCCGGCAGAATATGAGAGGGATAGGATACCAATTCTTTGGGTGAACTTGGTTGGCTGCAAATGGAATAAATGGGATGCCAAATCAATCAACCACATTACACAAGCACCAACAAAACAGGTGAACTTACAAAATGAGTCCTCAATCTTGAACTGTATACATACCTCCAAGAGAACGAAGACTACGGAGAGCCAATTGAAAGTACGCACTCTTAAAGCCGTCACCCCAATCTCCAGCTTTACCCTTTATGCCCACATATTTATAAATAAGACTTGCTAGACCCAGAGCCACGATAGTAAATGACCAGGAGATCAAGAACATTATAACTGCAGAGCAAAATAGCAGCGACGGATGTGAGAAACCTCAACATATCGCCACATTTGCACATATCGATGACAAGGCCCATTTCTAAACCATACGATAAGAAATTAAGAATACAACATAAAACATTAATGCATAATGCTTATATTGGAAACAGTTCTTCGCTATTTTATGTACTGGTGAACAAAATGGAGGCAAAATTTTCTCAAATTGTTCAGCTAGAAAGCTGATTGTTTTTCCTTGCCCAGAAACCAGCAAATCGGACTCGCGACATTTTTCAAGCATGTTCCATTGAAGGTGCAAGTGGCAAAGAAAGATATCCACTTAATGCTTTTTTTGAAAATGGTAAATAGTAACTTGCATGGTTTAGGTTAATCGGAAGCAATCGAATCCATCACAAGAGAATATTCAGTTCACCAAAAAGAGTAGGATACATACCTATACAAAGTGATGCTCCAAGAAGAGAAAGACTCCAATGATGAAACTTCCAGCGGGGGCGCCAACTGGGGGCATCGAGAAGATCAAGAAGGAAGCAAGACAAATTCACACCGCAATAACACAACAGGAAAAACATAGTCACAGTTGGTGTGATAAGATCCAAATTCCCAATAATAACACATCCAATGCAGATAAACGCAGTGAAGAGGGTAGCAACATGAGGCTCCTGGCTATCGGAAACTTTGAAGTAGTTAAGTATAGGTAGAATATCATCATTGGCTATGGCAGCGAGCAGGCGTGGGGCACCTGTCAAGCTTTGGAGAGCAGCACCTAGGGTTGAAAGGATAATTCCAATATATATAATTGAAGGGGAAGGCCAAGCAATTGTAGCTGTAAATAGCCTGCGGGATAAAGTGTACGGTTAGGAAGTGATGAAATACAAAACCAACAAGTACGTGATATTTTAATATTTCACAGAACTACAAAAAGAGAAGCTGCAAAAAAATGAATTAGACTTAGCTTTGGATGCTGACTGACTTAATAAAAAGAACTTTAAAAAAGACAGGCATATAAGAGCAAGTACAGAAGGAAATTCTTGGATGACACTAACATGCTGTTTCTAAAAATGGAATCAGAATCAAAATAAGGGAATAGTGTCGAACCAAAATACAGCAGAATGCGAGAGACACCCAAAACCATTTCAGGTAGACGAGAAGGTATAGCACTATAAGCTTTAGCAATGATGCAAAAGTACCTGTCAGTTAAAAGTCTCTGCCTGGTAGCAAGTGAACCAAAAAGGAACACTGATACTATATATAGAGCAGTGGTGGTGAGGGTAGCAGACAGTGTCCCAATTGGAATTGAGCGCTGAGTGTCTTTTAGAGATGCTGATCTATTGGAACCGGCCATAATTCCAGTTACAGCAGGGAAGAACAGACCAACTAAAGCACTGAAAAAGAACAACCATACCCAGTTAGAAAATAACAAGAATGAAGATTATCCAAGCCCATCTCAATAATAAGGTTGTCATATAAAGCAGTTGGAAATCAGGTTGAATCAGGTTCAAAATTTTTAACTAGGATCCCTATCAGAAATTTTAAGTGATCCCTCTAAGCAAGGTAGTACCATGAGCTACTCCCAGTCCTAGTTGGAAATTACGTAGAGGCATAATTAGTTTGCAGATCAGCATTTCTAAAGTTCAACGCAACAAATGGTTGGTACGGAGTGCTGTACTGCCCTTGTGGTCTCTTACCTGACTTGAACTGGACTGAACCAGTGGTCATGAACCAAAAAGGTAAAAATCCCCCCAAAATAAGGATAAATATATGTTCCTTACTCGCTCGCAGGGGAAACTGAGCTATTATTCTTAACAGCAAAGGTTGATGACATTGAGATTCCTCTTATAACTTACTTGAAATCCCAGTAAACCCTCCCATGAGGATCAGGTATTCCAGCCTCATTGGTGAACTGATAATCTGAACTCCAGTTCTCTTTAAGGCTATCCATGCTCAAGCCCGTTACACCCTCTGCATCAATCATAAGTTGATTTCACCAAGTGACAGATGAAACAGAGAGGATCCTATTGGGTTTAGAAACAATCTGAAATGTGGAGAGAGATGAGCCAGAATGGCATGCATAAAAAACAAACTCACTTGCAGGATAATCTTTCCTCGCCAAAAAAAACCCAATAAAGATGCAGATCATTGAAAATAGAACAGGTATCAGGAACGCAGGCGCGACGCGATTGATTATTTTCACACCACCAAACACAATGAAGCATAAAAGGATAGTCACAACAACCCCATAAATTTGGAGGTCATGTTCACTTGGAGCTTGTATGGGCTCTACAGCTGCTGTTCCATTAATATGTGTTATGGTCTCTGCATGTAAAGCATAACCTAATGCGTCAGAACATACTTTCAGTAGTTATGTATTGTACAGAATTGTGTCCTAACCACCTCTAAAAATGCCGGCAGCTGGTACAGCTTCCAGGAACGTTTCAACAGCCCCCAACACATAACTACAACAATAAACAAGAATTAGTGTAAATCCAGAAATTTTAATTCAGTAACTTGAAACCATCATCACAAATCCAAGATGGGCAAAAAAATTATTGGGACCGAAGTCCATTAGCTGGTTTGAGACATAGATAGTGGAGGAATCACAAAATGTCGAGAACATTACTCACAGGGCTCCAGCAATAGCATTGCCAAGGAAGAAACATAAGCCAATACTAATCCCGACCTCTGGGCCAAGGGCACGACCTATGAGATAATATGGCCCCCCACCCTGTAAGCAGACACAAAATGATATTCTCTTAGACCAACTTGTAATGAACAAGGTACCGTGTTGAAAGAAAGACATGAACGTCAGACAAAAACAACTTGCACTCCCCATCTTAGCAGAAGTGACAAAATGACCTAGATGTCGGTGACGGATTAAGCACAAATATAATACAAGATGTTCCATGTAATCTGATGAATCAATTAGCCAAGTCAACACTAAGGAAAAAGAAGTAGTTAATTATATTCAGATTTACAACAAATGCATCTTTAGGTAGGTCCATGTACTTACTACTTTGGAATACATTGTATCTTGTAATCCAACATCTAGATTATCAAAAACAGAACTAAGTTTTTAAGCGCTCAGCATCCCGTACGGGAAAAAGTCAACAATCAGAACAAGGTATTGTGGGAGTATCTCTACCTTCATTGCACCATTTGTCGCAATAGCACTCAATGACATTCCAGTTAGGAAAGTACATAAACCGCACATAAGTACCAGAACTAGCGACTGAGCAACACCAGCCATGCCAACAATCCTGCAATAATTTTGAAAATACCAAGCCAATAAAATTATACCCCAAGATAAACATAGCATGCACCACACAAGCTTCAAAAGAGAAACTAAGCTTATCCCTTATCAATGCTTACCTATTCCCTCCCTGTGCTGACAGGGGTTGTCTAAAAGAATAATTAGAACATGCACAATTCTGCAAAATCACAGCACATCTAACTTTTTCCTATACGCGCAGCTTAAGGAAATTTATCAAAGCATCAAAATTGAAAATAAACCACTCAAACAGAAGTAGAGCAGTAATCCAGTCAGATATAGCTTGTGATTCAGTTATTGGACAAACTCAACCATGGCACTGCTGCGACACTATATAAATTCCGAATTCTGCCTTGTCTCCGTTTCTCAAACAAAAAAATGAATTTCCCAACTACAACAGAGGCACATAAGCAAAAGATTCTGGGAATGAAGGCAGAATAACATTGAAGTATAAAGCATTACCAAGTAAACCGGATGTAGTATATAATCCCTAATATGTTTTGCAGGCATGGAACAAAAACACCCATCAATGTTCCCAGTTTAGCATCAGCAACAACCTGCATGAACAATGTACAACCAAAATTCAGAAACGCATCAGAAAGAAGTGTATTTTGTCAGCCATTTCAAGGCAAAAGAGTAGGTAATAAACAGAAGAGAGGAACAAGGCATGCAAATCTCATTGAGTAGCACAGTTGAAAACTAAAATTTTGCATGGCTAATTTTATTCTCTCACCGGGACGAATTGCATATTACATATAGCAGGGACCAAAGACACTCTTAAGGAATTGGTTACTTTTGCAGTTATTAGTTACCCCTAACTTCTATCGCAACAATAACAGATCAAGAGCGGCAATAGGCAATTAGCATACCTGTGAATGGTCGTGAGGAACAGAGCCGTCATCGCCATCCCTAGGGCTAGGAGGTGAGGCAACATGTTCCCCTGTCATACTGAAACAGAAGTCAAGTGTACATACAATAGAAAAATTAACAGACATTTTTAACTGCGGAAAGAGTAGAAAGTTACTATAATTTAATGAAATCAATAAGCCACTGACAAGCAAACAAGACATGGAACAATTCAATAGCAAGCAAGATAACATGCCAAAAGTTCTATGGTAATAGTCCTTTGAAATAATAGTTATGTTTCACCTCATAGAATCAGAATAAAGATTCTCATCCTTATATGTGTAACGACTATTAGAAAATAGAATGCAAAAGGTTCGGCAGAACCCATTGCAGAAGGAAACCCTAAATCTCTATACTTAGTAATCAAAGGAAACTCCGAACAGAGAAAAAGAAAAAACCATCTGGTGCCAGATAATATAAGAAATTTCAGGGGACATCAAGAAGAAAAATGTGGATATTGGATGCAAAAGTTTACCTTTTTAGGCCAAGAATGTTGACAAGAGAATCAAAACCAAACAATTCCAAATTGTATTCCCTCCCTCCTCTACTGACTCCTCCATTCGAAGATGGCTGAACATCACTTCGATCAGTTGCGAGAGTGCCAACTTTGACATTCCTGCCACGGTTATTAATGAACATGGAAGGCATCATCATAAAGAGAGAAACAAACCATGTCCTACATATAACTCTCGGCTGCTTAAATTGCAAAACAGGATAAGATCAAGTCCAATAAGGAAGACTCAGTTCAAGCTAACGGGAATGCAAACAGAGAAGATATGAAGTAGACCAACCCACCCTATGCTAAGTGTCTTTGTTAGGGTTTCTTTGTTGTCTTTTGCATGTACGAGCTTTCTGTATATTAACCATCCCAAGCATAGCTAAACGAATGATGTTAGCTTTGGGTTGCTGATCGTGAGTCAATCAAACATAGAATCACAAGTTGCTCCACACTGGCATGAAACATTGCACAACCAGCGTTTCCGCTATACCCAAACCACGGCATACTCCCTCGACCCAATGTACGCAACAGAAGCCAAGAATAAGAAGAAGCACTGATAGGTTCGATTAAAACACATATCAAAATTGAAGGATAGAGCAAGTCCAGAGTTCGCTAAAAAGCTGAAGAACAAGCACGCATTGGATAGGCAAGCAATCCAAACCCGTGGAAGAAACGTGCAGTAAACTGGAATGAGAACTTCATGCCAAAATAAAGAAGAAAGAAAAAGGGAGGGTTATTACTTGAGCTCGGGCAGGCGTTTGGTGGGAGAAGAAGAAGAAGATCCAGGATCCATATTAGACATCTCGAGCACGGCACGGTCGTGAGCGACCACCGGCTGGTATTTCAGACCGCCGCCCTCTATATCTCCACTATCCATCATTTAAAGGCGCCCGTTTCCCGCCGATGATTCCCCCCACGATTCCAAGATCTGCGAAGGAACGAGCTCCCTCCCGTCGAGATCCAATCCCGAGGGTCACCAGAAAGTCGAAATGGGAGGGAAAACCAGAACAGATTGAATGCGGGGCAACGAGAACAGGGGAGATCTCGGAAATGGAGAACAAACGAAATTGAAAATTGTTTGGAACGGAGATTTTATTGAGAGTTTCAAAAATGGTAAACCGGTCGATGGAGATAGTGCTGCGGGCTTTATAGTGACGCCGGAGAAGGGGAAGGGCGGGCCTGAATTTGGAGGGCAGACGGGAATGAACGAGGTCCCACACGCGCGTTTTAAATGCGCGTGGATTGAATTTTCCGGGTCGCTTTTCTTTGTGTTTAAGTTGAACGGACTGCGCTCCGACGTCGTCGGGGATTCTCTCTCACGCAAAGATTCTAGATCCCCCATCTTTTTTTTTTTCCTTCATAGTTCATACAATTTTTTTTTTAAGGACTTCATAGTTCATACAATAACTTGACTAATTCTCCTTTTTATATCAGGCAGCTCAACAATAAAATTCAATTAAATTCTAGTGTAATCAAAACGACTCGTGGTCTGACTGGTTTAATCGATTGTATTGAGTTGAGTCTAATAAATTGGAACCCGGTGAGAGATTTTGAATTGCTTCATACATAGATTTTTTGAATGAAGAAAATCCACAATGATTTGAACAATTCTAGGTAATGTTGCTGGAAAATTCGCTTACTATTGCAAATTTTCAACAATATTGAATACATATTATTGATAGTTTCGGTATAACGGTAGGTGTTACGAGTTGGAGACCGGTTATCTTGTCGTCCAAGGATACCCGCCACAAATCCAACTAGTCATTTACCAAATTAAACTTTGATAAGTCATATAGCTCCATTAATTATTTCATGAAGAGAATAAACTTACATTAATTGAAGATTAATGAACATAGTATCTTAGGGTTCAAGTTGCACACCATTGATCTCATGTTAAGTAGCCATGTAATTCAATGTACTAACTACTAATACACCATCTTCGCTAGCCTCTGCTTCTCCAGGTTTGATAATAACAGTAATAATATTAATAAATAAATAAAAACTAAGAAATTCATAAAAAAAAAAAACAAGTATAACACTTTTCTGGTTTCATTTTATCTTCCTTGTATGTGCATCTTCAACTGTTCATGCTGCCATGGATGTTGCAGCAGCTGAACCAGCCTTATCCCTCACCATTGTCTTCACAAACAGTTCCCCGGCTCTATAAGAGGATCTCACCTGCGAAACACACCAACAAACACCAGAACCTCCATTGTTAAACCATATCAAACAATACTACTTTCTTATTGAACACTATAACTACTGTTTATTTCCCAGGTTTTGATGGTCTAATAGAATCAATCTCGTGTTGCCCGTTGCCACGCAGTTTTGGATTTTAGAGGATTATTACATCAAGACAATATTCACTCCACAAAACTATTGAAGGAACAATAAACCAAGCCATGAAAACCATCTGAACTCAGTATATATACAAAGAGGTTTACCAGAGGCCCGCTCGCTACATAGCGGAATCCAATCGACTCCCCGTATTCCTTCCAAAATGCAAATTTCTCGGGTGTCACGTACTCCTTCACGGTTAAGTGTAGCGGAGTAGGCTGCAAGACATTTTGCAATGTCGGTCAGTATATAATTGATGCCCCAATAGCTAATACAATCATAGCAGCTTGGTATTAGAAAAAAAAAGACAAAATTCAGGAAGCTATAGCTGTCTGCACAAACACTAGACCTGCAGAAGCAAGTTGAAGCACGATGAAGAAGAAACTCAATTCTTCCGGGGTGGTTCCAGATTGAATGTACAAAACCTCTCCAACTCACACTGATCACTAATGTAACAAAGACACATAACAAAAGCAAATCGATTTAAGCTCACCTGTAAGTACTGCCCGAGTGTTAGAATATCAACATCTATAGCCCTTAAGTCCGCCATTGCTTCCTTCAACTCATCATCAGATTCCCCAAGTCCCAGCATTAAAGATGTTTTAGTAATCATACCATCCTTGCTCGACTTTGCATGTCTCAAAACAGTCAAGCTTTGTTCATACCTAAATAATGAACACCCCAGTGAAAATCGCACACTTAGCCAGTAGCAGAAGTTTTATAAGTCTGGAAGAAAGATGTGGCGACATGTGAATGGTTCATTATTCCAAATTCAACCCGACCAGCAAAAAATATGACAGATAGGGCACAAGGAACTATTCAGAGAAGTAGATGCAGCTGTAGACACCAAATCTCTACCCAATTTTGAGTAATTGTTATGCAAGCAGTTTGAAACCCACTGAGACTCGCTGTAAGGAAACATTTGTGCCAATTTGGGGTATATAATAAATCCATGGGAAGTCAAAAGATCCAAGACCTCCAACAACTCAGCCGTTACCAAGTGAAGTTCAGAGATACCTACCCTGCACGAGGATCTCTAACAATTCGTTGAAGGCGTTTCACGGTCTCAACATTGTGGGCAAAAACATCCAATCCTGAGTGTACCAGGGTGTCCACAGCCTCCAAGTCTCCTCGAAAATCAGAGGTCAAACACTCAACCATGATTCCAGGTTTACGTTCCTGCAAAAATGAACACACAGCCAAGAAGGGTGAGTCGTAAAATTGGAATATACCAACCCCCCCTACTCTAGATATCTTGCACCAGAGACACAAGACAAACCTTCAGAGCCACGACGGTGCGAGCAAAGTGTCCACTCCCTCCATCAGGCAAATCATCGCGATCAACACTGGTCAAAACAATGTAATCCACGCTGTTCCAAGGAGCAAAATTCAGATCAGGGAACCATATTGACTGAATGTTGGAATTTCAGATTAAGAAAGACAACAGCAAATGTACCCCCAAGAAGCGATGGCCTCAGCAGTATTTTGAGGCTCAGCAGGATCAGGAGGGGCAGGGTTCCTGCTGGTTTTGACAGCACAAAACCTACAGCCGCGGGTACACGTATCACCGAGAAGCATGATGGTCGCCGTAGCAATTCCATCCCCGCCGCCGTTCCAGCACTCCCCAATGTTTGGACACTGGGCCTCCTCGCACACAGTGCTGAGGTTTTTGGAGAGGGATTTTTTGACCTCCTCAAACCGGGGCCCCTGAGGGGCCTTCTGCCGGAGCCACTCAGGCTTCTTGACATTCGGATCTCTGCCAGTGAAGGGTCCGAGAGCCGCAGCACCAGAGCTGGCATTGCCTGCCGCTGCTGCTGCAAGATCAACCCTAACCTTCAAAGAAAGGGAGGAAAGAATCACCCAAACTATCAGAATGCGGAATGCCCATATACTAAATTCCTAATTCTCTGCAGTTGTATGCGTGTTTTGTGACGACATATAACAGAAGATCACTAGCACGCCATCGCCTCACATACAAAATCAAATCCATTGCTTGGGGTAATTGGTGCCAGAGAGCGAGAGGTGTCCAATTGTCCATTAATTAATTATCATAAACTAAGCTACTGGTTCTCTAGCACGGCAACGGAGGTAGGTATCATCAGAGTTGAAGCAGGTTTACCTTGTGAAGAGTGTTGTTGGAGCTGATGCTGGATATTGCTGCGGAGAATCCATTGCTAGGGAATTCTGACGACGAGGCGGGAAAGGAGAATCTGGAAAGAAGGCGGCAGGAGGATGGGGAGAAGCTTGGTTTCGTGGAAAACGAAGAAGAAGGAGGTGAAGCAACTGGGCCTGAGGGGATGGAAAAGGAAGCCATTGATCAGATGGGGGAACGGAAAATGGAAGCAGGCAGAATGTCGGAGAATGGGAAGATAGTGGGTTTTAGAATTTCCGATGAAAAGAAGAAGAAGAAGGGATAGGTGAAGCAAGCAGATGATTTGACGGAAAGACCGAAGCGCGATACCGGCGAGAATAACAGAGGAGATGCAGAGTGGCGGAGTAGTCGAAGAAAGAGGAGAAGAATTCCTCTTCTCGATTTGGAAGGGCCGAACCGAAGGAAGGTTGGGGCTTCCACTAATATGAGTTTCGGGATTGGGTTTAAGCCCAAGATACCCATCCAACGACCGCCCAAATGCTTTTTTTTTCTTTTTTTCTTTTTTTTTTTGTGCTAATTATGATGACTCACAAAGATACCCGTCCAAGATACCCATTCATTCGTATCCGTATTATTGTCAAGCCGTTTCATTTTCCCTCGTTCATTTGATGGCTTCCGTACTAAACACGTATAAAATTCGTATAATGCGTATAATATCCGTATTTAATGAATTAACTTGTCAACTTTACAATTATTTATATATTTAATTATTTTTAAAATAATTAATTTAATATATTTATAACTATTAACGTACTATTAAACGTAACATTAGCTTATAGATGAAGTAAAATACCCGTACGTATTTTATACATAACTTTCCCGTACCGTATTTTACTAACTATGGTAGAGAGTGAAGCATGTTCTCTCCCTATTTAAGTTTTAACCGGAGCTTAATTGGTGTCTATTTAATTGACAGTTAATTGAAGGATCTTATATCCATCACAGGCAATTGGTAGTTTGGTTTGTTAATGGTTTCTCTAGGTAAGGGTGATATAGATTTGTTTGTTTTATTATAATGTGATACTTGAAAGATGGGTTATAGGTATAATATGCCTCTCTATTATGACGTTTTATCAAACATGCACCTCTATTATTTTTTACATCAAACATGCCCCTGTACTTTGAAAAAATTATCAAACATGCCCTTCTGTTAAAATTTCCATTGAAAAAATCGTCAATCATGGTTGAACCGAGATTTCGACGAACCGACATCGGCAAATGGGAGCGAAAATGTCAAATTTGTCTCCCGTTTGATTTCTCTGGGTCTATTCAAAGTGAAATTATTCGAATTATTTGGCTATACAAAAAACTAAAAAAAATTCTAAAGTGGAATTATTAGGAATATTTTAGACATTTGTGCCGCCCAAACCAAAGTTCGACCTTGGTTAACGGTTTCTGGATGAAAATTTAAACAAAAGGGCATGTTTGATCATTTTTACAAAGTACAGGGACATGTTTGATATAAAAATAGTAGAAGGCATGTTTGATAAAACATCATAGTAGAGGGGCATATTATACCTATAACCCCTTGAAAGATTTGTGAATGTTGATATTTATATTATATTCTTTATACGGAAAACCATCCAAACAAGCAAATAAGCAAATAGAACTGTCATTGAAAATTGAATGTGACTACTTAAGTACCTATATCTTTATTAGCATAATTTTTAATGATTTAGGGAAAAAGAGAGTCATTTTCATGCCAAAATATTGCTCGCCAAAATTAAAAAATGCTCAAAATATTACATAAAATTGCCTACATATCATTAGCTTTCTTGAGGATCATCATTGGGCTATGCGTTAAGCGTCTTACATCTTAGCTAAGTACATTTGACACCCGAGATTAACGCACCTAACCAAAAAAATCATGGTCATAAATTGTTGGTATAGTTTTAGCCTTTTAGGTGTATAGTCGAGTACATTAATCGTATAGTTCTTATTCAAAAAATTGAATGAAGGAATAATGAAGATTGTTTAAGGGTTAGAAACGTGAAAACACTCTTGAAAATATGAATGATAAATAAGAGGTTTTTGTTATCCAAGCGGGTTGGATCACGTCCTTAAGCCTCAAACTTAAGGAGTTTCTTAAACCTTTTCTGACCAATAGGAAGAGGAGAGAGATGGAGGCATATAACTAACCCGTAACTACATAAAAGGGTAATTTTGTGATTTCCGTTTTTATTAAATGTTAATAATTATTGTAATTATTTCTAAAAATGGTAATTTGACTATAACCACGCCACTAACTTACCATATGTAACAACCCGACCCTATCTCTCTCTTCGTGCATTTGAAAAAAGCCATTACGACCCACCATCCTCTGCCGGCGGTTTCCAGAGAACGGTGGCGGCGAAGCTTCACATACCGCGGCCGCGCGGGAGTCAGCGACCGGCGTTGTGGTCGTAGAGGGAGACAGCGACCGCCGTTTCCAGAGTTCCGAGGCGGCGAAGCTTCGGAGACGGAGGCCGGAGGGACGACAACGACATCCTTATCTTGCCGCTGCGCCGTGAGCTGTTTGTGGCGTAGGTTGTCGAGGGTCTGGTTATTGTAAGAAAAAATAGTGAACATGTCGACGGGTTTTCCGATATGTATGGTCTTTGAGAAGTCGAATTTTTTTTCTAACTTTTATGTGAAAGTTGGAAAGTGCCTCGTTTTCGTTGATAATGGGCATACTTTAATTCTAAATCTTGTATGTTTTTTTTTTAAGTAGGAATACAAAATGAAAGTTAAAAGTTTGTGTTGAAAATACGCCATATTTTCATTAAAAATGTTGAACGTTTTTATTAGTAATGGAAGTGCAAAATGGAAGTGTAGAGTTTGTGTTAATAATAGAAATACAATGTTTGAAGTTGTTTCAAAATATGTTGAGAATACGCATATTTTCATTATAAAGGTTGTACGTTTTTATTAATAATGGGGGTACACAGTGAAAGTTAAGAGTTTGTGTTAATGATAGAATAACAATATTTTTAGTTATTTTTAGTATGTTGAAGATAGGCATATGTATATTAATAACGTGGGAAGTTTGTATTAATAATATAAATACCAAATCGAAGTAAATGATTATTAACACAATTGGCATCAAGTATTATCAACTTGTGGTTCAATTAGTAACCTTGATGATAAGTAAATGATTAGTAACCTTAATAATATAAATACCAAATCGAAGTAAATGATTAGTAACCCACGTTAATGACCTAAACCATTTCGATTAACGATAACGATAATAATTGTACTTATTATCGGTTAATAATAAATACATTTCACTATAAAAATGATGTCTGAAAATGTTAATAACACATTCAATTTAGATAATAATAAGTTCGTGATTTAATTGCATGAACCTATTTGCTTCAATTCCCCATACATGCAATAATAATAATAATGTTAATAACACGTTAATAATGTTAATAATAATGTTTTCGACACTTAACATTAGACAATAATAATGTTAACATTAGATAATAATAATGTTAATAACACGTTAATACCCAAGCATAAAAAATCACATACCTGTCGTGAATCTACGGGGAGTCGCCGCCTGTTAACAGAAGACCAGCAACGAAAAGGAGAACCACCGCAAGTCGCCGCAAGGTCACCGGGCAAGGGTCGCCGCCTGGTCGCCGCAAGGTCACCGTCTGGTGACTGCTTGGTCGCCGCCTGGGCACTGCCTTGTCGCCGCCGAAGCCCTAACGTGAAAGAACCAACACCTAGTCGCCGCCGGAAACAGAGACGTGTCGCCGGCCGTGAACAACAACTCACCTTCTTACGTAAACAAAAACCCTAAAGTTAAACTAATAAAACCCTACCGCATGCTACGTGAATAAACGCCAGGTAATTAATTAAAATACACTCATTAATTAATTAAAAATTCCTAATGCCAACACTACCCTTACCTACCTAAAAACGGCTCAACAACCATTAACTAATTACAATAAATCCAATGGCCGAAAATCACTTAAGGAACTCCTTAAGGATTTGGCCTTAAGGGCCTGAACCTAGTCGTTATCCAAGGCAAGCCACAATGGCATGGTACAACAACACAATAACAACAATGATTACAGTGGCACACGATAGGCAAGCCTCAATGGCATGGTACAACAACACAATAACAACAATGATTATAGTGGCACACGATAGTCTGTATACAACTAGTCTATCAATGAAATAAATAGTTTTATCACTATACGTTCTGCTCTAAAGAAGCTCCAAGAAGCAAAAAGTCATGCCACTAATGAAAAAATACCTTCAAGATAGCTTGCTGGTGAGTGTGCATATTTTATTAATGTATTAGAATTATGAACTAATAATTGAGTCATTTAGCAACAGATAAGTACAGAGACAAGGATGAAGTAAAATGACTTAGGATTTTTTTCAAATAATCCAATTATTAATTTTCATTTATATTATGATAGGAGTAAAAATTCAAATGGAAAATTAAAGTGTCGAAGCATCCAAATGATTTAAACTTTGGAGAATTTAAAGGTGAATACGAAAATAGTATATTACATATAAAATTCAAACAAAATGAGGTTGACAAAAGGTGAAATCAATCAAAGAAGATTTCTTTCAAAGTTTGAATTGTTACACTTTGTATGATTGTAAACATTTCATATTTACTTTAATTTGATGTTGTTAATAGCACATCAATTGCAAAAAAGTCTAAAAATATGTAGTAATTTATAACAACAAGCAGTAAATCAAAGTGTGGTTTTTTTTTCAACTTTCCCTATGAACTTTCATAAATAAATCAGTTAGGATGTCAATAAACTCTACAATGTAGTTTTTGTTATTTCTTACAATTATTAAATAATTTGGATTATTTTTCATAATATTGAATGAAAAAGTATCTCATTTTATACAATTAGGATTATTGTTTATGTTCATTGATAAAATGTATCCGACCAACGGACGGGCACCAATCTAGTAAAGGTAATGGTAAGGTCGGACGGGTATCTCAATACTCCTCTCTCAAAAAAAAAAAAAAAAAAGAGATGTTAATAGCATCGTGGCAGGCTAGGTTTAGATAGTGTATGGATTGCGATTGGAGTAGGTTGATCCATACTAGTATGTATTTCAATCGAAAAACATCTGAAACATCAATTTTTCATTAACAAGTCGAAAAACAAACAATGACATGATATAGTTAAGTTCCTCGGGAAATTGAGATTCTCTGTTAGAAACACATTATTTGCTTATTTCTGTCTTTTGAGATTATTTGTCGGTTTGAGATAGTTTTGAATTATTTGGGGAATTTAGGGAATAATTTGGCAGTAGTTTGATATATCGTTTTAGTGGGGTATGAAACAGTTATTGGTATGACTATATGATTTGTAATTAGTGGGGTATTCCCATTAAGCAATTACAGAACCAATTTAGCAACCCTAATCTCCCTTCTCTCTCTTTCCCTCACTCTCACCCACATTCCCCTCTCTTCTCTCAAGGCTGCGACAACATTCTTTCTCACTCCTAAATCCTAGCTAGATCAATCCCTAATTGATCAAGCTAATTACCCAATCCGAGACCCGTTAGAAATCTTGTTTCTAACCTTTGGTATCAGAGTCTGGTTCGAGAGCAAGTTCCTCATAACTCTTGACAGGGGACAGATCGGCATATTGTGATGGTGCTAACGAAGTCACAAACAGCGCGGAGAAGGTAGTAGAGAAGGCTGTCTAGGACGCACAGACGTCGCAGGCTACGACAGCTGAGAAGAGACCATCGTCCCATGAAAGGAGAGCTGACGGTGTGGTGGTGGATGAGACCGAGTTTGAAGTGGTGAAGCAGGCAGTGTAGGAACACGCAGGGGCGTTGACTCGTCTCAAGGAGGTATTGAAGAAGGTATGTACCGAGGCAAAGGCGGACGCGAAGGGACTTCGGAGGCTCCTAGAAAACCTCACATAGGCGGTGAGACACTGCAGGCAAAGGGGACGGTGGCGAAGACAAAGGCTGGGCTGACCCCGATGCAGGCCAAACCGAGAATGTTGATCCCGGACACGAGCGGAGATGGCGGGGCGCACGGCAGGTCGTCCTCGGCAGGGGGCGGGCGCGGCAACAATGTCGGTCTGTAGAAGATGGCGACAGCGCAAATGGGAGCGCTGACGGAGGTCGAAGGAGCGATGGTGGCGGATGTAGGGCTGGGGAACACGGACTTTGCGGGTCACGGTACGCGTGGACACGACAGTGGGTCGGATTTGCTACCAACCCCTTCGGCCCAGGAGATAGCGGCCCTACGGGGAAAATCTAAAATGTCGGGCTATGACAACTTTGGACCCCAGTTGAGTTTTGGACCTTATGAGTCTGTGGGGGCAAAGAGCGGTGTTCGGTCGTGTCAAGGAACCCAACGGGCTTTGGTTGATGAGCATGGATCCGGAAGAAGATGAGCTAAGCTTGGCGGGGCAAACGAAGGGATGACCCGAACTGGGAAGGATTTCAGTAGGGCGGAGCGTCGCGAGGGAGGCGGACCGACCACCTGGATGGGGCCCATCACGGGGTGGGTCAAACATACTTGGGTCGACCTGGGTGGACCGGAACTGGTTAGATCAAGTGGGGCTGAACTGTCCGACCAGATTCTAGTCGGAACAGGCAGCAAGGGATCAGCAGCCTGGCGAGAGTCCAGCAAAGGTCTAGCAGCTTCTTATCAGCCTTTCACAGGCCCCCGGGCGGAAGGGCGACCGTCAGCTGGGAACAGGGATGCAAGACAAGATCATAAGGGCGGACGTGAAGGGTATGTGGAGTACCCGTTCGAGGAAGAGGACGTGTGTGGTCAAGACATGGAGTCGCGGTTTCAGCGGGACTACCGTGACCGAGCTCCTGGCTATGACAGGTATGATGGATACTCTCGGTGATCTTGTGTTTAGAGCCAAACCCCCTACAATTGAGTTTCCAAAATTCAATTGTTAGGAGGATGCAGGCCTCTGGTTGTATGCAGCTGACAGATGGTTCAAGAACCATCCCACAAAGGAGGAACGAAAGGTGCGTCTGGCGTCTTTCTATTTGGAGGGCGATGCATTGCACTGGTGGTAGTGGTTAGAGTGGTCGTGCGCAAATGCCCAGACTTTGATCACCTGGCCCCTGTTCCAGGAGGAGCTCTGATACCAGTTCGGTAAGTCGAGGGGTGGATGCCGAAACAGCTGGCGAAGCTACGTCAGACGGGAACTGTGATGGAATACAAGGAGGAGTTCTTCAACCTGGAAAATAAATGCAAGGGCGTACCGGAGGAGACCTTGGTTGGATTGTGTATGGTCGGTCTAAAGCTGGAGACCGCCACTGCGGTCAAGGTCTTCGAACCGGATTCCTTGAGGACCGCTTTTCGTATTGCGGGTCACAAGGAAGAAGAGCTAGCAAGCTAGAGGAGCACGATCGGACGCTTTCCAAGGGCCGCCAGAAGTGGGGGTGGTGGCACCGGGTCTAGCAGAGGAGGGAACTACGACTGTTGGAGCGGGTTCCGGTGCCACAAGCACGACCACAATAGCGCGTCCTGGGCCTAGGGCTCCGCCGAAGGGTTTTGTGCGTCTGTCACCAGCTGAGATTGAGCAGAAGAGGCGGGAAGGGAAGTGCTTCAACTGCGACGAGAGGTTCACCGTGGGGCGTGGGGCACAAGTGTGCAAAACTTGATCAGATGATGCTGGTGGGGCGCTGGGAGGACGAGGCGGAGGATGAAGCAGAGGGGGCAAGGAATCAGGAATCAGAGTAGAAGCTACAACCTTGAGGGCAAGGTTGTTCCCAAGGAGGCGGGGACGTTAGAAACACATTATTTGCTTACTTATGTCTTTTGAGATTATTTGTCGGGTTGAGATACTTTTAGATTATTCGGGGCATTTCGGGAATAATTACGTGGTACTTTGATATATTGTTTTAGTGGGGTATGAAACAATTATTAGTAGAATTATATAATCTGTAATTAGTGGGGTTTTCCATTAGGCAATTACAGAACCAAATTAGCAACCCTGATTTCCTTCTCTCTCTTTCCCTCGCTCTCACCCACGTTCTCCTCTCTTCTCTCAAGACTACGGAATCAGCCTTCTTTTCCAGTCTGCTCTATCAAAACAAAAGACTCTCTCAAAAGCAAAAGCCGGAGATTTCCCTCTTCTTGTTCTACAATTCTTTCTCACTCCTAAATTCCTAGTTAGATCAATCCCTAATTGATCAAGCTAATTCCTCAATCCGAGACCCGTTAGAAACCTTGTTTCTAATACTCTCACATATTTGTAACCGTGTTATAGCTAAATATGGTGTAACAAGTGTAATATTCTCACATATTTTTAATTGTAAAAAAAGGTAAAATTCTCACCTGTCCGAAAATAAAAAATGTGGCCTCAAATTTTCCCCCCAAAATGTTCTCTGTTTTTTTTCGCTTACAATTACCTAATTCAAATTTTTTAGTTTACCTAATTCAAATTTTATAGAATAAAAATATACCCAAATGTCCAAACCAATACTGCTGCGAGCGGCTCTCTTTGCTTGGTTGGCTGCGTATTTAACTAAAAAACGTAATGGAGGGGTATTAGGGAATTGAGAAGTTGATCGGTAGGGAAAGATATTAGGGATGAGCATTGACTATTGATTGGTGGAGAGACGTTGGATTTTATGTTGGAAAGTTGAGAAATGTGGGAAACGTATTATCATTTTTATTTTTGACAATGAGGGAAAATGTTGTCATTAATGAGTGTTTTTTATTTATGAATAGTTCTGCTAGTTGGCGGTAATGGGCTTTAGGATATATTTTTCAGCTTTCAAGGATTGACAATAATGGGCTTGGGGAAGAGTAAGCCCAAACAAAAACATTAACATAGGCCTAATGGGCAAGCAGGGAAGGAGGCAGCGAATCTATGAAGCCCCAGATTTTAGAGGCCCTGTGCTGTGGGTCTGACCAGCACAGGGCCTGGGCCGGGCCTGAATGGATTGACTCCGATCTATGAGACTATGAGCGTACCTGTGTCGCCATACCCGTCCCGCCTCACCTACGGAACAGGTATTACCGGCTCAAAGCAGGACAAAAACGATCTAATCGAATAGAACGAGTCAGATCAAAATTGCCATGCCTGATTATCGCGTTAATCAACTACAAGTATAACGGTCGAGTAAAATTTGGTGGGTAGAATAAGATATGAGGATTTTTTTTTTTTGACAAAAGATATTCATATATATAGAATCAAACAAAGGATAGTTACATCCTGGAACACAGCCAGGCCTGGAAATCAAACAAACAATTTGCAGTCGGAAACAATGAAAGGGCCTTCCTAGCCACCAAGTGGGCTACCCTATTGTGAGAACGACCTACAAATCGAACACTAAACCCCGGGTGCAAATCAAAACAATGTAGTGACTATAACGGCGTCGTATTAGTAGCAGCCGATGGGTCGAAGTCCAGCCAATGGGTTGAAGCCCATTTTCCCTTTTGCCTTGGCCCATGCAACGTGCATGCTTCTGTTTTCCAGAGGCTTTGCACCGAAACCCTAGTTGAGTGTAAAAGGGAATGAGTTTTATCTCATATATATTTGTAACCTGTAATCGGCGGTACTACTAATGAAAAAGGCTGAGATAGCATAACTTCTCCGTGGAGTAAGCTCATTCACATCGAATGAGACGAACCACGTAAATACTCTGTGTCGTTGTTACTGTTTTTCGTTATTGTCAAATCTTTCATGGTATCAGAGCTGGTTTTCTAAACCAAGGCTTTTACAATGAGCGACGGCACGACCAGTGATGTGAACCGTGCGCTACTCAACACAGGCGGCAATGGCGGAGGAGGACAGATCCCTCCGGTGATCCCCGCGACGTTGAGGATGCAGGCGTCAGATAATCCTGGTCAGATGTTCGTCGGTGAGTTGCTGAACGATTCCAATTATGGGGAATGGGCTACTGATATGACAGAAGCCCTGATTGCCAAGAATAAACTTGGTCTTGTGGATGGCACGATTGCGCGTCCGGAGGAAGCTGGTGCAATCCAGGATGCCTGGATTCAGTGTGACGCCCTTGTCAAGGGATGGTTGAAGACTGCCATGGACAAGGAGGTCAGGAGTTCGATCCGGTATGCTAAGACTGCTCGGGAAATCTGGATCGACCTTGAATCACGTTTTGGACGTGGCTCAGCTGCTCGTGCGTACGAGCTACGTCAAAATCTGAGTCTGGTTCGGCAAGAAAAGCTAAGTGTTTCTACCTTTTTTACCAAGCTGCGTTCTATTTGGGAGGAGATGCAGGCTATCACTCCTGTTCCGCGTTGTAAATGCGGCCTATGCACCTGTGACGTTGGGCGTACAGTCATGGATAATTTGGAGAATGAGCATCTTTTTGATTTTCTTATGGGACTCGGAGATGCGTTTGCAACAGTCAAGACCCAGATTTTGTCCATGAAGCCTACGCCAAAGCTTAGTGAAGCTTACAGGTTGGTATCCACAGAAGAGCAACAGAGGCAAATTGCCGCTAGCAGGAAGCCGAGTGTAGATGCTGCTGCCTTTCAGGCCAAACGCGATCGGGATGATGGAGATCGCGGCCGCCGCGAAGATAAACCCGATCGATATAAACGGGACGAGCGCGGGGGAAGTCCAGATCGTAAAGCGGTTGTTCGTTGTAGCCACTGCCAGAAACTTGGACATTCTAAGGAAACCTGTTTTCAGCTGATCGGCTACCCCGAGAGGCGACCGCGTTCTGGTGATCGTGAGGAACGACCTCGTGGAGCTCGTCCTGGCAAGGCGCGCGCGGCTCAATCTGCTGCAGGCGTGACTATTCCTGGTCTCAACCCCGACCAGGTGCAACAACTGCTTCAGTTCATCAACCAAAACGGTGCTGGTAGCACTGGTTCTTCGCATGGTTCTTTTGAACCGCAGGTTAATATGGCTGGTAAGCTTCCTTCTGACTCTGAGTGGATTATTGATTCTGGTTGTAATGAATATATAACTCATGATGCTTCGTTATTGGAAAATTTGAACGAGGTGTCTGGGTACTTGCCTATTAACATTCCGAATGGAGACAGCGTAGCAGTCAAGCATGTTGGCGATCTCAGTTTGTCCAACGGGATGAAGCTCAGCCGAGTCTTGAGCATCCCACTGTTTAAATGCAATCTCTTGTCCGTTAGTCGGCTAACACAGGATTTTGATGTGGCATTAATATTTTTACGGGATTTCTGCGTCATTCAGGACTCACACTCCAGGAAGATGATTGGGACGGGCCAGCTTCGTGATGGACTTTATTATCTTCGGCTTTTTGGTGCTCAGGGATCTCATGCTATGGTAGCCAGTGGTGATGCGCGAATGGGGGAGCTATGGCATTCCAGGCTTGGTCATCCTTCGCCGAAGAAGAGCTCTTTTCTAGCTATTCCAAATAAGTGTTCGGTTGCATCTTGCGATTCTTGTATGCGAGCTAAACAAACACGGACTCCTTTTCCTAAGCACTCCATAAAGACCAGTCGTTGTTTTGAGATTATTCATGTTGATATTTGGGGCAGTTTCAAGGTCCCTACTTCGGATAAAGCACGTTATTTTCTCACGATAGTGGATGATTTCAGTCGTGCTACTTGGGTTTATTTGATGAGCTATAAATCTGATGTTGAGGGGTATTTGATGATGTTCATTAACATGGTTGGTACACAGTTTAATCAGCAGGTTGCGTGTATTCAAGCCGACAATGGTCTTGAGTTTCAAACTGCAGGACTACGAGCTTTTTATACCGATCGGGGAATCATTCTTCGCACTTCGTGCACCGATACGCCCCAACAGAATGGAGTGGTTGAGCGTAAGCACCGACACTTGCTCGAAACTGCTCGGGCTCTGCGTTTTCGTGCTAACATTCCCCTTCGGTTTTGGGGTGAATGTGTACTGACGGCCACCTACTTGATCAACCGCATGCCGTCCAAGGTACTTCAGAACCGGACCCCATACGAGGTATTGCTGCGCAGATCTCCCTCTTACAATCATTTGCGTATCCTTGGATGCTTGGCTTATGGGAAAGACACTCATCATGGGCTCTCAAAGTTTGATGAGCGTGGTCGTCGTTCCGTATTCATGGGGTACCCGGCTTCTCAGAAAGGCTATCGCCTCTATGACTTGACTACTCGTACCTTTTATACCAGCCGTGATGTCCGTTTTGTGGAGGATGTTTTTCCCTTCCACGAACAACAACATCCATCAGTGGTGCCTTCTTCCATTACCCCTGCTGTTGACCCTGCGGAGGATGCTCCAATTTCCACCGAGCCCTTTTCTGCTAACCAGAATGACTCGACTCCAGCTCCCATGGAGCCCAGCTCCTCCCCTTCTGCTGCGGAGCCTTGCTCCTCTTCTCCGGCTGCAGCGCCCGCTCCTCCTCCTGTTGCGGAGCCTTCCGCGGGTCCTCGTCGCAGTGACCGACGACGTCAAGTTCCCCGCAAATTTGATGGCTACGACACTGAGCTGCCTCCGTCGAATGCCCCCTATCCTATGAGTCACTACGTAAATTATGATGGTTTTGCTCCTCACCATCGCAGCTTTCTGGCGGCGGTGTCCAGTCATTTCGAACCTGCGCATTTTCGTGAGGCAATGCGCGATCCTGAGTGGCGTAGCGCTATGCAGCGGGAGATCGACGCGCTCCTTGCTAATGGCACCTGGTCTCTCGTCTCTTTACCCCACGGTAAGAAGGTGGTGGCGTGTCGTTGGGTCTATAAGATTAAGTACAAGGCTGATGGGAGTATTGAGCGGTATAAAGCTCGCCTTGTTGCCAAGGGTTTTGCCCAGATTGAAGGTATCGATTATCACGATACATTCGCGCCAGTTGCGAAAATTGGTTAGTGTTCGCGCTCTTCTCTCTGTTGCTGCAGCTCGAGGGTGGACTGTTCATCAGCTTGATGTTGATAATGCTTTCTTGCACGGTGATCTTCAGGAGGAAGTTTACATGCAAATTCCCCCTGGCTTTGCCGCGCCAGGCGATTCTCGAGTTTGTCGTCTCCATAAGTCCATTTATGGGTTGAAGCAGGCGTCCCGCAATTGGTACGCTAAGTTTACCTCTACTCTCCTTGAGCTCGGATTCCAGCGTTCTCGTGCTGACTACTCCCTGTTTACTCGACGGCATCACGGTACATATGTCGTAGCATTAATTTATGTTGACGACGTCATTCTCGCTGGGGATGATCTCGGTTTTATCCAGACCGTTAAGGACCAGTTGCATAGTCGTTTTGGCATTAAAAATTTGGGCCCCTTGAAGTATTTTCTTGGCATAGAGGTGGCTCGCTCCCGGCATGGTATTGCATTAAGTCAGCGAAAGTATACTCTGGATCTTTTACGTGACAGTGGTCTCACCGGCAGCCGGCCTAGTCGTTTCCCCATTGAGCAACATCACCAGCTCACTCTGCCCCCTGATTCCACGAGTTCCGGCGTTTCCCTCACTGATGCTGCAGCTTATCGTCGTCTCATTGGGCGGCTGCAGTACCTCACTGTCACTCGTCCCGACATTGTCTATGCCGTCAACATTCTCAGCCGTTCCGTGCATGATCCCTCTCCTGATCACATTGCAGGTGCAGAGCGTGTCCTTCGTTATCTCAAGACCGCTCTTGGACAGGGTATTTTTCTTCCGGCCTCAGGTCCACTTACTTTGCGAGCTTATTGCGACGCTGATTGGGGTGGCTGTCAGACCACCCGTCGTTCCACCTCCGGGTATTTTGTCACTTTGGGGGATGCTCCCATTTCTTGGCGTACCAAGAAGCAGTCTGTTGTTGCCCGTTCTTCGGCTGAGGCTGAGTATCGGGCCATGGCTGGTGCTGTCAGTGAAGTGCTTTGGCTTCGTGCTCTTCTTCGCGATCTTGGCGTGTTTTCCTCTGGTCCGACGGTGCTCTTTTGTGACAATCAAGCTGCCTTGCATATTGCAGCCAACCCTGTGTTCCACGAACGCACGAAACACGTTGAGATGGACTGTTACTTTGTCCGCGAGCATGTCACTTCTGGTGAAATACTTCCTCAGCAAGTTTCCTCCGCCGACCAGCTCGCTGACATTTTTACCAAGGGACTTGCTGGTGATCGTTTTCATGCGCTTCTTTCCAAGCTGGGCATTTGTAACCTCCATGCCTCAGCTTGTGGGGGAGTGTAGTGACTATAACGGCGTCGCATTAGTAGCAGCCGATGGGTCGAAGTCCAGCCAATGGGTTGAAGCCCATTTTCCCTTTTGCCTTGGCCCATGCAACGTGCATGCTTCTGTTTTCCAGAGGCTTTGCACCGAAACCCTAGTTGATTGTAAAAGGGAATGAGTTTTATCTCATATATATTTGTAACCTGTAATCGGCGGTACTACTAATGAAAAAGGCTGAGATAGCATAACTTCTCCGTGGAGTAAGCTCATTCACATCGAATGAGACGAACCACGTAAATACTCTGTGTCGTTGTTACTGTTTTTCGTTATTGCCAAATCTTTCAAAAGATATGAGGATTTGATCAACATTCTATTTACTTTTTAACTTCCGAATTATTGGTTTCAGTTCTTTAGTCATGCCTTACAAGTTACAACCTTCATTGCGATCGCTTTGAGAGCAACTTTCACGCAAACGCTGAAGAAAATGCATTCCCACGTGCATATGGGCGCTGCAACTAAACGCTCGTAGCAGCGAGAAACTCCAGCGAAGAGCTCTACCGAGTACTGAATGAGATCATTCACGCCACCGCAACTTTACGAGAACTACAACAACATTCATCGACGATCCACTACCACCATTACAAAGAGTGCATTACATATTCCTGACAAGTTCGAAACATCTACAAATTAGACAGAATGGAGGAAGGAAGGAACGTCAAGGAGGGAACAACTAGACAAAGGTATTGCCCTTTCACCTTCTCCGAACAATCGATAGAGTCAGATCCCCAACAACACTAGACTGACTTTATTATCAACAGATCGAGTTACAAATGAGTGTTGGTTACCTTAACACCATCAGGGAGCAAGTTTGTTCTTGTGCTTTGGGCGCCTTTGCTTTGCTTTCTCCATCTTCCCGCTCCCACTATTACTCGGGGTCTGGTTGTTGCTCACGGACCCTTCTTGAGCGCTGCACATTTGCGACTTCATCCTGAACCCGAGCTTCTTCGACATGTTCCCCCAAGCGCTCAAAGAAGACGAAGTAGGTGCGGAGACAGCTGGTTTGGTGGGGCGTCCCCCGAGTTTCTCGATCTCCTGCCTCATCGTGGAGCATTCTTTCTCGAGCTCTGATACCCGCATTCTCATGTTGTCCATCCCAACTTTCAAGACTTGGTTCTCTCTCACTGCTGAAGCCCAGCCTCCTCCTCCTCCTTCCCCTGAACCTGCTGCTGCTCCTGCTAGCCCACTCCTCATCAACTGTCTCGACCCATCGAGATTCTCTGAGACTAGGAAACAACCTGCAATGGATGTCCTGAGCTGAAGCTGCTCGAAGAATAGGACTTGGACTACTATCCTTAGGGGCAACCTCTCGTTCTGTGCAGCATGAGTGCACGCCTCCAGCGACAGCTTCTGGCAGTCCATCAGCCGGCACAGTTGTTCTCTGTCTGACTCAGCTAGCCACGGGTGAGACTGCAAGTTATACACAAAACAGTAAGGTATGTGAGAATTCAGGATCCAACAACCATATATAGGAGCAGACACGATAAAAAAACACTTGTGTTTTCTCACTTTAACTACAATTTTAAAAATGCAGTAAAGTACCTTCAAGTATATATCTATAGCACGATAGAGGCCGTCATCGAGGGGCCTGGCATATTCAGGAACAGCTGCAGCAAGTGCCTGAAACTTCGGGAGCTTCAAATTAACATCAGGAGCAACCTCTGCAAGGTACCCATCGATCAACTTCGCCACCATTGTGATTGGGGTCAAAGATGGCGATCCGATAATCAACTGACTGTCATCAACCGAACCACCAGGAGAAGCACCACCACCACTAATCATCTGGTCCATGGCGAGGAAATGCTCCACAATCCGCTGCACACAATCGACATTGTAAAGTGTCTCCATGGAGTGGGAGAAATTAGGCATCAGAAGATTTTCTAGAGTTGCTTGATCAAGCTGCATGCCTATCCTCTTCTCTAAACTCGATAAACACGAACTGTCTGCCTTCAGAATCATTGCTGTTTTGAGTAGACCGAAGAGAAATTTGGTGGACACTAGACCCTTCTGCATTGGTAGCAATCTTTCGATCTCTTCCAGTAAATTCCTCTGCTCTTCTTCTGAAGCTGGAGCTCCCAAAGCTACCAACCGCGAGCTAGAGTCAGTAGAGGCAGCACCTTGACCACGCCTATTGAGACCAGGTAGGTACATTTTTGCATAGGAGGCAAGGGATCCAGCAATTATTTCATGCCGGATACCACGAGACTCCATAGCAGAAATCAGCCTCTTGTAGAGAGACAAGTTCAGAGTGGACGCATCCTCATACCACCAATCTGAACTCGAGTTTTTTGGCCTAGCTCCTGTGCTTATCCCATTCCACAACACACTTCCCCCGGGGCTCTGCATAGGACCATGCTCCACCATTGGCCACCCAAAAAGGTTGGGATCTGTACTGGCTTTTGAGGCTAGTGAATCAATGCACCTCTTTGTGATGTTTAGTTTGTCGGCATAGGGAAGAATGTCATCATCACAAGTTTGGAGAGCCTTGAGTGAGTCTTTCCAATTGCGAAGCACCACATGGTTTAGAAATGTCTCTGTCTGTGTAATCAGATTGCCTTCTCCATAATCTTCGGTCATCTCGAGGTGATCAGCAGCACAGCGTAGGTGCACGACATTTGAGGCTGTAAGCTCGAGCTTTACACCGTAGCAGAACTTGGCGACAAGCTCAAAGGTTTTAGCCCCACCAGGGACTTCTGGGAGGCGAATGATGCTATTCTCGTCTTCTTCTTCTGAAGCTTCTGCAATCAATTTCTCCATAACTCCACTTCTAGAAAGCAATGGAAACTGAAGAAATCGAAATGGAGAGAGAATCAGAAATACTTTTCACCGGACGAACATATCATTACTGTGAAACGGCAACTATTTGATACTTGTCATGGACTATTGCTTCAAGAAATTAAATAAACAACTTATCACTTTATTCTGGACCATTGCTTCAAGAAATCAAATGTTCAGAAAACACAGCACGAGTACTATTTGCAACCGCCATGTGCACTCACATTATAATAATTAATAACAAGATTAAAAAGATGAATCATGGAGCAAGACCAAGATGAATCATGGAGCAAGACCTATTGAAGCAGCTCAAAGCAATGAAAGGGTACCTTGTGAAGATGGAAGGACATCTCCCCAACTTCTACAGTTATGTCACTTGGAAGGCCGGACGTGCAGAACCTACACTCAAGGAAAAGCAAGGGTCATAACCAGACTAACACACCAGTGTTTAAGGATTACCAGAAAAATAGTACAAGAGTGATTATTATTATAAGATTTAGGTGAATGGATGTAGCAAAACCCAATCTGAGGGGCACAATTTTTAGTTGCTCAACCCCAAATTTTGGGCAGTTCTATAGGTCAGCATGGGAGTACTTTTCCTATTCTGTCCTCTAATATAACACAGTCAAGAACTCTCCCTCCCTAAGTAAATCCCATATATGTTTTCAAGTCCTAACTCCATTACAAGCTTGCATATGCATATGTGCATAGATGGAACAACATCATATCTTAACTACCAGAATAGCAAGTTCATCAATGTGAATTAGCAAATTATGTTACTTCATCCAGCAATCTGGATAGGCATAAAGTAATTCCCTCCCTTTGCTACTTCATTCAGCACCAGTAGCAACAAACAGCAATCTACTTTAGCATAACGCACTTCACTCACTATGCTAGATCAGTAGTCCCCTTAACTCGTGACTCACTGACTCCCTACTTTGTCAAAATTCTGAAACATCAATCTACCTCGGCATATTAACAGACTTAACTAAATCGAAATGTTCTAATTAACTATTGCCAAAAGAATCAGAAGCCCAGAAAAATGGAAAAAAACTGGGCAGTAAGGAAAAGGGGAAAGGAAAAACATACCAGGCCTGGCCCTGCCGCTGAAACGCATCACTCTTAGATCCCAGCTTCATGCAAGCCATCTCTCAGAGCAATGCAGGGAAGAAACAAGTTGATACCTTTCCTCCAATACCAAGGCAACAATTGCGGCAGGCCGATACCTCAAAGAAGCTAAGCAATGCACAAAAACCTACTGCAAATCTAGGGAAAGTTTTCTGAGCCAAAGAGTTTAGAGGAAGATATTCCCACTCCACTCACGGCAACAGCCCCCCCGTCCGTCCGGCAGACCGTCGGATTGTGGACTAAGCGTCAAGAATGTACCAGCTTCACTCCACCTCTCGTTTCTGCCGGCCAATAACTATCGCCAGCCTTGGACGCATAGAAAAACGAGAAAGGAGAAAAAGTCTGGAACTTGGAAAACGGAAGAAATGAACCCGCTTGTCCGTTTGCTCCCCCCCCCCAAAAGAAACTCAAGAGAAAACTCCACAGACCACAGCCCAGAACCAAAGTTGGGGTCTTTGAACCAGGTTGGAGATGGGGAACCAAATTTTAGGTCAACCCTTCAAAATGTTTTCCCACTCTCCTCCTCCCGGAAGAAGAATGGCAGAGGGAAGAAGAAAAGGAAGGCCGAGAAAGGGGAAAGAAATACTTAATACACAGTAATGATTCCAAAAATGAGAGCTGTATTGTATTTAATGGACCCAGGGGACCATAACCACTCACTCAGATACCCGCGAAAGAACAGGTGAATGAATGAAACCCACTATTATGATTAGTTAGCCAAAGTCGCTACCTTTTCCACAAATTGTACAATACCCAGAAACGAAAACCCCCAACCAACCAAAACGGAAAGCCCTTCTTTTTCTTCTTTCCGGTTTTGAAACTTGATTACTAGTAACTAGTAAGTATCATTTACCCTTTGCTTGTCTTTATTTGTGTTACTCTCCCTGGCAAATGAAAAAGCGATCCGAGACAGTCAGTCAGTCGAGCCGACAGTATGCGTGGGGTAAATTAATGACACATTTGGACAAACCCTAAAAGCAAAGCAATCTTGCCTCTAGGTCTCTGATTCTGCTAGCATATGCTGACAGTGCCGTATGTTACGCCTTACGCGCGTGTTGATGTTATCGAATCGTGCATTTATAAAACAAACATCATCGTATACATCTAAAACTCAGATCGCTATATCGCGAGATTCAATAATGTTAAAACGCTTTAACTTTGAGATTAATCTCTCTTAGCGTATTAATCGAATTGATCAGTATCTTAAAATCTCAACACAAACACATGCAAATGCAAGAAACCCCATGTGGGTCGGATTGGCTTGAACCGCACTCAATGCTAAATTCCAGAATCTTTTTTTCAAGTTGTAATCTCAGTTAGCTTAGCTAATCCATTAATTCTGAATCGTGGGGGAAGTTTGACCAAACCCAAGAACCTTGCTGCATCGGCCAGCAAGCGCACTGACACATATATTTTGATTTTCGTCCAGACCAGTGGGGAGAGACAAGACAGCTAGGCCATGTGCATGAATGCTTTAAGATCGTTATACAGTTTGCTTTCTTCTTACACTTCTTGTTTAATCTTATCTTAATGTCCATTGATTAACGCCCCATAATCAAACCCAGTCCTACGGGCTACGTCTACAGCCAACTAGGGCTGCAAACGAGCCGAGTCGAGTCGAGTTTTTGCTTAGCTTGAGCTCGGCTCGTTTATTAATTTTTCAGCTCGAGCTCGGCTCGAACTCGAATTTTGATAATCCAGCTCGAGCTCGAGCTCGGCTTGAATAAAAATAATCTAGCTCGAGCTCGACTCGGTAGAGCTCGATAAATGCTCATTAACATAGCTTGTTAAGCTGAGTACAAGCTCGGCTCAAGATGAGCTCGATTTAAAATCATTTTTGCTGGAAAAATGTATAAACATAAGAATTTAAATGATAGAAAGAACACTAGAAACTAGAAATAACATCTAAATTTCATACACATCTGTATTATAAGACAATGTTCATGTTTAAAAGAGTAATTCATCCTTCCACAAGCTCAAAACAAGGCAGCTCGCGAGCTTAGCTCGACAAGCCACCGAATCAAGCTAGCTCGCGAGCTTATCAAGCTGAGCATGGTCTAGCTCAGGCTTGGCTCGTTAACTAACGAGTTGGCTCGCGAGCCGGCTTGTTAAATAACGAGTCGAGTGTCGAACGAGTTTTTTCCGATTCGAACGCCGAGTTGCTCGCGAGCGGCTTGGCTCATTTGCAGCCCTACAGCCAACGAGGTTTGATCGTGGTGGGTCTTTGGGGGGTAGTTTCGGGAATTCAGGATTCTGCACTGAAGAGAAAGAGGAAGGGAGGGATAGAGAGAGACATCATGATTGCAGCTTGCAGGCATGTCCTAAAAGGGACACACGACAAAACCCAAAACACGCTCCCACGGGTTGCTGTGTTTGTGTGGATGAATGGGTTAATGATAGTCTCACGGCCTTTCAAAATGTCGCTTTAGGGAGTGTTAGTGGAACGGCCATTGGATTCCTCCGGCCCCGGAGGGAGAATGGGTGTGGAATTTAAGGTCAGTATGGGGGATGATTAGTAGTTAATTAATACGAGTTTGAAGTCAATTAAAGCATAGCGATTAATGATCAGTTCATACGTGTTAACGACGCTAATAAGCGAGAAATCAATTAAGCACAAAGGTTGATTACTTATTTGTCTTCATTTGGTTAGCTATTGGTGTGAAGTGTAGGGCTGGGAAAATAGACCAGAACGTTAGAAAAACCGTGATCCAAACTGTACCGCACAGTTTCATCTGGATCGTAGACTGTTAAGTATAGTCTGGTCTGGTCTGGTCAATGATCTGTATTATTTTATGTTTTGATCTCTTGGTCTAGGCTGGTCTAGACCGCGGTTTACCGGACCAAACAGTGGACCCAACCGACTTGTTAATACGTGTTAACAACCCATTCGACCACTCTCCCAACTCCCACAACGACACCCAAGTCTCAACCTTAATTTTGTGAATCCTGTCCCTCCTTCATTCAGAATCACACTTAACTAGAGAGTAGAGATAATCGTGTCTCCATATGACATTATGTTAATGTTTATAACGTTATGGTGCAAGTTGGGATGCTTTTACTTGATATCTTTGTTATGCACTAAGATTTAGGGTATCAAATTTATTCATGCATGTTAGGATTAATGTTTTAAGGAAATTAAAATTATTTTTGTTGATTATTGGTTCAATTTTTTGTGTGGTTGACTAAAGAAATTATTCATTTTTCGTTGAGTGTGGTCTATCTGGACCAGACCCCACAGGTGTGGTCTGGACTGGACAGTATAGTCTGTGGTCTGGTCTGTGGTTTATACTTCAGCCTCTCGGTCTGGACCATAGGCCGTTTATATGGTCTGGTATGGACCAGACCGCACCATTTCTCAGCCCTAGTGAAGTGTTCGTAATCCTGTATAAGGGGATTTTTTCAGAAATACCACTAAAAGTGAAAAAAATTCCAAAAATATCACACATTCTCGAAAAATTCCAAAAATACCATCTTTTTCCGAAAACCGTTTGAGGAGGGCGCGATTTTTAATAAAACTCACATTGGGAGGGAGCGGTCTGATAATCTGTGCCGGGAAGCAGCAGTTAACATGCAAACCGCATGCCCACCTGCGATTTTTATGTATATAATTTCTTTTTCGTGAATACAAAACAATAAATTTAGATAGCCTAGTGGATGGAAGCTTGTTATGTGTTTATTTAGATCATATGTTTGAACCTTAGTGTAAGCAATTGCTTTTTTAAGTTCCCTTTCATTTTATTATATGTTAATATTTTTTCAATTTTCCAAACAAACTTAACTTTAAACTCGGATAACAAATTGCCTCACTTGGAGTCAATTCGAAGTAAAATTATACGAGTTTTAAAAAAATTACATTTTGGTGGCAAAATTACATTTGAGTACTTTTATATTTTTTATAGAGCGTTATAGTGCCTAAACTTTACAAACAACTCCAATGTGCTAGTATGAGAAATTTCATATCATTAGTTGTTATGGTTCATATGGCTAAAAAATGACTAGGCCCTTATAGTGCCTAAACTTTACAAACAACTCCAATGTGCTGGTATGAGAAATTTCATATCACTAGTTGTTGTTAATTCGGATAACAAATTGCCTCATTTGGAGTCAATTCGAAGTAAAATTATACGAGTTTTAAAAAAAGGGTTAATTGCAAGGTTGGTCACTGGGTTTACTAAAAACATTCATGTTTGGTCACTGCAAATATTTAATTCCATTCATGGTCACTAAGATTAGTTCAATAGTTCAAATTTGGTCACTCTCCGTTAGTTTTTGCTGATGTGGCAGTCAACTATTATAATTGACCATTAAATGAGTGACGTGGCCATTAAAAAATATTAAAATAATAAAATTTAAATATTTACAATTACCACATCATTTTACAACTACTAAAAAATAAAAATAAAACTTAATTCCTATTATTCTATAAACACCTAAACGGCTAAACCTACTTGAAATAGGCAAGAAGAAAAACCAGAGGAGTGCTTTCAAGTAGGTTTAGCCGTTTAGGTGTTTATATAATAATAGGAATTAAGTTTTATTTTTATTTTTTAGTAGTTGTAAAATGATGTGGCAATTGTAAATATTTAAATTTTATTATTTTAATATTTTTAATGGCCACGTCATTCATTTAACGGTCAACTATAATAGTTGACTGCCACATCAGCAAAAACTAACGGAGACTAACGGAGAGTGACCAAATTTGAATTATTGAACTAATTTTAGTGATAATGAATGGAATTAAATATTTGCAGTGACCAAACATGAACGTTTTTGGTAAACCCAGTGACCAACCTTGCAATTAACCCTTTAAAAAAATTACATTTTGGTGGCAAAATTACATTTGAGTACTTTTATATTTTTTATAGAGCGTTATAGTGCCTAAACTTTACAAACAACTCCAATGTGCTGGTATGAGAAATTTCATATCACTAGTTGTTGTTATGGGTCATATGGCTAAAAAATGACTAGACCCTTACGAGGCCAAAAGATGACCCGACCTTGAACTAATGTTGTAGACAAACTGACTCAGCCGTTGATGCGCCAAAACACAACACCTAACAATGGCCAAGTGTAACCAATGAAAGGGACTGCAGTATAGTGGCACAAGTAATAAATATCGAATCCACGGGTCTCTAGAGTTACTATTACTCAGCTTCAGTTCGTTATCTAGCAAACTAGATTAAGAATTGATTGATAAACTACCCTACTGACTACTCTACTAATTACAAGTTGGGAACTCACTTAGGTATGATTCCCCCTAGCTCCTCAATTAGGTCCAAGTTGCAATTACCTTTGGTTGATCTACTGTTGATTAAACTGCGGAAGATCCTAAATTAGCTTGGAATCTCTTAAGCTGACCAAGCCCTCTCAGACAGAATACCCGGCAGGCGACTAGCCTTCACCGGGATAGACTGCTAAGGCGATTCACACAGATCTCCACTACTGGAATGAATTCCAGTACAAAGCAGTGAATTGATTGACTCTCGCACAACCAATTCACTACCATCAATCAAGGAAGCTCTCTTAACCTAATCAGATTCTATCTATCATAGGTTAAAGCAGAAATCAAGAGAATTTGATCAAGATCCAATTGACTCAATAAATCATGCCTCAATCGATTATAATCAAACAATAAAGCATCCAAAACTTCATACAAGAAAGATCCTAACTCATGGAACTAGGGTTCCTCAAAACCTAAGTGAAGGGAAGTTACTCCATAGAGAAGAGAGAGACTGCAGAAATCTGATCTAGATCTTCAATCTCCATCTCCAAGCTTGATTCCCGAGCTCCAATGGCGAAGAAATCCTCCAAAATAGCTCCAAGAATGTTTCCAAGTCGCTCTCTCTCTCTAGGGTTCGTCCCTTGGGTGTTTGGGATCCAAAACCCAGCTCTCTCTCTCCTTTGGCTCGAATTTGGGTTAAAAACAGCCATTCCCGACTCGCACGGCCAGGGTGCACGGCCGTGCACATCACCATTCTGACCGTGCACCTCAAAACGCGGCGTATCAATTAGTTGAACCTCAGCCAACTCGCACGGCCAGAATTGTATGTTGCACGGCCGTGCGGATTTCACTTGTGCCCGTGCGTGCCCACGCACAATCCCGCACGGCCAAACTGGTCACTTGCACGGCCGTGCGTGGCCACGCACAATCCCGTGCGTGCCCACGCACGATCCCGCACGGCCAAACTGGTCACTTGCACGGCCGTGCGGGTTGTGGGTGTGCCCGTGCGACTTCCTCAGAACCTCGCCATGCGTCCGATCCTCGTCCAATCGACCCCAGACTCGCTCCTAAGCCTTCATTCACGTCCTAGGACCTGAAATATCACAAACAAGCACAACCTACCGTGAAATCGGCCTAAAACACGAGAATCAACACCTCAAACGGTATAAGAATGGGGGTAAAAACATGTGTAAATGACGGTCTATCAAACTCCCCCACACTTAACCGTTTGCTTGTCCCCAAGCAAACCTAACTCAAACCAATGCAACTCTCCAGACCTCTATAGCAACAAACACCCCAGATCGTAGGTAGAGGACTTCCTAGATCATTTAGCAACTTACGAGGTCAACCGAAACACAAGTCATCTCATAGCTTCTTCGGCGAGAGCACTAGTATCGAGTCGGCATCATGGAAAATAGTGAACAGAGGACAAATGAATTGTGGATGAAGAGATTCTCAAAAACAAAAGATCATGGACTCACATTTTTCAAGGTGCTCTATTTTCTTCTTGAAGATGGTTGGAACCCCTTTTCTTTTCTGTTTTGCATGTTTTCTGTTTTTTTTTTTTCAAGGGTCCCAACCTGCTCTTACCGGCCATGCCAGGAGCGGATGTCTCGAGCCTCGTGCGGGGGAAAGACATGTAAGGGGGCTGGAGGTAGTAGGTGGAAATTGGGAACGAATTCCCGTCTCCCCTTACACACTTTCGCCCTATTCGCACGGGAGACGTTATTTTGAAGCACATTTTCGAGCACCTGTTAAACTCAAGACATGATACAAGAGTCCATGACAGGTAGAGAATCCACAACACCACACAATTCAAGGGTCCTAAGATCACTAATTCACTCAATCAACCAACACAATATGAAGAAGCAATGAGACTTCTTAAATGCATCAACATCCTCCATAGTGCTACACTACCTCCCTAGGTTGCATATTACTATAAAGACTGTCAATTCAAAGCATACTGAGCAGGCAATTGCAAGGAACACGTACTTGGAGCCCTCAAATTTCAAAATTTGGACAGTGGACTAGGCTCCAAGCACACAAACAACCAAACATTCACCCGCATAAATAATCGAACACCCCCCACACTTAAGCACGACATTGTCCTCAATGGAGGAAAGATAAGGAGGGTAGAACGAAGTTACCAGATCAAGGGTGAATGATGATGAACGGGTCAGGCGGTGCATCCCAGGAAGAGAGAGTAATCAGAACACAAACACCACACAAAATCTCACAAATGTTGAGTTATTGACTCTAAAATCAAATAACAAAACTGACTCAACCGAGGAGAAATAGAGAAAGAAATGCAAACCGACTGGTTGGGTTGCCTCCCAACAAGCGCTTCTTTCACGTCGTGAGCCGGACGATGGCTCCTAAGTTTCGGTCCATGCTAGAACCTCCTTGAAGTTGAGGTTCTCGTCGATGAGGTGGAGTCTCAAGTCACGAGCATGTGGTGTGGCAGGTGAGGAAGGCTCATGTACTTGATGCAGATGAAGTCTCCACCCTAGAGACCTCTTCTTCTCTTCTCTCGTCTCATTGCCCCAAACCAGATATGACAGCATCGATTGGCCACCATCGCGTCCACCAAGAGGGACCGATGTCGATGTGGCCTTGGTCTGGCAAAGAGACACTGCAAATGGGCCCTTGCCAAGCAGCTCCTCGAAGTTTGGTGGAGATATCACATGTAACTCATGGCCGGTGCAGGCCTCTTCCACCTTAACTCCGTCCTCAGCCTGGACGCCAATTGCTTCTTCAACCTCCCTTTCTTCTTCATGTGGTATCACCCCTGGGAAAAGATCAAGAACTCCTCCTGCTTCACTTTCTTCATCCTCCACAACTTCTTTCTGCACCCTTTCTCGCTCTTCTTCTTCTAGCACGGATTGGAGAGCAAGTTGCCAAGCAATTTCTTTCATGAGATTTTCTTGCATCTCCTCACTCATGCCCGCCTCTTCAAAGCTCAGTTTGGGATGTGGGAAGGTGTGGTCGGCTACGGCAGGAAATTCCTGATCATGATCATCACGAGAGCTTTTCGTGAAAACTTCTGTCTGCTCCACAATATCCTTGTAGCCTTCGTCTTCCTCCTCCTCTTCTAGTATGATAGCAGAAGGGTGATCTTGAGCAGGTTGTGCATAAGCTTTCTCAAGATCCTCGAGGCTCTTCTTTATGCTCAGGAGGGTCTCCTCTGTTTCACGGTAGGAGAACCCAGTTTGGGCATTGTCTGGGATATCCATCTTTGGAAAGGATGTCTCAGGTACTCGAGCAATCTGGTCCACGAGAAGCCTCAAGTGATAGTTTGGATCTGGCTGATGGAGGAATTCTTCTTGATAAGGAGATTGTTCTTGAAATACCCAGGGGTCTGATTGTTCTTCGTAGGATGGGGGTTGGTACTGAAACCCGAATCCATAGTCTTCTCCTCCTTGATTGCTCCAGGGGGTCTCGGGGTAATACCACCCAGATGGTGGTGGATACCCCCAATGATTGGAGAAGCCATTAGGATCCATGATTCAGATCTGCACCAACAAAACAAAAACACCCAAGTGAAAAGCAAGGGTGGAAAAAAAAGAAACAAAAAACGCTAAAGTAACAAACTTCCGCCTTTCCTAATACTCTAGAAAGTCCCCGGCAACGGCGCCAAAAACTTGATGCGCCAAAACACAACACCTAACAATGGCCAAGTGTAACCAATGAAAGGGACTGCAGTATAGTGGCACAAGTAATAAATATCGAATCCACGGGTCTCTAGAGTTACTATTACTCAGCTTCAGTTCGTTATCTAGCAAACTAGATTAAGAATTGATTGATAAACTACCCTACTGACTACTCTACTAATTACAAGTTGGGAACTCACTTAGGTATGATTCCCCCTAGCTCCTCAATTAGGTCCAAGTTGCAATTACCTTTGGTTGATCTACTGTTGATTAAACTGCGGAAGATCCTAAATTAGCTTGGAATCTCTTAAGCTGACCAAGCCCTCTCAGACAGAATACCCGGCAGGCGACTAGCCTTCACCGGGATAGACTGCTAAGGCGATTCACACAGATCTCCACTACTGGAATGAATTCCAGTACAAAGCAGTGAATTGATTGACTCTCGCACAACCAATTCACTACCATCAATCAAGGAAGCTCTCTTAACCTAATCAGATTCTATCTATCATAGGTTAAAGCAGAAATCAAGAGAATTTGATCAAGATCCAATTGACTCAATAAATCATGCCTCAATCGATTATAATCAAACAATAAAGCATCCAAAACTTCATACAAGAAAGATCCTAACTCATGGAACTAGGGTTCCTCAAAACCTAAGTGAAGGGAAGTTACTCCATAGAGAAGAGAGAGACTGCAGAAATCTGATCTAGATCTTCAATCTCCATCTCCAAGCTTGATTCCCGAGCTCCAATGGCGACGAAATCCTCCAAAATAGCTCCAAGAATGTTTCCAAATCGCTCTCTCTCTCTCTAGGGTTCGTCCCTTGGGTGTTTGGGATCCAAAACCCAGCTCTCTCTCTCCTTTGGCTCGAATTTGGGTTAAAAACAGCCATTCCCGACTCGCACGGCCAGGGTGCACGGCCGTGCACATCACCATTCTGGCCGTGCACCTCAAAACGCGGCGTATCAATTAGTTGAACCTCAGCCAACTCGCACGGCCAGAATTGTATGTTGCACGGCCGTGCGGATTTCACTTGTGCCCGTGCGTGCCCACGCACAATCCCGCACGGCCAAACTGGTCACTTGCACGGCCGTGCGTGGCCACGCACAATCCCGTGCGTGCCCACGCACGATCCCGCACGGCCAAACTGGTCACTTGCACGGCCGTGCGGGTTGTGGGTGTGCCCGTGCGACTTCCTCAGAACCTCGCCATGCGTCCGATCCTCGTCCAATCGACCCCAGACTCGCTCCTAAGCCTTCATTCACGTCCTAGGACCTGAAATATCACAAACAAGCACAACCTACCGTGAAATCGGCCTAAAACACGAGAATCAACACCTCAAACGGTGTAAGAATGGGGGTAAAAACATGTGTAAATGACGGTCTATCAGCCGTCCTCATGGTCAGGTCGGACCGGGTCGAGTCAATGTGTATCTAGGGCCACTTAACTTTAAACTCGGATAACAAATTGCCTCACTTGGAGTCAATTCGAAGTAAAATTATACGAGTTTTAAAAAAATTACATTTTGGTGGCAAAATTACATTTGAGTACTTTTATATTTTTTATAGAGCGTTATAGTGCCTAAACTTTACAAACAACTCCAATGTGCTAGTATGAGAAATTTCATATCATTAGTTGTTATGGGTCATATGGCTAAAAAATGACTAGGCCCTTATAGTGCCTAAACTTTACAAACAACTCCAATGTGCTGGTATGAGAAATTTCATATCACTAGTTGTTGTTAATTCGGATAACAAATTGTCTCACTTGGAGTCAATTCGAAGTAAAATTATACGAGTTTTAAAAAAATTACATTTTGGTGGCAAAATTACATTTGAGTACTTTTATATTTTTTATAGAGCATTATAGTGCCTAAACCTTACAAACAACTCCAATGTGCTGGTATGAGAAATTTCATATCATTAGTTGTTATGGGTCATATGGCTAAAAAATGACTAGACCCTTATAGTGCCTAAACTTTACAAACAACTCCAATGTGCTGGTATGAGAAATTTCATATCACTAGTTGTTGTTATGGGTCATATGGCTAAAAAATGACTAGACCCTTACGAGGCCAAAAGATGACCCGACCTTGAACTAATGTTGTAGACAAACTGACTCAGCCGTCCTCATGGTCAGGTCGGACCGGGTCGAGTCAATGTGTATCTAGGGCCAAACTTACAGACAGGGGTGCAAATGAGTCGAATCGAGTCGAGTTTTGACCTAACTTGAACTAGACGTGTTAATAAACAAGTCGATTTCGAGCTTGATTTGTTTACGAAAACCTTGACTTGTACTCGACTCGAGCTCGACTCATCAATTAGCTCGCGAGTTCGGCCCAAGCTCAGGTGTTATATATCATTTAGTTCATAATTTTAATTGTCATATCATGTTATTTATAGTAATTAATATAGGAACAATTTATGATACATAATTTCTCTTAAGTTGTTAGTTGAGGTGACTCGCTACACACCTTGTCGAGCTAGCTCATAACTCAAAACAAGTTAACTCATGAATTAAACTCAACAAGTCACCAAATCGAAGTGGTTAACAAGCCTTGCAGTCGAACTAGACTTAGCTAAAACTTAACTTATCAAATTTCCTGAATCACTCGTAAGGAGTTTGGCTCAGTTATAACCCTAATGTCCTGCATATGCCCCTCTCTCAAATTTATTTCTCCAGTCAATATAAACATAATTCTCGATTTCTCTTAACCGTGGCATGACCATAGCAACTGAGACGCAGATTCTTCTCAAATTTATTCCTCTCTGTCACCGGTCAAATTTTCGTTCTTCCATTCCACAAAAGAATACCAACTACAGTAGCCTCTTTCGTTCATCTTCGTCACCTCAATATATGGTCTCAAACTCCAACAAGGCCCAACTCAATTTGGACTCTTCATTCCGGGCCGCCCTAAGAATGGCAAAAATATATACATTCTGTTATAAAACTAATGGAAATATAAACAACTAAAAGAGAAGATTAGACGGGAAAGACACAAAAGAAGAGAGGGGGAATCAAGGTTCAAGAAGGCGCTAGGCGTAAGGCGGGCGTTCAGGCTCTGCCTAGCGCCTAGCACGCCTTGGCGTAGACTAAGCGTGCCTAGGCGTTGGAAGAAAAATAGTTATTCGCACTGTATGATGAATGAATAATAATCTACAACACTTCCTCACTTCATCTAAAATGATTAATAACTTATTCAACATTTAATGACAAGATCATAGCTCACAAATTCATAGAATCATAGCTCAATAGCTCACAAAGTTCTCGAACTATTGAAAATATTGATATAGAAAATTGATTTCGTAGTTGACGTCAATTTCCTCCTTTAATATTGTCTTCCTAGATCCATGTAGTTATGTTTTAGAGAGACTTAGATGTCTACTTACTCCATGGACGTGTTACAACGGTATCTAACTAGGCGCAAAACCCATAGGCAAGGCGTTTTGTCATTGCCTTGCGCCTAGGCATACCTAAGCGCAAGATTAAGCGTGCCTTTTTGAACCATGGGGGGAATAGAGTTTTCTTATTCATTTTTCACTTTTGATACAATGGTGTGCTCTATTTATAGGCACACTTTGGTAACCACTACATCCTTATATCAATACATATGAATGAGAGATAATGATGCAGGAATAGGGGTTACATGTAGCTCCCAAGTGAGCATCCAATGTGGTAGGTCATTGGTCATCCATATATAAATATTTACATAATACTCCCCCTTGGATGACCACTAGAGTGCATTACGCTATCTTATACTGCCACATTAAAAACCTTACCAGGAAAACTCAGTGGGAAAAACCATGGTTAAGGGAAAAAGGGTGCAGTGCGTATATGCTCCCCCTCAATGACCACATCACTTCAGATCTTTGAGTCGTTAAACTCAAATATCACGAACAACTTTTAGAAAGATTGTTGTCGGGAGTGAGTGAACAATCCAAGTGCAGAGTAACGAGGGGCCTTTTGGTCAATACCATAAGGAGGTTCTACTTATTTCAAGTTCGAAGAAGGAGGCAGACACTATTTGTGTTTCTAATTATTTTTAGTTCCAGGAAAAGGCGGATACATGAGTAATTATTATTATAATCACTGGCATGGACCCGGCCACTTGGCCAGAACGATTAACTATATTATAGGATAAATGATTTTAATTAATATTTTTATTCAGTATTGTCGATCGATATTATTTTATACATAGCATTAATTGATAAAATTAAGTTTTCTAAATCTTAACTTTAGTTTATGAAGTGTTTCTCTGTCACAATATTCAATTATTTAATTTAAACTCTTTGTACTTGGTTCATGTACTCAATCGAGATTCCCATAACTTTATGTTCATATATTTCCACTCTTTGATCTAATTTGATTTCGTTTCATCCAAGTAGAGTGGAAGGCTACTGAAATTATAGATTGAATAAGATCCCCGTTATGCACCTACGCGGCAACAACTAAGATTTTTTGTGCAGATTCTTCTGATAAAATTGAAATAATCAATTAACCAAAGATGCCAAAACATGAAAATGAAACCATAACCATCAAATTTGGTTAATCATTATTACAATCAAATACAAAAACATATTGGGTTAAACCACTTTTTCCAACTACTTCACCTATCGGTATCCAAAAGTTTGAAAATCATAATGGCCAGAAAACCAATTTTATAATAAAAGTAAAAACTAAATAGGAAATTGTTTGAGCCAAGTACCCCCGGCCCACCTCTCCGGACCTCCGACTGATGAACTTCTCCCGGGGCGCCTAGATCCTGCAGAGACAGGCGCCTAAAGTGCTTTGGGATGCCCGTTAGCACTCCAACGCTCAAGTCAGTGCCGAATTTAGAGAGATAAGTGCTCAGAGAGATTTTAGTGAGAGAAGCCAACCTGCTTAAATGCTACCTACCGAGTACTATTTATACTCGTCGAGGCCCCGACCAGGCTCCTAGAATTCAGCTCCACGTCAGCGCGTCATTAAATGCTCGGTACGGCCCAACGGTCGGGCGCCTCCACGTGGCAGCTCCTGGGCTCCCTGCCCCTGGCGCCTGCAGGACCACATAGCCAGGTGGCATGCCCTCAGCCTTCTGGTCCCCGATTTGTACGGTCCCCGCTCCATTCTTGTCGTTATGCGCCTGTGGATCCTCGAATGGGCCTTACTTCTACCTTTCATCCCCATCTCCTTGCACTGAAGCGGACTTGGGCCTAAGCAGCCTCCATGGGCCCCTGTCCCCCAATGGCTCATCTATGCACACACCCAACAATTGGCCCCCAGTTAGGCGCTCATTGCATGCAATGAGCGTCTAACTATTTATGTAATTCCGCTGCCCAAGGCGTTTAATCGACTGCCAGATTATTAGTGCCCTCAACCGCTCGACAGGAGCCTGGTCGCCTTAACTGTTCAGGTCACCTCTTGGCGCTCTCTTGAGTGTTTTCGTGAACAAACATTGCCCCCTGCTCTTGCATCGACTATGGCTCCCTCATCCTTTGTTTTCCTATCCACGATTGAGTATTCATAAGAAGGCGCCTAAACCATCAGGCCAGGCGCCCAAGCTCCTTATTTTGTGAAGTCCATGGCCTGACCTCTAGGCGATCTTTTAAGTGTTTTCGTGAACAAACCTTGTTCCCCCGCTCTTGCATCGACTATGGCTCCCTCATCATTTGTTTTTCTATCCACGATTGAGCATTCATAAGGAGGCTTTAAACCATCAGGTCAGGCGCCCAAGCTCCTTAATTTATGAAGTCCATGGCGTGCCCGTCCCTATATGCCCCCTTCTCTGTGCGTCTTGAAATTTGAATTTGAATTTTTTTTTAAAATTCAAAATTCAAACGGACGGTGAGGATTAGATCTGAGGGTCGGGCATGCATCCCCGTAGTTGCCCGTTGGGTTCCTCCTCATATAAATACCTCGAACCGCCGCCTCCCCTCTTCATTCGCACAAATCCCTTCTCTCTCTAACTTCTCTGTCTTTCCCTCTCTTCGCCGAGCCGCCTGTGCGCCTTCTATCTCCTTCTTGATCCTCACAATGTCAAGCAAATCCTGCTCGGGCGCCCCCTCCACTAACCCGGCCAAGGAGAATCCATCGGAGCCCGACGTTTTACAAGAATTGGAGGGACACTTCTTTCCCGATCCACTCCGCGAGAAGGGCGCCTGGACTTCTCGCACCAAATCTCAGGCGTCTAGTAAGGGTGATGCCCCCTCGACCACTACGCCGCTCAGCTCTCAGAAAACGTCTGCAAATGATACCGCCGACAAGGGTGCGGCGCCTGCCTCCCATCCTCCTGTAAACCCTTCCGGTGATGCGGCGGCGCCTTCAAATCCCAAGCCGAGTAAGTTTTTTTTTTTTTTTTTTTAGGGCCGGCGCCTGTAGTTATTAGGGCTTAGAATTGATTCACCCCCTTTGCGTCGAACCTTATAGGCGCCGCGCCTGGATCTTCGCACTCATCCGGATCGACGATGTCTCCGCAATCTTCCGACTCGGGCGCCGAGGAGGGTGATTCCATCAAACTACTGAGATGGGTGGACACCTGGCCGTCGGAACAGGCGCCTGACGAGACATGCCACTTGTCGGTTCGTGAAGCAGGGCCACGGAAAATTTCGACCGTGAAATCATTGGAGTTAGAAAATCTGGTCGTGTCACTACAACTTCCGCGATCCTGGTCCTATGCGCCTGCCTCCAGTATGGCCAGAGTTGGAGTAGTCGGACCTCGGTGGCTTGGCCTCTACCGGGAGTATTTTCGTTTTGGACTCCGATTTCCCCTCGATTCTATCCTAGAGGGCATACTAACCACTTGTCGATATTCGATTGGGCGTCTGTCACCCTCTGTTTTCCTTATACATATTCTTTTTAAGTTGAAATGTCGTCAGCATAACGTCGAGCCCGCCTTCAACCTTTTCCATTATTTTTTCAACATGGTCTACTCCGATAACTGCCTATCACTGTAGAGGCGCCTGGGTCTTCCCGGCCATTTCTTAATAGATTGTCCCAAGTTAGGGAGGGAGTGGTTTAGGAGTTTCTTCTTCATAAAGGCGCATAAGGATTCCTTTTACGAAAGTGGCGCCTCATTCACCAGAGGTTGGGTGATGGGCAATCATGAGGCATTCAATGTTGATGTGACACTTTCCAATGCCGAGGAGATTGAAGGCTCCAGGCTCATTTCCTTGTACCCAATTAATCTTCGTCCCACATCTTCCCGGGCGCCTGTTCTGCACGAATACTATCGTGATGGTGGGCGCCTATTATGAAGTAGTTTTTTTTCTGACTTGTACATTGATTATTGACGAGCTCGAACCATATTTGTTTGTGCAGGCACCAACTTCACCTCCATGAGCACCCTCATGAAGTCGCGGTTCGCGCAACTCGGGCTGACGGCAAAGCAGGCGCCTACCGCCAAGAAAGGTGGCAAGAAATCCGGTGGAGTCATCAAACCCACCTCCTCGAAGGGCGCCAGCTCAAACCAAACACGGACTGCCCCGGCTGAGATGGAGGTGGCCGCCCCCCTTACTAGCAAAGGGCAGGGGCGCCCAAGCCGAAGGCTGAAATCCCCGAAAAAGATTTAGCCGACCAAAGTGCCAAGCCCCCAGGCGCCGTAGCCTTTAGGAGATCTGCTAGAGACCTGGGATGCACCTCACGCCACCGATCCTGTAGATGTACAGGCGCCTGTGGTTGACCTACTCGCGGGGTCTGATGATCCCGAAGACAACGAGCCTTTATCTATCAGGAAGAAAAGGAAGGCAGAGAGCGCCCAGCAAGACTCGGGTAAACGCATGCGCCAGTCAGGCGAGGCCGAGGTGCCGGAGGGGTTGGAGAAGTGGCTTCAACCTCCGAAGCACAAGGTGAGTATAGCTTGCTCTGAACGGTCGGCTCTGGAACGAGGCGCCGCCCTTCACATGGTTCTGACTGCGGGGGACGTACTCCGGGCGCCCCAGGACTTGGAGAACGCCTATCCTTGGGGTGAGGTGGCGAGGATAAACGCCCATGTAAGTTTTTTTTTGCCTTGTACCTTTTTGCATCAACCTTACAAAACAACACACGCCTGACCATTATCCTCTACACTATGTTTCTTTGTAGATGATGTTGGTGGCGAAGAAGGGAATAATGGAGCGCGAGGCGCTACGCGCCAAGGCCCACGAGGCAACCACCTCGCTCAGTGTGGCCCAGGATAATCTTGCGACGGCTCAGAGGCGCCAAGAGGAGCTCGTCCAGATGTGCAATGAAGCACAACTTGAGGCCGCGAAGAGCGCCTCTCTTGTGCAAATAAAGATTGATGAAAAGAGAGGAAACAGCTGCTGATAAGCCATTAACTGCACATGTTTTTACCCCTATTCTGGAGCCGTTTGAGATGGTAATTCTCGTGTTTTAGGCCAATTTCATGCTAGGTTGTGTTTGTTTGTGATATTTCAGGTCCTAGCAAGTGAATGAAGGTTTAGGAGCGAGTTCGGGGTCGATTGGACGAAGATCGGGCGCGAGGCAAGTCAAAAAAGGAGGCCACACGGGCACACCCACAACTCACACGGCCGTGCAAGTGACCACTTTGGCCGTGTGAGATTGTGCGAGCCTTCACACGGCTTTCCCTGACATCCCACACGGCCGTGTGAAGGAGTGGTTTGGCCGTGTGGGATTATGCGAGAGCAAACACGGGCAGGATGGAAATCCCACACGGCCGTGCAACCCTGGCTGTGTGGGAAGCCTGAAGATCGAACTAATTGATACGTCGCATTTTGACTCACACGGGCAACTGGGTATGCCACACGACCGTGTGGCCCAGCTCGTGTGAGTCGGGAATTCCTGGTTTTAACCCAATTTCGGGCTGCAAGAGAGAGAATCGGACTTTTTGAGCAAAAACAGAGCCCTAGAGAGAGAAAGGACGAAGAACACATTCTAGAAGCTATCTTGGAGCTGGGTTTTATCAAATCAAGCTTGGAGATCGTCATAGGAGTGGAAATCATCATCCTAGAGCAGATTCTTCCCATAAGTATGAGTATGACTGCTTTGTATCTTGTTTTCCTCTCTCTCTCTCTCTCTCTATGGAGTAGAACCCCTCTCTCACTTGGGGATGAAGAACCCTAGTTCTATGTGTTAGGGATTGATTGTAATGACTTGGGATGATATTACTGTTTGATTTTAATCGAATGATGCATGTTTATTGAGTCAATTGAAGTCTGATCAACTTTTCATGATTCCTGCTGCAATCTGAGATAGATAGAATCTGATTAGGTTGCTAGAGTCTCATCATTCGGTAGTATGAGATTGGCTATACGAGAGTTAGCCAGTTTACTGCTTTGTACTGGAATCTAATTCCAGTAGTGGAGTTCTGTTCTTACTGCTTCAGCTTTCTATCCCGGTGAAGACTAGTCGTCTGCCGGGTAGTTAGACTGAGAGGGCTTGGTTAGCTTAAGAGATTCCAAGCTACTGTCGGATCTTCCGCAGTCTAATCAACAGTAAATCAACCCAGGGAAATACAATTGAAACCTAACTAAGGAGCTAGGGGGACTCATTCCCGAGTGACTCTTACCTGCTTGAGAAAACCGTACCAATTCCTGCTTTCTTTCTGCTTTTGTTTTTAAACAACAATCACTTACTTTAGTTGGCTAGATAATAGATAATCACTGAGTAAGCAGTAGATCTAGACCCCGGGTTGATAATATCACTTGTCACTTTACTGCATTCCCGGTCTGCGATTACACTTGGTCGCAGATTGGTGTTGTGTTTTAGAGCATCAAGTTTTTGGCGCCGTTGCCGGGGAACCCTCTAGGTTATTGGGGAAACGTGAGAATTTGTTACTCTAGCTTTTTATTTATTGCATTTTATCTCTTCCACCTGTGTGCCTTCATGGGTTGCTTCTGCTGATTGTGTGCAGGTAGTGCATGACCCGTAGCCTGTCGGGAGATCTACTACCATTAGACCAGGAGCTTGAATGAACCTGCAGAAACTTCAAGCGGGCTCTAAAGGCGCGACTGGCTGTGGAGGAGGCGCTAGCACAGCTACAGATCACTAAAGAAGAGGAGATGGCCGATCCACAGGACCATGATGTGGTCAATCCTGGGGAGCAGACCATGGGTCATTACTGGACCGCCAGGGCTGCAGACATGAGGTCACCCATTCAACACCCTCATGTCCCAGCCAATAATTTCGAGGTGAGCACCTCAGTAATCACCATGCTGCGCGGTTCAGTGGTGTTCCGTGGCAAAGAGGGGGAGTGCCCCCGATCACATCTCAGACGATTCCACGAGCTCATTGATGGAATCAAGATCAATGGGGTCCCCGCAGATGCCATCCAGTTGAGGTACTTCCCGTTCACCCTGGAGGGGCAGGCCAAGGAGTGGCTAGACACTCGACCTCCGGGCTCCATCACCACGTTCGCCAACCTGGCGGACAAGTTCCTTACCCGCTACCATCCTCCGTCGAAGACGGCGGACTTGCAGAAGCAGATCACCCACTTCACCCAGGATGAAGATGAGACTATCCGGGATGCTTGGGAGAGATACAACAGTCTCTTCCTGAGGTGTCCCAATCATGGTTTCAACGATGCTTTCAAGGTGGGAACCTTCTATCATGCCCTCTTCCCAGAAGATAAGCAGCTGATTGACTCAGTTTGTGGCGGGAACATGCTGACTAAAACACCGCCACAGCTGAATCGACTCTTTGAGGAGATGGCAGAGAACGGGTATGATTGGGGCACTGCGAGGAGGTCGAGGAGAGCACCAAGCCGAGGTGTACATTCTGTGGGAAACAATTCCTCTGATTTGGTGCAGGTGGTATCGAAGCTGGTTTCAGCTATCGATCGTTCCGGGATGATTCCAGGGACCGGACAGCAGCAGGCAATGCTCTGCCAGTGGTGCGAGAGCACCCATCATACAGTGGAAGACTGCCAGGCGATGAAGGAATCGACCACACCCTAGGAGCAGGTGAACTTCATCAACAATGTCAGGCGCAATGACCCCTACAGTAACACCTACAATGAGGGGTGGCGCCAGCATCCCAACTTCTCCTGGGGTGGGGCAAATTCCAGACCACTAGTCCCCTAAGGACCACCGGGCTTCCAGAGGCCACCATATCAGCCCAGACAGGGGCCATTCCAGCAGCAACAGTCTCTCTACCAGCCCATGCAGGGGCATGCTGCTCCATCACAGCCGCGACCTTTCCAGCAGCCAGGTGCAGCCCCTGCCGCCCCAGTGCAGAATGATCAGATGGCTGAACTGCGGGAATTGGTGGGTTCTCTCGCCAGTTCTAGTGCTCAAAAATTTAACACTATCGAGCAGTTCATGGAAAAGGCATCGGGTAAATTCCTGGCTCTTGAAGCTGGCCAGAGGAACACACAGGCTGTCTTGCAGGATATCCAAACCCAGCTGGGGAGTGTGGCTCAAGCAGTGGCACAAAGGGCTCCTAGTACTTTACCCGGTCAGACCATCCCTCACCCTCAGAACCCGAATGAGCACTGCAATGCCACCATGACCAAGAGTGGCAAGATGACTGTTGACCCACCTGCTCGGGCACAAGAGAGAGAGGCCTCTGCCTCGGCATCTCCAGCAGCTGAAGAAGAAGCAGAGAAGGAGGTTGAGGTGCCTGCACCTAAACCGCAACCGGTAGTGAAGGAGTATATCCCTAAACTCCCCTTCCCTACTCGGCTGCACAAAGACAGGCTGGAGGCAGAGTTCGAGAGCTTCATGGCCATGCTTAGGAAGCTGAATGTCCAAGTACCTTTCCTAGAGGCACTATCTCAAATGCCTAAGTATGCGAAGTTCCTGAAGGATCTTCTCTCAAAGAAGCAGAAGCTGAGCGAGCTAGCCACTGTGGAGCTCAGCGAGGAGTGCTCGGCCATTCTGCAGAACAAGCTTCAACAGAAGCAGAAGGACCCAGGTAGTTTTACTATCCCGTGCTCTATAGATAATTTGCATGTAGAGAGGTCATTGGCGGATTTAGGTGCTAGTATAAATGTTATGCCATATAAACTGTTTAAGAAACTAGGCCTAGGTGAACCCCGTGCTACTAGGATGAGCCTTCAATTAGCTGACCGATCTGTAGTGCATCCTAGGGGCATAGTGGAAGACCTTCTGGTTAAGGTTGGAAAATTCAATTATCCTATTGATTTTGTGATTTTGGACATAAATGAGGATGTGGATGTGTCATTGATACTGGGAAGGCCTTTCCTGGCCACCGCCAAGGCCCTCATAGATGTGCATGATGGAACCTTAGTTTTGAGGGATGGTGAGGAGCGAATAGCGTTTTCAATTTCTAATACTCGTCCTGCTTCGTCACCTCTGCATGTTGTATCTCACCAGGAGCACGAGTCTGTCGTATATCCTTCTGTGTTGCCTATTTTGCAGGATCCGCCTCCCATACCTTCGCCGCCACTCCCGTCCACTCCGTCATCGAAGGAACAAATCAGGGAGGAGTGGCGGCCGAAACAGCAGGCAGCTAAGCCTGCTCGAAAGAAAGCCGAAGACCACTATGAGCTGGTCCCGCCCCCACCTTGGCCATCCGAGTATTCACTCGCTTGCATCCTGCCGGATGGCCAAGTTGAGTTGGCAAATGCTGGTGGCCACATTCGGCGTGTGCATGGCCACCATTTGAAGCTATACCTCAAGAGCGAGGTGGATCCGCTCTTGAAGGCACCTGCCCCTTCACCTCACTGAGCATCCACCGACTGGCGTCCAGCTAAAAGACAGTAAAGAAGCGCTTGTGGGGAGGCAACCCCACCGAGGTTTGCATTTTCTTACTTTTTTCCTTTTGTTTTTTTTTTTTTGTGTTTTTGAGTCTTGAGATGTTGTTCCAGAGTCGAACGTCGTTTTTGGGTGAAAACAGGTTGAATTAGGGGCTCCAGCAGCTCACACGGCCAGGCCATACTCTCGCACGGCCATGTGGATTTTATCCCCTGGCCGTGTGAGCCCTCGACAAATTCCACACGGCCAAAAGTGCAATTCGCACGACCGTGTGGATTGGCCTGGCCTGGCCGTGTGGCCGACACGGGCAACTCGTCTGGTCGCACGGCCGTGTGAAATTTCCCCCAGGCCGTGTTTGCTCTCGCATAATTTGGCACGGCCAAATGAGCACTCGGCACGGCCGAGTGAAGATTCCTCGGCCAGCCCGTGTCGGCCGACACGGGCAAAAGTGCCCTTGACACGGCCGTGTGAGTCAGGCCGTGTGGCCGAGACTCGGCCTATAAATTCTGCCGACACGGCCGAGTCCTCAGAAAATTCAATTTCACTCGCCGGAAAACCGCGACAAAACCACGCTTTTCGATTTTTTCGGCCATTTTTTGTCATTTTTCCACCAAACCAACAACAAACAAACCCTTCCTACACCAAAAGCGGCCTATCCCTCCATTTTGAGCAGCTTTGGCCGACGTTTTTGTCGCCGGAGGCGATTTCCGGCGAGACTCCGGTGAGGCTCCGACGAGCACTTCCGGGCACTTTTTCGGCTTTTCGTCGCTTCCATCGCCTTCCCCTCATCATCCCCTACACCTCTACTTGAGTCTCTAGGTTTGATTTTGCCCTTAACGATGTTAATTGTGGAGAATTGGGTGTTAGGGTGCATGTTTAGAGAACCTCATTGAATCTTGTGATTTTTGTGCAATTGATTGAGGGGAATGCATGGAGTGTGTTTGAATTGTGTTGGGCAAAGTCCCTCTTGGTTGTTTGAGCCCTTGTGTGCAAGAATTGTGCCAATTTCATGCTTACCTTAATAGTGCACACAAGGTGTTCGATGAAATGCCTGTTTTTCATGCTATGTTGTGGGCACCGGTTGTGGCCCTTATTGATGTGCTTTGAGGGTGTGTTTGCTATGGATGTGAACCTTAAGTTGCCTACTTTATCGTGAATGTGCACCCCCACTCAGATTATGCTTGATTTATCGAGTTTTTGACCCCCGAACTATGGATGAAACCATGGTTAGGCTGTTTTCTGTTCTTAAGTGTGGGGGTGTGATTAACATTTTCCTTGTCTCTTTTGGTTCCACTTTGGGCTGTTCTTTTGCAGGACCATGTCGAAGCCCAACCTCCGGCATCAATATGTTCAAGATTTGAGAAGGGGACCCCACCAGGATCGTTTTAAGAACGTCCTGGCCTGCAAGTTTGGGCAGCATCATTACTGGTCCAAGCGAGAGTTGGAGACGCTGAACTGCTACGAGCACCTCTCCCCCGTTGTCACCAACCGCTACTGGCGCCGCCTACTCAGCATTCGCGAGAAGGTGTACCATGAGCTCATGCTCGAGTTCTACACTACCTTCGAGCACGCAGCCACAGACGATTGGAAGGACGAAAAAGCCGTCCAGTTCTGGCTCGGCGGTGTACCACGATCCATGAGCTACGACGAGCTGGCGAACGCCCTCGGCCTCAACCTGGTCAATGACAGGAACTACCTCACCGAGAGCGCCGAGCCAGCGGGGGTGGACTTCGGGAGGCTATACTACAGCCTCGCTCGGCCACGTCAGCTTCCCTTCAAGGCGGGGAAGACGAAGGCTAGCACATTGCAGCTCGACAACCGCATCCTCCATCACATGCTGGCCAAGTCTTACACCCCATCCTCAGACAGTGCCAGTGCCATCACCAAGAGATCCCTATACTTCATCCAGTCCATGCGCTAGAGGGATCATCCCCTCCACTTGGGCTCGGTGGTGGCGAGGACCTTCGAGAAGAGTGCTTCTGAGCTGAAGAAACTCCACTGCACTCCCCTCATCACCCGCCTGGCAGACCACTTCCAGATATCCCTGCAGGGGTGCACAGAGCAGGGAGAGACCACTCCCTTTGGCAGGTTTACGATCAACAAAATGCAACTGCTTCGGGAAGAGCGAGGTGTCATGTGGATCGAGGGGTTTCCTCAACCTCAGATCCCAGCGGAGGTCCAGCCGGAGGTTCCAGAGGGTGCAGTTGATGAGGAGGTCCAGTCCGAGGACGTGGATGATACTGCTGCCGCCCGCCCCACCACCTTCGAGTACGGGGGTGGCAGTTCCAGCGTCCCCGGCCAGGACTACTTCTCTCAGCAGTTCGAGCAGCTGCGTCTCCAGAATCAGCAGCTCTACGACTGTCAGATGCAGTTTCAGCAGCAGTACTCGGCTCACCATGCCGAGTACCAGACCAGGATGGCAGCGTATGATGAGCTCCTGGACAGGATGGAGACCCAGCAGGGGATAGCTTTGGCGCACATCGAGAGGGAGCAGGCCTGAGCTAGGCGCATGCAGGAGGTCCAGGGGCATCTGCTCCAGCTGCTACCGGGCGAGCAGCCAGTCTGGAGGACTCCCTGGGAGGACTCTCCACTTCCACCTCCCCCAGCTGATGACGACGATGCATTCATGAATGACATCAATCTGGACAACCTCGGCGACGAGTAGGCTGTACTCGTTGCCCATCTCAGTGTGTTTTGTTTTCCGTATTAGACTTTTGTGTGTTTGCTCCATGTGTGAGGAGTTTGAACTTAGTGTCGTTTGTTTTTGTTTTTGGTTTTCTTTTGTGGATTGTTTTTGCTGTAGCCGTCTGGGCTAACACTTATCCCTAACACAACGTGTGCTATTGTGTTCTTGGTGTTCGATTCGTGCAGAACTGTCCATCTTCCCGTTTGTTTCTCACTGACTGGTCCACTTCCAGTCCCCCAGCAGTTTCAATCCGGTAACATCGCTCCCCTTATCTCTCCCTCTACTCCATTGAGGGCAATGTCGTGCTTAAGTGTGGGGGGGGGGGGGGGGGTGCTTTGTATCGGTTGGAATATATATTTGGGTGCTTGTAGCCTAGTCCGCTGTCCGAATCTTACGATTTGAGGGCTCCAAGTACTGCTGTTTGATCATATTGGCACTGTGTTTTGATTGGGGAATTGAATGGTTTTCTGATTGATGCATGACAGCTTGATTGTGACTAGGACAACCTATGATGAGGACTGATACGTGCAGTAGAATTGTGTAGGGGTTCAGTTTTTCAACTGTTTGCTTACCAACTGTGACTTGGATTGATTACTTGTTCTTTACATTGTTCTTACAAAGAAAAATTGAAAGCAAAGAGAGCCACTACCAAAAATCTGAATAATGCCCAGTAAGTAGTGTTTCTTAGCAGTCTGGCTTGGAAATGCTGACATTTATACCTCCTTCGCTCTTGTGCTCTTGAGATATTGAGTAATGCAGAATAGCAGAAAGGAAATACCGGTTTGTTTGACTATGATTGTGTGGGTTTGGAAATGTGGAACCTTGTGCTATGAATACTTCCACCACCTAAAAGGCCTTTTCCCCATGTCCAAGACCCTAGCCAGTCGTTTGAACTTGTGTCTAAGACCTCCTGATTAGTTAGTGGTGACACCCCATATGTGAACTCTAGCATTTAGAGGCTGCCATCATGGTGACGAGATGTTAGGGATTGAGAGATATAACATGCGCATTTTTCGCATCAAATTGTCCTGACCCCACTGGTCGAGAGTGAGTGATTCATTTTTCATATTCTATATACTCTTGTACCCCGGTGAGGACCTAGATTGCTAGGTCTCTATTCTGATGTCTTGAGTTGGATGCATGAGTTAACTGTTTTGAGTAAGTGGTTGAGTCAAGTCTAGGTTGGTTGGTGAACAGAAGGGAGACTCTTCCTTTACTCGATTTTGCTGCACTCGAATGTCCGTTGTGGTGGCTGTCCAGGTTGCTATTGAAGTTAGTCAGGTGTTGATGTTTGAAAACCAGTACGATTCACGTGTTCTGTGCCTTTATGACTTGTCCCCAATGTTGGTTGATTGAAATATGTGAGCTTACCTTGTGTCTGACTTGGTTTGCTTGGGGACAAGCAAACGGTTAAGTGTGGGGGAGTTTGATAAGCCGTTAATTGCACATGTTTTTACCCCTATTCTGGAGCCGTTTGAGATGGTAATTCTCGTGTTTTAGGCCGATTTCACGCTAGGTTGTGTTTGTTTGTGATATTTCAGGTCCTAGCAAGTGAATGAAGGTTTAGGAGCGAGTTCGAGGTCGATTGGACGAAGATCGGGCGCGAGGCAAGTCAAAAAGGAGGCCACACGGGCACACCCACAACTCACACGGCCGTGCAAGTGACCACTTTGGTCGTGTGAGATTGTGCGAGCCTTCACACGGCTTGCCCTGACATCCCACACGGCCGTGTGAAGGAGTGGTTTGGCCGTGTGGGATTATGCGAGAGCAAACACGGGCAGGATGGAAATCCCACACGGGCGTGCGACCCTGGCCGTGTGGGAAGCCTGAAGATCGAACTAATTGATACGCCGCGTTTTGACTCACACGGGCAACTGGGTATGCCACACGGCCGTGTGGCCCAGCCCGTGTGAGTAGGGAATTCCTGGTTTTAACCCAATTTCGGGCTGCAAGAGAGAGAATCGGACTTTTTGAGCAAAAAACAGAGCCCTAGAGAGAGAAAGGACGAAGAACACATCCTAGAAGCTATCTTGGAGCTGGGTTTCATCAAATCAAGCTTGGAGATCGTCATAGGAGTGGAAATCATCATCCCAGAGCAGATTCTTCCCAAAAGTATGAGTATGACTGCTTTGTATCTTGTTTTCCTCTCTCTCTCTCTCTCTATGGAGTAGAACCCCTCTCTCACTTGGGGATGAAGAACCCTAGTTCTATGTGTTAAGGATTGATTGTAATGACTTGGGATGATAATACTGTTTGATTTTAATCGAATGATGCATGTTTATTGAGTCAATTGAAGTCTGATCAACTTTTCATGATTCCTGCTGCAATCTGAGATAGATAGAATCTGATTAGGTTGCTAGAGTCTCATCATTCGGTAGTAGGAGATTGGCTATACGAGAGTTAGCCAGTTTACTGCTTTGTACTGGAATCTAATTCCAGTAGTGGAGTTCTGTTCTTACTGCTTCAGCTTTCTATCCCGGTGAAGACTAGTCGTCTGCCGGGTAGTTAGACTGAGAGGGCTTGGTCAGCTTAAGAGATTCCAAGCTACTGTCGGATCTTCCGCAGTCTAATCAACAGTAAATCAACCCAGGGAAATACAATTGAAACCTAACTAAGGAGCTAGGGGGACTCATTCCCGAGTGACTCTTACCTGCTTGAGAAAACCGTACCAATTCCTGCTTTCTTTCTGCTTTTGTTTTTAAACAACAATCACTTACTTTAGTTGGCTAGATAATAGATAATCACTGAGTAAGCAGTAGATATAGACCCCGGGTTGATAATATCACTTGTCACTTTACTGCATTCCCGGTCTGTGATTACACTTGGTCGCAGATTGGTGTTGTGTTTTAGAGCATCAGCTGCGTGAAGAATATGAGGCGCATCTCGAAGATGAGAAGAGGGCGCACGCGAAGTCAAAAGTTAAGCTGGAGAAGGAGAAAGTTGAGCTGGAAAATGAGGCAGGCGCCCTGAGGAGCGAGATGGACATTCTTAAGGAAGAGAAGGGCGCCCTGAAGAAGGAGAATAAGCACTTGGGCAGGGAGAATAAGAAGCACTTGAGTGCGATTCAGGCGCTTAAGGAGGAGAAGCAGGCACTCGAGACGGAGAAGCAGGCGCTCGAGATAGAGAAGGAAGTGCTGGAGGCCCAATCCGCGGATTTCGCGAAGTCGAGTGCTGGCCAGGCGCTCAAGGCTGATGCTGCTCTGAACAACATTCTGCTTTTGCGGAGGAAGCTCGCCTCAGATCATCCCGACCTCAACTGGGACCTTCAGTCCATGGTGAGTTTCGTCATCTCCCATATAGACGAGGCGCCTGCAGAAGACGAGGCGCCTGCAGAAGACGAGGCGCCTGCTGATGGCGACAGAGATGAAGATTAGGGCAATGGTGATTCTCCTTCCGACTCCGATAATGAGGCGCCTGCGGGGTAGTGCCCAAGACTTGTATTTTTTAATAACCCAATTATGTGTTAATCTTTTTCCAATGCAATGGTCGTGGGCGCCTGATAAACAATTCCCTTGCCTTGACTTTTGGTTATGCCTTGTTTAGGCGCCTTCAGATCGACTGTTTATGGACTATTTTCTTTTGATTGGCGCCTGTTTATGCAAACTTTCATAAATTTTCATACCTTTGTCTGGCTATGTTAGGCACCTGATGCGCATACGTGTTGCCTGACTGACAAACTATTTTCTACCTTATATCTTTGAGGCGAACAACAAATAATTCTGCATGCCCCTAGTCTTGCGCTTGTACCATTAATTTCAAGGGTGCAAGCGGGTGGGCGCTATGTTGGGCGCAATGTATTGGGCGCAAATGTATGGGCGCTATATTGGGCGCAATGGGGTATTCCGATGCCAAATTTCGTAGATAATAATTAATCCGATTTTGGAAAATGGGCGCAAAATCTGGGCGCTTTACATGGAGCGGGCGCAAGTGGGGCGCTTTACAAAATTACGGGCGCAAAAAGGGCGCTTGTGACAACTCAACAGAAACCTACTAATCAAAACAAGCCCTCCCCAGAAACGCCTTTCTACTTGCTTTCAGATAGGCGCCTGAATGTAACACCCCATCGACTATGGCACAACGAGCTGCCTTTCGTCGCAAGCGCCATGCTTCTTTCGGGTCCTCTGGCACCACTCCTTGGGTGAGAAAAAGCCATATTGGAGCAATCCATCCTTCCCTTTCTCCTGCCGCGAGAGATGCCATTACCATCTCCTCATGTGGCACATCCTTCGTTACGATCACCGTCCGACTTTCCTCAAAGTCCATAGCCGTTGCTAACTTGGCAAGGCATCTGCATGGGCATTCTCCTCTCTTTGAACGTGTGTGAATGTCACGTCACGGAACCAGGGGCACTTTCTGCGGACGGCATGCACATAAGCTCCTAGCGTTTCTTCCTTCACTTCATATACCTCATTCAACTGGTTAACCACCAACGCCGAGTCGGTTTTGACATTCACTTTCTGGGCGCCTAGCTCTCTTGCAAAGTGAAGCCGCGCAAGGACGGCTTCTCTGCGGCGTTGTTTGTTTTAAGGGTTGCGAACCGTAATGCCACCTCATGCAAGGCGCCTAGCAGACTGATGAGGACTATACCAGCCCCCGCTCCTGCCCTGATTGCCGCTCCGTCGACATGTACCTGCCAACATTCCTCCACGCTGGCTCCCCCATCAGCTACGCCTTCAGCCGTAAAATCTGCCAATACCTCAGCTTTGATAGCTGGTCGGGGCGCATAGTGTATGTCAAACTCGCTGAGTTGCACGACCCACTTCACCACGCGCCCGGACACATCCATTGATCCCAGTACCGTCTTGAGGGGAAGATTTGTGAGCACCACGATACGATGAGCCTGAAAGTAGGGCCAGAGTTTGTTTGCTGCCATTACTACCGCCAACGCCGCTTTCTCTATAGGCGCATACTTCGTCTCATGACCCACCATGGTGCGGCTCACATAATACACCGGTTTCTCTTCACTTATCAATGGATCTTTGGATATGAGAACCGCACTCACAGCGATGTGAGACACGGCTATGTACAAGTATAGCACCTCCATAGCCTTGGGTGCCGTCATTACCGTGGGCGCCGTGAGCAGCTTCTTCAAATCTTCGAAAGCCTCGTTACACTCATTGGTCCACTTGAATTTGTTAGATTTTTTCAAAACTTTGAAAAAGGGGGCGCCCCTGTCGGAGGATCTTGGGATGAAACGCCCCAGCGCTGCCAGTCTCCCCGTCAATACTTGTACCTCCTTATGCGTCCGTGGGGGACCCAAACTCATTATGGCCTCGACTTGCTTGGGGTTAGCCTCAATTCCCCGCCTTGTTATCATGAACCCCAAGAATTTCCCGGCCTCGGCCAAGAACACACACTTCTTGGGATTAAGCCTTAACCGAAAGTGCCGCATTGTCTCGAAAGTTTCTCGTAAGTCCATGATGTGGTCTTGGTGCCTGCTACTCTTTACAATCAAATCATCCACATATGCTTCCACATTCCTTCCTATTTGTTTGCGGAAAACTTGGTTCAACATGCGCTGATATGTTGCCCCGGCGTTCTTCAACCCAAACGCCATCACTCTATAACAGAAGTTTCCGAAAGGTGTCATGAAAGCCGTCTTTGCCATTTCTTCCTCTGCCATAGGTATCTGATGGTATCCTGAGAACATATCGAGGAAAATAAGCGCCTCATGGTAAGCTGTTGCGTCCACAAGCAGGTCAATGCGCGGCATGGGGTATGCGTCTGTGGGGCATGCTCGGTTAAGGTTGGTGAAGTCCACACACATCCTCCAATCTCCCGACGATTTCGGGACAAACACCACGTTGGAAAGCCATGTGATGTACCTTGCTTCCTCCACAAATCCCGCCTCGAGCAATCTATCGACTTCTCGGCGAAGTGCCTCCTCCTTCTCTTGGGACAGATTTCGGCGCTTCTGTTGAACAGTCCTTTTTCCTTCCTCCACAGCGAGCCGGTGCACTGCTACCTCAGGAGACACTCCGGGCATGTCCTGGGCGCCCCACGCAAACAACTCCCCAAACTCTCGCAACAATTCGATTAAAGGCGCCCTCATCACTTCAGGAGCCTGCTCTGATACCTGCACTTGTCTCTCTGGGCGCCCCTCATCCAAGGCCACCACAAGCTCATCATCCACGGACTCCGCCCTAGGCGCTTCCTCAAAGCGAACATCGATAGTGTTGACTCTGTGCTTACGGACGCGGCTCCTTGGGTCCTCTTCTCGCGCATACTGTGGAACATTCCTTCCTCGGGAGATGCCAATGCCCTGGGGCGCTACAAATTTCAGCATTTGGTGACAAGTGGATGCTACCCCATTGAATTGTGCTAGGAGTGGTCGACCAAGTATCACGTTATATGGCGAAGGACAATCCACAATCCCGAACTCTACCGAATGCATCACACAATGCGTTTCATCACCGAGGGTCACGGGCAGGCGCACGCGTCCGATGACTTGGGCTGGCGCTCCCGAGAACCCAATCAACACAGAACTCGAGGGGCGCACTAGCTCAGGCGCTAGCTGCATGCGCTCGAACGTGCTTTTGAAGAGGACATCCATCGAACTGCCGGTGTCCACCAACATTCTTTTCACCTTACACCCTGCTATCACCCCTTGTATCTCCAAGGCCTCTTCCGATGGGACTTGGCATGCTTCATCCGGTTCTTGATTGAAGTGGATGTGCACCGCTGCCCTGGCCTCCAACGATGCGGACCTCAGGCGCCTTGTTCTCTCCAACTTCTCCCTCAAATCGAGTGTGCCGGTTATGGATTCGACCGTTAGCCTGATGCGACTAGGCTCCCCTTCTTGGTCAACTTCAAACGGGGGCGGCGGTATCACAGGCTCCTGGTGGGTCTTCCCTTCTTGGTCAACTTCAAACGGGGGCGGCGGTATCACAGGCTCCCGCTGGGTCTTCGGTTCTTCGGCTCTTCGGGCGCCTTTTGGATCATCGGCGCCACAGGCGCCGGCCTGGCCACATAAGTTCGATGGGTCCTGTCCTCCACTCTTCTCACGAAGTCGTTGAGCATGGCCTTGTCGGCTAAAGTCTGAAGTTCGGCCTTAAGTTGGTAGCAGTCAGCCGTATAGTGCCCCTTGTCGCGATGGAAGTCATAGTATCTGTCAAGATTTTTCTCGTTTGGTTGGCCGCGCATGGGCCACGGCCACCGTATATGGTAGCCACTGTCCTTCACACATTGTAGCACATTTTTGAGGGTATCATTGTACTCCGTAAAATTTGCAGCACTCCTTGGCACAGGGCGCGACGCCTCTGGCCTCCTTTGCGGACCAAAATTTCCAGACATGGGTCTGGGCGCCTGCCTTGCCTCCACTTCATCACCCCTTAGGCGCCTTTTCTCGGCCCTTCGTGCAGCCAACGTTTCCTCCAACATGATCACCTTCTGCACTCTCCGGTCCAATTCTTCGGTGGACACCACATCTTGCTTAGAAAAGACTCGGCAGAGTTCTTTGCTGGATGTGCATGCATCCAGGCAAACTCCTAATACTGCTGGTTGGACATCCTTGACTGCCATGGCGACTGAGATCCACCGATCGTAGAATTCCCTAAGCGCCTCCCCTTCCCTCTGCCTCACTTTGAACAGTGTGCCTATGGTCAACGTTCGGCGCTTCCGACTTGCGAACTTGGACAAGAATAACTCAGCGAACTGCTCAAAACACTCTATGCGCCCCTCCTCGATTTGATGGTACCAATCCAAGACCACACTCGCAAACGTGGATGGAAAGACCTTACATAACGTGGCGTCCGAGCTGTTGTAAAGTTGCATCTTCGTGAAGTAGCTATTCAGATGATCCTCTGGGTCGGCCACCCCATCGTAACTGGGTAACAGAGGAATCGTCGTTCCCGCCGGTTCCATCAGGATGCTTCGTGCCAGGGGTTGACGAACGCCGAACCGCCTGGCAATCCTCCTAGGCGCCCATACGTCATCAGGTCTCGTCTGCGTGTGCTCGGCGGGCAGTCTACAGGCGCACGGACGCCCATGCATATCGTGTCCCTGCTCGGTGTGGTGCGGAAGTCCGTGTTGCTGTGACTCCGAGTCTTCCCCCGCCCTTTCTCGCTTTCTCAATCCGGGGCTGTACATCATCATGTCTTCACTTCGCTCCCCCTCCAACTCCCTCCTGAGCGCCGCTATGGCCCGATCTTGGTCAGCTATGATTCGGAACAGCTCTCTCTTCGTCAAGGATTCCCCCTCATCCGCTGACAGGCGCCCAGGGCTCCCTTGCTCCTCCACGTCCATGCTCAACTCATGACTCCGCTGACGCTTGCCCTCCTTGTGATTCGAGTTCCCCGATTTTGAATTATCCTCCCCCTCATTTGCTTCGTTCATGTTTTCCATGCGCCCCCTTCCTGGCGCGCCAATTGTTTGAGCGAAGTACCCTCCGGGCCCACCTCTCCGGAACTCCGACTGATGAACTTCTCCCGTGGCGCCTAGATCCTGCAGAGATAGGCGCCTAAAGGGCTTTGGGATGCCCGTTAGCACTCCAACGCTCAAGTCAGTGCCGAATTTAGAGAGATAAGTGCTTAGAGAGATTTTAGTGAGAGAAGCCAACCTGCTTAAATGCTACCTACCGAGTACTATTTATACTCGTCGAGGCCCCGACCAGGCTCCTAGAATTCAGCTCCACGTCAGCGCGTCATTAAATGCTCGGTACGGCCCAACAGTCGGGCGCCTCCACGTGGCAGCTCCTGGGCTCCCTGCCCCTGGCACCTGCATGACCACATAGCTAGGTGGCATGCCCTCAGCCTTCTAGTCCCCGCTCCATTCTTGTCGTTATGCGCCTGTGGATCCTCGAATGGGCCTTACTTCAACCTTTCATCCCCATCACCTTGCACTGAAGCGGGCTTGGGCCTAACCAGCCTCCATGGACCCCTGTCCCCCAATGGCTCATCTATGCACACACCCAACAGAAATCAACATTGAAAGAAGAAATTATCTTCCTTTAATACCTGGTAAGGGACTCGAACTCTTGTAATTAAAAGGTATAAATTGTTCTCCATATATGAAGTTTGGAAACATGAATAGGTCTCATGATTTCCATGCCCATAAAAGAATTGCGAGCTCACAAAAAATAAATATATAATAAGGTTGTTTGAATAGTTCAGGACACAAATAACACCTTCTCGATAATACGAGTTTCTAGTGGTGTTAGCCTCTAAATTAACCATAAATTCCCACATACTTATAACAATTATTTAGCTTATATATTCTCAACGCCTATGATAATTAATACAATAAGAGAAAGGGTCCAAAGGAATCAATTGGCCGAATATACTTACAACAATGTTGAAGATTTGATGCAAATTAATTGAACTTGATATCTTTAATTGACCTTAAAAGCAAAGAAAATAATTACTAAGCCACACGTGATGCAATAATCTAATTATACATTCACATATACATAACTAAATTAAAGCTAATAAAAATTCTAAAAAAGCCTTTTTCTTAGATTGAAGAGTTTTTTTTAGCTCCGGGAAACTCAGAGCATGGGAAAAAACCAGCCATTATGAATTAGGTTCGCCGATCGTATGTCGGCGGGATCCCTGACGCTGGATGAGGCCTCTCCCCCTGTTGATTCGGTTGTGGGACAACGTCGTCCACCATCACCTACATCATCTCCAAACCCTAAAGGGGAAAAGGAGGCGCAGCAAAGCAAGAGGAGAGTGAGACCGACGGTCGCAGCCTTCCCGGAGGTTGTTGTGTCAGACGAGGTACGGGAGGATGCGGACACTGCCACAAGAGATGGAGCAAAGCCGAACATCCCCCGACAACGGGCGCTGCTCGCCGGCTTTTTGGGGATATGGCACAAATAGATATATGATACGTAGCTGATTCCGACTCAGAGGATGTGGCTGCTGCAATCCTAGAGGATTCGAGGGACGCAAGTCGGGACGACGATGAGGACCCTTTGTGCCCGCCGATCCATTTTTCGGCAGCGAAGGAGCGCCAATATTGCCGCGAGTGGAGATCTGCATTGGGTTGTCAAGGTCTTAGGGAACACCTCGTTGTATACAGTAATATCCAAGAGACTGAATAGTATGTGGGCTCGAGCTGGCACAATCCAAGTGTCTTCAGCAAAAAATGGCTATTACATTGTGCAATTCACAAGTGGGATTGATATGAGAGAGCGTTGACAGGAGGTCCATGGATGATGGGAGAACACTACCTAACGGTTCATACTTGGGACACAATTTTCAATCTGTACAACCATGAGATCTCGTCAACGCTGGTCTAGGCGAGGATGTTGGACTTCCCTGTGCATTATTTCCACGTGGATGCATTCATGAAGATAGGGAAACCTATGCGGGTGAACCAAGCCACTCGAACGGGGACTCACTTGGATTATGCTCGAGTTTGTGTTCAAGTGGACCTAACACCACCGTTGGTGTCAAAATTCAAGATTAATGGGATCAAGTATTTCATCCAATATGAGGGGCTTGAGAAGATTTGCCTCAAGTGTGGGAAATATTTTGATCGAACATCATGTATATGCAATGTCCCACAGGAGGCGATGGAAACTGATCATACCCCGCCAGTGGAGAACCCACAACTAAAAGAGACGGAAGCTCCATATGGAGAATGGATGATCACCAAACGGAAGCCGCGATCGAACAAAAGAGAAACCCAAGTTCAATCAAGCAAAAGAGGAGCTAGCTCGTCCCAAAAGACTAATACCCAACAGTTGGGATCTCATTTTCCCATGCTGCATGGCAAGGAGGAAATAAGAAATACATCCCATGCATGCACGACAACCAAGGAGGGGGTAAGGGGAAGACTACGCGGGAGGGATCCCCAAGATTGGGGAAAAGCAGGTTCAGTCAAGTGAATGGGAAGCTGCGAGATCACAACCACTGAAGCAAACAACAGTGATAGCTACCGCGCCCACCTGCAGTGAGCAACAAGAAAAAAGTGTGAGTACACAGCTGTTGGAGACTCAAGTGACGCAACAACCCATGAGATCCCCAGCCGAGGCTATGCCCGAGGCTTCCCCTATGGATACAGGATTAGAGCACGAGGTTCCCACGAATCCTACCCAACTGGATGCGTATAACCAAACACTTCAGTCAGTAGCACAGGGACGACCCCCCAAGCCATGATCATGATCCAGCCCTGCTGCGCGATGAACGTGGACAAGTGACGACGCGATCAACAGTATTGGGGAGTTTGGGAGATGCCTCCATCCCCAACAGTGAACCCGGGGAGTTTTCTTACCTTACCCAAATCTCTTTTAAATTAATTTCAAAATATTTGTTTGGAATTGTAGGGGTGCGGGTGGTAGATGCTTTGTTTGTGTTTTTAATGAGTATAAGAGAAGGCATAGGCCTCATATAGTAGTCATCGTTGAACCACGCACTAGTGGGGATACAATTACGGATGTGATTGAGCAATTAGGTTACGATAAGAAGTTATTTGTTGATGCTACGGGGTTTTTGAGGGTAATTTGGGTTCTCTGGAACTCAGCTGATCTCACTATCACGGAAGTAAAACTTCACCGCCAGTTTATTCATGTGTAGGTCGAACATCCGTGGGCTCGTGCTAACAAGTGGCTCCTCACGATAGTTTATGTGAACCCAGCTCCCATGCAACATCGGGAGCTATGGGAGGAAATCATACAACTTTTCGGTCGACCAGGATAAGCCATGGCCGCTAGCAAGAGACTTCAACTCCATTCTGCGTTCGACAGAGAAGTTGGGTGGTGCAACTTTCGACGCGGGTCGCATTCGCGATTTTCAAGATTGTGTTCATGATTCCCGGTTGCTTGACTTGGGTATTAGAGTATGGGTAGTACGAGTAGTATTATGTTATACTACGAGTACTGTTATGTAATTGAGAAGTGTTATATTCCTAATCAGAGTCGTAGAAATTAGATAATTACCGTATTAGTGTTAGGGTTATTATAGAAGTCTGTCTCTGTACTCTATATAAACCTTTGTGGTACTCTATATAAACCTTTGTGGTATTAGTAATAATACCAAGAGTTTCCACCATATTTTCGATTTCCCAACATGGTATCAGAGCCTGGTTAAAAACCTAATCGAAAAACCCTAAGCTTTCTTTTCTTCTCCGTCCGCCACCCACCATGAGTCCCAAATCGCTCGGAATTTAGTTCTTTCCGTTCCCTGCTTGTTCCTTTGTTGCTCCAATTATCATTAGTACTTCTCTTCCTTTGTTAGCTTTATTGGGAAATAAAACAAAACCCATGGTTTTGTCGTGTCAACTTTTGTTGCAGCCAAAATGCCATATCCGCCTCGAGTTGTAGAGACCATGTGTAATTGCTTCCGCGTTCCATTGTCCTGGAGTTTGGTTGATTTATCAAGTTCCCATTGTTCTTGTTGGTTGAATGAAAGAACTCGATGTTGCTTCTGTTTTATGTTCGGCTTGGGAAGAAAGGAGTCGCCAATAATCCAACAACTTCCTCCTTTTGGTGTTTCCGTCAGTAAGTCTCTCCCGATATGCCTTCGTGACTTGTCCTTCAAGAAATTTGGAATCTTGTTATCGTTCTATTTTATGGTGTTGTTCGGAACACCTTGGTTAAAGATGTTGAACGGAACATCTCTGTTTGATAAATGTTGTCCGGAGCATGTTTGGTATGTTTCTCCGTTTCGATGATGCTATTCAGAGCATCCTGATCGCCATGTTGCTGTTAGGAGCATGTGGTTATGTTTTCGTTTCGATGATGCTATTCGGAGCATCTTTGGTTTGTTTTCATGATAGTGAATTTCTGAAGCATCTATGCAGGAAAAGTATGAGAAGGCAGTTTTGGCAAGAGATCTCGTTACATCCAGTTCATCACTATCAACGTCTTCGTGAGGAGTGGTTTTCTTCGACATCGACGTGGAGTTTGTGATTTGTAGTAGTTATCAATGTCTTTGTTATAGTTTTTTATTTTCTTTTTGTGTTAGTTTTGTCTCAATTTTCAAATTGTTGGTAAGTAATTACCATCAATTTTGGGAGGGTATTAGAGAATGGGTAGTACGAGTAGTATTATGTTATACTACGAGTACTGTTATGTAATTGAACAGTGTTATATTCATAATCAGAGTCGTAGAAATTAGATAATTATCGTATTAGTCAATGTTGTCACAACCGAACGGAGCATGACCTGGTAACGTGAATGGCTCGAACTTTAGCGGTCCAACCAGTATTAGACCGTTAAAAAATTGTTAGAGAACTGGTATCTTATAAACGATAATATCATAAGTAGAAGATATATAAGGTAGTAACTTAACAATTTAATGACTAAAAACAAATTTACCTTTTTAGGTATCAAGTAGTAATTTTTTATATTATATAATTACCCCTTAAAGGGAAAAACCCTAACCCAATTCAGCGCCACCCAACTCTTCTTCTTCTTCTTCTTCTTCTTTCCGAGAACCCCCGCCGCCCCAACTCTTCTTCTTCCTTCTTCTTTCTTCCGAGAACCCCCTCCTCTGCTGCTCCAAACTCAACATTGAGGAAGAGCGTCGGCGGCTCCACACGATGGGCAAAAGCCCCAACAATCGTCGAAGCACGGGCGGACAACGAGAAGCTGAAGGCGAGATCGGCAGCGAGCTTGCCTCCTCGTCACGGGATAGATCTCTCGCCGGAGAACGAGTTGCAGGGAGGCCGCCTGAGAGGGACTCGCAGAGGAAGGAGGAATCGGATGACAGGAAGTCGTCGTTGCACCGAGCCGATCAACCCAACATTCTTATTTTTTTTAATAGCAACGGACCGGTTTGGTGTCAAAAATCGGTTGGGCGGTTTGAGCGGCTCGAACGGTTACCGTTCCGGCCGCTCACAGACCGTTCTTTCCAGCCGCTCCGATTAATTGACTCTACCGAGCCGGGCTGGTGGTCGGGTGACGGTTTTACCGGTCCGACCTGCTCGACTCGGTCTTAATAACACTTGTATTAGTGTTAGGGTTATTATAGAAGTCTGTCTCTGTACTCTATATAAACCTTTGTTGTACTCTATATAAACCTTTGTGGTATTAGTAATAATACACAAGAGTTTCCACCGTATTTTCGATTTCCCAACATTGGGTTACAGTGACCCTCCGTTCACTTGGCTAACAACTTGTGGCTAGAGGAGAACCCAGATACTGTGATCCGACATCTCCCTCGTGTGAAGTCAGATCGTAGACCCATTCTGATATCGACGTGTCCCACACATCTTCCCGCGAGAGGAAAACCGTGATGGTTCTTAGCAGCTTGGTTAACACATGAGCAATTTAAACCCATGCTACAGACGACCTGGGCAAAGGGGACATCGTTTATACCATCTGTAGAAGCGTTCTTGAGGGACGCGAGACACTGGAATCACCATGTGTTTGGGCACATCCAGCGGAAGAAGGACGAGTTATAAGAAGGTTGGAGTGGCTAGAGCAAAGGAATGGAAATATGACCATGTCACCGCAGCTGGAGCGAACGAGGGAAGAGCTGGAAAACAATATTATTTCAGGAAGAACTGCTCTGGTGTCAAAAATTGAGACTCAAATGGACAGCTTCGGGGGACCGCAACACCTCCTATTTGCACTCGAGAACTCTTCCAAGACGGAAACGCAATAGGATTGTGGCACTAAAAAATCAGAATGGGGAATGGGGAGAGAATGAAGAGGAGCTCCAATTGTTGGCCAAGTTGTTCTTCTTGGACTTGTACATGGATAAGAACACGGATTTCCAACCCTTGGAACGTGCCTTCCTAGTCTTGGGCGAGGCGCAGTGGCAGCCCCTAATGCTGGAACCGACACCAGAAGAAATCCATGCAGCAATTCAGTCGATGGGAGTGATGAAAGCACCAGGGATCAACGGGTTGAATCCCCTCTTCTTCCAAAAATGTTGGGCCACGGTAGGGGGGTCTTTGGCAGAGCTGGCGAATAAATGTTGGGAGGACCCGAGCAAGGTCAAAGAGATCAATTCCACGATCTTAGTGTTGATTCCCAAGATCCCAACCCCGACTCTCATTAAGCAATTTCGCCTATCAATCTATGTAACATGGAGTACAAGGCTATAACCAAGTGCCTAGTGGAGCGTCTGAAGCCTCTGATGCCTAGCCTAGTCCATGAGACCCAGACGAGATTTGTGCTGGGACGCCATATTACTGACAATATTTGAATTTGCAGGAGGTTGTTCATTCCATGTGGGCCAAGCAGGGCCGACGGGGTTGGATGGTTCTCAAAGTGGACTTGGCCAAAGCCTACGATCGTATAAGATGGGGTTTTGTGCGAGATACTCTGGAAGCTGTGGGTGCCCCACCTGGTTTCATTGAGGTCACCATGGCGTGTATTACGCCTGCAAGCATGCAAATCCAGTGGAATGAAGGACTGACCAGCGCATTCCTCCCGTCCCGAGGACTGAGACAGGGGTGTCCTATTTCACCATACATCTTTACCTTATACATGGAGAGGTTAGGGCACTTAATAAATGAATCGGTAAGGGCTGGGTCATGGCAACCGATCAAGCTTACTAGCTCGGGCCCAACTCTCTCACTTTTATTTTTTGCATATGACATTATTTTGTTTGGTGAAGCCTCGACCCAGCAAGTGCAAGCTATCCTGCAATGATTTGAGAGATTTGGAGCAGCTTCGGGTCAGAGAATTAGCAAACCAAAGTCCATAATATACTTCTCTAAGAACGTGATCACAAAGAAGAGGCAAGAGCTTAGCACAAAATTGGAGATCCCGCAGACTAAGAACTTGGGGCGCTACTTCGAGGTTTTGGTAATCCACGATATAGTATCCAAGGCCACCTACAACGCCCTTATTGATAAGGTGGACTCACGTATTGCATGATGGAAAGTGGATAAACTGAGTCTGGCAGGACGAATAACTCTATCACATTCAGTTCTAGCTTCACTCTCATCATACACGACGCAGACTTCGTTCCTTCCAGCAAGTGTGCGCGCTTACATTGATAAGAAGATTCGTGCTTTCATTTGGGGAATCACGGAGGGCAGTAGGAACGTACACTTGGTGGATTGGGAAACTGTATGTCGACGAAAGAAGAAGGCGGTTTGGGACTCAAGACGGCAACTTGTTCCAACCAAGCTTATATGCTCAAGTTTTCTTGGTGGTTGGTAACGGAGCCAAAGATTTGTGGGCACGGGTAGTCTTGAACAAGTATATGCGGAGAACTGATGCAGGTCTTGTCCCTCGGAGTAGTGGCCATTTGTCGAACCTGTGGCGCAGTGTCCTCCGGGTTTGGCACAAGATCGAGGAGGCAACTGTTTGGAATGTCCGAAATGGACGACAGACACGTTTCTGGAGTGACTGATGGCTTACAGAGGGAGAGCCTTTGGTGACCTTTTCCCTCGCAGTACCGACGGAAGACCTTGAGCTACCAGTGACGGACTTTGTTTTAAATAGTGAGTGGAATCATGTATATCTCAATCCTTATTTACCCCATGATGTGGTTGCGCAGGTGCTGCTCCACCCGGTGCCCCTGGAAAGCGATGAGGACGTCCGGTGTTGGAGGTTGTCGGCGGATAATGCATTCACTTTAAGTTCGGCGTAAGAGATCACCGGAGAGGCAGAACCAGCACAGCTTCACCACCACCCGAGATGGAGAGCTATATGGCGGATTCCAACCATACAACGAACCATAACGTTCTTATGGCTAGCGATGCACTAGTATTAGAGATACAATGTACTAAATTGTAAGAAATGAAACTCTACATAGATAGATTGTAATTAGGATAGGTACTGTTATGTAATTTGACTAGGTTAGTTAGTTGTTTCCTACTTATCAGGAGAACAGAGTATAAAACCAGAAACTCCAGCTGGTTCATGTACGTTTTTCTTTCCAATCAATGAAAGCAAGAAGCATTAATCAGAAATCTGACATGGTATCAGAGCTCCTCTGAGCGTTTTTCTGCGACTCTCTTTCTCGCTTCCGCATCTCTCTTTCTTCTTCTGAGTTGTTCTTGAGTTCGTTCATCAATGGCGATTCACGATTCTTCTTCTTCCGGCGACGAAGCCACAAATCCTCACACTGGAGGTCGCCAGAGCAATTCTGGTGTGATCTTGTACAAAGGCGTCTCGATCTCTGATCCCGCCTCTCCATTCTTCATTCATCCATCGGAGAATTGGGGTCAATGTCTAGTTTCTCAGCTGCTTACTGAGAACAACTTCTCCAGCTGGGAAAGGTCGATGGTTCTAGTTATCGACGGCAAGAACAAATTAGGGTTCCTCAATGGCAAAATCCCGCAGCCTGATGATGATTCTCCACTGCTCGAGCCTTGGAATCGCAACAACAAACTGCTCCTCAGCTGGATTCAGCGTTCTGTTAATCCAACGATTGCAGAGAGTATCCTGTATGTCACTACCGCCATTGGTGCCTGGACTGAGCTGCGTGAGCAATTCTCGCAGGGAGATTCTTTTCGCATAGCCGACCTTCAAGAAGCTATCTTCAATCTCAAACAAGGTACCATGAGCATCTCTCAGTACTATTCTAAGCAAAGAGCATTATGGGATCAGCTGGCAAACTATCGCTTTATTCCGGATTGTGATTGTGGACTCACTTGTCACTGTGTTCTAGCTTCTTTAAGGAAAGACTATATGAATGACAAAGTGATTAGATTTCTGCACAACCTGAATGATAGTTTCAATGGACCTCGATCCACAGTTATGCTCTTAGAGCCTTTACCTCCAATCAACAAGGTGTTTGCCATGATGGTTCAACACGAAAGGGAGAATGGTCTGTTACCTAAGCCTCAGCCTCATCCTAATCCTGATTCTGCCTCAGAGAGCATGGCATTCTTTACTAAGGCATCAGGGTCACACTTAGGGGTTCAGGGGGCTGGTCAGGGATTCAAGAAACAAGGAAAGAAACCTGTTTGCACGTTCTGTGGCTATACTGGACATACTGAAGATGTCTGCTACAAAAAGAATGGCTATCCGCCAGGTTATCAGTCCAAGAAAAGGCAACAAAATCCCAGGCAGGCAAACAGTGTCTCTACTGATATGCCTTGTTCCAATGGATCTATTGTGATCAATCAATCTGACTGGCAAAGCTTTCAGCAGCAGTATCAGAAGATGATGAGTTTCATGGCTCCACAACTGCAGCAACATAACCAGCAGAATAATCAAACTCATTCTCAGAATCAGTTCACTACTCAGCAGCATTATCCTCCAGCACCAGCTGCCTTTTCTGATGCTTACAATGCCAACAACCCCTCTCATTATTCAGCTTCCAATGATAGTGATGGTTCTGGCCAGCATCACATAATCAGTCGTGCTAATGCTGTTGCTTCTCAAGCTTTTGGCAACCCTGATTCCACAGGTACACCTCATTATGCTCTTAATATCAATTGCCATATTCAGAACAAATGGATTTTAGATACAGGTGCAACTGATCACATCATTTGCTCTTCTGCTCACTTTTTGCACTCTAAACTTGTTACTAATGTCTATGTTCATATGCCTAATGGTACTAAGGTAGCTGTTACTGCCATAGGTGTTGTTAAATACTCAGAACATCTCACATTGACTGAAGTTTTATTAGTTCCTGCCTTTAGTTTCAATCTGGTCTCAGTAAGTAAACTTGTCAGAAGCTCAACCATTTGCTTATGGTTTCACTACTCCTTATGCTTCATACAGGCTTACCCCAGTTTGACAATGATTGGAACAGCTAGTCTGATCGATGGTCTTTACCTTCTCCATCCTCCTTCTCAGACTAAACAGCTTCAACATACTCTTCAGCTCAACACTAAGCCAGCTTACCCTTCCAGAATAGCCTATTCTTCCTCTAAATCAAGCATAGACATATGGCATTATCGCCTTGGTCACATTCCAGCTTGTAAAATCTCTCAATTTCAAAACATTGATAGCAGCATTTCTGCACATTCTGATTTTCATTGTACTGTTTGTCCCATGGCAAAACAGAAGAGACTACCCTTTCCTACTAGTACAAGTAAATCAGTAGCTCCATTTGACCTTATCCATGTTGATATTTGGGGTAATGCCCCTATTCTTTCTTTACAAGGACATGCTTATTTCCTCACTATTGTAGATGATTTCACTCGTCATACATGGATATTCACCATGAAACACAAATCAGAGGCTCGTCCTATTATAATAAACTTCTTTGCTTTCATTGAAACTCAGTTTAAAACTACTATTAAAACCATTAGAACTGATAATGGTCTTGAGTTTCATATCCCTGATTTCTATAACTCAAAAGGAGTTATACATCAAACCACCTGTGTCTATACTTCTCAACAGAATGGTATAGTTGAAAGAAAGCATCAGCATATTTTAGCTGTTACACGTGCTTTACTCTTTCAAGCATCTTTACCTTCTAAATTCTGGAACTTTGCTGCAATGCATGCAGTTCACCTCATCAACAGAACACCATCAAACCTTCTGCAAAATTCTACCCCTTATGAGAAGTTACATGGTGTTCCATCAAGTCTTTCTCATCTTAAAGTTTTTGGCTGCCTCACCTATGCAGCAACAATTCAAGCAACAAGAAATAAACTTGATCCTAGGGCACAATCCTGCATTTTCCTAGGACATCCCCATGGAACAAAAGGCTTCAGATTATACAATCTGGCAACTCACAGCATTCTTATTTCCAGAGATGTTTCATTTCATGAAACCATCTTCCCATTTAAACTACAAAATCAACCATTTGACAGTTCACTTCCTTTACCTGTCTTTCCACCTGTCTATTCAGACTTGGACTTTGAAAAAGCTCACACTGAGTTTTCTTCTGAAGTTCCTCACTCAACTGCTCCACCATCAGTTCCCTTGCACCATTCCATCTCTGAGATGTCTTCAACAGCACCAGTAGCTGCACAACCATCTACTGCTCCTATTGATTGCTCTCAGTTAAGGAGATCAACTAGACAAATAATCAAGCCTGCTAAATTCAAAGATTACAAATGTAATCTAACCAGCCAGGCAACTCTATTTTCCAAAACCAGATATCCAATACAAGCAATGCTTTCATACAGTTCTCTAAGCACTTCCCACAGAAAGTTTGCTTTAGCCATTACACAGGTCAGGGAACCTAGAACATACAAAGAAGCTGCTAAATCACATGAATGGTTACAGGCAGTCAACTCTGAGTTTGCTTCACTTGAAAAGACCAAAACTTGGGTCCTTGTAGATCCTCCTCCTAATGTTCCTATAATTGGCAACAAATGGGTTTTTCGTTTGAAGTTTAAACAAGATGGTACAATTGATAAGTACAAAGCTAGGTTAGTAGCAAAAGGCTACACACAAACACCTGGAGTTGACTACTTAGATACATTCTCCCCTGTAGTTAAAATGACAACAGTAAGGGTCATTTTGGCTTTAGCTGCTATACACAAATGGCATCTAGAACAGTTAGATGTCAATACAGCTTTCCTTCATGGTGACCTCAATGAAGAGGTCTACATGAAACTGCCACCAGGTCTTCCTGTACATCCAGATGACAAAAATAAAGTCTGCAAATTAACTAAATCCCTTTATGGACTTAAGCAAGCAAGTCGTCAATGGTTTGCCAAGCTTGCTGCTACTCTGGAAAGCTTAGGATATCAGAAATCCCACTGTGATTACTCTTTGTTTACTAAACAACATAATCAATCATTTACTGCTCTTCTTGTATATGTCGATGATATCATCCTAACTGGTAATAACATGGAGGAAATTAAACATGTAAAGCATCAGTTAGATTTGGCCTTTACAATAAAAGACCTTGGTCCTCTCAAATATTTTCTTGGCATGGAAGTTTCAAGGTCTGATAGTGGTATTCACTTGTGTCAAAGGAAGTATACATTAGATTTATTGTCTGATACAGGGTTTTTAGCTTCTAAACCAGCTACTACACCATCTATCCCTGCTACACACTTGTCTGCTCATGATGGCACACCCCTTAATGAATCAGATCATAGTAGTTACAGGACTTTACTTGGTCGTTTTCAATATCTTTGCACTACAAGACCAGATATTTGCTACACTGTAAATCAGTTAAGCCAATTCGTTGATTCCCCCACCACTGTCCATGAACAGGCTACTCACCGGTTGCTGCGCTATTTGAAAACCACTCCTGCTCGTGGCCTCTTCTTTCCATCCAACTCTTCTCTTCGTCTCACTGCTTTTTCAGACTCTGACTGGGCTGGTTGCCCTGATACTCGCAGATCAGTGACAGGCTTTTGTGTTTTTTTAGGTGGTTCTCTCATCAGTTGGCGCTCCAAGAAGCAGCACACAATTTCCAGATCATCAGCTGAAGCAGAATACCGAGCCTTGGCAGACACTTCTCAAGAACTCCAGTGGATGACAGCTCTATTCAAGCAGCTCCCAGTGCAACCTCAGCAGCCCTACACAATCTACTGCGACAGTCTCTCTGCAGTAAAGATGACGCAGAATCCAGTTCAACATGAACGTACAAAACATATCGAAGTAGATTGCCACTTTACCAGAGATCAAGTCCTTGCCAACAAACTAAAAGTGCAGCACATCTCTACCACTCTCCAACTTGCGGATCCATTCACCAAAGCTCTGCCAGTTCATACTTTTGTTGAACTAGTTTCCAAGCTTAACCTGAAATCTATTCACGTTTAGCTTGAGGGGGGGTATTAGAGATACAATGTACTAAATTGTAAGAAATGAAACTCTACATAGATAGATTGTAATTAGGATAGGTACTGTTATGTAATTTGACTAGGTTAGTTAGCTGTTTCCTACTTATCAGGAGAACAGAGTATAAAACCAGAAACTCCAGCTGGTTCATGTACGTTTTTCTTTCCAATCAATGAAAGCAAGAAGCATTAATCAGAAATCTGACAAGATTGGCAAGTTAGGATTACTCATGTTTATCGCGAGGCGAACGTAGTCGCTGACTACCTCGCAAATTTAGGACATTCTCACGCGATAGGGGTTTAGGCCATTGCGGCACCGATGCTTCTCTTTCTTATTAGTTGTCCCATGACGTTGCTGGGGTTCAAGCAGCCTGTTTTGTTGTTGAATAAAGGTTGAGGCACCCTTTAAGCGCACCGTTTCTCACAAAAAAAAAGGGTTAATACCATTGGGAAACCCAAACTATAAAGAAAGTGGTGTTCCGAATTATTCAATATTGATATTTATTCCTGAACAATTTTTTTTTATAATGGCGAATTTTATTGATGAAAGGCAAAACGGGAATAAAAACAACAGACAGGGGAAGCAAAGGCTCATGAGGAAAGAACCAGTTTCCCACACAGAACATAAAGAAACAATGAAAAGAAAAAGAAACAAAGAATGAAAGAAAGGCTTAACGGATTGGAAACCGTTCCTGCCAAGGAAGAAGGTAAAGACAGCTAATCAGACCGGACCGACCCTGCTGTAAAACTTAGGTCACCCAATTCGTGGGTGTGCGGTCGCCGCTCCCGCTTTGGCGCGGCTAAACGCGCTTTCTTGAGAAATCGTACATAATTCGCGATTTTTCTTTTTACGGAGCGCGAATTATTTTCTTTAATCCGCGTACTACCAGCGATTCTCCTTCATGTCGCCTCCAGGATCGCTGAGGCTCTGAATCTCAGTTAGCAAGAAGATGGATTTCTGCCCAATCTCATGAAAGCATATGGGTATTTCTTCTGGTACTCTTGAAGCGATTAATCTGGAAGTGAACAGAGGCAGAGGAGCCTGACGATGGTTCAGAAAAGCTGAGTCACCACTGCTCCGACGAACGTCTCCCTCTACCTCTCTTCACGCTACTGCTACCCTCTCTAATGAAGAAGACGATTCAATTTCAGTTTCAATCGTACCCATCAATCCAAATTAAGTTCAATTAATTTCTTCCATTTCTTGCAAAAGGCAGACTGTTGGGCGATTACCTGGAAATGGAAGCCTAACCAAACTCGAACCTAGACATGCATGGCGCACCAGAGTAGCGCAGGGGAGGCTGAAGCCTAACGAAATTAACATTCAGACACTGGGATCTTTGGGCAAGAAGGTTTGGGATTTGTGGTGTGGTGAGAGATATCAATGGCAATTTATTATGGGTTTTACCAAAAAGGAACGAGGAAAGTGTAGCGTAGAGGAGGCTGAAGCCAGAGCTTTGCTTATGGAAATCTTGGAAGAGGAAAAGAGAGGATTAAGACCTCTGATTGAAGTTAATTTGGATCTTTCTTCTCCCTCTGTAGGTGAAGCACGAATGAAAGGGAAAGAACTAAGAAGAGCTGGTGGTTGGTCTTTCGTCTCCCTCTGCCAAATGAAGTGACTCATTGGTTAGCCCACCTCCTTTTGAGCTTGGATCAATGTACTTCGTGGGCCAATATAGAGCAAAATGTGTTGTTATTGCAAATGAGGCTACTTGTGAAACTCATTTTAATTTATTTAATCCAGGTTCTTATAAAAAAGACCTTCAATTTCGTTTAGTTTAAGTGCATTTTTGGTAACGGATACTTTCGTAATTTGATTTTAGTGGACCTTTTGGATAACAGAGTTTATATGGGATAGCTGATGGAAGGGGTAATTTGTAAAAACAAATATAGTTCAAGGTGTGTCGTTAAATAAATTAATATGATTTTGACGCTCTATTCACGCTTTCAATATTGAGTATTTGAGAAATCGACGCTCTGACGCTCTCGCTCTTGCTCCCGCTTCACGCTCTGGTTACCTAATGTAAAACACGCTACATACATCAGACATCCAAAGCACACATAAGAAATCAGACATCCAAAACACATAAATTAGGATAAAAACTCAGCAAGCCAAGAAGCAGCATGTTCCTTGTCGATCTTGTGATGAGCAGTAAGCCAATACACAACCATCTTGACTGATTTCCGAGCAATGATCATGGCAGCAGCACCATAATTTTTGAAAATCCTCTGGTTCCTCTGTAACCAGACTGACCAGAAAACAGCATGAAGAATACTGACATTGAACCACTCATCGATGTTGTTGGGGGACAAAGAAGGTCTATTGCTAATGACAGAAGATACATCTCCTTGCAAATTACCAATGAAGCTCTTCTTTGCCTTGATAATACTCCAAGCGTCTTGAATGAACTCGCATCTGGTGAAAATGTGATCAGCATTTTCCTCTTCATTATGGCAAAGAGTGTAGCGGTTAGCAAGATGCGTCCCTCTTCTCTTAATAACGTCCATCGTGAAGATCTTTTTAAGCCAAAGAGTCCACATGAAGAAACAAATTTTGCTAGGAATGAAGGGCTTCCAAATAGATGACGCCTCAAAGTTCTGGAAGCCATGGAATTTCTCAATGATAAGTTGATCATAGACTGAGCTAACAGAGAAATCGTTTTTTGGATTTGGTATCCAAGTGACCCTGCAAGGACTGTTAGGAGCAAGATGCAAATTTTCCATAATTTAAGTATATCAAACGCCTTTCTCTTTCTCTCTCCGCTCCCCCTCTCAAGCTCACTCTCAAATTAAGGTTCCAGATGTCCTGAACAATTTTTTCATTAGTGTTGATCTAGTTTGACCAGTAGGAACTCGTACTATCGAGAAAGTGTCATTGGTGTCACTAACTATTCAATATTTCATTTATGTCCCAACATATGATACATGTATGTCATTTATGTCCTGGCGATTTTGTTAACCGTTATAAATAATGATCGAGTAGACGGTGGTCAACTTGATGTTGACTTAGGAGCGGAATCAACGGAGATTAAGAAGATTTGGGGATTTTTGTAACTTTTTGTCTTTTATTTAATCCTTTTAATAATTTTAGATGAAAATATAAATAAAACTAGTATTTAAAATTTCATATAAGATGCCACATTGACACTCGTGAAGTTTATGTTAAATATTGACGGTCAAACTCGGTCAACACTAATGAAAAAATAGTTCAGGACATAAATGTCAATATTGAATAATTCGGGATACCACTTTCTTTATAGTTCGAGTTTCTCAGTGGTATTAACCCTTAATTTAGTTATGTATATGTGAATATATAATTAGATTATTTAAGCACATGTTTATAAATGAATTATTAATTAAAGAGAATACAATTTATTTGACAAATCTTTCGTACTTGTCAAACTATTAGCCAACCCTTTCAAAATACAAAATATTAAATAATTTTTTGTAATGCATCAACCTATTATTCATTTATCTGTTAGTGTTAGTAATTTTCTAATTATTTTATTAGTTAAAATACTAAAATTATAGAATGTTGACCTCCATGTATCTCTTTCAAGTCAGTATCATCTTGTCAAGTAAATATTACTTAAAAAAATTGCTAACTGAAAGTTAACATTTGGCTAATATTTTGTACTTTGAAAGGTTTGACTAAAACTTAAAATATTTGATTTGAATAATAAATTATAGTTATCCGTACTAAAATTGTCATAAATTCCTTGCTATACAACTTGTCGCTACCACTATCAATCTATCACACTAATCGACTATGAAATAGAACCACAACAATAAATGGTCAGGGATGGATAGTTAATCAAAGAACCACAAAATTATTATGTCTAAGGTTGTGCATATTATTATCATATTAATATTAGCAATTGTTTTTTACTTCTATGCCTCAAAGAAATTATCTCATGGAGATTCATCCAAACAACCAAATAGTACTTCAATTTAATTACAAGTAATTTTATTAGCATAACTATATACATCATACAATTTAATGTGTATCATGTCACGTGTGATTTATGAAAAAAGGGAGTCACTTTTATACTACCAGAAGGTATGGTTGATTCTGATCAATCTCTATCTGCAACGCATAATAAGTTTTCTTATGGCATGTACATCGATGTAACTATCGATTGCTTATAATCTCTCTAACTATTCACACTTTGCTCTTACAAAATTATTATTCTCTATTTTACAATTTTAGAAATTGATATGCACAAAAGATAGAGTTGAAGAGAATCGATCTACCATTGAGAAAATTAACAAAAAGAGAATATGCTTTTTAGGAAAAAGCGTATATATGGAAAGATTGTCAACATTCATGCTGATAATCCATTTATTTCATATTTGTTTTGGATTTATATGTTATCAAATTATAATGGGACTTTTAAGATTGCTTATTTTACTTATTCATATACAATACTTCAATATGAGATGAATAACTACAAACTAAGACAAATAGATTATTATTGATATTTGCAGTATTGTGCTTTCTTCATTTATTTTAATTTTAGAATTTTTATCAAATGTATATAGGGGTGTGCATTCGAGTTCGGTTTTTCGGGTTTACCCAAAACCGACCCGATTATATACATTTTTGGGTTCGGGTTCATTTCGGGTTTTGGGTTTTTCAGTTTCGGGTTTGGTTTTGCTTATCGGTTTTTTGGGTTTCGTCTAAAAACCTCCAATGAATAGAACTCATCCCGTATTCTTAAGCGTTCGGGTTTTTCGAGTTTCGGTTTTGATTTAACCGAACCCGAACCCGATAAGGAATTTTCGGGTTTCGGGTAACCGGAACCCGCAAGTCCTTATCGGGTTAGGGTTCAGTTTTAGGTTTTCGGGTTTTTTCGGGATTCAGTTCGGGTAACCGAACCCTGCCCGAACTGACACCCCTAAATGTATATCTTATATTTGAGCTTTAATTTTATTGAAGAAGTGAACCTCTCTCCTCGAAGGCAGCCTCTAGAGATTTTGAATATTTGTTTGCAAAGTATATCATCAAATCGGTAGTATGATGCCTACTAAAAAGAACAAACCAAAATTTGCCCAACTCTACATATATGACACTAACAATGAACACCAAAATCGGCGATTTTTTCCTCAACGGATCATGTTTCAAATACTTTTTACACTTCAATTATTCAACAATTAAAGGCGATGTTAGATTCAAGTAATCTTAGTAAACAAATTTCGATCTGCAAGGGATAGACTGAATGACACCATTGTCCAACAACTTGAAATTAAGTTGCTTGCTAAAAGAGAAGCGGATGGTAGAGAATGTGGCTTACCATCTGCAAAGGAGGTTGTTGCTTTAATTCTTGATGATCCTGGAGAGCAAACATTTTCTCCTTATATGTTGTACATTATCAAAGTTATGAACTAGAACAAGGTAGTATATATCATTCAAAAGTTTAATGACTTTGCAATATCCCATATCATTCCCACATTGTGAAGATGAATGGCACCCAAATATTCCATATTCTGACTATGAGGATGCATATGAACTTAATGAGAAAAATGTCACCCAATGTGATTTTTACAGTCATAGACTCTAAACAAGGCTGGAAGAATCAACTCATTATTATTATGTGGAAAGTTGTTCCAACATGTTGCTAATGATATGCATTGTTTGAGGTTGAGCTTTTGAATTGGATTAAAACAATCAAACAAAGTTACGACAACATTACTGCCAATGTCTTTTGGTTCTTACTTAAGAGGTGATTCAAATACTAGTTTGAGTGGAAAACATGTAATTTTAGCTTCATCACACACAAGTAATCTTCGATATAAGTATGAAAGCTTTGGGATGCTATGAGCCTATGACAATATGTAGATGGCAGGATATTCATATATTTTCATTGCATTTACGTGTAAACATGATTGTCATGAGATTCAATACATGCTGGATTTGAAAAAGGTCTACTCCTAGGAAAGATCCTAATAAAGTTGATGTCTTCGCAAGAGTTTCCAAGTTGAGGCTAAATTAAATTGTCGAAGGAGATTTTGGAGAATAATATTTTTTGGAAAAACATGTGCATGTAAGTTATATTCCATATTTTTACTTGAAGAATCCTTATTTTAGATTTGTTTGGTAATTATTTTCAATTTAGATAATTATTGATAATTTCTTTCATTGTAGATGTAAATAACAATTGAATTTAAAAAAACGCGTTCTACCTCATGCTCATTTATTAGTTTTCCTAAATGCGAAAGATAAATTCTATTGTCATTCAAAAAATAGATAATTATATATGTTGAAATCCTAAATCCTAAAGCAAATTATGCATGTTATGAAACAGTTACAAATGTTATTATGTTTCATGGCCCATGGGACATTCAAGGACCAAACGCTCCGTTTACAGCGTATGATGTATGTTCAAAATGTTCTTTGAAGAATACTACAGCAAAACAACTATATCAATGTCGAATTTTACAACAAATCAAGATTAGTTATTAATCTCATGATCTTTTTGTATCCTCATTAAATTGATCCTACATAATGTTTCAATTATGTTGGTATATCATTTTTTTCTTCTTCTCTTGAACCAATTTTAGTTTCTTTCGTTATTCATATTGTCACTGTAACAGAATAGTTACTATATATATTTACAGGAAGTAGTTACGATATTATGATGTGTTATCAAGCGGTCTTACTTAACTCTTTTTTTTTTTTTTTTGCGAGAGGTATCCCAATCCAAAGGGGAATACTTAACCATATTTTTATGGTGCTATGATTAAGAGAACTTTATTAGTAATATTTTTATTACTATATTATTATTGTTTAGTTAGGGATAGTGGTTTTTTGAAATTGTGGGAGTATAAGGCGTGTGTATTTAGGTTTAGGTATATTTTATTTGTGATGTAGGTCAAGCGTATTATTACTTTTCTTCATATTTTTATTTTAGACAAGTAACTCGCTAGGCCAAGCAAACAAAATTATCACCAAAATTTCATTTTTTTATCTTGGAAATATATAAATAAAAATATGTTGAAACCAAATTTTAAGAGTCAATTTATAACGCTTCATGATTCGAGATTTTTGTACTTTACTATTACATTTTTTGAATGTTTCTAAGTCAAGTGATTAATTTACTATGTTGTTTAGGACTATCAAGTATTTGTTAAACTATAAAATATATCACAAACCTAAAGACAGAAACAATGGCAACTTAGACATCTTAATCAGGTGGGGATGAAAAATAACATCAAAATCAAGAAAAATCTTCAGCAACTTCCGTTTATATAGATGAGACTAAAACATTTTTAGACTGTCGTTACACCATATCAGGTGAGGCATGCTAGAATTTTTTTAAGTTTGATGTTAGCTTTATTCACCTTTTGTGTTGTGTATATGCAAAGGTTTGAGGAGAATGACTAAGAGTTAAGTGTCTAAGTTGAGAAATACCAGCAAATGATCTTGAATGGCCTCTATCAATGACTAAAAATCCTGGGTTAAGGACTAAGCCTAGCTGGTGATAAAGGATACTTGGGGAGTTTGCTAGTTTCGAGTTAACTATGGTTGACAAATATAAAAAAAATTAGTGAAGGATTATGTACTTTAACAATTCGGCTAAAACATATTCACAATTGTCTTGAATTAAACATTAAGCAAGCTTAACGAAGATTTAAAATTGCGGTAGATAAATATTACGAAAGAGAGAATTTTTATTTGTGGGGAAACTCGAACTAACAACCTCCGGCATGAAGATATTGATAACACGGAATTGAAATAGAACACAAAACAACTAATTTTACATGGTATCCTCGATCCATTGATTGATCGAGACTAATCCACGGTGAGCTAGGAAGACCTCACGACTGACGTTTTATTATTTGAGGACTACATTGTGACGGCTTGCTTACTACAGGTTCGTAGCTAAGTCTTATATAGAGATAGACTAGGGTTAAAACCCTAATGACAACCAAGTTTCCTTCTTTGACAAAGACAAGGAAATTAGGGACTTAGAGGACAAGAATTTAATTATTTTTTACTAAATAAATAATATCCTCAACACTCCACCTCAAGCGAAGACATGAGTAACAAGAATGTCGAGCTTGAAAAAGAAAATGCGACGAACAAGCATGACAAGCTTGAACAACAAAACTCGAGATGAATAACATCTCGGACGAGGTTGAGTTGGAGATGACTGACTCTCTCACTCTGAACAACCTGATGAAGACGATTGACTATGTCTTCTAAACTTCCTGACGGAGACAGTTGACTACGTCTCTTGAACTCACTAATGGAGATGGTTGACTGCGTCTCTTGAACTTCCTAACGGATAGATAAACGTGGTCGACTTGATAACTGAGCTAGTCGACCGACGTATGTTGACCTCCTATCCCCGTTGTTCATGCTCCAGCTTGAAAGTTAGAATGGTGATGAATCAACATTGATCAATGTTGAACGCGGAGGGGACGATCGCTTCTTTGATCGTGACTGCCTCACTTGATGACTTGACAAACTTTGTTGACGAAAACTGTTCTATCTCCCCAACACTAGCCAGTAAAGAGACGACCACTGCAAGCCATGATTTTCTTCAACGCCATGACTTTGATATTGGTGAAGATTAGTATGGCGAAAATTTTCGACACATGAGACAAATGCAACTACAACAATGAAATTGCATACCCGAAAACATCCCCGCATAACTCGCAGCGATGTGGCCAGTGACATGACCTCTATGATCTTGATGACGACAAGACAAAACTTCTCGACAAATCAAAATAATGGTGGCTGTCTTTGACTGAACATTGTGAATTCAAAGTGAACTGGGCAGCCGACAAGCAGAGTTGACTGGAGATGGCTGAACTAATTAAGCTTTACATGGAACACGTAGTCACACATATTGAAGCTTGATAAAAGTTGACTCTGAATGCAACAAGACTAACGTGGGATACCCATGAGCAGCTGCAAAGAAACCATTGTGGCCTCCTCTTATAGAATTCCACTTATCATTCAACTCTCCAATTCCACACGAAGATAAAAGGTGGCAATGCAGACAAGCTTTCCACCAACCGAACTTCATGAACCCAATAATAAACGATCCGAATATTGAACAAGGAAGAAGAAGCTGAGGAATGAAGAAGGAGCACAGTTGCAGAATCAACAGGACAGAAACGTTTCTACTTTTCTGCCTTACACTCCATCCGACAGAGAGACCAAAGCGACGTCGTGGAGGTTCTACTTACTGTTGGGTGGAGTTGAAGGAGGCCAACCGAATGAAGACACCTGGCATCGTTTTATTACTGTGTTATGATTTTCAGTTTTAACAGACTTTTCCATTTTTACTGTTTGAGAACTTTACTCTGGTTTTACCTTGCTTGATCAGTATATAATGAGAAGCAGTAGCAAGAGCCCTCTTTGCGGGTTCCCCCAATCATACCGCCTTATTCCTCTTCTTCTTCCTAAAAACCCTAACCCTCTAAGGGTTTTCTATATGGTATCAGAGCTGGAATAAGTTCCAGCGTCCTTCCGCGATGGCGAACACGCCACCAAACCCACGAACTCCAAGTAGCGGTCTCAACAGTGGTGCCATTCCCTTCGGATCTTTTGATGCTCAAACAAGCGGCACTGGTGGATCCAACAATGGAGGAAATGGGCGACCATATCTACTCTTTGGTAACCCTTTTTATATTAACCCAAACGAGAACATTTCTCAATCTATTGTTTCTGAGAATCTGGATGGCGCTAATTACCAGATGTGGCAAAGAGCTGTTCGTATGGCTTTGAAAACCAACACACAAACTCGGTTTTATTGATGGTTCAATTCCTGCTCCTGCTGTGGGTGATGTTAATTTCGGTTTATGGGATGCTTGCAACACGTTGGTTTTGTGTTGGATCATGAATTCTCTCGATAAGGAGATCAGACGTAGTGTTATGCAGCATGAAAATGCAAGGATTCTCTGGGATGAACTGAAACGCAGGTTTGGTGTCACTAATGCACTTAAGCTAGCCAACCTGCAGGACCAGGTCATAGCTTGTAAACAAGGTTCTCTTAACATCACTCAGTACTATACTGCTTTCAAAGGATTATGGGAAGAGAATCTTCAATTCAACCCCATTGTTGAGTGTGATTGTGTTGCTCAACGGACTCATCCCTGTGTTGTAGTAGAAGCTTTCAAGCAGAAGCAAGAAGTTGAGTATTTAATCAGGTTTTTGAAGGGTTTGCGTCCTGAGTATGAGATTGTTCATACCCAATTGCTGATGATGAAACCACTGCCAACAGTGGGCAATGCAGTCAATGACCTATTGCAGCATGAGCTATAGATTAAGGGTGATAAAGGTGGAGCTGCGAAAGGAGTTCAATTAGTTGCTTTGGCTGCTCAAGGTGGTCACCGTCAATCCAACAATTCTAAATCTCCAGCTAACCCAGAAGGGCAGAAGTTCTGCAGATACTGCAAGAAGGAGAATCACAATATTGAAGATTGTTATAGGCTGAAGAACAAAAAGGCAAGGATGAATGGAGGAAATATGGTAGCAGCAGTGTCTCAAAGTGACTCTTCAACTAACAGTGACACAGGTAGTTCAGATACCAAACTCAGTGTTGACACAAGGAAATCCACTTTTAGCCTTTCTTCAGAAGAGATGAACAAGCTCAAATATCTGCTTCAATCAGTTTTTTCTACTTCTCCCAGTCCTTGTCCACCTACCTCAACATCAGTGAACCACCTTGCTTTCTCAATGGCACAGCATATACCACATTTCCCAAATCAAGCTGGTAAGTTCATCTTGTCCTCCTACTTCCAGCATAAAGACAGTTCACTCATGGACATTTGGATCTTAGATACTGGGGCTTCAAATCATATTGCTTGCAATCTGAACTCCTTTATTGAATCAACTCATGTGTTTGGCCAGTTTGTGTTCTTGCCAAATAGTGCTAAGGTAGCAGTTAGTCACATTGGGAAGGTTAAACTTCCTATAGGCATCATCCTAGACAATGTCCTCCTAGTGCCTAGTTTTACTTTCAACTTGGTTTCAGTCAGTAAACTGACCAATGACCTTCCCATCTCACTTCATTTTGAATCTGATTTTTGCCAAATTCAGGACCTCATGACCCAGACCAAGACTGGTTTGGCAAAACAGATTAGAGGACTCTATCAAATCACCACCAAGACACCTCTTCCTTCTTCTTACAACCTACCACAAGCTGCTACCATCTACAACTTCACCCCACAACCTATTGAGCTATGGCACTGGAGGCTAGGACATCCCAGCAAACAAAGAGAAAAACATGCTTTTACCTTGTAATAGGAGTTCAGTCTCACATTGTAAAACATGTCATTTTGCCAAACATAAAAGGCTTTCTTTTCCAATTAGTTCTAGTCATGCCCAGTCTGCCTTTGAACTCATTCATGTGGATATTTGGGGTCCATTTGCTGTTAAATCTCATGAGGGATATTCTTACTTTCTTACTATTGTGGATGATTACTCTAGAGGTGTTTGGACCTATCTTATGAAGTTTAAATCTGAAACTAGCCAGTTGTTGCATGCCTTTTGTGTTATGGTTTCTAGACAGTTCTCTAAATCTGTTAAGATAATCAGAAGTGATCAAGGGAATGAATTCCATATGGCTGAGTTTTATGCTGAATAAGGGATTGAACACCAACAATCCTGTGTGGAAACTCCAGAACATAATGCAAGGGTAGAGAGGAAGCATCAACATATCTTAAATGTTGCCAGATCTCTTAGATTTCAGTCTGGTGTTCCTCTTCGTTTCTGGAGTGATTGTATACTCCATGCTGTCTACCTGATTAACAGACTGCCTACCCCAGTACTTGGTGGTAAATCTCCCTATGAATGCTTGTATGCTAAGCCACCAAGTCTTGCTGGTTTGAAGGTGTTTGGATGCTTGTGTTATGCTGCTACTTTACACAGAGATAGAACAAAGTTTGACAGCAGGGCTAGGCAGTGCATCTTTCTTGGTTTTCCCTCAGGAATCAAAGGATATAAATTATATTACATAAATTCCCATACATTCTTTACTTCTCGAGATGTCACCTTCTATGAAACCAAATTTCCTTTTGCCTCTAAGCAATCTTCCACTATCCCAGACCCTACCTCTCCTAATCTTTCTCCCTCAATTACAGATCCTATTTTTCCTACTCTTTCTCCTCTTCCCAATTCACTTTCATCCTCGTCATGTCCTTCTTCTTCTTCTCATACTGCTCCCACCATCTCACCATCTGATCCTGTGCCCACTACTACTCCTTCTTCTTCATCATCTCCTTCTTCTTCTCCTTCACTGCATCCTAGCCCTGTTTTATCTCCCTCTGGTGAGTTGTCTGGTATGCAGTCTGTGGGGGAGGATGCTGAGATTGAGGTCTTCCCTAATCCTCATGACTCAGATGAAGCAGAACTCCTCAGAAAATCCAAAAGAACTAAGTCTGTACCTGTGTGGCATAAGGACTATCATGTAAACATTGCAGCTTCTTGCACTAAGCATCATGTTTGGCATTACTACACTTTTGAGCAACTTACACCTGCTCAACAGAAGATTTCCTTGAGCATTATGGCAAATGAGAAACCAAGTTCCTATGCTGAAGCTTGCAAGGATCCAAGGTGGAATCAAGCCTGTAAAGAAGAATTAGCAGCACTGGAAGAGAATCAAACATGGGATGTTGTTAAGCTCCCACCTGGGAAGAGAACAGTAGGAACCAAATGGGTGTTTAAAATCAAATACAAGGCAGATGGGAGTATTGAGAGATTTAAAGCAAGGTTGGTAGCCAAAGGCTACACTCAGATATATGGGATAGACTTCCTTAACACATACTCTCCTGTGGAAAAGATTAATTCAGTAAAGACCCTTCTAGCTGTTGCAGCATCAAAGGACTGGCATATACATCAGATGGATGTATCTAATGCTTTTCTGCATGGAGATTTAGATGAGGAAGTCTACCTTCATATACCTCCTGGAGTTGACATTCCTAAGAACTCAGGTTTGGTTTACAAGCTTAAAAAATCCCTGTATGGTCTTAAACAAGCCAGCACGCAATGGTTTGCAAAATTGACTAGTGCCCTGATGAAAAATGGGTTTTCTCAAACTGCTTCAGACTACTCCATGTTTGTTAGATGGATACAAGGAAGAGTGGTTGTTGTTTTGGTGTATGTTGATGACATTTTGATTGCTGGTAGTTACCTTGGAGACATTGAGTAGTTAAAAACCTTCCTGAGTAAGGAGTTTAAGGTAAAGGATTTGGATAAGATGAGCTATTTCCTTGGATTGGAAGTAATGAGAGATCATAAGGGAATATCAGTCAGTCAAAGGAAATATTGCTTGGAATTGTTAACAGACACATGCTTTCTTGATGCTAAAGGCTGTTTATCTCCAGTTGACTGTAATGTAAAGTTGACAGCAAGCCAAGGTGAAGAACTAATAGATCCTATTGTGTACAGAAGATTGATTGGAAGGCTTCATTACTTGACTATCACCAGGCCTGATGTTGCTTATGCAATACAGCAGCTAGCACAATACCAAACATCACCACGAGTTGAACATTTGCAGGATGCTCACAGAGTCATTAGATATCTCAAACACACTCCAGGTCAAGGTTTGATGTTTAGAGCTGATTCAAAACTTGAACTGTCTGGATTTTGTGATGCAGATTGGGCAAGTTGCCCTGATTCCAGAAGATCATTAACTGGATATTGTATTTTCCTTGGGACATCTCTTATCACTTGGAAGACAAAGAAGCAAACGACTGTTTCAAGATCCTCATCAAAAGTAGTGTACAGGGCATTAGCTCAGGTGGTTTGTGAAGTTCAATGGCTTAGAAATTTGCTGCTGGAGATGGGAGTGAAGGTCCCTCTACCAGTTACCTTGTTCTGTGATAACAAGTCAGCCTTACATATAGCTGAAAATCCGATTTTCCATGAGACCAAACATATTGAGATTGACTGTCATGTCACTAGAGAGAGGCTCAAATCTGGTTTGATCAAGCTGGAACATGTGAGAACAGATGACCAAGTTGCAGACCTATTTACTAAAGGTATGAGTCGTTATCGTTTGAAGTTCCTTCTGGACAAGCTGGGAGTCTTCAACGCTTACTCGCCAGCTTGTGGGGGAGTATTGAACAAGGAAGAAGAAGCTGAGGAATGAAGAAGAAGCAGAGTTGCAGAATCAACAGGGCAGAAACGTTTCTACGTTTCTGCCTTACACTCCATACGACAGAGAGAAGACCCAAAGCGACGTGTGGAGGTTCTACTTACCGTTGGGTGGAGTTGAAGAAGGCCAACCGAATGAAGACACCTGGCATCGTTTTATTACTGTGTTTTGATTTTCAGTTATAACATAATTTTCCATTTTTACTGTTTGAGAACTTTACTCTGGTTTTACCCTGCTTGATCAGTATATAATGAGAAGCAGTAGCAAGAGCCCTCTTTGCGGGTTCCCCCAATCATACCGCCTTATTTCTCTTCTTCTTCCTAGAACCCTAACCCTCTAAGGGTTTTCTATACGAAAGCCACAATTAATCACAAAGCCAAAGGTTCAAACCCTGATTCATGGACTTTGCATAAACGTTAGCTGAAGACGAACAAGCAGGCAAGAGTAGCTCTACTCAACAGGACGACGAGACTGGCGAGAGAGGTCGGACTGATGACCTCGCCAGCGGAGGAACACCATTGCCTGTGAACGGATAGGTTGCTTGGCGCCGGATTCGAGCCTTTGAAGCTGGTCTTCTTGTGGACTGAATGGGACGTCGGAGGCGGACAGCGCCGACGTAACGAAGAAGAGCAGCGTGAGCAGGGAGATCATAGGCTTCGGCTGGAATGATATCTGTGCAGACGACAGAGAGCTAAAATATCTGGATCTGCGGCTACTGACTTTCCCTCACATAAGATACGTCGGACTAATGACGTTGTTTTTGCCGCGGAACGAATGCTGACAGGAGGAAGCTCAAAACCCTAGAGAAGGATCGAGTTTCGCTCTAATACCATGAAGATATTGATAACGCGAAATTGAAATAGAACACAAAACAACGAATTTTACGTGGTATTCTCGATCGATTGATTGATCGAGACTAATCCGCAGTGAGCTCGGAAGACCTCACTATTGGCGTTTTATTATTTGAGGACTACATTTGTGACGGCTTGCTTACGATAGGTTCGTAGCTAAGTCTTATATAGAGATAGACTAGGGTTAAAACCCTAATGACAACCAAGTTTCCTTCTTTGACAAAGACAAGGAAACTATGGACTTGGAGGACAAGGATTTAATTATTTTTGACTAATATCCTCAACACGATAACAACTAATTAATGTGTAAGGTCTATGACACACGTATCTCGCATATTGATTATGATTGTTGTTTATGAAATTGACGAAATGTATCTGGCTAACTGGCCTGGCCCATGACTAGTGATGATGTGAATCAAAACTCAACCCATAACTTTGGAAACTATAATCCTATGTCGGTAAAATCAAATATAACATATTCATAATATTCTTTTCAATTGTTCCTATTTGTTGTAAGACTGATCCACGAAGGGGCCGATTTGTTGTGGCTACTCTGGTGCTTATCTTGTTAATCCGCAAGGATTTTTATGACAAAAAAAAAAGTAATAAAAAAACCCTTTAAGCCATAAGCACCACCAACACCAAGAGTGGAAATCTCTTATGATTTTCGGTTACATTTGACCATTTGTTTCAAGACCGTCAAAGATTTGAATAGGTGAACTGGAGGAGCTGAGCAGGGCCATTGGATTTTATCTGTGGACCGTGCCAGGTGGTGTATTAGCAATCGTAACTGATCCCCCACGCCACTGGGCCCAGGCCCATCAAAATCAAACACTTGGGAGCGTTACGGCGACGCTAATCGTCTTCTTCTTCCGCTCTATCTCTCGTGTTGGTGTATATAAGAAGTTAAAAACTAAACTATGCATCAGAATATAATATCAGTGAATCACAAGAACTGCCTCTAGCCCTTTACCATTGAAATCACCGCCGCCGCCGGGAAACAATGAACGAATTGCCAGAAGAGTGCATCGCTAAAGTGATGTCATACCTCGGCCCCCAACAGGTCTGCAGGTTAGCTTCCGTCTCAAGAACGTTCAGTTCAGCTTCCCAGTCGGACGTTCTCTGGGAAAGCTTCCTTCCGTTCGATTACCGGTCGATTATCTCCCAGTCTTCAGATTCATCTCTTCTCTCGACTTCCGCCTCCAAGCAGCACCTCTTTCGCCGACTCTGCCAGCAACCAGTTCTGCTCGACCAGGGCAAAAAGGTCAGATACCCGATGACCCAAACTTCCCTCGTCAACAATCAATCTCGATAAATTAGTCTTACAATCCATGTCTAGGTTGTTCTTTAGGGTTCGAATTTGAAGAATTCAATTTCAATTTGCAGAGTTGGGCGGTGGAGGCAGGGAGGGGGAAGATATCGATGATGGTGGGAGCCAGGGATCTGGCGATCACATGGGGCGACACTCCCGCGTACTGGCGGTGGGAGACGGACCCGGATTCGAGGTTCGCCGGAGGGGAAGTGGCGGCGCTTGAGCTTGTGTGGTGGTTGGAGATCCGGGCCAAGATCCAGACCCGGAGGCTGTCGCCGGGAACCACGTACGGGGCTTATCTAGTGTTCAAATTGATGGGTGGGCACATCGGGTTAGCGGGGCAACCCGTGAAAGTTGGGGTTGGGTTTGTGGGCGATGAAGGCTCGGGCAAGGAATCAGTCGCGAATCTGGATCCGGCGGCGGCTGGGGCTGGGGGGAGATCGAGGAGAAATCCCCCAGCCGGCGGCGGAAGCAGGGTGCTGGGGATGGTCCTCCGGTGGGTGGCGAGGCCGAGGGTGGTGCAGCCGAGGAAAAGGGGAGACCCGTGGTGGGAGGTGAAGCTGGGAGAGTTTGAGAATGGGGTGGCCGGCGGTGAAGAAGTTGAGGTTTCGGTCAAGGAAGTGGAGTCGGGTCAGGTCAAGCACGGGCTTGTAGTCCATGGCATAGAATTCAGGCCGGAATAGAACAATTGATCATAATTATAAAGTTATGTTTAAAAAAAAAGGATCATAATTACGAAGTTGTATGTCTTCGGAGAACCCAAGAATTCGGTAATAAAGGAAGAAATACAGTCATGGTGAAGACATTGATATTGACGATTTGACTTGCATACACGAACTTATATCGTTGGATACTTGGGTGTAGGGAATAAGTTAGGCTGAATACTACTTTTTTAGTAGCTATGGTGGCTACCAATATTTGTACCATTCATTTTCCTTATTTTTCCTTTTTTTTAAATTAACGATCAATTAGGGATGGCAGGCCCGGGCCCGTTAGCGGATACCCGCCCGAGGTCCGCCCGTGAAGGGCCCAAGCGGGCTGGTAGCACAGGCCCGTCAACGGGTGGCGGGAAAACCGGGATTCGTCAACCCTGGTTTTCGGGTGGGGCTGGTTTGGCTACTATCCGCCCCGAAACCCGACCGGCGGATTACCCGTGCACCAAAATGACGCCGTTTACTCCTCCATATATATATTCCTGTTATGTGTTGAGAAACCCTAGCAGCCGCCCCTCATTCCTCATTTTGCAATTCGCAGACCAAAAGTCCCAAACCATAGTTTCCTTCTTTCTCTCTGCCTCTTCTCTGGCGAATCGCAAGATAATCGTGATTTTTTGCCTTTTCTCCTCTCCAAATCCTCGAATCTCTCCTAGTTTCACTACGATCTATCTTCGATTCCTCCATTCGACCAATTGCATGGCTGGAAGAGCAACGATCCGACGCCGATTTCGTCGAGCACAACCCAAAAATGAGTCGTTTGGAGTTCAAATCCCTGATTGTTCGTCGATAACAGATCAGTTAATTCTGGAATTTTTCTTTTCTTTCGATTATCTTCGTTGTATCCTCAATCTACTGACTCTTGGCACTCGTACTGCTATATATAGGGGGATTTCAGAGGTCATTCCTCACCAGTCACCATCCTGACCTTCGCTAAATTTCTACCCAGAACACCCAGTCCACAGAGAGCAGAGACAGAGAGATTGCGACGAGCATCCAGAAAGAGTCCAAGTCTTTTTCTGGGTAAGGATCTTGAACTCGCGACCTTTTCCTGGGTTTGTGCCTTTGTGGTGTTAATACAGACATGCATGCTTGTCTCCTGTTCTAACTTTTTTTTTGTTCGATGTTCACACCTTTTTGGCCAGGTTGGACTCGTTTGAAGCTGTATTGAAGGACTGAACTCTGACGAGCAACTGAGCGAGTGATAGTGATCATCAGTGAGCAGTCTACTGTCATTGGGTACTCGACAGTCCTCAGAAAAACAGAAAGACAAGGTAATCTCGCTCTCCTAAGTCCTAACCAGTAGGCAGTAACCATTGTGTTTGTTGTGTTGCTTTGACTTGTTGTGACTATGGCTTGCTAATGATAATAACTTAGTTAGAAGACGTAAACTGTAATGGTTAAATTGTTGAAAATGGTGTCCTGTTTGCTGGTTAGAAGAAAAAATGTTGTCTGGTTGAAAATGGTGTCCATTTAAGTAAGAAAAAATGTAAAATGAAAGGTCTAATCAGTGATATATAACTTGATTATGTTCAGATGGAAGGTGCTACTGCTAATGCTATGAATGTTGATCAACATGTCCCTGAAAATGGTGTCCAAGTCCAACCTAAACAACCTCCTCCTGTTCCAAATAATCCGATTAATGGTAATGAGGAAGAACTTGAAGCACAACGTAAGTTAACCTCTAATGTGTGGCATCACTTCCACAGAGTTGGGATTAATGGGGTAATGAAAGCTAGGTGTAAGTACTGTCGTAAACCCCTTGGTGGGGAAACAAGTAATGGAACTTCACACCTGAGAAACCATATCAAAACATGTATCCAAAAGAGGATACATGATGGTTCTCAAAAAATACTTGGCCCCAACTATCAACCTGGTGGAAATCCTCAACTCTCTGCTTCTCAATACAATTATGAGGTTTCCAAGAAGGAACTTTGTTCTATGGTTCTGGTCCATGAGTACCCCCTTAGCCTTGTTGATCATGTGGGTTTCAAACGTTTTTGCTGTTCTCTTCAACCTCAGTTTGCTGTCCCTAGTAGAAACACGGTGAAAAAGGATATTCTGGGTCTGTATGGGGTTGAGAGGTCTAAATATCAGACCATGATTGATGGAAATTTGGGCAGAATTTCAGTCACTACTGATTTGTGGACTGCCACAAATCAGAAAATGTGGTATATGGCAGTAACTGGTCATTTTATTGACAACTCTTGGAAGCTTCGTAACATAATGTTGAGGTTTATGTATGTTCCAGCCCCTCACACTAGTCAAAGGCTAGCTGATAGGTTGTTTGATTCACTTCTTGATTGGAACATTGATGGTAAGTTGTCCTCAATCAGACTGGACAACTGTACCTCCAATGATTCAATGATATTTCATATGCGAAATAAGCTTGTGAGCAGTGATCTCTTGCTTGATGGTAAACTGATTCATATGAGGTGTTCAGCTCATATTCTGAACTTGATTGTGAGGGATGGTTTGGATGCAATCAAAGATGCTATACATTTGATTAGGGAGAGTGTAGTTTACTGGAATTCTACACCTAAGAGGGTTCAAACCTTCTTTGAAGTTGTTAAGCAACTAAAGTTGACATTTGAGAAAAAACTGGTACTTGATTGTCCAACTAGATGGAATTCCACATACCATATGCTCTCTATTGCTCTTCAATATAAGGATGTTTTCTTTCGTTTGAGCTTGAGGGACAGTCAATACACATCTGTTCCTTCTAGTTCACATTGGGAATTTGCATCTGTTGTGATTGATAAGCTGGAAATATTTTCTGAGATAACTCAGTTATTCTCTGGTTTCAAGTATCCGACTGCCAATCTTTTCTTCCCAAAGATTTGTGACTTGAGATTGAAACTAAATGAGTGGGGTCTTGACCCCAACCCTGTGATTTTTGGAATGGCCATTCAAATGTCTGAGAAGTTTGATAAGTACTGGGATGATATCCATCTTGTACTTGCTGTTTGGGTTGTTTTGGATCCTAGATATAAGCTCCATGTGATTGAATACTATGCTGGGAAGTTTGGGAGTATGGAAACTGACTTGGTTGGTGATGATATCAAGAAGATTATTTGTGGTTTGATTCTTGATTATCAAACCAAAGCCGAGAAGAAGTCTGGTTCTGAAACTGGAACTTCTTCTGCTAGTTCTGGATCTGTCTCGGCTACTGAACTTGACTTTGAGCTCTTTGTAAGTCAAAGGAAAAAGAGCAAGAGTTCTTTGATTACTACTGAGTTGGGTATGTATCTTGCCGAGGACATTATTCCTCGGACAACAGACTTTGATCTGCTCTTATGGTGGAAACTTAATGGTCTCAAGTATCCCACCTTGCAAGGGACTTTCTGGCAATCCCAATTACATCTGTTGCTTCTGAAAGTGCATTTAGTTCTGGTGAGAGGTTGTTAGACCCTCACCGGAGCAGGCTTCATTATTCCACTGTTGAATCAATGATGTGCACACGAAGTTGGATTATGGAAGACATGCAACAAGGTAACATGCAACTAAATCTCTAAATTCTAGTACAACTAATTTTGTTTAAGTGTAACTAATATTTGTATACACTTTTCTGCAGATTCGGAGGCTGTTGCTGTGGAGGCATTGGAGGGAGTCTTCTCAGCACTGTCAGTCGAAGATACTACTGTAGAAGAGGCAGAACCTGGGGGTAAGAAAATTAGTGCATTTCTAATTTTGTTCATTGAGATTTGAGGTTGAACTAATGTGTTTTGCTTTCTGGTTTTTAGGTCTAGAAATGGTGTTCCTGAGATCACCATTTGGCCATGAAGACTGATCCATTCTTTACTGTCCAGCCAGGTTAATTACTTTAAAACTTCTTCTCTTTTGTTGCAAGAACATGGAGTTTGTTGGTGTTACTAGTGGGGCTTAGGGAGTTAAGTCTTTTTTACTTGAATGTTGGTGCAGAATTTCAATTGATGAATGATGACTGTCGCTACCTGCTATTGATTAAGATGGCTAATGGCTTGATGGGTTCATATTGCTCGAAGGAAGGCTGCTGTTGGTGCAGAATTTCAAGTTGAAGCTTCATCTTGCTCGAAGGAAGGCTGCTGTTGGAATTGATCTCAATAGTTAGGATGGCTTATGGCTTGGAGCTTTGTTTAGCTAATTAGCTTAGTTGTTCTTGCTTTGAATAAGACTCGACAATCAGACTGCTGAGAATGGTTCTCTTTTGTTGATTTCAGTTTGGATGATTTGATACTTAGCTTGAATCTTGATTGTTGATCTCAACTTTCAAGTTTCGAATGTTGTTGACTTGTTGCTGTTAGTTTCAGACTTCAGTTTTTGAGATCTTTTATTGATAATAAAAGGAGATGTCAGATTTTCAGGGTTTTTTTCTATTTTACTTTGTTCTTTTTGTTGGCATTGTTGCGGGCTTTTCAGACCCGTGGGCACCCGAAAACCCAGCGGTGACGGGGCTGGGTATACTACTAGGCCCGAAAGCCCGTTTGGGTCGGGGACGGGTAAACCCGAAGCCCATTGTGGGCGGGGAACGGATACAGGGTACCCGGCCCCGATCCGCCCCGTTGCCATGCCTACGATCAATATTGCTCTAAAGATACTTTGGGAAATGAAAAAAATAAAACATGTGATTATTACTATTTAAAACCTAATACTCTGCCTTTCTCCCACCCAACCCACCGCCTCCCATCCTTCTCGGCGGTGCCGCCGTCCTTCCTCCCCTCTCCTCACCACCCACCCCACCGGCGGCACCCTCCCCCACTCCATCCCTCACCTTCCAACCCCACCGACGTCATCCCTCCACCCCTCCCCTCCCCACCCCATCCCCCCCCCCTCCCCCTCCACCTCACCCACCCGTTGTTCCCCTCACCATCCCATCCCATTGGTGTCGCCCGTTCCTGATGTGGAGGCGGAGCACATGGCGTTCATCTCTGGTGACAAGACCAGGTTGTCGGTGAAGAACACGATAGAGTAGGTGAGAGGCGATGCACGGTGACTCCAGTGGCGGTGATTTGGTGTTTATTTTGGTATTCATTTTATTTTGGTATTTGTTAGTTTTAATGATTTGATATTGGCTAAATCTCCTCTGCAGAAACATAAAAACATAGATCTAGGTTTTTTCGTTTTGGTATTGATTCGATTTTAAAGTGGTGTTGGTTGATTTTTTATTTATTTTGGTATTGCTTCAATTTTATTTTGGTATTGTTTTGGTTTAACTGTATTCGTATCGATACTGGTTTGATATTTTTTTGTAGTGGTATTGGTTTGGGTGTATTTGTATTGGTAGTAGTTGTCATATACGTTTTTTATAATGGTATTGATTTTCTAGACTAGTATGGATTTTTTGTATTGGTATTGATCTTTCTTGGATTGGTATTTATTTTGTCTAGATTGGTACTAATTTTTCGTATTGGTATTGATTTTTTGTTAGGTAGTCGAAAAAAGTACAGATGGTTACAATCGTTGAAGCACAAGGATGAAAGGATCAGAGGAAGGCAAAGAGGCAGAATCAAATAGAGAGAGATATATAGAGCGAAGAATATAGTTTTTGTAAAAAATTATTTCTCCACTATAATTAATTCAATGCAATTAACATAAATGCAAGTATTTTTTTTATATTCAATACCAATCCATCCAAACAAATATATATTAATACCACAACGTCAACACTACCAATAAACATATGCACCACTACCAAAACAATAAGCATTAGAATACCACAACGTCAACACTAGCAATAACCATATGCAACACTACCAAAAGTCCAAAACAATAAGCACCAGAATACCATTACTACCCTTAGTAACCGCGGTGGCTACAAGGACCAAGTTACCACCGTAACCGCTCCCTTGGATGTAGTTTATGTGGATAATCATCGATAACTCGTTTGTTCCACACGACATTATAGTTATTTTTGAACAATGATCAACAATAGTTATTGTAATCTCATGTTGCTATTTGTACACAATTTCTTACTCTTTATCCTAGCTATAAATTTTGTCATTAGGTTTTAAAAAAATGTTTGTGCTTAGTGACCATAGTTTAGTTAGTATTAGTCATTTTGTCAAATCAAACAATTACTATATGGAGGTTTTCTTTCAAATCCCATCCATTCCACTTTTCCCGACACCAACACATAGGACGGAGGGGTTTTTTTGGTAAAAGAAAAAGAAGAAAAAAAGCGGTCATTGCAGTTTTGTACGTTTTCCATTCCCGGAAGGATATATTTTTATAATACTTATAATATATTTCACATCATGTGTGGTTTAGGGGGTTTTCCTCCTAATATTGCTTTATCATTGGTATAAGCAGTGACGTAGCCCGATTTTGAGTTGACTGGGGTTCTTAAAAATTTCAAAGCACTAAATTCTGTGTATGTTATGAAATTTGAGTCGATTGGTGTCCTTAGGTGAGCTAACATCAACAAGAGTATGGAGTTCTACATTCAAAGGATTATACAAAATCCCACGTATCTAAAGGATTTGGTTGCCCCTTTATTTCCAAGTAGGTTCCTAGGACCGGGGGGGCCTCTCCTCAACAATGGCTCCGCCACTGGGTATAAGTGACGTAGGGGAGAGCAAGTAACTATACGTTTTTAGGGATAATACCACTACAACACCCGAACTATCAACAAAATGTCACTTGTGTCCTACTTTATTCAATATCTCAATCTTGTTCCGTTGTATGATACTTTCTGTCATTTGTGTCCTGTCACTTTTGTTGACCGCTAGAGTTAACAGTTGACTAGACGGAGGTCAAAGAAATATTGACTTTTGTTGACGTGGCATAAAACATAAGTGCCACATAGATGCCACGTCATTAACACATCAGATTATTATTTTTTTAATTCAAAGTTTTTTAATTTAAAAATAACAAAAAATTCTTTGCTCCTCTACTTCTTCCTCTTGCTCCCTCTGGCGAGAGTTTTGAATCGCGTTGCCCAATTCTCAACTGGGAGCAGATGAAGGAAATCGTGGGCAAAATTTGCTTCAGTAGTCCCGACACCTCGAACTGGGATTAATTGTTCGGTTCGGTGTTGATAATCGGCTACCCACCCAACTGTAATTGATAGATCTCTGGTAATTCCGCGAGCTGTGCACGATGATGACACACGACGGTGACAGAATGCCATTGCTGGCTTGTGGGAAGGGAAGCTGGAGTGTCGTCAATCGTCGGATCTGCTCTGGTAATTCCCGTCTTCCCTCCGTTGTTACTTTGCACAGAGCACCCCTGACCCTCCCATCTCAAACCCTCCCGCCGCCGCCGCCTTACTCCCTCTCGCCTTCAATCTGAAGATCCTTTTGATCGTCTACTTCATGCTTAAGTTGAAGGTGATGGTTAAGCAAATCCATGGTTGACTTCTGCTTTTTGTCTCCTTCCAGGAGCTTCAGGGACCCAAGACCAAAAACTGAATGACCTTCTTCTTCTTCCATCTTCGGAGTTGATTTGCCTCCCTTCATCTTTATCTCACAAAAATTGCAGAGCAGATAGAAACGAGCTTTAGTCAATCAGAATTTTTGGGTCAGAGTCGAGGGTTATAGAGTCGCCGAGTCGCCACAAATTTCTCTATCTCTTCCACCATAATGAATGGGTTACGGCCGAGACAATCAGATCCACCGATTGGTATTGAGCATTCTTGGGTTTCAATGGAGTAAGGTGTAACACCCTGGTAATTTAGATTTGGGTCGACCATAATAAATTAGCGGTTGGTTTGATGGTTACGTACTAAGAGTTGCAACCGCGAATTCGGAATAATAACAATAATAATAATAACTATTATTATCATTATATTATTAAAAAAGGGCAGTGGGGCGGCCCAAGTAGGCAGCGCCTACAATCCCCACCCAAGCAATAAATCCCCCACCCCACCCCTTTTATTGCCGGCAAGTCGGCAACACAATAGACAAAAAAAAAAAAAAAAAAACCCTTCTCGTATTTTTGCGGGATAGGATACGGTGACAACCCCTTGGGGGTTGTCAGATTCACAACCACCTTTGTGGCCATCAGATACGTTCTCTCTCCTGTCTTTTTCTTCTTTTTTTAAATTAATGGTTAAGATTAAACCAAGGGCAAATTCGGAATGGAAAACTTACCACATGAGATCCTTTCCATTTTCCATATAAATACTTTTTATTACCCAAAAAAAAAAAAAAAAAAACAGACCCTCCCCCATTCTCCTGCGTCTCCCTCCTCTTCCCCTCTCACATATCTCTAACAAAAAAACCCTAGCCGTCAAGAGCTCCACCACCGTCGCCGCCTCTGCCTCCCCTGCCGCCGCGCCGCTGTCCTCCCCTCCCTCTTCCTCTCCCGTACCCACCGTTCACAGCCTGCTGTACCCGCCATCATGATCGAGATCTACGCCGCCGCCTGGCTCCGCGACGTCCAGATCGGCTCCGTCCGCGTTCTCATCAGCAACGTCCATATCGACGTCCAGATCGTCTCTACACCAAGCTCTCTGCCTCCGGCGTCGGCTTCAACGACCTCCTCGACGCCAAGGCCACCGCCGGGGGTGCGAAGAATCTCGAGGAGAAGACTGCCAATGCTAGTGGTACCAATTCCTATTGGTACGATACCACTACTCACTGGTACGTACCAGTGGCTCCCCTACCACTACTCACTGGTACCACTATCATCTGGTACCACTATCATCTAATACCACTATTATCTGTTTTTTTGTGTTATTCTCTACTGGTACCGCTACCAATGCTAGTGGTAGCGCTACCAGTGCTAGTAGCGTTGTGTTATTCTCTACTGGTAGCGTTGTACTGGTAGCGGACCACTAGTATTGGTACATTTTTTACTGGTACCGCTAGTACTAGTACATTTTTTAACGTACTGGTAGCGTACCACTAGCACTGGTATATTAATTACCAGTAGACTAATAGATTGGTACACTTTTTAACGCATTGGTACATTTTTTCAGGTTGCCGGAGGGAGTCTGCCGGAGAGAATTCGCCGGAGAAAAAGTTTGTCAGTCGATGCGGAGTGGCTGCTGGAGAAAGGAAGAGAGAGAGAGATAGATAGAGATATTAATGTATAAGATTTAAATTTCAGAAAAAAATTGTATTTAATATGGGTATTAAATTCCCAATATAATTAATACAAAAAAGGTAATTAATATATTCATTTTTTTCATACCCAAAATACTCTTGGTTGTGAATCTGACAACCCCCAAGGGGGTTGTCACCGTATCCTGTCCCTATTTTTGCAAGCACCCGCGCCGCGGAGAAGAGAGAAGAAGAGGGGGAAAAAAGGAGGAGAAGAGAGCGTCCACCTCACCCTGATCCCGACCCCGACCCTATCCCTTTCATTCTAGGTAAGGACCGCGAACCCCTTCGCGATTTCTAAACTCGATTTATCGATAGTCTAATCCGAATCTCGTATTTTATTAGCGGTGACGTTTGAGGGTTCGATCCGCGAGGAGATCAACGTCCCAGGTCATCCAACCTAGGCCTAGGCAAGTTCTAGAGGTAAGGGAACTCGATCCCTTTGAGTTAGATTGATCGATTTGGTGATTTTTTGTGAGGGTGCAATTCCGGGTTTTTAGCAACAGGCCTAACATGCTTTTAGTCATTGATTTTGGGTGGTCACTAAAGCTGCTGGAAATTTCCAGAAACGTATTTTTGGATGTTTTTAATTGTTTCGAGTTCTGTCGGTGTTTGTTACGGAGTTTAATAATTTTATAAATTGAGGGAGGTCTATAAGATAGCTTTATTTTAATTTGATGATTTTTGAAGATGTATTTCTATTTTTAGAAATTGTTCTAATATTCGTTTTAATTAAATAAAAATCTTTCCGAGGGGTTTTTAAGGGTTTGATAATTTTCCAGCGTATAGGTGCTCATGATTGACATGGGAAAATTATTTTCCAAAGTTATAAGAAGGTTCAAGTTAGGTGAAAAATTCGTCCAAGATAAAAATAATTAAGAAAAATGGTCATTTTTGAAGGGATTAATTCTAGAAAATTTTAATGGGGGTTAAAGGACCCTTGGAATGAGGTTCAAGGACTGGAGTTTGAGGGGAGGATGTCCTAGTGTTTCAAAAGGAGACTTTTAAATCGAGAAATGTTGTCTTAGAGTATGAATTTCTTATTAATAGGTTTCCTGAGATAACCCGACCAAGGAGGGGTTTCTTCGAGGAAGGAGTTGAGAAGTCATCTTTTCGAGGTGAGTGTAAAGGGGGTAAAATCTCTGTCGTAGGTCTTTTAGTTTCTGCTTTTCGTTCAAGTTATTATTTAGTTAATTTTTTTCTAGCATGCACGATATGTTTGTGAGGCATCCCACCGCCTGTAAGGGTGGAGGCACGCGTTTTGCTATGTATGAATGTATGTGATGTTGTATGGATTGGATGGTATGATGAACCCCCGGGCGGTTGGGTCACTACTGGACGACGAGACGTAACGCAGTAGTTGACGGGCATGGACTGGACGGCGAGACGTAACGCAGTGCCATTGCCGAGTTTGGGTATGCAACCGGACGGCGAGACGTAACGCGGTTGGCATACTAGGGTAGGACACCGGACGGCGAGACGTAACACGGTGGTCCTAGTGTTTTGTGTTTGAGTTAAGGATAGAAGGCGAGCACTCTTGGGAGTTAATGTTGAAATGAGTTAATAAGAATGATTATTTAAGAGCAGAAAGCGAGAATGGCTTTCATGCCAGGAAGCAAACTCTAATAATGTGTTTAGTAGGGAGCTTCTTAGGGCAAAGACCTTAGGAAGTAACGACGAGACTGACCCCTTCTTACTCACCAGGTGCAGAGAGGGGAAGAAGATGCATATATCAAGAGGAGGTTAAGCAAACCATAAGATGTCAACTGGATCTGGGTAACGAGATGAGACCTCCCATATATATGTCTTTAGTTTCATGTCTTAATAAGTATACTGGGAAACTCAAGGATTGTGTTTTATGTTTTGTTTCTCTGGATTGAGGTCGCCCAAGTGTTTAGGGCATTTCACTTGAAAATCTTAAATATTGTGGTTGTTGATTTTTTGTTTTGACTTGTAAACCGTTTTGGGTTGCTCTGGAGTAACCGGTTTGTGGTTTGAGTTGTGGTTTGGTTTTAAAAAAGGATCGGGTCGTGTTATAAGGTGGGAGATTTGGGCGAGGAAGGATAAATGGGAGATTTGGGTTAGAAAGGATGAAAAATGACAAACATGGGTTTTGGATCTAGAAATTTGGGGAAGGAATGGTAGATACTAGAAACCGAGAATGGACATGAGAATTGGGGGAGACTTGGGTCGGCGTTGTTTGGAAGTGGCTTAGCTAGCAGACAATTGAAGAAGCAGATAGAGAAAGGAAAGCTTCTTCCTTCGATTTTGGTTCGGTGGTGGCGGCGGAGAATGGGTGGTGGTGGTGAGGGAGAAGGACCAAGAAAATGTCCAGTTTTTTTTTTAATTGTTTTGCTAAATAAAATTAATTTTAAAATTTCACGTCAGACGCCACATAGGCACTGATTAGACTTTCTGTTACATACTAACAGGCAAAACTAGTCAACAGTTCAAGATAGAAATAGAATATTGAAAAGAATAGAACACAAGTGGCATTTTGTGCATAGTTCGTGTGTTATAGTGGTATAAGCCTATGTTTTTATTGAGGATCGCAAAATCATAATGTATCTGTGGTTCGATCAGAATTTTTTTACTAGAGGCTAAGTTGGTAGGCAATATTTAACAATATAAAATAGTTCAATCATGGTTAAACCACCGTTTCAACATAAAATACCATTTCACTGATTTTTACGGTAGAATTTCCAAATACCGTCCTTGAATATTTTCGCCAAAATTTACTTCCTTCCGGGCCTTCTTCCATCGAAGATAGAGCTAAAGGTACAAACTTGAATTATCCATTGGTTTAACAGCTTCGCTTTGTAGAGTACCAGTAGAAGTGTATTAAGGTAAAGGTCATCTATAATAGAAACTATAAATTAGGGTTGTTTGGTTTTGGTGATTGTTTGGTTGAAATAGTTATAATTCATACATTGTTCATAATGCATCGTTTTCTGAATTTTCTGCACACACAATACATGCATTGTTTGCTTGATGTGACACAAACTATCACTCAAAATGAGTGATAGTTAAATCTCAAGTTTTGGGTATGATTGTTGAGATTGTTTGATTGAGATTGTTGTGTGTGTTTTCTTCCAATTTTGTCCCTACCTTTTTATGTGTCTTGCTTTTTTATATTACAAACAAAGGGTAAAAGTGACATTTCAACCAAAAAGTAAGATAACTTATTTACTATCACATAAACCAAACGATGCAAACTACAATTCACCAATTTTCTTATATACATGTATATTATTATGCATGCATTAATGACAATGCATCTATTTAACTATCACCAAAACCAAATGAACCTTTAGATTTAAGTTAATTTATGTTTTCGTGTTCATGTTAGAGCCCTGCCATCATAAACTATTTTGCTTATATATTTTTTTTTTTGAAATATTTTTCTTATGTTATTTAGATTTCTGGCGTTAAAGTTAAAGATAGAAACTTGAATTATTTGTTGCTTAATTGCTTGGGTACCATTAGAAGTGTATCCGGGCAAAAGATAATTTATATTAGAAACCTTAAATCATATTTAAGTAATTAGTTTAGACTTCCCTGTTGATGTTAGTAGAACACATCCATCATCTACTATTTTGCTTATATTATTAAGAATAATATTTTTGGAGACTAATTTTGTAGTTCTATGTCTCGGAGAAATATTTTCCGTGTAGAATCATTCAAACAACCAAATATTCTTCAATTTGATCGTTAAAATTTGATGTATGTGCAAATATTTTTATTAATTATATACACATTACAATTTAATGTGTGTCAATGCCACGTGTTATTAAGGGGAAAAAGAGTTGTTTTATACCACCAGAAGGTGTGGTGGATTCTTATCGATCTCTATATGAAGTGCAAAATAAGTTTTGTGATGTTATGTACATCGATAAATTATCAATTGATTATAATCTCTCTAAATATTTCATACGAATTGACCTTACAAAACTGTTACTCCCCATTTTACATTTTCATAAATTGGTTTACATAAGTTAGAGTTTAAGAGAATTGATCAACCATTGAGAAAATTAGCAAGAACGAAACGTGGTCTTTATATAAGAAAAAATGGTATATATGAAAAAAATTATCAACATTCCTACTGGTAATCCGTTGATTTCATGTTTGTTTCCGATTTTATATGGTTTTAAATTTTTTATTGTGTGCTATCTACAAATGAGGTCATTGCAATATTCCATATTATTTGCACATGGAGAGGATGGTTACACCCCAAATATTTTATATTTTGGCGGTGAGGATGCGCTAATGGATACCATGAGAAGAAAGTGACACAATGTAATTTTGCAGTTTTATACTCGAAACAAGACTGATTAAAATTTTATTATTTATCTCAACACATATATTATTATTTATCTCGATATGATAGTGACTGATTAAAAAGTAAACCAACTAGAGCCATGCAAATTTAAAGTCAATTATTACAATTTTAAAATTTTATAAATATGCTTATATTACTTCTTCATGGTAATGATATGAGTGCAAATAACTAAAGGGGAAATCAATGACTTTCAACCCCTGTTCGTGACCAGAGTCTCCATCATCAAGAACTTCAAGGTCAGTACGACAACATGAGATTACAGGCCAATTACAAACAAAATTGGTCATCAAGTTTGAATCAATAATGAGGCGATATTGTGCAACGATATTCCAGCCATACCAGCTTACACGTTTAATTTCATTAAACAATACGAGATTAACAAGAAGTGCAACCAAAGGACATTTCTTTCAGGTTCAAATAACATTCTCAATTCAATTTCACTCCAAATTTATGCATATAGAACTAGGGGTGGTATTACTTTACCGGTTTTCGATATACCGAGTGTGGGTAAGTGGGAATCGATTACCGATACCGGTTTGTAACCGGTTTACCGGTTACCGAATTACCGGTAAACAGTTACAAACCGATTTTACCGACTTACCGTAAAGAGTAGTTGCGGAAGGTTTTTCGCAGTGCTATTAAAGCCGAGCCGAGCCGCTCGGCCCGACCGGTAAAACCGCCACCCGGTCACAAAACCGGCTCGGAACAGTCTAAAAGCCGCTCCGGTTTTATGTAGCGGTTGGCGAGCGGCCGAGGCGGTTAACCGTTCGAGCCGATCAAGACGCTCGTCCGGTTTTTGCCATTCAGCCACTAAATTTAATTAAAAAAATTGTAGAAATTTGAAAATTGAAATAAACCAAAAACGTCGGGCTCTTAAATTGAATCCTTATTTCCATTTCACAATTTCGAAGGAAAGAGATGAGCTCTGATTAAGAAATGTCCACAATTTATACTGATAACGTTTATTAGATACCGGTTCTCTAACGGTTTTTAAACGGTCTAATGCCGGTTGGACCGCTAAAGTGCGAACCGTTCTCATTACCGGGTTCGGTTCTGACAACATTGGTTTACCGGAAAATTACCGAACCGAATTTCTGGGCAATGGAGTGATGTTGTGATATTTTGATTTTTATGAGTTTTTTCTTCATTTTTGTAATTAATAAATTATTATTAACTCTTATTTATAATATTTTTTAGGCCTATACTTACTTACTTTCATTCATGTATGTAATATTTGTGAATAATGAAGTATATGTTATTAGTTAATGCCTTAACTAATCTGGTATCGGTAATACCGAATTACCGTCGGTATTTACCGATACTGGGGCCGGTAAACCGAGCTTCCCCATTTGAACCTCGTTTTCCGATACCACCGATAAACGGTTTACTGTTTACCGCCGGTTACCGGTTCGGTAAAATGGTAAACCGTTTACCGACTTACCGTTTGTCACCCCTATATAGAACCAAACATTCACTTTTCAAGTTTTTCTTCTACAGATGTTGTTGCCCATCTTATTTGAGTATTCAGGTTTATTGACAGCTATTACACTCACTGGAAAATTTACCCCCAAAGAGCTCCAACTAAAACTTTCCGATTATGTAAATTCTTCAGATTGTACATGGGATTGGATGTGAGATAACTCTCTTCGGTATGATAGTTACACAATTAAATGTCATCCTTTATAATACGGATGATCACTTGTAATATTGGTCCACACGCGAGGGCACATATTAGAGGCATGTGTGCGAGAGGAAGCTTTTCTATTGCATGTGCCTTCTACTAAATCAAGAATACAACAAATATACAATCGTTTTAATACGAATTCGACATATTCAATCCTAAAACATTTGTTGATCCATAAGAAAAGGTACAATATCATCATTATTTTTAGTTTTAAACATTACCCTTATGTATAGTTTGCCTATTTACATTTTGGTGATATGGATCTTTTCGATATTTTTAGAAAATACATGGTCTTATAAACTATACCCATATTCATTCTCAAATAATCAAACTCATACCTGCATCATACTCATACAGAGGAGGTTTTGCATCCTCATCCTCATACCCACAATTTTCAGATACCCGAAGGTGATACACACCTGTACATCTAACATTGCTATATCTAGAATTTAACATGTAGATCTTTAATTATAACACTAAGCAAACCTAATAAATCAAGAATACAACAAATATACAATAATTTTAATACGATTGACACATTCAATCCTAAAACATTTGTTCCATAAAAAAAGGGTACAATATCATCATAATCATTCATCTACAACTCTGACACATTTATTGAGAAAAAAATAACTAAAATAATCACATTGAAAGGGAGAAAGAAGTGAAGGTATGAGGCTAGATTTCAAGGGAAAGAAATTAATGTTTGCTTTGAATGACTAATCAATTACATTATTATTTTTTCAAATTATTGTTCTTTTCATTGATATATTAGAATTTGATCTCTCTAAATTTTATATTTGAATAAGTACTCTTGATGGGGATGGTATTGGTATGGGGTGATAGCATCTAAAATTATATCCACCCATCAAATATTTTGCGGGTATTATCCATACCCTTTACATACCCAGCCAAGAGCCAAGCAGGAATTCTCCGTGCTAACTGGGTCAAGGGTTGTTGGGTACCCATAGTAGCGAGTTTTATTGTCATCCCTACTTTCCACCTATCTTACTTCATGAGACTATTTTCTATTATTAATTGAATAAATTTGATTTTTTCCTTCACCAACTAAAAAATAATGTACTTCATACAATTTTTACTATTGATTATGCCATTACCATCATTATACAGATTCAGGATCCACCTTCGAGTTGTAGACAAACTACCTCAGGTTGACTTTGTTGTTATCGATTGAGTGAGCGGTTAAGTTTTCGGAATGTCGGCTAAGAGACTATTCCAAAAGAACAATGGAATGAGAGGACTACCACCTACTCATATCCTATAACTAAGAGAATGACGTTAACGTTCAACATCAAGCTCATAGATTACATCCCTAACCCAACAAGTGAGTACACAATTTCCTAGATAGGGAAGGATGAGGAAGAGTATAACTCTAAGAAAATGCATGAAACAAAGAATGGATTATTGTAATGCAAGAAAAGAAGGAAGAAAAGTCAACTAATATCAGAGATAAATGTGTCATTGATGGAGATGAATACATTATTACTGGTGGAGATGACAATGTTGTTTATGGCGGAGGAAACACATACAATCCAAAATGAAGAGTTTTCAAAAAAAAAAAAAAAAAGGAGTCAGCTCCATAGCATGGGGTCTGTCTTTCATTTTTTTGTAAAAATGATTTTACTCGATGAGTCAGTTACAATTTCGGAAAACACTATGATGTTGATCCTTTTGAATGGTTGAAGTATTTTTATTTTTTTTAATAATTTTGATTCCTTTTTTTATGGTTAAATCAAATTGCATTAAGAACCGACACCAATAGCAAAGTGCCATGGAGCCCTCGAAAAACTTACAATCCTGTACATCATAACCTCACAGAGATACTCAACAAAACTGAAAACAAGCCTAACTTGCTAACTGTCTACCCCAAGTCCCCTCGCTTCAAAGCAATCAACTAAGCATTGGTTTAAAAGAAAACGACTCCAAAGAATTCTCCTTGCATCAACCAGAAGCTGAGAAGGACTCCTTGCTGCCACAGAGCCATATAACCTTGCACACCTCTCTCGCCAAACAAGGCTGATAAGGACACTCCAGCTCATTCTATTCAATGAATGAACCGAAGAATCACTCGCCCACTTCATAATACACCACTCCAACACAGCATTCCAGCTTCCAAGCATATGAGGTGATTCCTCTTTCAAAACTTTACAACTCAGAAATTGATAATAAGAGCAGCCCATGAACAGGTGATCTCGATCTTCCATTCCTCCAGGACATAATAGACAATGCCCTGAAAGTGGCTTACCCCACGCGATCAGTTTATTCTGCAGTTTCAGCCTATCATTAATCACCAACCATAAAATAAATCCATGCCTAGGGATGATATATTTATCCCACACAACCTTAAACCATCTGACCTCAGCTTCCTTCTGCCTCTACGACTCCCACGCTCTCGAAACAGAGTAAGACTGCATAGCCTGTCCACCCCACTGCAACTCAGAGCCAATCACAGAGATGAATGGCCTTACCACATCCCTACATTTGAGTAACCGCTTCCAGACCCAGGTCCCTGCTGCTGTGTCTTTCAGATCCCAGACAGAAACTTGCTTCACCCTATAACGTGTAAACCAGGCAACCCATAGAGAACCCTCTGCTGCCAGAATCGCCCAAAGATGCCTACAAACACAGGCCTTGTTCCAAACTGAAAAGTTCTTTATACCCAAACCCCCTTCCTTTTTTGGCCTAGCAATGGACTGCCAGGCCACTACTGCTCTTTTTCTTAGCGAGGTATCACTAATATCCCAAAGGAACCTGCTGCATATAGACTCCACTTCTTTTATCACATACTTTGGTAACAGAAAAACCCCCATCCAGAATTGTAAAACACTTGTAAGTACTGAAGTAATCAGCTGCAACCTGCCTGCAAAACTAAGAAATTTTTCTCTCCAACTATTAATTTTCCCTGTAATCTTCTCAATCAACACCCTACACTCAGCCTTGGTAAGCTTCCCAGTAATCAAAGGCACCCCAAGGTAACGAACTGGTAGAAGACTATTTGGGAACTTTGAGTATGTAGATATTCTTTGCTTTTCCTCTTCTGGGATACCCCCACAAAACATCTGGCATTTATCAGGATTACACTTCAATCCAGACACAGATTAAAAAGCATCCAAAACTCGACAGATACCTGCAACCCCCCTGATCGAACCATTTGTAAAAGCAAGTAGGTCATCTGCAAAACACAGATGCGTAATAGCCAGTGGCTTACATCTAGGGTGATAGGGTATCTGATTCTGCACTGCTGCACTCTTCAATAATGCATCCAAGACTTCCATAGCTACTGTGAATAGGTAAGGGGATAATGGATCCCCTTGCCTTAAACCCTTTGCCATATCAAAAGAACCACATATCCCCCCATTCAGACTAACACTTATTCTGGGATTCTGAATACAAGCTTTTAACCAAGCAATGAACTGAACAGGTAAACCCATAACTTTAAGCACAGAAAACAGAAACACCCAGTTAACCGAGTCAAAAGCCTTCATGATATCTACTTAATCGCACATCGAGGAGTCACATTTTTCCTATGATAGTCTTTAACTAATTCTGCTGCTAATAGAATGTTATCACTAATAGAACACCCTTTAACAAAAGCATATTGTGAAGGAGAGATAAGTAAAGGGAGGACAGCAACTAACCTGTTAGCCAACACCTTTGAGATTCCTTTATATAAGGTATTGCAGCAGGAGATTGGACGAAAGTCCTTCATTTTCTCAGCATTAGTTACTTTTGCCACCAGAGTGAATAGTGTAGAGTTAATTGCCCGAGGCATAATCCCTGATCTGAAGAACTGAAGAGCAACATCCTCCACAAGAGTGCCAACTAAATCCCAGTGGAGCCTGAAGAACTCAGAGGGAAAACCATCTGGCCCAGGGGCTTTGTTTCTCCCCAAATTGAAGAAAACATCTCTGATCTCTGTTCTTGACACATGAGTAATCATTGTATCAGCCACTTCTGGAGTAAGACACCTCAATTGCAAATGATCATAGAAACTTGTAGGCTGCAACTGCACATCCAGGTTGACTGTTCCAATTAGCTCTGTATAGAATTTCACTGCCACTTCCCCTATACCTTTGATATCTGTAACTTCCTTCCCCTGCTCATCAAGGATCCTTGATATCTGCTTCCTATGATTTTGCACCTTCACAGTCTTGTGGAAATATGCAGTATTGAGATCACCCTCCTGCACACTCTGAACTCTAGCTTTCTGCCTATAGAAACTTTCTTCTGCCCTCTTGAGCTCAAGACAGTGCTTTGCCAAATCCCTTTCCTCTTCAACAAGAAACTCAGTAGGATTCTGCAATAACTCAGCCTGCACCTTTTCCAGATTTCCTTCCATTTCTCTTGTCTGCACAGATATGTCTGAATAAATCTCTCTATTAAGCTGCCTTAGAGTCTTCTTAACACTCCTTAGTTTCCCATAGAACACATAATAAGACCAACCCTCCACTTCCACCTTCCAAGCATCACTCACTAACTTCATATAATTAGGATGGCTCGCCCAAAATTTGAAATACTTAAACGGTTTTGACAAGCTTCCAATCTGGGGAGATGTGGTAAGTAAAATTCCACAGTGATCCGAGACTCCAGGGGGTGTAGTTTGGGCTACACTAGCTGGGAATCTACTCAACCAAGCTTCATTCACCAAGACTCTATCCAGGCGTTTGGCTATTGGGTTTTCTTTCTGTTTATTCCACCATGTGAACTTGCTGCCTGCAACCTTATGATCCTCCAAACTCATCTCCTCGATCCAATTCTGAAAATCCCCCATACTAGCATTTGAGGACACTAGGTTGGAAGTCTCACCAGGATCTCTCACAGCATTAAAATCACCCAAGACTGCCATAGGAATCAAATTTTCATTCTGTGCCAGCAGTTCTCTATATAAACCCAATCTATCGGCCTCTTTATTAGGGCTGTACACAATCATCAGAATAAACTTCTCTGCCCCTTCAACAAGAACTTTGATAAAATGCAGACCATCCTCCAACTTAGAAACAGAAATTCCATATGTCCAAAATAACCAGATTCTACCATTGGGAGACTTGGGGTAGTTATTCATATGTTTAAGATGACCAAAACTTCTACTTACTATATCCAGACTACTCTCTATCTTTACTCTAGTTTCTATAATAGCTATAATGTCAAGCTTGAGTATACTTATCTTCTTAAGCACTGCAGAGTGCTTCTCAGGAGCATTCAAGCCCCTGATATTCCAGCTGAAAACCTTCATTTCTTCTTCTTGCCCCGTCCCCTACCTTTAGCAGGCTGCGGTGGCTCAATACTCATTCTCCAAACTGGCTTGCTCAATGAGGGAAAAGCATTATCATCCAGTTGTACCTTCTTCTGATTAGATGACAAATTCCACGGGCTCTTTGCATTGGACGTAGGATCAGGAGCCCTAACTCTGTGCTTCCTCCCTGTAACAACCTTAAAACCATCATCCTCAGGCACTGGCTCAGAGCTGCACCCTTCATCCACTACCATTGCAGGCTCCTCTATTACAGACTCCGCAACAACCAAGGCCTGTATACTAGATTCAGCCCGAGCTTCAATCATCTCTTCCACTTTTTCCTTACCCTTCGATCCCATTGAAGTCACGTCCTGCACTTTCGGCTGTTTCACCACCCAAACACGTTTTACCTTTCCTCCCAAATTCTCACAGTCATGCCCGAATACACTACACTTCTCACACTTCCGCGGCACATGACAGAACTCCACATCCACCAACATCTCAGGGCGCCCTTCAGGGGTGATGCTCAGTTTGTTGATCATATTAGTCTTGGTAGTGATCTCAACACACACCTTAGCAACACCATACTTGGTTCCCTGCTTAGTGGGAAAGTCCATACAGAGGGGCCGCCCCAGAGAGCTAGCCAGACGCCCTAATCCCTCCTTAGATGTTAACTCAGATGGCAGATTTGACTGACAAACCCAGACTGGAACAGCAGAATTATCGATGGCTAGAGGTTGGATACCTGGCTCCCATTTCCTAAGTAGGACCATGTTTTCGCGATGATGCCATGGACCTCCTTCAAAGACCCAACGACAGACTTCAGCATTAGGAAACTGAAATAGCACCAATCGATCCCCCAACCACGATACTCGCACCATCCCGTCGCGCCCCCAGATCCAATTCGCCCAGAAGTGAATTGAAGACAGGGAAGCCGGCCGATCCATGAATTGCCCAACCAAGCTGTTTACCCATCGCTTTTCTCCCTCATCAATCACCGACTTAGGTATCCGAAGAGACCCATTCACAAACTCTGGCTCGTAATAGTCAAGCTTGAAATCGGGACTAACAGTGAAGAGCGAAGCCCAGGTGCGACCGTCACCGGCAGCCCCTGAGTTGGCTCCGCCGGTGACGGCAGCCATCGGAAACCCTAGCGACGCGTTCAGAGATAGAAGAAGAGAGAGAGAGAGAAGAAGAGAGAGAGGTTATTTTGATTCCTTTTATGTTGCCAATTAATTTGAATGTTCAATAATTTAATTTTTTTTAGATTTTCTTACACTATCAAATACATGCGTATATCATATACAATTTGCTATTGTTGTTTAAGTAATTGACCACTGTGTGTGGCCAGCTGACCGGACCTATAACTAGTTATATCTTAGGATCTGTAACAATCTGGATCAAATAGACATATAATCAATGCATTAGTAACTAATTAGCAAAGTAACTAACTAGCGAAGTCAAATTCCTAAAACATACGAGACGACAATAACAAGACAATAAGTGAAACCAGCTAACCACAAATTTCTTCCAAGATAGCTCCTCCATTTGCAGCCCCTAGAGTTTGCATTGATCAATAATTGACCTGGCAGCAGTGAATGGGCACTTCTGGGCTTTGTATTTGTAGTTGAGGCCCAGAAACATGCAATCAGGAATAGTACCATTACTTTAATTACAATACTCTTTCCAGACTAAACCATGCTATTAAGAAAAGTGCAGAAAATCCGGTGAGCTTGTGCGTTCTAGCTTTTCGCAAGATGGAAAGGTGGGAAAAGGAAGGAAAAGATGGAAGAACACGGAGAGACTAAGAGCTTTCAGTGATACTCTAGATTAAGTCTTTCTAATCCGTATGGCTTAATTGCAAGTTTGGTCACTCGAATTGCTATAAAATTTCACGTTTGCCACTCAAATTAATTAATTCCATTTATAGTCACTTAATTAGGTTAACAGTCCAAGTTTGGTCACTGGCCGTTAGTCTCCGTTAACTTTTGCTGATGTGGCGGTCAACTCTTATAGTTGACCGTTAAATGCATGACGTGGCAATTAAAAAATTAATTTTTAATAATTTCCACCTCATTATTACAATAAATTAAAAAATAATTAAAAATGTCACAATAATTAAAAAATAATTTCCACCACATTGCAAGAACTGGCGCCGGATCAACCCCGACGGCTCTACCTCCGCCTCGAAACCCTCCCACCCTGAAGTATCGATTCCTCATCGCCTCCAGATCCCCGACGCCGGCAAGGCCAGATATTCGGCTGCTACAATCTCCGGTTCTGCTGGCCAACCAGCTTCGTCCGACTCCCCGAATCCACACTCAACGACACGATGTTAGCGGTGGCGGCGATCTCGGCCCCACCGACCGCCAGAGAGTGAGTGATCCTCCTGAGGCACCCGCAGCTTCAGGACGCTAGATGAGTGAGGGTTGAAATGGAATTGAGCCCCAATTGGAAAGGGAAGCAGGGCCATACGAACAGGGATCCATGCTTCAAAATCCAGGCTTCCACAGGTAAAAGATTAAGTGCTCCCTCTCTCGCACCGACAAATTTGCAAATTTTCATTAACCCCTGAATTTCTGTTGTCGGAAGCGCGATGGAGCTTCCCTGATTCGTTTTCGATGTTGCCATACTTGTATTTAATTCGGTTTGCGGAGCTCTTGATTCACGGGATGGTTCTAAAGCAGAGCTTTCTTCTGCGCAAAATGTTGGTGGTGAAACCAGAATGGTTGTCATTTTTTATTAGATGGTAGAATAAAGAAAAGAAGCTTTTTCAACTCTTTCGCAAACGTACCCCCATAGGCCATCGATTCCGATTATCAGAACGAAAACCACCATAGATTCCTCTGTCTTTCCTACTTCATCCTCACAACCAACCCTAGTTGACGGAGACTGATCAATAGACAGGTGTGGCGAGAATCGGTTCTCGAGTCTAACCACGTTTCTTCTAAGCCAACTCGGCGGGAATAAGAAGTGTCGCCCTCTGAGTACTCGCCCGCACCAGCGAGGACGGCAGCGGCGACAGGTTCAGGCGGCCAATGCGGAAGTGGTGCAGCTTGGTCGCCGACGCCTACCAGAGGAAATAAAAATTTTATTTTTTATTTTTTAATAGTTTTGAAAATGAGGTGGAAATTATAAAAATATTATTTTTTATTTTTTATAATTTTTTAATTGCCATGTCACACATTTAACGGTCAACTATAAGAGTTGACCGCCACATCAGCAAAAGTTAACGGAGACTAACGGCCAGTGACCAAACTTGGACTGTTAACCTAATTTAAGTGACTATAAATGGAATTAATTAATTTGAGTGGCAAACGTGAAATTTTGTAGCAATTCGAGTGACCAAACTTGCAATTAAGCCTAATCCGTATTGAGAAAAAAAAACTCATATAATGAGTAATGACAATCAAAATGAAAAAAAAAGTATTCATATTGGGCTAGGTGGAACATCACATTATTTTTTATTTCATAGTAAATACGAGTGACACGCATTTTCTGATTGTAAATAGGTACTTACCATTGCCAAATACAGTATCTTGAAACCAATGTTTTTAAACCTCGAATTTTCCAACCAACTTAAATACAAATTTCGGTCGATTTAATTTTGTCATATATATCTCAAAACAGGAACAGTAAGTAGTGATGGTAATTTCGACCTGACCCGTTTTATTCAACTTGTTTGGCCTATTTTGGGCGGGTCCGACCCGCCCCGTAGGCGGGGCGGGGAGGGCATGGGTACCTCTCATCTACCTGACCTGCCCGACCCGCCCCATTCTTTACCCGTTCTTGCCTAAATTACATGTAATCTTAGTCAAATTATTTAGGATTTTCCTCTTATTACCTCATATTTTAGATATAATAAACTTGTAAATAAGTGTAAACCTTAATTTCTTCAATAATTTAACTACATATCATCGTATTATGGTTTCTTTCTTGATCTTATAATGAAAATAACAAATATTTCTAATAGTTTTCACATAAATTAGATACCCATTGGGTCGACCTGCCCCGACCCGCGTCCCGTGATAAATTACCCGACCTGGAACCGATCTGTCACGGGGCGAGTATGGGTATCGAGATATCCGCCCCAGACCTGCCCATTACCATTCCTGTCAGTAAGATACAAAATATATGCAACTTTTATTTTATATTCTTAAATAAAAAATTAGATGGAGAAACAACCTTGAACGTCCATAAGACCATAACCACCTCTAAGAAAATTTATTTTGCCATATTATGTGCAATCTTTTTCTTCTTTCTTTCGAAAACCGTCTGCTGAAGATTGTTTTGGTCACCTTCGACGTTGCTGTCGTGAATATACTAGGGGATTAAACTGATTATTAGACATTTCATTTTAGACTTCGTTGCTAAGATTCGGAATAAGTAGTGGTGGGACTAAAAGAGCAGGTTGTTGTGTGGGTCAATGCAAGAAATACGACACCTTTTCAGCAAACTACACCCTTTTTGCTTTCCATGGCTGCTTTGGATTCCACTCGCGGCTGCATCTTTTTGAAGAACTAAACAAGATTGCTTTCTAGTTTCACCACTAACATTATTTTCGTTTGATTACTCTTGCCTTGCCTTGCTGAGTTGCGTCTTCTCTTTTTCGTCTTTCTCTTCTTCCCTTTCCGTGCCCTTCTTGCTTCTTCTTCTTCGTTCTCCAGCCACCTTCATATCTACTCAGCAAAGTTGAACAAAAGGAGAAAACGGATGAGCATGTGAATTTGTTTATTATTAATTGAGCAGGAGAGCAGTACACAGAGAGAGAAAGAGACCAACATTACATTAGCCTCTAAAAATCACATTCTCTTCTTTCCCTGCTTCCTTTCACCAGTTTCCATGTCAGTTCTCCTTGTTTTCCTGTCTCTTCTCCTCCCTTATTATCCTTTCCATTACCATTTACCACTCTATCTCTGATTTCTCCCTCTCTTGAGACCATGACGTTTCATTTGTTTAACTCACTACTCACTCTCTTCCATGCTCCTGGTTTTGCAGCAGCGGCGATTCTGGGTCTCTGGTGCTCTGTCCTCTTTTGAAGTTGAACAGCTGGGAAATGGAGTAGATGGGAGGGTATAGAATGTTGGGATCAAGCTGGAAGTGAGAAAGTTTGGATCTTTTTAACAGTTGGCTACACCATTTTCTCTAACTTGAGAGGGTGAGAAGTTTTCACCTTGGATCTCTCTGGTTTTTTTCTCTTGGAGCTACTCAAATCCATGCAGCTCTAATGCACACTGCTTCTCTTCTTTAGAACTGCAAAACCCACTTGGAAATTTTATTTTGTGTTGTTAATCTGTAAATTAGAGGTTGTTTTGGAGCCCATTGGTCTCTTCTTCAAGAGGGATTCTTCTCCCTTTCTTTCCCCCTTCAAGTCCCACACTTGTTTGCTAAAATGGCATGCTAAAACTGTGAATAGCTCAGTTAGCCGGTTAGGTTTTATTTTCTTTTTGCACTGAGGTACTTTCTATCTAAGATTCATAACTAAGGGGAAAAGGGAGGTTTTCTCCAAGTATTCCTTTCCATCCTTGGGTTGTATTTTGAAGGTTCAATAATATTCAGGAATCTCTTCAAATACCCAAAAAAGATGGGTTGTGTGGCATCAAGGATTGATGAGGAAGAAAGAGTTAGGATTTGTAAAGAGAGAAGGAAGCTGATGAGACAGTTGGTGGGATTCAGAAGTGAATTTGCTGATTCTCTACTGGCTTACTTGAGAGCACTCAGGAACACGGGTGTGACCCTTAGGCAGTTCACTGAATCTGAGTCATTGGATACTGAGAGCACCTCCTATGGCATTGGCTTGGCACTGCCTCCATCGCCACCACTCCAGTTGCCTCCTTCCCCACCACCACTCCCTTTCAGTCCTGATTCAAGGAAGTCCAGCAGTGATAATAACCCAAAAGAAGAACAAGAACAAGAAGTTACTACTGACCACTTAGCTTCTCACGAAGAGAGCATGGCAATTGATGATGAGGGCGATAGAGGAGGAACTCCTCCACCTCCTCCTGAGAGCTCATCATCGTGGAACTATTGGGATCCCTTCCTTGAACCTCATTCTTTGCCGCTTCACGAGGAGAGTGGCGAGATAGTGGAATCAGCAATGGAGGAGGAGACTTGGGCTGAGACCAAGACCGAGTTTGATGAGGAAGAACATGGAGGAGAGGAAGTGAGTGGGGCGGCAGGTCCCAGTAATACGGTTCCAAGTCAGCAGCAGCCGAGACAGCAGCAGCATTGTCGTCGTCTTCCTGTGGAATTGGTTGATGATAACTCATCCATGACGAGCTGGCAGACGAAGGACACTTCCGATATGAGTATGGTTCAGTGGAGGCGCAGGAAGACACTGGAGGCTATTGTGAGAGATTTAGATGACTATTTCCTCAAAGCATCAGCTGGCGGGAAGGAAATAGCTATTCTTATGGATATCTCCAGAGGGGACACTTCTATCTCACATAGTTCCAGAGAAAACAAATGTAAGCATGCCAGCTCCTTATAAAATCCAGCCCCACTAATCGAATTTTGTCATTGGGACTTGGGAGCTTATGCTAACCCTTTTTTTCATTATTATTGTATAGGGAAGAGGAGCAATTCTGCTAAGGTGTTCAGTGCATTGTCATGGAGCTGGTCTTCTAGGTCATTACAGCCACCTAGGGACTTTACTGAGGTCTTTAGTAGTAGTGAACCTTGCAAACCTGGAGCTCACTGCATTACCCTTGAGAAGCTTTATGCTGCAGAGCAGAAACTTTACAAGGAAGTTAAGGTATGCGCAAACGTTTATGATATCGACAAGGCAATAAAATGGTCTCTTAATGGTGTGTTTTCATGTGGCTTTTTGGTGATTATTCATTCTGTGTAGGAAGAAGAGATAACCAAATTGGAGTTTAAGAAGAAGTCCATTTTTCTAGCAAAACTAGAACAAGAGAATCATGATTGGAACAAGACGGAAAAGATTAGATCAAGTGTTGAAGAGTTGGAGTCGGACTTAAGAAGACTGCAACATTCTATAAGTGGAGGTTGTTCTTGCATATTGGAACTCATTGATGTGGAGCTGTACCCTCAACTCATTGCACTAGTTGCTGGGTAATAATCAGTGCTCGTCAGAGATACTAATTTCTCTGAACAATGTGCAATGAAGTACTGATTTGATGATACAATCTTTCGATTTGATTTTGTTTCACCAGGCTGAAGAGCATGTGGAGGACAATGTATGCATGTCATCAAGTTCAGAATCACATCTCCCAACAAATGAATCACCTGAACGATAATCAAGGGGTGGAATCAGCAACCGAGTTCCATCGCCAAGCAACAGCTCAGCTCGAGGCCGAGATTATCTCATGGTACCACAGCTTCTGCAGACTTGTGCGATCCCAAGAGGAATACGTGACGACCCTATGCAGGTGGATCCAACTCACTAGCTGCCTTGTGAATGACCAACAACCACCAAGTGCTCAATCACCTGCTGTTCACAAGCTTTGTGAAGAATGGAAACTCGGTTTTGACAAAATGCCTGACAAGGTAACCACCTCTAGCAAGTCTTCAATTGCATAAGTGTTTCAAAGAGGTTGTGTAGCATTCAGGCCCCTTGTACTTTGTCTCGACTAACAAACAAGCTTCTAAACTTTCAATTTTAACCAACTTGCGCTCTTGATTAGTAAAGTTGAACTAAACACACCCTCTGTAATTCGTTTAGTGGTGGGCTCCTGACGGCTATTAGGAAGGTGAAAAAAATACTTCAAGAAAAGCTGTTTCTGCCCTTCTGATCAAGCCCTTTCTGCAGGTGGCATCAGAGGCCATAAAGGGCTTTTTATCAGCCATCCAAGCGATAATGCAGCAGCAGGCAGAGGAACTGAGCCTGCAAAGAAAATCGGAGAAGTTGGAGAGAAGGCTGCAGAAAGAACTGATGTCACTTGCTGAAATGCAGAAGAGATTTGACTGGAGTATTCCTGATGGAGATGATGCAACTCCCAATCTGAGCCCTAAGCACCCTTTGTCTGTTAAACTTGTCAAAACTGAAGACTCAAAGAAGAGAGCTGAGATTGAGAAGGCCAAATATTTGAACTCAGTCCAGGTCACCCGAGCCATGACTCTGAACAACCTGAAAACTAGCCTCCCACTTGTATTCCAGGCGTTAACAAAGTTCTCAGGGGCTTCTGTCCAGGCACTTCGAGCTGTTCGAACCCACCAGGATAAACCAGAAGTTCAATGTGATCCACCTGAAAACTCCATGAACCAAGGGTGATATAGTGAGCCAGAGTTCATGAATGTTCTTTGCAGAAGCCTTCAAGCCATATATTGAGTGTAGAAATCCATTGGAAACTCTTCCATTATGTAAAAACTAGTATAATCAATGAAGACCAGATAGTTTGGTGACAGCCCACTGCTCAAAACTTCCATTACATTACACATCTGTTCATAGGGTACGCGTCTACGTTCATTCAATCAACTATGAAGTTGTAACAATCTAGTCTAGTAAGTGTCAAAGAAACCATTTTTCTTGCTGCATTCTAGTTTTCGTTAGTGTCCCAGTCCAGGGGCCCATTCTCTAATTCGTATGCTGAAACTGGATTCCTGTTCTAGCCAGCCTGCTCATCGTTCCCCCAGAGAATGTCATTGCATCTCTGGAAACCAAACTTTGAAGATCATTTGTTGAAGAAGTGAGACTAACGGCTAATGCAAACTAAGCAGCAACTGTCTATCTCAAGGAAGAAATCTATTTCCTTTGTGTCTCTAGGTTCTTGATCTTTTCATTCCAGTTAACCTTGTTGCTCTCTTGGTACTTTCAAACACAAAGTTGAGCTAGTATTGAGCATTGGCTGATCCAGTACTGAGCATCATCTTGTAGAATGCACTCTCTTCATTCGACAGCAGTTCCTCTGGAGTTGCATGCTCTTTTACCTGAATAAGTGGAATGCACAGGAGATGCTTAATTTTAGGGTAAATACAATATATTAGCCATAACTATTAAGCAGCGGGGAATTATAGCCAATACTATCGAGCAACAATGCACGAGCAAGACTCAATAATTGTCTCTGTCCAACACTGAAGTTCTCTCCTCCCTCCAGAACCTTTAGACAACCAACATTTAAGGTCAGTAGATAGTTTATTAGCATATAGCATACCCCAGTTTAATAACTTTTCTCTATTTGCAGATTCAAAACTTAAATAATATTCTCTGATAGACACCTGCCATATTGTTTTGGTATTATACCTCAGCATCCAGCCCAAAAGGATTGCTCCTTATGACATCCTTTATATGTGCCCTTTCCAGTGCCTCCCAGAGTTCTGCATCATTATGTTCACTAAATGGATCCAGATTTAGTCTCACAGTTCCTGTAACCCCAAAAAAAGAAGAAAAAATGAAGAAGAAAAGAACAATTAGGACTTCTGACGATGTTAGAAATTTTCTAATCCGAACTTATGATAACCTAAGTCATACAATTTCAAAATTGGATAAGGACATAACCGTACTAGGACTCGGATTCCTTATCCACTTAAGGAAAACTAATCCCAGTCAGAGTAGAAGTCAGACTTAGATCTTCGGATCAAATTATGAATCCTTGTCTAACAAGGAAATGAATTCAGTTATAGTGCCTTTTGTACGATTCTAAGACAGCGATTCCAAAATGTCACTTTCAGCAGGGCTCTCATCATGTTGGTACTGACAATAAGGCTATAGACAACATGTCTAGACAACATTAAATGTAGTGCAGACTGATAACTGTATGAGAAGGGCCAGTTTGGACTGTTCAGATTGCTTACCAGAGAAAATAACTGGTACTTGTGGTATGATAGTAACAACTTTCCTAAGATCCATGAGCCCAATTTTCCCAACATCACATCCATCAATCACGATCTCTCCCCTCCCACCTCCACAATTCTGAACAATGCATTCAGCATGCTGGACTTCCCTGCTCCAGTTCTCCCAACCACACCAAGCTTCTCACTGGGAGCAACTACAAACGACAGTCCATGCAACACTGGTGGAATTTCTGCCCTATAACGCAGGACACATCCGAAAACTCGATCGATCCTGATGAGGGCCAACCAGATGGTGGACGATTGCTCTCGATAACAGCAGGAGCCTCTGAGGGCAACTCCATGTAAGCACCCACGCACTCTACAGCATTGAAGCTGTTCTCAGCTCGGCTAGCCTGCCTCAGAGCTGCTCTCAACAGGCTGGTGATGTTCAGAGCGTAGGTCAACAGTAGGCCCGTGGTAGACGCAAATGCAATCCTGTTTTTGGCCTTTTGATTCTCCAAGACAGCGAAAGTGGCTATCAACCAGATCATGACTGCTCCCAGTGTTTCCACTCTTATGGTGAGCCAGCGATGGGAGCTGATGATGACGAGGGTGAATCTCGTGTTGTTGTCCATTGCTTTGCCATTGATGTCGGCCATCCGATCATAGGCCTTGTATGCATGGATGCTGGACAGGCCATTGAGTGCTTCTCCGAACTGTGCATATACAGGTGATCTGGTTATGGACTCCAGGCGTTGCACTTCACGGGATGTTGTCTGCAAAATGCATACAACTGCAGTTATTGACATTTCTCTAGCAGGTCGTTAGATTGGGTGCAATGTAGTCAAAATTGTGCTTAAAAAATTGAAAGCTTACGCTCTTACACTTCTATGTCACTAAAACGTTTCTATGACGAATCACGTTTTTCACTACACGTGCAGTTAAAATCTACGCTTTAAAGCTTAAAAGCTTACGTTTTTACACTTTTAGGTCATCAAAATACTTCTATATAGAATCGGGATTTTGACTGCATTGGCTGGATGCATAAGAAATCATATGGGATTGAAAAAATATATCGTTTTTCTTTGACATATTTGAGTTTGTTTGAAACTGCATATCCCATCTCAAATACATCAAAATAATATTTCAAATCGGAATACCATAACCATCCCCTAGAAACCTAGATCATATAATTCAATGAAAACATACAGACATTTGAAGGAAGTAGAGCTTGCCTGATAGTATAGATAGGCAGAATAAAACAAGATGAAAGATGGCATTACAGCCCACAAAGACAGAGTGCTGATGATGGCTATCAAGGCAAATGTGGAAAGGAGCAGCCAGACTTGGTTCAGAAACATCATGCTCATGCAAATTCTAGAGAACATAAACAAAATTGGCAGCATCCAATATTCAGGAAAATAAGTGTGGGATGAGCTCTATTACCTTAAATAGTCCTCCCAGCCAAAGCCTACAGAAACATGAGTGGATTCATAAAACAAATTGGGAGGAAAGAAGCCCCAGATTTCCCATGGTAGAAGGGAGCTCAGAAGAACTTTAAAAAAGTGAAGAGGGTAAATTCATATCTTACTCCAACGCTATTATTTAGAGCTCTTAACAGCCATGGGTTTTTCTTTTCAGATTCTTCAATCCAGCATTTCTGGAATCTGCCAAAGTTGGACTTTTAGACAACATATGCAAGTGGCAGGCATTTTGCACACTAAAACAGTGAAGGGAAACAAACAAACTACAAACTTATTAATCAGTGTTTCAGTCTGATCCCATGCGTCTAATTTCCAGACATCCTTTTCAGTGATGGGTTTCTGGTAGCCTTGCCGCATAAGTGAGGTCATCCATCCAAAATATATACCTGACACAGCGATGAAATCAACAGCTATTGGTGAGTAGATGTGAAGATATTTGCGTGCCTCTCAGGACAAACCTGCTCTTCTCCAGGGAGGGCCTCATACTCACCATTGCCATTGGACTCAGGTTCCAACATAGCATAACCAGGGAATGGATCCAAGGTGGGCACATGAAACAAAAGAAGAATTCCGAATAAAACCTGTTGCAATGGAATATGGTAACACAGATTTTTCAGAAAGGTGAAAAGGGAATTATTTGGCCAAACCGAAAATGAAAAGATCCATACGAAAAGAACATAAGCATATTGTGTATCAATCAAATGGCTTGGCTAACTACTGTTATAGTAAGGCCCCACAATGTGTTCCAGTAGTGAAGGTAACCAGTGTTTCTGTCTATAGCCTATCTTCATTTTTCTTGGGTCGATAGCCTATCCTCATTCTTATTGTTCATGGTTTATTTCTGCAATCGGTAGAAGCTGCCACCAATAACAAGCTAGTAGTTTCATGCTGCAAGGCCTATAATAAACAATAAGGATGGTGATAACTGAATGAACATGCCACATGAATAATGACTTATTTGCTGCACAGTTGGACAGAAATAGTCAACTTAGTACCGACCTATATTTAAAGGACACGCAAATGTACAACAGGCTAGATAAGGGAGAAAAACAGAAGACCAAATGGTAACCAACACCTCTACAAAGGAGAGCACACACCTTGCATATAAACGTGCCCACACACATGTAGAAGGGCAATCTGCATGAAAATCCTCAGTCATCGTGGTCCCCTTAGTAGGCATCTTTAATATTTAATTGTTTACTTCAGAAAATTTAAAAAAGTATAGAGCTTACTAACAACGTGAACAGAATACCATCTGACCTGGTGGCTTTATCACTCACTGGCAGGATGAAATTTAGCAATACGCATTCCGCTATCAACACATAAATGACTCCAAATCTCACATACCATCGGAACTTCTGGACATATATTTTGATTTCCAAGCTAATCATAATGAGCATGGAGCACCAGCAGAGGGCCTCAATGACCAAAGAAGCCATCTGAAAGCCACATAGAACAACATGCAAAATTATAGAACATTATTTGGCTAGTACATGTTTTTGAAGACATGATACATTCATAACCTACAGCTTACTCGATAGTTATACCGGTTCACCAATTTTATTAGGCTCGTATCTTGATTACCAAGAAGTATGATGGTCGGCACCAACTTATACCATAACTAAAGGCAGAAAAGTGCAACATTGCAGTGAATTGGGGGTTGAATTAGATTCTCATTTGAAAGTGCTGGATAACCTTCTATGGCCATAAATTCAAATGCCAACAATTCAAGGGCACACGTATACTTTAAATTTGAAGTGCATAGATAACAAGTCAGAGAACATTTTTAACAAATAAGAGCCTCACCTCAAAGGGAGCAACACCAGTCTCGCCCTCCAGGTCAAAGAATGAAATATCCATTAGCAGCCTGAATATAGGCTCAGCTGTGCAATAAGCAGCAAACAATCCTAGTATGTAGTTGTAGTAATTTGTCCTTAGACGGTACTTTTCAGCTTTCGGATCCTTAATCAACCACATCCGGTAGAAGCACAGCCCACAGAGCACCGAATAAGATAAACAAATCACCAGAGAGTCAATGGCACAAGGGGTGTATGCTCCAAACGTGGTGTCTAGTTCTTTTGCAGATACTCTATTGGCCACTGGTTTACAATACCAAACCAGCAGCTCCCAAGAAGCCATCTTCCCCACAGCCCTGCAAGAATGAAAAATGGTTGAGAGTCAGAACGTATCCAATTTCCAAGGAACAATGAAAACTTTGAATCCATTCCCCATTTTGGTTTTCGAAGACAGATCGCAATCATATGATTCATATTTTTAAGCATTGGAATTCCAGAAACCAAGTTAATTCAAGAAACACATTTATTAGTTAGCACCACGATAAGAGAATGGCTGGCAGAAGCAAACGGACCACAACATTTTTGAAAGTAATGAATTGACAACCAACAATTCAATACAGGAAAACGGACAGAAACATACCTCGAAGGAATCAAGATCGACAAATATTCAGATCCTGAAAAGTTTGCAGAATGCTTCAGAGGGACTGTGGCCTGTCTGAAATGAAAACAGTTGGGGAGAGCCTGAGCTTGTGCACTTTGCTCTCAACACAACAGAAGCTCAAGAAAAATGGCTGGCAGCAGCAAAACGAACAACAACCTTTTTGAAAGTAATGAATCGACAACCAACAGTTGAATACAGGAAAAGGGGCAGAAACCATACCTCCAAGGAATCCAGACCGACACTTCCAGAATGTTTCAGGGGGACTGTGGTCTGTCTGAAATGAAAGCAGTGGTGGAGAGCCGAGCGTGACCTTGTGTCCTTTATTTTGCATGGATTGCTCCACAGGCAGATAAAATATATAGACCATCATGGCAAAAGTCAAGATCATTACTTTACTACTAGACCTATTACAAAACGAGGGAATAGGAGAGCAACAAATGATGATTATTATCATAACACACCACACCATCAATTTCTACCGACCATACCACACCATTAATTGCCATCCGCCATTAATTTTCCATCTAACTGACACCACATCCATTCTCTCCATCCACTGTAGCACACCAATTTTCCATCTAACTTGTTCCACATAATCTCGTATATCACATTTGAAACAGAGCCAAAGACCGATCAACAACGAACAATTTTGCAAGGAGAGCTACAAAGGTAAACATAAAAACTCACCAAGATCAAAAGGGCAAGGCAAGCCATGTGAGGCATGAATATTGACTGTAGCTCAGAGAGGGAAGACAGAGTCTGAGAGTTTGGCGGTTGGAAAGCTCGATTGGACTTTAGGGTTAGAGGTGAGGCGAAATGGAAGAAGAAATAGGAACCACGAACCAAATAAGAGAAATAGGAACCATTTCGCGCCGGACGTCTTGCCATCGCCACCTCGTGCTGTGCGAGATGGTCGATTTTGATTCTATAGGAAAAGAGAAGATATGGAGTATGGTGTCTGGGGAAGACGGAGATGGGTTGCGGAGGCGGCGACGGGGGATTCGATTTCCCCAGATGACGAAACGAAATCGACCTCGATTCGCCCATGCCGGCTTCAATTGAATCGAAGAAGAAATGGAAAATAGCTGGGACTTTTAAGCTGAAGAAGAAAGGAGAGGTGGAAGGAGAGATCGAGAATAGCTGGATTTTCCAGGGATCCGATTGCTGAAGAAGGGTAAAGCGAATTAGAGAAGAGATACGGGAAGATCGACGGGGCTCGGTAGCAGTCAGCAGATGAACGGAGAAGGAACTTGAACTAAGGACAAGGATCCAACGGTCACAATCGGCCAGTCCAAGGTGTTGATCAACGGTCTAGCTTAGTCAGTTCAAAGTTGTGTACATGAGCTTACAATAGAAGCGGCCACAGAGACCTAGGCCTTTCAAGTGAACAAAGTCCTCCATTTTTTCTTTAAGGAACAGTACTCTTAAATGATTTTAACTCTTTGAAATCCAAATTTCTAGATTCTAAACATTTTAATTTTCTAATTATTAAAATTTAAAAAATTCATTATTTGGTAATTACGATTGGTATAATTTATTGAAAATAAAATTCTAATTTTATTATCAAGTGATGTTTACCTTTAACTGAAAAAGCGAGAATACCGGTGAATATTGAGAATTTATTGGAAAGAGAGGGATGATGCAACTCCCTATCTGAGCCCTAAGCAGCCATTGTCTGTTGAACTTGTCAAAACTGAAGAATCAAGGAAGAGAGCCGAGACTGAGAAGGCCGAGTATCTGAACTCGGTCCAGGTTACTCGAGCGATGACTCTGAACAACCTGAAAACTAGCCTCACACTTGTATTCCAGGGGTTTATGAAATTTTCGGGTGCTTCTGTACAGGCATTTGGAGCTGTTCGAACCCACCAGGGCAAACAAGAAGTTCAATGTGATCCACCTGAAAACTCCATAAACCAAGAGTGATATATCAAGCTGGAACTCGTGAGTGTTCTCTGCAGCCTTCGACTCATATATTGAGTGAAAATCCACTGGAAACATTTTCACTAATCATCAGTGTAAAAACTATTATAATCAACGAAGTACAGGTAGCCCACTGCTCGAAATTTCCATTACAATTTGTATTATACATCTGTTCATGTGGCATACCTCAACATCTACTCTTATCAATTATCAATTTGGAACAATCTAGTCCAAAAAATGTCAAAACAACCATTTTTCTTGCTCCGTTCTAGTTTTCCTCATTGTCCCAGTCCAATGGTTCGTTCTCTAATTCGTATGCTGAAACTGGATTCCTGTTCTTAGCCAGCCTGCTCATCATCGCTAGACCTGATAAAGATAAACAAAACAAGGGTATGGATCAGATATGAACTGTCAGATGCACTATTCTGACCAAAATAATGTATCTGCAGAATGCTATCTGTTGTTACCTTCAACTATTCTGTAGAGAGTCGACCACCATCTTTCTCTGGGGAGATCATGTTGCTGGAGAGTATCATCTATTACTTCGTCATGCTTCCCTTGCAGCACTCCCTGAAGGGTTAAGACAGCATCTTTCGTCCTCCTGAGAATGTCGTTGCGATCTCCAACAACTAAACTCTGAAGGTCATTTGTTGAAGAAGTGAGACTAACACCTAGTGCAAACTGAGCAGCAGCTGTCCATCTCGAGGAAGCAAGCCATTTCCTCTGCCCATCTAGGTTCTTGGTGTTTCCATTGCCGTTGAACTTGCTCTCTTTGGCTTCAAATACCAAGCTGCTTAGATATTGAGCATTTGCTGATCCAGTACTCTGCACCATCTTGTAGAACGCACTCTCTACGTTTGAAAGCAGTTCCTCCGGACTAGCATGCTCTTTTACCTAAACGAATGGATACATAAAAGGTTCTTAACTCTACCCTAAAAAAAATCCTTAAATCTAATACAGATTTCTTTATTATAGAATGTTGGGATAGGATTCCATCAGAAATGGATGTGAAAATCCATTGCCATCTCTTATTTTCCTGAAGTCCATTTTCCATTCTTGTGATTGTGTATATAATTTCTTCTCACGACTATTATGAATTATACTTTAGTATGCTACTTATGTCCTGGGGAAAAGAAAATGTGAAAAAGAGAGAGAAGATAGTGTGGAGATAAATCAATATTAAATCTTAGTGAGATCACTAATTCCATTTCCGCAAACTGAAGTCCACACTTCCTGTAGGTTTTCCAAACATAAACCATTTCCGGAGGAGTTTAGGCTATCCAAATAGGCTGTATAGAGAATAGAAGTTCTTGATGTGAGAGCTTACCCGGCCATCATCAAGCACGAGAATTTTGTCGCAGTCAATGATAGTATTCAATCTGTGAGCAATTACAAGCATTGTGCAGGACTTGAACTCTTCTCTGATTGTTTTCTGTATGAGTGCATCAGTTCTCACATCAACAGCAGCAGTTGCTTCATCAAGTACAAGAATTTTCGATCTCCGTAGCAATGCTCGAGCTAAACTCAATAGCTGTCTCTGTCCAACACTGAAGTTCTCTCCTCCCTCCAGAACCTTTACAGAACAGGGATTTTAATGTCAGTAGCATATAGCAGACCCCTAGTTCTATGACCTTTCTGTATTTCCAGATTTATCGTTATAATCTTGTGGTTTAGTACTATTCTGTGACTATAATTTGATTGGATAAAAGGACCTGCCCATTTTCTGTATTGATTTTGAATTATACCTCAGCATCCAGACCCAAAGCATTGCTCCTTATCACATCCTTTAGATGTGCCCTTTCCAGTGCCTCCCAGAGGTCTGCATCATTATGTTCACTAAATGGATCCAGATTCATTCTCACAGTTCCTGTAAAAAATAAAAGAGGATAAGTACTTCTTATCATACTAGCTCTTTGCCCGGCCTTTGGCCGGGTGGCATATTATTAGGGGATTGAGTGTTGTTGATTTCTCTTACGGCATCCTTCATATTATACTTTCCTAATCTGCTTAGGATAACCCACTTAAAGTCACACTAATTTCCAAATGAGATAAGGATTCTTAAATCTACTAGGACTCAAATTCCTAATCCAATTAAGGAAAACTATTCCTAGTCTGATTAGGAGTCATACTTAGATCTTTGAATCTAATTATGATCCTACTCCAACCAGGAAATGAATTTGTCTATGGACCCTTTAGTACTTAGATGGTGATTCTAAGTGCGACCCATAGGGTACTGATCGTGCCAGTAATGACAATAAGGTCATCAGCAATGAGTGATGTCCAGCAATACGTAAAAGAAATCGCTGGAAGTTAGAATGATCGACAAGCTTATACATGGTGCAGAGTACTAACTGTATTAAAGGGGCAGTTTGGACTGTACAGGTTGCTTACCAGAGAAAAGAACCGGTGCTTGTGGTATGATAGTAAGAACTTTCCGAAGATCCATGAGCCCAATTTTCCCAACATTACATCCATCAATCACGATCTCTCCCCTCTCAGCCTCCACAATTCTGAACAATGCATTAAGCATGCTGGACTTCCCCGCTCCAGTTCTTCCAACCACGCCAAGCTTCTCACTCGGAGCAACCGCAAACGATAATCCATGCAACACCGGTGGAAGTTCTGGCCTGTAACGCAGGACAACATCTGAGAACTTGATTGAACCTGATGAAGGCCATCCAGGTGGTGGACGATTGCTCTCGATAACTGCCGGAGCCTCTGAGGGCAACTCCATGTATTCGCCCACACGCTCAACAGCATTGAAGCTATTCTCGGCTCGACTCGCCGACCTCAGCACACCGCTCAACAAACTGGTAATGTTGAGAGTGTAAGTCAGCAGTAGGCCCATGGTAGAAGCGAATGCAATCCTGTTTTCGGCTTTTTGATTCTCCAAGACTGCGAAGGTGGCTATTAACCAGATCATGACTCCTCCCAGCGTCTCCAGTCTTATGGTGAGCCAGCGATTGGAACTGATGTTCACAAGGGTGAATCTGATGTTGTTGTCCATTGTTTTGCCGTTGATATCGGCAATCCGATCATAGGCCTTGTACGCACGAATGCTGGACAGGCCATTTAGTGCTTCTCCGAATTGTGCATAAACTGGGGATCTGGTTATGGAATCCAAGCGTTTCACTTCACGGGAAGTGGTCTGCAAATTGCATAGGGCTGCAGTTATTGACATTTCTGGCAGGAGGATGGGTTTTTACAGAAAAGTGCATTTTGTAATAGCACACAGTAACCTCAAAAAGTATTGTTTTTCATTGACACTATTGATGTATACGCATGCAATCTCAAAGGCTAGCAAAAGTATTTGAAAATGCAAGACAGAAAAGTGGATCGTCCTACATGTCTTCTTTCACTTTTATAGCAAAACTTTCACGCTCAAATGAACTCAACCAACAGTGTTGCAATTTGCAAATGTAACTCATAATAGCATGAATTAGCAAGGGACAAATGTGTTAATACAAATACGTTACAACTAAAATTTCCGGTATAACTCTCAGCACGGCTTCAAATCATTTGGTTTAATATAGTCATTGGATTGTATCGTTATTTATTGAATCCGCATGACTTGATGTGTTTGCCTTATTAGTTGATTTGATTGAACCAAAGTTTTATATGTTGCAATCTACAAAAAGAGAATCATCTATATAAATACTTTTCAGCAGAGTCTATAAATCAAATGTTCAAATTATACTTTCAGTGTAAACCATGAAATTCTAGCCTCGTCTGATTTCTTTTTACAGAAATGAAATCAAACGAGGAATCTGGGTTCTTTGTTGGCCTAAGAAAAACCGATCATTTAATTGGTCGAAATTATACAGAGCAAAATATAAACACATTTGAAGGAAGGATGCCGAAATTACCTGATAGAATAAATAGGCTGAATAAAACAAGATGAGAAGAGGCATTACGGCCCACAAAGACAGAGTGCTCACGATGCCTATTAAGGCAAATGTGGAAAGGAGCTGCCAGACTTGGTTCAGAAAATTGTTGGCAAAACCGGCAACATTGCGATCTATTTCCCCAAGATCCTTTGCAAACCTGTTAATTACCCTGCCAAGTGGGTTGGTGTGGAAGAACAGCATAGGAGCTCGTAGGAGGGTTGCTAGCATAGAATCATGGAGTCTTTTGGCGGCACGTAGACTTGAAGTGATCAACCAATAAGAGTTTCCCAGTGTAACGCTTACCTGATACAGAAAAGGAAACGACACAAGGGATGGTTGGAAATAATTCTCCCCTTCTAGACTTGGGACGAGCCACACCATGGAAATGGACTTATAATACTGGGTAAAAGAACTATGTTAATGAAAAGTTATTGACAAACCTGGCCCAGTGACAGAAGTGCATAAACCGAGAGGAAAAATGGAAGATTGTAGCTTTCTGAATCGCTGTGGTTCGTCCAAATGCTTAACCATTGACTGCTTGAAATTCGAAGAACTTCAGTTAATGTGTAGCATGTGAACAATACCATAACCACCAGCATACCCCCTAATGCAGTTGTGTACCTGTAAGCAAAACCAAACATTAGCATACATGCTTTGATCTGTGAGTGAAATATCTGTCACCTCAGTCAACCAAAATCAAAACTAATCATCTTATTGGTAGAGGTAGGTATATAACTTTAGAAGTCATTCGGTTGGATACAATAACATGCAATTGAACAAATATCGTTTTTTGTTCACATTTTTTATGCACATGCAATCTCAAATGCATCGAAACAATGCAATATCAAATACTTGGAGTATAGAAAGTATTTGAAAATGCACGTTAGAAGAGTAGGTCTCACAAGTAATTTTTCACTCTTCTGACATTATCTTGTGTATATGCAATAACAACATGCAAATTGAGTAACATGCCATGGAGAAAATAATATCAATTTACAAAGACACATTTATTCCAGTGTATATAAATATATATATATATATGGTGGCTACTTCGGTGCACTCACTTTTTTGGGTGCACTCAGTGCACCCATTTCTAAAAGTGTTCATAATACATCAAATTTTGAACTTTAATTAGTACTCTCAATCTAACATGATGATATGACATAGAATCATAACAAATCAATCTATTACCCTAACCCCTTAACCTTCAATTTTGAATCCTAATGCAAAATCTCAAACTGTAAACCTAAACCTTAACCCTAAACCCCTAAATACTAAATCCTTCAAATTAAAGTAAATCTTAAATGATTTTTTTTTAAATTCATGGGCTTATTGTTCATAATATCATAAGCAACAATTGATACCATTTTTACATGAATCGCATGCTCAGAATGATGATTATGAGGTGGGTGCGCTGAGTGTACCCAAATAAGTGGGTGCACTGAATACGCCACCATATATATATATATATATGTATATGTATGTATAGCAATTTAACTTTCACCTGTCCAATACTTTCCAACTAACAATGCCAGTCTCCCTTTCCTCTTGCTTTATTAGCACTGACTTCCCTCTTTTCCCACTCTTACTATTATATCCTGTATTCTGTGTCAACTCATGAACTCCATTAGTGGGATTTGACCTTCCATGCTCAACATTTGTGCTGTCCAGCTCTTCTTCGTGCACCTCCTGTTCTTCTTGCATTTCTTCCGTCTTCCCAGCATTCTCCATCAACTTTTGGAATAATGTGCCACTTTTGGATAGCTCCTCGAAGGTTCCCTCCTCCTTAACAGTTCTTTCGCTCACAACAATGATCTTATCCACATGCGGAAGAAAATGTAGCTGGTTCGTCACAAGAACCCTAGTCTTTCCTTGCAACTCTTCCTTGATGCATTTGTTGAATACCTGTAGAGAACAAAAATATCAAGAAATACATTGTCAAGCTTCATAGCTGTCCAACAATATGAGAGGAATTTCCATAAAAAAAACAAGGTGAGAGGAATCATGATGTTTAAATCTTACCTGGCGACCAACGTGAGCATCTAGGGCACTTAAAGGGTCATCAAATATGTATACGTCTGAATTCGAATACACAGCCCTAGCTATCGAAACCCTTTGCTTTTGACCACCACTGATATTCACTCCTCTTGCTCCTATCTCTGTGAGATCGTGGCCCTGAGAAGAAATAATAGGATGTTAATCTAGGCCATCCATTCCAAAGGGCATTTGCAAAATAGGAGAACACGTTTTGAAAATTCACTTAACAGGAAGTATGTCGAGATCATGATGTAAGGCAGACACATCAATTGTTCTCCAGTATCGCTCAGGTTCATATGTAGATCCAAACAATATGTTCTCTCGCAGCTGGAACAATGAACAGATTAACGTTAGTGCTTGCAATAAACAGATACTGATAATCAAAGAAGCAAGGAGGGTACAACTCACAGTAGCATTGAAAATCCAAGAAACTTGAGGAACATAAGCGACAGTTCCTCTAATCGCAACACTAGTATTGGCTACAGCAGGCAGTTCCCCAAGCATTGCTGAGATAAGCGACGTCTTTCCTTCTCCAGTTCCACCAACTATTGCAACTAAGCTTCCAGCTGGTATATCTAGATTTATATTTGACAATGTAGGCCTCTCTGCCTGTAGAAAGCAGAGGGTAAGGGCACGACCTCAAAGCCACAGAAGCTTGACGAAACTAAGCATGTAATCCTAACAAGTAACTAAGAAAATCAAAGGTTAGACATGGTGCCATCTGTTTTTCTTTTTTCCTATCAGTCACTGATGCGTAGCCTTACTCAGGAAGATCAAGAAGATGGTCAGCTGGAGTTCTACTTGATGTACTGAGCCAGTCTGTAACATCCATAGATGATCCAGTAACTATAACCCTCTTGCAGTCTTTTCCCCAAGGCAAGTCTACTCTAGAACCCCATTGCTAGTATGGGGGATGGACTACGTCATTCAGTAAGTGAAATTTTTGTACTGAGAAAAACAACTACATGGAAGCTCAGGGCTAGAAGAAAAATTCTAGAAAGCTGAGAATAGCAATAAGTTTTGCTTCTATTTGTTATCTCAACCTAAACTGAAAGGCCCGATAACCAAGTTCAGGTGTCAAAAGGTTGTGATCCATAAACCTGGATCACTTACTAACAATTTCCAATGTGTTTGGCTTCTACTCGATGGAAATTTGCTTTTATGTTGTATCATTACATAATTGAAAAATGCCTATTCGATGGAAATAAATAACACAATAATAGCCAGCAATTCACTGATAGTGACCGAAGTTTTAGGTAATAAAACAAGAGATCGACCTTTGAATCCCACGAAAAATGTCCATCCTTGATAGAGATGGCAGGAAGTTCTGCCTCAAGCGGTGGATTCAATTCCAGAGTTCTCTCTTCTGCCATAAATAGTTCCTCCAACCGTTGGACTGAGACATTTGCAGTAACAACCTTCAAAAGGTTAAGATAGTTCAGAATCTTGAGATGACCAAACATACTTGCATATAGGAGCCCAGAAGAAGATGCATCTATTTCTCCTACTCACTTGCATTCGACATGTTCAGTGAGCAAGAATAAATGTTAATAGTAATTGACATGGCCTAGTGAATTTAGAGTATGATTATCACCATAAAGATGAAATGTTGGTTTGCTCTTTGATCAAAAACCAAAGTGCCAATCCAGAGTACCAAAGTCGAAAGAAGGTAAGGCACGGACAGTGAAAAGAAAAGGACTGACCGCGCTTAATAAGTTAGGAAGCATGTTCAAAGGAAACCGTAACACTTGAAACAGAGAGAGTGATGTAAATGCCCTAGCAGGTGTCAAGTCTCCGCCGAGTAAGGTGAAAGTTCCAAATGAAACCAATGTCACAACAACTGGCATGCTGTTGAGCAGAAAACTATTGAACTGCAGTAGAAGGCAACAAATCAAAACCATTTAGTTTGTGTACAATATATCAACTAACAAATTCTATGCTCGGAGGAAATGCAAGCTGAAATAAGTGGTAAGAGTGTGTGTGGGCCATACAGCAGCAAGCAACTGGGCCCTGCGAAACCATGACAGCTCATCATCCCGTAGGCCTTGAACTCTATTCTGGAAGCTTTTCTCCCAAGCATAACATCTGAAAAAATGTATTTTTTTGTGAGAGCAAATCAGCAAACTGTCTTTAATCTAATGATGCATTTAGAAGATTAATTAAAAGAACATACTTGACAGTCTCCATTGCTGCAAGGATTTCATTCATGAGGCTGACTCTCCTATCCGTCCTTTGCAAACCTTCCTTGGTTAGTTTTCTCATTTTGCTAATCACAGCTGTCTGTTGGTGTTTAGTGATAACGTTAATAGACAAGTTAAACCAGGCATTTGAAGAAATAACCTTTGAGGGTACCCCATCATTCCAGGATTAAAATAAATCACCGGATTACCTGTACAGGGATCATGAGAATGAGGAGTAACGATCCAAGGAGAGAAGCAACACCCAATTGCTGGTAGAGAAGTATCATAGACAAGGTGATTCTGAATGGCGCTGACCACAGATTATGAAGTTGTTGGCATACTTGCTGAAATGTCACAATCAAAATAGAAATTCCAATTTAGCCATGTTGATTGCTTGATGATTCGGCCTTTCACTATTCTGTCCAATAGTTCACAATTCGAGTACCAAATTGAACATACCTGGATTGTATTGGCATCTGTCGTGATCATATTTGTGATCTTCCCAGTTGGGAAGTTCTTGCGGGCCTCATGAGTTAGTCTCAACGATTTACGGAATATGGCAGCCACCTGCATTACGAAAGGATGATGCTCCATCAATGAATGGATCCCAAATTCTCATTTGGGAAAGCACCAACTTCCAAGTAGGCTCAGAGGATTTCTGAGGCAGCTAAATACAGATCCATCCATGGATCGAAAATAAAAACAAGAAAGCCCAAGAATCTACACTTCATGCTGATAATAAAACCCATACAATATGACAAATCGGAAACCATACCAGAGTTGATCTCAAGCGAAATCCAATGCGCATCACATTCTGAAAGTACTGGGATTCACAAAGCACCCCGATTGACTGAATTAAAGCAGAAAAGCAAGCAACAAAAAAGAGATCTGTGAGCCACACATTCAAAGCCCAAATTATTTACAAAATGCAACATCATAGAAACATAAAGTGAATAAACCAATAATAATAACATAATAAAGCCCCATTATCAACCTTAATGGCCCTACAGCCTTAACATCTCAAATAGAAGCATAACATAGCTGACATCAGAGAAGGCTGATCAAAGTAGACATCACTTCAGTATCTGTATTGGCATGGCTTCAGATACATGGGGTTGGTTGGTTTTGTGATCTCAGAGAAGAAAAGCATTCTTTCAACTTTTCACGACTTAACCCACTATTAGAGCCAGTAATTCATATAGTTATTTCAGGTTCCATGCAGTACAACTTCATAGTCTTCCTACCTGCTCCAATTATGTTAATTTGGTTTTCATCTTATGCCTAGACAATTTTCCTAAATTAGTTCTGAATTCATGAAAAAAGAAAGGACTTGACATGATTACATAAGGACTATATCACATGACCCAGTAGCAGCATAAGCTGACAAAAATTGGAGATATAGCCAGTAATGAAGATGTATATGGAAAATTTCATAGTTTGGCCCTTTTATGTAATGTACTTGTCAGCAACAAAAGCGTTGTGCTAGACATGTAGTAGCCAACTTATGATATTGTTAATGAAGTATGAGATAGAATCCATACCACACCAATAAAAATTGAGAAAGCATAAGCATAACCAATCCAAGCAGGATCCCCACGCTGCATTGACTGCAAAAAGGAACATAGGAACTCAACAATTCTGTCATAAACATCGCAAGGAAGACGATGCTAGAGTCAAATTCACGTCAGAGCTGAATAATAAATTAACATTTGTTCCCAAAGTCTTCCTCAAACGAATTCTCATTTTCCCCGATGGTCCACGTTCAAAAACTGCTGTGACCCACAAAAGGCATATTTTCCTCAGTTATTCCACTAACAGGAAGAAACCAGAATTTTCAGTTCTTTCAATACCCTCAAGTTCTAGAATTTGAAACATCTTCCTAGGTGAATTCCTATAGCCAAGATAGCTTATCACCTAGTTACTAAGTTGTGCTATTCTGGGGACTCCATCAAGAGGTTCTTTTTCTCGAAATGGGATTTGAACCCATGATACAAGAAGATTACATGTCGATTTAGCAAACCAATGCTTCAATCCTTTCTTACTATTAAAAAAAAGATAGAACAGATAGAACAAATAATCCTTTCTTACTATTCGGGTTATATTCATTCTTAGTATTTAATGCCGAACTAAAGAAATTAATGAGCTAAGAAGCTAGCATTCCTTGAGGAATCCTGGTAGCAGGTTTGACCATCATTCTTGTTTCATGAATAGCACAAATATACCCATGCAGTATATATAAAGCCTTCAAATTTGCTAGTAAATCAAGCATGTACAAGACATAGTACAACTGGCACCTTAAAAGAGAAGTCAAACCTGTAATAGCTGGTTCAAGATAACAGGCCCCACAAATTGAGAAAGATCGTTGCCAATCTACATAAAGTTCAGAAAGTTCATAAGTTCCATGTCAGTTGTGATGTTGATGGAAACTTAGAAGCATCCACTCCACCAGACACCAAAGCAGAGCATCATTTTCTTACAAATTTTATAAAACACAAAACAGATTTGGCAGCATCGGACAGTCAGGGAAAAAGAAGTGTGGGCTGAGCCTATTACCTTAAATAGTCCTCCCAGCCAAAACCTACAGAAATATGAGTGGATTCATAAAATAAATTGAGAGGAAGAAAAGCACAAATTAAAAGGCACCAGAGTAGTCACTTACTGATTTTCCCTAGATCAAATTGAGCTCAGAATAAAATTATGGAAGGTGATGAAAACAGGTAACTTCATACCTTGCTCCAAGGCTATTATTTAGAGCTCTTAACAGCCATGGGTTTTTCTTTTTAGATTCTTCAATCCAGCATTTCTGAAACCTACCAAGTTGGACTGTTAGACAACATTATGCAAGTGGCAGACATTTTGCACACTAAAACACTGAAGAGAAACAAACAAACTACTAACTTATTAATCAGTGTTTCAGTCTGATCCCATGCATCTAATTTCCAGACATCCTTTTCACTGATGGGTTTATGGTAGCCTTGCCGCATAAGTGAGGTCATCCATCCAAAATATATACCTGACACATAGAAATCAAATCAACAGCTATCAGTGAGTAGCTGTGAAGTCCACGAATTTTATTCATTTGCCAGCAAACCAACCGAACAAGGGGCACTTACGGGAAAAGATATTCACGTGCCTCTCTGGACAAATTTGCTCTTCTCCAGGGAGGGCCTCATACTCGCCATTGTCAATGGTCTCAGGTTCCAGCATAACATAACCAGGATATGGATCCAATGTGGGCAAATGAAACAGAAGAAGAATTCCGAATAAAACCTGTAGCAATGGAATGTGCTTACGAACCACAGTTACATTGTTCAGAGAGATGAAAAAGGAACTTTTTTTATATGGATGATATAAAATTAATGATGAAAAGAAACGGAAAACAAGCGGAATATTTCATGCGAAAAGGGCATAAGCAATATTGTGTATCGATCAAATGGCTTGAATAAAGTTCACTGCTGTTATGCTAAGGGCCCTCAATGTGTTCCAATAGTGAGAGAACCAGTGTTTCTGTCTATAGCCTATCTTCACTCTTATTGTTCACCATTTTTCTCTGCCAGCCAGCAGAAACTGGCCACAAATAATAACAAGCTACTAGTTTCATCTGCAAGGCCTAAAATGAACAATAAGGATGGTAATAACTGAATGTGCATACCACAGGAATAATAACTTACTGCACAATTGGATAGCAATAGCCAACTTAGTATCGAGCTCTATATAGAGGACACAGGTATGTACAACACAGGCTAGACAAGGAGAAGAAACAGAAGACCAAGCGGAAACCAATACGTATGCAAAGGAGAGCACAAACCTTGCATATAAACGTGCCCACAGACATGTAGAAGGCCACTCTGCATGAAAATCAACAGTCACCGTGGTTCCCTTAATAAGCATCTTTAATCTCTAACTAAAGATGAAAATGTAGAGCTTACTCATGAAGTGAACCTCACCTGGCGGCATTAGCACTCACTGGAAGAATGAGATTTAGCACTACGCATTCCGCTATCAAAACATAAAGGACTCCAAACCTCACATACCATCGGAACTTCCGAATGTATATTTTAATTTCCAAGCTAATCATAATGAGCATGGAGCACCAGGAGAGAGCTTCAACGACCGAAGAAACCATCTGAACATGCAGAATAACAAAGCAGTATTTGGTTGGGAGACTTTAGTAAAGAGATGATATATTCATAACGTCTAACTCGGTAGTTATACAGGTTCGCCAGTTTTCTCATACTGCTGTTCTGATTGCCGAGTATCACAGTCAGCACCAAATTATCACATAACTAAAGGCACAAAAGCGCACTGCTGAAGTGAATTGGGTTTTTATATTGGGTTCTAATTTGAAAGTGCTGGATAATCTTTTATGGCCATAAATTCAGATGAACAAATCAATGACACGGTTATACATTTAAACTTGAAGTGCGTACATACAAGTCATTGAACCTATATTAACAAAAATGAGTCTCACCTCAAAGGGAGCAACGCCGGTCTCCCCATCCAGGTTAAATGGTGAAATATCCATCACCAGTCTGAACATAGGCTCAACTGTACAATAAGCAGCAAGCAGTCCCAGTATGTAGTTGTAGTACTTTGTCCTTAGACAGTACTTTTGAGCTTTTGGATCCTTTATCAACCATATCCGGTAGATGCATAGCCCGAAGAGTGCCAAATAAGATACACAAATCACTAGGGAGTCAATGGCACAAGGGGTGTACGCTCCAAATGCGGTGTCCAGTTCTTTTGCCCATACTCCATTGGCCACTGGTTTACAGTACCAAACCAGCGGCTCCCAAGAAGCCATCTAGCTCCACAGCCCTACAAGAATGATAAGGTTGCTGAGATCAGAACATATCTAATTTCAAAGAACACTGGAAACCTTTGAATCTACGACCCCATTTTGGTTCCCGAGGGCAGAACACAAACATATGATTCATAAATGTCAAGCATTGGAATTTCAGACAGTTCAAGAAATACATCAATTAGTTTAGCAGAACGATTAAGAAAAGCACCAGAATCGAAACACCAAAGAACGGTATATGTTTCAGTTCACAATATGATCCAGCAAGTACAAATTAACAGACCTCTCTTATATAATCCTCAGGCACTCAAACTCGTACAAAGTGAGATTACACTGCTAAAATTAAGAACAAAATACAAGTAAACCGAAAAGCCCAGATGACAATAGCCGAATTGCTTAGCAAAAATCAAAACTTTTTCAGCTTTAGTCAGGAAACACAAAGACTACATAAAACAATCTGATTCTCCTCGCTCGACAAACACACGAGAAAAAGAGGCTGGCAGGTGGCAGCAGCAAAAGAACGACAACAATTTTGAAAGTAACGAATCGCCAACCAACAACTCTACCTCCAAGGAATCAAGATCGACACTTTTCCAAATCCTGGAAACTTTCCAGAAAGCTATGGCCTGTCTGAAGTGAAAGCAGTGGCGGAGATAGTGAAGTTGTGCACTTCGCTTTGCATGGATGGCTCCAAAGGCAGATAATATATAGATATCATCACGGTCACAACAAGTCAACAATAATACTTCACTAATAGTACTACAAAACGAAGGAAAAGGTGAGCAACGAATAAGACGAAGATTGGTATCATGTGGGCAGCAGTATTCTGAAGAATCAGCTGTAGAATAGCAAGCGTCAGCTGTGACGTGGGTCGCTCCCATTTTGCATTATTGTTGCCAGGAAATCGACAAGGGAAGAAAATTTTGAAGGAGAAATGAAAAACAAACGCCACTAATTTTGTTTGAAAGCGGTAAGGGATCGACGATTGGGTCTTATCCCTGGACTGGAGGAACGGGGAGGAGAAGTGGAAAAGAATGGTTTTTTGTCTCGTTAGGATTTGGAATTGAAATTGGAATTTGGGGCCAATTGGAAAAGAATGTTTTTGGCGGGCACGTATACCGGGGATTTTTCCAGAAATAGTACCTTTAAAAAAAATTACAAAAATAGCACACATCTGTAAAAATTTACACTAATAGCACCCTTTTTAATAGAACGCACCTTGTAGATGCGTTTTACATATAAATCGCACCCTAAGAGTGCGTTTTACAAATAGATCGCACTGGTAAGGTGTGTTCCCATTATCTGGACTAAAATCGCACTTTAGCCAAGCGATTTATCTTTGACCTACTGAAATCGCATGGCCGAGGTGCGATTTTAGGTCTGACCTATTAAAATCGCATGGCCGAGATGCGATTTGTTTCTGCCAGAATAAATCGCACCATGAGGATGCGATTTTAACGTACAAACCGCACCTTGAAGGTGCGATTTTGGTCAATCAATTTCCGACATGCCATGCAGACGTAACAGACGTGGGTCTGCATGGGCCTGCATGGCATACGAAAATCGCACCTCTAAGGTGCGGTTTTCATCAGTGATTTTGCCTATAAAAGGCCTCCCGGACAACCACTTCTCTTCACACCTCTCCTTCTCCCTTCCCTTTTCAATTTTCTGTTGTAGCTCTATATTTCTTTAGTAGTTTTGCAATTAACGTTTACTCGTAAGTTGATGTAGCTCTATATTTCTTTAGTAGTTTTGCGATTAACGTTTACTCGTAAGTTGATTTAGTATTACATATTTCTTTAGTAGTTTTGCGATTAACGTTAACTCGTAAGTTGATGTAGCTCTATATTTCTTTAGTAGTTTTGCGATTAACGTTAACTCGTAAGTTGATTTAGTATTACATATTTCTTTAGTAGTTTTGTGATTAACGTTAACTCGTAAGTTGATTTAGTATTACTTTGTATTGTTAATTTTTATTTTTGATTTTTATGATATTAACTTAACCCCCGGTGGTAATGTCTTTAATCCGCTCAATCCCGTCAGCCTAAATCACAAAACAATAAGTTAGGAAACAATTTAGGAACCAAAACAATACATTTAATTATGTAGAGTGGAATATACTTACTAATGCACCATCGGCAGCACCCTCCGGAGTCATGTAACGGACCGATGTTTGCCGATATGGATACAAGTATGGGTCATGATACCCCATTCGACCCACTGCTGATGGAGTGACAATATCTTGCCCTTGTCCGTTCGCCCACATGGTGATGAATTTCTCCAACTTCAAGGGCCAATCTCGAGTACCTTGCCGCCCATCTCGACCATGGAAGGCCCTTTGACTTTCGGGGACCTCCAACGGAATGCACTGCTCCCTCCCAAACTGACGGAGGCATCGATCCGGCAAGTGCCACTCCACGGTCCCAAAACAAATTAGAGGGACCCTCGTGCACCATTGGCCGATATGCTCGGGGAATTGCTGGAGATGCCAATTGACGATGTTCTCCGGGTATGGATCGAAGATGATCTACACGCGCAAAATGAGTAAATTAAGATAGTAAGAATTGGAAAAATACATGTCTTCCATGGTAAAAAGGTATAAATGGATCGAAGTATAGAAGTTACCTCTCCTTCCCAAAGTCGCTCAACCTCCTCCGATGCTCATCCAACTTGTGTTGGGCAAGGTTGTCACAAGTTGTGTGTCCGAGCCACCTTATTAATAAAACAATAATCGAAATTACAATAAGCTAAAACACAAGGGAAAATCAACCAAGAAAAAACATGATGGGTATGGGAAGTTTACCTTGTTCCATAAGCTTCCCCTCTTAGGGGATGATCGATTGGCCAATCCTGGTCGGGACGTTGTACCGGTGCAATCCATGGCATATGCTCCCAAGCCCAAAATTGGACGATGAACATTGCGCCGCCGACCTCCCTCGCAGCTTTTAGAGAGGCATTGCACAAGTTGTGGTAGATATTAGCTAGGCAAGCGGATGCCCAACTATACTCCCCCATCTCCTCCCAACTACCGAGGATGACCCTAAGCCATCCACAACTAAGGAGATTGCTTGCTTTTTTGGAGAAGAACACTCCTCCGATCATGCCAATGAGATAGACCCGAGCATATCTCTCCTTCTCATCCTCCAGACTTTCCTCGGTTAGGGGATGACTCTCGTAATGCTCTCTAAAGTACTTCGTCAACCAAGTAATTGACACTTGGTGCTTCCTCATTGGTGGCAAGCGATCGGTCGCATCAACGCACCCCTTCACTGGTACTTTTACTCCCAAAACACTATAGATGAAATGAACCCAACCGGGCATACCGTCGACATCGTCGGGGGGATGATCACTCACGCACACCGGTTTGCCGTCGATGGGGAGATGGGTTAGGATGGCGACATCCTTTAGTGTGATGGTGGCCTCTCCTTCTCTAAAGTTGAAGCAATGGGTCTCCCTTCTCCATCTCTCAACTAGGGCGGTGATGAGTTGGCAATCAACTTTGATGCCGTTAAAATGCCTAATCGAGTCCAATCGTGCCCTTTTGAGAAAGGGCAAGATAGCTGGGTGGAATGGGAGCACATTGGTCGTACCCCTGTAGCGGATTATTGTTTGTGCCTCCTAGGGAAAATTTACACGTTAATTATTATATATTAGTAAGGGTTTATTCCTTATAACTAAATTAATTAAATTAAATTATTTAACTTCAAGCAGAATTTTATTATCATAAAAAGATATTTCATATAATTAACATAATAGCATTCTAAATTAATAATAATTTAAAGAGATACATACATATTATCATAAAACGAACATCCTAAATTAATTAACATAATAACATTCTAAATGAATAATAATTTAAATAGATACATACATATTATCGTAAAATAAACATACTAAATTAACTAAATTAAATGACATTGTTAATGAATCAATATTTTAAAGAGAAACATACATATTCAATTGTTTGAAATTAATAAAATTCCATTTGTACACATAAAAATAAATCGTAAGGACTGTTTGGTAAATTATTTAATCGTTTTGGTTGTTTTAAATAATCTAATCGAATACAAAGCAACACTCGTTAGACTCTTAGAAGAGGTATACATCTTCTTAGAAACGCAGTCTTGTTGACAGAAAAAGGGGGGATCCGAGGATCTCTTAATACCCGATTTTCCCAGGGAATGGGAGGATATGATAATCGCTTAAAACCCCACTTCCTTAGACGTGCATCTCTTTATAAAGAGTCGAAGTAAGTGGCGCTATGTATTCAATTAAATTATTGAAAACAACCAACACGATTAAAAATTCAACATAAATTTATTTTATATTCCACTAAATACATTAACAAAATAAAAGAAGGACAAATGGTAAAGAATTGTATGTACCGGGTGAGCGTTCCAAACATCCCTTGACCGATGGTTGGGTTGGTCGTACAAGTCGGTTGGATCCAACGGTCCTTGCTCGAGATAATACCGTTGGTTGTAAATATCCACGTCCTCCGCAGCCTACGAGAAATTAACAACGAGGTTAGTACATAGATTAATTAAAAATCAAGATAACAACAACAAAAATTAAACCCGAATAATGAGTACGTACCGCTTGAAATTCATCTACAAAAACTCCTTCTCCTTGCCACCAATCGGCCATTTTTTCGGCGCAATTCGGACAGAGCTTTGGCTCGGCGGGTTTTGAGAAAAAAATCTAAGAAATGTTTTCTGATGGCATACCAGACTTTGCCGCAACCAACAGACCACTATTTCCTAGGCTTTTGGGAGGGGGAGGGGGAGGGGGAGGGTTTAGAGAGATAAAACCTAGAGAGAGAAGGAAGAATGGGTTGTGGTGTGAAGAAATGAGAAGGGAAGGGGGGGTATTTATACCCATCAGATTGCAGGCTCCAGGGACGAGGCGATAATTTTGCCCTCGCGCGGATCGCATTCTTCCAATGCGGTTTGCGCTTCCCTAGGCGCGGATTGCACCCTCCCGATGCGATTTGACTTTCCTTGGGCGTGGATTGCTCCGCTGGCGTGCGATCTGGGATCCTCGGCGCGGATCGCCCCGCTGGCATGCGCTAAGCCGTCGGATCGTCCCTCAATCCGACGATCTTGAAGATCGTTTCGCGTCCTCCCCAAATCGCATCTGTTTGGTGCGTTTTATTTTATGGATTGCATCCCTCTGATGTGTTTTACATGTAGATCGCATCTGTTTGGTGCGTTTTACATTTAAAACGCATCTTAGGGGTGCGTTCCAAAAAATAAGGTGCTAGTTTTGTAATTTTTTTATATGGGTGCTATTTTTGTATTTTTTTAAAGGTTCTATTATTGGAAAAATCCCCGTACACCGTAGTCGGCCGGTGTGGTAGGGCTAAGATTAGTGGGGAGGATCGGGTGCTTAAGCCTATGGTTTTAAACATTTTGCTTAAGTTATTTTATTGACTATTGGTTAATACTTAATAGTAGATTAGATAGTTAATAGCTAGTTGAGGATAAATAAGGTATTATGTACATATAATTAATACTAGTGTTGTATCCGGCCGGTTTGTGGTCATTGGGTATTTTTTAGTTAAACGTAATTAATACGATTTTTAGTATTGTATACTGGTGGTGCGAAAAAGTACATTGCTAGTTTATATTTTTGACTTTTGAGTGTCCATTAACTTTAAAATCCTTATTGAATTTGTATTTTGTTTTATACTTAACCATAAGAAGTTTAAATTAGCCAACGAATGAAATAAAAAGCTATCTAGAATCTATATTCATGCCTTGAGATATTAAACATCACAGAATCAAAACAACAAATTTCAACAAAGATCTTTATTTTCGTTATATGTGAAATAAGTAGATTGCAAATGAATCTTTGAAAATTAATTAACATATCACTATTTTGATTTATATATTGTATATTTTCATCTATTGAATTAAAAAGGAAATAATGTATAGAATATTACTATAGATGTATTACATTTAAATAGTTTAAAGATACAAAAATTTGAGGAAAAAAGAAAAAAATGTGGTATGAAAAAATTATGTGGAGAAAGTAAGATAAAAAATATTAATATAGATGTATTAAATTTTTTATTTTTAAAAGAAATGATAAATATTAGAAAAAGAATATTTTGACTTGAAATGGCCTTTGTAGGTTATTCATCATTTGAACTTTAGTTATCAGAATTGAAAGTTAATGTTTAACAATATGCTCATATTTTTAAAATGTTTTTATTAACTATATCCTATGTTTTCAAAAGTGAAGCGTTTGTCTGATGAAAAATGTTAATGACTCACAATTAATCGTTTATCGTTATACAACTATGTTGGATCGTTAATGGAACTATTCATTCATGTAAATAGTATAGATATAAATAATAGCATAATTAGGTTGAAGAAGTATTTAAGTTGTTTTCTAATAAAACCTTATATTGTATTGGCAGGTTTGTTATGGTCTATGATCCCAATGAATTATGATAGAACGAAACTAAAAATAAATGAAATTAAAGATGAAAGTCAAAATAACATTTGATATAGTTGCGATTCATTTTTCTTCGACTTTAAGCAATTACATAGATTAAATAAAATTCAAGTAATTCTTGTTTGATCTAATTCGACACAAATATCTGGTTGATACGATATGTATGAAATTATTGTTTAACCTACGACTAAGCATGTGATGATAACTTTCAAAATTTAATGTAAAAAAATAAATATGCTTATTGGAAAATTTAAAGGATGAAAAACAATATAAATTGATTATATTTTGCCAATATTTTCATTTTTCTTCCTCTTCATGTTTGCAGAAATCACTGTGAAATTAAGTTCTAAAGCATTTGAGAGTTGATACTTGGTTAATCTGTTTAAAGTAAAAACCTAATACGAAATAATCTATTCCGAAGAAACCTCTTCCCAAACGTACACAATCATTATCTCATTTAGGAGCTAAACAACTTTAGATAACCTCTGAATTCAATTATTCTTTTGATTGATCTAATTTGACGCAAATATCTAGTCGATACGATATGAATGGAAATATTGTTTAACCTACGACTAAGCATGCAATCTTAACTTTCAAATTAAATGTAAAAAAATAGACATGCTTATTTGAAAATTAAAATAATTAAATACAATAGAAATTGATTGTATTTGCCAAGATTTTCTGTTTTTCTTCCTCTTCATGTTTGCCGAAGTCACTGTGAAATTAAGATTCTAAACCTTTTGAGGGTTGATACTTGGTTTTTCTGTTATACGTAAAAACTAATGCGAAAAAATCTATTCAAAATGAACCTCTTCCCAAACATCCACGCCACAACAATATATCATCTTCGTCATCTTGAAATCCAATTCGCAATCACTATCTCATTTAGGAGGTAAACAACTTTAGATAACCTCTGTTTTTTTATTAACCACACAAAATAAATCTACACAGAGCAAATTTCAAATGATTATTATAATAGCATTTACCTTAAAATAAATATTCTTTTCCCTTAATCCTAATCTCATTTACAAAAAAGAAAACCAAAAGTCCAGTAATAATGAGTGACCCTTGGGTTTTGGAAAATGGGCAAAATTGCCCTTCCAACAAATAAGGAGAACCAATCCAAGTGGAAGGTGGCAACAATGAGTTAGAGTGAAGTGCATAATATATTGTGTAGATTAATAATTGATTATTCTCATTCTCTCTCCTTCCATAACTTTCTTCATAACCCGCTCTCTTCACTATAATTAAAAGAAAACCCGAAATTAATTTAATTAGATTTTAATATTTAATAAAATTCGAACTTAATAATTTTTCCCTTTTTAAAATAGAAATTAAAAATTAAAATTTTTCTCTCATTTCTAACAACTTTCAATGTAGTATTACGTTTTGCAATGACATTATCAACGTTTATGAGTAATAAATCATTATTAGTATACCTTATCATTATTAACAATTTCAATATAAGTATCAATTATTTGCAATTATATTATTAACAATTTTGAATCAATCGTTACCGTTTTATATTTTCATCATCAACGTTTATGAATGAATCGTTGATTTACAAAATCTTTACTAATGAGTCACAATATCATTGATTCACAACATTAGCATTATTGATATTATTAGTAATGAGTTCCCAAAGACGACTCACTCGTTTCGATAAATAAACAACAATTGATATTATGATACATCAAACATTGACAGTGTTCACTATTAACAGTACATGACAAAATTGTAAATATTTAAGGTCAATTTTTAAAAGTTTTGAAACTATTAGTAATTATATACTTTCACGTTGTTAACGTTTTGATGAGAGTTGCTTAACATTTTTAACATAAATGTGACGTTCTCATTCCAAAAATTTCATTGAAAATGAAAATTATAATTGCTTTAGGTGAATTTTTAACGATTTTGATACTATGAGTAATGATATTCTTTAACAAAATTTTGGTGGGAGTTGCTTAACGCTTTTAACGTGAAAGTGAAATTGTAAGTTGTAACAACTACGTGATATCATGGTACATTAACAAACAAAATATGATATCATGATATATTAAACATAGATAACGACATTTTAAATTGTTAATAATGTAACTATGTTTTATTAATAATTCACTAAAAATTTGATAATGTTCGGCTATAATGATTAGAACCTTAAATATTTTATTAAGTTAATAACAATTTATATTACACCAACGATGATAACATTACATCAGATTGTTAACAATGAGCCTAAACCCATTAACAAACAACTTTTAATCATTTAGGAGACGATGATAACGTTTTTGTGTTCGTTGAAAATTCATAGCAAAAAAGTTGATAGAATTATATTGGATTGATAACAATGAACCAATAAAAGTTGATGGTGTAATTGTTGCACATTGTTTTATAAATGTTGATAACAACAATAAAAATAAATAATAAATTTTATCAAGAAGTTTATAATCCTAACGTCCAAATTGGAAAACATATGCTCCTAGGTTGATAGAGATGCAACAAACCGTTAATAATGTAACAAAAATTTATCGATAACGAAAACATCAAGAACCAAAATATTATGTTTTTATTGAATACAAAAACATTTTTTCCAACTAAATATAGTGTTTATCAATAATTTAGTGTGTTCTTATTAAAGGTTACTAACACAGTTTTATTGAATACAAAAACATTGATAGTAAAGTATAAAACTAATAACGTCATAGAGAGTTTTATTAACAATTAATATAAAAGTTGATAATAATGATTATTAAATATTTGATAATGAATCCTAATGACATGACATTACTAATTAATGAAAAATTGACAAAGTTATATATAATCACCAAACAAGTCTAATAAACAATTAATCACAACAATTTGGGAGCTCATTACTAATAGTATCAATAATGATAATGTTGTGAATTAATGATATTGTGAATCATTAGTGTAGATGTTGTAAATCAATGATTCATTCATAAACTTTGATTATGGAGAAAGTTATGGGAAGAAAGAGAAAGAGAATAATCAATTATTAATATTAATTATATTTGCAATACCCTATTTATCATCAACTACTTATTAACTACTAGCGCCTTATTAACTACCTAATCCACTATCAACCAATAGAATGGATTAAGCAATATGCTTAACCTTTTGGGGTTAAGCACAGGAACCCAGACCAAGATCAGGTGACTAAGGGAGTCTTTTAGTCACATGGCTAAGTGATTTTTAATCATTCAATCTCATTAAAATCTAATGGTTCTAATTAATCTAATTTAATAAAGAACAATATAGTAATTAATTTTTTATATTTTATTTTCAATTATAAACTAAATAAAAAATCCTCCACAGGTTTCCGTCTTTCTCTTCCCGCCGGCCTGGAATTTTCCCAACGTCGTCGTTCTCGTCCGGTCTCTTCTCGTCGGCCAAGGATCCGGTGTCCCGTTCCTGTCCCAGGTCGGCGGTCCATTATGCCATTTGCTGGGGAATTTCCCCCTCCCTCCCATGTGTGAGAGAGAGAGAGAGAGAGAGAGAGAGAGAGAGAGAGAGAGAGAGAGAGATTTCCAACGATCAGCGGCAGTGGATTTTCCGGCAACCAGAGACGGCGAAGGTGGATTTTTCGACGACAATGATGGATTCATGATATTTGTCGACCTATTCTGTAATATTTATAAGTCGAGTTTTTAATGTTTATATCAATTGGGTTTGTACTGTTTATCATTCTAGTTTATTATTTTTGTCTATTGTGTTTGTAATGTTTATATGACTAATTTGTATATATTTTGATTTATAATATTTGTTACTCTAGTTTGTATACTTTATGTTGCCGATTTGTATTGTAAGTAGTATTATTTTGTACTTTTAGTATGCTTTGTAATGTTTGTCGGTTTATTCTATAATGTTTGTAAACTTTGTTGTTTTTGTAATGTTTATCGGTTTCTTTTGTAATGTTTGTAAGCTTTGTTATTTTTCACCACTTTTGTCATTTTTGTCAATCAGGTTGACTTTTGGATGGAACTCCTCTATATAGAAATGGAGTCTCCAAAGTCAACTCGGGTGTTTTTCCATTTTGTATAGTTTGTTGGTCTAGTTTGTCATTTTTGTCCATCATGTTTGTAATGTTTATATGTCTAAAAAATAACTGGGTTGACTTTGGGATGGAGCCCCTCTATATAGGGATGGAGTCTCCAAAGTCAACCCAGTTGTTTTTTCATTTTTTATGGTTTGTATTGTTTGTCGGTCTAGTTTGTATTATTTGTACAGTTCATATGTTTTGTATTGTTTATAAATCTGTTTGTATGTTTTGTCGTTTTAGTTTGTAATGTTTGTATTTTTTGTACTGTTTGTAAGTCCGGTTTGTATACTTCGTAATTTTTCATAATACCCAAATACCCTATCACTAAATTAAAAGTTCTTCGCATTTTTAACCGTTAGATTAGTATGTACAGATCTAAGAGCTATGAGGGGCTTAGCCAAGTGACTAAGCACCCACCTTAGTCACCTGATCCTTACTCCAAGGGGCTGCCCGGCAATAGTTTGTAACTTTGTATAGACTGTGGACTATGGACGTGAGATCTCAAGGCTTCTTTCCATGTAAATAGACGTGAAAATAGGTAAGGTGTTAAATATCGAGTGTGATATTGGACTACAATGTCGTATTGGATCGATATCTTTTCGTGAGAGCCTAATTACTTGCCTTAGGTGTTCTATTTTGTCGGATGCAGTCTCCCTCCGGGTTGTTTATGCTAAGTGAGTTTGGATAACTTGAATAGGGAGTTCAAGTGAATTTAAGACTCTTCGTGATATAAATCTTGAGTGGGTAAGATAGGAACGTCAACATCTATCCGGTTAGCGGCTAGGGGGAATCATTTATAAAGTTTTCGAACCCTAGGACCTCTAGATCTATTGTTACTTCCCTAGTGTTTGTTATATGAATAAAATATGAAGATTATACATTAGAATCGAGGGCTACCAACAAGGTTTTCTTGAATGAATGGCTACGGCTAGTGGTATGTTTGGCATAGTTTAATATCAAAATGATAACATTTATTGTTATGAAAATATTATTATTCTTATGGACGACCAACATTAGATGCTCCATAGTATGTTACAAATTCTATATAACTCCTCTCCTTATATTTATTTCTCCTTATGACACATTACTCCCATTTATGTGTATTGATGTTAGAGTTGTAGGAGTTATGTATTTGTGCCTATAAATAGAGCACACAAATGTACTAAGATAGATGAATAAGAAAAGCTCTATTCCCCTCTCTTCTTGTGTCTCTACTCATACTCTTATGTATGTTCCTCTTCCTTGTTATTTCATAACACGTTATCAGCACGAAACTCTGTCAAAGTAATGGTTGGTCATTGTCTCTCTACATAATCAAATATACTTGAGTAAGATCACACACGATCAATGTATGCAAATTTTCATGCCATTTCTAGTTAGTATGTTTATCTATCTCATTGTATTTGAGAGATTATTTGATCATGTTATTTGTTCATATTATTTTATGAACTTATTTATATATGTTGATCTCGTAACATAAAGTTTGTGCTTGGACATTATCAGATAATGAAAATTGCTCTTGTAGTAGCAAAATCATTATGGGTTGACTTATCGATTGCTACATTGGACATATAGAGAAATGAAAATCTATATGTGCTCCTGAAGTAACAATATTATCGTAGAGGTTTTATAAAGTGTAAGTTAATCTCTTGTTTGTTAAAGCTGAAAAGTGTATTGGACTTGTGATGAGAAATATTATATAATTTGATCCAAAGGCTGTTGTTTCATTCCCGAAAGCGAATGAAACAAACCATTCTGAAAAGTGAATGCCGTGAGACACACCATTATATAAATATAATTTGGTGTTTGAATAAGGACAATCAACAAATTTATCTTTTCACCGGAAGTGAAAGATAAAATGATTATAAATGAGGATGACCAACAATTCATGTAGCAAAAGTCATGATCATATATCGTAACCTTCGTATGTCAAATGTGTTATGAAACACATATATGTTATTATTATTATTATTATTATTATTATTATTATTATTATTATTATTATTTATGTTTTTGTATAGAATGAATATTCGCGAAAGTGAGTACTGGTATTATATCATATAGTATGAAAGTAAGCAAAAGCTCCAGAAGAGATTGTGTTTTGTTACTTGAAGTAACTAAACAATATATTGGTAATATTTGTAGACACCACATTTTGTCCGGACAAGCATTCTACTCAAAATCCTAAAGCAAAAAATATAAAGAAAAATTAGAAAGAAAATTAGAAGTAAATTGATTGAGAATAGCAATGATGGGTCAATGAGTACCAATAAATATCAAATTCTCTTTCTAGTATCATATGAGTTGAGACTAGCATTGGCAAGTGATGAACACTCAATAATTACCAACCTAACTTATGCTAAGGTTGATTTAGTTAAGACATAATCGATTTAGTAAAGATTAGCAGTGACAATTCTTAAATACCAAATGGACAATTGGATGAAAGAAATAATAATGGTTAGAAGTATGAATGTTTGCATTAAGGTGTAAGGTCAAGGTCTAATAGGTGAAATGAGACAAGAGAATAGAGGCATAAAAAAAGGAAAAAAGAGAGTTTTATTATTAGAGTTATTTCATTGTACGACACAAGGATAATGACGCTAAACAAAGGAAGATTTCAAGTTCATTACAATCTGATAATAAAAAAGAGATGAAACTCATTACAACCAATCAGATAAGCCTATTTTAATCGAGGTCACTTTTTCTCCTGCCTCTGGGCCCAAACGAGATTAGCAACCTACATAATAAAAGCAGATCAGTTAGTAGAGACTCAGCTAAAGCCCAAGTCCAAGCCCAAACTCAGATTCAAAGTATGGCCCAAGGTTCAAAACATGCTAATTCTAGCCCATAGTTCGGGCCCAGATGTGAAGAAACCAAATCGGGCGCAACTCGGCCTAACTCGGCCCAACCATAACCGATCCAGACCAATTCAGTCTGACCATATCTTATCTAGCCGACCTCAACAGGAGGGCACACTTTTCAAAGTCGGAATAAAGAAATGCTCGAATCAGAGAGCTACATGTGGCAGTTTGGTTTGCTTTAAAAGAGCTACTTTAGGAGCTCAGATATCGTCCACCACTTGGGTTTTGGAGAACGGATCAGCCAATGGCCCAGATCTGTTGCACACGCAATGGACGTCCCGGATCCGTTGATCACTTTAGTTAGTGGACCGTGGGACTGAATGACTAAACGACTATACCATGTGTCTGATTTGTCTCCCCACGCGCCAGAGAAAGAGGGAGATCCAAATGTCTATCGTTTCCAAAATTTTGAAACTGAAAATTTCTTTTAGAACTTCTAATTTAAATCCCTAATTTCCTAAATTTGAACCAAATCCAAAATTCAAAATTTGAAACCAAAATTTGAATTTTGAGCGATTGACGATAAGTTTTAGATTTCCCTGATTCACTACATCCATTCGCTCTCTCTGTCTCTCTACCCCCTGTTTCTCTCCATCTCATGTAGATCGTTCATCTTCCTCCGCTCCGTCGTCCGTCTCTGCACTGCCGCCTCATTCTCTCTACCTCTACCGCTTGTCTCCCTACATCCCATGGAGATCCTCCTTCGCTCCGCCCTCTCGCCAGTCGTTGTTGGTCCGGCGAGACTACTGACGCGGCCCGTATCCTCTGCCCTCCACCATATGTATCCATCGATCTCGAATCTTCAGGTAATTCATCCTCAGAACCTGATCTAGCAAGACAGATGTTATATTCCCCGATTTATGTGATTGATTTTTGGAAATTTTCTTCCTTTTCGTCTTCTCAATTTATATATATGTTTGGAATTATCTTCTCTAAAAATGAAAACCTCGGATGCTACCTTAAATATACATTTTATCTTTGCGGAATATATTTTAATGTCCGTTGGAATACATTTTCGTCATTATATTGTCATATATGGTTACCTTGCCAGTGCTATAATGCAACATTGCATGGCTAACCTTGTAGAACCCATGAGAAAGCACAATAGCATTATGGCCCATAGTATGGGCAATGTCAACCTTTTCCAATCAAAATGTCCCCAAAGTGGACATGTGAAACTAGTCCACTTAGTTTCTGGAGTCGTTTGTTACTTCTTCTTTTCACTGACGACCTTTGCTCTTAGGTCATAGCTTCCTTTGTTTTTCTCTGCCTTTGAGTAAAGTTCTGGAAGCAAGATGTTTTGCTCATGCATCAAGATCCTTGCCGCAATTCTTGCTCGTATGAAGTTTAGTTGGTCTCGATCTTCCCACAATTTTTTTTGCTCTTCTGTGTAGTGTCCCTCATATTGTTCCATGAAGTTGCAGCAGAACACACCGCAGTTGTGGGTATCTTGCTGCTGTGGACAATCTAGAACTTCCCATTCAAAGCTTTTGAAACTCTCCTTTCCATTAAGTTTTTTGATGAAGGTGGTCCCATAGGTAATAACCCTCTAGCTGAGTGTTTGGCATTTGGTTTGGAGACTATCTTTGTATGCCATGTTGTCCAAGCACACATACTTCCGTCTCACTATGTCAATAGCGAAGCAGAAATAGTGTTTGTCAATATGCACTTGGAAGAAGAACTGAAGCAAGGTATCAACATTATGGTTAGAGTCATGTTCATAGCTAGTTAGTAATATCTGACAAGGCAACATGGTTTCTCATAGTGTACTCACGTATGCACAGTCAGCGAAGTCCGCCTCGGTCAAGGACGGGGTACATTTGAACCGTTTCATCATTCTCTCACAATGCTTTGCTAGAAGTGGCTCGTCGGAGATGGCCTCACTTTCCAGGTATTTCCTTGCATGATCCTGTAGAGAAATACAGAGGCCATCGAATGAGTTCAGTTATAATCTAAAGTTGTTGCTAATTTGGATTAAATCTGTACAGTTTCCTACAGCTACAAATGTATCGAAACAGTATCTCGTGATTTTTTTGTTTTCTGCCACATTGTTGGAGTTTAGCCAGTGGGCATAGGCATTGATGAAATTTGTGCACAATTCTTTTTTCAGCCTCAGATGATACAACTCCCACTTCATGACAGTTGACATTGCGGACTTATGCACAACTACATCTCTTCAAAGGGCATTCGTTTGTAAGATGGGTTAGCATTTGACAACTGCGAATTAATCCTTGCACATATCAACAAATAGTACTGCTACTGACCGTTCTTGTTCAAAGTCCGACAAAGCGAACTCGACCAAAAGAACTTCTTCACTAGTCATCCTACTCTTTGTTTCCTTGGCAACCTAGATTCCACTCGACGCCATCTTCCAATCCTACTATCCCCCTCGAACTTGTAATCTTCTATGTCTTGTCCATAGTTTTGATATGTCTCGACATCAACCATTTTTTCTTGACCTGAAATGCCAAAAGTTCTCGAAAAGAAAGAATAGTCTAACATAGCATTCCCATGTTCATGTCATAATGTGATAAAGTGTATGTAACACCCTGGTATTTTAGATTTAGGTTCGACCTTACTACGTGATCGGTTGGATTGACGGTTACATACAAAGAGTTACAACCGCGGATTAAGAATAATAATATTATAACATTATTATAATATTATTATTATTACTTTATTCTTTAAAAAAAACCAATAACTCGCCCAAGGGGCTGAGCGGCCCACTCCCCCCCTCCCCATATTATTTCCCCGCAGGAAAAAAAATCTTTCCCCATCAGGTTTCCCCAACAACGACGCGGAGAAGAAAGAAGAAGAAGAAGAAAAAAAAAGGGAAGAAGAAAAGGAGTCGCCGCCTCCTTGTTCTCGACCCCGACCCCATCCCTTTCTATCTAGCAGTGACGTTGAGGGTTCGATCAGCAAGGAGATCAACGTCCTAGGTCATCCAACCTAGGCCTAGGCACGTTCTAGAGGTAAGGAAACTCGATTCCTTTGAGTTAGATCGATTAATTTGGTGATTTTTCGTGAGGGTAGAATTCTTGGGTTTTAGCAACAGGCTTTACAGGCTTTTAGTGACAGATTTTGATTGGTCACTAAAGCTGCTGAGAATTTCCAGAAACGGATTTTTAGATGTTTTAAATTGTTTCAAGCCTCTCTGAAGGGTTTTTTCTAGATCTAACAATTTTATAAATTGTGCGACGTCTAGGAGATGGTTGTAATCTAATTTGGTAATTTTTGAAGATGTATTTCTAGTTTTAGAAATTGTTCGAATATATTTTTTAATTAAATAAAAATCTTTCCGGGGGTTTTTTAAGGGTTTGATAATTTTCCAGGGTATAGAGGCTCAGGATTGACATGGGAAAATTATTATCCAAAATTTTAAGAAGGTTCTGAAAATTCATCCAAGACTAAAATAATTAAGAAAAATGGTCGTTTTTTAAGGGATTAATTTTAGAAAATTTTAATGGGGGTTAAAGGACCCTTGGAATGAGGTGCAAGGACTGGAGTTTGAGGAGAGGATGTTCTAGTGATTCAAAATGGGGTTTTAAATCAAGAAAGGTCGTCTAAGAAAATGGATTCTTATTAATAGGTTTCCCCAAGATAATCCGGCTAAGGAGGGCTTTCTTCGAGGAAGGAATTGAGGAGTCATCTTTTCGAGGTGAGTGTAAAGGGGGTAAAATCTCTGTCGAGGTCTTTTAGTTCATGTCTTTTAATTCAGTTATTATTTAGTTAATTTTCTACTATGCGTGATATGTGTGTGAGGCATCCCACCGCCTATAAGGGTGGGGGCACGCGTTGTGCTATGTATGAATGTATGTGATGTTGTATGGTTGATGGTATGAGGAACCCCCAGGCGGTTGGGCCACTACTGGACGCGGTAGATGGTCGGATCACTGCTGGACGGCGAAACGTAACGCAACAGTTGATCGAGTATGTTGTGGTCACTACTGGACGGCGAGACGTAACGCAGTAGTTGACGGGCATGGACTGGACGGCGAGACGTAACGCAGTTCCATTGCCGAGTTTGGGTATGCAACCGGACGGCGAGACGTAACGCGATTGACATACTAGGGTAGGACACCGGACGACGAGACGTAACACGGTGGTCCTAGTGTTTTGTGTTCAGATACGGATAGAGGGAGATAAGGATAGAGGTCGAGAACTTTTATGAGTTAATGTTGAAATGAGTTGATAAGAATGGTTATTTAAGAGCAGAAAGCGAGAACGACTTTCATGCTAGGAAGGCATTCCCCTAATAATGTGTTTAGTAAGGAGTTTGCCTAGGGCAAATACCTTAGGGAGTAACGACGAGACTGGCCCCTTCTCACTCACCAGGTGCATAGAGGGGAAGAGGACGCATCCATCATGAGGAGATTACCCGAGGAGAGCAGTCGCGGCTAACCTGAAGATGTCAACTGGATCTGGGTAACGAGATGGGACCTCCCATTATATCTGTCTTTAGTTTCATGTCTTAATGAGTATAGTGGGAAACTCAAGGATTGTGTTTTATGTTTTGTTGCTCTGGATTGAGGTCGCCCAAGTGTTTAGAGCATTTCATTTGAAAATCTTAAACATTGTGGTTGTTGTCTTTGGTTTTGACTTGTAAACCTGGTTTGGGTTGCTCCGGAGTAACCGGTTTGTGGTTTGAGTTGTGGTTTGGTTTTCAAAAAGAGCGGGTCGTGTCATTTTGGTATCAGAGCCGACATTCTTCTGTTTCTTGGTCTCCAAGGAATACTGGCGTGACGATCTGGGTTTTCAAAGGTTTAGTTTTAAAGAAAAAAGGGGGAACTTTCAAGAAAAATGGTTGGCCAACCCATGTGAAAAGGTTTATAGAGTCCCCAGACCCCAGTATACTCAAGCATGATAAGACATTAAGGTGGTTCTAATCAGGGTACTACTTACTTGCAGAGCAAGTAACACCAATGTTAACCGCGCGGCAGTTAGGCAACCCCCGAATTATGAGGCTTTCCGGAAGTGAGGTGTGGTTGATTTTGATGGGGACCGCTCGAAGGATGCTAGTGAAGTAGAGAAATGGTTGGCGAAGGTCTCGCGCACATTGACTGAAATGAGGGCAGATGATGAGGATCGGGTGCTACTGAAAGTATCCCTGTTCCATGGGCTCCCCCACAACGCTAGTAGATTACCACTAGGAAATGGTAGTCTCCTTTGGGAAATTTTTTAATTTTTCCTGCTTTGTATTCAGCCAGTCCTTCCCTCAACTTTTGAGATACAAAACCTGACCAGTTATACCTTCGTTTGTTGATAGGGTCGCCAACCAAACATTCTGAATTTTTTTTTTACATCCACCATGTCATTGCTTGTTGGAGCAAGCAGCGTCCCTATCGGATACAGGCAGAACAAATTCACGAACCTCCTAGGGTCCGTACAAGATAGCAAACATCCTTTTATATCGGACAAATAAACAGAACCACCACTACTACCACTCAAATCTAAATCACTCAACAACAATCTTAGTCTATCTTTGTGGCATTCCTTACCCGTGACCTCTATCTCACCTTTTGGAAACTGATAAACCCTATGCACGTCTTCCTCGCCAAATCCCAATAGCTTACCTTCCCCCAAGTCGAAAATTCCACTGGATGGATCGTACAACATGATGAGATATGAAACAATGTCGTGGTCGACCACACTAATTGCCACCTCAAGGATTCCGCTCAGGCCGGCCCTATCCAGTTGGCTATTGATACCTGCTAGATTAGCTCCTTTCTTGTAGAGTTGCGCTCGTATTTTTTGTATACCATTGGTTCTGCAGCGAAACTGGAACTTTTCCGTCTCTTTGCTTATATTCTCCCTATCGACTTTCTTGCCCGATTCAATCTTTTCTCGCTTCCCTGATCTTGCAATTTGTTTGCGTCAGTGCTGCGTATTTTCCTTCGCTTCCTCATATCTGGAGATCTCGACCGGCTCCTACTATCCGCTTCATCGTTCTTCCTTTTCTTTGACACTGTCTTGTTGACCTTGTGATTCCGCGTTTTCAACTTCGGCATGAATGGATAGTATTTTGTATTTAGAGATCTTTGCTGTTTCGTTTTGCTCGGCTGTCGATTTAGAATAGGCGGAGGCCAGAGAAATTTTCGTGATTGTTTGAATATGGTTTGTCGGAAGATATGAAGTCTTTCATCGAGTTAGGGATTTTGAATTTGTGTTTATCAGGAGTAAACGTGAGAGTACAGTAAATTAAATGGGCCTGTGTTTGAACCTAAAGTCCAATTGCAAAGGATGGTCCACTTCTTTTTTCTATTAATTTGGTAATCTACTGTTTGGCTGGATACTGGACTGGACTAGCACCATGGGCCAACCAATTAATCGGATCTGGACTTTACAGTAGTAGTATTTATAAAAAAATTCAGGTATATCTAAAATGTAAAAATCCATTTTGTTTAGGCAAAATACACTTATATATTCATAACTTTCACGTTTGTGACAAATATATCCATAACTATCGAAATACACGAAATACCCAGAAAAGCGTACTATTGTGCGACAAATCCATCAATTTCTGTTACAAACTTTAACGTCGTTTGTTACGACGTCAGTAAATGTGACGAAACGCTGACGATGACCATACCCATCCCACACCTAAGCTCTAGGTCAGCAAAATCTGACATGTGGACGCCATGTCAGCAATAAAAAATAAAAACAATTCTCTCAGTCACATTGATTTCTTCTGTCTCCCGTGGCGATCTAAAAAAAAACCCATCTTTAGAAAACGCCGACGACAAAGAAGAATAATCAGGTAATAATAGTTCTGGAACCTAATCAAATCAGATCCCCATTACTCCTCCTAAACCTAATAATCAGATCCCCCATTACTCCTCCTAAACCTAATAATAGTTATGGAAAGAAACTTGAATCTCGAAAAACTGAAATCAAATCAACCAAAGAAAAATAGAAGGAGAGAGGATGAGTATTTGGGTAAAAAAATGTACTGGACGAATTGCGTCCCTGTGCTTCTGAGCTTTCCCGTCGCAAACCAGATCCTTCCCCCTGCTGCCCGTACCCAACCTCGAATAGTAGCATTCAACATCAAACAAGAGGACGAAATGGGGAAATTGGGTTCTGGGGATTTTGAGAAGAAGTTGGCTCTTCCCCTGCCAACTGCTACCACTGAGAAGAAGCTTATTATGGAAAAGAGATCTGGATCCGCAACCGCCAGCGGAAGCTCTTCACCACATCAATTTCGAGCATCTATTGAACTTCAAAACCATGGGTCTGGACTTTGATTGCTTGTACGATTTGACGGGGCAGAGAAAGAAGAATTAGAAATGGTTTCGGGGGCGATCTGCTTCCTGGGAATTTCATAGGTGATACTTGCTGCCAGATTCCCGATGTCGCCTAGAGCTCGCCTGGCGGGTTGACCGGCAGTTATGGATCCGGGTTGAAGGTTGGGAGAGAGATTGATGGGGGATTCAAAGAAGAAGTGGGAGATCGGAGGTTGGGACTGAGATGCAGAGAAGAAGGAGGGTAAATCAGAGGTTGGAAGAGAGATTGATGGGGAGATTCAAAGAAGAAGGGAGAAGATGGGAAGGCGTTCTTCCGGGAGGAGTAGCGGCGGGGAACGGAAGAAAAGGGTTTAGTCCCGTCTCTTTCTGTTTTTTTTTTTGTATTTTAATTTTTGTTATTTTTGTTTCTTTATAATCCACGTCATTTGGTGGGGTAAATCAATCGCCAACTCAGCTTCTACCGTTAGTCTAGTTATACCGTCAACTGACGCCGTTAACAAAATGGACGGAATTGGTTATTTTGTGTTTTCGAATAGTTATGGATATATTTGTCACAAGTGTGAAAGTTATGGCTATACAAGTGTATTTTGCCTTTTGTTTATTTTGTTTCTTTCACATGGTTTTTAATCTCATACTAAAACAATATTTAAATTTTTTGGACGTGTCATACTAGAATAGTTCCTTTAACTTTTTCTTCTTAACTATCCATTGATGATGAATGTTTAATGTTCTTAATGATAATCATATTCATTATACATAAATATCATATTCTTGCCATAAATATAATATTTTATCATTTCGAATACATATTTACTGAGTACATATGCCTTAATGGAAATTAATAAAGTGCTTGATAGCAACAAAAAAAAAAATCAAACGTTCTAGATACGTCACACTTCCAATGTTTAGATGGGAGTGCTATGTATCTGCAAAAACTTATCCAAAAGAAACAAACAATCACTTAGGATAACATATAGCATACATAGCAACTAATGCTAAACACATCGTGGATAATTGAACCTGGAACATTTAACCTATAAAATACTAATAGATAAAGACAGTGCTTTTTTTAGAGCAAGGGTTCTGGTAATCGATAATTAGAACAACTAGGCACCGCTTCTTCCACACCATTCACGACCCTCTGGTTCATCATCCTTGGTAGAGGCCCATAGCCCGTACCCTGCTTCCCTATCTTCTTCGTCAGACAACATTTTAGCGGTCATGTTCCATGGGTGAGCTTTTACAATTTTCCTATTTCTCACGTCGCCCAAGCATTCAAAGTAGCCGCACCCGGGTTCGAAGAGTTTTGGATGAGCAGTCTGCACGTACAAATGTAGTTGGTATGTTACTTACAAAAATAAACAAAATGTAAGAGCATCGTGGGGAAAGCTAGTACCTCGTAATAATTCCAGTAGCACCCAAAGTAAAGCGGGCAACCGTCAGTGGTGTTTGGCAACTTACACCCACTCGCTCGCAGGCCGCAAAAACATATGATGTCGGGATCGTCATTGTAGCTGAAGGCATCGCACTCTCGGCCAAGAAGTGGAATCAAGGGGGCGTTGGGAAAGTAAGTAATGGGATACATTGGTGAGGGAAGGATGATCCCGTTATGTGAAGGAAAGCTTTTGTGGATAAAAGTGTAAGCGTTTGTGGAACAACTCAACCCATTTAAAGTGTCCCAGTGAAGGAAACTTCCTGTCATAATTTATTAACATATTATTTTAATATTTGAAAGGTTAAAATTATATATTCACCTGTTGCACTAATTAGTACACTTTGTAGCGTTGAGCCATTAATTCCTGAAATGAAAGCATTGGTACTGCCAACCAATTGCGATTGAGGTCGTTTTACCATCACAGAGCAACAAAGCTATCCTCATATATCAAATCCACATGAGGCGTACCCATCCTGCAAAATAATACACACCCTCTGAGATGATAGAGGAAACAAGGAGGTAGGAAGTAGAAGAAAATGAAAGGGGAACAAATAGATCTCCTCATTTATATGAGGAGGACAGACTTAGCTACGCTCAACAGGACAATGATATCGAAGGAGTAAGAGTTGAAGGGGGAGGAGAAGATCACTTAAATTCACATGGCCCGTATGTATCTGCCGAAGTCGACCATCCAGTGGAACTATAGGAAGTAGCAGAAACTGTAAATGGACCGAATAGATTGACTCAGTTATATCAAGAGGACAGACTCAGCTATGCTGGGCGGGACAATGATGTCGGAAATGGGATGGGCAACCGGTTTGGTAAACCCAAACCGAACCCGACCGAATCCGACCAAACCGAATTCAAACCGAAATATTATTGTTCGGTTCGGAATTCGGAAGAAGAATAAGTATACTTCGGAAACCAGGTTACTCTCAACCGAAACCAAATTCTGATCACCGAACCGAAAACCGATTTCACATAACCACCCACATATCAGACCTCACCCCCTCATGCCTTATAGCCTTACCTCAACTGGGCCTCGGCCCAAACATCTCACCCACACATAGCCCACACTCTCTGCTAACCCTAGGAAAATAAAGAAAGAAACATGCAGTAGGAAAGCTCTCCAACGGCCGCCGCTCTCCTACCCTCTTGCTCCGTCACCTCTCATTTCAGCCTCTTGCTCGTTGCTCCTAGATTCTTCTCCTTTCCATTCTCTTCATTCACTTGTCCTCGCCCTCCATTTAAAGTTTAAACCCACAAATTAACAAAACAACAAAAGCTTAGATTAGCAAGCCTAGAAAAAAATCGAAGCAAACAAAAAGACGAACAATGTTGAATCAAACTTACCCAGGAGGAGAGATCCGGATCTGCTCCTGCTGATCGTGGCTGCGCATGTGTCGTCGGTGGCCTCTGCCGCCTTTACCCTCCCCTCCCGTTGTCCATCTCCATCACCATCCTTCGTTCCTCCATGAGAAATACCACATGCATCAGAGGGAGAAGGAATAGGTCATGAGGGTCTGAGGAGGGGAACTGAAGACCCTTTTCTGAAAGGAGAAAGCGAAGAAGAAGGAAAATCGAGGAGGTGGGATGGGAAAGAGTCTCAGAGACGGAGGAGCCATCGCCGCTGTTGCGTTGTGATATGCATCAAGAGAGAGAAAGAGATTAATTTGAGGATCTGATTATTCTGAGGAGAAAAGGGAAACGGGAAGATAAGATAAGCAGGGGAGAGAGATTCGCTTTATATATATATTCTCGGTTATGGTCTTAAAACCCAACCAAACCGAGTTGTAATTCAGTTCGGATGTACCAAATCGAATTATAGCTCAGTTCGAATTCGGTTGGGGTGCTGGTTAAATCTAAAATTCGGCATGTCCTAGTTCGGTTCGGTTTAAACCGAACCGACCGAATGCCCACCCCTAGTCGGAAGTGTAAGTGATGAAGGGAGACGTGAAGGCCTTTTACATTCACATGGCCCGATGGATCAGTGTTGGAGGTTTTGCTGAAGAAGGTGATGAAGACGTTGATATGGGATGTCCATCTAGTACAACCATTGTCGAAACAGAACAAGACGAAGGTCGGACAAGCTCTGCATTTCAGGTGAAATATAAAAGACAGCGCAAGGCAATAAAATGGACAACTGAACAATACCATGTGGGTAGGATGGCCAAAGAGAAGATAGCGGCGGAGTGCATGACGTTGGTTAAGTTTTCCATGGCTGAAGGGGACGATGACTCGTGAGTTTTTGTTAATGCTGCAATTGTGCTTGTTAACTTTACCAATCCAATGCGCCAATTACTAACTAGTTGGTACAGGGACGTTGTATTACACCAGTCCGACATGTATATCGTGCTTAAGTCGGAATTGCAGTCATTGCGGCTAGATGTCCACGTCGGAAGAAACATTGTGGACGCGTTTGCACATTATCTCAACTTGGCCACCATGCGTAAGGATGCAAAGTTAACGCGACACTGATTTGACACACTCGTTGCAGTAAGTCTAATAAACAACCTTGGAACTAAATGGTTTGCTAGTGCACTACTTAGCAATGATGTAATTTCTGGAAGTGTCCAATCAGGCTTATGCTTTGAAAGCTATGGAATTGGGTTTATGTGATGACAAAGAGTCATGGATGAACCTAGCAGCATCCGTTCGTCAACATTTTACTGCTAACCCATTGCTTTCGAATGCTGATTTTGCAGACTGTGAATATGTGAGTTACCAATGCTGGTCTTAGTATAAATTCTGAATGCCTATCCCATTGTGGTTTTTCCAAGCTCTCACGATGTATATCATTGTGTGTGATGCAATTCTTCTTCCCGGTCCAACTGGACAAGCATTACATATGTTTGGTCATTGACGTGAAGAAGCGGTGCTATGTTTGCCTCGACAGCCTTGTCGGCCATCTGTCATTCGAAAATGAAGAGCTACCAATCGCTATTTGACAGTCAAAGCAGGTAGGACATTCATCAAGGATATGAACCCAACAATGTCTTTCAGCGGTTTCGACTGGGAGGTAGCTGACGCTCCCAAACATGAAGATGTTGCCAACACAGATCTATTCTACTGCTTGTTCATGGAACATTACAACGGATACTTCATGGGCAGACAAAGTTGTAGCTTCGTTAAATCGGGCAAACATTGCTGGTCGTATATTGATGCACGAAAACAACACCAAACTAGATTGATTGAAGACCAGGTCGCAGCAGTGGTTGGACAACATGGATCGAAAATTGAAACCCAAGGGTGGAAAGAAGAGATCGTTGAAGGAAATTGAAGCCACATTAAAAGGATGAAGGGAGGATTACATTTTGTGCTCACATTTGGAACAGTGTGTTGGAAAGAATGTTATGTTTTGGTCAAGGGAAGTCTAGAGAGAGGAATCTATTTAAAGAGGATAAACTTATACTTATTGCTATAACATTGAAAGGGAAAAAAAACGTTCTGTATATAAAGTCTTCAAATGTAATGACAGTAATATGCAAAATGACCTTCATGAATATCATATTCTCATAATTTTACTATCATATTCTCAACATGAATATAATTTTCTCTATCAGTGAATATAAAATAAGTAAGGACTTTACGCAACATTTGGATAATCATGAAGGGCGATGAACAACATAAGCTAATTAAATATTACATCACGAAACTGATTAGAAGGTACGACAAAGAGGTTGTCCATCAAACAGACAAATATTTGGTACATGTAGAACAAGATTAAGAATGGAAAAATTACATAATACACTACTTCTTGTTAGCACTAGTCTGAACAAGATACACAAACTACCTATAACTAGTTAATGGTTAAGCGACTAATCATGATGGCTACGGTAGACGATTCTCCTCATACTACATCAACATCCACAGTTACGAAACAATCCTGAGTCCCAGTATTCGATTGTTGCTGTGAATTACCATTGTCACCTTGAGTTTGGAGTTCATTAAGAAGGTGATGGTTGTCCTACTCCAGAATAGCAACTCACTGTTCCAGCTCGGGGATCCTTTGCTTATAAAGCTTGATGTCTTGAAGGCTGCGGAGGTCACACCATTCGAAGTAATTGCACCACTTTCCAAACTGGAATGCGTGTTTACACGCCACAAGACAAATAACAGATAAATGCTTACGTAAGGATTAATTATAGTGATAAGAAAATACAAAACCTAATCAATGGTCAAAAACTACTAAACAACAAAACACAATTATGCTCAAGAATTAATTAACATACCGGGGAATGTAACAAACTAATAAACCGAGAACCATATACACCACTTGTGTGAACAGGCACTCAATTGAAACATGATATGACAACATTTTCCAAATCATTATGCAATTGCTTCCTACAAAACAAACTATATGCCAAAATAAAACTCCAAAACAAAATAAACCTATCAATAACCATGATAACTAAAGTCAACTTTGTTCAACCAAGGAAGGCTGAGACGATGAAGCATATTGGCTTTCTTGACTCATTAAACGGGGGTTGCTAATTCCTAAATCAAATGAAAGCTGGCTTAAGATCCTCCTCCTGTTGGCCACTGACACGCTAAAACACAACACCAAACTGCAACCAAGTGTAATCGCAGTCCGGAAATGCAGTAACAGGCAAGCTTTATTTGTCAACCTGGGGTCTAGATCTACTGCCTACTCCGTGAATATCTATTATCTAGCAAACTAAGTTGAGTGATTGTGATTTTAACTAAAAGTAGTAAGAAAGCAGAAAATGGTTCGGTTTTCTAAAGCAAGGGAAGAGTCATTCGAGAATGAGTCCCCCTAGCTCCTTAGTTAGGTCACAGTTATAATTAATTTTGGTTCCTTTACTGCTGATTATACTACGGAAGATCCGACAGTAGCTTGGAATCTCTTAAGTTGACCAAGCACTCTCAGTCAAACTACCTGGCAGACGACTAGTCTTCACCGGGATAGAACGCTGAGGCAATGAACACAGAACTCCACTACTGGAATTAGATTCTAGTACAAAGCAGTGAATCGACTAACTCTCGTATAATCGATTCACTACTACCGATTGAAGAAGCTCTAACAACCTAATCAGATTCTATCTATCTCAGGTTGCATCAGAAATCAATAAAAGATTATCAGACTTCAATTGACGCAATCAAAACACTTCAATCAATTATAATCAAGCAATATCACAATCCAAACGTAATTACAATCAAGATTCCTAACACATGGAACTAGGGTTCTTCATACCCAAGTGATAGAGGGTTCTACTCCATAGAGAGAGAGAGAGAGAGAGAGAGGGGAAAACAGAAAACAAAGCATTCATACTCATCAAGATGTGGATAATCTGCTCTGGGATGATGATCTTCACTCCAAGGATGATTTCCAAGCTTGATTGATGAAACCCAGCTCCAAAATCACCTCTAGGATGTGTACTTCGCACTTTCTCTCTCTAGGGCTCTGTTTTTGCTCAAAAACTCGATTCCCTCTCCTTTGGCTCGAAATTGGATTAAAACCCAGATTTTCTCGACCACACAGTCGTGTGGAATCCCAGTTTGCCCGTGTGGATGTCAAAACGCGGCGTTCCACTTAATGGGTCTTCAGGCATGCTGCACAGCCAGAGACACACAGCCGTGTGGATTTCCAGGCTGGTCGTGTGAGCTCCCTGGACTTTCCACACGGCCACAAGGGGTCCCCTACACGGCCAGTGTGGCTTGCCCGTGCAAATTGGTGTCACACGGCCGTGTGGAATTTTAGGCGTGCTTGTGTGGAATTTCCAGCTTTTCGTCAAACGCCCCAACTTCGTCCAATCGACCCCGAACTCGTTCCCAAACCTTCTTTCACGTACTAGGACCTGAAATATCACAAACTAGAAAAACCTAGCATGAAATCGGCCTAAAACACGAGAGATGAGACTCAAACGGTACAGGAATGGTGGATAAAAACATGTGTATATCAAGTCATCAGCCACAGCAGCCCTAGCATATCTTCTCTTCATAGCATCAATTGACATACACGCTTGTGTCCTGAACCGTTTCTTCAGTGCATTAACAGTGTTCACTCTATGCTTGAGGGTTAACGAATTGCGCAGAACAATGGGGCGGGTAGTATGAAGCCTAGTGACTTCACAGCATATTAAAAAATTATGTCTAAACATGACTTAATAGTATAAATAGCCACTAAACACATGTTATATTTCACCACAATCACAATTATATATCCCTAGCTTGTAAAACATAAAACATAAATTATTAAACATGGATTAAATAAATCAGGTCCCTCCATAACTACATTTCGATGTGCGCGACGTTTTGGCCACGTAGCTTGCAGGCTAGCAAGAAAGTTATTTACTAGCTCAAAACACCTATCGTACACTTCGTCGTCCAAGCCAGCTGCTAAAACAGCAAAGTCATGTAACTTGCCAGAAATTTCCCTGTATCTTTCAGACTGGTTACTGTAGGTAACAACTCCTCACCACTCAACGAACCCATATGCAGAGCTCGAACGGCATTTTCCTTCACATCCTTCCTCCATCTGGGAAGTTAAAAGTGGTCTGGTAGGGTTCTCATGCTTTCATGACCAGCAGATGACAAAAAGTCCATAACCTTCAGGATATGAACACAAGGATAGCCAGCACAATTGTAAAGGCGACATTCACATTCAAGTTTTGTGGTAGGAAAATGAACGCGGACGATGCTTTCGTCTTCACGCTCCCCTACCTTTAACTAAAATACTAAGAAATTGCTAATGTCAAGGGCCAAATCTACCACGCCTTTGCGAATCTGATACTCATGGATCTTCACGTGCTCCTCCTGCAGACATGTGAAGACATTGGGCGTCAAGGTGTGTGCCGCCTCTATTGCAAGCAGACTACTTGAGAGCGACACATATCTTCTACCGTTGATGGCCTTGTAGTTAGACAAACGCTCAATTTCCCTCTTCTCCACCAACATGCTGCAACAAGATTGCTTGCATCATTACCTTGTTCATTCCACAAAACAAAACTAACTACTACGATAAAACAGAAAAGAACTTAAATCTTACCAGTTAAACTGGATGAAGAAGTGGATAAATTTTTTTCCCCGTCTAAGAATGACTTCACCGACACATTGCACGACTCACTTGCCTGAGTAGTTGTCATCCCAGCAGTGAAATGCTGCTTCATCCAAGCAGAACACCACTTTTCTCGGATTTTCTTAAATCTAGCAAGCCAATGACTCTCATTCTCTACGTCAACCTCGATAAAGCATTCTTTGATCATGCCATTCCATGCAATGTCAAACTCCTCGGGGGTGTCAACATGGTAAAACAAGTATGTGATATGTCGTTTAAATTCTTCAGAACGTCCAACACTCCCTAACCGGTCCTCAGCATTGGTTCGGAGGTGCCAAGTACACAATGCATGATAGGTACTGGAGAATTTTGATTTCACAGCAGCAGAAATTGCAGAACAATGATCAGTGAACAAAGTGTCAAGTTCTTTTCCATTCATGCAATGCAAGAACATTGTAAACAACCACTCGAAAGAAGGGATGGTCTCGTCGTACAACAAACAAGCACCCAATATGGTGACTTGCCTATGGTGGTTGAACCCAACGAAAAGACCTGCAAGATTATAAGAGATACATTCTAAGTTCTATATATTTAATTATCAAATACAATAAAATAGGTATTAAAAAGAATATACCTAGAGGACGATACTCTTTGTTTGTTCGGAACGTAGTATCAAACGAGACTGAATCACCAAAGAGTTCATAATCTAGCCTCATCGTCCGATCGGCCTACAAAATGCCAGCAATTTGTTCACAATATACCTCCACTTTATAGTAAAACCGTGGATCCTTTCTCTGTTCTCTTCTAAAATGTTCAAGGAGATAGGTGCCTTCGCCATGCTCCAATCTTTTTTGTCTTCGTTTGCCAAGGTGATCTTGTGGTCCTCTCTGATGAATCCTACATTAAAGTGCCCACCAGCATATCGAACAAGAAGCTCATACGAAGATTTCAGCTTCACGCTAGCATCTTCGTTGTCTTCAATCAAACGACCATGTATGTGAGATACTTTTTGGTTGCTAATCAGCAGATGTATGTGTTCTATGTTGTGCAGTGGATGGTTATGATCACCATTAAATTCTATAATGGTGAATGCTTGCATGTCAACGTCCCACCTGAATTTCACATACGCTGAGCAACCAGTCCTGAGTTCAAAACAATTTCTTTCACTAACTGACATTGCCTCCTTAGGAGCCTCTGGAAGTCTTTCTAACGCTTTAGGGCTGGATTTGGTCTGTCTTCCCCATCTAGCCTTGCTGCAGTAGAAATGAAGCAGGTACATTAACTTAAATTCTTCACCATTTTCATTTTTCACAATGTTCCATCTACGTCGTTGAATACGAACACTATATCCCTAACTGTGCGCATATTTCTTGTACAGGCAAAGGCACTCTGCAGGGTTGAGGGGCTGAATATGTAAACGTTCGTCGCCTTTTTCGAACAATGATGCCCATCTACCTGAAACAAAATAAAATTTAACAAAAAAGACGACACGTATATAACTTACTCAAACACTCTATCATGATTCTACTACTCAGACCCATCCAAATGCAATAAAGTCACTCTTTATTTCATCAACCACCAAAACAAACACATGTACAATCACCATTCAATGCCGAAATAAAGAAAATAGACTAACTTTAAGGATATCATAACTATAGATCTAGGTAAGTAGACTTACCCAGCTGCTCCTGCTCTGAAAGATCCAATATCTCGGGATCAAGGAAGAATTCATCAACATCCGACTCACCATTGAAACCGAACTGGAAAAAACTTAAAACATTATCACCACGAATGCTTCGCGATAAAGGGACAAAGACGAAAATGAATATAACCCACCAGATCATCTACATCAACTTTGTCGTCTGTTGGAGGAGGAAAGTTAAGATCCAATCCTGGAGATCCCATTCTCTTCACCAGTGAAAAAATTGATGCTAGGGTTACTCTGTCAATAACCCCTAATCTGGAAATAGATATGATTAAACTTTAAAAATTAGGTTCACAGATCAATAGTATAGAAACATAATACCAGATTAATTGCTGGGGCGGGAACAAAATGAAAGAAGGAGTGCCAAATTTTCTCTTCGATGGGCAGGAGTCGTTGGGCGGGACTAGAGAAAGGAATAAAATTATTTGGGGGAACACGCGCTGGAACCCGATCTTCGGCTTCGCTCATAAATCTTCACTTTCCTTTTCAGCTTCCTCGTTCAAAACAACTACTTTCGTAAGAATTAACTAAAGCTTTCAACAGATCCAAAACGTCTGTTGTGTGTGCCTGCGATCTGGGTCGTTGGTTGATTCGTTCTCCAAAAACCAAGTGGTGGACGATATCTGAATTCCTACTTGAGCTCTTTGTTGGGGGAGGGATTAGACAAGGAAAAATAGAGACAGAAATAGAAATTGACATCCCAAAATAGAAAAGATTTCCCTCTTTGAATTCTTTTTCTTTGTCGAAGATCAGTGGGTAGAAGGAGAACCACGTGAATGGAGAAGCAGATTTAGGGATTGAAGCAAAAAAGGCCAGTCTTGGGCCTAGAAATTTCAACTAGGTTGACCTTTTGACTATGTTTCAATGTTCTTAACAAGTTTCATCTCATTTAGTAGTCTATGCTTGATCATTGTACATATATAATTGTCAATCTACTTGCTTATCTATAATCAAACGTTTTACTTTCCAAGTTTCTTTACATTCAAGCGTTCTATTTACCAAGATCAGCTCACATCAATTTCATTAAGTTTTCTCTCATATTATTAGCTTGGTCTATGATATTACTGTTACGCCGATAAACTAAACTATGAGTGGAGTTGGATGTTTTGTTTTAACTTTCTGCCATGCTTAGATTTCCATCATTCATAGCCAAACATATACGTGTGCAAATTAAAGTACAGCTAGATAGCATATTTCTTTTTTTTTTAAACAAGCAAAAACCACATTTTTTAGAAGTCCATGGATCAACCTGGATCCAGATCCAACAAAAATCACCAAACACAATAGACTACATATTTCAAAACCCACAACATAATCTAGCAAAATCACAAGCAATAGCAGCGATTTATAGGTCTAGTAAAATTACCCGCAGTGGCGATGATGATTTAAAAGCTAGCATTCTAACTACTTTGTTTTTAATTTGATATCACAACAAAAATCAAGACATTCACACTCATATTTCCTAAAATCTAAGATCTTGAACCCAATTTTAAACCATCATAATATCTACCCAGCAACGATAATGCATATATAGAGAAAACTTTCCTTTCCTAATTTAGTAGATCGCAAGCAGTGGTGGAGATCAATCATTAATGAGCCAGCTCTTTTTAAAACTACTCGGTTTTTCTTAAGAGACTAATTTGCATACCAAGGGCATAAAACGTACGTAAACAACCATTTTTCAAAAGTCCATACCTACCAAATCCACTTTTCGAGTAAAAATTTCCAAACCATACTAAACCGAGGTTAAGAGACCTCACATATATCCGTCCATTTCCTCAATCTGCGTCAAAACAAGAGTAGAGGTTAGATCTGACCCAGATCGAAATCAACAAAAATAAACGTTATAGAAAAGAAACGTTTATCACCTGTCTTCCGCCGTCGTCGGGATTCTCGCGGACGGCGAGTTTTGTTTTTCCTTCAGCGTCCCCCTTTTCTTCTCCCTCGTTCCAAACCAAAAAAAGAAAAAAGAAGGAAAAGTCATAACCTTGTTTTTTTTATTAAAAATCAGAAGGAAACTCAACATGCAAATAAAAATCGCACCTAGATCTCATCGTCATTGACGGAATAACCTATCGCCGTCGGCTTTCTTCTTTCCTGACCTCCGTTTTGTCTTCCCACCTCCATAAAAATACCAGATAAAAATCAGATCCCAACAAAAATACAATCGATAAACCAAAAACAAAGACAAATCCGAGCCAACCGTCAATAGTTTGTCGTTCTAGTGGTCGCGGGTGGTCTCCTCCCCGCTTCTTTTCCCCTTGTCCGAAACAAAGCCCCAAAATCCACAAGAAACGAAAGAAAAGTTAGGTGATTTTTTTTGGGATTCGACTAATTTAGTCATTGAGTATCATTTTGTCATTTAATATCCTTAATACGAAATTTCAAATGCGGATTAAGTTAATTTTGTTTCTTTTCTAATACACCAAGTATCTTCCTAATAACTAAAATTATTATGTTTCTCTTAACAATCTCGTAATAACCTATTCAAATTTTATTAACAAAATTCTTAATGTGAGAATCACGATCAGTGGAACGTGGTTACAACCAAAATTATCAAAGTTCTAACTAACTACGCGGACTTTGATCCCGTATTACGGGTATGTAGCAACCGATAAGGTTCGATTCCAACTAACCAATTGACTTTATCTTTTCATTTTACGTCGATGGGCGTATAATTTCATTACAACTAATACGATTTAAATTTATTAGTGGTTCAGTAAGGCCCTAAAAATACCTAAAATACCTAATAATAAACTAATACGTCAATGGACGTTTAGCTAAATTATATCCAATGAAATAGCAATATAGTAATGGTCCATTGGGATTTTAAAAATACATAATTACTAAAATACACCCAACTCATATAAAAACTTATCGACTTAAGTAGTACCGATTTTGGGCATTGTGGGGTGTGATTTCACTTCCCCACATGTAATTGTACTCCCGAACCCGAATCTCTTAACCCCAGACCATATCTCGGTTCTGACCCAAAGGTTAGAGCCAATTCGAAGAGTGTTCGATCCGCTCCAAGTAAGATCGATGGCGACTCCCAAAAAGCGAAGGCGACCCCTGAAGGGACGGTTGCGACAATATCCATAGTATGAAAATATTCTAATCACTATGTATATGCGCTTACAATAGTTCACCGAATCAGAAGGTGCCTCATGGCCAAAATGTAGTTAAAGAGTATGTGAAGGCTTCAGAAGAGCTAATGTTTTGAGACGTGAATGAACTAAACTGTCAGTTGAAGATGCATTACCAAATTATGAAGATATTCGCAAAAACAAATATCAGAAATGTGTTCTAAGAGAACATACTTAACTGGAGAAATTTTTACTAAATGTATATTAGTACATATGAAGAGTAAACCAGAAGTTTACAAGATCGGGTAACTTTTTGTTTTGGCATGTCTGGTCATACCATCCCGGATACAGATGTGAAAATGATTGAGATATCATATGAAAATTAAGTGAGAGTTTAGAGAATCAAAGGATTGATTATGTGATACATGCTCTAGAGGATAATATACTCGTGAAAATAATTGAATCTGTTGGGATTTTATAAAAGTGTTTGCAGAGAAATACACTCATCGTGCAAATCATATATGAATTTATGATTTTGATTGATTCATCAACTATGTCGTCATATATGTCTGTTATCTAACCGCAACCAGATGTTTACGAGATTAGTTGTCGAATGATATATATTTTGATGATTATTCAATCAAACATAACTTCTCTTATGAGAACAAGCTAAGCCTATCGATCTCTTATCGAGGCATATGATATCATTAATTTGCATGAAGCCAACAAGTTATCAAAAGTCCCCCCCCCCCCCATACAAATGGTTTTGGTTAGGGACCAAACATTTAAAATGCTAGAAAATTTGGGTGTGCAGAATACATCCCAATCGCTCCACCACAACACGTTATGAGTTCCATGAGAACTTATGTTGGACATGGTGTCCATTGCATTGGGAGATTTGTTCATAACTCGTTTTGATAATATCATCATCATTTTGAAGAATTACTTTTCGAACGTGAAGGAGGAGAAAAGTAAACAGTTGGGCATAGATGTGAGTTGGAATCATCATTATCTCAGTTTGATCCTCAAACGAAGAATCATGAACCCGAAGTTCATATGGTGATTCATGGAGGAAAAAAACGTATCGATTGCCAAACGCCTTTTACTCACTAAAAAGAGTGATTATGTCACATGCCCAATTGTGAATGCTCCAATACAAATTGATGTCCATATTGGACAATTTAATAAGTCTAAACGAGCGCATGAAGCATGGTAGACCAATCGGTTCCAAGGATAAAAATCCTAGAGAAAGAAAGGACCTATAAATTAAGATGGTCAACTCGAGGATAAAATAGCTCTAGAAGAGTCAAGTCATATATTTGATATCATAGTTCCAGAAGAAGAGTAGGTACCTGAAAGTTTTAAGGGTTTTGATTATGTTGTAGCGCTGAACGTTATAGATACAAAGAGGATCAAAAGTAAAATTCTATTGATGTATGCAAAAGAATATTTATTGGTCAATACAAAAGAAGGCATTAGACTTATTCGATAAAAGTTTTGGACCAGAAGTCCTTACACCTGAAGATGTAAAACTAACGGGATACAAATGGGTTTTATACAAACGCGTAAGGAAATGTGTGAAATTGTGAGAGATATAACACAATTTCTCATAGGGGGTTTCTCATAGAAACCTAACATTACTTATGAGAGGACATACTATCTTGTGGTGTATACAACTATATTGTGAAATTTAATAGTTTGGCAGTTCTAAAAGTATGAAATTTGCATTTGGTAGATATTGTGATAGCCTATTTGTATGGATCCCTTGATAATGATATTTATACGAAATTCTCTAAAGGATTAGTTTGCTGGAAGCAAACATGTGACAATCTCGAGAACATTTATCAATCAAATGACCAATCCCTAGTACGGATTGAGGCAAAATGGATGGATATGGCATATTCATTTAGTGTAGAGCATTTGCATTTGGCATGTATGATTGTATTGACATATAGGCTTATGCGTGTGACATGTATGATTTTTGATTTATGAGAGTAGTTTGGTTAATTTATGTTGTGTGATTTTGCTTATGACCTTGTGGTATGAAATAATTGCTTGCATACAATTGTGTTAACTAAGTTTTATATTTATTTAGAAGAAAATAGTTGAGACATTATTTTATAATGATCTCATATCTTTTAGTTGATATGAACTCCAGAAGAGCTTCATAAAGCATGGTTTGCTTAAGGAAAGAAAATTGAACTCCAGAAGAGTTTCATACAACATGGATTACTTAAAGAAAGAAAATTGAACATGAAGGATTTAAGAAGATCCTTTTTGGATCAGTACGACAATGTCGGAAAGGTGAAAGGACAATTTTGTATGGAAAAAATTGCATATGTTCAACAGCCTAATGATCATAAGGTCACTAGAACTGAACAAAGATCAATTTAGGCCTTGAGATAGAAATGAATTATTAGGTCCTGAAGTACCATATGTTAATATCGTTATAGCAAAAATGTATCTCGCTATACTTCATTAAGTTATACTTTGTTACCTATAGGTAACGATGAGGATCATTGTTGAGTAATTTGTTTACTTATGGTCATACAAGTATCTCATGGACATTACAAAGAAATCATAATAGCAACATCATCTGATCATGCACAATGGTCAACGATTCATGAGACTTGTTATGAATTGTTTGGTTAAGATTTGTGATTCAATACGTCTAAATGACTTGTAGTTGTGGATTATCTTCACATAAAATGATCATGAAGATCATGTATGAAGAAAATGGTCCTAATGGATCATGCATAAAGTGACAATCTAGAAGATTTGTTCACTAAGAAGCTTACCATGACAATATTTGAAAATTTTGTTCACAACATTATACTTTGATGTTGTCATGGGAGGGAGCATATACGCACTGCACTCTTTTTTTCTTAACCATGGTTTTTTCCACTGGGTTTTCCTGGTAAGGTTTTTAACGAGGCAGATTCAGATAGCGTATTATAATGATTATGCACTCTTTTTCCTTCACTAGGATTTTATCCCACAGGATTTTTCCTAGTAAGGTTTTAACGAGGCATATTCATGTCTAATAGTCATCCAAGGGGGAGTGTTATGAAAATATTATTATTATGGATGACCAACATTAGATGCTCCATAGTACGTTACAAATTCTATGTAAGTCCTCTCCTTATATTTATTTCTCCTTATGACACATTACTCCCACTTATGTGTATTGATGTTAGAGTTGTAGGAGTTATGTATTTGTGCCTATAAATAGAGCACACAAATGTACTAAGACAAATGAATAAGAAAAACTCTATTCCCCTCTCTTCTCGTGTATCTACTCTTACTCTTGTGTATGTTCCTCTTCCTTGTTATTTCATAACATTTACCCTATTTTGGGGTGAATCTAAATACCAATAACATTATCTACATAAAAAACAATAAAAACATGACAAATGAAAATATCATAATCTATTCATATAACGAACACTTTGATTAAGGGTGGAAATCCTACGGAATCACAGGGGAAAACTTGTGATTAATACTAGGGGGAAACGGGGAAAGTTAATCTGCTAACTTGAAGATTCGTTAGCAGATACTAACTGATATCCAAAATAGTTGAACTAATATCCAAGTACTAAAGTATCTAGAGAGCACAGACTAGTATTCAAAGTTTGCTAACTGATATCCACCATGAATCAACTATTATCCCAAATTCACAAACTAATATCTAGACAATACAGAATAGTATCCAAACAACACATTAGTATTCAGATAACACATAAGAGTATCCAGATAACCCATAAAAGTATCCACATTTAATACTAGTTGGTTGATTGTGGATACTAGTTGGTATCTGCTATCTGAATACTAGTTTGTCATGTTTTGAATACTAGTCTGTGCTATCTAGATACTTAGCAGACTTGAATATTAATTCATACATTTTAGATATTAGTTAGTATATACTAACAAATCTTCAAGTTAGCAAAATAACTAGGCTGGGGGAAAACAACCAATATCCATTAAAAAAATGTTGAATCTTTGTCATGTGTAATGTCACTGTATGTTATGCAGGCCTAAGTTCAGGTCCTTAAACCCTCTTTTTTAAGAAGGATCTTAAAGCATTGTGATTGGTTGATTCAATTTTAGGTAGTTAATACTTAATAGGGAGTTATTAGTTAATTAGTTGTTAAAGGTATTAAGGGAATTGTAAATAATTAAAAAACATAACCATAACTTTCTATACACTCTCGGATTTTCCCCCTCACCTGCAGCCGAGCCGTTTCTCTTCTCTTCAAAGGATGTTCTCCGACCATCCTGTCCGCTGCAGCCACCGGCCGTCCCTTCTGCTCCCGCCAATTGGTCTCCGCCGTTCTCCGGCCATCCTATCCACCAAGTTCCTATTCTCCGTCGTTCTTTCTCATGGCCTTCATCTGTCCATCTTCATCCCGCTGAAAGACCACTCGGTTGTCGACGTAGGTTGGTCTTCCGGTGTCGTAGTTTGGTCTTAATTTTTGTTTGGGAGCGTCGTCGGTTGGTCTTCCGGTGGCGCACTCCCGTTCCCGTCGTCGTGAAGCAATGCTCGCCGCCTTCGCTCAACAGCTGCCACCTACATCCATCACTCTCCAGCTTCCGTCATCAGAGCAATATGTGTCGCAACATCGATTTCCAGCATCACTTCATTCCGTCGTCGGCGCTTCCTGTGCTCCCCTCGACGACGTTCAATGTAATATTCATGTCCATATTTATCAAAAAGTTTAACTTGTGTCGTAGCTATCAGTAACGTTTCTTTACCAGTTATTAACGTTTCAACACTGCGTTATTAACATTTCTTCAGCAGTTATAACGTTTCGCGACTACATTATTAATGTATAACACAGTGCTATTAATAATGTGCTCATTATTAACTTTTCTTTACCAATTATTAATATTTAACACGGCACTATCAACAAGTCCAAATTGATCCCTTTTCTGACGCTATTTTCACGAAATTGATTCACTGATAAAGTTCATTATAAATTTAGGCCGCTTTGATTTTAAAATTTTTAAGGGCGATGGTCAATGTTTTTCCCCTTTTAACAAGATTAGCTTATATTTTTACATTTCTTATTGCTCTATGACTTTGGTTAAAAAAATATTGCGCTATCAACAAACATGTATGTTATTGAGAAATTTTTTCTTACGACCAATATACAACCATTATAAAAAAAATTAATGCAATATTCTTATGACCATCGTATGTGTGTGACTTTGTGAAATGCCATTATGAATGTTTTGTTTTTGTTATTAACATTTTTCGTTTGTATTGCTCTTTGTTCACTCATGGATTATCAATATATTTATATACAATTTGTAATTTTTGACAGTGCTCCACCCATTATTAATATTTTCAACTTCATTATCAATATTTTTAATAGTGTTCTACAAATAATCTGTTAGCTTAATTAACGTGTACTATTATCAATCGGTGTTCACTATTAACTGTTTCTTCACCCATTATTAATATTTTCAATGTCATTAGCAACATTTTTAACGATGTGCTATTAATAAGTTGTTGGCTCGATTAACATGAACTATTATCAATTTGTGTTCATTATTAACGATTTTTAACCCATTATTAAATTGTTCGCTGCACTACCAGCAATTTTACAGTACTTCAGGAGAATAGATTGGAGATGCTAAGGTCAACCAAGGATTTGTTGTTGATGAGCCATTGGTTCCTATGACCTGCATTATCAATTGCAAAGTTCACGACTGGTACCAAGCTATCATCATTCGGAGACTCATCGTATCCAAATTCTAGTTTTGAAATATGAAGACTCAAAAATAAAATAAAAACTAAGATGCATTAATTTTTTATTTATTTTCATATATGTAAAGCAAACAACTCAACTCCATCCCCTCAATATCCACTGCAATGTCACATTCACTTCCCGTTAAGTTGTTACCAACATCTTGCCTCTCGAAGTTTTCATCACAAGGTATTTCATTCAGATGTGTAGCGTTGAGTATATATCGTTATCAACAACTTTATAAACAGTTTATAACGTCGTCAAACAATATTATTAATCATTATTAACCTGCCACTGCACTACTATTAACAATAACATTAGAGTCATTAACTGGTAACTAACAAGTTGTGCCATTATTCATGTTCTTACCCGATCATGAAACTTTTAGACATGTTTTTATTTGTGTCAATATTCTCGACACCATTATTAACAAATTAATGTTACAATTTTAATAATATTCAACAACGTCGTCACCCAATATTATTATACATTATTAACCGAAAATACTACTATTATTAATCATATTATGGTGATTATTAACCGGCAACTACATCACTATGATAATCAGCTGAGCCTTCAATTTGAGATTTTCCAGCAACGTTATAATTTTAATAATATTCAACCACGTCGTCAATCAATATTATTATACATTATTAACCTACAATGTTGCTATTATTAATTATATTCTGGTAATTATTAACTGGCAACTACATCGCTATGACAATTAGAGGAGCCTTCAATTTGAGGTTTTTCACCAACGTTATTAACAAATTAATGCTACAATTTTAATAATATTCAACCACGACGTCAATCAATATTATAATACATTATTAACCGAACATGCTACTATTATTAATCATATTATGGTAATTATTAATGACGAGAATCATTGACGGCGGTTGCCAAAGCACTTGAAGACGGTTGGGGCCTTGGGGGTTCCACCGCTCACCAACTACGGACGAGAGAGACACGACGGGACGGAGCGGATCGGATCTTCACCGGCGTAGATAATAGGACAGTGGGGAATTTTCACCGGCGGATCGAAGCTACTAGACGCCGGTCGTGGTGGAAGTAGGGGCGCCGCAATTTCAAAGGAGACGATGGAGAAGTTTCACCGGCACGGGACGGAGCGGATCGGATCTTCACCGGCGTAGATAATAGGACAGTGGGGAATTTTCACCGGCGGATCGAAGCTACTAGACGCCGATCGTGGTGGAAGTAGGGGCGCCGCAATTTCAAAGGAGACGATGGAGAAGTTTCACCGGCAGATCCACGGCTACAAGATGTCGGTCGTGGTCCACGGTGGTATCCTCGTTTGTTGCGTCGTGAGACAATTGACAGAAAAGGACGACGGTGACCGGGCAGTACGGTAGAGCTGGTGTTTTCTAATCTTCAACGGTGAACGGTGAGGGAGGAGGATGTAGGGAAGAAAACCGTGGGAGGAGAAGGGGTTTTTTTAATTTTATTAATAATATAATTAATTTTTAATTATATTACATTCTTGCCCTTATTGGTAGTTAGCCAATAATTACTTATGATTATCTCTCTCCTCTTCCTATTGGTTGGCAAGGGTTTAAGATTCTCCTTAATGAATGGGGTTTAAGGACCTAATCTAACCCGATGTTATGCGTAGTTTGTTTAAGGGTTAATTGCATGGTTGGCTACTGAGATTACAAAAAACGTTCATGTTTAGTCACTACAAATATTTAAGGGCTAATACCACTACAACACCCGAACTATGACAAAAATGTCATTTGTGTCCTATTCTTTTCAATATCCCATTTATGTCCTGAACTATTATTCCGTTAATGTTGACCAGCGTTGACTGTTAGTATTTAACAGAAAATTCAGTCAGCGTTGACGTGGCATCTTATGTGTTATTTTTAAATAATTAAATAACAATTAAAAAAAGCAAAAATTTAAAAATTCCTAATCTATCTTCCCAATCCCAATCCCGAGCTTGCTCCGCCTCTTCCTCTTGCCGACTCAATCCGCCACCACCGCAATCATCCCTCTGATACACTGGTTTGACCCAATCCGCCTCTTCCTCTTACCTGAACCAATCCGCCGCCACCAGTTTTGCCATCGCCCCCCCCCCCCACCACGAATAACCCTCCCGTCCGATACACTACCATCCACCACCAGTTCGTCATCGCTCTACCACCACCCAGAACCTCCTTCGAGCAATCCTCCCTTTCCTTCTCCTTCACCACTGTTTTGCCTCCGCCACCAATCCGTCTCCATCTTTGATCTGTCTCTCCCCAATCCCCATCCTTCCCCCGATTTAGAGATTCAGCAAAGCCATCGTTCAGCCAAGAAGACTCGCGGAACTTTATCGGCGGAGGCGGGTTTCTTATTCCAATTGGAGCGAATCGATCTTTCTCCTTCCTCCTCCGACATCGGTTCTCTTTCGTCGCAAAATCGAATCCATGAGAATCAAGATCTATCACCAGATCTGGGTTGAGACTCCACTCCGCCGCGTCGCCACTGTGAGAAGTCGCTGCCTCATCAAATTCGTCAACATCGATCTTGCTGGCGAGCCTTGAGGCTGGGCCAAAACTTGACCTCATATACATCATCATCAATGACACCTTCGCAGTGGCGGCTGGTGATGTTCGTCTTGGATCCGGAACAAGGAGGTCTGGTGGCGTCGATTTGGGGACAGAGAACGGAGAGGCCAGGGTTTGGGTTTTTGCTGGCAAATGGTCGGGGACAAAGAACGGAGAGGCCAGGGTTTGGGTTTTTGCTGGCAAATGGTCGGGGACAAAGAACGGAGAGGCTAGTGGAATTTTTTAATTTTGAGATTATTTTTATAAATTTTAATTAAAATATGACGTGGCTGCCACGTTGCTGCCACATCGACCCCAATCTGACGTCATTTTCAAGACCGTCTGGTCAACCGTTAAATCTAACGGTCAACAAAATCGCTAGGATACAAATGACACAAAGTATCATAGTTTAGGAAAGAAATGAAATATTGAAAAGAATAGGACACAAGTGGCATTTTTGTCATAGTTCGGGTGTTGTAGTGGTATTAGCCCAATATTTAATTTCATTAGTGGTCACTAAAATTATTTTGATAGTTCATGTTTGATCACTCTCCGTTACCTTCCGTTAGCCTCCGTTAACACCGTCAATATTTTGCTGACGTGGCTAACAAAAGTGTTGATTCATCTCATTTAAATTATAAAAAAATGAAACCCGACCCTTACAGTCAGCTAAACCCGCCACATGAGATACCCACCCCAACCAGTGACCCTACCCGTCATCTTCTTCCTTTATTTGACCCGACCAAAAAAACCCTAATAACTCACCGTCGCAAGCTCCTCCTCCAAGTTCAACATTGTCGCCGCCTCTGGCTCCTCCTCCAAACCCAAAACCCTCTCCTAGCTCGCCCTCAACGCCGCCCATTCCCCGACTCCATCCAATACAACATCAGCCTCATCCAAGTCCAAATCGCTCTATGAGCTCGCCCTCACCGCCGCCTTTCCAATCGGATAAGAAGACCTTAGAAAGATTATAACCTTCACTCGTCGGCGTCCAACTATGCCGCAAAATCCACCACCACCACCACCACCACCACTGGTGAATCGATAGAAGAAGATCACCAAACGTATCCCCAATCGTGGTCTACTCGGCTCCCGATTCTTCCCTCCTCGCCGATTCCACTCCCAAACTCTCATCATCAATCGCCATACCCAAGAGATCCGGACGGTGTTGGACGAGCCCGGGCCTGGTCCAGTTTCCAACGGCAACGCCGCCGTTGCTAAGCCTTCCAAGGACGGGAAACATGAGGATGATAGAGGCGGCGACGCCACCGGCAAAGGAAGGATTGGAGGCAACTTCCTATTAATTCGTCTCAGTTTCCCTTTTTCAATTTCCTGGGTTTTAATCCATTTTTGGTTTGGATGCTCTAGTCGTGTAATTGATGTTGGGTATTTAGTGAGGTTTGGATGGGCTGATTTTGAATGGACAAATTTTCTTGATTGGGATTGTTGTTTTTCACTTTCAACTTTGTAAGGGGTGGAGGAATAGCTGCGGTGGAGGAGGAGGTGGACTGGTGGCGGCTGGGGTGGAAAGAGGGGGCAGGGTGGTGAAGATGGTCGCGGGACAGCCGCCGAGAAGAGGAAGGGGTAAATAAGAGGCGTCGGTTTAGGGGCAGAGTTGGTTTGAGTCAGTTAAATGGGCTGACATTGTGGGCTTTTGACGTGGGAGATCAGTTTTATTGGGTGACTAAGCATTTCTGTTAGACATGTCAGCAAATAACTGACGGTGTTAACGGAGGTTGACGGAAGGTAACGGAGAGTGACCAAACATGAACTATCAAACTAATTTTAATGACCACTAATAGAATTAAATATTTGTAGTGACTAAACATGAATGTTTTTAATAATCTCAGTGACCAACCTTGCAATTTACACATTTATTTAATGTCTCCAAACTAACAAATTAGAAGGTATTATTATTATTATTATTTTGATTGATTGGAGGCAAGAGGCAGGATGTTATAGAGGAATCGGAATAGGAGCTGGTCGCCTGTTGTTAACGCAGAACAGGGCGAGCCTCTCTAATCGGCCAAGATCTGGTGACTAGGGGGAGGGGGGGCCTTAGTCATCAGACTAAGCCTCTCTCAGTCGTTGATTCTATTTTAGATCTAACGGTGCAATAGTTTAGCAGTAGGGACGGGGGCATTATGGTCATTTAGCTTTTAGTTAAAAAAAAATCGTATTTTATTTTTTAATATAAAAGCTGTTCATGGAGTGGAGAGAGAATCGCAGATCACTTTTCACCATTTCTCACCATTCATTCGAGAGAGAATCCGTTTTCACCATTTTTCACGGGATAATCGCAGATCCCTTTTCTGTTCTTCGTCTCCACCATTTTTCCAGATCTTGGCCCCAAATTCAGAGTTTCGTCTACAAATTCATGTCAGTTTCGTCGGCGTTCTTCCTCGTCCGGCGGTTTGCATCGCTATTTCGTCGTCGGTGTTTGTCTCCACTCGGTTGTGTGTCACGCTCAATTCGGAAGACTTCCTCGGCGAGTTGCTTTCTTCTCCTTCCGCCGGTTTGCATCGCTATTTCTGCGGTTACTGAGTTTCATCGTCGGCGTTCGTCTCCACTCGGTGGTGTGTCGCGCTCAACTCGGAAGACTTCCTCGACGCTCAACTCGCTTCTCCGTCTGCGCCGACGCCGGCGAATCTTGGTGAAGACGAAGACCGCTTTTGGGTAAGTCAAAACCGCATTTCTTATTTGGTATTCCCGATCGATTTTAAAACCCTAACCGGTTTTGATGCTAGGTCAGAATCACATTTCTAATTGTGGGTTGATTTGGAGAGTTTTAGTGATTTGCTTGTAATGATTGTTTAGTTTAATGTAGGGTTTGTATTGTTGGAATGGGTTGGTTGTATACTTTTTGGGTTTACTTGTATTAATTGTTTAGTTTGTGTGTTTTCATACCTCTGTTTGTACTCTTCGTGGTTCATACAGTTTGTACACTTTGTTTCTCATGTTCATACAGTTTGTACACTTTGTGCGGTTTGTACAGTTTATTACTCTGCTTCGTATGGTTTGTTATTTTTATGATTCTGCTTCGTATGGTTTATTACTCTGCTTTGTATGATTTACTGTATTTGTTGGTTGACTTGTTCTGTTGTTGATTTTGTAGCTTTTAAGTAAGGATGGTAAAAGGTTCAGAGGTGGGAGGGTCAAGTACCCATGCTGCTGAAGCTGAAGTTACTAAAACCAAGAGGAAGGGGGAGAACCTTAAGAATAAGGGGAAGGAAGTTCAAATTTCTGATACAGGGAAAAGGAAAAGAAAGGTTGTTGCTGGAGAGAAGCAGAAAGCAGCAACTCATGCAAAAAGGCAGAAGAGAGCTCCGGACGGAGGAAATGAAGCTTCTTTGAACCATCGATGCAGTCCGAAAGAGGTTCAGAGTCATGTTCTGCCTCCTTTATCTCATGGCAGGGTACAATTAATTAAGCAGCTGGGCTTGGATTTTGTGTTTTTGATGAAGATGAAGAATATGGACAATGAACTTATTAAGTTCATTATTTCAAGGTGGGATGGGAAGAATAAGTGTATCAACTTGGATGATGGAAAGAAGATTTGCATTACGGAAGAGGATGTTTACAGAGTTTATGGCCTTCCAAGGGGACCAAATGTTGTGTGTTTGCAGAAAACATCAAAGGTGAATTCTAACCTTGGTAAAGATTATGGTTTCAGTAAAACTGGGAAGGAGACTGTTGCTTTTGAGAATTTGAGGACTTGTATGGGAGCAGAGAAGTCTGATTCTAGGTGGGTGAATATGTATGTGCCGATGATTTTTTGCCGCCTATTCGAATCTGTTTCATCTAGGACGGTGACAACAGAATACTTGACTTTTCTTTCTCAAGAAATAGTTAAGTATTTCTATGACTATGATTGGTGCAGTTATGTATATGGTCTCATTTGTGATAAGGTGACATCAAGTCAGCATAACAGTTGGGTTGAGGGAGATATGCACTTCTTGCTTATTTGTTTCCTCGATAGGACAACTCTGAATGAGGAAGAGGTCAGCCGCTGTGTTAGTAATTTGGTGCCAACCTGTCAGTTGTGGAGTTCGAAACATTTGAAGCAAAGGAAGGCAGCAATGAAGAAGAAGTTTGGGAAGGATTTTGGTAAGGTTTTTGTTCTAAGGGATGCACCCATTTCTTCTCCTACTCGTCCGAAGATGGCTCAGAGTATTAGTGGTTTTGAGGTTGCTGGAGGTGAGAAGGGTTTTGGTATTGGAGATGAATTTCCAGATTTCAATTTGAATCTGGATGGCAAGACTGTTCAAGAGGTGAGTTTGTATGGTTTTGTATGTGTTCTTTGCTTACTTTGTACAGATTGTTCCTATGCTTTATAGTATTGTTTTCACAATTTATACTGTCTGTATACTTTGTATTGTTTGCACTGTTTGTACACTTTGTATGTTTTGGTCTCATCCTTTGTACTGTCTGTATACTTTGTATCTTTTTGCACTGTTTGTACACTTTGTATGTTTTGGTCTATTACTTTGTACTATCTGTATACTTTGTATATTTTTACACTGTTTGTACACTTTGTATGTTTTGGTCTCATCCTTTGTACTGTGTGTATACTTTGTATATTTTTGCACTGTTTGTACACTTTGTATGTTTTGGTCTATTATTTTGTACTATCTGTATACTTTGTATATTTTTTCACTGTTTGTACACTTTGTATGTTTTGGTCTATTACTTTGTAATGTCTGTATACTTTGTATATTTTTGCACTGTTTGTACACTTTGTATGTTTTGGTCTATTACTTTGTACTGTCTGTATACTTTGTACTGTTTGCACTGTTTGTACACTTTGTATGTTTTGGTCTCATCCTTTGTACTGTCTGTATACTTTGTATCTTTTTGCACTGTTTGTAAACTTTGTATGTTTTGGTCTATTACTTTGTATTGTTTGTATTATTTGTGTACATTCTCTAACTTATGTTTATGTTTTCTATTATTTGTTTTGTTGTAGGTTAAGTTGATTAGGAGAAGGTTACAAAGTTCATTATCTGAGTTGGAACAGCAAGGTAAGCTGTACCGAAGACAGATAAATCAGTGTCACCTATACCTAGCTAATATCGAGGTGCACACTGATTCTGAAGGTGTTGAACTTGTTGAGAAAGTTACAGCAAATGATTCTGAAGGTGGTGAAGTTGTTGAGAAAGCTACAGCAACTCATAATGAAGAGAGTGAGAGTGAAGGCGGTAATCAGAGTGGGAGTGGGAGTGGGAGTGGGAATGGAAGTGGGAGTGGGAGTGATGGTGATGGGAGCGATGATGGTGACCGGAGTGGTGACGATGATGCTGAGAGCGATGATGGAGATAGGAGTGAGGAGGAAACTGATGATGATGTAGCTCTAGTTAATCTGAAGAAGCCAGCACTTGTGAGGAAGCAGCCAGCAGTGGAGAAGACTGGAAGTGCTCGTGCTCCAGCACTTCCACAACAGCCAGCTGAGCTCCAGAAGACTCCAGCTCTTGTGCGGCAGCAGCCAGCAGTGGAGAAGACTGGAAGTGCTCGTGCTCCAGCACTTCCGCAGCAGCCAGCTGAGCTCCGGAAGACTCCTGCACTTGTGAGGCAGCAGCCATCATTGGAGAAGGCTGGAGTTACTCCTGCTCCAGCACTTACGCAGCAGCCAACTGAGCTCCAGAAGACTCCAGCACTTGTGAGGCAGCAGCTAGCAGTGGAGAAGGCTGAAGTTACTCCTGCTCCAGCACTTCAAAAGCAGCCAACAATGGAGATGGTGGCCTTAGATCCAACACTTCAAAAGCAGCCGGCAGAGGATGGAGTCGTGCCAACCGCAGTTTCCGAGGAGCTGCCACTTAAGGATAGTATGGAAGTTGTTTTACAGATTGCACAATCTGTGGAGGCAGGTGCTGATGGTGAGCGGGGTGAAAAGCTTGATTAGTTACTGATGGTGGTCTTTTAAATTTGTAGTACATCTTTTAAATATGCACTTTATGATTGGTTTGTATGGTTTGTACTCTTTGTCGTACAATTTGTACACATGTTGTGTGTGCACACTACTTGTGGATTGCAAACTAGATCTTATGGTTTATTAATTATCTAGTTCTCTGTCTTTATGTCTTTTGTAATGTGCTATATTGTTTCATCTTTGTTGTTTTGGTTGTGAGAAGACGATTCAAATAGTGATGATAACGATGGGGTTGGGATTGAAGATGATTGTGATGATATTTCTAGTGATAATGCTGAAGATGAGTCAAATGGTGAAGATGAAAACAAGAATGACGTCGAAGGTAATCGTTATGTTTGTAGTTGGTGCTGTCCTTTAGTCTCGTTTACTGCAATTTTAATCTTTTTGTACACTTAGTTACTTTGTCTGCTGCTGTTTGTAATGTTTGTCTGTTTTTACACTTAGTTACTTTTTCTGCTACTGTTTGTAATGTTTGTCTGTTTTGTTTGTGTTGTCTCTATTTTGTTAGATTCTGGGTCGAATGTTGATTTCGTTAATCAAAGACGCTCGAAAAGGGAGCTCAAGCCATCCAATTTAAAGAGGACACCATATACTACTGGTAATAAAAAGCATAAACCTCCTTCCATGAAAGCACATATTCCTATTCGGCAAAAAAAGAAAAAACCTACCTCCAAGAAGGTAGAGAAGGTAGCTCCACTTCGGACTAGTAGCCAACTATTGTATGAAGAAAAACTTATTCAATATGCTTGGAGTGACAGATTTCCTGTGTAAGTTTCATTTCATACTGTTTGTATACATTTATATATCAGTTTGTACTTTTCTTCTTCGGTTAGTGAATTTAATATAAACTGTTTGTATACATTTTTAGAAATGAAATTCTTTTCGACATGGATGAAGGTGAGTATCACTTGTCAAGGAAGGATACTCAAACGACATGTGACAAGATTGTTCTATCAATAAAATTTATTGATTGCTATATTGAGAATTTCAACCGTTGTTCTTCTTGTGAGAATGGATTTATTGGTAGATGGTCTTTTCCAACTGATTTTGCGGTGAGTTAATTTTCACATGTTGTTGTATGTCATTTAGTGTCTATTAGCCATATTAATGCAAGTTTTTTTTTTGTCTTTGATTGTACCTAGTCCAAGGTTGTGAATGACAAAATGGAACCCAAATATTTGAAGGTCATGAAATCTTATGTCAGAAAATACCCATTGCGAGATGGTGCATCTTTCAAGACATACCAATATGTAAGTTGGAATATTTCATTCTTTGTACACTTTGTGATTCTGTTCCATATTTTTTGTATACTTTGTACACTTTGTGATTCTGTTTCATATTTTTTGTATACTTTGTACACTTTGTGATTCTGTTCCATATTTTTTGTATACTTTGTACACTTTGTACAATTCTGCTTTGTATGATTATACTTTTTATGATTCTTCTTTGTTTCTTCTTCATGTGCAGTGGCTTTTCCCATGTTGTATAGATGATCATTTCATTGTATATTGTGTTAACTTAAAGGATCGTCGTTTCGAGTACCTTGACAGCTCTCCTTCTAAGCATTTTCTAGATTGGTTTAGGAGGGTTGGAGAGTTGGTCGTCCAGTATGCAACATCTTACATTCAGCACATCATGCCAGGAAAATATGACTTTGATAACGACTTCAAATGGCGGAGGATCACAATTCCATATGATAATTTCACTAGTGCTGGCATTATCTGTTTAAACTACTGTGAAGAATGGGAAGGTGTGGCTACAAAGACGATGAGGGAAAAATGGTCTTCTCCAACCTATATTTACAACCGGAAGATTAATGCTATGTTGACTTTGCTGAATGGGACAAGCAATTTGATGATCGAGCAATTGAGGATGAATGTGTCTTTTAGTGAAGATTTGTTGCTGTCATTAGGAAGTTCCAGTACTGGGTTTTCGCTTGACAAATGATGGAATAGGGAACCAATAGTGTTTTTTTTGTAATCCATGACAGTATGCACTAGTACTATTTTCCATTCTCATGTTTTGTAATGCGGTGGCCATATGAACAGTAGTGTGGCTGTTGGTGTTATGGTTAGAAGGCTATTGCTAACCATTAAGTTTTTTTGAGATTGTAAACACTTGTCCTTTTTTGTATGAACAGTAGAGTGGTTGCTATCTATGTTGTGGTTTGTAATTTTTATCACAGTAGTTTGTATGTTTTGTTGTTGTGGTTCGTAATTTTTTGTATCCTATTTCGTAATGTTCCTGTCTAACATAGAATAAGCATGAGAAACATACAAATATGAATTGAAAAAGAACGCAACAAATGAATTGTTTGATGTGACATTTATTCAGTTTCGTAAACTCCAAAATATATCTATGCAATCACTAAAATTTATCTATGTATCTATCAAGTAATATATGATATGGCAAGCCGTTCTGTCTATGTATTTATTTTTTGTCATCCGCCCTTTCTTGTAACTTTGTTTGTCTTCTCCTTTCTTGAATGATTTCACTACTAATCTTCCTCCTTGTCCTTGTAACTTTGTTTCCACTTCTACAATGGGATTAAACAGTAGTTGTCAGTTTTTGTAGCATACTTATCCAACAAAGAAACATACCAGAAAAATATACTAACAATACAAACTTTAAGTAATATCATTACTAACTGTCAAGCTTATGAATATAAACGTAAAGAATACTAACTGTTATGATAAAAAATACTAAGGATACAAAACGTAACTGATATCATTACAAACCTGCTGCTTGTGCTAGGCTGGCCAAATTTCATGGCAGGTATCATGTATTTACTTTCCTTCATATGCCCTTTCTTGTAACTTTGTTTGTCTTCTCCTTTCTTGAATGATTTCAATACGATTCTTCCTCCTTGTCCTTGATTTAAATGGATTAGTCCCGACTTTTAATGCTTTCTCCCAAAGTGGTTCGCTCTCTGAACTTGTTGGATTCATTTATGCTTCTAGAATAGGAAAAAAACAAAGGATTAAACAGCAATAGTCAGTTTTTGTAGCCAATCTTATCATACAAAGAAACATACCAGAAAAATATACTAACAATACAAACTTTAACCAATATCATTACTAACAGTCATTGATATGAATATCAACTAAAAGAATACTAACTATTATGAAAAAACATACTAAGTATACAAACAATAAGTGATATCATTACAAACCTGCACCAGATTAAAGGTAGTGTTTCATTTCTTACTTGTGCTTGTGCTAGGTTGGCCAAACTTTATGGCAGGCATCATGGATTCAGCACGAATCTTCAATGCTTGCATTCCTTCCTCAAGCATCTTGTATATGTCAGCATCCATACAAGTGCATGTTGCAAGCAAATTCATTGATCCAGTAAGTTGTTTCACCCTTGAACAGTGCACCCTCTCTGCTGTCTGTTGTACTGCCGGTAGTGTGAAATCACCAGATTTTGCATAATAAGTCCACCTCTTCAATATGTAGTGTGTGTGAATATTCAGGATTTTTGGGTGTCCTCCATAGCCGAGGTGATCTATTGCGCGCAACACATGGCCACAAAGCCATCCACACTTCTCGAACATCTTGCATGAGCAAATCAGCTTACGCTCCACAAAGTCAATCATAACAATCCTCTTATCAATAGGATTTCTTTGTTGATCTAGTTTGTGAAGCTCATATGCAAACATTCCATCTATATCATTGGAGTTGTTTGGTCGTATATGGTATTCGATTGACTTGGAATATTCATCTTGCATGTTCCCAAATATATTTTGTGTATATTTGGTAACAAACTGTTGAAGAATCTCACTGTTCGGGAAAGCCAAGTATGGAATAGTATTCAATGCATCATAGTTACTTCTCAACTCCTTATGTCTTTTGGCTTCAAGAAGGTTGTTGAATTGTATAAAAAACTCCCACAAAGTAAGTTTTGACTTGAGATACTTACGCAAATGGTTGTTGCAACTCTCGCTGAGTTGTGAGCTTCTCATTCCACATGCAAAATGATCTTTCAGCCATGCCGATGACCATTTACTTCTCACTTTGTGGAGGTTTTGCAGCCATGTCTCAATCTTACTTGTTAATTTCTTCCCTTCTTCTTCATTGAAGCAATTCTCAAGCATCTTCTTCCAATAATAGTCGAATTCATCCTCCGTCTCCAAATCATACATCAAGAAGGAAAACTCTTCCAAAAATGTTGACCACCACAACCCATTACTCTTTGCATTCATTGTTATATGGAATGGGCCCAGCCCATGATAAGTGCGCGACAATGCTGTCCTCGTACCAGCAGCAATTGTTGCTGCTTGATCGGTAAAAACAGCTCCCGGTTCCTTCCCGTTCATGCAAATGAGAAATTGTTTGAAGAGCCAATCAAATGTGGCTGATGTCTCATCATAGATTAGGGCAGCACCAAAAACACATGTTTCTCTATAGTTATTGAAGCCCACAAATAAAGCTGAAATGCAAATTTTGTTTAAAATTAGTAATGAGGTTTAACAAAACTGACATATTGCAAAGTAACAGAACAGAGCAGAAAAACATACTAAGAATACAAACTGTAACAGAAAAACATACTAAGAGTATGAACTGTAAAAGAAAAACATACTAAGAATACAAACAGCAACAGAAAAACATACTAAGAACACAAACAGCAACAGAAAAACATACTAAGAACACAAACAGCGACAGAATCATGACAAATATGGAAGAAAATCATTACAAACATACATGTTAGTGAACATTAAAAAAATTATAGTACCTAATGGGCGAGCATTCTTGTTGGTGCGGTATGTTGTGTCAAAGCTGATGGTGTCACCAAAATAGAAATAGTCTATTCTCATGCGTCCATCCGCCCAGAAAAGACTTGCAATTTCTTCATTGATGTCAACTTGGATCTCATAAAAGAAAACTGGGTCCATTGAAGCTTCACTTTTGAAATGATGATAAATCATTGTTGCCTCCCCAAACTTCATTGTTTTTTGCCTTTTAGTCCCCAAGTATACAAACAGTACAAAGGATTAGACCAAAACATACAAAGTACACAAACAGTACAAAGAATATTACCAAAACATACAAAGTACAGAAATCAAATAGTATAAACAATACAAAACAGATCCAAAAAGCTTATAAAATGTGCAAAACCCACCTTTTAGTACGGATATAATTCTTGTGGTCCATTTGTGTGAAACCAACATTTTCTCTTCCTCCGACAGCCAAGCATAATGCTTGAAATGATGATTGTATCGATATTCCACCGTTGTGATACATGTCAATCAAGAACTTTTGCACTTCATTCATCGTTCTATTTGATCTCATGAATTGTCTTGATGATGGTGGTATCATCTTGTGATTATGCTCGTCTAACCAGCTTGAAATGTAGTATTTTTGGGAACTATCTTCAAGCTGGAAGCGTATCACTGCTTTGCAATCCCATCTATCCTCTTTTCTGATTCTGCTTCTAGGTTGTTGGTCAACATGGTCGTCATTTGCTGGATTATTTGCACTACCTTTTCGCCAACCTTCCTTATTGCATCTGCCCCCAAAATATCTTACAACTTCACACGGTTTGTAATTGCTTGTTCTCTTAACCCCTCATATTTCTCTAACAGAAAATCCCTTATCATGTGCATAGCATTTGTATCACAGCAATCCATGATCTTTTGTGTCAAAGCGAAGGTTCATCCACGTTTCTTCATTGCTTGGTATTATTTTGATCTCATCATCTGCAGAAACAACCAGTTTACAATATCAGAACAACCACATTACAAAGTAACAGAACAAAGCAAAAAAACATACTAAGAATACAAACTGTCAAAGAAAAACATACTAAGAGTACAAACTGTAACAGAAAAACATACTAAGAGTACAAACAGCAACAGAAAAACATATTAAGAGTACAAACTGTAACAGAAAAACATACTAAGAACACAAACAGCAACAGATGGCACAACAATACTAACATTACAAACAAAATTAAACCATACAAACTGATGCACTAAAGCTATAAATACATACGGTATTTTTGTACAAACTGCATAAACCATACGTTTGTACTGTTTGCACTGTTTGTAAAAACATAACAATCATCATATATAAAGACTTACAATACAAAATGTACAGAACAGAGCAGAAAAACATACTAAGAATACAAACATCAAAAGAAAAACATACTAAGAATACAAACTGTAACAGAAAGCACAACAATACTAACATTATAAACAGAATAAACTTTCATAACAAACATAACAATCATCATATATACAGATTTACAATACAGAATCATTACAAACATTAGACAAGATTTATTACCGATTTCACGTTGTACTGTTGTTTCCTGAATATCTACATCCATTGTTGTTTCAGTTCCAGTTTCTCCCATTTTTTGTTCATTAGCTCCATCAACCACTTCATCCATTGTTATCGAAGCAGAATCCATTATGCAAAGAAATTTGCCTCGCCAACAGTAGTTGCCGGAAAATCGCCTCGTCGTTCTCTGGAAAATCGCCTCGCCGTTTGCTGGAAAAACGCCTTCGCCGATAGTTGGAGGAGAGTGCAACTCGCCGTCGTCGATCGCGGGAGGAAAATCGCCTCGCCAATTGCCGGAATCGCCTCGCCGTTTGCTGGAAAAACGCCTTCGCCGATCGCAGGAATCGCCTTGCCGATCGCGGGAGGAAAATCGCCTTGCCAATCGCCGGAATCGTCTCGCTGCCAATCGCTGGAATCGCCGATCGCTGGAATCGCCTCTTCGATCGCGGGAGGAAAATCGCCGCGCCGATCGCCGGAATCGCCTTCGCTCGCTGGAGGAGTTGGACGCCGCCGGAAATCCCCTCGCTGTTCGCGGGAGTAAAGCCTTCGGGAGATTTTTTTTCCCTTCCCAGAATAAAAAGGAAAATCAATTAATGACAAAATTATAATGCCAGAATTGCCCCCCCCCCCCCCCCCGGTATTTAAAAATCCCTTCCTTAATTTTCACCGTTAGATTGATCCTTCTACATCCAATAGATAGGAGGGGTTTAGTCAAGTGACTAAGCACCCCCCCCCCCCCTAGTCATGGGATCCGCTCTCCTCCCTAATCCCACAAGCAAGTTACACAAACTCAAAGGTCCAGTAAAAAATATAAAGCCTTAGCTATTGACGTTGTCGATAACCACTTGTCGCGGGAAGCAGACTCCAATCATGTTTTCTCGCAATAGCCTTTCTAATTCTGTCGGGAGTTCATTTAACTCATACGTATCGAAGGGATAGACGAGACTGTGCTTCGAGAGCCAGTTTGTGACTCTATTCCCTTCGCGATACGTATGAGTTAAACTTACAACCCAACTTTGCGCCATCATTCTGCGAATTGGCTGTAAAATTGTGGAATGGGGGTGTACCGAATCTGTCTTGTTGATTATGAGCTCGAGCGCCAATTTTGAGTCGGTTTCTATAATCACATATTGGATACCTTCCTCCAAGCTAACTCAAGGCCTAGGCGAATGCCCCACAATTCCAACAGGATGGCCGATCCAGAACCCAACTTGCAGATGAAGCCTCCCAACTAGTCGCCATCATTGTCTCTCAGGCATCCTCCTGCAGTTATGATACCCTGGTGTCCCTGAGCTACACCATCTGTATTGAGCTTAACCCACCCTGTTTGTGGCGGTCTCCATCCTATCAATTGTTCTTCTCTTGCTGGTTTAGTCGCAAGGTTCTTTGTTTCCATTGCCCTCTTCCAAGTGCTCGTCCTATCCTTTGCCTTAGATATTATATAGTTGGTGAGGGTTGGACTAGAAAGTCTAGTAGTTCTGAAGATGAACTCGTTCCTGTGTTTCCAAATGTACCGGCATATAAGAGAAAAAAAGCTGGACCACTCCCATGTTTCCTCGTTGTCATCTCTGTTCTCTAAGTTCCCCTTCAACCACTCATCTTGATTAGCTGAGAAGAATTGTTGTTGCTGCTGACGTGGTATGATTCTTTCCCAGATTCTCTTAATCTTGATACAATCTCTCAGGCAGTGAATGTTTGACTCTATATCTTTTTCGCAGAGTGCACAACTCTCATCCGAGGTGAGGTGTATGAGCTTTCTTATGTTGTTGGTCATCAGTCTCCCTTTAGTTGTGGTCCACATGAATAGCCGAACTCGCTCTGGGACCTGCAAACGCCAAATTTTGTTCCAGTGCGTTGAGTTTTGCATCCCTTGTTGCTGATCTTCAAGCTTGTAGGCTGTGGACGTGCTAAAAGCGCCATTTGCTTAGGCCTTCCAAAATAAACTTTCTTCGATTGTTGATAGGGGATCAATCATGGTCGATCTGATCTTGTTCAGGACGTCTATTGGAAGAAAAAACATCTAGTTCTTCCATCTTCCAACCTGTGTTATTGCTCCAATAATCAGCTACTTTCTTCTGTTGCATACTTGCATCTCAGTCGGGATTTCAACCAATGCCCGTGTGATAGGGGGTTCCTGCAAAACCCATGACATGAGTCCAACCAAAAGTTAGTCTTTTCCCCGTTTTTCACATTTTTTGCTGCTCCTTTTTTCAGGAGGTTTGCCGTTTCGGCAAAACTTTTCAAGGCATGTGAACTTTCTTGTTTCTTTGTAAGTAGGTTGAGTCCCTTCCTATTGTGACCATATTTGCTTCTTAGCACCCTGACCCACAACGGTTGATCTTCTATTATCAACCTCCAAGCTCCCTTTGCTAACATAGCTTGGTTGGTCCTCCTTGTGGGTCGAATGCCAAGGCCTCCTTCATGTCGTGGTATAGTCAAATGATCCCATGCCACTGAATGGATCTTCATTTTGCCTTCCTCCTCACCCCAAATGAACAGTCTATTACACCTGTCCATTGAACTACAGACACCGAGAGGAAGCAATTCAGAAAACATAGGGTAAATTGCAATATTCGAAGTTACTGCTTTCACCATAGTTACTCTGGCTGCCATGGAGAGTTGCCTTGTCTTCCAAGCCGCCAACATCGTTTGGATTTTCAGTAGAAATTCCTTGTAGCGAGATTTCGTGATCCAGCCATTGATGGCAGTAATCCCCAGGTATCTCCCTAAATTTTGCGTTAGCTGGATGTCTGCTCGAGAACTCAGCCTTTGAGCCTTATCTCTTTTGACATTTGGAGACACGAACATGGCAAATTTACTAAAATTCACCCGTTGTCCTGAGCTGCTGCAGAATTAATCAAGGCATTGTTTAATGTTGTCAATCTGGTTACTCTCGACTTCTGCAAACAAAACCAAGTCATCAGGAAAAAATAAATGAGAAAGCTTTGGCCCATTTTTTATAAATGTAATGGTTTCCACATCTTTTCCTCTAGAGCTTGTTCAATTCTATGAGCCAATCTCTCCATACATAAAATAATAAGGAAGAGAGAAAGGGGGTCTTCCTGACGGACTCCTCTAGTGGGGAGTATTTGGTTCGAAAGTCGCACGTTCCAGTTGATCCTCATCTTGTTCCTTTCCACGCACGTCATGATTCTATTGATGAGTGAGCTGGCCAGACCTACTTCCTTTAAGGTGTCTCTAATGAAATCCCAACGTAATCTATCGTAAGCCTTCTCGAGATCTATCTTGATTATTAGACCTCCTTTCTTCCCTTTTCTATTTCTCAAAGAGTGGAGGGCTTCTTGTAGCAAATCACATTGTCATTTATCTGTCGTCCCTGGATAAAACCGTTCTGGGTGGGCGCAATGAGTGTTGGCATTAGCGGTTTCAGCCTGTTGGTGACAGCCTTGGTTATTGCTTTGAGTGCTACGTTGTTGAGACATATAGGTCTGAACTGTGCCGGAGACTCTAATTGATCTGTCTTCGGGATAAGGGTGATTGTCGACTCCATAGCTTTTTCTGCAATCTCCCCTGTTTCAAAAAACTTAGTAGCAATGTCCGCCAAGCTTTTCCCCACCACTGACCAGAAAGTTTGGTAAAAAATCGCTTGGTATCCATGGGATCCGGGGGCTGAGTATGGCTTCATCTCAAAAATAGCTTTGTGAAAATCAGTTATATGGAATGGACGATGAAGTGCCATGATATCCTCTTGTTGCAGCCTAGGAAAAGCATTTCTTGGCATAAGATCCTCATAATGGTCTCCATCTTCAGTGTAGAGCGAGGTGCAGAAAGCTAAGACCATGTTGAGGAGTCTCTGGATCATCAATCCAAACTCCATTTTGATTGCGGAGAGCTAAAACTTTGTTTCTCCTTCTGCGTCTGGTAGCCTGATGATGGAAGTAAGACGTGTTCTGTTCTCCCAAAGTCACCTATTTCTCCTTGGCCCGCTGAAACCGAACAAGCTCTCCTTGTGCAAGCACCCTATCCAGATCATCTTCTAGTTTGATTTGTAGCTTCAACAGACCAGCATTAAAAATAGGACGACTGCAAAGTGCAAAACGTACAAAAATTGGACGCACATAGTGGACAGGATTATGAGTTTGAACATTTATAGCAACTGATCCGTCTCTGGCCCAGAAAAGGGTCCCCTGTTCCCAGGCAGCATATGATAATGGAAATCTACGAAAACAAAGGGATGCAAAGATAGCTTAACGTTGTATTACAAAACTTATCAGGTAACTTTAACTACAGGCAGTGGCTGATGCAGGCACAGCCATTGCCAGAGAGAGAGACCTACAAGAGAGTTCATTTTCCTACTTCTACATCCCAACATGGTCCCAATCAATTGTCTTCTCTTCAAACCCATCGCCGGATTGGTTTAACCTGTTCCTACTCAGTCTGCCCATCATTGAAAGGCCTGCAGGTAAAAAACGACAAGAAATCATGAGCAGCTATGAACAAACCAAAGGACATAAACAACAACAATTCATACAGAATACATGTCATCAACTACAGGCAAATTCTGTTATACCTTCCACCATTTTGTACAGCGAAGACCACCATCCCTCTCTGGGAATCTGGTGCTGTTCCAAAGACTCTTCAATTTCTTTGTCATGTTTGCCTTCCAAAACTCCTTGCAAGGTCACCACTGCATCCTTTGTCTTCTTCAGAATAGAGTTCTCGTCCTCGATCTCCAAGCGCTGAAGGTCGTTGTGTGATGAAGTGAGGCTCACAGCAAGGGCATAGTTTGCAGCAGCTGCCCACCTAGAAGAGGCTAGCCATTTCCTCTGTCCATCTATTTGTTTGTCCACTCTGCTGGGCCTTCCCTCTCCACCTTCCCCTCCTAGTACTAAGCTCCGCAAGTACTGCGCATTGGCAGCTCCCGTGCTCTGCACCATCTTGGAGAAAGCACTGCCCTCACGGGACAACAGCGATTCTGGGGAATCATACTCAAGAACCTGTATGAAAACAAAAGGCCCCAGAGATTCAATAGTTTTACATGTGATTATACAAGGAAAAACTGCTTCTGCTAATATTGTGTTTTTTTCAGCTTAAATAAAAGTTACCAAGGACAAGAAGAAGTAAAAGCTCAAATAGATTCAATCTAACTTGTCAAAACAATCATTCATGGTGGATCTACAGCAAATTATAAAATCTACATCCTACTTCACCACACAAGTAAAATTCATCTGCAAATTGCCTCACGGATATTAAAATTTATTCTCAAAATATACTCATACTAGTCATTCCCAATATCCACTCATCTTTTATAATTAAACCAAAGAAGTTTAGACAAAAAGGTAGAGATTAAGGGGTTCATACCCTGCCAGAGTCGAGCAGAAGAATGCGGTCACAGTCGATGATGGTATTAAGCCGGTGAGCAATGATTAGCATAGTACAGGTTCTAAATTCTTCCCTGATAGTTTTCTGAATGAGGGCATCTGTCCTCACATCAACTGCTGCAGTAGCTTCATCTAGGACAAGTATCTTGGACCTACGCAGTAAAGCTCGAGCAAGACTTAATAGCTGTCTCTGTCCAACGCTGAAGTTCTCCCCAGCCTCAGAAACCTAACCCAGTGAACAAATCAATAATTTAGTCGAGTTTCACGTATAAGCATCACAAGGAGAGCAAAGTGTAGTGTTTCAAGGTTCTCAGCAGCCAACAAACTATTTAAAAAAATTAAGATCCACACAAGAAACTTCAAACTGTAGACCTACCCTAATAAGGATATGATTTCAAGTATACAACTCAGGGAAGTTAGAGCAAAAAAGAACCGTAAATATAAACTCAAGCACTTGCCTCAGCATCCAGACCCAAAGAGTTCCTTCGAATAGCATCCTTCAAATGTGCCCTCTCTAGAGCCTCCCAAAGATCAGCATCATTGTGTTCATTGAATGGATCAAGATTAAACCTCACAGAACCTGATACAGGAAATAAATAAAGAGCAAAATTAGAGAGCAGTCTCTACTATGAATATATAGGGTCAGGCAACAGCATAGTGAGGCACCTGAAAACAGAACAGGAGATTGCGGTATAATTCCGAGTACTTTGCGTAGATCCATCAATCCAAATTTTGCTATGTCACAACCATCAATCGAAATTCTTCCTCTTTCCAACTCCACGATCCGAAATAAAGCATTCAGCATGCTGGATTTGCCAGCACCAGTCCTTCCAACTATCCCAACTTTATCACTAGGAGAAATGCTAAAGGATAACCCATGTAGGACAGGTGGAAGCTCAGGCCTATAACGTAGGATCACATCTTCAAACTTGATTGATCCTGATGACGGCCATCCAGGAGGGGGTCGGTTGTTCTCAATAACAGCAGGAGCTTCAGATGGCAACTCTACGTAAGTGCCTACCCTCTCCACAGAGTTTAAGCTGTTCTCAGCCAAACTTGCAAGCCTTAGTACAGCAGTCAATAAACTTGTAATGTTCAATGCATAACTCAAAAGCAGACCCATTGTGGACGCGAATTCCTGCTGGTTTTCTGCCCTTCCATTTTGCATTACAGCAAAGGTAGCTGTAAACCAAATCATAATACCGCCTAATGTCTCCAGACGGATTGCAAGCCAGCGGTTTGCACCCATGTTGACAAGGGTATATCTTACATTGTTGTCCATAGATCTGCCATTGATGTCAGCCATGCGGTCATAAGCTTTGTAAGCGCGAATAGTTGGCAACCCGTTCAGAGCTTCACCAAATTGTGCATAGACAGGGGATCTTGTTATAGAATCCAACCGCTTTACTTCACGAGCAGTGCTCTATAGGGAAAAAAGAAAAAGATGAAATGCTTAAAGCCAAGGGAACAGTCAGAAATGCTTCGCAAATCTGAGGACAAGCAACTATTAAGGATTAATACAAGATGTTTTCATACCTGATAGTATAGATATGCCCAATAAAACAATACCAGAAGTGGCAAAATGGCCCACAAGGACATGGTGCTCACAATTCCTATGAGCACAAAAGTGGAGAAGAGTTGTGCTACCTGCCCCAGAAACATGTTCACAAATGGGGCAACAGTTCGATCAATGTCGCCCATATCCTTTGCGAATCGATTAATTATTCGCCCAAGTGGGTTTGTGTGGAAGAAGACCATCGGAGCTCTTAATATCGAATGAAGCATCGCATCATGTAGCCTTTTCGCAGCATACAAACTACTCAGAATCAGCCAATATGAATTTAATAAAGTTGTCATAACCTAGAAACAGGTAAAGAGTAGGATAAGTGTCAGATACAAGACTAAATGAGACTAATTAGCACCGAAGGCCATTGGATAATTATGAAGCATGAACCAAATATTAATAGGTGGTATGCATCTAATAAATTACAGAAGTAACTTAAACTGATTCCTACCTGACCAAACGAGAGAAGTGCATATATGAGGTTATAAAAACCAGAGCTATGCCTTGACGAAGCCCCCTGATCTGTCCAATTACTCAACCAAGTACTGCTTGAAACACGTAGAGTCTCTGACAAGACATAGCACGAGAGGAGTACAACTACCACCCAAGTACCACCTAATGCATTCTTGTATCTGAAATAAGACCATTTTCACAGTTAAAACGGTACAAAGAAAAAAAATTGGACATAGAGAAGCAAATAATTTAACTCTTAGAATGTGAACTGTGGAGTTAATATATTACTACCTTGACACAACTTTCCAACTGACAACACCTGTTTCACGCTCTTCTTGCTTGATAAGAATAGATTTGCCTTCTTTGGGCTTCTTCACTCCATTTTCACTCTTTACCTCAATATGCCCGTTACCAACAGGTTTTGAAGATAGGTTCTTATCTTCGGGTTCATCATCTTCCTTTTCCTCCTCATATTCTTCCATTTTCCCTGCATTTTCCATAAGCTTCTGGAACAGACTACCATTATTAGACAGTTCTTCAAAGGTCCCCTCCTCTTGGACAGTGCCCTCATGGACTAAGATGATTTTGTCCACTTGCGAAAGAAAATGTAGCTGGTTCGTGACAAGAACTCTCGTTTTCTTGCTCAATTCTCCTCGGATACATTTATCAAAGACCTGAAGGTTGCAAGTGAGGGAAACTAGTTAAGTGAATAACTAAGAAAAATATCAGATAATTGCAAGTGTAATCATGTTTTATGACAATCACACATGCTGATTGCAAGATTTGCCTAATAGATCCAATCTCACCTGTCGAGCTACATGAGCATCAAGGGCACTTAACGGATCATCAAAAATGTAGACATCTGAATCAGCATACACAGCCCGAGCCATGGAAACTCTCTGCTTTTGCCCACCGCTAATGTTCACTCCTCTTTCACCAATCTCTGTGAGATCGCCACCCTATTAAAGGAAAAAGCATATGTTAGTTCAAGTCCAGCTGTCAAATCCTAACAAAATTGACATCATAACTGAACAAAAATGACAATACATACCGGAAGCAATTCAAGGTCATGCTGCAAGGCAGTTACATCTATTGCTTTGCCATATCTGGTAGAATCAAAGGGAGATCCGAACAATATATTATCGCGCACCTGCAACAACAGAACTCCTAAGATCAAAAAATAAAAGAGCTACACTTAATCGCAGCAGAAATAGGATTTCAAAGGATCTTAAGCTGTAAATAACAAAATACTGGGCGTAACATTCAACAGATAAACAAAAGCTTACAGTTGCATTAAAGATCCAGGAAATTTGAGAAACATAAGCCACGGTTCCTCTTAAAACAACACTTGAGTCAGAAATGGCAGGAAGCTCGCCAAGCATTGCTGATATAAGTGAGGTTTTCCCTTCCCCGGTACCTCCAACAATTGCAACGAGGCTACCGACTGGTATATCCAAGTTGATGTTTGATAATGTGGGGCTCTCTGCCTGGGTAAGACAAAAATTTATAAAGATTCAACACACCTTCTTGCTTATATATATATAGAGACATCAGCTTATAAATCATATACCAAAAACAAGATATATCCTTCCGAATGACCTACGCGAAGACACAGTCGAAACCATATAAGAATTGCAAAAATAAACAACGTTGGTGCACAGATGCTTAAAAAAATCACTATCATCAACTCTCCCAGTCGTGTTTGCATATGTATCTATAAAATTTAAGTGCAAGCATATACTTCTCCATGGATTAACATCAGAAGTGTTGAAACTTCACACATTTTACAAGGATCCAAGTGATGCAGAATCATTGTTCCATTCTCCAGGATTAATAATGGTTTTCACTCAGACCAGCAAACAAGAAAAACAACAACAAAAAAAACCAGCCAACAATATGCCTCGCAGGCCAATCTCAACTACATGTGGATCAAAGATTTAAAATTTGTGAAACACACCTTGGAATCCCAGGCAAAGTTCCCATTTTTAATTGAGATGGCAGGCAGTCCAGGATCAAGAGGTGGGTTTGGCAGAAGTATTCTATCTTCAGCCAACAATAGTTCCTCTAAGCGCTTCAAAGATACATTTGCATTCACTACCTGCCACATAGCAAAGCATTATAAGTTAAAAAGAGAAAATACCTAATTAGAGTGTGCATATGGTGTGAATGATAAAAGGTTCGTCAATTTTCTTCCGCTCCGAATCAAACCAATAGGAAATATAAATGTAGAATCATGTGAATCCATCCTCGATCTATAATTGATTAGGATAAATCAGTTTTGGATAGCTTCACAGTCTTTGGAGTCAAGGATGTCTCACTTCTGCACTTGAATGAGTTTATAGGAGTAGTTATCCACTCGTTCATACTGCATTAACATGTAAGAGAAAGTACGGTAAAGTAACAAGCCAAAGACCTGAGTAATTATATTAGGAAGCATGAAGAGGGGAAAACGAAGCACGGCGAACAGGGAAAGTGAAGTGAATGCTCTAGCAGGTGTCAGATTTCCACCAAGCAAAGTGAAGACACCAAATGAAACCACAGTCACCAAAACTGGGATGCTGTTGATTATGAAACCATTCAGCTGCAAAAAAGGACAAATCAAGAAGATATAGTAAATGAATGAACAAGGGCAGGCACCTGCCTCCTCTTTTTATAAGGGTAAACTAATTTTATTAATAAAGGAAAATTACTCAGAAAATGCAGAAAGCTAACAGTACAAAAGACATTCAAATGGATTATATCCTCGTTTCCTCTGTGCAGCCTTTTTCTACTAATTCAAAATAATGTAATGGTCAATGCATTCAATGTGTCACTACAAAAACCTATATCTATAGGTCACCACTCTATTCAGTTCTGCAACCACCACTTGGGAGGAAAATGAAAACAAACAAAATTAAACAAAATTTCTTTTTTCTCACATGCAGGTGTCGAAAAGGCTGTGACACAGATAAATGTGAAAAGCACAAGGGAATAGAAAGATGGCTCTTGATTACAAGCATTTTTATACAGCATGGATGAAAGAGTCATACCGCTCCTAATAGTGATGCTTTACGAAACCACGATAATTCATCATCTCGAACACTTTGAACCTTGGCCTGGAAACTATCCTCCCAAGCATAACATCTAAGCAAATTCAATTAACACAAAACAGTCAGCAATAGTCTCGGCAACAATAGATTTCCAGCAATATTTAAAATAAGTATCATACTTCACAGTATCCATTGCAGCCAAAAGTTCATTCATTAGGCCAATTCGCTTGTCTGTACGCTGCAGACCTTCCTTTGACCACTTCTGCATTCTGCTTATAACAACTGTCTATTAAAATTTAAGAGATTACACAAGTTAGCAACAGCCAGCAACATAAATATCCTGCTCTTCTAAAAAGCCATGGAACTAGCATGAGAAGCTAAACCAAAGACTATGAAAAGAATCCAGAGGCTGCAATCAACATCCACTGTTCAAAAAGGCCTATTTAGTATGGCTGTGATAATACTATTGTTTCATCAAGATTAGACCCTTGACATTTGATATTCTCCTCAGACAACAGAACAAAGCTTCGACAACTCAACAAAGCAAATTCAGAACGTCGAAAGGTTAATAGATGAATCACATACCTGTACAGGAATCAAAAGAGCAAGCATTAGTGCACCTATAAGTGATGCAACACCAAGCTGCTGATATAGAAGCACCATTGCAATGACAATACGAAAAGGGGCTGACCATAGAGTATGAAGTGATTGGCATATTTGCTGTCAAAAGGATCACACGGTGAGATGTATAATCACTGAAATATAGTTGATAGGCAATCATGTTAGGTCAAAGAAGAAATGAAATCCAACTGAGAAGCTACCTTCACCACACTGGTCCTACGTATCAAACACCGCTCAAGTTAGATCCTTATTAAAGAATTTCCATCTAGCTAGATTTTAATAGGTACAAAGTACAAACCAGTCATTCCTAACCAGATAAATTAGGTGGTCGTACATACCACCCCAGGTTTGTTCAATACTCTTAAGTTTGTCATAAAACTATTTTCTACTAGTTTTGCTACACACTTTTACCAAGAAAATAATGTACAACTACCAAGTTTCTTCATTTATTAAGTTTCACAATAACAGTATCCTGATGAAGAAGGCTATTAAATTCTTGTAAGGGCGCTAAGAATAGCAGACTACATGGTGCAGCGAATTAAGCATTGTTATACACATGAACTTAACCATCCATCCCCGCCCCTTGATTAGAAAATTGAGCTAAATTTGGGGACTCAATATTGAAGCACATCCTGCCATTGCCCATTGCATAGCAACAAATGGCCAAAAAATTGACCTTCCGATCTAGAATGTAGGAGCATGAGATTAAGGCAGAGCAAAAAAATTAGAATAGATTACCTGCAGTGATTCAGAATCAGTTGTCATCAAGTTCGTTATTTTACCAGATGCAAACCTTCGCCGACTTTCATGTGTAAGCCTGAGTGATTTCCGAAATACAGCGGCAATCTAGGAAAAATAACACCACAGTAAATAACTTGGAGCTGAATTGAATACAAGCACTCTAAAAAACTTGGAAAACTGGCGGATCAGTTAAGCTATTCACAAGAGTTCACATATAAGTAAAATTTAAATAGTTAAAGAATCACTTCTGAATTTTGAAAAGTTAAAACAAAATTCATGAGACTGTAATGTCTTTCTATTAAATATCCCTAACCTTGCGTAGTTCCTGATGAACACATACTCATATTAATTGGTATCGGAGCCAAAAAAAAAGAAGAAAATGATTGGGAATTTGGGAGTTAGGTTGCATCATATGTCAAGAAGTGGAAGTTAGAAAGTAGCTTGACGGAATGTTGCCAACATACTCTGTGACTAGTGCTTAACCTGAACAATATAGCGGTCCACCTGTCTAAAATAGGGTTATAGGTATAATATGCCCCTCTACTATGACGTTTTATCAAACATGCCCATTAACTATTTTTTACATCAAACATGCCCTTGTACTTTGACAAAATTATCAAACATGCACTTCTGCTAAAATTTTCATTGAACAAATCGTCAATCATGTTTGAACCAAGATTTAGATGACCTGACATCGGCAAATGGTAGGGAAAATATCAATTTTGTCCCAGTTTTATTTCTCTAGATCACTTCAAAGTGAAATTATTTGAATTATTTAGCTATACAAAATAACCAAAAAATAATTCATAGTGAAATTATTAGGGATATTTTAGGCATTTGTGTCGCCCAAACCAAAGTTTGGCGTTGGTTAACTGTTTTTTTATGAAAATTTTAACAAAAAGATATGTTTGACTGCAATGTTCATATTGGTCACTAAACCAATATTGAGTGAAGCATGTCTTTCATTACACGGTCTACAAATCCCTAGGCTGGCGAAAAATTTGGTGTAAGATGAAACTGACAGAAATTGTTTCATATGATCACATTCATATACTAACCTAACTGAACTGATATAATCTAATTACTGGGATAAACTACTGATGCATCTTAGAATTTTCACTTTTGATTATAGAGGTGCCTTTTTTCCATTCTTCATGCTTCTATAAGGCTTACTTCTTTGAATCCCAGAGACAGCGTGTACAAGGTTCTTAGTACATCAAAGCAGTTAACAAAGAAAAAGCATATATCACATCTGCTCAACCATGCACATTTCAACAAGAGAAAAAGGCTAAAATCCACATTGGCCACATAAAATGCTCAAGAGTCACCAAATAAAATGCTCAAGAGTCATGGGAAAATAAAATTACCAGTGTTGCTCTTAGCCGGAACCCAACACGCATCACATTCTGAAAGTACTGAGCTTCGCTTAAGACACCCAATACCTGGACAACATAACCCTCATAAGAAACTCTTTCTTTTTACAGAAGTAGCAAGAAACTAATGTTAAATGACTATGGCAGGATACAGGATGCAACTGGACGTGGAGAAAGGGTGACAGCATAATTTTGGACTGTATATTCACTGCGAAGCTCAATTTGAAGAGACTTGTACTTGGCCACTGGTTGGCAACCACTAAAGAAGAATAAGATGAACTCGTGTCCTAAATCAGATTACTAGTCTCATTTAATGCACTATTCCCTTTTTCTTTTTGGTGAAATATATTATGCTGACAATAAATATAGAGCAGTGCTCATAGTCTTATAAGAACACCAACAACCCAATCCGTAGCTAAAACAAGGGCCAGCTGACCTCCGGGACATGTTCATAATGAATCAAAGATAAGCTATCCTGTGTTTAGTAAGCCAAGGGAGATACATCTGCTAATCTTATAGTTAAATTACTCACAAGGGTTTTCAATAGTATATTCAAAAATCAAGAACACAAATGCAGCATCAAGATAGTTAAATCAAATCTTAAACACCGAGTTTAGAACATACCACGCCTATAAAGATTGAGAAAGCATAGATATAACCTATCCAAGCTGGTTCGCCTGCTTGCATAGACTGAAAAGAAACCGCGAAAAGTATAAATGTTAAGGCCTAAACAAAGGGTAAAACGAAGTAATCAAATTCAACTTTCACCATGCATCAAACCACTCATCAACACAGCACTAAAGTACAAGGATCAACCAGGCTGACTGGTAATTATCAAGTCAGAACAAGTACAAAAGAAGAACCTGTAGAAGTTGGTTCAGTAAAAGAGGCCCGACGAACTGGGAAGCATCATTTCCAATCTGTGAGTCAGTAGAAACATGGGTAAATTCACCAGATATAATAATTATCCATAGAGAATTATCTAACTGTAACCTGTCAAAATACAAGACACATACATGCCAATTGTATGTATGCAAATATATACACCAACATGATGCAAATGTAGAATAAGAAGTACAAAGCAAAGGCAATAAACACTCAATGGGAAATTCAGTGCACTCGACCTGACTAATACCAAACTAAAATATTAAACAGAAAGCCTATTACCTTCCAAAAGCCTCCCCACCAGAACCTGTAAAAAAAAGGAAACATACTTGTAATAATTATATAAGTATATGCTTTAATCCAGACAACAAGCATTTCAGACGTAACAGACTGAAGTAAACGCTGTATCTCAAGCAAATAATGAGAAGTATGATAGTCACCAGTCTTTCCATCACCAAAAATAATTCATCTAAAGCAATAGCAGTAAAAGCAGCTTCAGCATGCCCAATAAAATCATCACAAAGTATGATAAATATATGTGTAGCCACACAATGACAGTTATGTGAGAGAACGGAATACATAAGTCATAAATGCATCAGATATATTCCTATGGTGTCAGTGCATTGTTCAACCCTCAGTGAGCCAGTGAGCGATGCCTAAACATGTGCAAATGATACTATAGCTTCCATGACTTCTATGTCAACTACCTAGTGGAGGTCATCCCTCAGATAGCTGCTATGGAGCAAAAAAAGAGATCAGATATTCCTATTCCTATAAAGTAAATGAAAGTGCTAAATCAGTCAGCCAGATACTAGGTTAGGCAAGTTATACACTAGTAGCAAACTCGTCATAGCCACACAATGAGAACCATTTTTACTCAATTTGATGGCCACCAATTTCTGGTCAAACCTGACTTTCAGTCAACACCAAAGGTGCTTTGCATGTATTATAATAACCCCATTAGTGGCAAGAGCAAGAGAAACCGGACAACTATTCAGCACATGAAAAAACTGTATGAGTGACCTTTTCGACCAGAAGAATTATACTACTAAGTTTTCATTCTGTATATTACTTATCTATCCTTTCTTCTAAAGTTACAAACAAAATAGCTACGACCAAACAACTATAGATACACTCTTCACAAAATAATGGCATTTCAAAATTTTGGTTATTTTCACCTTCCCCCAAGGCTACTGTTTAATGCCCTTAAAAGCCAGGGCTTCGACTTCCGTGTTTCCTCAGCCCAGCATTCCTGAAACCTGCAAAATTACAGTCAAATATCACTTCAATAGGAAAAACAAAGAAATCGAAGTAAATATGCATCCCGAGTATCTAACTCGCAACGTTCATGGTGGGTGACAGCATCAGAATTCACAAAACAACACAAACATACCACGCACCTATCATTCAATGTTTCAGTTTGATCCCACGTATCCAATTTCCAGACATCCTTCTCAGTGATAGGTCTTTTATAACCAAGCTGCATGAGAGGACTCATCCATGCAAATATAATGCCTGTCGTACAAACAAACATTAGTAAGCCAGAATGTTGCAGAAATACAGAGCAGTCTCAAAAAAGATAAAGGGCTTTTATCATTCAGTGTATGAATATGTATAGTTACATAAATGATTAGCTAATTTGTAATGGTCACTAACTTAAGCAAAAGAAGCTGTTAGCTGTCAACCGGACCTAGATGAGTTTAAATATAAGTTCTAAACTTTAACCCTCTTCACAATTCATGATCTGCTAGTATGGTGAGGACATTCAAGTCGGAATATACATACTCGAAAAAATGTTGACGTGACGCTCCGGACATATGTACTCCCCTTCAGGAAGTTCTTCGTATTCAGTATCATCCAAAGTATTAGTTCGCAGAGGAGTGTAACCAGGGTAAGGAACAGTATCCGGGAAATACACGAGCAGAAGTATTCCAAAGAGAACCTAAGCATAACTTTGTAACATTAATCATAGATTGCCATTTCAGTAATAAACTGAAGATGAATATCCAAGGTCCTAAGAGCATACTACTAAACTTCAGAGATTTACGGCTCTCGGATACAAGGCAAAAGGAATACCTGGACAACAACTTCGCTGATGTACAAATAGAGTATAGAGCTGCAGAATGAACATTCAACACTTAGTTTGCTTTTTCCTAATCATGTTCTCATGATATAATATTTGAAAGTACTAAACAAGTAAACAACAACATTTTAATTATAACATATCGAGTTAAAATAGGAGAAATTTTACAATGCTATATAGTATTGGTGCTATAGGGTTTTGCCTTTATGGTACAACTTAAAATTGTACATTTACGTTATGGTACAACTTCATATTGTACCTATACTTTTTGTACAAATTCTTTTATGGTACAACTTGAACTTGTACCATAACATAATGGTACAACCTCAAGTTGTAAAGTTGTACCATAACATAATGGTACAACCTAAACTTATACATTTAATGTTATGGTACAACTTTAAGTTGTACATTAAAGCACCAATACTATATAGCATAGTAGAAGTGCTCGTTAAAATAGCCAGATTATGCAAACCTCTTATTTTCAAGTAAAAAAAACGAACCTTGCAGAATAATCCTTCACAGCAAGAACAAGATTGAGCATCACAGCATCCGCAACCAAGGTATAAATGACCCCAAACCTGACAACCCATCTGAATTCCCGGATGTAAACCTTGGTCTCCAAACCAATCATGACCAGCACAGAGCACCAAGCAAGCGCCTCAACAATCAAGGAAACAACCTGAGAATAAAAAGGATTTTGTAATGCTGGGTATGAAAGCAAATTCAATACTGCAGGTTACATAACTCTCATATGTTATTTACTTTCGATGGTTACAATTATAACCAACTTACTAAACGAGATTAAAGCTGATGAATTCAAAACAACACTAAAAAGTGGAGCCACCTCTAAGTAGTCTCCATAGCTAAACTGAAGCAAGCCAAATAAATAATGTGAAAGGGGCACAGACCTCAAACGGAGCAAGACCTGGCTGTCCATCAATATCCAGGACCGAAATTCCCATGACAAGCCTGAACAAAGGCTCAGCAGCAACATAAGCAGCTAGTAAACCCAGGAGATAGTTGTACCACCGTGACTTCAAGCAGTAGCGCTGAGCCTTGGAATCTTTCATGCTGAGCCAAATTCGGTAGATGCAGAGTCCCATCAGAACCAAGTTAGAAAACACCATCACCACAGTATCTGTCGCGCATGGCGTGTATGCACCAAAGGCGTTCCGCACCACCTTTCCCCACAGCCCACCCGGCACCGGCCGGCAATACCAGTCCAACGGCACGAAAGCCATATTTCCTGAATCTGGTCTTCAAAACTGTTGTTCTACTCAATACATAATTCCCAGAAAGCAGATCTGCAAACACAAATAACCTCGAATTCAACACCAGGAAAAGGACTTAGCACCCGACACTTTACTAGGATTCACAAGAGAACTCCATAATTTGCGAAGTTGACTTCTTTTAGCAAAACAATCTGCCTAGTTTGTTGGCTTAAATACAGTGCATCCATTCACCACAAATACACACCATAGAGTCCATCTTAAATGCACCCACTTCATTTAAACTTGAGAAAACGACAGAGTCACTGTCCAGTGTACTTTTCTTGCAGGAAAAGACAGCGAAGTTTAGAGCTCCAGCAGCAAATTACCAGCCACACAAGAAAAAGATAGGAAGATGAAAATACAAAGCACGACCCAACAGGGAACAAGAAGCGAAACAGAGCACGTTTAAAATCATCGTTCAAAGAAGATCCAGAAACATAAAACTCACATAAGAAAATGCACAGAAAGCAACTCAGTGCCGACCCTGATTCTTAAAACTACAAACAGAAAGAGTTGAGAAAAAATAATAAACTACCCATCAAGGAAGTAACCCGGAAAAGTCAACAGAGCCGGGATAACAACGCAATGACACAAAATGAGCGGACAGAAAATGACGATAACAACTAAGGAAATCCGACATGAAGAACCGAGAGGCGGAAGATCCAATCAACAACCCGGAAATCAGCTTTTCCGATCTCTTTACCGAACGTCAGCTTTACTAGCATCTGGGGAAGTCAGACGAAGAAAAGGGAAAAGCGATTGTATACCTCCAAAGTGTTCGTGGAAAGGGACAGCAATAAAGAGCGGAGAAAAATGAAGATAGATGGAGAGATAGGCCCCCAAAATCTTGGGGGTTTGGATATCTTACTTTCTCAGTTCACCGCCCCGACTGCAGAGAGAGATACCACTCGGCTCTTCTCTGGAGAAGAAGGGAATAAGGAAGTAGTGCGGAGAGTTTGAGAGTATGAGACTGTGAAATTGGCAACGAGAGGCAGAGGAGTCGTCACCACTGACGATGCGGATTGAGAAGAATCCTTCCTCTGCTTTTCTTTCCTTTTTTAATTATTTTTTGGTACAAAACTACAAATCGATTCCATTTTTTTTTTTTTTAATTGACTGGGGAAAATAAGTTGGAAAATGGACAAAAGGAATCGTTTCAGAAAGTAAAAAATGAATGAACCAAACGAAAAGCCTTTTGGTCTCTATAGGGTAGGGTGTGTGGGCCATCAGCGACAAAGAGGACCGAATCCTCTGCCAATGGGCTAAAATAAGTTGGTTACCACTTAAGTTTGAGAATTGAGATATGCATATCACTTGAACTTGAATAGGGCGTCGGGTACCACTAAATTTTATTATATGTGCACTCGGTATCACTTAAGTATACTGTTAAGTGCATTCCGTTAAAATTGATAGAATATTTTTGGAATATTCCATTTTCTAAATTTCATAATTGACCCTTCTACTTTTCTTTTCGTAAAAAAATCATTTGAACTTATGAAAAATATCATTTTTTGTTTAGTTAGAATCCTTTATTAATACTTAATACCAAACCAATTTTTGAATAGAAATTTTAGAATTAATCATTATAATTATTTTCAATTATCATTATGTGTTCTAATAATTGAATTATTACATAAATGTTGTAACTAAACAATGTTGTAGCTTTTATAGTCATGTTTTCTTTTCTATATTTTTTACCGAATGTTGTAGCTTTTATATTTTGTTTATTACTTGGTTACTTTTCATCTCTTTTCGTTCTAAATTTTTTCATTTAGTGAAATATGTTTAATTCTTTCCGATTGTGTTCCACCTTCCATTAATCTTTTTTTTATTTTGATGTATTAATAATCTATTAGGTTCTATTTTAACTATTTCATTTTGGTGAAACTATTTTAACTATTTCTAATGATGCTTCTAATTTAATTAGTGGGTTTAAATAGATATTATAATATTTATTTTAAATATTTATTATTATATTCTAGTATATTTATTATTCTTCTTGATATTCGTTTACTAATTTTACTATTTTATATATTTTATTGAAAAATATTTGGTTAGTAATTCTAGTAATAATATGTTTAAAAGTTTTTCTAATTATTATATTAGATAAAAACTTGTTGAAATATAGTTTGGATGTTTTTTTAAAATTTTGGGTATCAAAAAATAACTAAAGTTTGGGTTGGATGGAAAAGTAGAAGGATGCACATTTTTTGGCCCACCAAATCTTTTCTCAATCATTTCAAAAACAAAAAGGAAATCGACAGCCTAGATTCTCTCTTTAATCAGAAAACCTTCAGATTCAAATGATTAATATATGTAATCATGGTGGGTGGCTAAGTTAAATGTAGTGGGGGTGGCTCAGGCAGATCAATCATTACATATAAATTAATAATGATTTGTTTACTTCAACTTTTATGTAATAAATGTAAATCGATTGTTCTACGTCATGTTTTAATGGAGGTGAAGTTGTAGTTTTTGTTCATTGAAGAAGAGTATAATTTAATCACACCAAGTATAGGAAAGTTTACATTTGAAAGAACACAAATTGAAAGCTAAACCTATTGACGGTCGAGGTGAAGTTTTCGCTTCTGAATCTCGCTTAATTGAATCTACCTTTCTTATGTCGTAGAGTTAAAACAAAAAAAAATTGTTGCCTTTTCGATGTCCTTTTGGTTCGTTTGATTCTTGCTCGAGCCGGATGGTGAAAAATTATCATGTCCGGTTCCTTCGGAGGATGGGTTTCTAAAAATCCATCTATCCCATATTTGACCGCTATACATTGCTAACATCAGAAAATGAAATAATCGGGAATTCCGAGTAACCAAGCGGCAATTAGCCCTCCCCCCCCCCCCCCCCCCCCCCCCACACACATCGTATTTCGCTAGAGATGAAAGAAAAGATAGGGAATCTGTCTTTTCAGAGTTATCGTCCCAATAAAAAAAATCTTGTGATAGGCCATGGTTGCCCACGTCAGTCGTCACATTCACCTCATGCATCTGCTCCTCTTCCGCTTGCTCTTTCGCGTGTATCAAGATAACCTGAAAAACATTTACTTGGAATGCGGGGTTGTTTTTAAATGTCTTGTTAAAAATAAATAATAACCATTATACATTAAAATCATATTGAGTAACTATAAGAATGACAATCTCCGGACCAAGGTTGTCAAACTGATTTATACCGTTGTGGCGGTTTGACAAATGGAATGGTACGACGATGGTATAACCAGTTTGTGCTGGTTCATACCGGTTTAAAAAAGTGTGAAAATTATTAATATCCAATGCATTTAATCATATATAAAACATATTTATGAACAATTTAGTCATAATCCAACAAATATCATCAACTTTTAACTATTAAATTCATAAAATAAATAATAAATAAATTTTTTTATAAATTAAATTCATTAAAATGATGTCATTTTGCTTAGAATACGTAAATCACTCATACCGATGGTGTCATGCCGATTTCATGACCGGCACAGGTTGAACCAGGTTCAATCATGTGGCATGCCACCGACATGACAACCATGCTTCATACCAATCATAAGTGATGACTGTGATGTGAAGAAGCCTTTTTGTCACTCGCAACTTCAATAGTCTGGATGGTACATGTATTGACTGTTGAAAAAAAACTATTAAAACAAGAAAACACTTCAAAATTGTCGTAAAAATTTAAGTGTCGCTTGGAAATGCCTCAAATAAGACTAGCCCGGCCTTTGGCCGGAATAATAATAATAACTTTTTTTTTTTTTTTTTGCTTTGTTGGCTTCTTACTTACTTTTACTTTTTATGATTTATCCCTGTTTATCTAAAATGGCCTGTTTCACCAAATTGAAGTATTTAATCAATTTGTGTATTGTAATTTAATGTGTTGATAAAATGTATGAATTTGAAAAAATGTATGTTTTGAAGGTTTATATTGTGCTTTGTTATAAATGAAAAAAAAAAATACGAGGATAGATAATCCATTGTCACAATCTCACCTTTAGGTAGAGATTGATAATCACTTATTTTGAGTGATTATTGATTGGCTCAGAAAAACGTAATACATGTATTTGTCATAAATTTAACCAATAAAATGTTCTAATCTTGACATTACATGTATTTACTAATCCAATCGCTTGAAATCACAACATCCAACCTATATCCTTAAAGTAAATAATTGTTCGTTTCTTTGAATGCAGGTAATTATGAATGAAATTTTCAATTCCAATAAAAGAGAATTACGAATTTCAACCATTCAAATAGCTCCTATCCAATTTACACTCACACACCCACACTACAAACAAATAGGCCTCTTTACCCCTGTCCAGATTGGCAAGTCATATCCAGCTTTATTGCTGCTTTGTTTGCTCCTCCATTCCCTCGAGCAAACTTTGATATATTACCAACCATGACCAAAAGAATGCTTTAGTAAAAATTATCGTAAAAATTTAAGTGTCGCTTGGAAATGCCTCAAATAAGATACTATGACACTAAAATATCTGTTTTTACTTGCCATACAAGTCATTTTGTTACATTGACTCGTTCTAAACAAAATAACAAAATATCTCGTATATCCAAACGACCGATCAATAAGAATAATTATGAAAAAAGTGCACCAAATACCTACCTCACGATCCACCTAACTGAAAGTGATGGAGATTGGAGAATAGAATCAAAGTTAACTGCTACACCAGTACACCGGCGACCAAAAACTAACCATTTTGTAGAAAACAAATCAGACTAGTTCTAGTTTGCTCCAAACTAGGTGACCTGTGAAATGGCAACACACGGACACTGCCAAATCAACGCAGAGAAATAGAAACATGGCGACACATCTAGAAACTTGTGTTACAAACAAACAGCAACAATCCCCACAAAAGAAAAAGCAATCAAAACACAATCCTCTTGCCCAAGCCCATATACGTTATGGAAAGAACTCTTTCCCCTTTTTTTCTCTGTTTAACATCATCAAAACACAATCCTCTTGCCCAAACCCATCCACGGACCAGAGGTGGAGAAAAAAAAAAACAACAGAATCATGAGCTCATCCATGGAGGATGCATCATCAAATCAATGAAGCCTTGTAAGCTCTTCCACTCTCTTGCACAGCTCTTCCACCGAGACACTCATGGCCTTGGAGATTTCATCCATCCTGACCCGGCTGAGATCAAGGAACGACTCTATTAGATCGCCATCCAGAAAGTTCTTAGCATCCGCAGTTCTCTTCTCGTTGTTGAACGATCTCCACTGCTCGTGGCTCAATCCTCCAACACCCTTTATCACCTTCCTCAGATTTGTCTGCAACTTCTCCAAGAACAGATACTGGTCATGAGGAAGCGAGGCGATAACCCCGATCACGCCATTGATGGTGCCAAATATAACCGTTGGAATCTGGCCGACGTCTGAATCGGGCAGCCGCATAACAAGGGAACCATGCCTGAACCGGTTCACAAACTCTCCCAAATGATATTCTCCGATGACCTCGAGACGACTTCTCTCCTCATCTGTAGCACCTTCGCTGTTCTTCCGCACGGTGAACAGGTTGTAGTTGTTCTCTGAACCAATGTAGATATCATCGTCAAGAATCTCCACTGCTGACATCCAATTTGCATTATAGTCCCGGGCTCGCTCCTCGATGGCACCTTCCTCATGCTAGAAGAAACAGACAAATAAAAATAGCCAACTTGTCAGGAATTTTCGCAGGAGCAGTTGGTGAAAATGAAGAGGGCAGGGAGCGGAGAGAACTATTTACTTAAATACTTCAATGCACACAGTTAAGAGTACTAGAAACATGGCAGGCAGCAATTAACAGTAGACAGTTACCTTATAAATCAGCAAGGATATAGACTTCATCAGATCACCAACTACAATGAAATCTCCACGAGTTTGGACATAGAGAGCGAGTATGTGCCCATGATGTCCACATTCTGACTGCAACTCACGGCTGCCATCATCTCTTAGCATCCATTTGTATAATTGGATTTTCTGATTTATGGCAGCCAGTAATTTGCCATTGAAAGCATTCAAAGAATAAACAGCCCCCTTAGTCTCCTTCTCAGTGATGAGCTGCAACTTCCCATCTTCAATACTGAAAACCAGTATCCTACCCTGTGTGGTCCAGCAGAAAAAATAAACGGATAAACAATCAGAAACTCCTGCCTGCTTCTCTAATTGCTGACAGCCCAAATGAAATGCGTACCTTCGTAGGCTCATTTTCTTCTGGCAGAACATATGCTGTCCCGACACAATAGTACACATTACTGTCATCTGAGAAGGAGCAGCTCAGCAAGGAACATCCATACTCAAATGGATCCAGTTGGTAAGCGGATAAAAACTCAAAGGTTTGATCATCTAACAAACGGACAAAGTGTGTCTCTGACTCTTCTGCACTAGTTTGGTGTTTTAAACTACAAATGGCAAACGTTCGAGACTGTTCTTGATGGCAGATTCTCCTTGCATGTTCCCCCAGTGGAATTGACCGAATGTGAAGCTTTTGGATCTCATCTATAGTACCGATAGTAAGCTCGCCCTCTTTTGCAATAGCCAGACTGCCAAAGCAAATCCCAAGATGTAAAACCATGTATACCACTAATCTAGAAAATTCAAGTCTCTTGGTATCATCACCTATACCTATTCCTTACTATCAGCTTCAAATACTACTGTGTTCAAGCCAATAGAGATACAAAGAGAAGGGAAGGGCAGCATATGAATGGATTTTTAGCAAAGGAAACAAAAAAGAAGATATACCTGTCTGGAAAAGCAGCAGAGTTAAAAGGACACATATGACTGACTTCTTTCAAGTTTACGTTGCTGTAGAGTAGTTTCTTGTTACTGCTGTAAATGACTGTTGGCCTATCTGATGCAGCAAACACGTGTGTTGCATTCTTTGATGAGAAAGTTCGTAGTGTTATAGGCTGAGTTCCCAAGGACACCTTTTTTCTATCCGTCAATTCTCCGCTCATCAAGTTCAATTGGAAGTTTAAGAGATGACCATCTCCAAGCGCACATAACAAGTAAGATATCTGAAATGGTGATATCAAAATTTCAAAGAAGCATTAGATGTTTGGCAAGAGTGCAAATGCTACATTAATAGGATCACAGGCAATACCCAGAGCGTAGCAGTATGGAGATCACATGTTGCATAGAGGTGATGTGATGGGTTTGGTACTAGACATCAAAATTGATAAATGGCATTTCTGATTTATGTTTTCCAATTTTATGGAAGCAAAATGGTTCCCAGTGAATACATAATGACATACAATCTTGAAAGAAATGAGATGAATCAGAATTCATCACAAATAAGGAAATAGTAGAGAGCAGACATACCCCTTCAAAGGAACAGAGAAGAACCGACCGAGGTATTATTTCTCCTCCCAAATGCTCTTTTGTTACAAGATTTAGGTCAGGCAGTGAAAATATCCTCACACTTATATCCGTCCACATTCCAACTGCAGCCAATTGGCTGTGATTCAGATTATCGCCAATGGGATTAATATCAAGGCATGAAATCTCATATTCTAGCTGTGTGTGCTTCACCTCAGTCAACACCCCATCACCAATTTCCAAGTAAACTAGGTTGCCACCACCAGTTGCCAACAATACCTGGCATTGCAACAAGTGAAAGATAACTAAGTTTATTCTACAATGCTACTCATTGTGGAGAAAATGATGAATACACACAGATTGTGGCAAACATATTTACAATAGTATAGGATCATCCCACCTGGCTCGCATTAGCAGTAGCAACATTGATTGAATAGCCTGATGGGGCATTCCACTCATTCCGAAGCTCTCGTGTTGTGGAACTCACTAGTCGGACTGAGCTTGAAGTGACCTGTCAGCAAGATTTACAAGCATCCGGAGTCAACACATCCGTAATCACAGGCCGTCTCTATTTTAGCTTAAGAAATTACCCAAAAAAAAAAAAACAAATGGACTTGAAAGCTGAACACACTTCTGATGGAACCCACAAATTATTAAAATCTAAAAGCCACATCACTAAAAAAAAATTCACTCCCAACCTTTCTCTTAAGCAATAAGAATGTAGTCTTGAAGTTAGACACCGACTAGTCATTTCAAAAATCCACTATTTTCTTTATTAGAAAAATAAACCATCAATTATGAGTGAATTACTTTTCCATTACTATCATATTTCATCAACTTTTTCTCAACATTTACTGAACTCATTTTCCTTCAACAAGTGTAGCAAAAGCTAAAACAAACACACATAATCTTGGTACTGTCAGATATATAGGATGCTACACTTCTCTTATTAAATAAGATTAAAACACATTCACAAACAAGTGTGGAAAAAATTCAAGGAAGAAAGTGTAACCCACCTGCACAAGCTGATTGTGGACTGCATAGTGACAGAATAAAGTCTGTACTTGTGAATAGAAACCTTCTATCTCAGTTTCTTCCAACTCATCCTCAAGGTTCATTGCCAAAACTCTGGTCTCACTGATGAAACTGACAACAAGGAAGGTGTCAAACGGATCATCAGTGGAAGATCTCAAAGACCACATTCCTTTGATACCTTGAAGCTCCACAGAAGCCTGAGTTACAGACATTGAATATTCTGTTAGTCTTGCAAAGAATAATTGCACAAGGCAAGATTGGAGAAAGAGTGGCAATCAAAATCAAACCTGTTCATTAATTCCTATTCCGTTTCTAACGATACGGAGCGAACCATCCTTATAAGCTCCAGAACATGTTACAACTTGACCCTGCCCTTGCCTCTCCAGGTCCACCACGCAGAAGTCAACTATGGGTCCTAGGTTGACATACCTTTCCAGGACCTCCACATATGAACCTTTGGCATCAGGTTGTAGGTTGAGCTTTATAAGCTGCATCGACACCACTGTAGATGGTCAGTACCTCAGGTTGCTGACACAGATTTTACATATCCCAAATCTTGACAGGAAATGTCAAACAAAAATTACTTCAAGTTATCAAAAGAAAGTGTTGGGAGGAAGAGGGGCTTTCATCTCAATTCCCTGACATGCTCACATACATGTGCCAAATGCTGCTTAAATTTATTAAGAGGGATGTGCATGGAGAGATACCAGAATATAATACAAGGAATCATTATTCAAATAGCACCAGGAATCATTAAACACACCTGTGAATCTCCAAAGCTAGAACCAATGAAGACAAATGCGTTATCCAGATATGATATGGTTGATGGGATAGAAGTCTCCCCCAAGAGCTCAATCTTGAGCCCAGTGACCCTAAACAACAATACAGACAATCAGGGGACTTTTCCGTTAAGAATATGATGAGCTAATAGTTCTTAATCTTCCCTTATCAATAAGGTGTGAAGGAACAATGTGTATCAAGAAATAAATGACTCACTTCTCTTTCTCATGAGTTATAACAAGGAGATTCAGAAGGCCAGCATGATCTCCAAGTAGATATCTAGAACCATCAGCATCAACTCTCCCATATGCTTTCGTAATTGCCTAAAACTTATAATATGTGAGGTAAGAACACATTCACGAATTACAAAGCAAAGTGGAAACAAATTTCTTTGTAATATTAGAAGATGTTTATGAGAAAATTTGCAAGCAGCAACGCACCGGTCGGATAGGAATAGCTTTGAAGGCATTTGCACTGCAATATACAATTGTCTCTTCTCCAATGATGAGTACACCACAAAGCGGTGGAGGGACCGGAATCAACAAATCAGCTCCATTATCTAGATTGTTCTGGGACCATGGGCCCTCGACAAAATCTTTATCCTTCAGAGCAACCTCGTATGTCTTAACATGACGAGCATCTTTATTATCCTGACATTACCAATACAACAGAGTAAGTGATTCCAAGTTCTAGACAAGAAAATGATTTAATTTTACATCAGTTTCCTATAAGGTGAAAAGTCATAACGTAATAACGAAGAAGGTAACAGGCTTTCCATTTAAGAACACAACAAGAAACGGTGAGAGCCATTACAATGATAGTACACAAACTTCTCTTAACTCATTAGATAACAACCTACATTCAACAGAACCTGAAGGAGCAAACAGATGAGAGGGAATTTAGGGACCTGATACAGAACAACAATCGTAGGCTTGGCACAACCATAGAGAAACTTGATATCCAAAACTTGAAGCTCCTCGAGCCTGAAAATTAGAGCCCACAAAAGTTTATTGAACACGTGAGCTAGAGGGAAGGGGAAGGAATTAAGAATCAATTACAAAAACAGATTTCAGATTTCTGGTCACGGGAAAGCTCTGCCAACTTCCAGATTAAAATGCCAGCTAAAGTGCTACAACTAACATGACAATGTCAATTTTTGTGAATCCAACTCAGTACCACATAAATATGTGTCTGAGGGTTAACTTTTTCGTGCAAACTGACATGTTGAAATTGAATTGTTATAGACAAAACCATGTACCTTATGTTGAAAGCTTCTTTCAGCTGGCCTTTGTTGTCAAAAGGAATAACCTGACACAGGAATCATGATCGTGACGTATAAGAACAATGAAAAACCTAAAAGTATGAAACGAAAAACACAATGTGGAATAAAGTAAACTCTTGACACAAAAAATCTGAAGGCGGTCTAATAAAATTGCAATTAAACAAGTATATACCTTAAACAGTCCGTCATATAAATGTAGGCCGATTAACCGACAATCAGGATCAATTATTCCAATCTGCAGGCAGAGGATGGAGAGAAATAAGACCAGTAAGATAGATGCTGCTAAATATTACAATTGACAATGCCAAGTTCTTTAAGACATGGATGTCTGGGATCTGTATTAATAAATGAAGCAATCATGTATTTCTTGCTCCAACGACCAAGATGCTGCTGTAGGCTACATCCCCAAGAAAATTGCATGCACTCACATGATGACATTGTTAAATAAACAAGCTTCTTCCCAGTGCAAGGGCTTGAGGATGTAATTGTTACCTGAGCATTGTCTGTTGGACGGCCTATTCGATCAGACACATCCCCCATTGCTCTACAAAATAGAACAAGACAACTGATGTAAGAAAGAATACACAGAATGTTTGGAAAACTGAAGCTTCATCAGAAGCTGAAGAGCAAGTCAAACATCACACGAATAGGTATGAGTGCTTTTATGTCTAACCTTGTAATTAGCTCTGATGCTTCCACATCCCACTGAAGAACGCAGAATTTGTATCTTTCTGTGGCAATGAACAGAAAGTCCTGCGCTTCACCCTGTTGATTGTGCAAACGTAAAATGAATGAGAAAAAGCAATAAACCGCGGAATTACTCTGATAAGACCTCTGGGATGTAAAGCTCAAGATACTCACATGAGGACGGAAAAGCTCAAGAGTGGCAATTCTTCCATAAATAGGGACATCCAACATAGGCTGCAAGGGTGACATGAAACTCGATAAATTTACTAAAACATGATTGATCACACACCAGCACTACCAGAACAGGGCAATTACCTGCAATCCCTGCGGAGTAAGGAGATGGATTTCGATACGCGTACATTTCCTGGAAACCAGCATCAAATATCGTAAGACAACAGCTAATGCACAAGAGTCCAGCACAATAAAATTTCAGAACCCTTGATAATGTCTTTCCATCAATTAGAATATCAACACCGAACTAGAAGTAAACCCCAAAAAAGGCATCAAATTTACACCAAACACATTCATTTGACTGCTCAACATAAAAATCCAAAGCACATGTAAGCTGCAAAATACTTTTCTTTCATATGATTGACCATCAAAGAAGCCCCTATTTTCCAAGGCACGTGAGGAGCTCACACCAAGTACAGTGCACTAAAGCTTATAACTTTCCAAGTATCAAATTATACCCATTGGAGCGAACAGGAAAAATAAACGGGTGTCGAAACAAGAACCCTAAACAAACCGCCCTCTCAATCGGGCCAAAAGGGCAGAAGACAACCGAGGTATCTACAAGAGAAGGGAAAACGAATACGAATAAGGAGTGAGGAGCGGAAGTTACGCTGTAATGAGATTGAGCTCCTGTGGGCTGGTGAAATTGCCGACACAGGAGTGGGTGACATTGGTGGGCTTGTGAGCCGTCACCACGTAGTTCCATACGCTCATCTTTCCCGGCAGCTTGAGAGATCCTTCTCTGTCCCAAAAGCCCTATACCTTGGTTCGACTGTTCTCTCTTTCCCTCTCGGCGCCGCTCGGCCGGTGCGGTTCTGAAGAAGGTTTGCTCTTTCTACCTTCTGGGCTTTTCTATCAAGTGGGGGACGACGAGTGAGCTGCTAGAAAGGGACGAATGGAGGAAGGCGAGTATGCAGACGCGCCCGTCCTTGAAACGGCGCTAAAGCTAGAAGTGTGTTTGTATCGAGATGGGTAGTTGTAAGCTACTTCCGTTATTATGTGGACCCCAGTGGAATCGATTGATGTTTTGGTCCATCGTACGCAAATGCAAGCTCCACGTCGTTATCTGTTTAATATGGAGGAATGAACGGTCAGATAAACATCACTCATTTCGTTCCAAGTAATATTTTCATCAATGTAACTATCAAAATACAACTATAAATTTCACCCAAAAAATCGTTAATGATCTTTGAAGATAGGGACTGGATACCGTGACAACCCCTAAGGGGTTGTCAATTTCGCTTCCCCTTTAGTAGCCGTCCGTCCCCCTTCCTCACAATCTGACGGTTGATGATGGCCAAGGGCAAAAAAGAGAGTGCCCACACCGGATCCGCATGCCCACTAATCCGTTGACGTCAGCCAGGTTTTGAAAAGGGAAAGAATTCGATGGGGGAGAGAAATCAGCCACCCTCCCCGCAGAACGATTCGTCTCCCCCAAACCCTTTTTCTCCGTCTTCTCCCAAAAACATTCCCTTCCACCATCTCCGATCAATTTTCTCGGCGTTTCCTCCATCGTCTCACCCGGACCCGTGTTAAGTGCAAAGTCTTGGTGTTCGTTTGCCCAAAAACCATTCCCCCCTCCATCGTCTCCCAAAAAATCCAGCAACCGTCACCGTCGTCGTCCCTTCTTGTTGCCATGCTAACCATCACATGCGAGGTATAATCATGCAATCCTCTCTTTCTTGTGTTGCTTGTACGATTTGGTTTTTGTATAATTGAGTGGTACTTTGAATTGGTAGCTTTGCTATCACTACAAAATGCAACACTATTGGTACCAGTTTTAGTGGTAGTTGCGGCAATTATACTATTTTTATTTGTAGCATGATAGTGGTAGTTTAATTGAATGATACCACTAGTATTAGCAGTAGTGGTAGTTTAACAGGAGGATACCACTCGCTTGTACCAGTTGCAGTGGTAGTATATTAGTGGTAGCACTGATATTTGTGTACCAGTGAATTTTGGTCTGGCAGCAGTAAGTTTAAAACAATGAATTGTTACTGGTAGTGGTAGTCGAAGTTGTTGTTACTGGTAGTGGTAGTGGTAGTGGTAGTTGAAGTTGGTATTAGTCCTTAGTGGTAGTTTTTATAGCACTATTGAATGGTTTATAGTGGTAGCATAGTAAGTTATAATTAAATCTGTATAACAATGTAGTTTTTTTTTTGTACCAGGAATGGTGAGAACTACACAACGACGACAAAAAAACAACTTGCAACAAAAAAACCTGCTACCTATGAATCTCGGCAGGTTATCATATGTGAAGTAGAGTCATCCTATTCAGGTCTGGTCCCTAGTAAAAAATGGCCACGTGAGGTGATAACGGAGTGTCCCTATGTGAAGAAGAAGAAGAAGAAGAAGAAGAAGAAGAAGAAGAAGAAGAAGAAGCAAAAAGTTGATGCAAGTTCAAGCCAATTCGGGAGAAGTGCAGCCAGAATTCAAACATTGAAATTCTGGAATCTAGCATTTCGGAAGAGAGGAAGGCTATACTGAAAAAGGTTGAGGAGTATGATTGTTTATGTACGTTTTGGATTATGAACAAAGCTTGAGTCGTATGATAATTGTCTATTGCTTTTTTAATGTAAACCAATTATATTGGACAAAGTAGTTGCAGCTTGCAGTAGTACATTTGGTTTTGTGTTCCATTGGCATTTTCCATTACACCCAACACTAATTTTCCCCATAAGTATTCTGTGACTAGCAGTGGTACTTGTACAACTACTAGTACTGGTATATGTACCAGTAATTACCAGTACATGTACCATTAACTAATGGTGGTACATGTGCAAGAAACTAGTAGTGGTACATGAACCAGTAACTAGTAGCGGTACTTGTATCATTACTAGTTACTGGTATATGAACAAGTAACTAGTAGTGGTACTTGTACCAATAACTAGTAATGGTACTTGTAGCATTACTAGTTACCGGTACATGTACCAGTCACTAGCAGTGGCACACGAACAAGTAGGCAGTAACTACTAGTAGTGGTACTCGTAAGAGTAAGTTTGTTTGCTAAAGCTATTGATATGCACGAGGCACTATTCCGTGGATATACTCAGGTGTCACAGTAGTAGTAGAATCATTACTTCATGTAGGTTTCCAAGTATGAACAAAATTTTATGGTATTTGTTGTCTTTAATTTGATCTAGGACAAAATACTGTTGCCTACATTGGCACAATTGGGTTGGTGTTTGAGTGTGAAAATTTAGTAACTTCACCCTAGTTATTTTACCTACATAACCATTTACTGGTACCGTTTTAGTTGTACCGGTACAAAATTCATGTTACTGGTACAGTGGTACCTAGACAATGGTATCGATATCGAAATCATGCTGCTAGTAATCATTGCTCAGTCTGCAATCATTGCGCACTCTTTAAAAATAACATTATAGACTTCCAATAACTATCTTTGTCTTATAGTGTAAGATCACTGGTCATAAACACAAAATAATTTGATAAGCTCGCAAAGTATGATCAAATAGTAGATAAATGGAGTATCTTTTGCAGTTTTCTTGTACAACCAAAAAGAACTTTGAAGTAGAAAAAACTTCGAAAATCAATTTTCCATAAATGGGAACTCACGATCTTTAGAACAAAGTGAAGAATATATCGATTACCAACATTCATCATTTGAACCATGAGAATAAAACTTACACTATTAGTTCTTGAAACAACTCACACCATTCCTTTACTATCTAGGTCTAGCTCATTTTTGTATATAAAAAATGCATATCACTTCCTCGGTAAGTTGGCCATCGAGGCTTGACCAGACACCATAGATAAATTTCCCATCAACGCTTGAAGGATGATTACCTTGATCAAAATTGAAGGAGGCCAAAATACGAAGATAAAATCTTCACATGGCATTTTCATGGGTATCAGGCATCGTTTCATCGCATTATTGGGGGTGTGTTGGAGGTTGACTCAACATTTACAAAAAGAGTTGATGTTGTTGGTAACAGTTTTGTATCACCTAGAGTTAAGTTCACGGCTGCTTTATATATGCTAGTTTCGGAGTCCACAATTGATTCTCTCGATGAATACTTTCATATTGGTGAGACTAACGCGTTGGTGAATTTGTGTAAATTACGCAATGCAATCGTCCATGTTCATGAACCCATATACCTTCGCGAACCAACAGATGAAGATTTGGATGAACTCCTAAAGAAAGCCGCTCAATGTTGATTTTTCGGATAACGGGGTCAATCGAATGCATGCATTGGGCATGCAAATATATTGGCCACGTCCATCGACAAATGGTGGTCTTTGAAGCGGTTCTAGGTTGTACAACACTAGGATATGGCATGCCTACTTTATGACTACATGTTCTATGAATGATGTCAACATTCTTGATCAATCCCCAGTATTGGATCATATTGTGAATGGTTCAATACTACAACTAATGTTTAAGATAAATCACAAATGATATAATACATCTTATTATATAATAGATGTTATCTATCTTTCATTGTCCAATATGGTAAAGACAATTGTAAATTTGATTGAAGCGTACTAATCTTTATCTTTCTAAAGAAGGATACAATAAAGACACAGAGACGAATATAATGTTAACTTGCATTATGTTACATAATATGATAGTTGAGGATGAACAACATAGTGAGTTTCATGAGAAGTGTGGCGATATTGATTATGAATGTGTCAAGACGAACTTGAATCGAAACAAACCAACACTGCAACAATATTGTTGCTAATAACTCGAAGTCTTATTATGTGTGATCGACTACAAGTTGCACGGTCTCACTAGAGAAGATGTTATACATACATGTGTGTTCTTTTCCTTTCTATGTTGGATTAGGGTTAAGACGTAGGGAGAAGGTGCCATATATACCTTCTCAACCCCTCTCTAATATGTATTATCCTCAAGTATAGTGAAACTTGTCTCTTTTGCCCATGGATTAACGAGTCGTGTTATTGAACCACATAAATCTGTGTGTTCTTCACTTCCTTACATTATTGATCTATCGTTTCGTTTTAACAAATACATGAATCAATTCATGACGGTGGTGAACATAAAAGGGTGAAGAAATGTTCAATTGAGCGTCTTTGGACAGAAGCCAAATGTGAGTAGTTTTCATGTATGTTTGAGTGTGTCTAATTGAGTGCTCCCAAATTTGAGTGTGTTTAAGTGCATTTTACTTATGTTCGATTGAGTTCAACTAACCCATCCCAAGCACCATTCCTCAATTTGTCTCGTGAGCCGACTCAACTCTCCCCTCGTCGAGTGAACCACACAATTCACATCACTCATTACTCTCTGGATAGAGCGACACTAGATCGAACTAACTCTCTCGTTTAACGATACCATTACATGTAATCCCGCAGGCAATGTGGATGCTTTCCTAGATCGGATGGGAGAAAACAAGCATTACCATCATGTACAACTAGCCGAGAATTCATATGGGCGAACAAAAATTATTGGAATTGGTACACAATGTTAACAATTGACAAGTTCTTTTTACATAGCACTGATAGACCATTGATTACACATGTTTTTACCCCTATTCTTGAGCCGTTTGAGATGTTGATTCTCGTGTTTTAAGCCGATTTCATGCTAGGTTGTGCGTTTATGTCATATTTCAGGGCTTAGCGTTGGCATCGAGGCGAAGAAACGAGTTTCGGGTCGAAAGGAGCACGTTTGGGGTGAAGTGTGCTGGAAGAGCAAAATACCCGACCATGAGCAGAAATACCCGGCTGGGTATTATCTGGAGCAGACCGAGGATTTTATGTTTCGGGCGTCTCTGAGAAGCAGAAGGGGGCCCGGGCAGTGAGCAGAAATCACCGGTCGGAATTCTTGGCCTTGACCGGGGATTTTCCCCTGTTCCCCGACGGTGCGTTTTGATAATACCCGGTCGCTACCCAAAATACCCGACCAGGTATTCAGGTCGGGGATCACGACAGACAGCTTCTTAAGGGAAAAGAAGGGCAAAAGTGAAGGGTTTCGAGTTTTAGAGAAAAAAAAGCGATACCTAGAGAGAGAAAGTGACGAACCTGATTCTGCAAGTGTCCTTGATCGATCTCCATCACCATTGGAGCGCGGCTTGAGCTTGGAGAAGAGCTGATTGAGTGCCAGAAGCAGATTATCATCCTTCACAGTATGGTTTCCGCATCTGAGCTAGATTTCCCATCTCTCTCTTTGGAGTAACTTTCTTATTCACCTGGGTATGAAGAACCATAGATTTGTATGTTAGGTCTGATTGTATGAACCCAAGTACATATTCAGTGGTATGATTATGTTCAATTGAGGTTTGATTTTTTGAATGGCATGAATCCTGATCAAATTCCTGTTGTTTCTGCTTTAACTGAGAAAGAGAATATCCGCCTAGGTTGATAGAGCACCCTTGATTAAAGGTAGTGAATTGGCGACTTTAGTCGAGGAGTCTATTCACTATTCTGTACCGAATTTACTTCGGTAGTGGAGGTTTGGTTCGTTAGGGCCTCAATCTGTTTACACCGGTGGAGGTTAGTTGCCCGCTGGAGACTCAGATTGAGAGGGTCTGGAGACCTTTAGTCGAGACTTCAGGCTATTTAAGAATCTCCCGCAGTATAACTATCATTGAACCTGAACTTGGTAAATTACAATATGACCACCACAAAAAAATCAATTAAAACCAAAAAATCAGGAAATGCAATATACAAACCCAGAAAGCAATACGAAAACTCGTCAGTGAGTTGGTATCCCCGCCGTCTGCGAAATCCAAAGTGTCTGGCGACGCCTCTTTACCCTCGTCTGAAACCAAAATCCATATAAGTGACAGCGAAAACAAGAATAATCAAAATCAAAAGAAATTAAAAGCAAATCAAATCAAAAGAAAATAAGCTTGCATGACATACTCTCTGATCGGGTCTGGTGGACGTCTGGACGGCAATGGAAGATAGTGAAGAAAGAACCTGGGTCATCTTTTTCTTCTTTCCGCTTGATCCTCGTTCCGGAAGAGACAAGAGAACTGAAACATAGAACAAGAGAAGGCAGAAGGAGGAGGAGGATTTTGGATTCTGATTTTTCTCCTTTTGTTCGTTAGGTTTTGAGGCCGGGAAGAAGATGAGAGGGGAAAGGACGGGGCGGGAGGTGAGGAGGCGATAAGGTGGAGAGAGGCTAGGTTGCAACTTGCAGCTTTTATCTCTTCATTTTATGGGGGAAAAAACTATATTAGAGCCCCTATCTCTTGCAAAACCATTTATCATTATCTCTAAAATTTATTAAATATCTTGGCTGATCTGGATCCGAGCAAAAGAAGATGAAACGACGGCTGCTACATTGAGTTGAATATTTTTACTTAGAATGTATATATATGATATATGTATAAGAAACATTTATATTTGTCTCTAAATAGCAAATATATGAAATGGGTATAAGTAACCTTTATATTTGTCTCTAAAGACTATTAAAATTGTCTTCATATGATATAATTATAAGTGACATATGTATTTGTCTCTAAAGATTATTAGATTTGTCTCCATATGACATAATTATAAGAGACATTTGTATTTGTCTCTAAATACTATTAGATTTGCATCTATATGATATATGTATAAGGAGCATTTATATTTGCAGACTATTAAATTTGTCTCTGTATGACATAACTATAAGCAACATTTGTATTTGTCTCTAAAGACTATTAGATTTGCCTGTAGAGACAAATAATTTTACCTACTGAGACAAATAATATATTTGCTCTTAAAGTTTAGCTATAGAGACCACTACAACAATTGCCTCTAATTATTTGTCTCTATAGGCTGTTTTTCTTGTAGTGCAGCCCTTGTTTTGGGTGTTTGTGCTCCTTTGTTGGTTCTCTTCCTCCCCTCTATTGGGTTGAGTTTTTTGCCCTCTGATCTGTGTGATCCAGATCTGGAGATGATGTCGATTCTAAGAAGCTATGGAGGCCTGATCTGTTCCAGATCTAACTTGTCTTCTCCTCCCCTCTCTCTTGTCTACCTCTTTGTCTCAACATGCAGTTCTTGTTGTTCCGGAGATGTAGCTCATGGCGTCAGACCCGGAGTGGAGAGCTTGAAGCCAGAAGTCTTTTTCCCTCTGGAGCTTTCACCGCCGACCGGTCGTCCGATGTGGTCCTTTGTGTCGTTTTAAAGGAGGCGGAGACGATTGGCTTGGAGTTGGATGGTGGGAGAATCCTCTTCGGGTTTGGTGGAAGCGGTTCCGTGGTCTGGCGCATGGCGGCGGCGTCGCTGGTTGTCTTTTCGCGGAGGTTGTTTTCAGCCGCGACGGTGGATGTTGCTGAAGGAGGTCGATGCACAACTAGGGTTAGGAGAGCTACACATATTTGGGTCTGGGTCTGGGCCCTATTGGGTGTCGGCCCACTTGTATCTCTGGACCTTTTTGTTTTTGTTTTTTTATCCATCTATGTATTTTTGCTTGTACTTTTCCATCCGGGCTTGGCCCAATCGCTTTCTTAATAAACAACCCCTTTCAAAAAAATAAAATAAAATCTAATACCCAATACCAATACCCCCGCCGGCAACATACCCCGCCGTCGCTGCCGCTTTCATTGTTGGGCTTCCTTCCCATAGGATTACATATTGTTGGGCTCTAATATGTAATCCTGTTTCATTCGATTTTCAGAAACAAAAATTGAATGATCAACAATCCTTATCTTTATTGATTTGAATACCAACAACGTACATAATTGGATAATGGGGGCAGTGGCGGAGCTGTGTGGGGAGGTGGGGTGCTTGCACCCCCTTTGCTTGATAAAAATTTCAGCAATTAGGGATTTGTGTGGACTCAAACTAGTAATCATTTGATTATAGGGAGACTTCCTTGCCATCTTGGCCAATTAAATTTGTTATGCAACTTGCTTTCGTTATTAATTATATTAGAGAACTGTCCTGAAGTGAACTGAAAGGCAAGAGTGTGAACCGAAAAAAAAGAGAATTGTCCTGAAACCTCCTTTTACGTCCCACAATCTCTAGGACCATAGTTTCTTATTTCATATGCTTTGCCACTACCACTGATATCCACAACAGAGAGGACGAGTCGACATCCTCTGCCTCATCCAAGCCCCTTAGTCTCCAATTTTGGCCAATAGTTCACCGGATTTCCATTGCCGCATCGTCCAAGCCACGTCGTCTCCAATCCGGCCAATTACAAGTGTTGAGATATTGTCTACGTCAATGAAATATATCTAACATTGTTTTCTAAACCAGATGAATGATTAGTGGTTGAACGACACGTTGATGACATATATTGAACAAGATTTGTGTGCTAGTTTGGACAAAAAATGAGTTCTAGAATGCTTTAAAATATGAAATATCTTCGCAATTCGGTGTAAACGGTGTACGTCAAACTATTATTCTGTAATTGTATGAATTTTAAGTATTGTGTTGTTGACTTGTTATTTCATTTTGAGTTCAAGTTGTTTATTATATAGTTAATTTTTTATGATATGAAAAAGACACCCTCTTGACCAATTTTCTGGCTCCGCAACTGGATTGGGGGGGGGGGGGGGGGGGGGGGGGAATGAATGAAAGAATTAAGATGAAAGGTTGGTGACTTATAGAGGGGAGCTGAGAAGAAGCGGATGGATGAGTGGTGAGTATGGCAGACAACGTAGCTACGAAGAGAAGGGTGAACATGGCGGACAGAAAGATCCGGTAGGAGAAGAAACTTCGGACGACCGCATTCGAAATCCCTACTTACGACGTAGAGAATTGTATTTGTTCTACTTCAAATGGCGCAAATTTGGAATTGGGATATTGAAGAAGATTCGAGGAGTGGAGGGCGAGATGAAAGAGACAGAGAGATAGCTAAGAAGAGGGATGATGGAGTCGAAGGAGTGTCTCGAGATCTAGGGAGAGTGGATCCATTCCCATTTCCGCGTCCATTGTTGGGCTTCCCCCCAACCATTGTCTCACTTTCTCCCAAGAGAAAAGGATTCGCTGGAAGGGGAAGGAATGGTGGCGGAGAGGAGCGAGGAGATTGTTGGATATGCTGCTGGCGGGGGTATTGGTATTGGGTATTAGAAGAAATTTGGTTTATTTATTTATTTTAAATAAAAGTGATAATAAGGTGGAAATGAGATGATAATTTTAAAAAAATTAATTTTATTATTTTTAAATTGCCACGTCACACATTTAACGACCAACTTTTAGAGTTGACCGCCACGTAAGCAAAAGTTAACGGAGTTGGACGGAGAGTGTCTAAACGTAAACGGTTTCAGTAAACTGAAGTACCACCAATGGATTTAAATATTTTGAGTGACCAAACTTGAACGTTTTTTGTAATCTCAATGACCAACCATGTAATTAACCCTAAACGCATTATCATATTATTTATTTTTATAATTTAATTAATTTTTATTAAATAAGTAATATGATAAATCATATACACAAAGTAAGTGGAATCATGAGCTAGACAAATAAATTTATTTTTAAATTTTTTTTAATTTTTACTTCATGTAGTTAACGGTCAAACTTTATAGTTGACTGTCACGTATAACAAATTTAACGGAGTGTAACAGCCTGTGACTAATGGTGAAATGATTCATAGAGTTAGTGATGAATAAATAAAAAAGTAATTATGTGGCAAATGAATTGCGAAGCAAATAAATAGTCCCACCGCAGAGGTGGACATTTTGCTTTTTTCTAGAGTATGATATGTTAACTCGTGGAGAGACAAAACGACTTGTGGATTTGGTCTCTCAAACAGAAGATTACACATTCCAAATCCTAACCTGGACTCCAAGATAGGAATCATTCCTTTTGGCCACCCCAGTTCACTTTACAGAAAACATTCAGACAGGGCTGTGAAACAAGAGACACAGATTAATCTAATAACATCCTGAGTTCCTAATCCTTCTCCTTCGATAAACTCCAATAACTTAGCTCCAAAACCAACTCACGGTCAGCTTCCCCAGTACAGAAGCAGCACAATCCCAGCAAACTTCCACCATATACCCAGTTCTCGTCTCAACAGAGCATTCGCTCCAGAACCAACAGACCTACTCCACACGAAAATGCAGGGGGGAACACCATAAGTGGCATATACACGTTAAAAGCTTAAATCGGAGCTCAACAAACATGGCAAATTATAAAAACACATACCCAGCTGAAGCATACGAGCATTTCCCATAACCTGCGTTTGATAAAAAAAGCAACACTCAGTCAAGAAGAAGAACATTCTAATTGATCAATAAGGGGAAAAAGTTGGCATTTTTACTTGGGTCGTGTTTGGTGAGGGAGGCGGTGCCGCCGAAGTTGCAGGCGATGTCGGAGTTGCCATTCTGCTGGTAATAGCTGTTGAATGCGAAGGATGCGTGGGAGAGAAGATTGTTAGGCTCAAAGCAAGGTCCTTCTTTCTGAATCTCCTTGCATTCCGCCATTCCCAGCCCGCAAGCCCAGTCCAGCGCGTTCTGCAGATCGATTTGCGATGCCCCTGCTGACGCCACGCACCATGTCGTCCCGTCGAGAAACGTCGTGTTTCCTTCCGGCGGTGAGTACTGCGCCGTCGTCACTGGGTTCACCGCCTCCACCCTCTCCGCTGTCTCCACCGTCGTGGCTAATTGAACCGGTAGTGTTGAAGGAGAAACAGAGCATGTTAAAAACAGAGTATTGAGAAAACAGAGGAGAAACGGAAGACCCAGATTGAATGAGGAGAAAATAATAATTACCCAGGTGGAAATCCCCGAGAAAGAAGACACATTGCAAGTAGACAAGCAGAGGGAAGACCTTGTTCCTCACCATCATCATTTTTGAGCGAACCTTCCTTCCTATTCCGAAGCTTTTACTCTCTCTTTCTCTGCCTCTTCTCTCTTCTCCTCTGTTTTCTGAGCTTTTTCTTTGCTTTCCCTATTTAGGTTTTGGGGATTTCTTAAGCTGACGAATGGGTTGGCGATTATTATTATCTGTCCAAAACTGAAACTGTAATGATGAAGGGAGGTAATGACGTACGAGGGATTCTGACTGTGCTTTGCTGTGGGTGTTTAATGATACAGTCACTAGCTAGATTCTCTTCCTGCTGTCTGCCACTGTTCAAGGAATCAGCAATTTCTTCATCAGAAATTTATCTTCTTTCTTTACTTTTTTCTTCTGAGCTTTGTACTAAAAGGAGTCCGGCGTCTTGCATCGAAATAACTTTTCTCTTCACCAGCGCCTAGCTATGCGTGCTCTCATCGGTCATCAGTCATGGCTTTGCTTTCTCTTTTGCTACCGCTTGTGCTATCACCTCAAAACTGTGCAACGAAAGATTGAATGGTTTTCTTATAATAATAATAAGTGTATTGTATGTAGTCATGTGTATATTCCTAACTTAATATGCAATTTATTCTAAAGATAGCATAATCTTGATTGATAATGATGTGATTAGTACTACAATTCAAGGATGAGACAAATTGGACAAAAAAAAAAAAATACTAGAAACTTATTCGTGCTAACTGTTTAAGCCTAGAATGTCCTAGGCAGTTTATGAAGAACGAGCAAGGCGCTTGTTCCAGAGGGTGGGTGTACTCCAGATCCCTGCAAAACAAGGGTCCGTGGGCGGTCACCGAGGACACTCTCCAATGCTTAAGTTAGAGAGAGAAGAGAGAATTTATGTTATGTTAAGAGAGAGGAAGTAGTTGAGTTACCATCAATGCGGACATGAAGGTATTTATAGTGAGTTAGGTTGGGTTTGGGGCATTAAATATCATGTCAGACGCCCTAGACACCCTACTTTATCTAGACTGCCTACGACGGGCAATTAATGCTCAGTCTTGCAGTGTTCGAGGTGAGTATCCTAGGAAGATCTTCTCTTCCTGCCACCAACAGTACTTTATGTCAGACGGCCTACTCCTTGTCCCATCCTAGAGTGGACGCCTACCATTCTCTTTTCCCTATACCCGCTCCTTCATTGGACCTTCCGCTGGGCCTCGCCTGGGTCCTTCCTTCGGGCCTTGCCTGGCTGGCTCCTTTTGGGCCCTAAGCCCAACACCAACTCAACTATGGGCTCAACAATTGCCCTTTAGTCTTGAAAAGCTACGGGTTTTGGCGGCTTCCTACTTTGCCAATGATAGTTGAGCGGTCCTCCCCGTAACCGCTACCTATATCTTGCCCTTGGCCGCCCAAGAGGCGAAGATTTTCCAGTTAGTGTCTCGATACTCAATTATGGAGACCGCCCTGTTTGCCCTTGAATGTTCCTCTTTACTCCGTAATGTGATCTACCACCATTGCCCTTGCTTTGGTTCTTCCCTAGCCGCCTAGTAAATGCGAGCGGTTGCCGCTGTCCACCCCTTCTTTGCTCTGCAAATAATCTAATGTGGTCCACCATCATTGCCCTTGCGTTGGTCGCTTTCCATCCATTCTTTATCACTTACATAATTTAATGTGACCTACTGATGACTTGATATATACACATGTTTTTGTCCACCATTCTTGTACCCTTTGAGTCTTATTTCTCGTGTTTTAGGTCGATTTCATGCTAGGTTGTTCTTGTTTGTGATATTTCAGGTCCTAGTACGTGAATGAAGGTTTGGGAAAGAGTTCTGGGTCGATTGGACGAAGATTGGACGTTTGGCGAGAAGTTTGGAAAGCCACACGGGCGCGCCTAAAATCCCACACGGCCGTGTGACTTGGCCGTGTGGCACAATTTTACACGGGCAAGCCACACTGGCCATGTAGGGGACCCCTTGTGGCAGTGTGGAAAGTCCAGGGAGCTCACACGGGCAGCCTGGAAATCCACACGGCCGTGTGGTTTTGGCCGTGTAGCATACCTGAAGCCACTTAAGTGAAACGCGGCGTTTTGCACACTCACACGGGCAGCTGGGAAAGCCACACGGCCGTGTGACCTACCCGTGTGGTCGGGAATTTCTGGGTTTTAACTCAAATTCTAGCCAAAGGAGAGAGAATTGACTTTTTGGAGCAAAAACAGAGCCCTAGAGAGAGAAAGTACGAAGAACACATCCTAGAAGTGATTTTGGAGCTGGGTTTCATCAATCGAGCTTGGAGATTATCATAGGAGTGAAGATTGACATCCCAGAGCAGATTCTTCCCATTGTTATCAGTATGACTGCTTTGTATTCTGTTTCCCTCTCTCTCTCTCTATGGAGTAGAACTCTCTCTCTCACTTGGGTATGAAGAACCCTAGTTCCATGTATTAGGAATCTTGATTGTAATTACGTTTGGATTGTGATATTGCTTGATTATAATTGACTCACTCCTACTGTCACTCTAGAAAATGGCCAAGTGTAACCACTTCCTAAAGCGTAGTATAGCGGGTTTGGGTTTTAATGTCAACCCGAGTCCTAGATGTGATGACTACTCAGCGAATTTTTATTATTTAGCGGTGGCACTTTAGTGCAGGTTCAAACAAGCAAACAGGTAAAGCAAGCAAGAAGGTTGTTTCAAGTTGAGAGAGGTCACCCGGATATGGTTCCCCCTAGACTGCAGTTAAGCCGGATTGCAATTTACCAAGTTCAGTTTCTATGATAGTTATACTGCGGGAGGTTCTTAAACAGTCCGAAGTCTCGACTAAAGGTCTCCAGACCCTCTCAATCTGAGTCCCCAGCGGGCGACTAACCTCCACCGGAGTAAATAGATTGAGGCCCTAACGAACCAAACCTCCACTACCGAAGTAAATTCGGTACAGAATAGTGAATTGGCTCCTCGACTAAAGTCGCCAATTCACTACCTTCAATTAAGGGTGCTCTATCAACCTAGGCAGATATTCTCTTTCTAGGTTAAAGCAAAAACAACAGGAATTTGATCAGGATTCATGCCATTCAATCATTCAAACCTCAATTGAATATAATCAAATCGTAGAATCTGTACTTGGGTTCATACAATCGGACCTAACACACAAATCTAGGGTTCTCCATACCCAGATGAATAAGAAAACTACTCTATAGAGAGAGATGGAAAATCTAGCTCAGATGCGGAAACCATTCTGTGAAGGATGATAATCTGCTTCTGGCGCTCAATCGGATCTTCTCCAAGCTCAAACCGGGCTCCAATGGTGATGAAGATCAAGCTAGGGCACTTGGGAACTCTGGTTCGTCACACTCTCTCTCTAGGAATCACTCTGTCTCTCTAAAACTCGGAACCCCCTTTTCCTTTGGCTCAAATCTACCTAAAAGGCCGACCCTGGACAAAACACGGTCGAGGGCACGACCGTGCTTTGGTTTGCCCGCCTGTGTTTTGCCTCGTGTTAAAAACACGCCCGCGTCGGCCAAAACACGGTCGTGCCTAAATATGGACACGACCGTGTTTTGCTTTAGGCCAACCCGTGTTTTGCTTTTCCATCAGGTCAGCTCTCAGCAATAAAAACACAGGCGTGCCTGTTTGTGTACACGGTCGTGTTTTGGTTTAGGCCAGCCCATGCTTTGGCCCCAGCTCCACCGAATGACTTCCAAATGCCCCGAAACTCGTGCTTAGCCTTTCCTTCGACGTCTGGGACCTGAAATATGACAAAGTAGCACAACCTGGCGTAAAATGGGCCAAAAATACACGACTACTAGCCGCAAGCGGATAAGAACTAAGGGTGCAAACATGTGCAAACGGATAAGAACTAAGGTTGCCTCCCCACAAGCGCTTCTTTACCGTCTTTTAGCTGGACGCCCATGGTGGATACTCAGCGGGGTGCAGGAACATGTGCCCCCAAGAGCGGATCTACATCGCTCTTGAGGTACAACTTCAGATTGCGGTCATGCACCAGACGGGTGCGACCACCAGCATTAGTCAGCTCGACCTGGCCATCCGGCAAGATGCATGTGAGTGAGTACTCGGATGGCCAGGGTGGTCGTGGTGCAGGAGGTGGAACCAGCTCATAGTGGTCTCCACCTTTCTTACGTGCAGGCTTAGCCACCTGCTGCTTCGGCCGCCACTCCTCTTTGATCCTTTTGTTTGGTGGTGAGGTTGAAGGGAGTGGCGGCGCAGGCGTGAGAGGGGGATCCTGCAAAACGAGATGCACAGGGGGGGTACACGACAGGCTCGTGTACCTGGTGAGAAATAGCATGCATAGGTTTGACAGCAGGCATATCACAATGATCAGGGTCAGCCACAGAAAAAGTAGCCTGTTCATTCCCAGCACGCAAGATCAGTTTACCACTATGCACATCAATAAGTGCCTTGGCGGGTGCAAGAAATGGTCTACCTAGAATCAAAGGCACATCCACATCCTCATTTATATCCAGAACAACGAAATCAACAGGATACGTGAATGCGCCTACTTTAACAAGCAGATCCTCTATGATACCCCTAGGATGCACAATAGAGCGATCAGCTAACTGAATGCTCATCCTAGCAGGGCTAAGTTCACATAGGCCTAGCTTTTTAAACAGATTGTATGGCATGACATTTATGCTAGCACCTAGGTTTGCCAAGGACTTCCCTACATGCATGCTGCCAATATTAAGAGGGATAGTGAAACTCCCTAGGTCTTTGCGCTTTTCGGGCAGCTTGTTCTGCAAGATGGCAGAACACTCCTCACTCAGCATCACTGTCGAAAGATCCCCAAGTGTCTTCTTGTTGCTGAGGAGATCATTCATGAACTTTGCATACTTGGGCATCTTCGACAGTGCTTCCATGAAGGGTATGCTGACATTGAGCTGCTTCAACATTGCCATGAACTTGGCAAACTCAGTCTCCAGCTTATCTTTATGTATTCGAGTGGGGAAGGAAAGCTGGGGTACATGCTCCTTAACTACTGGTTGTGGCTTGGGAGCAGGGGCTTCCTTCTCCACCCACACGTCTACATCATCGGCTGAAAGTGCTGAAGTAGGTAGTGGCTCTTCCTCCCTAGCCTGGGCAGGTACCGCCGATGTGGACTTGCCACTCCTGGTGGTGATGGCATTCAGCTGCTGGTGCGGCTCCCGTGGATTGGGGATGGTTGTGGCAGGTAGAGTTCTCGGGGCCCGGGTATTAATTTGGCGAGCTATGTCACCACCTGGTTTTGTAAATCTTGCAAAATGGCCCCCTGGTTCCTCAGGCCTGCCTCTAGTGAATTTATGTTCTTGTCCACCCTCGTGAAATTCGCCTGGCTGGTAGTCATGAATGCCGCTAGAATGTTTTTCAGCTCCGTCATCTGATTATCTGGAGCCGGAGCTGCTGCTAGCTCGGCATACTGACGCTGAGGCTGCTGCTGAGGAACTAGCTCCTGTCTAGCCTGGAAAGGCTGCCTCTGCTGAAAACCACCTGCTGGTGCTGGGAAACCAGGTGGCTTAGTGGTGTTGCTCTTCCAAGCGAAGTTGGGATGCTGGCGCCACCCCTCATTGTATGTATTGCTGTAGGGGTCAAAACGCCGGGCATTGGCGATGAAGTCCAACTGCTCTTGGGGAGTAGAGCTCCCGCATATCCTGGCAGTCTTCCACCAGATGATTTGAGCCCTCACACCACTGACATTGAGCTACTGGAGGTGTAGTCAAACCTCTGCCCGGAATAAGACTGTTGGGCTGCTTCAATGTCTGCACTAACTCGGCCACCTACTGCTCGAGCCCGGAACTGGGCTCCATGGCGTGCACACCACGATCCAGGGAATTCCTGCCTCTGGTGCTCTGCCCCTAGGAATGATCTCTGGCAGCCAAGGTATTGATCATCTGGTTTAGTTCGGGTGGAGTCTTAGTAAGAATATCCCCTCCTGGGCATAGAGACTCAATCACCCTCTGGCTGTCCGGAGAGAGAGCACTGCAGAAGTTCCACACTGTGAATGCATCACTGAAGCCATGATGGGGACACTGCCAGAAATATCCCATGTACCACTCCCATGCATCACGAAGTGACTCGTCTGGCTCTTGGCGGAAGTGAGTGATCTCCCGCTGGATCTCTGTGGTCTTCGATGCTGGATAGTACCTGTGCACGAACTTGTAGGGAAGATCGTCCCAAGAAGTGATGGACAATGGGGGCTGGGTCTCCAACCACCTCTTAGCATTCCCTGCCAGAGAATGGGGGAAGAGGTGAAGGCGGATTGCGTCATCAGGGACACCGTTTAGCTTGAACCCGTTCGTAAGCTGTAGAAAACGGGAAAGATGCACCCTTGCCTCCTCATCCTTCAAGCCATGGAACTGGATAGAGGATGTAATGAGTTGAATCCAGCATGGCTTGATCTCGAAGTTGTTCGCTGGAATAGGCGGCTAGAGGATGACCGGGCGGATGTCAGCAATCCATGGAGTGTAGTAGTACTCCAAGGTGGGACCTGACGGCGGTGGATGATGATGAACCCCATCTACCTGGGGTATGGGGTTGTTCCCCAAGATCAGATTCGCCGGGGAACCTAGTGAGGATTCCCCTGGTGTGGATTGTGATCTCCTTCCATCTCGTACTCGTCCTCGGACTCGCTGCTCAAATGGCCGTCTATGCGCTCTTCCGTAGCCAGTCTAGCTCGCTATTCTGTCCTAAGTTGGCGACAGGTGCATTCAAGCTCCGGATCCAACGACAGTAAACCTCCTGACTGGCTACGGGTCATGCACTACCTGCACACAGTCAAGCAGCAAACCCGTGAAGGCACAAGTGGGACAAAGCAAACAATTCGAAAAGAAAAGCTAAATTAACAGAATTCACGTTTCTTCAACAACCTAGCCGTCCGCGGAAACGGCGCCAAAAACTTGACTCACTCCTACTGTCACTCTAGAAAATGGCCAAGTGTAACCACTTTCTAAAGCGTAGTATAGCGGGTTTGGGTTTTAATGTCAACCCGGGTCCTAGATGTGATGACTACTCAACGAATTTTTATTATTTAGCGGTGACACTTTAGTGCAGGTTCAAACAAGCAAACAAGTAAAGCAAGCAAGAAGGTTGTTTCAAGTTGAGAGAGGTCACCCGGATATGAATCCTTCTAGACTGCAGTTAAGCCGGATTGCAATTTACCAAGTTCAGTTTCTATGATAGTTATACTACGGGAGGTTCTTAAACAGTCTGAAGTCTTGACTAAAGGTCTCCAGACCCTCTCAATCCGAGTCCCCAGCGGGCGACTAACCTCCACCGGAGTAAACAGATTGAGGCCCTAACGAACCAAACCTCCACTACCGAAGTAAATTCGGTACAGAATAGTGAATTGGCTCCTCGACTAAAGTCACCAATTCACTACCTTCAATTAAGGGTGCTCTATCAACCTAGGCAATTATTCTCTTTCTAGGTTAAAGCAGAAACAACAGGAATTTGATCAGGATTCATGCCATTCAATCATTCAAACCTCAATTGAATATAATCAAATCATAGAATCTGTACTCGGGTTCATACAATCAGACCTAACCCACAAATCTAGGGTTCTCCATACCCAGATGAATAAGAAAACTACTCCATAGAGAGAGATGGAAAATCTAGTTTAGATGCGGAAACCATAATGTGAAGGATGATAATCTGCTTCTAGCGCTCAATCGGATCTTCTCCAAGATCAAGCCGGGCTCCAATGGTGATGAAGATCAAGCTAGGGCACTTGGGAACTCTGGTTCGTCACTTTCTCTCTCTAGGAATCGCTCTGTCTCTCTAAAACTCGGAACCCCTTTTCCTTTGGCTCAAATCTGCCTAAAAGGCCGACCTTGAGAAAAACTCGGTCGAGGGCACGACCGTGCTTTGGTTTTGCCCCGTGTTAAAAACACGCCCGCGTCGTCCAAAACACGGTCGTGCCTAAATATGGACACAGCCGTGTTTTGCTTTAGGCCAGCCCGTGTTTTGCTTTTCCATCAGGTCAGCTCTCGGCAATAAAAACACCGGCGTGCTTGTTTGTGTACGTGACCGTGTTTTGGTTTAGGCCAGCCCGTGCTTTGGCCCCAGCTCCACCGAATGACTTCCAAATTCCCCGAAACTCATGCTTAGCCTTTCCTTCGACGTCTGGGACCTGAAATATGACAAAGCAGCACAACCCGACGTAAAATGGGCAAAAAATACACGACTACTAGCCGCAAACGGATAAGAACTAAGGGTGCAAACATGTGCAAATACATCATTATCAATAATCGATTGAAGTGTTTTGATTGAGTCAATTGAAGTCTGATCATCTTTTATTGATTTCTGCTGCAACCTGAGATAGATAGAATCTGATTAGGTTGTTAGAGCTTCTTCAATCGGTAGTAGTGAATCGATTATACGAGAGTTAGTCGATTCACTGCTTTGTACAGGAATCTAATTCCAGTAGTGGAGTTCTGTGTTCATTGCCTCAGCATTCTATCCCGGTGAAGACTAGTCGTCTGCCGGGTAGTTTGACTGAGAGGGCTTGGTCAGCTTAAGAGATTCCAAGCTACTGTCGGATCTTCCGCAGTATAATCAACAGTAAAGCAACCAAAAGTAATTACAGCTTAGACCTAACTAAGGAGCTAGGGGGAATCATTCTCGAGTGACTCTTCCTTTGCTTTAGAAAACCGAACCATTTCCTGCTTTCTTACTGCTTTTACTTAAATCAATAATCACTTAACTTAGTTTGCTAGATAACAGATATACACGGAGTAGGCAGTAGATCTAGACCCCGGGTTGACAATTAGAGCTTGCCTGTTACTGCATTTCCGGACTGCGATTACACTTGGTCGAAGTTTGGTGTTGTGTTTTAGCGTGTCAAGTTTTTGGCGCCGTTGCCGGGGACCTCTAGGTTATTGTAGAAACGTGAAAGTCTGTTACTTTAGTTTCTTTTCTTTTCTTTTCCACCCTTGCTTTTCACTTGGGTGTTATGTTTTTGTTGGTGCAGATCTGAAACATGGATCCTCATGGCTGCTCCAACCATTGGGGGTATCAACCACCATCTGTGTGGTATTACCCCGAGACTTCCTGGAGCAACCAAGGAGGAGAAGACTATGGATTTGGATGTCAGTACCAACCCCCCTACTACGGAGAACAACTAAACCCTTGGGAAACTCAAGAACAATATCCTTTTCAAGAAGAGTTCCTGCCACAACCAGAGGGGCCATCTGAGTTAAATTTATCCATGGAGGCCTTCACGGGCCACTCTGCAAAGCCATGCTACACTTCACTAGAAGATCCGAACAAACAATTAAGGCTTCTCGTGGAGTAGTTTGCTCGAGATACTGAGAGATCATGCTCCAAGATGGATCTTCAAATCCAAGCCCTTGCCCCTTCCGATCCCTCATTTCTCCATGAAATGGAGGAAACTGTTCAGTGCTCAGCGAAGCAAACAGAGTGGGTGGAGAAAGTTTGCTCACATCCTGCTCAAGATCACCTTTCTGCTACCACGCTAGAAGAGGTGGAGGATGACAAAGGATACGGGGACGTTGAGGAGCATACAGAAGTTATCACAGAGAACTCCCATGATAATCATGATCAGGAAAGTCCTCTGGTTGTAGATCACACCTTTCCTCATTTCTGCTCTAACATGGTGGGCCCGAGCGAGGAGATGCAAGATGATCTCATTGAAGAAATTACATGGCGACTTGCTCTCCAATTTGTGCTAGAAGAAGAAGAGCGAGAAAGGGTGAGGGAAGAATTTGTGGAGGACGAGGAAGAAAGCAAAGAAGAGGAAGTTCTTGATCTTTTCCAAGGGGAGAAATCACATTCTGATGAAGGAAGGGGGGGGGGGGGGTTAAAGAAGCATGTGGTGTCCAGGCTGAGGATGAAGTTGAGGTGGAAGAGGCATGCACCGGCCATGAGTTACATATGATATCTCCACCAAACTTCGAGGAGCTGCTTGGCAAGGACCCATTTGCAGTGTCTCTTTGCTAGACCAAGATCAAATCAACATCGATCCCTCTTGGTGGATGCGATGGTGGTCAATCGAATATATCTTATCTGGTTTGGGGCAATGAGACAAGAGCAGACGCGAAGGAGAGGTCTCGAGAGTGGAGACTTCATCTTCATCAAGGCCACGAGCCATCTTCATCACCTATCACATCACATGCTCGTGACTTGAGACTCCACATCATCGACGAGAACCTCAACTTCAAGGAGGTTTTGGGGTGGACCGAAAATTAGGAGCCACCGTCCAGCTTAGATGTAAAAGAAGCGCTTGTGGGGAGGCAACCCCACCAAGGTTTGTTTTTCTGTCTTTTTTTCCGGCTTGTCCACTTGGAACTATGGTTTCTATCACCCAGTGTGTTTTGCTGATGCTAGCCCCACTGACTGGTCCACTTTCAGTCCCCCGACAGTCTTTCCTTCCGGTAACATCGTTCCCCTTATCTCTCCCTCTGCTCCATTGAGGGCAATGTCGTGTTTTAAGTGTGTGTGTGGGGGGGGGGGGGGCTTTGTATCGGTTGAAATCTATATATGTGTGCTTGGAGCCTAGTCCGCTGTCCAAATCTCGAGATTTGAGGGCTCCAAGTACTGAGGTTTGCATGATTATATTGGCACTGTGGATTTGATTGGTGAATCGAATGGCTTTCGAATTATTGCATGACAACTTGATTGTAACTAGAACAACCTATGATGATGGCTGAGATGTGCAGTAGAATTGTGTAGGGGTTTAGCTTTTTTTGGACAGTTTGCTTACCAACTGTGACTTGGATTGATCACTTACTCTTGATAGTCGTTTATGCATCTAGTTCAGGGAATCATAATGAGAGATAGGGCATATAGGTATCCATGTGAGATTTGAGCCTGCTCGTTTCTTTCTTGTGCGATAGTCCCCTCTTCCATGATGTGTAGCATTCACGTTGTCACTAGCTAAGATGATTGAGGCATAGGATTAGCCCACGACCAAATTGACTATCCTGGTGTGTCATACCCCCTAGTCAGCCCTTTGAGCCGTGTACTTTTCTTCCTTTCGGTCTACAATGGAAAATCACCCTTTTGCATCTTTTAGAAGGTTCCACAGAGTGGTTTTTGCATGTTCTCTGGTGTTTCTGCTAAATATAATGTGAGGGTTGGAGGTAGTTCTTAAAAGAAAAGTTGGGCATGTGTTTGAAAAATGTGCATAGGTGGTGGTTCTCTCAAGAAATGAAAAAAAAAAGAAAAAAAAAATAATGAAAGCAAAAGAGAGCCACCACCACAAAATCTGAATAGTGCCCATTAAGTAGTGTTTCTTAGCAGCCTGGCTTGGAAATACTAATATTTATGTGACCTCGTTCGCTCTTGTGCTCTAAAGAATTTGAGTAATGCAGAATGGCAGAAAGAAAGTAAGTGGTTTGATTGACTGTGATTGTGTTGGGTTGGGAAATGTGGAACCTTGTGCTATGAATACTTACACCACCTAAAAGGCCTTTTCCTCATGTCCTTCACGTTGTCACTAGCTAAGATGATGGAGGCATAGGATTAGCCCACGACCAAATTGATTGTCCTGGTGTGTCATACCCCCTAGTCAGCCCTTTGAGCCGTGTACTTTTCTTCCTTTCGGTCTACAATGGAAAATCACCCTTTTGCATCTTTTAGAAGGTTCCACAGAGTGGTTTTTGCATGTTCTCTGGTGTTTCTGCTAAATATAATGTGGGGTTGGAGGTAGTTCTTAAAAAAAAATTTGGGCATGTGTTTGAAAAATGTGCATAGGTGGTGGTTCTCTCAAGAAATGAAAAAAAAAGAAAAAAAATAATGAAAGCAAAAGAGAGCCACCACCACAAAATCTGAATAGTGCCCATTAAGTAGTGTTTCTTAGCAGCCTGGCTTGGAAATACTAACATTTATGTGACCTCGTTCGCTCTTGTGCTCTAAAGAATTTGAGTAATGCAGAATGGCAGAAAGAAAGTAAGTGGTTTGATTGACTGTGATTGTGTTGGGTTGGGAAATGTGGAACCTTGTGCTATGAATACTTACACCACCTAAAAGGCCTTTTCCTCATGTCCAAGACCCTAGCCAGTCATCTGAACCTGTGTCTAAGACCTCCGGATTAGTTAGTGGTGACACCCCATATGTGAACTCTAACATTTAGAGGCTGCCTTCATGTGAAGAGATGTTAGGGATTGAGAGAATAAGCATGCACATTTTTCGCATCAAATTTTCCTGACCCCACTAGTCCAGAGTGAGCGATTTCTCATATTCTCTATAATCTTTTACCCCGGTGAGGACCTAGATTGCTCGGTCTCAATTCTGATATCTTGAGTTTTGTGCATGAGGTGACTGTCTTGGTCAAGTTGTTGAGTCAAGTCTATGTTGATTAGTGAACAGAAAGGATTCCTCTTCCTTTAACCGATTTTGCTGCACTCGAATGTCCTCTGTGGTGGTTGTCTAGGTTGTTGTTGAGTTGTCCATATCGCAATGATCAAAAGCCAGTATGATTCACGTGTTCTGTGCCTATATGAATTGTCCCCAATGTTGGTATGATTGAAATATGCTGAGCTTACCTCGTAGTTGACTTGGTTTGCTTGGGGACAAGCAAACGGTTAAGTGTGGGGGAATTTGATGACTTGATATATACACATGTTTTTGTCCACCATTCTTGTACTGTTTGAGTCTTATTTCTCGTGTTTTAGGCCGATTTCACGCTAGGTTGTTCTTGTTTGTGATATTTCATATCCTAGTACGTGAATGAAGGTTTGGGAACAAGTTCTGGGTCGATTGGACGAAGATTGGACGTTTGGCGAGAAGCAGGGAAAGCCACACGGGCACGCCTAAAATCTCACATGGCCGTGTGACTTGGCTGTGTGGCACCATTTTACACGGGCAAGCCACACTGGCCGTGTAGGGGACCCCTTGTGGCCGTGTGGAAAGTCCAGGGAGCTCACACGCGTAGCCTGGAAATCCACACGGCCGTGTGGTTTTGGCCGTGTAGCGTACCTGAAGCCACTTAAGTGAAACGCAGCGTTTTGCACACTCACACGGGCGGTTGGGAAAGCCACACGGCCGTGTGGCCTGCCCGTGTGGTGGGGAATTTTCGGGTCTTAACCCAAATTCGAGCCAAAAGAGAGAGAATCTACTTTTTGGAGCAAAAACAGAGCCCTAGAGAGAGAAAGTGTGAAGAACACATCCTAAAAGTGATTTTGGAGCTGGGTTTCATCAATCGAGCTTGGAGATCATCATAGGAGTGAAGATTGACATCCCAGAGCAGATTCTTCCCATTGTTATGAGTATGACTGCTTTGTATTCTGTTTCCCTCTCTCTCTCTATGGAGTAGAACTCTCTCTCACTTGGGTATGAAGAACCCTAGTTCCATGTGGTAGGAATCTTGATTGTAATTCCGTTTGGATTGTGATATTGCTTGATTATAATCGATTGAAGTGTTTTGATTGAGTCAATTGAAGTCTGATCATCTTTTCTTGATTTCTGCTGCAACCTGAGATAGATAGAATCTGATTAGGTTGTTAGAGCTTCTTCAATAGGTAGTAGTGAATCGATTATACGAGAGTTAGTCGATTCACTGCTTTGTACATGAATCTAATTCCAGTAGTGGAGTTCTGTGTTCATTGCCTCAGCATTCTATCCCGGTGAAGACTAGTCGTCTGCCGGGTAGTTTGACTGAGAGGGCTTGGTCAGCTTAAGAGATTCCAAGCTACTGTCGGATCTTCCGCAGTATAATCAGCAGTAAAGCAACCAAAAGTAATTACAACTGAGACCTAACTAAGGAGCTAGGGGGACTCATTCTCGAGTGACTCTTCCTTTGCTTTAGAAAACCGAACCATTTCATGCTTTCTTACTGCTTTTACTTAAATCAACAATCACTTAACTTAGTTTGCTAGATAACATATATACACGGAGTAGGCAGTAGATCTAGACCTCGGGTTAACAATTAGAGCTTGCATGTTACTCCATTTTCGGACTACGATTACACTTGGTCGCAGTTTGGTGTTGTGTTTTAGCGTGTCACCTACCATCATCGCCCTTGCGTTGTTTCCTTCCTGGCTGCCTAGTAAATGAGGGGTTGCGCTATCCTCCCCCAGACGATTACCTTTGTCTCACGTGCGCCTCTCGCGGTTTGCCTTAATTGCCTCTGTCGATTCCACTCCCGCGATTCTTCACCCTGCCTATGGTATTTCGATCACATCTGGTACATCTGGCAACTTTGGTTGCGTCTGGGTACATTTGGCAACTTTGGTTGCGTCTGGTACATATGGTATTTGACAAAGAATTCAAGTCAAGGTGGATATTGTTAGAATATGACTTGAATTTGATTTGGGTTTGTTTTGTGTTTTGGGTCTATTTTGTTTGGGTTTGTGTTTGGGCTTTGTTTGACCTTTTCCTTGTATGTTTGGGAAAAGGTGTCTAGTTTTCTGTTTGGGATTAGGAGAAGAGTTCTATAAATACTCTTTATCACCCTAGTCTGTAGTAATTAAGGTCAGTCAGGTTAGTTTGTTTGGTTTGTCCGTTTGGAATTTGGTTTGTAACCTGTACTCTCCTCAAATTAGTGAAATTTCTCCCCTGCCTGTGGATTAGCTAGCACACATTGTGTTAGTGAACCACGTTAAATTTGTGTTCGTTCGTGTTGGTTTGGATTATCGATTGCACGCTTCTGTTCTGATAAGCGCCTTGCTTACATAATAGACAGGATGATCCGAGCCACTTCCATCTCTTCGTATCAAGACTGAGCTGACCGCTTGGTCTGAGACCGCCAAGTAAAGGTATAGAGGCTCCCCTTGTCGCAGGGCACTTAGCACAAGAGGTGAAGCTAGTTGTTCTATCAACTGGAAGAAAGCTTTGTCACACTCCACACTCCATTGGGAATAGGATGCTGATATTTTCAACATCTGGAAGAAGGGGGAGCATTTGTCTGTTGCCCTTGGGATGAAACGGCTTAGGGAAGCCATTTTGCCATTGAACGCCTGAATTTCCTTGACAGTCTTTGGCGGTCTTAGGTTAGTTATGGCTTCTATCTGCTTTGGGTTTGCCTCTATTCCCCTGCTGGTGATCATGAACCCCAAGAATTTTCCCGATTTTGTGCCAAACACGCACTTGAGCGGGTTTAGCCGCAAGCGCTCCCTTCTTAGGCTCTCGAATGTTTCTTTCAGGTCCTTCAGGTGATCCTCCTCCTTCTTGCTCTTGACCAAGATATCATCCACGTATGCTTCACATTTTTTCCCAACTGGCTTTTGAAGATCGCGTCTATCATTCTCTGATACTTTGCTCTTGCATTTTTTAGACCAAACGACATAACGGTGTAGCAGAAATTTCCCATGTGGGTCATAAAGGTGGTCTTCTCTTCATCTTCTTCGGATAGGAGGATCTGATGATACCCTGAGAACATGTCCAAGAAGATTAGACTTTCATGATTGGCGGTTGCATCTATGAGCTGATCTATTCTCGGTAGAGGGTATGCGTCCTTGGGGCAGGCCGCATTAAGATTTGTGAAATCTATACACATTCGCCATAGTCTGGATGCCTTGTGGACGAAGACTGGGTTTGACAGCCAGGTTGGATACTTGACCTCCCTTATGAAACCAGCTTTGAGCAACCGCCTTACTTCCTCTTCCAATGCCATTTGCTTTTCGAGGAAAGCGTTCCTCCTTCTCTGCTGAATGGGCTTTGATTTGCTTAATGTTCGGCGAGCTCCCTGGAGACACCCGACATGTCCTCAGAGGTCCATGCAAATAAATCTTTGTACTCTTTGAGGAGCGCCAAGAGCTCTCGCGCTTTTTCCTCCGTGAGGTGGGAAGAGATCCTCGCCTTTTTTCCAGGCTCCTCGTCGTCGAGTATCACCTCCGCTTCTTCTTCGACCGCCTCCGGACAATAATGCCCCTCTCAGGTGTCTACTAGGTCCACCTCCAAGCTCTCAATCGTCGCTTGGTAACACTCCTTCGCTTGTTCGGTATTTCCTCTAACGCATCCCACTCTTCCCCCTGCTGGGAATTTAAGCATCTGATGGCAAGTTGACGGGATCGCGGATAATAGTGATAGGAAACCGCGTCCTAGGATTGCGTTGTATGCCGATGGGCAATCTGCCATGTGGAAATCCATGGAGCGGGTTTTCGTTACGTCTGCTTCTCCAATTGTTACTTGCAAGGTAATTAAACCCAGCACTCGAATCTTCGACCCCGAGAACCCCACTAGGCTCGTCGCCGAAGGCTTGAGATCTTGCATGCTCATCTTCATAATTTTAAGTGTGGAGTAGAACAACATGTCTGCTGAGCTTCCGTTATCTACTAACGCCCTTGACACGCTACGACCAAAAATACCAAACTGCGACCAAGTGTAATCACAGTCCAGGAATGCAGTAAAGTGGCAAGCTCTAATTATCAACCCAGGGTCTAGATCTACTGCCTACTCCGTGAATATCTATTATCTAGCCAACTAAGTTGATTGATTGTGGTTTTAACTAAAAGCAGTAAGAAAGCAGGAATTGATTCGGTTTTCTAAAGCAAAGGAAAAGTCACTCGGGAATGAGTCCCCCTAGCTCCTTAGTTAGGTCTCAGTTGCAATTACCCTGGGTTGATTTACTGTTGATTAAACTGCAGAAGATCCGACAGTAGCTTGGAATCTCTTAAGCTGACCCAGCCCTCTCAGTCTAACTACCCGGCAGACGACTAGTCTTCACCAGGATAGAAAGCTGAAGCAATAAGCACAGAACTCCACTACTGGAATTGGATTCCAGTACAAAGCAGTAGACTGACTAACTCTCGTATAACCAATCTACTACTACCGAATGATGAAGCTCTAACAACCTAATCAGATTCTATCTATCTCAGGTTGTAGCAGAAATCAAGAAAAGCTGATCAGACTTCAATCAATTCAATGAATCATGCATCATTCAATTAAAACCAAACAATATAACAATCCCAAGTCATTACAATCATGATCCCTAACACATGGAACTAGGGTTCTTCATACCCAAGTGAGAGAGGGTTCTACTCCATAGAGAGAACAACCTAGCGTGAAATCAACCTAAAACACGAGAATCAACATCTCAAACGGTGTAAGATTAGGAGTAAAAACATGTGCACTTAACGGTCTATCAAACTCCCCCACACTTAACCGTTTGCTTGTCCCCAAGAAAACCAAGTCAGACACAAGGTAAGCTCACATATTTCAATCATACCAACATTGGGGACAAATCATATAGGCACAGAACACGTGAATCATACTGGCTTTCAAACGTCAACACATGAACAACTTCAATAGCAACCTGGACAACCACAACAGAGGACATTTGAGTGCAGCAAAATCGAGTAAAGGAGGAGTCTCCCTTCTGTTCATCAACCAACATAGACTTGACTTAACCACTTACTCAAGACAGTCACCTCATGCACAAAACTCAAGATATCAGAATAGAGACCGAGCAATCTAGGTCCTCACCGGGGTACAAGAGTATAGAGAATATGATAAAATGAATCGCTCACTCTCGACCAGTGGGGTCAGGACAATTTGATGCGAAAAACGCGCATGCTTATTCTCTCAATCCCTAACATCTCTTCACCATGACGGCAACCTCTAAGTGTTAGAGCTCACATAAATGGGTGTCATCACTAACTAATCCGGAGGTCTTAGACACAGGTTCAAATGACTGGCTAGGGTCTAGGACATGGGGAAAAGGCCTTTTAGGTGGTGGAAGTATTCATAGCACAAGGTTCCACATTTCCAAACCCAACAAACTCACAGTCAATCAAACCACTTACTTTCTTTATGCCATTCTGCATTACTCAAATTCTTTAGAGCACAAGAGCGAAGGAGGTCACATAAATGTTAGTATTTCCAACCCAGACTGCTAAGAAACACTACTTAATGGGCACTATTCATATTTTTGGTGGTGGCTCTCTTTTGCTTTCATTCATTTTTTTTTCTTTCCTTTTTTTTCATTTCTTGAGAGAACCACCACCTATTCACATTTTTCAAACACATGCTCAACTTTTTAAGAACTACCTCCAACCCTCACATTATATTTAGCATAAACAGCAGAGAACATGTAAAAACCACTCTGTGGAACCTTCTAAGAGATGCAAAATGGTTATTTTTCATTGTAGACCGAAAGAAAGGATAACACACGGCTCAAAGGGGCTGACTAGGGGGTATGACACACCAGGAGAGTCAATTTGGTCGTGGGCTAATCCTATGCCTCCATCATCTTAGCTAATGACAACGTGAATGCTACACATCATGGAAGAGGGAACTATCGCACAAGAAAGAAACGAGCAGGCTCAAATCTCACATGGCTACCTATATGCTCTATCTCTCATTCTGATCCCTTGAACTAGATGCATAAACGACTATCAAGAAAAAGTTATCCATCCAAGTCACAGTTGGTAAGCAAACAGTTGAAAAACTGGACTCTTACACAATTCTACTGCACGTCTCAGTCATCATTATTGGTCGTCCTATTCACAATCCAGTTGTCATGCATTAATTCAAAAGCCATTCGATTCACCAATTAAACCCACAGTGCCAATATGATCATGCAAACATCTGTACTTGGAGCCCTCAAATCTCGACATTTGGATAGTGGACTAGGCTCCAAGCACACAGACTCATCTAGCAGTCAACAGTAGATAAAAACCCCCACACTTAAGCATGACATTGCCCTCAATGGAGAAGAGGGAAAAATAAGGGGAACGATGTTACCGGATTGAAATACTGCCGGGAGACTGAAAGTGGACCAGTTAGCGGGGAACATATGGAACGAACGGACAGTTCTGCACGAAGGGAATAACAAGAACACACTAGCACACTGTGCGTTAGGGATCAGATTTGGCCCAGATGGCCACACAATAGAAAATCCACAAAAGAAAACCAAAAGTACAAAAACAAACTACAGACGCAATTCAAGCTCCTCAAACACATGGAGCAAACATAAAAAGTCTAAAACAAAACACACTATGAGGGGCGACGAGTACAGACTACTCATTTCCAAGGTTGTCGAAGTCTATGTCGTCCATAAAGGCGTCATCTCCGGCGGCCGGGGGTGGAGGGGAGAGTCCTCCTAAGGAGTCCTCTAGAATGGCTGCTAGAACCAGCTGCTCGCCCGGTATCAGCTGGAGCAGGTGCTGCTGGACCTCCTGCATACGCCGAGAGCGGGCCTTCTCCCGCTCGATGTGAGCCAGAGTCACCCCCTGCTGGGTCTCCATGTGGTCCAGTCGCTCATTATATGTAGCCATCCGGGACTGATACTCGGCCTGGTGAGCCGAGTATTGCTGCTGAAACTGGAGTTGATGGTCGAGGATTTGCTGATTCTGGATGCTCAACTGTTGGAACTGGTGAGCGAAGTAGTCCTGGGATGGGAAGGTGGAACTGCTACCCCTGTACTCGAAAGTGGTCGGCCGGGGGGCATCAGCCTCATCCAAGTCCTTGGGATGGATATCCTCATCCTCAGGAGCATCAGGCTGCCCCTCCTCTGGGATCTGAGGTTCAGGAAACCCCGCGATCCACTTGACTCCTCGGTCAACTCACAGCAGGTGCATACTCTTGATCGTGTCCTCGCCGAAAGCACTAGTGCCCCTTGCTCTGTGCACCCTTGCAGGGAAATTTGGAAGTAGGTGGCCAGGCGGGTGATGAGGGGAGCGCAGTGGCTCTTCAGTTCTGAAGCACTCTTGGCAAAGGTTCTGGCTACCACAGAACCCAGGTTGAGAAGATGGTCCGCCTGGCGGATGGACTGGATGAAATACAGGCTCTCCTGGTGATGGTGATGGCACTCTCCCCGACTGGAGTGTAGGACTTCGCCAGCAAGTGGTGGAGAATGCGGTTATCGAGCTGCAGGGTGCTGACCTTCGTCCACCCTACAACGAAGGGACGCTGGTCGGGCTGAGCTAGGCGGGTGTACACGTCTTGAAGTTCACCCCCACCGGATCGTTGAGCTCGGTGACGTATTCCCTGTCATCGTCTAGGCCGAGCTCGAGAGCGGTCGCCAAGTCGTGGTAGCTCATGGAGCGGGGCACACCGCCGAGCCGGAACTTGACGGCTTCACCGTCTGCCCAATCCTCTGTCTCCTCGTGCTTGAAGGTCGTATAGAACTCCAGCACGAGCTCATGGTAAACTTTCTCGGGAATGGATAGCAAACGGCGCCAAGGGCGGTTGGTGACAATGGCGGAGAAGTGGTCGTAGCAGTTCAGCTTCTCAAACTCCCGCCTGGACCAGCAATGATGCTGCCCAAACGAGCAGGCCAGTATGCGCTTAAAACGCTCCTGGTGCGGGGCCCTCTTCAAATCCCTGATAAACGGGTGCTTGAGGTCGGGTTTCGTCATGGTCCTGCAAAAGAACAACCCAAAGTGGAGCCAAAAGAGTCATAGAAAAGGTTAATCACACCCCCACACTTGAGAACATAAAACAACCGAACCATGGTTTCATCCATAGTTTGGGGGTCAATAACTCGATCAAACAAGCATAATCTGGGTGGGGGTGCACATCCACAATGTAGTAGGCAACTTAAGGTTCACATCCATAGAAAATACACCATCAAAGCACATCATTAAGGGCCCCAACCGGCTCCCACAAAATGGTATGAAAAACAGGCATTTCATCGAACACCTTGTGTGCAGTATTAAGTTAAGCATAAAATTGACAAATTCATAGCACACAAGGGCTCAATCAAGCAAGGGGGACATTGCCCAACATCATTCACACATAAACCAAGCCTTCCCCTCAATCAATTGCACAAAATTCACTCATGGCAAAGTGGTTCTCTAAACATACACCCTAACACCCAATTCTCCACAATTCACAAAGTAAAGGGCAAAATCAAACCTGGAGACACAAGTAGAGGTGTAGGGGATGATGAGGGGAAGGCAATGGGAGCGACGAAAATCCCAAAATCTGCCCGGAAAGTGCTCGTCGGAGCCTCGCCGGAGTTTCACCGGAAATCGCCTCAGGTGACTCAAAATCGGTCCAAATCGCCTCAAAATCGAGGGAGAGGCCGAAAATGGGGAGGAAAGGCTGGGTGTGGTGCTGGTTTGGTGAAAAGTTGACCAAAGATGGCCGGAAAATCCTCAAAGAGGCGAAAAATCGCGGTTTTCATGCGAGGGGGAGAGGATTCCGGCGAGGGGACTTGGGTTTTCTGGCCACGCGGCCGTGTTGGCCAAATATATAGGCGCTGGCTCGGCAACATGGGCACGCTCACACGGCCGTGTGAGGTGCAATAGCGCCCGTGTGGGTCGACACGGCCTGGCCAAGGATTTCCACACGGCCGCGTGAAATGAAAAATTGGTCGTGTGGAAATTCCCGAGCCTTCACACGGCCGAGGGCCAAACCCACACGACCATGTGAGGGACCCCTCCTGCCCGTGTGAAATGTCCAGGGCTTCCACACGGCCAAAACCCAAACTCACACGGCCGTGTGAGTTTTAGGACTGGCCGTGTGGGCTGCCAGAACCCCGAATTTGACCTGTTTTCACTCAAAATCGACATTGGACTCTTGGACAACACCTCAAGACTCAAAAACACAAAAAATCAAAAGGAAAAAGCTAAGAAAATGCAAACCTAGGTGGGGTTGCCTCCCTACAAGCGTTTTTTTACCGTCTTTTAGCTGGACGCCAGTAGAGGAACTAAGGGTCCTCGAGCTTGATCAGCCAGCTCTGCGCGCTCGACAGCACCTCCCAAGTACAACTTTAGGAGGCGGCCATTCACCTTGAATGGCTCGGTTTGAGCATTGCTGATCTCCACCGCACCGTGCGGGAAAACTTGGATGACCGTGAAGGGTCCCGACCACCTCGAACGTAGCTTGCCCGGGAAGAGTTTCAGGCGTGCATTGAAGAGCAGAACACGGTCACCTACGTGAAACTCCTTCAGGCCCCTCAACCGAGCGTCGTGGAGACGCTTGGTTCTCTCTTTGTAGAGCAGGGTGTTCTCGTAGGCGTGGTAACGCCATTCCTCCAACTCCAGCAGCTGCAATTTACGTTCAGAACCTGCAACACTCAAATCCAGGTTTAGCAGCTTAATGGCCCAGAAGTCCTTGTGCTTTAGCTCTACCGGCAAATGACACGCCTTCCCATAGACAAGCCTATAGGGAGAAGTGCCAATCGGGTTTTTATAGGCCGTCCTGTATGCCCAAAGAGCATCATCGAGCTTGGTGGACCAATCCTTGCGGGACTGATCCACCGTCTTTTCAATGATTCGTTTAAGCTCCCAGTTCGTTAGCTCGGCTTGCCCATTTGACTGGGGATGGTAAGCCACCGACACCTGATGCTTAACACCATAGCGAGAGAGGAGTTTAGTGAATTGCCCTTGAAAATGGGTTCCTCTATCACTAATGATGGCGCGGGGTGTCCCGAACGGGGAGCTTCAGAATTGAGCAGACCCGTCGTGCATCATTGGTGGGCATGGCTTGAGCTTCTGCCCACCTCGAGACGTATTCCACTGCAACCAGATGTATAGATTGCCAAAAGATGGAGGGAATGGGCCCATGAAATTGATACCCCAAACATAAAAAATTTCACAAATGACAGAAATATGTTGAGGCATCTCATCCCGGGTAGAAATGTTACCTGACCTTTGGCAGCGGTTGCACTGTCGTGCGAAGGTGTTCGCATCCTTGAAGAGCGAGGGCCAATAGAAGCCCGACTGTAGCACCTTCCACGCCATGCGGTTTCCTCCATGGTGACCTCCAGTAGGTCCCTCGTGGCATTGAGACAGAATGGCTCCCATCTCGTGCTCCATGACATAGCGCCGGATCACGCCATCTGCTCTGATCCTGAAGAGGTAAGGATCCTCCCAGAAGTAATGCTTCAGGTCGGAGAAGAACTTGCGCTTTGCATGAATGGCCATCCCCTTAGGTAGCTACTTGCCCACCAGATAATTGGCAAAGTCAGAATACCAAGGTACCACGCTGTCCACCAATGTCATCGCCAACAATTTCTCAACCGGGAAGGAGTCATCGATCTCTTCCACGAAGTTGTCCACCGGAGGGGCTTCCAACCGTGAAAGATGATATGCAACAACATTCTCGGCTCCCTTCTTGTCCCGGATTTCGATATCAAATTCCTGTAGGAGCAGGATCCAGCGGATGAGCCTAGGCTTTGCATAAGCCTTGCTCATCAGGTAGCGAATCGCCGAGTGGTCAGTGTAGACCACCACATGGGAGAGAACCAGATAGGGTCGGAACTTATCAAATGCATACACCACAGCGAGGAGTTCCTTCTCGGTGGTGGTGTAGTTCTCCTGTGCATCGTTCAAGGTCTTGGACGCGTAGTAGATGGGTTGGAAGTGCTTCTCGCGTCTCTGCCCAGAACTGCTCCAACTGCATAGTCACTCACATCGCACATCAGCTCAAAAGGGAGAGACCAGTCAGGAGTCACCATGATAGGTGCATGGGTAAGCTTCTCCTTCAGAGTCTCGAATGCAGCTGTGCACTCAGGAGTGAACTGGAATGGTGCATCCTTCTCTAGCAGCTTGGTCAGAGGCAGGGCAATCTTTGAGAAATCTTTAATGAAGTGCTGGTAGAAACCTGCATGACCCAGAAATCTGCGAATCCCCTTCACAGAAACGGGAGGAGGTAGCTTACTGATCGTCTCAATCTTCGCGCGATCAACCTCAATCCCCTGCTTGGAGATCTTGTGCCCGAGCACAATCCCCTCATGGACCATAAAATGGCACTTCTCCCAGCTGAGTGCCAGATTAGTCTCCTCACACCTCTTCAGAATGAGTTCTAGGTTATGGAGACAATGAGTGAAGGAGTCTCCATAAACCGAGAAGTGATCCATGAAGACTTCCATGATCTCTCCGACCAGTCAGTCAAAGATCGCCATCATGCATCTCTGGAAGGTCGCCGACGCATTACACAGCCGGAATGAAATCCTCCGGTAAGCAAAAGTGCCGAAGGGGCAAGTGAATGTGGTCTTCGCCTGATCCTCTGGTGCAATAGGAATCTAGAAGTACCCAGACATGCCATCCAGGAAGCAATAAAACTCATGACCAGCCAGCCTCTCCAGCATCTGATCAATGAAAGGTAGGGGAAAATGGTCTTTCCTGGTGGCATCGTTCAGGCGCCGGTAATCGATGCAGACTCTCCAGCCGGTCACGGTCCGCATCGGGATCAACTCCTTCTTCTCATTCGGGACCACAGTCATCCCGCCTTTCTTCGGGACCACCTGAGTGGGGCTAACCCACTTACTATCAGATATAGCAAAGATGATCCCTGCACCCATGCGCTTCACAATCTCTGCCCGGACCACTGCCTCCAAGTTAGGAGACAATCTCCGTTGTGGCTGTCGGACTGGCTTAACCTCGTCCCCTATCAGAATTCTATGGGAGCAGAAGGATGGGCTAATGCCTCTGATGTCTGTGATCTTCCATGCCATGGCCCGGTCATACTTCTGCAGCAGCGCCACCAGCCTGCTCTTCTGCTCGGGTGTCAGATCCGAGCTGATAATGACCGGGAGCTTATTCCCCTCCCGGAGAAATGCATATTCCAGGTGAGAGGGGAGGGGCTTAAGCTCCAGCTCTGGTGGCTCCTCCAATGATGTAGCGATCTGAGGCAAGATAGGGATCGGCTTGAATGGTATCTCTCGCCCCTCGATCGTGGCCTCGTCTAGCTCCGCGAGCTGCTCCTCCAGCTGCACGTCCTGTGATGCCTGTTCCCCTAGCAAAAGACAATGCTCAAGGAAATCGTCAGTACCCGCAGTTGTGATGGCGAGTGTGGTCTCAAAATCAGCAACAACATCACAGTAGTCTAGATCATCATGGAGCTGAGGGTGTTGCATATTATCAGAAACAGATAGGTGATTTGTTCACCCCCAGCTCGCAAAATCAATTTCCCATCATTCACATCAATGAGCGCCTTGGCGGTAGTGAGAAAAGGTCTACCCAATATTAATGGCACATCCACATCCTCATTTATGTCCAAAATCACAAAATCAACAGAATATGAGAATGGCCCTACTGCGACTATCAAGTCCTCTGCAATGCCCCTAGGATGCACAATGGATCTATCAGCAAGTTGAATGCTCATCCTAGTATCACTGGGTTCACCTAGGCCTAGCTTTTTAAACAGTTTATATGCCATGACATTTATGCTAGCGCCTAAATCCGCCGATGACTTTCCTATATGCAAACTACCAATCATGTAAGGGATAGTAAAACTCCCTGGGTCTTTTCGCTTCTCTGGTAGTTTGTTCCACAGGATGGCAGAACACTCCTTGTTGAGCATCACCGTTGAAAGCTCCCCAAGCTTCCTCTTGTTGGTGAGGAGATCCTTCATGAACTTGGCATACTTGGGCATCTTCGATAATGCCTCCACGAAGGGCATTCTTATGTTGACCTGCTTCAGCATTGCCATGAACTCGGCAAACTCAGTCTCCAGTCGGTCCTTGTGCAACCGAGTAGGAAAGGGAAGCTGCGGTACATACTCCTTCGCCACTGGTTGCGGTTTAGGAGCAGGCACCTCAACCTCCTTCTCCATTTCCTCTTCATTAGTTGGAAGTGCTGAAGCAGGGGTGTCTCTCTCTTGTGCCCAAACAGGTGGATCAGCAGTCACCTTGCCACTCTTGGTGGTAATGGCCTTACAGTGCTCATTTGGGTTCTGCGGATGAGGGATGGTCTGACCAGGTAGAGTACCAGGAGGCCTCTGAGCTACAGCATGGGCAACACTTCCAAGCTGGGTCTGGATATCCCGCAGCACAGCCTGCGTGTTTCTCTGACAAGCTTCTAGCTCCATGAATTTGCCTGAAGCTTTCTCCATGAACTGCTCGATGTTATTGAACTTGTTTGCACTGGAGGTGGCCAGAGAACCCACCAGATCTCGCAGTTCCGCCATCGGGTCACTCTGTGCTGGGGCTACAGGTGCTGCCCCTGTTTGATGAAATGGCCGCACCTGTGACTGAGGTGGAACTGGCCCTTGTCTGGGCGGGTAGAGAGGCTGGGGGCTGCTGTAATTTCCCTTGTCTAGGCTGGTAAGGAGGCCTCTAGAAGCCAGGTGGTCCCTGGGGAACTGGTGGTTTGGAATTTGTCCCACCCCAGGAGAAGTTGGGATGCTGGCGCCACCCCTCGTTGTAAGTGTTGCTGTAGGGGTCGAAGCGCCTGGCATCGCCGATGAAGTCCAGCTGCTCCTGGGGAATAGAAGATTCCCTCATTGCCTGACAATCCTCCACGGTGTGATGAGAACTCTCACACCACTGGCAGAGCATCGCCTGCTGCTGTCCGGTGCCTGCAATTATCCCGGAGCGATCAATGGCTGAAACCAGCTTCGATACCACCTGCACCAAAACAGATGACTGGGTGGCTACAGCATGCACACCCAGTCCAGTTGCTCGTCTCGATCTCCTCGCAGTTCCCCAATCATAGCCCTGCTCTGCCATTTCTTCAAAAAGTAGATTCAGCTCTGGCGTGTTTTGGTGAGCATATTCCCGCCATAGACCGAGTCAATCAGCTGCTTGTCTTCCGGGAAGAGGGCATGGTAGAAGGTTCCCACCTTGAAGGCGTCAGTAAAGCCATGATTGAGACACTTGAGGAAGAGACTGGTGTATCTCTCCCAAGCATCTCGGATGGTCTCATCTTCGTCCTGAGCAAAGTGGGTAATTTGCTTCTGTAGGTCCGCCGTCTTGGACGGGGGATGGTAGCGAGTGAGAAACTTGTCCGCCAGGTTGGCGAACGTGGTGATAGAGCCTGGAGGTCGAGTGTCTAGCCACTCCTTGGTCTGCCCCTCCAGGGTAAATGGGAAGTACCTCAGCTAGATGGCATCGGCTGGGACCCCATTTATCTTGATTCCATCGATGAGCTCATGGAATCGCCTCAGATGTGATCGGGGCACTCCCCCTCTTTGCCCCGGACACCACCGAACCGCGCAGCATGGTGATGACAGAGGTGCTCACCTCAAAATTATTCGCTGGCACATGAGGGTGTTGAATGGGCGACCTCATGTCCGCGGACCTGGCGGTACAGTAGTATCCCATGGTCTGCTCCTCGGGAAGGACCACATCATGGTCCTGTGGATCACCCATCTCTTCTTCTTTGGTGATTTGCAGCTGTGCTAGCGCCTCCTCCGCAGCCAGTCGTGCCTTTAGAGCCCGCTTGAAGTTCCTGCAGGTCCGTTCAAGCTCCTGGTCTAATGGTAGTAAATCTCCCGACTGGCTATAGGTCATGCACTACATGCACACAATCAGCGAAAGCAACCCGTGAAGGCACACAGGTGGAAGAGAGAAAATGCAGTAAAGGAAAGGCTAGAGTAACAAACTTTCACGTTTCTCCAATAACCTAGAAGTCTCCCCGGCAACGGCGCCAAAAACTTATACGCTACGACACAACACCAAACTGCGACCAAGTGTAATCGAATTCCAGGAATGCAGTAAAGTGGCAAGCTCTAATTATCAACCCGGGGTCTAGATCTACTACCTACTCCGTGAATATCAATTATCTAGCCAACTAAGTTGATTGATTGTGGTTTTAACTAAAAGCAGTAAGAAAGCAGGAATTGATTCGGTTTTCTGAAGCAAAGGAAGAGTCACTCGGGAATGAGTCCCCCTAGCTCCTTAGTTAGGTCTCAATTGAAATTACCCTGGGTTGATTGATTGTTGATTAAACTGCGGAAGATCCGATAGTAGCTTGGAATCTCTTAAGCTGACCAAGCCCTCTTAGTCTAACTACCCGGCAGACGACTAGTCTTCACCGGGATAGAAAGCTGAAGCAATAAGCACAGAACTCCACTACTGGAATTGGATTCCAGTACAAAGCAGTAGACTGACTAACTCTCGTATAACCAATCTACTTCTACTAAATGATGAAGCTCTAACAAACTAATCAGATTCTATCTATCTCAGGTTGCAGCAGAAATCAAGAAAAGCTTATCAGACTTCAATCAATTCAATGAATCATGCATCATTCGATTAAAACCAAACAGTATAGCAATCCCAAGCCATTACAATCATGATCCCTAACACAAGGAACTAGGGTTCTTCATACCCAAGTGAGAGAGGGTTCTACTCCATAGAGAGAGAGAGGAAAACAGAATACAAAGTAGTCATACTCATAACAATGGGAAGAATCTGCTCTGGGATGATGATCCTCACTCCTATGATGATCTCCAAGCTCGATTGATGAAACCCAGCTCCAAAATCACTTCTAGGATGTGTTCTTCGCACTTTCTCTCTCTAGGGCTCTGTTTTTGCTCTGAAAAGTCGATCCCCTCTCTTTTTGCTCGAAATTGGGTTAAAACCCAGAAAATCCCGACCACACGGGCAGGCCACACGGCCGTGTGGCTGACCCAGCTGCCCGTGTGAGTGTCAAAACGCGGAGTTTCGATTAAGTGGACTTCAGGCTTCCTACACGGCTAGGGACACACGACCGTGTGGAATCTCCAGGATGCCCGTGTGAAGGCACGGTAAATCCCACACGGCCACATGGGTTCCTTACACGGGCGTGTGGCTTTTAGGAGTGCCCGTGTGGCTTCCTCGGTGTCTCACCACACGTCCGAACTTCGTCCAATCGACCCCGAACTCGCTCCCAAACCTTCATTCACGTACTAGGACCTGAAATATCACAAACAAGAACAACCTAGCGTGAAATCGGCCTAAAACACGAGAATCAACATCTCAAACGGTGTAAGATTAGGAGTAAAAACATGTGCAATTAACGGTCTATCAGCCCTTGTGATTTTGAACTTCCTTGTCCTCAAGGAGATGACCAACGGATCTTCTCCACTAGCATTAGGTGCCAGGCCAGCTCAGAGGGCGCGAAGCTGATTTCCACATCTTCGTCATTGAGTCGAGGCTGTCGATGGGGAGGAGATCTTCTTGGCGGTGGCGGTAAACGGTCGTGTCGAGGGGATCACTCTCTTCTCAGCGATCTTGATCTTCTGCGCTTGGGCATGCGAGACCTCCTTCTCGGGCTCGACGACCTTTCTTTGTCGTGCATCTGTTCCTGGCGATGCGGCCGCGTATCCAGATGGCTTTTCAGGTCTCCGAGCGCCAAGTACTTCAAACTGCCCTGAACTCCCGACAATCCGTGGTGTCATGGGTGGGCATCTGGTGCCAGTCACACCACTTTCGATCTTATTCCCTCCTATGCGTCTGGTTCTCATCTTTGGAGTCTCTCCTCCTTTCCCTGCTTTCCTCTTTGTTGGTGGTAAAAGCCTCCCGCTTGTTGTCTCGGTGACGAAGCCGCGGTTTGTAGTTGCGCCTTTCTAGAGAACGCCCTCTTCTCCTGGGCGATCCTCCCCTTTTCTTATATGACTTATCCACTCTTGGGTTGACACATTTGGAAGCATCTTCTATGATCATGGATTTTTCTAGCAAGATCGCTTTCCCTACTAGGCGGTCTAAATTTGGCCACTCCTTCAGAGCGTGTTCCTTCTTGATGAGCGCTCTTCAAAGCACGCAACTATGCGTCGACATGCGCAAGTTGTCTGCTGCTACCACGCTTGGCGAGATTCCTTGTACCCCACACGCTATGGTGTTCCACCGATCATTGAAATCCGTCAGCTTTTTTTCTCCTCCCTGTTTGCAGTTGATGAGTGCAGACATGGTCAGCTTCCTTCTTCGTTGAGATGCGAACTTTGAGGAGAAGAGGGTGGCAAACTGCTTGAAGTTTTCAATTATCCCCTCAGGCAGAGAAGTGTACCAAGTTCGGCAGTGGCCACTAAACGTGACAGGGAACGCTTTACACAAATCAGCGTTTGTGGCGTTGATGAGCTGCATGGTTAGCATAAAGGCGGTCAAGTGGTCGGCGGGATCGGAACTTCCACTGTACGTCGGCAATCCCAGTGATGAGAAGTTTGGGGGAACTTGAGTTTTAAATAAGCTTTTGGCTAGTAGGTTCTGGAGGATGTTGTGACCCTTTACCTTTCCATATGAGGGTTTAAGGTGTTCCTCCAAGAAGCCCAAGCTGAGATCTTCCGCGCCTTTTTCTACTGTATGAGGAGGGCTGTCGGGATCCTCTTTCCTTCCTTTTTCCCTTCGTTGTTTGTCTTCCAGAGTTCTCTGGCACTTCGCTTCCCTTCTCCTTGAGCATGGCCAAGATTTGGCTCAAACTTTCCTGCATGCTTGATATCTGTTTTCCTTGACTTTTCACGCGGTCCTCCATTTCCATTTCTTCTTCCACCGTCGGCATTTCCAGTCCGTAGATGTCGTTTCTTTGCATTTCTTGGCCGCGAAGGTCGCTTCTTTCTACTATACCTTTGACGGGGGTCTTGGAGCTCCCATCCATCTTTTCTTCAGTGCCTTGCTCGCCCCACGGTGGGCGCCAAATTGTTTAAGCCTAGAATATCCTAGGTGGTTTATGAAGAACGAGCAAGGCGCCTGTTCTAGAGGGTGGGTGTACTCCAGATCCCTGCAAAACAAGGGTCCATGGGCGGTCACCCAGGAAACTCTCCAATGCTTAAGTTAGAGAGAGAAGAGAGAATTTATGTTATGTTTAGAGAGAGAGAGGAAGTAGTTGAGTTACCATCAATGAGGATATGAAGGTATTTATAGCCAGTAAGGTTGGGTTTGGGGCATTAAATGCCATGTCAGGCGCCCTACGGCGGTCAATTAATGCTCAGTCCTGCAGTGTTCGTGGTGAGTATCCTAGGAAGATCTTCTCTTCCTGCCACCAAGTGTACTTTATGTCAGGCGGCCTACTCCTTGTCCCATCCTAGAGTGGATGTCTGCCATTCTCTTTTCCCTATGCCCGCTCCTTTCTTAGACCTTCTGCTAGGCCTCGCTTGGGTCCTTCCTTCGGGTCTTGCCTGACCGGCTCCTTTTGGGCCCTAAGCCCAACACTAGCTCAACTACGGGCCCAATACTAACTCAATTCAATCTCTCTTAATTTTCATTTGTTTGAGTAAATATATTTTTTTGGATTTTGTTACTGTGATTTGTAAGTTACCGTAATTTGGACAAAATGACTGATATCATCTTAATCTTGGGCTTGAGAGATAGTAGCAGTCCATACACTGATAAGGGATGTATTGATTCTCGAGAAGAAATGAGTCGTGGTGGTTCCTCCCGAACTGTCTGGAATCCGCTCGAGGAGCTCATGTCTGTTTAGCTAGTTGGTGAGGTAATAGCTAACCATTACGATGATCAGGTAGCAAGAAGGTGAAGTGAATCAAAAGCATCGACTGGGAGGGAATAAAATGCACACTCAATTGCTAGTAGTAGGAATGGAATTATAAGATTGAACAAAAAAAAACCCCAAGTATTGAGTTTCAAAATATACTAGAAGCCTAGACAAGGAATCTTTTTCTCTTGATAAACTTGAAAAAGGAAAGAAAGAAAAACAACGAACTAGAGTGGGAGGGTCAAAGTCGAAAAGAGGATTCCTTACTTTTTTCTCTCATTCAAAATCGTGCATGAGACTCACAAATCGGTCGACCTCTTCCTTAAAATGGTCTAACGGATGACACAACTACATCATTACAAAGGAAATAGTGGTTGACTAGGAAAACAGAATGATCGACTGGTTGGTCATTACCTTATTAATGTTGAAACAACATTCCACCACTAAAAAGGTTTCAATACGGAATAATGACTTTTCTATCATTTAACCCGAGCTAACAACAACATAAAGATCTATAAATAACAATCTAAATTGTTAGTTTTCACTCTAAAAATTGGTAAACAAGTTCTCTTGGCTTTAAGCTCGACCACATCGGCTATATGGTTAGCTTTTCAAGTACAATCACAATATTCATTATCTTTAAAGCACTCTCCATGATGTTGGCGGGAGGTATGAAGATATTTTTAACCCTAACCGATCAACCTCTACATTTTGCGGTCGACTAGTTTATTTATGAATATCGACCTTTTCATTATAAAATAGATCGCAATATATAAGAGATCCACCGTTCTTTCCATTGCTTGTACACTAAGGAATGTGTCGATGGTGATTTTCATTCCAATTCCTTAAATGTTGTAATGTGGTTTGTTTTTCAACAACAGCCATCTATGTTAAGTAATTTTTTGTACTATAAAAGATCTTCCCTACAAACAAATAACTAAACATGTGTTAGGGTTAGTGTGGTTTTCTAATTACTTTTTTTTTTTTTTGGCAATAGATCTCATGATTAATGAGAAAAAACAAAGATCCAAAGTTTGTACAATAGCCAATAGAAAACCTATATACCGGATAACCAAATAACTTGGTCGATCCTGTCAAAAATACTAACAGAGCCTATAACAAGTAGGCAGTTATAATTGAACAGTGGGCCGGGCTACCTTCGGTTGGATGAGCATGAGCATGACCAAGAGGAGCCCAATTAATAGAGCCCATGAACTTTCCACTTCTATTTCGATATGCTCTTATTCCCTCTTCCCCACTTCCCACGTTTTCCGATCTACAGTTGTTCTTCGTCTGCAACCAAACGAAGAGGAACCGCCATGGCGGCAAAGCTTCTGAGCAGACTTCGGCAGCTCGACACTCGTCTAATCTCACCGCAACATCAGCGCCCGTTCTTCCGCAATGCCCGGCTCTTTTCCGGCCAGCAAATTCCATCTTCTGATTCTCACCCTTCTCTGCCTCCAACTCCAACTCCCACACCGACACCGCTCCCTCCCCCGACTGCCGGTAGTGCCGGCGAGAAGCGCCAGAGGACGTCTTCTCTCAAGGACCACGAGCTGGCTAAATTCGCCGCCATTTCTGATACCTGGTATGTCTCGCCGAAATTGCTTCTCTAAGTAATCGAGTAAACGATCAAACAAGCGTTCATTGTCGATTTTTTGCTTGTGAATTTTGCAGGTGGGATTCTGAAGGGCCGTTTAAGCCACTGCATGCGATGAATCCTACCAGACTTGCTTTCATTAGATCCACTCTCTGTCGACATTTCAGGTTTGCTCAAAGAATTTAGGCTGCTTCTTTCTTGCTCAGTTCTTTTTTTAGCATTTCGCTTCTGATAACTTTTGCTTTGTTCAGCAAGGACCCTAATGTGCCCAAACCATTTGAAGGATTGGAAATTGTTGATGTTGGTTGTGGCGGTGGGATTCTTTCCGAGGTACACATGTACTTCACCATTCCGTAATCAGCCTTTTGTCCCCCATATATCACTGATATGCTTGCTTAGAGAGTGCAAGCGTCGTGAATGAGTAAAAAATGGGCAGGGTTTGGCCATGAGTTCTGTCTGTGTGTGCCTACTCTAGTCTAGGGTACTCAATTTGTTGGGCAACCTTCCAACTGCTAATATTCCTGGTAGTATGCTAGAGCCCGAAGAGAGATCTCGACATATTTGTTGGTAACATGGTTGTTATTTCTTTAATCTCATCAGCCTTTGGCACGATTGGGAGCAACTGTGACGGGAGTTGATGCTGTGGAGAAGAATATTAAGATCGCACACCTTCATGCTGTATGATTTCTTCTACTGAAATGATTGAATGTTCGATTTTTGAAGCTTATATTTTCGGGGGTGAAAGTTGAAGCTATTCTTGTAGCACTAGCGCCTGATTGTTGCATTTCATTTGAGACCATTGTCTGTGAGTTCAGTCTAACATTTACTATGCTCTGGATGATCTGAATTTGTGTTTTCACCTTTGGATTTTCCATGCCGTTGTTTTCTCGTATATGTGGACAATTTCAATTTTAGTTGTGCCCTGGTCTGTTGGAAGCTTTGCCTGTTTGTTTGCCACCATCCCGTTTTTGTTTGTTAATAATTTAGTATCTTTGCTAAAATTTTGAGTTGGAAATGTTGTGAAACTTCTCCATGTCTCAGGATTTGGATCCTACAACATCTACCATCGATTATGTTTGCACAACTGCAGGTGTGTACCAACATCTACCATCGGTTATGTCTTGCTTGTGTCAAAGTCTTCTGTGCTGATCTAGTCCTTGGATAATAAGAATTTCTTGATCTTGAAGGGTAGACAGTGATTTCCTTTTCTGGGTGACATTTGAGTCTCAAGATGTTCTAAGAGTGGGCTAATGCAATATGAAACTGAGATACTTGGAAGCTCTATGCTGCTAGCCACTTATATTTAAGGCAGTAACCTTACACAGCTGCTATTGCATTGCAGAAAAACTAGTTGAGGAGGGAAGGCAATTTGATGCTGTGATGTCACTGGAGGTATTCGTGATCAATTGTTGTGTGCTCAAAATTTCCGATTCTAGACTGCAGCATTCCTTTTCCTTTAGATCTTTCCATTTGGTTGCAACTTCTATTCACTTCTTTTCGTTTGACAAACCCTATCAAGGTAATTGAGCACGTAGCTGATCCCGCAGAGTTCTGCAAGTCTTTAGCAGCACTAACTCGCCCAGGTGGAGCCGTGGTGATCTCAACGATCAACAGATCTATCAGAGCATATGCAGCTGCCATAGTTGCTGCTGAATACATTCTCCATTGGGTACTTTTTCCCTGCAACTTTATAACTTCAACCGTGAAGTTCCTTCTAAAGGAACGATGAGCTCTTTTGTTCTCTAAAAACATGCAAGGTTTTCTGTGAATTTTAACCTGTAACCCTCGTGGTGCATGCATAGCTTCCTCGTGGCACGCACCAGTGGTCTAGTTTCCTCACTCCTGAAGAGCTGGTCATGATCCTAAAACGGTCTTCTATAGATGTAAGCTGTTTCACTCTTCTCTGGTACCCCATTTAGAAGTATTGCATTGGGTATCCGATTCGTTTACGCTTTTAATATATCTGGATCTTCCTTTTCGTAACATGGGGTTTTTACAGGTTGAAGAAATGGCCGGTTTTGTGTTGAACCCTTTAACCGGGAAGTGGCTTCTATCTGACGATGTTAGTGTGAATTTTATCGCCTTCGCCACAAAGAAGGCAGAAGGCTGAGCTCGTCTCATCGCAGTCAATCGTAGTACAACGGAAGAACGTAAGGGTACTCTTAGAGCAGCATACACAAGCGAAACAGCAGAAGATCTATAATTGTCACTGATTACAAGGGACCAAGTTCAGTGGCCTACATTTCAGTGAATTGCTTGTTTAGTTCTCCATGTGACTTATGGCAGAAAAAAAAAGTAAATTTCTTCTTGTAATATCATTAGCTTTGACCACATGTAAAGCAGCCTTCTCTTCACAAAGAGATGAACTCTTCATCTCATCACCTCTGGTAGTACGTTTGCCCTGATTGTTGGCTCAAGGGAGACAAGAAAAAGGCTGGACCAACTTATCTATAGGTACTGCTTAGCAACTTGAGCATGACTGTTTATAGGACCACAGAGAAAAAGGTTCAACCAATTCATAATGATTCCCAAATACCAACTTGTGGTATTACTCTCATTGATAATCATAGACAGTCCTATGCCAGACAGCATGGTACTATCCCTTGCCCCTATCCTCACTGAAGTTGAAGTGAAACCTCATTCAGAAACTCTACATTTAGTACTTAAATATGACCACCATGTTCGGTTTCGATTCGATCGTGGATCCTCATTTGTTCTCTCTGAATGCTGATCCTCCCACCCAGCCCTGAAGTCGCTCTACTTGGCTTGCTTCGATGCCAGAATCGAAGCCTTTCTCGAGGAAGATTAATGTGAGAGCGAATTGGTTTTAGCTCTTTTTCGGTCCCTTGGAATACAACAGATCTTCATTGTCCAAAAAAAAGATAGCAGATCATCATCTACACTGTTTATTCACATGTGTCCATTTATGATCCATTGAAGATCATCAGAAGTCAAGATCTCTATACCCGACAATATAATGATATCAAAGAAGGAATTGAATTGGGAAGGAACAGAAGGAGGAAATGGAGGAGAAACAGCTTTTAGAAGTTGACATGGTCACCAAATAGAGAGAGAAGAGGATCATATCATAGTCTCCCAATCATATCATGAGTTAACTTGTCGGCTCTTTTCTCTAATGATAAGAGAATTTCTGATAACGAACTCTGTATGAAATTTCAAACAAACTACACTATCAGACCAACTGGCTCCAGTAGAGTATGTACCATAAAGAGCAGCAGCTGTAATGAATGAAACCAGACACCTAGCAACTTGTTATTTGTGAGCAGGATATTTGCCACGTTGTCCCAACATTTTGTCCATAAAACATAAACAAGAGGATGGAAAGTTGGAAAACATAAACCTGGACAGGCAGCCAGCCGATAATCTGCTACTAGGATGGCAAGCAAACACGCTATCGTGAGTATCTGATCGCTTTTGACTCAATCAATGCAAAAATTCTCGTATTGAATGAGTATGAGGCCGGTACGAGCAAATATTTGTATAGAGTGCGATGATAATGACACTTTCACTATTGAGTACTTTTACTATTTCTCAATCATAGAGTTTTGCTCTTCCAAAATCTCAGCTAACACGTGGTATTTTATAATCCATTGATTTCAAAGTTTTTGATACGGAGTTTGTCTATAATCTTATGGGTGTGGGATTTCGAGCAAAAATCCTTTGACCAAAATCCTAAGAGGAAATGACCCCCTTAATGCTTGCCTAGGGGTCAAAGAGGGATGATATTATCACAAAGGGTGTGTATTGATTTGGTTCGCATCATATCATAATGAACCGTATTGATGTTTGGAACGGCTCATATTGAATCGACTATAATCTCATATCCTTCTTTACGAGAGTTGTGATCTGTCTCTTGTTCTTTCCCCCCTCCTGTATTAGATTAGAGATTATCTAATACAACCATTATCTAATATCATGGAAACTTCTCTCTTCAGATGTCCCATACAAAGCTCCAACCAGATGTAAACCATGAGAATGAGATCCTTTCCTCTGAAAATCAATTCAAGTATATTCTTACACATCCCATGTAATTAATTAGTAGCGGGTCTTTTTCCCCATATCTGGTCCTCCAAATCTTCAGAGACTTTTGGTTCAATTTCTTGCTCTCGACAGACACCATTGGACAAGAGGGATATAGCAGACCAGTATCCTCTAGATTCCTCCAAAGTTCTGATTATCCTTAATTTCCAAGCTAAGTAAGATACCCATGTAACCAATGACTATGAATCTCTGCTCATCAGATATCCTCCCCATCAAATAAGAGATACTTAATTATATGTCAGTAGTTTTTCTGCTTCAAGATACGGTCTGCCCTCGAAGTTGGGACCTCGATCTGCTGAAGTTTAAGGCTGGATCCGTTGTCTTAACCCGATTCTGGTAGCCAAATGGCTACATATCTCCTCGACATAATCATGTAATCTAATAATACGAATCTGTGACACGACTTCTTATTATGTCCTCAAACAAAACCGGAGGAGTACTAATTTGATAGTAAATAATAAAAGATTTATAATTGAACCTCTCTCAAGTTCCAACAACTCGAGTTATAGGATTCGTCGCGCAGGACATAACAGAATAAGGTAAGTCTGGCCATTACCGGCTATACGTACGTATCAAATAAAGAATCATCAATAAGTAACTCTTCTTTTCGGCGTGCCTCGGTTAATTTTGCACCTCTTAGATTTAACAGGGCTGTCAATATTATCATGGCAAAATAATCTTTTTATATTGTTGGATCTGTTATTTGTCAACGAGCGTTTTTTTCCTTCTTTTCATTTTGTGACCTGGTCACCTGCAAATGTCTTGTATATTTCTTGTACCTATGATGCTACTCTTTTAGGGATAACTACGTAAAAAAACTCGAGTTATTGTGACCAAAATGTTATTACATGGTATTTGATCTTTCAATGATCGAGGTCTTGTGTTCGTTATACCGTCGACCCATTTATTAAACATATGACATTTAGAGCTTTTTAAACTTCAAGTACATATACGTTCACTTATGTTTGAGTGACGTGTTAGTATGTAGTATAACATTATATTTATTATAAAACATCTCTTAATCACTCGAGTTATTGAGATCAAACAGTTACTAAGAAACAAATGAAGTATAAGGGTAAATGATTTGGAGAGAAGTTGATGTGTGGCCTCTCTACATATATTATAAGTTGGTGTATCTCTATCAGATATGAGATGTCTAGCTAGTCGATGTGCTGATATAATTAAGCGTCGAGACAGAGAAGAGGTGGGAGAGATTAATCGCCACGGTACACTGCCATAATTAACTACAAAACAATTAAGCAAGCAGCTGGGTTGCTTTGACTCGACTGGTTTATGTTAATGATTTTTTGTCGGTAATTAATTTATGTTAATGATTTCGTTATCAAGGCTTGGCTCTATATATGCTTCCAGAAACCGATTTGTAGAGATTATTGTATTTGGATTAGCGTAAACTATGGTCAAGTTGTAAGATCGGCGCAGCAAAAGTATACCTTCCACAGTTCACAATGTTTATTAGCCAGTTATATATTAGCAAGATCTTCCTAATTTTTATGAAGATTAATTAACATGATGTTGATTTTTTATATATGAAGCTTAATATAATATATTGATCATATGCAAAGATATATAGCGAAAAGTGTTAGGAAATTCATTTCCTAATTTATGTGGGTCATTAATTTCCAAACACACTATATTTGTTATTTACTAAGATGAGCTAAATTAAGTGGTCAATTTTATGTGGCCCATGACTACTCAAGTCTAATATGGGTCCAATGAGTGGAAACCCAATACTTGGTCACCTTGGGTATTATGGGAGCCCATGGTAATTAATATATAAAGGTGCTAGAGGTTGTGGTCTCCAACACACCAAGACCAAAACAATGTCATATTCTTCCCATCAGAAAGATGAAAGCTCTCCCGTATAGGAACTAAGGAGGCTTGGTTGAGGAATGTCACAAAACCTCCTGTATCGTGCTCTAGGAGTATCGTCTTGTTCAAGATCGTCGTTCATATTCCGCATCAAGTCTCTGATGATCAACCGACATTATTCCAGGTATTTCTACAAACCTTTGATAATCTGACAAGATGTATTCCAGAGAATTACATAGGCTAAAGTTTAATTCCAAACAAAAAGAATCCAAGATATGTCTAGAATATCAAGGGTGTAGTCAGAATTTGGAAATGCAGATCAAAATATTGATTTGGTATAATGGAATTTGTTGTAGAAAAAGGGCAAGACAATAATAATATCATAATCAAATAAAAAGGGAAAAAAGAGAGAAACCCGGCCTAGTACTGGTTCTTTCCTTCTTATTTTTATCAAATTTTAGTAAAATCATACAATTTTTAATTTATGATCACGGTTTTACTAAAAATCAATGAAAATAAAATTCAGTAACCTCGTGAGTAAATTAAACCTGTAAACATTGATAAATTGATTCTCAATTTCTCATTAGTTGTACATTGTCTAGTGCGAGTTGATTTGGTTACGAGCCACCAAATTGTTATTGTATAAATTATTGATTCTTTCAAATTTGACGCTGTCACTCGCTCTCATTATCTCGATCATTTGTTTTCCCATTAAGAAGTGTCATTCTCTAAGCATATTCAAAAAAAAAAAAAAAATTCGATATCAAACCCTTCTCTCAACAGATACCCACGAATAACTTCTTGAAAATGATCCAAACAAAGACCTAATAGAGTTGATTGATCACTACATCAAACCACCCAAATTCATCATGGATAAAAATACTTCTCATGAACATACGAGAGAGGGTGAGAAACCAGAAAACTTTCTTCTAGCATGTGAACAAAAAAACAGCTGCATGATTTAGAGAACTACCCCATTATTAACAGTCCACATGACCGCTAAATCACTCATTGAAACTCTACTTAAGATTATAATGTTCCTTTTTTCAATTTGATCAATAATATTTCGAAATTAATTATCCAGCATCCAAGCATAGTATAATAAGCTCACGTTGAGGTGAAATAGATAGATACACATGGTTGTTTTATTATAGTTGCGGGTGGACCAGCTCCAATATTCCCGGTGTTGTGATAGGCCGACAGTCGGACAAAACTTGTTAACACACCAGACACTCCTCAATTATATTTCTCTGCCAAACAGCTTTTGTATTAATTAAATTAATTAAGAGTTATAAACTATAAAATCATAAGCATCAATGCCTATGCTAATTGGCTTCATGTTTCTTTATAAAGGTAAAATATAACTAATCAATCGTATGCATAGAAGAAGAAAAAATATACATGTATTCACTCGACAAACGGGAGGAAAAGAAGTGTTAATAATTAATGTAATGTAATGTAATGACCGTGTCAAGAAGGACCCAGAAATGGAAACAGATGAGAAAGGCAGAAAAATGGCTGGTTTTGGGGCTCTCTTCTTGGGGCTCTAAATTTGTGCACCCTTCGTGTCCTGCCCAAGACTGTTGACTTTGTTCATCTGTCTGCTCCATTTTCAATTCGAAGGGCCATCGATCACATGTGTAAACTGAGGAAATGCTTGCTTTGGAACTTATGCCGTACTAGAGGTGCGAGAGCCAAAGCATATGACTTTTTGTAGAGTTCAACTTGTGAACGACCCCATTTTGAGCTCATCATCGGATGTTTCAGTTCCAACATTGTAACTAAGTAAGTTAATTCGACTACCGACTTGTAAGAAAGTCGATCAACATCGTATGAGTTGACTTGTTAATAATTCATATATTTGTTAAATTGGAGAGCTCATCTCATATAATGTTTAAGGAATTTGAATATGCGGGCAAATATGTTTCGTTTATAATTGAAAAGATAAATTATGCATCATAGATTTGCTTAGATACTAATTACTATGAAATTACATTATATAAACTAGTTAAAAATATGGACTAAATAATATGATACCTGTTATGAGACAATCCAACAACCACTCGGCAATACAAGGGAAGAGACTCTTGTATATAAGTGTCCACCTAGCTCAATAAGCAAGAGGCATTTTGGAGAGGAGACCCAAAAAGTAAATCTGTGTGGGTTTAGCCCAAAGTGGACAATATCGTACTAATGGAGCTATTCGGTTCCAGCAAGTAGTATCAGAGCCTGGGTTGGTGGATCCGGGGCGGTGGACGTCAGTTTAGTGAACCCTCATTATGTGACCTTTAGGATTTGTTTGGCGGATCAAGGGAGATTCACGTTTGGTCTGGCATATCAATGGAGATATGCATATGAGAAATCATTGTGTCAAGCCCGTCGATATAAGGTGTGTGACATATCAAGAAAATCGTTGAGGAGATGACACAAAGTTCGTGGCCCTTATCTTGAGGGGATGATTGTTATACGATAATCCAAGTACGACATGAGCAATACAAGGGAAAGGACCCATTGTATATACGTGTCCATCAAACTCAATTACTACCAGGCCTTTTGGGAGGATACCAAAAAGTAAATCCGTGCGGGTTTGATCCAAAGCAAACACCATTGTACTTATATATGGAGCTATTCGGTTAGAGCAATACCAACATTGTACGTAAACATGAGATTAGTTGATCACATGTATCGATCATACATGACATACAAATATTAAGGTTATTTAATTACAAATTATAGTGGAATTTAGTTTAAGAGTTCACTATTTTAAATAAACGAGTTGAGACTTGAGATTGATCCGAATTCACATTTTGATGAATAATCAAGGGAAAGCTCAGACTTGAAATTCTGACACCACCCCTGCATTCGATAACACATGTCTCGCTCCCAATAGCTCATAAGAGGAGAGCTCACATTGGCAACGTTCATCCTGCTCCCATCTCAAACTTTGGCGTGTGGGCTTCGGATTCTACTTCACACTTTGTCTCAAGCTAGGTCGAAAGTCGAAACCGTAACCTACAGAGATACTCTCTTCGTAAATGTGAATACTGTGCCTTGATGGATCGATCGACTGTAATATTAATATTATATACAAAGAAAAATCCTCAGGTCACTGACTTTGGCCGGAATCGTAAGCATATATGAGTAGCTAGTCTTCTTCACACGCCGGGGAATGACAAATAGCGTTTTACGGAATGCGGACCGACGGTAACGTCGATTGCCTCAGTTTCTGTATCAGCACGCCACCATATAATATATAGTGACTATTTCGGTGCACTCATTTTTTTGGGTGCACTAAGTGCACCAATTCTAAAATCGTCCATAAGACATCAAATTTTGAATTTTAATTATTACTCTCAATATAATATGATGATATGACATAAAATCATAACAAATCAATCCATTATCCTAACCCCTTAACCTTCAATTTTGAATCCCAAACCAAAATCCCAAATTGTAAACCCTAACCCTAAATTCCTAAATCCTAAATCCTTCGAATTAAAGTAAAATTTGAATGAATTTTTTTCAAATTCATTTGCTTCTTGTTCATAATATCATAAGCAACAATTGATACCGTTTTGACATGAATCGCATGGTCAGAATGACGATTATGAGGCGGGTGCATCACCCGAAAAAAGTGGGTGCACCGAATACGCCACCCTATATATAGTGGCGTCTTCGGTGCACTCACTTTTTTAGGTGCATTCAGTGCACTCGCTTCATAACCGTCATTTTAAATATGCAATTTATGTCAAAATGATGTCAATCATCACTTATGATGTGATGAACAATAACTCACATGAATTTGCACAAAAATCATTAAAGATTTACCTTAATTTGAAGGATTTAGAGTTTAGAGATTTAGGATTAGGGTTAGGGTTTATATTTTGGGGTTTAGGGATAGAACTCAAAATTGGAGGTCTAGGGCTTAGGGTAATCCGCTAATTATTTGTTATCATATGTTATATCATCATATTACACTAATTCTACAATTAAAATTCAAAATCCGACACCTTAAGACTAGTTTTTGAATTGGGTGCATTGAACACACTCATTTTTGTGAGTGCACCGAAGTAGTCACTATATATATATATATATTCAATCCATACTTGTTGGTTAGAACTCTCGCCCATACTTACCAAGAGAAAGGGAAGTTCACATGGCTGGCGCAGTTTTGTGCAAACTACAGACTTATTACGCAAAGGACTAGCCTTTAATATTACAAATGGTAAGAAAACCAAGTTTTGGCTTGGTCCTTGGGTTTTGCAGGGTCCCTTAGCGGATATAGCAACTGCGAACCTGTCATTGGAGATGCTAGAGAAGCAGGTGGCAGACTACTGACACCCTACTACAGGTTGGAGGACTGATGAGATGGAAAGCTACCTCGCCCCAGAAATTATCGACAAGATCAGAGGAACCATGCTAGACTCACTCTCCATGGAAGAAGACACACTCTTTTGGAAGGAGTCAGCTAACAGAAAATTCAGCACCTCCTCAGCTTACAGATTGGTTGCACCTCAATTACATGATCAGAATCCAGGCTTGTGGCAGCTTATCTGGAAAATGCATTCACCCTAAAGAGTACGTTTGTTCATCTGGACAACGATGAAAGGGAAGCTCTCTACAAACTATATACGGAAATTCAGGCACCTTACAACAAATAATCAGTGCCCACTTTGCAATGCTGGGAGTGAAACTAACATTCACTGCTTGCGGGACTGTGCGTTGATTAGAGGCATTTGGGAGAAGATAATTCCACAACAGCAACACCAGAACTTCTTCAACTCCGACCAAGAGACTTGGCTGAAAACAAACATTGAAAGCAACAAGGTCAGTGATGAAACAGGAGAATGGGCTGGTTTTTTCTCAAATATTTGCTGGTTTATTTGGAAGCACAGGAATGATCACATATTCAAAGGGGGCAGAATCTCCAAACCCACCTTGATCAATTACATTCTCACTAAGGCAAAAGATTGGAGCAAGTCTTGGAAGGGAGGCAGAGTTAACATATCCTCCTTGACAAGTCCAAATAGAGAAGAGCAACTTGTTGGGTGGACTCCTCCGCCTGCAGGGTGGTTAAAACTTAATATTGACGGAGCATCTCAGGGAAACCCAGGTATGGCAACAGCAGGTTGTTGCATTCGCGACAAAGACAGTGACTGGGTAGGTGGTTTCTGCTGCAAAATTGGCTCCAGGACTGCGATTTTAGCATAGTTGTGGGGTATTCATCAAGGTCTTGAATACGCTTGGAATAAAGGGGCTCAGCTCTTAATATTAGAAACAGACTCCAAACTGGCAGTGGAATTGATTACCAAACGTACAGATCATATCCATCCTCATGCCACGCTTTTGAATGCTATTCGGAGGCTTCTTGCTCGGAACTGGATTGTTCGTCTTGTTCATACGTATCGCGAAGGGAATAGAGTCGCGGACTGGCTCTCGAAGCACAGTCTCGTCTATCCTTTCGGTACGCATGAACTAGACGAGCTGCCGGTGGAAATGAATCGGATTTTACGGGAAGACATTGTCGGCGTTAGCTTCCCGAGACAGACTGTTATTGAGGATTAGAGATTCTCTACCAGTAGGCTGGCTGCTGGGCGTTTGGCCCCTGTAATTTGATTCTTGGCATTTTTGCCTCCCTTTATTCAATATATATATATATATGGGGAGTTCTACGGTACCCAGGGTGAAATCCGGGGTACCACATACGTTGAGTATGAAAACACTACCTAGACATTGAATTGATTGAACTTTCGGACATGATACTATACTCTAACCCTTAAAGATCACAATCTAGGCCTTAATTCTCTAAATCTTATACCCCAATATCAATTTAATTAGAAACAATAATCGACGGTTATGATTCACCCAAATATAGGCAAAAAATGAATGCACCATCTTAGGGTTTATAGTTTATGATTTAGATAACTAGGACCTAGGGTTCACTCATTAAGGGTTGGGTATAGTATCAGATCAAAAAATCTTGTTACTTCGAGGTTTAGATAGAATTTTCATACTCAAGGTATACGATACCCCATATTTCACCCGGGGTACCGCAGAAGCCACCATATATTTATATATTCAACCCTCTTCTTCACAATAGATATGCCCTTCTTCACACTGGCAAGACAACAATCAAAGAACAGCAGTACTGTAATAGTAACTTAATTAATTCATGTACATTGATTAATGATCCCCCTCTGTTTGTGTTCTTGTCATTTTCTTGTGTGTTTTCTAATGGTGGGGAAGACAGATTCTGCTCTCCCCCAATTAATTCCAATCATTTTTAAAAAAATTTAAAACTGTACTATTTGTAACGTGAACGACAAACAGAGGAAAGGCAAAACCACTGGCAGCAGCAGCAGTAGAAGGAAGGAGAGGAAGAGAGCTAGCAACAGTTGTCTTCTTGCTGTTAATTAATTGATTAGTTAATTAAGTGGGGGAAATGAAGACACAGCAGAGAGACAGACAGATCGATCAGATGGGTGCATGGATTGGATTCTTTCGTTATCTCAGTGATCTTACTTACTTAGCTTACTATTAAAAGAGTTGACCTCTCATCTCTTCTCTCCAGGTAGAGTTCTTAGCCACTTCCTGGAAGCAACAGAGGTTTCCTGGTGATAAGTTCTACTCGATCTGTCATCTTCATTTTTGAAAAGGAAAGTGTTTATGTTAAAGGATATGGTTGTAAACTCCAACAAGTTGATGATTTCCAAAAGTTTGGTTTTTAGAAAAGTTGTATTATTAACGGGTAGGTTTTATTTCGATTCTTTGGAGAAGTTGGGTTTAGAGGGGTAATTGAATTGGACTTATGAATTTATGGATTCGTGTACTGAATTGGATTTTTATATACAAGTGACATCTGATTTCTGTATTATTTTGCAACACTTTAAAATTTTAGTTAACTGATGTGTCATACTTAAAAAGTTAGGTACAGAAATTGTAACCGTTTGAATATAATTTTTCTTGGCACATGGAAAATATAAGTGCAAAATATATAAAATATAGTTATTAAATGGTAATGTTACAAACATCTATTTATCAATTCAAACAATCCCGTCAACGGATTGGATTCGACTCAGATAGATTTGGATGTAATGTATTGTATTATATGAGGTGCAAAATATATTAAATATAGTTATTAAATGGTAATGTTACAAACATCTATTTATCAATTCAAACAATCCGTCAACGGATTGGATTCGACTCAAATAGATTTGGATATAATGTATTGTATTATATGCATGTCTAGAGGATGAATTGGATGGAATAAGTGATTTACCACCTCAAAATTGGTTATATGAATGAGAGATACTGTAGTACGCTTGAGAGGATAAGTTTGTAGGAAATTTTGGATTTTCTTTATATTTCTATTAGTATGCCTCGAGGAAGGGTTCTGCTTGGGGTTTTTTCCCCGGAAAAGTAGGAGAGGCGACGGAAAACTCCTAAGTTAGGGTTTACATCACCTATCATAGCGGTGACTACACCGCTTCCTTGGGGGGGGGGGGGGGGGGGGGGGGGGGGGGCTCTGGCCCTCCAAACTCAGCTAACAACATTGCAGGACAAAGGCGTCCACCATCGGTAACGTCGTCCCCCGACCCTAAGGGTGACAAAGAGATGCAACAAAGTAAGAAGCGGGTGGAACTTACGGTACAACCGATACCGATGGGTGAAATAAACCATAAAATATTAACTGATGCTCCGGAAGCGCATGAGAAACGGTCGGAGACAAAAAAATACGACGAAAACAGCCTGGAATTCGGGTTCAGGTGCGGCGAGACGGCTTTTCAGCGATGTTCTGAAAACGGATACTTGGTATGTGGCGGATTCCGATTCGGAGGAAGTTGCAGAAGCCATGAGATAAGATGGAATGGACGAGGGTTTTGGCGATGAGGAAGAGGATCCTGTATGTACTCCGATCCACTTTACCGTAGCTGAGGAGAGGAGATTTTGCAGGGCATACATATCAGCATTGGTTGTCAAAGTTCTAGGAAATCGGTTTCATACACTGGAATCTCCAACAGATTGAATGTGATTTGGGTAAAGGCGGGCGGTATCCAAGTTGCATCGGCCAAGAACGGGTAATACCTAGTTCGGTATACAAGCGACATTGACTATGAACGAGCAGCAACGGTAGGGCCGTGGCTGATGGGGGACTATTACTTAACTGTTCATATGTGGGACCAGCACTTCGACCCTATCGCCATGAGATCCTGTCTACAATGGTTTGGGCTCGACTCCTGGAACTCCCGGCTCACTATTTTCATCCGGATGCGATGATGAAAATAGGGAAATAGATTGGTAAGCCGCTTCGAGTGGACCATACAACGAGTACAGGAGCGAGACTGGATTACGCCATTGTCTGTGTCCAGGGGAATCTCACTAAGCCGCTATTGTCTCAGTTTAAGATCCATGGAATCAAATATTATATTCAGTACGAGGGTCTGGAGCGAATCTGCCAGAAGTGTGGTACTTATTCGGAACGGGGACAATGCTCTTGTGACGAGACAACAGAGACTATGGAACCGGTGAAACCGAATGAGGTCGAGATTCCTAGGTAAACGGGAACCAGAGTCTTCTCCCAAGGATTCAGAACATGTATATGGGGATTGGATGATTGCAAAGAAAAATCCAAGGAGTCGTCGCGAAAACGTCACTACTACATTCAGACTACATAATGAACAAGAGCCCGGTTACACCGCGAGCAAGAGTTGAGGATCCAGATTCAATGTGCTGCTGGTGGAGGAGACTATGGAGCATGCAGTGGAACACCAGGAAATGGGCACGACGAGTGTGAGGGGCAGCCATTCGAGGAGTAGGGTAAGATCGGGTACAACGAAAACACACTAGAAGGAAAAAAACGGATGGGAAGCAACAGGAGGTGGAGGATGAAGTCCGCAGTGAGGCAGTTGGAAAGAATAGCCAAGATCCCAAAAAACATGGTTCCGCAAGAAGCCTAGCCATAAGAGATAGTGGAAATGGCCCAGGGGTGATTGCTAGCTTGGCTCAAACAACTACGTCGGGGCATGCAGCGATAGCGCATAATGATGGACAAGGAGACTCGATCATGACTTAACCTAGTCATGCTACAGAGGAGTTGGATACTAGCATGGTGAGGCAAGGACATGAAACAAGACCTCCGAAGGACAGTCGTAGACATAGTGAAGTGTGACATAATTTGCTACATGAAAAGCATATTACAGGATCAATACTAGGAGAGCCAAACGGCAGCCTCGCACTTGATGCTTCACTATCAGGCACGTAATTTGGCGCAAGCTAAGGACCTACCAGTTCCTGTTGCAATGAAGCTAAATATTTTTACGTGGAATTGTAGGGGTGCGGGAAGCAAGCGCTTTTTGAGAATGTTTAGAGAATATCGGAGAAAACATTGTCCGTGTATCAACATAATAGTAGAGCATAGAATCAGTGGGGATAAGGCGCTGCAATCCGTGCATGAGTTGGGATACGACAAGGAGTTGATTGTTGATGCAGTGGGTTTCTCTGGCGGTATATGGATGGTTTGGGATTCGTCGATTGTTACCATTACAGAGGAGGATAGATCAGCTCAATTTCTTCATGTCCAAGTCCAAAGTGGTAACGATAGGTGGCTACTCATAGCAGTTTACGCGAACCCCACACTAATACAAAGGCGCGAACTGTGGCAGTCAATTAGATCACTGTCGGAAGATATACATGATTTGTGGGCTCTCATGGGTGACTTCAATTCTATCTTATAGCTCTCATATAAAATGGGAGGAGCACCTTTCGACGCCAGTCGCGCCCGTGACTTTTAGGATTTCATCTCAGATGCCGGGTTGGTGGATCTTGTATTCACTGGTCCACCGTTTACTTGGTTCCGGTCAGGGACGAAGGAGAGACTAGATAGAGGATTGGGCAATTTAGCGTGGTCGTCCCTATTCCCAGAATCCAGTGTGCGGCATCTTCCTCGAGTCAAGAAAAGTGATCATCGTCCGATAGTATTGCAATTGAACCCGAGCTTCCAGCCAATTGGTCCTAAACCCTTTAAATTCATGGCGCCTTGGTTAACCCACGCTGGGTTTAAGGAGATGGTAGAACGTGCATTGAAGAGAGGAACCAGGTTACTGAATGCCATTGCGGAATTCTCTATGGAAGCCAAACGTCGGAATTATACTACTTTTATCATGAGAAAAAAGGACTTTCTCATGCTCATGATCGAAAGGCTTGAGTTAACGTATGGGGGGAGTCAGATTGTGTAGAGCTACGGGAGGCCAGGGACGAGCTGGAAGAAGTCTTATTCCAGGAGGAATTGCTATGGTGCCAAAAGTCGAGGGAAGAATGTATGTAAAAGGGCGATCGTAACACATATTATTTCCCCACGCGGACTGTCTAGCGCCGCCGGCGGAATAGGGTGCGGCTTTGAAGAACGAGGTGGGAGAGTGGATCGAGGAGCAAGAGGAACTCCTCCAGATGGCAAGAAATTTCTACTCGATCCTGTATACAGATGATGGACTCCCTATAGTGACGATCCCAACAGCATTTGGAGTGCTCCCCACTCAGCAGTGGATGCTTCTTGCAAATCAGTTGACGGAGGAGGAGAATATATTGATAAGAAAATCCGATGGTTTCTCTGGGGAAGTTCAGAACAAGGGAGGAAGGTTCATCTACTAGATTGGGATTCAGTCTGCAAACCTAAAGATGAAGGAGGGCTGGGGTTGCGAACTGCCACAGATATAAATGAGGCATTTATGCTCAAGGTGGCGTGGCGACTTCTCTCAGAACAGGACAACTTATGGGCACGAGTTGTTAGGGGGAAGTATCTTAAGCAAATGAAAGAGGGTGGCAGGAGAGAAGGGAAGGGAAGTTATCAAATCTGTGGCGGGGAGTTCTACGTGTTCTCCACCGATTACCGGAGGGGATATTGTGGAACATTAGAAGTGGCATGCAAACATGTTTTTGGACTGATCACTGGCTCCAAGAAGGGCCTCCAATGGTGGATTTCGCACCAAACTTACTGGTCGAGGCTAGGGGCTTGAAGGTTGCGGAAATGGTGTTAAATGGAGGTTGGAATATGAATTTCGTCAGAGCTTTCTTACCCAAACTGATGGTTGATCAACTCCTTCTACATCCTGTCCCCCATGAGGATGGGTCTTATACCGACGTGGGAGCTATTGCGCAGCGAGGAGGTGGCAGGGACGCGTAATCCGGTGTGGAAGGCAGTCTGAAAGATACCAGGGTCGCAACGCACACAATCATTTATGTGGCTTGTTCTTCACAATAGATTACTCACTAATCGTGAGCGTTGCAGATGTCATATGGCACATGAAGATAAATGTTCTATTTTTGGTGGTGGTCCTGAGACGATGATACATATAATACGGGATTGTCTGTATGCTCGTATGGTGTGGTCAAAATTTTTAGATGGGGAATCCGATGAAGCTTTTTTCAAGGAGGACGTGAGCCAATGGGTGCTTCATTATACTCAGGACGCACCTCAATTATCGACCTGACGCTGTTCACTGTACTTGGATGTAAACTCTGGAAGAATAGGAATCGCTGGGTCTTTTAGAAGTAGCTTGCCTCGGCCGCCCAACTCACTGCTATAGTCCAAATGTGGTGTACCCAAGTGTCGACTATAGCTGCCAGTATGAGAAGGGTGATCAGGGAGAGTAATATGCGCAGCCTGAGACTAGTTAGCTAGCAGAGGCCTGAGAGTGATTGGTTTTGTGTGAACACGGATGAAGTTGTTATATTGAGTCAGGAAAGCACAACGGCAGGGGGCGTGTTGTGACGAAATGATGGCAGATTTTTATCAGCTTTCTCCGCCAACTTGAGTGGAGGTTCTATAACTCATGTTGAACTGTCAGGTATAGTCCTTGGACTTAGGATGGCTTGGGAGAAAGGAGTAAGAAAGGTGGAGCTGCAAACTGATTCCATGTCGGCGGTGCAACTTCTACAAACTGAAGCAGAGAGCCACCCGCATCAAACGCTTAATAGCACAGCTCGCTGGCTGTTGGAAAGGAATTGGGAGGTCCGTATTAAGCTTGTTTTCCGGGAAGGTAACTATGTTGCTGATTATTTGGCCGGCCTGGGCCACTCTTTGTCTATTGGGTGTCATGTGTTCAACAACCCAAGTCAGATGCTCAAGTATTGGTTGTACTTTGATGTTATTGGAGTTCACACTCCTCTACTGATTAATGATTAAGGGCTAGAGCGCCCCACTGCGCTTTAGATTACACACAAAAAAAGTATGCCTAGAGGAAAAGAATAGTATTATTAAGGTATTGTTTGCTTGTGGGATTTGGGTGATACAAATCTATTGTTTGCTAAGGGACAAAAATCTGGGCGCCCACGGATTTGGATACATTTTTTAGATCCAAATCTGTGGACTCCACGGATTTGCAAATCCCATATTTCATTTGGGATTTGATAATGGAAGGCAAAGTTGTGAGAGACATCCATCATAAATTCATGATAAAAATTAACTAAACAAACAATGTACTCTTTCAAATTCATAATGCAACAAATCCATCATAAATTCAAAGGTTTTTAAAACTCAAAATCCTCATTTTTAAATCCAACAAGCGAACAAACCCTTAAATGTTTGTATTGCATGCATGAGCACTTCTACTACGCTATATAGCATTGGTACTTTAATGTACAACTCAAAGTTGTACCATAACATAAAATGTATAAGTTTAGGTTGTACCATAAAGCAATTTGTACCATTATGTTATGATACAACTTTACAACTTGAAGTTGTACCATCACATAAATGTACAAGTTCAAGTTGTACCATATAAAAGAATTTGTACAAAAAGTATAGGTACAATAAGAAGTTGTACCATAACGTAAATGTACAATTTTAAATTGTACCATAAAAACAAAAACCTATAGCACCAATACTATATAGTATTGTAAAATTTCTCTTGCATGCATAACTTATGTTTGCCTTTTTCTTCGTTAGAAAAGCATTAAATCTGAACGTGGAATCACCTTCCATTATTTCAAATTTTCAACCGTGAAACAAGCTTTTCACACTATTTCTACCCAAAACAATGAACTAACAATCTTGCACCTAGTTTCCACCGGTTTTAAGGAATGATCAGTGATCACGCACCAAAACAAAACTTTTGTTTGTTCTAAGAACTGTAGTAATGCACATTATCAACAGGGGCCCGACCAGGAAGAATTAGGAGACGATGGCCCTGGCCCAGCCGTTTCAATGATTTGCTGTACATGAACAATGAAAGAAAGCACCTGCCTGCCCCCACATCTTGTTTAGTTTCATGCCTTGTTATTTCATTTCATTTCTTCATGATGATGGGTTTTGTTTTGTGAAGTGTCACTTTTGATGATATGATTGGTGTTGTTTGGGTTTGTAGCATGACGAGACCGCCTAACTTGGGACTTGCCCACAATTTGGTCTCTGTTCCCTTAAAAATGAAGTTAAGCAACAAAGCAATTGATTAAGGTCGATGACTTTAGAGGAGCAGTACTGAGCTTATTTGGAAGCATACCAACCGATCTTTTTTTATGCCACACTCTTCCGTCACTATTTTTCTCATCACAGTAACCTGCACCGCATGTACAGTCTATATGGTGACCTCTTAGGAGTCTTGTAAATCGGATCTTGGTGTTTTGCCCCATGGTCGATCCCCAAATACTAACACTTGGCTGGACAAAGACAATAAAACATCGTCAAGACGACTCGAACACGAAAACTCTAATAAAAGAGATATGAGATAAATTATACTGAAGGATGTCACCCCACCAGCAGGGGGTCACCTGCTATCCCAAGTTGAAAACTAATAATAGTACTACCAGATCAAACCTCATTCGTTTGTAAATTTTATTTTCTCATCATGGTTTCTATTTGAAGAAGAAAAAAACAAGGCAAGAAATTTTCTTTCTTTCTTCCTTATCATTCGCCGACTTAAAGGATTAAATTGCCAACCTATTAGTTGCAGGGTTTTGATTATGTAAGATCCATTGACTTCTAGATTTCTTACAACAACTTGTATTATTGGTATTCACTCTTATTGATTATGGTATCATGATCACAAGTATATCGTATTTGAATTTCCGTTATCTCTAACGTTAACAATTGAATTAAACTCAAACCCAAACGAAATTCATAAATTGACTTCCTATATTAGTCAACACTGATTTTAGATTCATGTCATGTAAGTAGGACCAAAGTTGGTACTGTTGGTCTAACAGTACAACCCATGTTTAATTCTGTGGCTAATGACAAACATTTGGGGTACTGTTATAACCAGAAACCATGCATTAATGCATTATCATATATTCCCTCTTTTCTTCCCCTGACTAACCTATTGATCATTCGTCGATTGTGACACTGAAATCGGGCAGTTAGCTAGGAAACCGGGTCACATGACGAACCGGCCCAGAGAGTATTTACGACATGTGCAAGTGTTTGGGGCTGTAGCTCGTCCTCACTCGTCTTCAACAACGGCTGCATTATAGTCTTGGATTCGACGTTTTGTTAGCTGATATGTTTTGGGACCCAAACACATTCTCATTTAATATTTTTTTTGGACGAAACAGAAACAGAGACTGGGAAGCCAACAGTAAGAAGGGATGGAGCTGGGGGAGGACGTTGGCCTTTGTCCCACTTTGGTTTGCTCTTTTCTGTTTGCCTTTTGCAGGGCACCCTATTCCATCTCACCTACTGGGACACCGGCCGGGGACCCTCTTCTTCTGTTTCTGCCCTAATAACTTCGATTCTTCTCCCTAACCATCATATGAGAGGGGGAGGATGTGTAGACTTGTTCTTTTCCCAATCATAATTTTGATTCGAAAAATGTGGCAAACACGCAGATTGCCTTGTTTTACTTGTAGGGCATATGATGTAGAAATTTCGATAACGAATAGTCGTATCGGCATCTGAAACAAATTGTAAACCTGTGGGGAATGGACAAACTTCTATGGACTCAACAATCGACCGAGAAAATTACTCTCTATGTAGGTGTGAGCTGTAGTAACAATGATTTGGGGTGTTGATGAGGGGACTCGTCATCGATCGGCTAGTAGGAGTGATACTGTTGTCGTAGTAGAATCAAGTTGTAGGGTTCTCGACATCCAAGGTGTTAGGCAGGCTGCAGAACCTCAACGCTCCCCTCTCGGGTGGCAGGAAATTTCCACACGGGTAATCGAACGTGACTCCATATAATATTGTAAGAAAAATTAATAGGGTAAGCCACCACAGGAACATCAAAACTTAAAAAAAAGTGTCATTTCTGTCATGAACTTATTCTTATTGACAATAGAGTCCTAAATTTCGAAAGTATCTTACCCTTTGCGTCCATATTTTTCAATATGCCTCCTCTACTACTATGTTTCACGGAAAGAATACCCTCTATTTTAATTAACAATATTCTCAAACTTATCACTTTGTTATATTTTCCGTACAAAACCATTAACTCCGACTAGACAATAGACAATGTCAATTATCGATTTTCACTTGACTTGACCACCCGCTATTTAACCATTTGATCCATGTTGAAGTTCCCAACACCATTTATGAAGAGTAGAGGACTTGTATCTTTTGGAACTGGTATATGTGCATGCAATGTGGATATGGGAATCACCATGTATTTGTGCGTTGCATAGAGTGGTCTCAATCAATCTTAAAGCCCAGGCTGAATGCTCATCACTTTTTTCCCTTTCATCGTTTGGAATACAACTTGGGATATGTAGCCCAGTCTCTACACTTATTGCATTCTCTAAATGTTTACTGGTAAAATAATAAAATTAATAAACGGCATCGTTTAATCTATCCATTCCTGATTCCCTTGCAGTCTGAATTTCTTCTTCTCCACCTCCCCCACAGACGAAATTTACCTTATTGCCCGCAACCCCTTTCCGTCTTTCACATTTACACCTCCCCTCGTGGCAAGTACAATTATCATTAATCACAAACAGGATCTCAATTATTATGTACTAATGACTTTTAATGCTTAGAAAGGCTACAATTATCAATGGCTGAGAGAGAAAGGAAGGAGGAGAAAAAAGGTCAAACTTTTTTATGGATCCTTGTGTAATTATTTTAATTAATCCGGAACCGTAAAAGTCAAGCTCCCCTGCCCTACTCCCTACTGCCTGCCTAGTTTTCACTTCCTTGGAACTCTCCCGTTAATTATATTATATTAATCCACTCTAATCAAAACGCCTAATCCATCCTGGAATCTTCCTATTAACTGCCTGATTAAGCGATTAGACATATTTTTAAGGGAATTAAGTGATTAGTCCTTAAGTTAGTCTTACATTTGACCTTTTTTTTTCATTTTACATTATCCCCACACCTGTCTTAGCAATCCCAGGGGCAATCCCGACATTTGACGCTTTCCCCTGATGAAGCTTCCGCTTCCCCAACGGAAAGGAACCACACGCCGCGCGGTAGAATTCGTAATTCGTAAAACAAGAAAGAAAATATGAAAGCAAGAAGCAACCTGCGCCACGTGACAAACATCCATACGACCTTCTCCTCACGTGCCGTCTGCCCACGTCATCCCTCCGTGGGGCTACCCTCCACTTTTTTTTCACCTCACGTGCCCCACCCTACAGCTTATTTTTTTTTACCAGAGGTTAACGTAAAAACGGCACTTTTTTTTACCCCGTTCCGTACGCCACCTCCAGAAAATGCAACCATAAATACCCTTCCAACTACCGTTCTTCCCTTTCAGCGCTCTCTGCTTCTCGGCTTCTCACGTTTTCCCTTCCGCCAACCAAACACCCAAACCAACCCAAGTACGGCAGCCATTACTGGCCTCCGCTCCAGCTCAGACAAACTCTCTGCTCCCTCATTCAAAGCTTCCTTTTCCCTCCCTCTGATTTGCTACCTAGCTAGCTGGAGACGAATTAAATGTCCCCCCAATTTCCCGACTCTGTACTACTTATTCAACTCGGCCATCGATTACAAAGATCGTCGTCTTCTTCCTCTAGAAACTTGCAGTAGACGCAGATAGCTGGAGAGAGAGAAACGATCGGATTCGATTTTGATTTTCCTTCTCTTCTCTTCTCTTCTCCTAGTCCTTTTTGAATTTGTAGGTCTGATTTTTGGACCGGTCTCTTGATTGAGGGGTTTGGAAGAGAATGTTAGAGAGCGGCCAGCAGTACGGCGACTACTCCGACGGCGATTTGAGTTTGAAAACCACGAATTCTTCCGACAGTTCGATGAGCAGCTCCTGCGAGAGCTGCAGCTCCTACAGCCGACTCTCGTTTGACGTCTCCGCCGCTGCCGCGGCGGCGAGATCATCGCCGGAGAACAACCTCACGCTCAAGCCCCACCGCTCCTCCGATTTCGCCTACTCAGCCATCCGGAGCAAGAGCGGGCTCACCTTCCGCGACTTCCGCCTCCTCCGCCGCATCGGCGCCGGCGACATCGGCACCGTGTACCTCTGCCGGCTCAACCACGGGGAGGAGGCCGACGACGGCTCGGAGTGCTTCTACGCGATGAAGGTGGTGGACAAGGAGGCCCTCGCGGTGAAGAAAAAGGAGCAGAGGGCCGAGATGGAGAAGAAGATCCTGAAGATGCTCGATCATCCGTTCCTGCCTACGCTGTACGCCGAGTTCGAAGCCTCTCATTTCTCTTGCATTGTGATGGAGTACTGCTCCGGCGGCGACTTGCATTCTCTCCGCCATAAGCAGCTTCATAAGCGGTTCTCTCTCGCCTCCGCTAGGTCAGTTCTCTCAGCATTATCCTACACCACTCTTCCTTTTTTTTATTTGAATTTTTTCCCCATTTCCTGCAATTTTTGTTTGCTTCCTTTATGACAACTCGAGGAGGGGGGAGAAAAAAAACCTGCAATAGGATTTCGAAGTTCTCAATTGACGTTTTTCTCTCAATGATCCTTCTGCACTGCATGGCTGTTTTCTTGGTTTTAGTTTTTGTTTTCTTCTGCTAGGAAGCTCTCTTGCTTTTTTTTTTTTGTTGTTGTTGTTGTTGTTGTTGTTGCTGTGAGGTCGTCTTCAACCTCTGGTATAATGGATTTCTCAGAATGGAAAGTTACAGAACTAGTTCCCTTCTTTGGATTTAATTTCTGACCTAGCCGCAAATTTCTGTGAGATTTTTTTACCCATTAATGGTGGTGTTGAAGTTTACAAGGGATTTGAAAAGAAAGAACTGAACAAAAAATCATGTCAATGTCGCTTCCAGGTTTTACGCGGCGGAGGTACTGGTGGCGCTGGAGTATCTCCACATGCTGGGAATCATCTACAGAGATCTGAAACCGGAGAACGTGTTGGTCAGATCGGACGGTCACATCATGCTCTCCGACTTCGACCTTTCACTCTGCTCGCACGCAATCCCAGCCGTTGAATCTCATCCGACGCCTTCTTCCGCTTCTTTCTCCCCAGAAGGAGAAGATCCCGCTTCACCGTCGCCGCAGCGGCGGCCACCGCAGTTCTCGTGCCTCCCGACCTGGGTCTTCCGGTCGAAGAAAATCCAGACGCTGAACCCGAACCCGAAAAGACTCTTCGTCGCCGAACCGGTCACCGCCCGGTCATGTTCCTTCGTCGGGACCCACGAGTACGTGGCACCGGAGGTCGCCTCCGGCGGGTCCCATGGCAACGCAGTGGACTGGTGGGCCCTGGGTATTTTCATCTACGAGCTCATCTACGGGCGGACTCCGTTCGCCGCGCCGTCCAACGACCAGACGCTGCGGAACATCGTGAAGAGGCCGCTGACCTTCCCGACCCAGACGCCGGCGTCGACGATGGAGCTTCACGCGCGGGAGCTGATATCCGGGTTGCTGGACAAGGACCCGACCCGGAGGCTCGGGTCGAAGCGGGGAGCCGCCGACGTGAAGACCCACCCGTTCTTCAAGGGCTTGAACTTCGCGCTGATACGGACGGTGACGCCGCCGGCTGTGCCCAGCTTACGGAGGCAGAGAACGACTCCGGCGGCGATGCACCGCCCCGCCGCGGGGAAGACGAGAAGCGCGTCGAGTTTTGACTATTTCTAGCTAGGTAGCTGGTCGGCCGGGAATATAGGAGAAGGATGCGCCACGTCAACGTGTGTGCGCGTGTAGTGGGTATCCTGCTATGTTTTTGCTACTGGCGGTACAGGAAGGAATACAGCTTTTTTTGTACATTTTTAGAATAGCGCTTTTTTTTATAATTTTTTACCGCTTTCTGATGTTTCAAGCTTTGCTTTTTTAGTTTTTACCCCCTGTAATTTCTTTTTTAACTCCTCATGAGAGAGAGAGGGGGTTACCTTTGAGAGAGGTTAGGAGAACTTAATCACATGATTAACATGGGTAATGATACGATACTTAATGCATTTTGATTCCGAAGTCTGTCACTCGTTAGTTAGGGTCGTGGAGGTGGTGATCCTCCACCGTTTTCAAATTATAGTTGAAGTGACATGTAAAAGTGGTGACAAATTTGATAATAAAAAAAACAAACCGTAAAAATAGTTTGGTTTCGCTGCTTATTTATCAAAATTTAAATCATTCTAATTTAATTTTATCGATTTATAATTAGTCACAATATCTCATATTGTTGATAAATATTTGAACAATAGATTTGTTACTACATATTTGCTAATGCAAACGCACAAATCTAAGGATTAAAATTGTAGAGGCTCCAGCTGAAGCAGAGGAAAACAGGTGCATGAGATTGTGGGGGAAGTCACGGCGTTTGTTTGTTCAAGTTGTGTGGTGATATGATGGAAGCTGAAAAGGAGAGTCGGCTAATGGTCGGGGCCGGATATATATTTATGTATATTGTGGAGTACGGAGTAAAGAGCGGCAGCCAACCCACTCCACTAACGGCGGCGACGGCGACGACGATGCGGTTGCTTGCACTCCACGGCTTCCATATTCATGCTGAATTGGGCAGGTAAATTGGAATAGACGGCAATAGCTTAATCGGGGGGTTGATAAGGACGGGAGAATTTTGTAGTTATTCTCTTAATTGTTTGTTTGTTTATACTTTATTAGTGTGGTGGGTCTACTAGCTTCTGACTAGGATGCTCATATCATAATTAGTTGTGATCGTTTAATTAATTTTAAGCACATCCATGGCGTTATCTAGCTAAAGAATGGGTGGTTCGTGTGATTCATACGTATCGTGAAGGGAATAGATTCGCGGATTGGCTCTCGAAGCACAGTCTCGTCTATTCCTTTGGCACGTACGAATTGGATGATCCCCCATTAGAACTTGATCGAAATTGCCGTGAAGATATCCTCGGAGTCAGTTTCCCTCGGCAAGTGATTCAGAGGGATGCTCTTTGAATTTTTCTGTGATCTGTTCCCTTGCTCTGTTTCTCCACCTTCTTGCTACTGTGTTTCCGCGCTATGTTCCTGACTTCTTAGGCCCTGGGCTTTTGTAATTTTGGCATTCATGCCTCCCTTACATAAAAAAAAAATCTTACCGAATAAATCCGGCGAGGAATGAGATAGTATGTCTACCTCTTAAAGGGTTGGAAAATAACACCCCTATTAATCATAGGTTTTTAAAGTAATTAATTTGCGTTGCATTTAATAATCTGTATGAATTAAAAACACATATTAATTACTTTCCTTTTTCAGTGTACTGGTAGTTGTATCATGCAATTGTATTAGTGTACAGGTGCAATGATAGTTCCAAAAAAAGAACGTAATTAATATGAGTTCAGTATACAGGTGCAATGGTAGTTGTATAAGTGCAATGGTAGTTAAAAAAAGGAATGTAATTAAGATGAGTTTTTAATTTCCAAAAATTATTAAATGCAACACAAATTTAATATAAAAAATAACTATAATTAATAGGGGTGTCATTTTTCCAACCCTTTAGAAGGATTAGTATGCTAACCGATCCCATCCGGCGAGGGGTGGGTTAGCATGCTAACCCCCCTTGGGGTTGGAAAAATGACACCCCCTAGTATATTAAATACAACTATAGAATTTAATACACACATTAAATACACATTAGGAATTAAATGCACCATATTAATTATTTTTTTTTCAAATTAAAACGTACACTAAATACATTTTCTCTCACTATATCTGATTTTTCCTTTTTCAGCAGTCTCCGACCATCAGACTTCCTCCGACCGCCACACTTCTCCGTTGAAAATCCCATCGGCAGACTCCCTCCGACCACCTCCAAAAAATATACCACTGCACTGATACGTTGTACCACTGTACTGGTAGATATACCACTGCACTGGTAGCGATATCAGTGCACTGGTACCAATGTCATATCTGACTATCAGTGCAGTGGTACAAATACCAGTAAAGTGGTACAACATATCAGTGCAGTGGTACAAATACCAGTAAAGTGGTACAACATATCAGTGCAGTGGTATATTTTTGCATGTGACCGGAGAGAGTTTGTCGACGGATTTTACCGGCGAAGTGTGGTGGTCGGAGGAAACTTGGTGGTCGGAGGCTGCTCGGAAAGGAAGAATCAGAGATAGGAGTGAAAATATCAAAGATGAGAGAGAGAATTGTATTTTGTATATGTTTAGATTTTTTTTAAAAACAAGTAATTAATGTGGTGTATTTAATGCTTACTTTGTATTTAATAATAGAACATTTATTATGTTTACTTTCATTAATACTTGTCAATGATTAATGAAAAATTGACCAATTAAAAGGTGGTGTCAAAAAATCAACCCCTGGGTTAGCATGCTAACCCATCCCATCAGGCGATCTATAGTATGGTGCGTAAAATCCAGCTGCTTGTTGTTGTCTCTTTTGAAGTGTGTTTGTCTTAATTTTGTTTGGTGATTTCAATGAGGTGTTGTGTTGGGAGGGGGGACAGGTTACGGTGCTTACTATAAAAGTAGTAATCACCATGGTTACAAGGGTAAATTGGGTATGGAAAAATAAATTATATTAATTAATTTTTTAATAAATTACATTTTAGGTAGTTTCAAAAATCTATTAATTAAAATTCTCTCTTTCTCTCACTTCCGTAATCTCAAGCCAGATTTCCTTTCCATATTTTTCTCAATCTTTCTGGAAAAAAAAAAAAAAAAACGGAATCAGTACCAATTCGTTAGACAAACACTACCACTTTGAAAAACATCAATACCATTGCAGAAATAAATCTATACCATTACACGAAAACTACCATTGCAGAAATAAATCTATACCATTACACGAAAACTACCAATATAAACAATCTATACCATAAACAATCAATACCATTGTAGAAATAAATCTATACCATTACACGAAAACTACCAATATAAACAATCAATACCATTGCAGAAATAAATCTATACCATTACACGAAAACTACCAATATAAACAATCTATACCACTGCACATTGAATCAATAAACAAAAATTACTAGATCTAGGTTTTTAAATCTATACCACTACACATAAGAAAGAGAGAGAGAGAGAGAGATTTTCAGAGCGAACGAGAGAGAGAGAGGGTAACGCAGGTCGGAGGAAAATATTGATTTAAAACTAAGGAATAACTAACGAGAAGTGTTACAACTTCGCCAGAAGCCGTCGACGACACAAAGAATAAACAACATACATTTCTAATGTGTGGTTCTTTCGAATTGTCATCTCAAATCATAATCTTAACTATATATACATAATCACATCTCCATACATTACAAAGTGGTAGAAAGTCTCCTACTTCAACTAAAATAAGACGGAAGAGAATGACAATCACAGGAATGCAGCCTTGAATCTCGATTGACTTCTAATCCCATTGCACAGATTGGATTGAAAAAGGGGGCAGAGTGATTAAAGTTAATTGGTTAGGTGAAAATGATATTAGAGTATATATATGAGACTAGAAAGGAGGCCGCACTTCGTTGCGGTTGAAATGTAGCGAGTGGCAAGTTGACTTGAAAGTTTGTGTTTCAACCGATATTTGCAAGTAATATGTATCCTTGAACCAAATGTCTTTCAAGTTAAATATCTTATGTCAAATAACTCAAAGGTTGTGAGTTGTTTATATGGAGTACTTATTATGCCAAATAGGAAATAATTGAATAAAATTTTAACAGATAATGGACAAATCTATTACAGATAAGGAAAAAGAGTACACTACCCAAACTCTCCAGCATAACCCTTCTTCTTCTTTACATAATGAGGTTCAAAAAATTTAAACTCATCATCATCATGCTCTTACTAATCTCAATATCTCAATACCTAAATAAGTGCGGGTAAGAGATTTATCAATTTGCAATCACTTAGCCACTGCGGTTCATGTTATTTGTGTGTGGATTGATATCAAATCGTGGATTAATCACTCATGTGTCATCCCCTAGTGTTTATCGCTAATTCATGGAGCTAATTGATGATGTATGCATGTGAGGGTGGCTAGTAACTTTAATAAAAATTTCGGGAACACGAAGAAGAAATGTCCAATTTATTGATCGAGATACAAAATAAGGAGAAAGAAAAGAGGTTAAACATTATGATTTAAGTTTAATTTAAACCTCGAAGCACCAACTCTTTAAAACTAAAATATAATAGAAAGACTCATAAAATAAAGTATAAAAATAACTGACGATAAAACAAAAACCCATAGCTCGAATTGTACTCCCAAAATGCAATCTCAATTTTAATGAGATTATTATATATTTTATATATGTACCTCAAGTCACCATTGCTTTAAAATTAAAGTATAGTAGTGCTCTTGTGGAAAGTATAACAAATAATATTATTAAAATCTCAATTCAACTATAAAAATCATGCCTGAATTGTTGTCTCATTATATATCAAGTTAGTGAATAGTAAACTTGCTCTCCCTCTCTTAATTAAGGCAACCGAAAAAGTCTATTATTGCCTTTAAGGCTATCAACCTACGAGTCGACTTGGATTTGTGAGAAAAATAGGCGTCAAATGCCTGTGGGTCGGCCCGCAGCAAGGTTCCCGGGTTGGAGGTCACACGACGTTGTTTTTCTTTTTGGTTTGTGAAATGCGTATCTTTTCCAGATTTTACCTTTCGCTAACCCTATCTTTGAAATTCCAAATTGAACATATGAATATTTATATATACGAGTGTGTTCGAATTTTCACTATATGTTGAATTCAAGTATGATCTGTCATTTTATTATATAATTATTATTTATATATGAGATGAGATTTGATATAATTTATAAATGTATAAATAATATAATAACTTTTCTAATTTATTGTAGCCAAAGTATCAAAATTACATGACATAAGTTTCTCTCATTATTGCCACTTGTTGATAAGGAATTGGTCTGTTATAAGGTAAAATAACAGTAAGGCATGGTAGTAGAATTCTTAGGTAACAGTAATTATGTTTTAGCTTTATATATAGTAATAATAGGAGGTTAGGACGCGCACATTAGGGAAGCAAGGAAGACTATTCTACAACTGAGATTGATTTTTTTATGACATACAACTGAGATTGATTAATTAAGCACTTAGTGACATCAAACTTTTTTGTTTTAATTATAAGATAACAGGTAATTATTTTTCTTTTTTATAATAATAATAACGGAATAAATAAGATTGTGAGCATTCCGTAGATATGTTTATTCACATATCAACTATGATGTAATACCTAATTCACATATAAATGTATTTGTTGGAAGTACATATAAAGTGAAGTCAAGCGTTGAGAAATTGATGCAGAAGAATTCTTTTGAGTAATTGTATTAAGAAAGTGATTTATAATAATGTGTTTGTTTATAACGATGGTGGACTTTGGCATTATCCATATCCTGGTGGTATCCTGCTCGTGTATACAACATTTAAGTTTGAACACGCAGCGATTTGGGTATTACAGTTTGCAAAAAGGAACTGAAGGTGAAGAACAGAGGAGCTGGTGTTGGGACTTTTTAGGACGAGCGTATACGTACGATAGTCCAAGACTGGGTGACCAGGATTGTGATAGAGTCGTGAACAACGTTCACTTTCCGAAAAGAATATTTCCACCCTCAACAAGCCTAGGGTTACAGGAAATTTCTCCCGAGGATAAAACTATCACCACTTTAGGTTCCAGGCTCAAGAACACTAAAGCATACTTAGAAATTTTTGGAAGAAAGAAGAAGAATATGTTTTATGGTATGTGGCACCATCCACCCCACCCATATATTTATAGGGGTCGAATCCATGCATTGTTTCATGAAAGGTTGCCTTTATCCATACGAAAGGTTGCCTTTATCCATATGAAAAGTTGCCTCTATCCATATGAAAGGTTATCCTTATCCATAAAATAATGCAACCGCCACTAGGCCAAGGGATGTGTCCCTTCACGGAATTAGAATATCGGTTCGGTCGGTCTAATCCCAAACTGGTTGGTCGGTCCAACCCAAAACCCGTTTGACTTGGTTAGTCCGGTTCAACCAAATTTCCAACATTCCTGCCCCATTTTAGTGTATTATAGAATTCACTAAAATCACAACATTCTTCCAACAAAACTTAAGCATAAATGAAAATGTCGTGACGATTGAATTTTCACCTTAGTATATTACACTTGACGAATACTCGAATACAAAAGGGTGTCGGTAACGATTGAACCCATTGACTCATATGAATATTCGAAGATAATATACACTTAAGTTTTCAAAACTTCTAAGTGCCTTGACACTATTATCCGCCATGTGTCCAATCCTTCTCATAAGCGCACACGAAACCAAAGTCCGGGTTTCTTGAAGCAGCTCTACTTCATGCTTACGTAGGTCGAATCTTTTATTCTTGTACCTGCATAATACACTTTGTCAAAGATTCAATTAAGAAGTTTTGAACTTCATCCTCTTCTCTCATGCAGATAACAAGCACATACCTCGGGATGACAAATTGTGTGCTTCAATTTCTGATAATAAGCTTTCCACATTGAATTCAACCTCTAACGTTGCATTAGAGGGGAATTGGGTGTCCCATTACCAGAAATTATATTGACTTTAACCCATCCCTTTCACAGACTTTATCACCAAGTCACTAGTTAACCACTTCGTCAAATGATCAACCAAATTATCTCGAGTCTGGTCACATTACATAGACACAATTCCATGAGTGATCAATTCACAGATTTTACAGTGCCTTACTCCCACATGACCGTACTTGTCATTTTCACTTGACTACCTTAACCAAATTAGCATTACTATCACTAAGAATAATAATAGGTGAGACTGGTTTTGCCATAAATTAATGTCATAAACCAAGCATCTCATCAATGATGTCTATTCTCTAAGAGAAATCAATGCCACAAACTTTGACTCCACAGTGAAACTTAGTGTTGCAAGTATGCTTTTAAGAGGCCCAAGATATGGCTCCTCCCCCAAGCAAGAGGACCCATCTCGATGTTGAAGTATCACCTTTAACATGAGAAATCCAACTAACATCAACAAATCCTTCCAAATTTGATGGAAAGCCACTATAAGTTAATACAATGTAGGGCTGAAAATTGGCCCGACCCGCCTCTGACCCTGTCTTGACCCTGTCTGACCCGCCCCTGAAGGGTCAAGATGTATAACTGACCCGCCCTGACCCTGTTTCTTTCATGACCCTGTCTGACCCTTTAGGGTCGGGGCGGGTCAGGAAGGGTCGGGTCAGTGGGTCGACCCTAATAAATAGACTACTTTTCTAAAAATTACAATTTGGTACCCGAATTTATTTTTTCTTACATTTTAGTACCTAAATTTATTTTTTTTTACAAATAAGTCCCTAAAATTTGATGGTAAAATTACGTTTTGGTACCCAAAATTTTTTATTTTTACAATTTAGTACCTAAACTTATAAAATTTTACAAATAGGTCCAACATGTTTGTATGATGCTAAGGGTCATAGGGTCAAAAAGTGACCCGGCCCTAAATTGACCCGACCCTATCCGACCCTGACCCGACCCTAAGCCGACCCGACCCTAAATTGACCCTATAGACAAACTGACCCAGCCCGACCCTGAGGGTCGAGGCGGGTCGGGGCGGGTCAGTGGGTTTTAAGGGTCAAACTTACACCCCTAATACAATGTGCCTTTGACATATCCTAGTACACGCATCATTTCATTTCAAATGATGAGAACTAGGATTCATCACGTACCAACTTAATTGTTCTAACGCATATGCGATATCTAGCATCATGCAAGTCATGCATACATCTCCAGTTGTAAAACTGATTTCTAGTATTAACCATAAGTTCCATACTTGGATCCATTGGGGTCTTTAACTCACTACAATTCCTACTATGGAATTTATGTTAGTACCTTCTCATGCAGAAAAATTGAGAGAAAGACTCTTCTTTGTCGTTCCGCTTGATTCAATACACAGAATAACAAATGCCTCCCCCATGTCCCACATGGAGTATTGAAATAACAACTTTTTTATCAAAGTTCACTTATCTTTTATTGATTCCAAAGATAAGCATATCTTATACATACAAATGTACGATGACTTCATTACCAGAATCATCATAAATTGGGAAAAAATCCCAAGTTACACATGTTTTTAAAAAAAATTCTCAAAATACACATGTTATGAAAATAATTCCCAATCTACACATGTTTGGGCCTTCACCGCGTCAGAGAAGAGCGGTGATTGCTTCACCGCGTGAGAGCAAAACGGTGACTGCTTCACCGTGGGAGAGCAAAACGATGATTGCTTCACCGTGGGAGAGCAAAACGATGATTGCTTCACCGCGTGAGAGCAAAACGGTGAAGCACTGAACTGCGTCCAAACTTTAAAACAACGTAACTTTGTGCTCGGTTATCCGATCGTAGCGAATTTTTTTTTGATTCCGCATAATTTTTCGAGATCTTGCAAGCCACAAACTGGCTTGCAAGATCTCGAAAGGCTTGCAAGATCTCGAAAAATTATGCGGAATCAAAAAAAAATTCGCTACGATCGGATAACCGAGCACAAAGTTACGTTGTTTTAAAGTTTGGACGCAGTTCAGTGCTTCACCGTTTTGCTCTCACGCGGTGAAGCAATCACCGTTTTGCTCTCCCACGGTGAAGCAGTCACCGTTTTGCTCTCACGCGGTGAAGGCCCAAACATGTGTAGATTGGGAATTATTTTCATAACATGTGTATTTTGAGAATTTTTTTTAAAAACATGTGTAACTTGGGATTTTTTCCCATAAATTGTGTACACATTTTGTCTCCTTGGTTTAAAATAACATAAACTACTAGAAAAAATCACTTATCTTTGATTGGTCCTAAAGATAAATATGTCATCTACATACAAACATAACGACTCTATTACCAGAATCATCAAACATAGTATATACAATTTTGTCTCCTTGGTTTAACATAAACCACTTAGATAAAACCACACCATCAAACCATTAGTCAAATCCATATTTATCTAGCACTTCGTAAACGTCGAATAGAGAATTAGGCAAATTACCATTGAGTATGTGACCTACCCAAAGGCAATTTTCATTCTTCTATTTCTCCATTTTACGAATCCTTCTCCTTCTTCCTCATCTTCGAATCATCCCTCTTCCAAGTTACCTTCCGAATATGGAATACACCATGAGACTAGTACAAAGAAAATCCATCTTCTACTGCCATCGATGAAAAACCCCATCATCGAACATTCTCATAATTCCATAGACCGGAACCGGTATCTTGCAAAGAGCGGTTCGAGCCATCATACCGAAAATATTCTTTTCGATTGTTGGGACTTTTTAGGACGAGGGTATACGTACGATAGCCCAAGACCGGGTGACCAGGATTGTGATAGAGTCGTGAACAACGTTCACTTTCCGAAAAGAATATTTCCACCCTCAACAAGCCTAGGGTTACAGGAAATTTCTCCCGAGGATAAAACTATCACAACTTTAGGTTCCAGGCTCAAGAACACTAAAGCATACTTAGAAATTTTTGGAAGAAAGAAGAAGAATATGTTTTATGGTATGTGGCACCATCCACCCCACCCATATATTTATAGGGGCCGAATCCATGCATTGTTTCATGAAAGGTTGCCTTTATCCATACGAAAGGTTGTCTTTATCCATATGAAAGGTTGCCTCTATCCATATGAAAGGTTATCCTTATCCATAAAATAATGCAACCGCCACTAGGCCAAGGGATGTGTCCCTTCACGGAATTAGAATATCGGTTTGGTCGGTCTAATCCCAAACTGGTTGGTCGGTCCAACCCAAAACCCGTTTGACTTGGTTAGTCCGGTTCAACCAAATTTCCAACAGCTGGGTTTGTTTGAATATGGTGGAAGCTTAACGAGCTCATGGAACGGAGTCGTTTTATTCAGAAGCAATTGAGGAGTTGATTCAAGACGTCGTCGTCTCATTTAAGCACTCCATCCCTTCCGTTTTTATTGTAGTTGTACAGATGTCTCTTTCCCATTTGTAGTTAGTTTGATTAACCGTTTGTTACCGTTAAAGACAAACATTAAGCTTGTACAAAGTGTTTAAGCTTTGGTATATATATACGCCCTTGAGGCACCAAAATCCCTTGCGGGTTTTCACCAAATTCAGCTCTAATACCAAATTTCACATGGTATCAGAGTCTGGTTGGCTCATTTAGGGTTTCATCACCCATTTCAATCCCGCATTCTTGATTCTCATTAGCAAATACCAACAATGGCTACTACCCCAAATTCTTCTTCTTCTTCTGTGAACTCTAGCTCATCTTATGTCCCTTCTTCTGGCACAGTCACAAACCCATTCTACATTAACCCTAATGAATCTTTGGTCTTTCCTATCAAGCATTCTGGAACAGCAAACTACAACCTCTAGAGCAGGACTGTGCGAGTAGCTCTCAAGAGTAAAAACAAACTTGGGTTTATCACTGGAGCCATTCCAGCACCCACAGATGAAGGCTACACAGCTTGGGAGCAAAGTAATACAGCTGTGTATTTCATGATTTTGGGATCTCTGGACCCAAGTTTGGTACATAGTGTGTCCTATCAGGACAATGCAAGGCTGCTTTGGGAAGACCTTAGGCAGCGTTTTGGACAAGCAGTCTCTCTACACTATGAAGCAAGGTAATAGATCTGTAAACCAGTTCTATTCAAATCTGAAAGGTTTTTGGTAAGAACTAGTTTAGTTTTTGCCTATTCCTGAATGTGCTTGTGGGGGGGGGGGGGGAATAGAAACCGTACCATACCTTGCATCACTGAAACCACAGTGAAGAAGTATAGAGAAAATGAGTTTGTTACTCGTTTTATTACTGGTCTGAATGATGCCTACAGTGGAGTTAAGACAAATCTGCTTATGAGGCAACGTCTTCCTTCAATGGAAACTGCTTTCCATTATGCTATACAACATGAGAGACAGGTTGCCAAACCTAGCCCTAAGGCACAGGTAGACTCAGTTGCTTTACTTGCAGCAAACCAGTCTAGAGGAAAGGAGAATACCAATGGCAAAGGAGGTCTTTTCTGCAGATATTGCAAGAAAGACAATCATGTTATTGCTGATTGTTACAAGTCAAAGAGGAAAAACAAGGAACAAGGAGGAAGTTCTGGGTTTGCTGGGCAAGTTCAAGGGGCTGATAGTTCTGGATCTGGGATTTTTTCTAGGCCTGAAACAAGGACTGCATTAGAGAGTGGTGACAACTTCACCAATATCAGGCTGTCTCATGATGATCTCAGTCGTTTGCAGAAACTTCTTCACCAGTTTAGCCCTCCAGCATCTCCCACATCACCTGTGTCTCCAGGAGCAGCACCTAACATCATCAATTAGCAGCAGGCTCCGATGGTGAACTCTGTTAGCAGGCACTTGTCAGTTAATCCTAATTCATCAGGTAAATACAATTTATCAACATACTTTCTAAAGCACCCAATGGAGTTTGCCAATGTTTGGTTTTTATATACAGGGGTAACAGATCATGTAACCTGTTCATTGTCCAACTTTGTTAAACATGTACCTATCTAGAACGTTTCCATAACCCTACCAAATGGATCTAAAACACCAGCAACTCATTCTGGTAGTGTTAAGTTTGATTCTGGATTAGTCATTCATGAGGTGCTATTTGTTCCTACCTTTTCTTTCAACCTAATTTCAGTTAGCAAGTTAACCAAGTCAATACCAGTGTCACTTACCTTTGAATTCAACCTTTGTCATATTCAGGACCTTCAATCCATGAAGAGGATTGGTTTTGCCCGAGAGACTATAGGCCTATACCAACTGTCCATTCCTACAAAAGATCATACTACCCATGTTAATTCCATCAGAACACAGAATTTTACACCACAATCCTTTGATTTATGGCACTAGAGGCTTGGCCATCCTTCAAATTTTCGAGCTAAAGAGCTACAGAATACCTGTCCAAACATAGTTATAGAAGCTTTTTCACATTGTGAAGTTTGTCACCTTTCCAAACATAAACATTTACCTTTTTCTTCAAGCAAGTCTGTGGCGAAGAGCATTTTTGGGCTCATTCATGTAGACATTTGGGACCCTTTGGCCATTTCTAGCTACAATGGATTTCAGTACTTTCTCACTATTGTTGATGACAAGTCAAGGTGTGTTTGGGTTTATCTTATGAAACATAAGAGTGAAGCTAGAAACCTACTGCAGGATTACTGTATTATGATTAAGGCGCAGTATGGTAAACAAGTCCAGGTTGTTAGATCAGACCAAGAAGCAGAGTTCCATGTCCCTCAGTTTTACTCTCAACATGACATCATAAACCAGATGTCATGTGTTGAAACACCACAACAAAATGCCAGAGTTGAGAGAAAACATCATCAACATATTCTGAATGTAGCTAGGGCCTTAAAATACCAGTCTGGATTGCCTCTTAAATTCTGGTCTGATTTTGTACTCCATGCTGACTTTCTCATTAACAGACTACCTACAGTGGCCTTGGATAACAAAACACCTTATGAACTTCTCTATGGTTCACCACCAGACTTGTCTGACCTTAGAGTTTTTGGATGCCTTGGTTATGCCAGCACTTTGATGCACAACAGAACAAAGTTTTCACCTAGGTCTAAACCTTGTGTGTTTCTTGGTTATTCACTAGGCATCAAGGGTTATAAATTATATGACCTTACAGACCAGAAGGTTATAGTTTCCAGACATGTTGTGTTCCATGAACACATTATACCTTGCCTACAAAACCAGAATGTTTCCGTTCCTCCCTCTTCTTCTTCTCCTGAACCAACTCCTATCCCATCAACTTCTGGTTCTCCCTTTTTCCCACCATCAAACCATACAATTACTCCTATACCTTTTCAACTACCACCTGACCAGGAGCCTTTGGAGACTTCTTCTCCACTACCTTCTACTCCTCCTTCTACACCTTTGGAGACTTCTTCTCCACTTCCTTCTCTAGGTGACAACATAGATGCCACCTCTCCTGTAACCAATTCCACACCTTCTTCTTCCCCACCTCCAAATCTGAATCCCTCTCCCTCACATACTCTTCCTATAGCCCTCAGAAAGCAACCAAGACATGTTTCCCAGCCAGTCAAATATGATGATTATGTTCTTAATTTGAAAACTAACACTGGTAAACACACATATCCATTGGTTGCTTGTCTTTCCTATGATCAACTGTCATTGGGATATAGAAAGTATGTTTTTGTTGTGGATTCACATTGGATTCTAGGATCTTTTGAGGAAGCAATGCAAGACAGCAAATGGAGGGATGCCATGATTCTGGAAATTAAAGCCTTGTTGGCTAACAACACATGGGATGTTGTTCCATGTCCTGAAGGGAGAAGACCAATTGGGAATAGATGGGTGTTCACTATCAAGTTCAACCCTGATGGATCAGTGGAAAGGTATAAGGCACACTTGGTGGCAAAGGGTTACACACAAATATATGGTATTGACTTCTTAGAGAACCTATTCTCCTGTTGCTAAGCTGAATACTATCAAAACTCTTCTTGCCATTGCCTCTGCTAAGAATGGGAACATGTCCCAGTTAGATGTTAGTAATGCATTTTTGCATGGAGATCTCGAAGAAGAGGTTTACATGGATTTGCCACCTGGTTTCACTCAACCAGGTCATGTCTTCAAGCTTAAGAAGTCTTTATATGGGTTAAAACATGCCCCTTGTCAATGGGTTTCTAAGTTGACATCAGCTCTGATCACTTTTGGTTATTCTCAGTCCAATAGTGATTATTATCTCTTTGCACATCATGGACAAGATGGTACCTCAGCTTTACTGGTCTATGTTGATGATATCATCATAGCAGGAGATGATGTTAAGGGCATGGAAGCTTTGAAAGCATTTCTCAAGACTCAATTCAAAATTCGTGATCTAGGCAACCTCCACTACTTTCTGGGTTTAGAGATTGCTAGATCAAGGGAGGGTTTACATCTATGTCAACGCAAGTACTGCATTGATTTGCTACAGGACACTGGTTTGCTTATTGCAAGCCAGTGGTTACTCCAATTGACATGAAGACATATCTGTATGCAGATGATGGACCCCTTCTTGATGATCCTAGCTTGTACAGGAAGATCATTGGTAGATTACACTACCTTACCATCACTCGTCCTGAGATCACTTTTGCTGTTCAACAACTTTGTCGGCACCAGAATGCTCCTACATCATCTCATCTACAACTTGCATACAGGATTCTTAAGTACTTAAAGAATGCACCAGGTCAGGGCTTACTCTATCCAACACAATCAGATCTTCTTCTTAGAGGGTATTGTGACTTTGATTGGGCATCATGCCCAGATACTAGAAGGTCCACCACTGGTTACTGCATTTCGATTGGAAAATCTCTAATTATCTGGAAATCTAAGAAGTAGGGAACTGTTTCTCGTTCTTCCTCTGAGGCTAAGTATAGAGCTCTTGCTCAACTCACTTGTAAATTTGTTTGGGTTAAGAGACTGTTACAGGAACTTTCCATTGTTCATCCACAACCTGTACAGCTCTATTGTGACAATCGATCTGCTATGTACATAGCCGAGAATCCTGTGTTCCACGAAAGGACAAAGCACATAGAGATCGATTGTCATGTGGTTCGACAATTCTTACAATCCAAGCTCATCAGTCTAATTCACCTTGACACTAAAAACCAAGTTGCAGATCTATTCACGAAGGGACTTAGCATGTATAGACTTCAGTTCCTACTATCCAAGTTGAACATATACAACATGTATCTGTCAGCTTGAGGGAGGGTATTACAGTTTGCAGAAAGGAACTGAAGGTGAAGAACAGAGGAGCTGGGTTTGTTTGAATATGGTGGAAGCTTAACGAGCTCATGGAACATAGTCGTTTTATTCAGAAGCAATTGAGGAGTTGATTCAAGACGTCGGCGTCTCATTTAAGCGCTCCATCCCTTCCGTTTTTACTGTACTTGTACAGATGTCTCTTTCCCATTTGTAGTTAGTTTGATTTACTGTTTGTTACTGTTAAAGACAAACATTGAGCTTGTATAGAGTGTTTAAGCTTTGGTATATATATACGCCCTTGAGGCACCAAAATCCCTTGCGGGTTTTCACCAAATTCAGCTCTAATACCTAATTTCACATTGGGAGCCACAAAGGAAGCTCCTTTTATGGGGACTAAATAAGATTGAATTTCTTTCAGAGTATTTGAATCGAAAAAAACATAAGTGAGAATTTTGTTGAAATTTACTCAACAGTGGAGAATGCGTACTAGATCTACCTATCTCTTCCGAGCTACCAACTTTCAAGGGTGATAAAGCGATCCATGGTAGCAAGCCGGGTCTGCTACGAGTATTTAGGACGAACTTAGATCGCCATACACGAGCTAGAGGCTGAAACCATGATAACCTAGTAGAGTTTGATTAGTTAGAAACTCAATTCGAGGGCGAAGGATGACATCAACTTCTATACCAAGAAGAGAATATAACGGACCCAAATGAGAGTCCAATTAAATGAACCAATTATGTGACTTTTGTAATGAGGGTACCCTTTAATAGATAATCATAAAAGGAAACCGGTGACTAATGCCTTTACCTCGAAGTATCCACATGATCTACCATTAAACCTCAGATTAAGAGTTATAGAATAAAGACAAGCTTGGATCGTATTGGTGGACTAACTTAGCGAATTCGTTGCTTTCCACGGTTTGGAGGTATTGAGATTCCTAGACAGATTTATGTTCTTTTTGTTAAGTTTGAGGATCTCATGCTACTTTGCCATCCTGTGTATTAATGTTGATAGTGATCGGCTAGCTTAGGTTATAAAAGAGACAACATATACGCCTAAGAGCTCTAATAAAACCTAATCATCTAATTAAAGAACAGTCGAGAACTCACGTTCTCCATGGACTAGTCATGTTCATTAATGAACATGGAAACCACATAAATTCGGTATTGTGTGTCGTTAGGAACATATAGTGATCCTAATGAGACAAGCTTGGAACGTATTTCGGTCAGAATAAACCGAAAAACCAAAAATGAACCTTTGATTGCTTGAAGACTTATTGTTGTTTTATTGGTTTATTAACGATTACCAGTGTTAACGGAAATTATTAAGCACTTACCAATTTTTATCTGTTAAGACTTAAGAGAAACCAATACACCTATATAACCATTTAGATTTCGATTAAAATCGAAACCAAACCGTCGCTCATAAATATAATCATCGCTAAAAGTCAGGTTACCTAAAATTGTATGGGAATATTATTTTTGGGTGGATTATGAGAGGAGAAAGTAGATCTGGTAGGACCGGTTTGGGCTTATGAAGTCGACACATCATGTGGGAAGAGTAGGAATAATGTGGGACACACACCAGCCTCCCAACTCCCCCACAACACATATCAACGCCTTTGATTCTCTTCCTATAAAAAATCTCCTTCAAACTAATTATTCTTTTTTTTTTATTAGAAAGAAAAGAGACAACGAATGATTAATTAATAATTGATATTAAGCACCCATTTTGGTCCCCAGACATGTCTTCCTCAATAATTAGTTTCCTAAAATTTGACTTGGTTCATATTCTCACATGATGAATTTATTATCATTTTTCTAGTAGTAGTGCTAATTGGTTCTCCAAAAATCCAAAATAGACCCACCACCAATCATACTCACATCATAAGATTGGTGTATCATGTTTAAACAGGCATCTATATTGGTAATCACAAGAAATTCGAATACGTGAAAGTTTCGATCAAAACTCGTAAATACTATATTATAAAATCATTTATGTGAGGGGGTTGAATTTTGGTTATCTTTTGACATACTGTTAAGGAATGGAGGAGAACAAAACTTTGGTAAAACAACAATCAAAACACGAGATTCTTCCTTCTGCGAAAGATGGGGTAATTAGCATAAATGGTAACAAACCTTTGCACTTAGTACAAAATGGTCACAAACCTTTAATTTGTAACAATACGGTAACAGAACTTTGAAATTGTATAAAATGGTCACCACTATTTAATTTATGACCGTTTTGTTTTAAGTGCAAAGGTTTGTTACCGAATCGTTACAAATTAAATGTTGTCATGTTTTGAGGTCGGGTAGTTTGTTCGTTAAGTATATGCGACTAACCACTTGAACGACATATAAGATGTCAGGTCATGTGTTCATCGACATATTTGCTTTGCCGAATAAGAATGCCCTCAGTTGACTTTTTAATTTCGATACCAAGAAAATAAGAAAGTAGACATAGTTTTTCAACTAAAAAGCAGTCTGGAAACCGTTTGTGAGCCATTGAATTCTTTCATTGTCATCCTAAACAACAGAATATCATTCACATACATTAACAAAACCACCATACAACTAGAGTGAATTGTAATGGTGATTGAGCGTTCAAACTTTTGAACTTAATTTGTACAAAACGGTCACCAAAAGTCTAATTTGCAACGACACGGTAACAAAAGTTTGAACTGGTATGAAATGGTCACACTGTTTAATATGTGACCGTTTTGTTCCAAGTGAAAAGGTTTTGTTATCAAATGGTTACAAATTAAAGGTTTGTGACTGTTTTGTACTAAGTGCAAAGGTTTGTGACCATTTATGCTAATTACCCGCGAAAGATGTGAACCTCTGTTGGGAAGGTTTGTTGAAAGGCATCACATTCTTCCTATCAAGACATACATAACTCGGACTTACACACTCTAACGCTGATAAGGTTGAAACTCGATCGTTCAAGATGCAACACCACTCCACTAATAGTTATATATACATATTCTCATTTCTACCAATATGTTGCTAAATGTAGTTAATATCACGGGGTTACTATAGATTATAAGGCCCCGTTCACTTTTATTTTCATTTTATGTTTTCATGTCATAAATTTGACAACTGAAACGAGAAAACTTGTTTATTTTTCATTCCGTTTTCTATTCGTTTCCAACTATGAAAACAGAAAGTGGCAACTTCCTATTGTTTTTGAAAACGACAAAATGTTGTTTTCACCTATTTTTACTAAAGCAGGAAACAGAAATGAAAGTAAGTAGACCCTTGGTTTGTCGCATTTTGCAACCTTTCCCTCAAGTACCATTAGGCAGTTGGAAGTTGACCACAAGAAAAGTAGTCGTTGTAACTTGTAGGCATGGTCCATGAAACCGTATCGTACCGGCGGTTCAACCACAAAATACCAGTATCGGAGGCTAAACCGATAAGCGGTATTTAACGGTATAAATGGTTGAACTACGGTTAAACCATAATTTTGTCATAAAATATCCTGACTTTCCCGGTACGGTGTCCGGTACGGTTTCATGGACAGGTAGACAAATAATGGTTAGGGACGTTGGCTACTTTGTGTTGCCTTGCCTCTCTCCGGTATTGGTGTAGCGCTGCGTAAAGACGGGCTTCCAATCCATGCAGACTAAATACAAAACATTAATGGTACCCTAAGCTAGTAGTAGTGTCTTTATTGATTGGAGTGTGGTCAATAGGCTCTTACTTACGTGGGCTACTCACTCCCTATAATATGACCGTCCAATCCCCATTCAAAATTGATCATTTCACTCTTTCTCCCACACTGAACTCAACAGAACACTAACCCTAAGTCCTGTCCTAAAGTCCTAACTATAGCCCTGCGACTGCCCTTATTTTTAATCAATGCACCCTCTGACCACCCTACCCTACGCTACGCTCTCTAGGTCACACTACCCCAAACTCAGATTCTAATCCGATCTTCTGCCTGCCTCCCTTCTAAGTTGTAAGTTGTAACAAAGAAAGATACTCTCATTACTTACCCCACTTGGGCTACCAACAGCCTTGCCCTAACAGTAACACATGCCTAAGGGTAGATAGATTTACAGGACTAACCCTTGGTTAATATCATGTTAACCATGAGTTATAGTAGTTCGTTATGGTTTGCAAAATTTTTTTTCTTTTTTGCCATTAGATTACTCTATAACCGGAGAAAACAGAGTAACAGATAAACACGGTCACCGACTAAGCAACCAACAAACGAAGTTGAACATCATGAACAATCGAGGCAACAAAGATAGGGCTTGCCAAGCTACCGAATGAGCTCCCCTATTCCGATTCCTACCAACAAAAATCATACTGTAATCAGAATTTTGATGTAGAAGAACACCAAGCTCGGCCATATATAATAGCTCCTGCCCTTGCATCAGCACTACTTGATTTCTGGATGCATTTCTCAATTAATGTCTTGGCGTCACCACAAAATTGAACCTTTTGCAATCCACGAGCAGTACATTCAAGAATTGCATTACGAAGAGCCAAAGCTTCCACCACCATAGGCTCCACTATGTTGACATAATGTTGTGCGCCAGCGTGGAAGGATCACTCCATTCGGATGATGAAGCACTATTAGATTTTGTGGCACCGTCAAAGGACAACGAAAGGTATTACTATTAGAAGCTGGATTATAATCTGCAGTACCCCTATACCCTGGAAGAGAAGAATGAGTAGTCATCCCTCTAGACAAAGAGATAGCAGGCCGCAGGATTGCAGAATCCACTTCCTGAACCTGATGTCGCCATTGTGAAGCAAGAGTAGTCAATAGAACATGTTTATGATCAAAATGGACCGTGCACCGGCTCTTCCAAATCCGCAACAAGAGGGAGGAAACCTGCCCAATAAGATAATCCTTCTCCGGAGTCACCGGGTGAGAAAACAAGTGACGAGGATAACAAAGGAATAAGAGTGAAGGAGTGGAAACCTAGTTCTATGTTTTTCATTCATCAAATCCTCCTCTTATAGGCACAACAACATATAAGAAGACAAGCTTCCATTGAAGCTGTCTGGTAGCTTGGAAAGGAAACCAAGTCTGACTTGGTGATAAAGCACATACACCTTAAACAAGTAAAGAGAAAACGGCAGCATAGCAACTCGTCTTCAGTAATGGATGATGAAACGACAGCGCTCCAACTTGAGAAAGAGATCGATGATGAAACAGCAGCGCAACAAATGTTCCTGTCATGGGATCAAAACGTTGATGGATTGGGAGAGGACCGATGGAATTCGAATTCATTCTGTTACCCCCTGCAAGCTGGTGGGCAGAGATTTCGTACACCAAGCTTGGAGAGCAGGGACAGAAACGGAGCAGGTGACAGCGGTTTGGTGAACAGATCAGCTAATTGATGTGCTGAGGAGATGTGCAAGAGCTTGAGCGATCCCAATTGCAGTTTTTTCCTCAAAAAATGACAGTCGAGTTCTATATGTTTCATTCTTTCATGGAATGTGGGATTCTTCACAATGTGGATGGCGCTCTGATTGTCGCAATACAAGGTTGATGGATTGGAAGAAGAAACCTGAAATCCTGGAGAAGATATTGAAACCATTGAATCTCACAGGCGGTAAAGGCTAGGGCTCGATATTCTGCCTCGCAAGAAGATCGAGAAACGGTATGTTGTTTTTTGCTTTTCCATGAGATGAGAGAATTCCCAGGTAGATGCAGAAACTAGTTGTGGATCGTCTTGTGTCTACACAGGCTGCCTAGTCAGAGTCTGTGAAGGCTTTGAGATGGAAAGATCCTTGTGATGGGAAGAAAAGACCTGTGGCGGGGGCAGTTTTGAGATATCTCAACACACGTTGAGCAGCCTTGAAATGAGTGACATTGGGATTGGACATGTACTGCTTAGTTGTTGTGTGGAGAAGCTGATGTCTGGGCAGGTAGTGGTGAGGTAGATTAGCTTCCCAACAATAGTTCTGTAGTGTTCTGGGTCTTCAAAGGGGGTATCCACTTCATTGGTTAGATGCAGTTAGTAATCCCTAGGAGTGGTGACTGATTTGCAATGAATGATATTTGCTTCCTCCAGAATCTCTAGTGTATATTTCCGTTGTGATAAATGTACGCCAGCTTTGCTTCTTGCCACTTCAATTCCAAGGAAAGATATGAGTTTTTCAAGGTCTTTAATGCTGAATTCAGAATGCAGAACATCCTTTAATGCTTGAATCTCATCCGTATCATTTCCTCCCAAAACCAGGTCATCAACATATATAAGAATGCATGTGTAGGAGGTATCTGTGACTTTGAAGAAGAGAGAGTGGTATGCTTTGCTTTGCATATAACCAAACTGAATTAGTTAGTCAGTAAGTTTAGAGAACCATTGTTTTGACGCCTGTTTGAGTCCATATAGAGACTTCCTTAGTCTGCAAACTAGGTTTGAAATATCAGGAGGTGTAAAACCTTTAGGCAGGGTCATGTAGACTTCCTCTTCTAAGTCACCATTTAAAAATGCATTGTCTACATCCAATTGATGTATGTACCAGTTTCTGAGAGCAGCAATGGCCAGAAATGTTATCACAATGGTCATCTTAATGACAGGTGCAAATGTATCCTGGAAATCAATCCTTTATTGTTGAGTGTTTCCTTTTGCAACTAATCTGGCTTTATGTCTTTCAAGAGAACCATCAGATAAGAATTTGTCTTTGTAAATCCACTTGTTGCCAACTGGTTTCTTGCCTTGTGGTAGTGAAACAACATCCCAAGTGTGGTTTTTGATCAGAGCCTGTATTTCAGTCTGCATTGCTTGATTCCAAACATCAAGCTTGGAGGTCTCTTTGTAAGATTGTGGTTCTTGATGACTGGAAATGTTTAGCAGAAATCTTTTGAATGGATCAGAGAGATTGTTGTATGAAATCATGGAAGAGAGTGAATACCTGTTGTCTTGAATCTGTTGCAGATTGGGGTGATTGGTGCTGCTAGGACCTTGTGCTAGGTAGTAGTGGTAGTTTTTGATGAGGTGAGAAGGAGGTTTGACTGTTCTGTCTGAACGTCTGAGATTTGGTTGAGGTGGAGGGTTAGGAGGTTGTGGGGGAGAAGGAGAGGGCAAGAGAGAAGTGATGTGGGGAGGAGAATTGGAAGGAGATGGTGGGGCATTGTGGTCAGGAGTAGATTGAATTGGAGAGGAGATTGGATGGTTAATTGGGGAAGTTAAGTTGTTAGGGACTGAATTTGTGTCATGAAGGAGAATGGAGTCCGGGGATGGGATTGGAAAAAGAAGGTCTGATGGGTCATCAGAGTCAATTTGTTTGAATGGAAAATATGATTCATAGAAAATCACATCTCTTGAGGTAAAAAAAAATTCATGAGAGGCTAAGTCATATATTCTGTAACCTTTGATTCCAGGGTTGTAGACTATGAAAATTGTTTTCCTAGCTCTAGGCTGAAACTTAATTCTATGATTGGCAAGGGTGGAAGCATAGCAAAGACAACAAAATACTCTTAACTATGTTAGGTCTGGTGATTTATTGTGAAGTATTTGGAATGGGGTTTGGTTGGCTAGAAGTGAGGTGGGAACTCTATTAATGAGATGGACGGCGTGCTTAACACAACTGCCCAGAAGGCTGGTGGTAGATGTGCTTGGAATTGAAGAGCCCTAGCAACAGCAAGTATATGTTGATGTTTTCTTTCAACCTTGCTATTTTGCTGAGGGGTTTCAACGCAGGACATTTCATGAGTAATGCCTGTAGAGGTGAAGATATCAGTCATTTGGAACTCTTGGCCCTGATCAGGCCTGATGGTTTTTAATTTTTTTTTAAACTCTCTTTGTATTTGTGTGCAGAAGGCTATGAGTTCGGGTCTGGCTTCTGATTTAAGATGAAGTAGAATGATCCAAGTCATTCTGGAAAAGTCATCCACAATGGTTAAAACGTACTTGTAGCCATCATAGGATGGAACTGAATTAGGACCCCAAATGTCTACATGAAGTAGTTCAAAGGGATACTGAGTTACAGACTGGCTTACAGGAAATGAAAGACGTTTTTGTTTTGCAAAATGACAAACATCACAAGGTTGATCCATATGTGTTGTAATGGATGTACAAAATTGGTTGAGAATGAGAATTTTAGAGTGGGATACATGTCCTAGTCTAAAATGCCATAGATCAAAGAGAGGTCTGGAAGCAGCAGTGATCAACCTAGGGGTGTTTGATGCTTGAAGTTAATAGAGGTCATTGTGAAGGCTAGCAGAACCAATCACCTTCTTCTGCTCTAGATCCTGTATGAGACACATGGTAGAATGAAATGATAAGCTTAGTTTGGTAGTGGAAGTGAGTCTCCTCACAGAAAGTAGGTTGAAGGAAAAATGGGGTACAAACAGGGCATTTTGGAGGATAATATCATCACTGCATGCAGCTGTGCCATAATGGGTTGCTTGGACTTTTGTTCCAGTGGGTAGGGTTATGTAGACATTGGTCAAGGGCTGAGGGTCTTGTAGATAAGATAAGGAGCATACAATGTGGTCTGATGCTCCTATGTCAACTATCCACATTGTCTGGTGTGAAGAGAAAGCAGTAAAGATAGGGTGAGAAGAATACCTTTGTTGGTGACAAAGGCAGCAACAGAGAAAGAAGTGGAAGGTTGTGATGCATTCATCAAGCGCATGAGCTTGTCATAGTCAGCTCTGGTGAGCTTGACTTCATCAGGTGAAGTAGTAGTGCAATGGAATTGACAGAATGTCTTCCTCGACCAGCAACATAGTTGGGATTCCTTGGCACAAAGTTGGCAGGGTATCCATTTTTCTGAAAACATTTGTCTTCAGAGTGACCTCTTCTTTTGTAATAAGAACAAGTGAGAACATTTCCAGGTGTGGATGATGATGGTTTTGTCATGCCAGGAGGCCAACCATGTTTTTGAAAACATATATTCTCATTGTGCCCTTCTCTCCTGCAAAAAGTGCAGTATGGGGGTTTGGAACTGGGATTTGGCCTCTGCCCCCTTGAAAAGCCATTGCTGATGAATCTGTTTGCATAGAAGTTATGAGCTTTCCAGATTGAGTACCATACAACTGCCTTTCGTGCTGAAGCATCCTTTGAAAGACCCTGTTGATATTAGGAAGCTCATCTCCAAAGAGCACTTGTTCTCTAACACCAGAGAAGTTCTCATTGAAGCCTCTAAGAAATTTAATTACATAACTTGTTTCTTGGTACTAGAGAACCGTTATCATTGAAACACAAGTATTGTGATAGGTAGGAGTACATGAACATGGCAGGAGAGGTTGATAGTTCTCTAATTCATCTTTCAGAGTAATCATTCTACCATAATATTCAGTCACAGTCTGATTACCTTGCTGCAGAGAACATAAAGCTTCTTCAAGTTCTGCAATCCTAATCAGATCTCAAGATCCATAGCATGTTTGGAGACTTTTCCAAGCTTCGGCTGCTGTTTTCCTGGAGAGGATGGTTTTGCGGATTTCTGAAGAGGTGGACTGTTGTATCCAACTAAGAATCATGACATTGTTGCGAGTCCAAGCTCCATGCCTGGCATCAGTAGCTGGAGGTTCAAGTATTGTATCGTTGATGAATCCCAGGTTGTTTTTAGCTACAAGAGCATTGAGCATAGCACGGCTCCAATCATTGTAATTTGTTGCTGTGAGTTTTTCAGCAACAAGAAGAGATCTAGGTTGCTCAGAACCATGGAGGAAGAAAGGGTCAAAAGCAGGATCGACAACATTTTGTTGTTGTGGATCTTGAGGTTGGGGTTCTGGCTGTGGCGGTGGTTCAGCCTGATTGTCATCCATTGTAGAGAAGCGGCGGCGGCTAGGGTTTTATCCCAGGCTGTGATACCATAACAAAGGAACAAGAGTGAAGAAGTGAAAACCTAGTTCTTTGTTTTTCATTCATCAAATCCGCCTCTTATAGGCACAGCAACATACAAGAAGACAAGCTTCCATTGAAGTTGTCTGGTAGCTTGGAAAGAAACAAAGTCTGATTGGGTGATAAAGCAAATATAGCTTAAACAAGTAAAGAGAAAATGACAACGTAGCAACTCGTCTTCAGTAATGGATGATGAAACGGCAGCGCACCAACTTGAGAAGGAGATCGATGATGAAACGGCAATGTTCCTGTCATTGGATCAAAACGTTGACGGATTGGGAGAAGACCGTTGGAATTTGAATTCATTCTGTTAGGGGAAACAAAGAGATTCAACCAATTGGCCATTCGAACAACAGATTATCCAAACCCGATAGGCGCAAAGGTCGAATAGTCAAAGGACAGAAGAAGAACAAATGTTCATTTGATTCGTCGGCTTGAGAACAAACCAGAAAAACAGTAGGAATGTCCATTTCCCCTACTAATAAGACCCTCCGTCGTTGGGATAATTCTGTGAACCAGTTTCCAGAGGAAAAACCGAATCTTTGGATGGAACTGGAGACACCATAAACGTTTCCCGGTCGAAGTATCAAAAGGAGAAACTGAAAGGCGCTTACCTGGTTGCCTTGAGATCGAGAAAGCCAGATGATAAGCTGAGCGAACAGTAAATTCCCCAGTAGTATCATAGTAGTGCCAAATACGTTTATCCGATATCGGATAACGTGGCAGAGGAATCGACGTAATGAGCTGCACCGAATTAGTGGAAAAGAACGCATTCAGAGCCCCAATGTGGCAATGTTCCCGACGTAACAAGGCTTGGTTAAAAGCAACGAAGTCACGAAAACCAAGTCCGCCTTCTGATTTGCATCACACAAACTTCGCCAAGCAATCCAATGTATTCGCTTATGTCCCTGGACCGCTCCCCACCAAAATCGAGCAACAATGGCATTAAGACGACGAAGAAGAGTGAGCGGCAGCTTGAAACAACTCATCACATAAAATGGGAAGAGCTGATGTTACTGATTTTATTAATGTTTCCTTTGCTGCAGGAGAAAGCGGCCGATGTTTCCAGCTCTGAAGCTTTGCGTGGAGTGCATCCTCAACAAACCGGAAAGTGTCCCTTTTTTATTTACCAATTTGAGATGGCAAACCTAGATAGTGATCCTGAACCCAATGAAACCAATTCCCAAAATGCTTCCTTGATGCTGTTGAACTGCAGTCATCTTGTTAGAGCTGAAAAACACAACAGACTTACTCAAATTCACCCGCTGGCCGCTAATGCCTTCATATTCGCGAAACACTTGAAGCAAATTCCGGCAATCACGATGCAAAGCTTTCAAGAACAAAAAATAAGAGTGGTCTGCAAAAAGAGCAAACAAATAAGGTCATTCCAAGCGATCGTACGCCTTTTCCATATCGAGTTTCAATGCCATGAATTTCTCCCGCCCTGAACGACAATTCTTTAAGTAAAACATCGCCTCATGAACTACGAGAATATTATCGACAATTTGTCTATCCCTCACAAACCCGTTCTGCTCAGAACCCACCACATGAGGTAAGACAGTACCTAACCTTGCTATAATCAGTTTAGTTATCACCTTATAAATGAACTCGCACACGCACAGGCTAATTGACCGCAGATCATTCATACATTCAACAACATCGACCTTATTGATCAAAGTAACCCAAGTAAGGCAGATCAATCTTCAGGCCCAGCAGAATCAAAAGCACAACAAGAAAAGCATACAACCACCTCCCACAGGCCCAACATCTCATATCCACATCGAAGCCCATATAACAATACCCCCCTTACCAAGCCCAATCGCAACCGCACACAAAACCGATTCCCGGTTTCCCACGTAATAAAACTCTTACCACTGCAGCTAGTGACAGCACTGACAAGTTAAAATACACATGCGGCAAAACATAACAAACACGACGTTCACTTCACTCCATGGGAGGCTTGGGTTCTATTCTTTCTACCCCTTCTGTCGAGTTGTGTGGGGGGGTACAGAAGCTAAATCCCCACCTTAATTAAACTCCTCATCGGAGACCTCGCTATCACCGGAGAACCCGTAGTACTCGCCGTCAGTGGACAACTCGGGGTCCGAGAACCCCGACGGATACCCGTCTTCATCCGTCGATCCATAATCAGGGATCTCCGGATTGTAGGGGTAGTCGTCGGTCGAGTCGAAGGGACACCGCAGCTGCTTGATCTGACGACGACACCTCTTCTCCAGATCACCTTCCAGGTTCACGTTGAAGCACTGCCGGATATCTAGAGACTCAAGGTGTCTGCAGCCGTTGAGGATTGCTTCGAGGCCAAGATTCGTCAGCTTGTTCCCGAACACCTGGAGGCAGCGCAGGCCAGGCATGTTCTCTGCGATTGCAGTTGCCTCCTTGTCGTTCTCTATGCGCGGCCTCCTGTACCCTGCCTGGTTCAGTTTCAGCGACTTGAGGAACGGGCAGTACTGCCCGGCAGCCACCAATGCGTCCTTTGACAGCGCGGAGTAGGAGATCTCGAGCTCTTCTAGGAAGAGAAGCTTTTGGACTGCGGTGCTGAATCCTTGGTCTGAGACTTCATGGCAGGACACCAGTCGGAGGCGTTTTAGCTGGCCTGACCTGGGGAAAGTGGTGATTGAAACAAGCAGCAAAATGATTGAAGTCAGTGGAAGAGTATTAAACATTTGCAGCAGACTGAATTTCTGATTCCAGGAGGAATCATATCCAATCATCAGAGTTTCTGATAAGCAGATGCTAGAAGAATCCCTTGTTCTTCTCCTCATTCCTACAGCGATTGACACATATTGACAATGAAATTGACAGATGCCTGCCCACTGATGACACTAAACTGGATCCTCATGAGAAGAACACGCCTGATTTCAGCCGAGGTGAAGTGAAAGATCTTTCACTATAGTGGGAAAGAGCAGAGCGAGAGCAAAGCAAGTTCCAGTGGTGGGTTGTATGTATCTACTCGCTTGCTCAAATCGATTTTACATATTCATATACCGTTTACTAGACAGGGGAAGGGCCATCAAAAGATGGGGAATCCTATCTTAAGAAACAGTGCGACCCTAATTTTCCAATCCAATTTCAGTTGGAAGTTCAATTAATCGATGTCCCTACAATTCAAAACCCTAAATTCAAGCTCGATCTAAACTTTCCAAGCAATTGACAATTGCAAATGATTATCCGGGGATCAAGAGAAATGAAAAAGAGGAAATGGAGGCAGAGAATGAATTACTTGCTAGCGATGTCAGCGAGGAGTTTATCGGAGCCGAAGCACTCCAAGCTCAGAGAAACCAGACCACCGCAGCTCCGATCGACGGCCTGCGCGCAGAGCGCCTCCACATCGGTAACTCGCTCCCAGGAATAATGGCTGATGCCGACAGATCTCCAGATGTACGGGTCCCGGCAGACCTTCCGCCACGAGGAGCAAACCAGCTGAGCAATCCCCAGGCGATCCGCGGGACTGAGATGCGCCATAATCACGGAGAGCAGCTCCGGGGAGAGACCCGCCCAATCCCGAACTAACGCAGATCCGCCGTCCAGTGGCTGCTTCTGCGGCAGGGGTTGTTGGGGATCCATCAGATTCAGCTTTTTCAAGGGAGAACAAGGAGTGGATGCGGAAGAGGATGTTGTAGCGCCGCCGTGAAGAATTCGAGCGTGAGGGTTGGTATTTAGTCTTCTCCTGGGAGGCGTACTTGTGGTTGTGGAGGTAGCCATCGAATTCCCGTACGCAAGTCGGTAGGCCTTGTCCGTCTGAGTCTCCTTCTCCTTCGTCTACTTCTTCCAGCTTTAATGGAGTCCGTTCTCTCTCTCCTCACGGGGGAGAGGGAAGGGATGAGACGTGTGGCCCACCGCCGTTTCACTCTGGCTAATCTTCTCTGTCTCTCGCGTTTCGTGGCGGGGCAACTGTCGTTTTTACGGTTGCCGGATTAGTCTCGTGCGCCATTTGTCCCACTTTTTCTTTTCCGTTGTCCTATACAAATACAATGAACCGTTTAGCTGGCAGATGGGCTTCGAAGTTTGGGCTCATCGGACAATGTCTGTGCGGCCCTATGTTGACCCTGAATCATGGGCTAGTCCGGGCGGGCAACTATCCATATCGCTGACCCGGATTCTCACATTAATCGGTTACAAATCCTCAATTAATATATGGTAGAGTTTTGTGTAATTTTCTCCATTTTAAATTTTCTGCAACGAGAGTGAAAGTAGAAAGGACATTTTTGTCTTTACAATTAATGATTTATTTCAAATAAAAAATATCAACATCAAGATTTGAACTCGAGTCTCTTCAAACAAAGACAACGATTATAACCAATTACACTAAACAAATTTGTTGTTTCTATTTGAATACACAACATACACCAAGTTAAACTCTGGAAAGTGAATGACTTTTACATCATGATCAACAAGCCCACTAAGTCTACCGTATATATTTTTATGGTGCTTAATACTTCAATTTCCATAGTAGAGTTTCATGTAATTTTATCCATTTTAAAATTCATGTTCTACTTAATTTTCGTTTAGGTAAATTTGTAATTGGCTAATATGGAAGAAACTATTTCTTTTCTATGTGTGTGTCATTGCATTTTTCAATTTAAATTTAAATTTTGTGCTTTTTTATCTTTGTTCTTATCTCTTTATAACTTACTTCGAAAGTCCCTCCATTGTGCAATAATTTGGCCCTTTCACTTTCGAGTACAAGGGTGCATTTGAAAATTAATCTTCTGGTTTCTCTTGGCAGGATAGTTTTATTTTGGGGATTTAAGCTGCGCAAATAGAAAATTTCAAATCCGATATCAATCCATGACGAATAGAATGGAGTTCAATCAAGTAGTTATGAATTTGAACTTGGAGTAGAAGAGTTGGAATTGAGTTTGAGAATGAAAGTGGTGGAGGGAAGAAATTGTGTTTGGATTTGGTAGCAGGTAAAGTTCCACTGCAGTAGGTGAAGGTAGAGAAGAGGGAGTTGGAGAGGGTAGTGAATGAATTGAGGAGAGTGTTGAAAGACATGGAAGTGAAACTGGAGCAGTTAACGAGAGAGAAGTGAGAGATGATGAGGATAGTAATGAAAATGGAGAGGTTATTGAAGGGCAAGGAAGTGGACTGAAGCGGGTGAAGGCAGACAAGGGGGAGATGAACATATTGATGGAACAGGAGATGAGTGTTGGTTTTAGCGAACTTATTACAACTGCCCCGAGGAAGATGAGTTAGCAAACACAAGAAGAAGATTGAGGAGTTGAAGAGCGAGTTGACAAGAACCCCAATTGGAAAAGAAATTGAGAGTCATGGAGAGAAGGTCCATCAAAGTAGCAGAAATGGAGTTGTTTGGTTCGAACATATGCCTCTTGAGATTAAAGATAGAGTGGATAAAAATTTGGTCGTTCAACGGAGAGTGGTGGCTATTGGCTCTTTAGGTTTATGGTTTTTGCAGCTACCACAAACCTATTTCTATCTTAAAACGAGAAATCATTGATTGATTTACTAAATTAGGTCGATTCTTTATTCAACCTACTGAAACTGATAGAAAATGAGTATCTAATTTTGTGTCTTTGATCAAGTCTATTAGTATATTGGAGGTAACCCTAATTTTGTCGTTTGCTCTCAAGTCTTGATGGTTCCCTCTCTAATTAAACCATTTAAACGGGTTGATAGACTTAAACTTAACATAAAATTATAAATAATCAAATATGAACATTCCGGCCAACGAGCCGGGTTATCTACATCTATCTACATCTACACAATATATTATGCACTTCACTCTATGTCATTGTTGCCACCTTGCACTTCGATTGGTTCTCCTTATTTGGTGGAAGGGCAACTTTGACAATTTTTCAAACACTCAAGGGTCACTCATTATTATTGGACTTTTGGTTTTCTTTTTAGTAAATGCGATTATGAATAAGGGAAAAGAAGATTTGTTTTAAGATAAATGCTACATAATAATTATTTGAATTTTGCTCTGTGTAGATTTATTTTCTGTGGTCAAGGAAAAAACAGAGGCTATGTAAAGTTGTTTAACTCCTAAATGAGATAATGCTTGCGATTGGATTTTGAGATGATAAAGATGATATATCTTTGTGGCGTGGATGTTTGGGAAGAGGTTCCTTCGGAATAGGTTTTTTCGCATTAGGGTTTTACGTTAAACAGATAAACCAAGCATCAACCCTCAAAAGTTTTAGGATCTTAATTTCACAGTGATTTCGGCAAACATGAAGAGGAAGAAAGACGGGAAATCTTGGCAAAATACAATCAATTTATATTGTTTTAAATTCTTTTAATTTTCAAATTAGCATGTCTAATTTTTACATTAAATTTTGAAAGGTAAGATCGCATGTTTTGTCGTAGGTTAAACAATAATTCGATCTATATCGTATCGACTCGATATTTGTGTCGAATTAGATCAAACAAAAAAAAATCAATTTTTTTACTCTATGTAATTGCTTGAATTCGAGATAGTTTTTATTAGAAAATTATTAAACGTAAAATATGGTCCAATGAAATAACTTAAATGCTTCTTCAACCTAACTAAGTTGTTATTTACATCTGAATAGTTCCATTAACGATTAAAAAATAGTTTTATAATGATAAACCATTAATCATGAGTCATTGAAATTTTTCATCGACAACCGCTCCGCTTTTGAAAATATAGGACATAGTCAATAAAATATTTAAAAATATGAGCATATTGTTAAAGGTTAAGTTTGAATTATGATAACTAAAGTTCAAATGATTGAATAACTTAAAAGGGTCATTTCAAGTCAAAATATTCTTTTGCTGATATTTTTCATTTTTGTCTCTTTCAAAAATATAAATTTAATACATATATACTAATATTTTTGGATTTGCTTTACATAATTTTCCAAATAATCTATTTCCATATCACATTTTTTTCTCCTCGAATTTTTGTATCTTTAAACTATTTAAATGTAATACATCTATAGTAATAGTATGTACATTATTTACTTTTTAATTCAATAGATGACAATCAACTATATTTAAATTAAAATAGCAATAAAATTTTCAAAGCTTCATTTGCAAGGTAATTATTCACATATAACGAACATAAAAAAAAATTAATTTTTTTATTCAGTGATGCTTAATATCTCAAGGCATGAATATAGATTCCAGATAGTTTTTCATTTCATTCATTGTCTAACTTAAACTTCTTATAGTTAAGTATAAAATCAAATACAAATTCAATATAATTATAAAGTTAACGGGCACTAAAAACATAAGCTATCAAAGTACTCTTTTGTACCACCAGTGCACAATACTAAAAATCGAACCACCTACGTTTAACTAAAAAAAAAAACCCAAATGACCACAAACCGGCCAACGGGCCGGATAAAACACTAGTAAGCTAGTCTTATAATATGCCATTACTCATGAGTTTTTCTTCATTTTGAATTCTCTATATTTTTCTTAACCGTAGTTCGCATTATAACAGTAAATGTGTTTTTCTCCATTTTGAATTCGCTAAGTTCTCCTTAATCGTAGTTAGGGTTATAATAGTAAAGATTGCCTGCAAGATTTGAACATTGATCCTTTCAAACAGAGACAAGGGTTATAACTTATAACCAATCACACTACACTGAATTGTTGTATCTCTTTCGATTAAAAACATACATGAAGGTAAAACCGAAAAATCACAGAACTGTTCAATGATTAGCTAGACAGTCAGGTAAAATTCTGATAAGTACTTATTGATGTTCAATACTTCAATTTTTATATTGTGATTATTTACATTTTATTTTAATATTTCATTTAAATTTCTATATATCTTATAAATAAGGATAACTTTAAAATAAAAACTCAAATATCAATGGTTCGAATATTGCATATCAAAATCTAGTATTGAATATGCATAGTTCTTAAATTAGTATTAATTTTTAGAACTACTATGAAGCAATCATATTCATATCTTTGTGCGCTCTATATGAGACTGGTCCTTTGAACATTTTAACTCTGCTAACTGCTAAGTTTTAAACCCCTTTCTAATCCGACAAGATTGGATTCAACAATAATTAGACGAGGTTAAGTTTAATATGTTGGTTCATTTCACCCTTTTTATGTGTTAATGAATATGTTGGGTAAAGACATGTCTACATATACACTCTACACAATATATAATATTAAAATGAGAAAATGGTTGCCCATTTCAAATTTCCTACAGTGAGAGTGAAATTATAATGATATTTTTGTCTTTAGAATTATTTATCTTTATTATTTAAAGAAAAATAGAAAAATTGGGATTTGAACCAATATATCTTCAAACAAAGACAAGACTCATAACCATGATTGTCAACCAGAGTTTGACTCGGCCTGTTGAACAAATTATTCACAAACCCGAGTATCGCACTGAGCGCGGAAGGCCCAATCGGCTATCTACTTGGGGTCGGCCAAACCCTAAAAACCCAAACAAATCGAGAAATTCAGCCAATTCAACCAACTGATCCGAGCACCAGGCCACTTTAAAATGATGTCATTTTCAACAAATCGTATTCGTAGCTCCATTGTGGTGGTATCCTTTTCCTTATCACAAACCCTACGACAACTAGCATAAAAACAATCATGTTTGACTATCTCACCTTCTCTTCTTCCTTTAGGTTCGTCGGGCGACAATACAAGGCTCAACCATCTCATAAACCATCCCAATCCTTCAGTAGTCAATTCCATTTGCGTTCCAGCAACACAATAATAGCGTCAATCGATCTCATCTCATACAAAGAAGAAGCAAAAAAAAGTTTAGAGGAACATGCATTTGGGTTGAGACTCTGTGTGTAACAAATGCCAAGTTCCTCATTTGTATATGAGTTTAAAATTTAATTGGAGAAAAAGATTAAAAATATTGAGAATGGAACATGAGATCTACAATATAAAGAAGGAAAAGAAAAGGGGAAAAGAAAAAGAAAGAGGGAAGGATTTCATATTCAAAGCATCATTCTTATTTCTAAAAGAGAGAAGAAGTAAAAAAAGTTTCAACAAATGCAATGCAACTCTAATAAATGAATTATATTAAACTGTCGTTAAACCTAAATTTACCATTAAAATTTTTATATATCTAAGCACAATACATGTGTAACCTATAAATATTTTTCTTTTTCCCGATAAAGTTAGGCTAAACCAAGTTTAATTTAATTCTCTCATTAACCTTTAACCACTTCGTTAAAGAGTCAATGAGTTAAATCGAGTTAACAACTTTGGTCATAACTAATTACACTAAACAAATTTATTTTATATTTTAAATCTACAAAATATATGATAGTAAAATTGGCACTATTGCTTTGAAACAAAAAAAGTATTTGGAAGCACACGCAAAACATTCACTTTTGTTTATTAGTTGGATGTTTTACCATGCAGGGAAATTCACGAATTAACAAATACAAAAAAAAGAGCAATTGTTTAACCAGAAAATGACGTACATATGGTCCGCGCGAGTGACGAAGCACATGCTCTCTGCATGTTTCAAATCAGTATGCAGATGATACGCCAATCACCAGCTATTGACTACGACTTTGTAAAATATGGGCTCTTTGTACTTTGTAGGCATTGTGATCTCAACTGGTTTCAGAAGTCAACTTATCTCAACTGGTTTCAGAAGTCATGACTAGATTGTCATTGACGATCGATGACAAGAAAAAATTGGAAGATTATGAGAAACAGTAATACCGTGGGGTGGGTACTAGGGTGCAAATTGGAGAAAACTTGGCGATTACAAGACGGGGATATTAGTATTTTTTTCTTCTATAAATAAAATTTACAACACAAAGTGAATTTAAGTAACTTTATGCATAATATCGGTCATAAATCATTCGAATGAGTTATTAAATTTTATTATTTTATTCTTGGTCACGGTATATAGTTAATTAACATGAAAGGTGTTGTAGTATTGCGCCCAATGTTTCTATCTCTCCTATATCGATGAATTACTACAAGAACTATTTTGATGCTTCTATTGGTGAAGACGATGTTTGATCAATTATATCGTCCTCCTTTACTCCTCTTCCTATACCAGACTTTGAACTCGAATGGGTTTTTGTTCTTCGTCCAAGGTTAATCGCTTCACATATATAAGTCATTCAAATTTTTCTCTTTGTCTCATGGTTTTATCTTTTTAATTAATAATAAAATTGACTTTCTATTTTCAGGTTGTATCATGAGCAAGACATGCAGAAGATCTATTTCTTTTGATCCTGTTGCGTAATACTATGTTTGAAGCACGACAGATCTCTTGCGTCGTTGCTCCTCCTTCTGTTCTTAGGTTTCAACTTCAATGAGGCTTTTATTTTCATAGAAGGTTCGTTGAGTTAAACTGGTAGGCTATTATTTCCTTCCCAATTTATCTAAGTTGTTTGTGATTGATTTATAAAATATAGGAAAGGAATTTGAACGATGGTTTGGGTGCTAGTTTGTTTGAAATCAAATAGTCTGTGTAGAACAGGGGCAGTTGTACTTTTCCATCGCCCTGTCTACTTTTTTGTTGTTTGTTTGCTGTACTTTTTTGTTCTTTGGTTAACTATTGAAATAATAAAATAAGATCACCATTTCCTTTTTTCAAGTACAATATTGCCGCTCAAGTTTTATTTTGTCATATCAATTGTTCTCCACAACCATATTTTCTTCATCGATCTCGATTCTTATGGTCGAGCTCACCAATCAAATTTTTATATTATTTTAGGATTAGTTAGACACTGTTTATTTTGTCGATGTTTTTAGTGTCCATCAACATAACTGCAAGTCATAATGATTGCTAAAGTTAAGCCTCCACACAACAATACTTTGGGAGGTGGGGGTGTAAATTTGGAGTAGACGAGTTGGGATTAGGTTTAGTAAGAGGAGTAGTGGGGGAAGAAATTATGTTTGGATTTATTAGCAAGTAAAGTTCAACTATATCATGTGAAGGTAGAGAAAAGGGAGTTGGCAAAGGTAGTGGTCGAATTGAGGAGGGTATTGAAAGACATGGAAGCAAAATTGGAGTAGTTGAAGAGAGAGAAGTGAGGGATGATGAGGATATTAATGAAAATGGAGTGGGGGTTGATGGGCATGGAAGTGAACTAGAGCAGGTGAAGGAAGTCAAAAAGGATATGAGCATATTGATGGAATTGGAGATGAGTGTTTGTTTTACCAATCTTATTACAACTGCCCCTAAGGAAAATGAGTTGGCCAAATACAAGAACAGGACCGAGAAGTTGAAGAGCGAGTTGACAAGAACCCTAATTGGAAGGGAAATCGAGGGCCACATAGAGAAGGTCCAACAAAGTAGCAGAAATAGAATTGCAGGAGAAGGATTAGAAAGTGAATTTTGGGTTGAAACAAATGCCTCTTGAGATTGGAGATAGAAGGGATAAAAAGTTGGTTGTACAACGGATAGTAGTGGCTATTGGTCTTTAGGTTTATGTTTGTTGGAGCTACCACAATCTATGTCTATCTCAAAACGAGGAATCATTGATTGATTTATTAAAACTAAGGTTGATTCTCTATTAAAACTAAGGAGTGTCTAATTTTGTGTCATATTACTTTGATCGAGTCTATAGTATATTGGAGGTGTTAGGGGTGTTACAAAGAGAGACCCAAATGAAACTCCAATACGGCCCAATAAGGAAGAAATAGGTTACTTCATTGGGCAGGCCCACGGGCAGGCCCACGAGGCCAAGCCCGAGTGTGAAGAGGGAAGCTAGGAGACAAAACTTGGAAGACTACAAGGAAGTACAGTCTGGGCGCCTTGCATTTGTCAGAAGACTGACATGATGGTCAGGGCGCCTAGTCTGACATTAGTACAGTACATTAAAAGTATAACTATTGAACCCTTTATGTAGGATTATGCGATTTTAGTTTTATTTTCCAATTATCTATGGGTTGTATCGGAATTTCAGTGGGGTTTTATACTCTATCTCTCCTGACAATCGATTAACCAATAGAATTTTAATGATGGCTTAATTATCATCATGAAATGGAATTAAGTATCTTAACATATATTATGACGGTTTTGAGAAAACAATCTGCCACATCAGCCTTTTCTAATCTCCTGTTAATTCACAGCATTTGTACTCATTTCCCTGTTTTATTAGACCAAATTTCCTTTTGCTTCTTTTATTGGGCTATATAGAAATATAGCTCAAATATGGACCAAGTTTAAGTTAGACCGTAACTATTATTTACCAACTGTGTTGGATTTATATATAAGGTTTTTTTAGCTTTTAACCTTTTCAATTTCAGCCCAAATTCCCTTTTGTGATTAATGGATCATTTATTATGCCCATGTAAACTCTATGGAAAGTTAGTGGTATGATATTTTATAATAAAATTGTGATTCAACTGTTTTATACGCTAAATACCGTCTATCGGTTTAGACTCCAGTAGGACGTTTTCTGATCGAACCGTCGGTACTAAATAGTTTTTTAATCCTTAAAAATTTATCAAAATATATATTGAAAATGGATTTCATTTTGTAGATACAACCAACTCATTCCATCTATGCAAAAAAAAAAAAATAATAAATCCAAGTTAAAAAAAGATAAAATCCAATTAAAAAGTTTGGAAAATAAAAATCCTTTTAATCTCACCCATTAGATCTGGACACACTTAAAATCAAAGGTCCATATCTGATTATGCAAGGGCTACGCACCCCATCTTGAACCTTTGGTTTCTTTTCACGCATTGATAGTTTCCAAACTTGGTGATTTGTGTTGTTGCATAACCCCCCACTTACCATTTATGGAAGATAATTAATTGTTTCCCAGTTGAGTTTAACGGGTTATATCTCTTTCATTTTAAGTCGTAATTGATGTTTTCAAAGAAAATTTATATCAATTGTGCTCTTCAAAATAACATTCACTTTGATATATTTTGGAAAAAAAGGTTGAGACATTTATTGCCAGTCCATACATGTGGATATGTGGTAATGCTTGGTAGTTTATGAGATCATACCATGTGCTATGGAAATGTACCATGGTTGTATAAATATATCAGACTATAAAATGATTGTATACATAATAATAAGTATATATTAATGACCATTTATCACTTTTCATCACCATCTACCACCGGTCACTACCCTATAGTAGGATGGAAAATGGTGGTATATTTGGTCTTGAAATTTTATACCCCAGAAATTCGTAGATCCAATAGATCACGATTAACCCGTTCCTTAGGGGTAATTTTTTTTCAAATTCGAGTTAAAAACGAAGGTGGTACTAGGGTGGTAAGGAGTAGTATGGGTGGTACGAAAAATATTTATCAAAATAAATGGATATTATTTATTTTATAGGAACATGTATGAAATAAATGGATATCATTTTGTAGATCACAACCTACATGTTCCACCTGTAAACAAGCGTTGAAATCCCAGTTAAAACAAGGAAAATAAAAGCCAATTAAAAATGTGGAAAATAATCTATTGACTAGTGTAGAGAGAGAGTGTGAATCTCGGTGACTGAGGTTTTTTCGTGCTTTCTCGTCGCCGGCTCCGGCATCTGCGCCGGAGCAGCTCTATTTCCCCCTCTTTCTTGTTTTACGCTAGGTTGTGTTGTTTTGTCGTATTTAAGGTCCTAGCATGTAAATTGAAGCAAAGGCGCAAGTTACAAGTCAATCGGAATTCATTTGGCAATTCGGGAGAAGAAACACGAGCATGACCTGAGGAAGAATGGATTTCTACCTCATATTATGGACAAATAATCATGGAATTTTGTCATGAAAAGAAAGAGGACGAGACTATGAGCGTCTGGGATCAAACGACGACTGATTCTGAGTCCGGGCGAGGGAGAAACGAAGCATTAAACATGAGCTGAGGAAGAAATACGGGCATCCCCTGCCCAATTACGGGCGTAATTGCCTTTGCCCTGCCCGTAAATGCAATGCCGAGCCAAATCCCTGAGAATGCCTTCGAAGGTCAAATTACGGGCAATAGCAAAATGAACTACGGTCGCAATTCCACAAATACTTGCAGTAATTGGGTAATTAAGACCGTAATTCCCCTCATTAGAGTTAAGTGAAACGCGCGTTTTGGGTGAAATACGGGCAGACCATGTTTACGACCGTAATTCAGCCCGTATTTCGCCCAGAATCAGGTTTTTGAGGCAGATTCGAGCCAAAGGAGAGAGGGTCGACTTTTTGGAGCAAAAACAGAGTTTTAGAGAGAGAAAGTGCGAAGAACAAACCCTAGGAGCTATTTGGAGTGGATTTCTCACCATTGAAACCCAGATTGCATCCTCATGAGTGAAGGTCGTCATCCCAGACTAGATTATCCTCATCTTTATGAGTATGACTACTCTGATTTCTGTTTTCCTCTCTCTCTATGGAGTAGAACTCTCTCTCACATGGGTATGAAGAACCCTAGTTCCATGTATTAGGGATCTTGATTGTAATGACTTGGGATTGATATACTGATTGATTTTAATCGATAGATGCATGATTCATTGAGTCAATTGAAGCCTGATCATCTTTTCTTGATTTTTGCTACAACCTGAGATAGATAGAATCTGATTAGGTTGTTAGAGCTTCATCAATCGGTAGTGGTAGATTGGTTATACGAGAGTTAATCGATTTACTGCTTTGTACTGGAATCTAATTCAAGTAGTGGAGTTCTACGTTTATTGCCTCAGTAGTCTATCCAGGTGAAGGCTAGTCGCCTGACGGTTAGTCTGCCTGAAAGGGCTTGGTCAGCTTAAGAGATTCCAAGCTACTGTCGGATCTCCTGCAGTTTAATCAACAGTTAATCAACCCAGGGTAATTACAACCTTGACCTAACTAAGGAGCTAGGGGGACTCAATCTCGAGTGACTCTTCCCTTGCTAAAGAACTTTGAACCATTTCCTGCTTTATTACTGCTTTTAGTTAAAATCACTATCACTCAACTTAGTTTGCTAGATAATAGATAATCACGGAGTAGGCGGTAGATCTAGACCCCGGGTTGACAAATAGAGCTGGTCACTTACTGCATTTCCGGACTGCGATTACACTTGGTTGCAGTTTGGTGTTGTGTTTTAGCGTGTTAGATGCCTAAAGTTGTTCGTGAAGTTGGTGCGGCTCGTTGGAAGCACAGCCTAGTGGGCCAATTCCTTCAAGATCCACCTCCGTTGTATGTTCTGCGTTGCTGGGTGAACAAACTTTGGGGTCGCGACGGACTGCTTAGGGTTTCTCTACTATACGATAAGATGCTGTTAATTCAACTGCCTAATCAGAGGGTATGTGAGTGGATTCTTGAAAATGGTCCATGGTTTTGGTTTAACAACTTACTCTATCTTCGTCCTTGGGTTCCTAGTATTAGCTTTGAGGATTTGGGAAGAAAAGCTTTGCCGATTTGGGTAAACCTAGCGAATGTTCCCTAGAGTATAGCGATTTCCAGGGGCTGAGCAGAATTGCGAGTTGGATTGGGGTTCCGCTGGGTATGGATCATACTACTAGGATGGGGGATAGACATGGGTTTGCTAAGGTTCTGGTGGAGCTTACAGTTGAGAGTGAATGTCTGGATCACGTTCTTTTGTGGCCTGATGAAGACTCTTCCATTCGTATTGGGATCACCTATTGTAACTTGCCCCCTATATGTCTTGTATGCCAACTATTTGGGATTACAGGTACATGTGCTGAACATCAAGGGAAGCAATGGGTGGCTAAGCCAATGCACAGCGAGAAGGGGATTACAATTCAGGGGCAAGAGAATGGAAATGATTCTGTGACTCGGAAGGTGAATTTGGATCAACAGGTGACAAGTGGTAAAGGCAAGGAGGTGGTGATATATGATGACGACCCTTAATTACAAGCCATCTTTACTACTCCAATTTCGATGGAAGGGGGCAAAGTGGCTCCACAAAACTTGGATAAATCTTTCCAAGAGGTGGCTACTTCCTCTTCGCCCAAATTATCCTCTGAAGATGAATTTCAAAGGGTGGTCAATGGAGCTAAACCTCGTGTCTGGCTATCTACGGACAGTGCTAAGGGCATTCAAGTATCTAACTCATCCTTCAGTGTATTGGGGAAACTGGTGATAGGGAAGCAGGTAAGATGCAAGATGCTCCAAAGAAGAAGGAGGTAAAGAAAGATATGAAGAAGGGTGGGGGGAAACCCCCAACTTCGAGATGATTGTTTTGTTCTGGAATGTAAGGGGGGTTTAATAAAACCTCCAAGCAGAGGGACTTGATGCAAGTATTCCGTAGGAAAAAGGTTGATATAGTTGCAATTCTAGAAACTAGGGTTCAGGCTAATAAAGCTGAGGAGGCAGTAGAGGAGGTTTTTGATTCGAAGCTGGGGCGGGTCTAGCTATTTTGGGACCCTGCCATTAAGCTTCATGTGATTCAACCAAGGAAAAATTTTGTTCACTGCTTGGTTGAAGACATTAACAAGGATGCCTTCTTCCTAATTGTTGTATATGCGTCTAACGATGAAGAGGAGAGGTTACATACCTACAAGGAGATTGCACAGTTGAAGGTGATTGGTCATCCTTGGATCGTGGGTGGTGACTTCAACATAGTGAGATCCCCTCAGGAGACATCTAATCAGCGTGTTGTTACTTCAAATATGGAAAGCTTTAATCAATGGATTGGTGAGATGGAGTTGGTAGATTATAGAATAACAGGACCTCAATTCACATGGACTAACAGGCAGGCTCATCGTCCTATTGCTAGGCGGCTAGACAGGTGTCTGGTTAATGTGGAATGGATTGAGCATTTCAAAGACTGTGCTATAAAGGCTCTCCCTGCACTGTTCTCTGATCACTGTGGGATACAGGTTTGTACAACGGCCCCCGTAAAGTCTCTGCCCAAACCTTTTAAATAGTTTGATTTTTGGGCAGAGCACCCACTCTTTATGGATATTGTAAAAGAAGCTTGGAGTCTTGGGGTTTCAGGGAACCCCTTGCAAGTCATTCAAAGTAAAATGTGTAGGGTAAAGCCGTCTCTAAAGAAGTTTAACAAAGAGGTCTATGGTAACCTACAAGATCAGGTGAAAGAGGTTGAGGATGAGTTTCTAAGAGCCCAAACCAAGCATTCTCTGATCCTACTACTGAGCACTTTGAATCTGTTACTCGAGCAAAGGACCAATATGATCTTATATCTTCAGCTTTCGAAAGTTTCTGCTGGCAGAAGTCCAGGGTTTCCTGGTTAACAGTTGGGGATCAAAGCTCAAATTTCTTTCACCAGGCTGTCAAAATTCGAAACTCTAAGAGAGCTATAAGGAAATTGGTTACAGATACAAGGGAGGAAATATTCTAATCATCCCAGATTGTTGATGAGGTCCTTGGTTTCTATAAAAACTTTTGGGAACGGCTAATTTAGACATTAATCCTAGCAGAGAGGAGGTGGAGCAGCTGGTGTGTCATCACTTACCTGACCCTGAGTGTGATCTCCTTGTTAAGGAAGTCACAGCTGAAGAAATAAGGAGCGTGGTTTTCAGCATGAACTCCCAGAAAGCTCCTGGGCAAGATGAATTTTCTGCTGGCTTCTATAAAAAGACTTGGTCTATTATAGGAGATTATATAATCAGAGGGATCTTATTCTTCTTTCAGATAGGTACTCTTCCTAGTGGGATAAACGCCACTGCTGTCTCTTTAATTCCCAAAGTGTCTAATGCTGATTCCTTGAAGAACTTTAGGCCTATTTCGTGTGTGAATCTTCTATACAAAATAGTAGCTAAGATGCTTGCTAGGCGTATTAGTGGTGTTATGCCTTTGATCATTAGTAATACTCAGTCAGTTTTTGTCAAAGGCAGAAGCATAATGGATAATATCTTATTGGCCCAGGAATTAGTTAGTGGTTATAATAGAACTCATTTGTCTTCTCGATGTGCAATTAAAATAGACATCATGAAGGCATTTGACTCAGTTAGTTGGCAATACTTGTTTCGTATGATGCATGCTATGGGATTTCCAGAGAGATTTATGACTTGGATAAAGGCATGTCTTCAGACTGCCCATTACAGTTTTAATATCAATGGGAGTCTATGTGGTTTCTTTAGAGCTAGGAAAGGAGTCAGGCAAGGTGATCCACTATCACCATACCTGTTTAATATCACTGTGGAAGGTCTATCGACTTTGGCGGAGCCACTCAAGGCCAAGGTAGGTCATCTGCACCACCTTTGCCCAAAATATATAGTGTAATTTTTTTTATGTGATTGTGGATTGAATACAAAATCTTCACATAATTGTAGATAATGATACGAAAATAATGTTTTGTGATCTGTATATAATTTTTAATTCATATGTTTTGTAAGTGAGTTTAATATAAACAAAAACTTGAAACTTAGTGGGTGATATTTGCTATAAGCTAACAATGCAAGTGTTGAAATAGCACTTACTACAATGAACAAAGTGAAGAAAAAAACACTTCAGAATAAGATAAGTTGTGAGATGATGAACGTTTTTTTCGTTGTGATATCATAACATTCCTCATAATTTGTATGATGAATGCGTTTAAAAAAATTTAGAACAAAAACACATCCTGAAACGTAGGTTATATTTTTTCCCCACGTTTGACCTACCTTAGATAAATTCTTGGCTACGCCACTGTCTATCGACCATGATGAGAGCTGCTAGTCGGTCTGGTTTGATTCCTTTCCACCCTCAGTGTCAAGAGAATATCTCTAAACCACATGTGCTTTGCTGATTATATCCTGGTATTCACTACTTGATCGACCCAAGCGATTCTTCAAGTCAAAGAGGTTCTGCATAAATTTTATCTGTTGTCTGGCTCAAAAGTAATCCTTCTAAGTGTGAAATCTATTTTGGAGGAGAAACCATCAAGTATAAGAGTAATGCTCTACTTCTATCTGGGTTCAGGGAGGGTGAGCTGCCTATCAGATATCTGGGGCTGCCCCTAATGTCTGGGAAACTATCTTCTACTGAAGTTGACATTCTGGTAGACAAGACTACTAAGAGGGCTAAATCCTGGAGAGCCAGGAAGCTAACCTATGCTGGAAGACTACAGCTAATTAACTCAGTACTTCTTGGAGTGGTCCAATACTAGATGCAGCTTTTCGTGCTCCCAAAGAAAGCATTGAAGCAAATCCAGCAGGTATGTTCTCATTTTCTCTGGCATGGGAATGATGTAGGCAGAGCAAAGGTGGTGTGGGACTCTATAGCTTTACCTAGAAAGGAAGGTGGACTTGGGATTAAAGATCTGTTGCCATGGAATCAGGCTTGTTCCATCTGCATGCTCTGGTTGTTCCTTATGAAAGCTGGAGCTCTGTGGGTTGCATGGATGTATGAATACAGATGTAGGCAGGGGGATCTCTTGTCTTTTAAAGTACAGTTTTGTAGTTCGTGGACCTGGAGAAGACTTCTTAAACTGAGAAGCATCATTCTCCCATGGATCCACCAGCAACATGGCTCCTTTTATTGGGATTCTCGTGAAATGCATGTTTACTCTGTTCGAAGAGTGTGGGAAACTTTCCGCATGAGAGCTCCTGAGGTCACATGGCATAAGCTTATTTGGAACAGATGATGTCCCCCGAGATGTAGCATGATCTCATGGTTGATAATGTGCATTGCCATTACAACCAGGGATAAATTGCTGCAGTGGGGAAAGATTAGAGATGCAGCATGTCCACTCTGTGGTATTGCTGTTGAAAGTAGAGAGCACTTGTTTCTGCGATGCACCAACTCTCAGAAGTTGTCTATACTGATGCATTTCTCTTTTCTCAATTCTCCAAGTTGGGAGGCCATGACACAGGGAATAGCCTCTGCAATTTGTAGAGACTCTCATACAGGCCAATGGCATGCTCTTGTCTGGTGTCTTGCAGTATCTTTTATCTGGAAGGAAAGGTGCAGAGTTGTTCATGGTTCACCCCTCCGTGACCCAGAAACTCTTGTTGATCTTATCAGGGGCGGACCTATCGTTCTTATCTTGTGGAAACAGGGTGATCCGAGACGCACTTACACGCTTGAGATACTTATAGACTTTTTTACTAGTTTGTAAGTAGTTTTTCCTTTACGATGAGTGAGAGGGAGTAGCATATATGTTTGTGAGACACTCGTGGGACTCTTCTTTTTAGGGTTCCACTTCGTTGTATCGGTTACCTTTTTATTCGAGCAATGAAAGCAACTGATTCAACGGGAAAAAATGTGGAAAATAAAAAACCCTTTCATTTCACTCTTAGATCTGGACAAACTTAAAATCAAAAGCTCATATCTGATTTTGCGAATGTTGTGCACCCTATGGTTATGCACTCTATCTTTGAAAATTAGTTTCTTTTCACGCACTGATAGTTACTAAATTTGGTGATTTGTGTTGTTGCTTAACCCCACTTACCATTTATGGAAGACAATTTTTTTTTCAATTAATGTAACAGGCTATATCACTTTCGCTTTAAGTCATAATTGATTTTTTCCACAGTCTAATCAGATTGATTGTGCTCTTCAAATTGACATTCACTTTTATATATTTTGGAAAAAAGTTAAGACATTTATTACCTGTCCAAACCATGTGCTAATGCTTGGTAGTACATAAGATTATAGCATGTGGTATGAAAGTGTATCATGGTGGTATGAATGTACAAAAGTGTAATCCGATTGTATATGGTATGGTATATGGTGGTATATTTGGTCCTGAAATTTTGTTTTTCATAAATTTATAGATCCAATAAGTCATATGATGAATCTGTTCCTTATGGGTACATCTTTTTTAAAATTTGAGTTAAAAATAATGGTGATACTAGGGTGGTAATGAGTAGAATGTGTGGTAAGAAAAAAATTTCTCGAAATATATTGAAAATTGATATGTATGTCACAAACAACCCGTTCCATATGCGCAAAATTTTATGAAATTCAAGTTAAAACAAGAAAGATAACATCCAAATAGAAAGTAGGGAAAATAAAAACCCCTTCAATCTCACCTCTTAGATATGGACACACTTAAAATCAAAGGTTCGTATCTGATTATGTAAGGGTTATGCACTCTATCTTAAATCGTTGGTTTCTTTTCATGCACTGATAATTTCTAAATTTGGTGATTTGTGTTGCATATCTTTTTGTGGTTTTAGTCTAGCAAATCATTAGGACAATACTCAAAAGAAAAATGTATATTCGGGTCTCTCTAAGTAATTTGTAAGTGTTTTGTTTGTTATTTAGTTGGTTTGAACTATTGCCTTTACTTGAAAATGAGCAAACACTAACAATCCACCCTTCTCCCCCAAAAGGGGATTTTAGTAAATAACCAAAAATAATGCTTGGGCTAAGGGTCAAGTTGGTAATTTTTCTTACATCCCCCAAGGAGCCGAGGTATCATATACGCCCCTAAAAAAAAATAGCACTATTACTATGCTAATAGGTAATAGCATTGGGGCTTTAATGTATAATTTGAAGTTGTACCATAACATTAAAGGGTAAATTGCAAGATTGGTCACTGAGTTTACAAAAAACGTTTATGTTTGGTCACTACAAATATTTAATTTCATTGGTGGTCACTAAAATTAGTTCAATAGTTCATGTTTGGTCACTCTCCATTATCTTTTGCTGATGTGGCAGTCAACATTTATAGTTGACCGTTTAATTAGTGACGTGGCTATTAAAAATAATAAAATAATAAAATTTAATCTATAATAATTTCCAACTCATTACATATTCATTAAAAAATAAATTAAAAACCTAAAATTTCTAATCCGCCTTTAACATCACCGCTGCCGTTATATTCTCTGTTCATTGCCGGATGAGACTCATCGTCGTTGTCCTCTCCAGGCGCCGGTCCGACTTGGCCAGAACCTGAACCGACTCCCTTGTTCATCAAATCCCCTGTCGCCATCTGCAACCGCGGCTCCCATTTCATCGCCGCCGTGAACTTCACTGGCCGTGAACTTCCAGCTCCAAGTGCGCCGTCAGCGACTTCCTTCGCCAATCGCCGCCCTCCAGTTACAGCTCTGCCTCAGGAAACACAAGTCACAGCTGCCATCTCTCTGTCTCCAGTCCGTCGCCGTCTTCATCAATCAGCCGCCGCGACAGTCTCCGCCATCGGCGAGAAGGCAGAGCACTGATGGAAGTCAATTAAACTTCATTCCATTGTTGCGCGCCTCCTTGTGTATCTTTTCCAATGGTTCGATGCAGGCTTCGGATTGCAAGATCTAGATCCATTGTCGCTGTACAGGATCCAGACCCACCATCGCCAGGATCGAACTAAACCTCCTCATTGGAAAACAAACAGATAGAATCGGCCAGCGTCCTCGACCATTCTAAACCCAATTCCAAGCTCGGCTCCTCCTGCAACTCATTCACATATTCAGAGACATCGTCCACGGCAACAAACGGTCGCCCACTGCGCCGACAACTCCTCCGGCACCAGCTCCATTGGCCAGCAGGATATTGCCTCCTCATCCTCAAGGCTGGCGGTGGTCATTGAGAACGCCCTACGCTGCTCGCTATCCATCCCCTCCGCCGCGGCCCAGGATTGGGGGTTTCTGAACGCCAGAAATCTAGAGCGATGGTGAGAAAGAGGCGTGAGGTTTAGGGAATTAAAATGAATATATTTTTTTATTTTCAATGGTAGTGATAATGTGGTGGCAATTTTAATTTTAAATTTTAAATTTATTAATTGCCACATCATACATTTAACGGTCAACTATAAAAGTTGACTGCCACATCAGTCAAAGTTAACGGAGTTGGACAGAGAGTGACCAAAGTTGATGTGTTTTACTAAATCTAGTGACCACGAATGGAATTAAATATTTTTAGTGACCAAACATGAATGTTTTTAGTAATCCTAGTGACCAACCTTGTAATTTACCCTAACATTAAATGTATAAGTTTATGTTGTATCATAAAGGAATTTGTACCATTATATTATGATACAAAGGTACAAGTTCAAGTTGTACCATAAAAAATTTTGTACAAAATGTATAATTACAATCTGAAGTTGTACCATAACGTTAAAGATACAATTTCAAGTTGTACCATAAAACAAAAAGGTTTACCGATGATGTAGTTTCTCACTCTTTGAAATTTAGAATTAAAATTGAAATATTTCGAATAAGGAAAATGCATTGCACTATGATTGATTGTTCGATAATGAAAACGTACAAGCTTTTTTAAAACAAAATAATTAATGAAACTATTAACCGGACATTAGGCCAGACATAGATACTAGTACATTTTTATATTTTATATACTTAAATGATGATGATATTTCTTCAAATTTTCAATTTATACATTCATTCTTTATGTATCATCTCGATCGAAAGATTGATAAAATTGAACATAACATAAAATATAAATACTTAAATACAAACATTCTTATAAGCTAGCTTTTATGAACAGTAGAGATCAGTTATTGTTGTCTCCTGGACAGGATGCAGTTCTCGGAACCTCGTATCCTCCTTTGTGGAACTGATCGGCTTTCGTCGGTGTGCTCGTTCGTAATGCAACACTACTTGATGTTGAGAAACAGCCTAAAAATGTGTGCTCAGTTTACAAATTTTAGAGAAAGGAACACACAGAGCAAGGAAATCAAGGTACTTATAGTGTACAGCAGTAAGAAACATCATTACCTGCAGCACAAAGGGAGTCGAGCAAGTATCAGTTCCAGAATCGTCAGCGATATTGGAGCTTCGAGCAGCTTCTCCCGACAACATCTTCAAATGCATTAGGACGGAACTGTTTATTAAGTAGAGAACTTCATTACATCCGTAAGCTTGGGGCAAACGAAGAACAACTACAGCTTACAGTTGGCAAAAACCTTCCGGACTCACTGTCAAAATCCTTAATGTAAGCTAAAACCGGGAGTACTTAAGAAGAAATAATACTAAGACACTTGTCTTTCTCAACATGGATACTCAGACCCCTCAACCAGAAGAGTGGTGAAAGCACTACCGTTTTCATTGGAAGCGGAATTCTCATTTGAGACCACTGACTTGCTCTTAAGCACATGATAAACGTTTTCACCTAACCCAATTTGCAATTTCTAACCCCTACATTGGGGTTTCAGAAAAGGATACTGCGGCACTTGAATTCTCTTCTTGGTTGGGAAAGAAGGCTTTTCGGTTGCAGGACCAGAAACCTCTTGCTTCTTTCCGGTACTTCTCTTTGGCCCTTCCTCTTTGCTAAGGCTTCGATTCCCAACATTTTCCTCACCAACACCATTATCTTCCCTGCCACTTCTTGTGTCGTCGCCGAATTGCTTTACTTCTTGATATGAATGACAGTTGGTGAATATCGGGAAACATCTCTGAAGCATATCTAAGCCTTGACCTAGTCCAAAAATTCATCCTGTCAAGTCTTCATACATTTATCTTCGCAATTAGAGCATCACCATGCCATCAGCCAAATCAATATGGAAAAACTCTATAAATAGGGCAATTAGTGAATAACCCAGCAGATTTTGCGTTGGCAGATAGGGAGTAGCCTTGAAAAACAAGCATGAATCACCAACTACCAGTAGTCTCCACAAGAACAAGAACCATCCCTGAAATGATGGAACCGGCTGCAATCCCGAACAGTAATCTCCCTACCATAGACCTTCGACATGAGCTTGATCACCACATGACAATCACCACATATCCTCAAGTTGTTGAACACCCTTATGGGGGTACCAGGGGGAGAGCACACGAGCATAAAAGCAACAGCAATCTTCTCGCTGTGATGCACCAGTGCATTCTCCTTCTCTTCCTCTTCAATATCTGCATAAACATGACCTGTGTGTGCCACGTGCCCTTCTAATCGAAGCCTCTTCGTGACCTCCACCAACTTCGCATAGATTTCCTCACTCTGTGGATGGGTTCTATCTCCAGTGTGAAATTCATGAACCTGGTTCCCCAGCTCCACAAGACTATGCCCTCGGATTTTAGCAACTCCTTCTTCAAGCATAGACTTTCTGGCCTTGTGTGCATCAGACCACCGTCGCTCTGACGCATAGAGATTAGACATGAGCACATAGTCCCCACTGTGTTTTGGCTCTAAATGAAAGAGCTTGGCTCTCGCAACCTCCGCCAATTCCACATGGCCAAACTTTGTGCAGGCTCCTAATAAGGTCCTCCAGATGACAGAATTTGGCTGCATTGGCATTTGCTGAATGTAATCGTGAGCTTGCTTAACCTTGCCAGCTCTGGCCAGAAGATCAACCATACAACCATGGTGTTCGATTTGAGGCACAATGCCATAATACTGTTTTATCTTGTCAAAGTATCGAAACCCCTCGTCGACCATGCCACAGTGGCTGCAAGCATAGAGCACACCAACGAAAGTTATCTCGCTAGGCAACCATTTTTCGGCCTCCATCTGCTTGAAATACTTCAAAGCTTCACTACCATACCCATTAACGGCCAACCCCACAATCAGAGAAGTCCAAGACACCACATTTCTCTCTACCATCTCGTCGAAGACCCTTTTAGCATCTTTAGTGCAGCCACATTTGGCGTAAAAATCCAAGAGGGCGTTAACAGAGTGTAGACTCTTGTCAAGACCGACTTTAACCATGTAGACATGAGCCCTCCTGCCCAATGCCAGGGCGCCAAGCTTAGAACATGCAGAGAACAAACTGACCATAGTGAAACCATCAGGCTTCAAACCATCCAAATCCATCTTCTGGTAAAGGGCCAGTGCCTCACTGGGTTTTCCATTGAGGGCAAATCCATTGATCACCGAGTTCCAAGTCACCAAATCTCTATTAGGCATTACCTCAAACACCTTGACCGCACTCTGGTACTGCCCACACGAGGCATACATATGGACTAGACTGTTCTGAACAAACACCAGCGACTCAAACCCACTTCTGGTTGCAATCGAGTGTATCTGTTCACCTGCTGTGATGCTAACGGCTTTAGCCACAGCCTTCAAAACAAATGGGAAAGTATGTGTATCGGGCTCTACCGAATTCGAGTGCATTAGGCCATACAACTCAATGGCCGGCTTTGGGTTTTCGCTCTCAGCATAACCTCTAATTATCGCATTCCACGTGAAAGTATTTGGGTTCTTCATCTGAGAGAAGATACTGCGGGCATAGGCCATGGGAACAGAGAGATTTACCCCGATGTATATGAGGTATTTTCCTAGGTATGGGTCTGATAATGGAACGCCACGCCTGATGGAGAGACCGTGGATTTTTTTCAGATTGAGCTTGGAAGAGCCACATATTTGCAGTAGGGAAATGCAGCTTCTCACAATGTGAGCCAGGGGGTCTCGCCAAGAAGATGAATTCAGGGGTAATCGGAGAGCCCGGACAGGAGGAGCAAGCTCGAAGTAGTGCTCAGACATATCGTGATAGGATACAATTCGAAGGCGTTTTAACTAACCTGACCTGGGAAATGATGGGGATTGAAAAAATCAGCAAAATGATCAATGTCAGCAGGAGAGTATTAAAAAAAGATTGAAGCATGGCAAGCAAAATAATGCAGAGTGTTCAATCCAAAGTCATTCAATTGCGCTCTTCAATTCTGCATTCAATAGGACGAAGTAACAAGAAGAACCGTTACTCATCACCCACATAATAGGAGCCATTATAATAGACAAAATATGCAAACTGCCTCCTGATGAGACTAAATTGGATACACGCTAGCCGCAACTCGCTTGCTGCATCGATATCCAAATGCAATTTCATTCTGAACTCCATATACCAATTACTAAAAAACAAAGGTAGGGCAATCGAAAGATATCAGCAAGAACAGAAATCCTTCTGAGACAGAGAATTACTTGTTAGCGATGTAAGCGAGGGGTTTATCGGAGCCGAAGCACTCGCACACTGAGAAAAACCAAGCCGCCGCAGCTCCGATCAATAACTTGGACGCAGAACGTCTCAGGGTAGGCCTTCCACGAGGAGGAGCAAACCTGCCGAGGCTGAGCAATCTTCTCTCCAGGCGATCGACGGGCCTGAGATGAGTCATTGTGAGTTGTGACTCGGTGAGTAACCTATTGCCTGTTCTGTTCCTGTCTGGAGTGGCTGGTCTTTCTTCTCTCGCGTTTCGTGGCGGGCAACTGTCGTTTTTAGGGTTACTCACTTGCACTGGATGTCCTTTGCGATGAACAGTTGAAACTCTAGAATGGGCTTCCATGTCACCGTTTAAGACTTCTACGTAATTAATTCTATGTTATTAGAGATTTGTTTTTTTTGGTGGGAGAGATTTTTTCAATTCAATATTCTATAGTTATAGACAGTTTGGTACCAAATCAATCGAGAATTCTTTTCATTGTAAAATGAATTATCGTGTAGAATTCATTGTCAAATGAAATCTTGTGTTTGGTATGTCATATTCAAATCTTTAGAAATAAAATGATTTGCCGTGTAGAATTCATTGTCAAATGAATTCTTGTGTTTGGTATGCCATATGTATAAGTAATTTAGTTAATAAAAGAAGATAATTATGTCATTTTATTGTAATTAGTAAATACTTGTGGAATTCATTTGGAAATTCCATCTCAATTCCTCAGAATTGCTATAACTAGTTCCAATTCCATAGAATTAATATTTAGAATTGAAAATGAATTTTTTTAAATACCAAACACAAAAATATTTCATTTCCAAATGAATTCCTCAAAACTTATGGAATTCATTTATACCAAACGGTATGTTAGTGGGTAAACCCAAAACCAAATCATATCCATTCACCACCTATGTAACCTATCATGAAGAAAATGGTGAGTGGATAAGGATTCACAATTGTATCAACTCGTTAATAAGCGGTTGTGTTAATTTAATATCGAAATTCATCAGAGTCCCTCATTGCTCACTCATGGTAGAGAGTCTCGTATTTTTTTCCATTCATAAGATTCATTGAGTTCAGTGAACCTTTTCTTAAGAAAAAACCACAATTAACATCGATAGATATTAATAAAAATTAAACTATAGCTAACATCAATGGATTCTTCGAGGAAAATGTATCATTGCTTGTAAAGAGCTAAGGAGTGTAATCAAGGGCCTAGAGCTTGTTTGGGTACAAGACACAACCAGATTCAATTACAATTTAATTCGAAAACTATAATAACCTACTCAGCCTCACATTAGAATTCTGCACCGCCACAAAATCAACATATCATGCTTATGCTAGCTATCCACAAGCTTCAACACAGCATTCACCATTCAGCAAGAGATAACGACATTAAGAAAATTAAGAAGGAATTTTTAATTAGAGATTTCATATTGATTATAACTCTTAAGCTAGAAAAAAGGGTCCAATGAAAAAGTCAAATGAAGCAGCCAACAATCACGGAGCAGGTTATATGCTAATAACCAACCGATTGTAAGACACCTAAATATTAACAACCTAACCAACGGCAAAATTAAAAAAGCATAAACAAACTAACCCTAAAAGGCTAAAAACACACCTACAAACAAGAAAAAGAGATCAGGAACCCTAAAAACAAACCCAAGGAAAAGGGGAAGAAGAAGGAAACATCAAACGAGAGACCGAACGAATCACAGAGAGAGTGCCGATGATGCAGTCTCTCTTCTTTCAATCTCTCTCTCAACATTTCCAGGACGATTAACGTCATTACATTAATCCATCCTTAATTCGGATTTCTCATTTCCCTTCCATTGCTCTTCCCCATTCCGTTCTGGTTTAATGAGTGCAGCTTAAGGAAACGAACTTTCTTTCTTCCTCCCCTGATATCGATTTCAATGGACAGTCGGCTGCGGGCATTTTCGTCGCCGGAATTGGTGAATGCTGCCGCCGTAGCTATTAACCATAACCCTTCGTCGACGATCAGCCAACCCCAACAACCCTCTCAGGATTACAGCTTAGAAGGTGAGGCTTCGATCATTTCGTCTTGCGTTATTTGATTGTGAATGTCACCGTAATCGGCTTCTGGGTTTTGTCCGGCAGGAATCGCGGCGAACGTGAAGCTACTTCTGAAAGTGATTCGGGATCACAATGAGGCGAGCGCCAGAGAGTTCGACGACCGGAAAACCCAGAGGGTCGCCGGGATGATCACCATCCTCGACGACATTAAAGCCCGGCTGGAGAGATCCCAGTCCAATTCGAAGAAAAGGGTTGCCCAGCTGCGGCGGTGCAACACGGATCTCAGGCCGAATCGCGGCGGAGGAGGGGCCGCCGCCACCGCCGAGAAGAAGGCGCCGGAGACGACAGCCATGACCGACGACAAGGAGAAGCTGAAGAAACAGCTGAGCTCGTGCAAGGCGGCGAGGAAGAGCCTGGAGATGCTGTGCTCGAGCTTGGGGAAAGAGAAGGAGATCATGGTTTCCCAACTGGCCAGGAGGGTGAGCGAGCTAAGCGAGATGGAGGAGCTCGTCAACCTTCTCAAAGCTCAGAACGAAACCTTGACGTCCAAGCTCCAGGCCTCCGGCGGATTGACAGGGGAATGTCAGGCAGGGAGCAACAACAACAGCAACAGCAGCAACGCCGTGCTGCTAGATCGGAACGAGCAGCTCTCCGACCAACTGCTGAAGTCGCTGGACAGCTACAGGGCTCTGAAGAGGAAGTACAAGGGAGCCAAGGAGGAGTGCTCGGCGCTACGAGCGGCTGTGGAGGAGGAAACGGCGGCGGGTCTGGCGAGGATCCGGAGGTTGATACAGAAGTTGGATAATAGGGAGGATGAGCCGGTGCATATTGAAGGTGAGATTCGCTCCCTGGAGAAGATGTTTGAGCAGTTCAAGGTGAAGATCTTGAAGGAGGAGGAGAAGAGAGGCCAGCATGGGAGTAAACCAGCTCCTTCTTCTTCTTCCCACCACCATGGTCGCCCATGAGTGCAATCCTTCTTGGTTTGCTTCTGTAATTGGCCTAGTTTCAGACAGTTTAGTTGTGTATCATTCCAGGCTCTCTGTAACATAAAACATTAAGCTTTGCACAGTTCCAAAATCAGAATGAAACAGTTCTTTCATTTTTGTACAGATAGCTGAGATCCCACAATAACTCATAGCTATGATTTAAAGTTTCAGAAACTCTAAAACTCAGATAATGTTGGTCAGGGAAAGGGTTGAAGCTGGCTGGCGGAAATGGAGTTCAGAACCCATAAGTTGCTCACTGCTATGGCACCTGTGGAGTCAGCCAGCGCCTTTGCATCAGTTTGCCTCTCGGTAAGAATGGAATCTTTCTTCCTCGTGTCGCCTTTTTCAGCGAGCTCCAAGTTGTAGATGACGAAGGTTGAAGAAGGTGAAGAGGTTTCTGAGACTTCGCGGACTGGCTTTCTGTGCAAGATGGTGCCTCCAGCGACGGTGATTAGGTCTTGTAGATATCCCTTGTAAGAGGGTATGAAGTCTCCCATGAAGTAGAGCTTGAAACCATCAAGTATCTTTGGTTGCTGCACGCAATGTTGTAAACAGAAAGACGGTCAGGTTGACGAAACATACAAAATTCAGCATAAGCCTGCCGACTGCTATGCTGTAGATTGACTAGTAACGAGTAAGAAACTAGACCTTGTTAAGAACTCTGAGTCTTCCAAGTCGAGGACCATCCTTGATGCCATGAATGTCGACGTTGATTTCGTATTGCTCCTCCTCAACAATTTTCTTGGCAGTCATGCAGGCCTTGATCCCTGTTCAAAACCAAACACACAACGAGGTTGGTAGGTTAGTACCATATACGTTTGTCAGAGAACTCATAAGTCCTGTAGGGGGAAAATGCAACGTACAGTCAATGTTGAGGATCCACTTCCCCAATAAAATGCCCATTAAGGTTTTGACAGTTCTTTTGCATGCTCTGTTTTCATCCAATGAAGCAATGACATGGGTAACGCTGGGATCCCATTTCTTCAGAATTTTGGCTCCTGATGTTCTCTCAAACTCTGATACAATTTTCTGTAGCAAACAACCGATGAGTTCAAATTTGTGACCTCTGAATGGCAAAATTCTGAAAGGAAGGGAATTGAGTGGTCCAGAGTCCCTTTACCCTTTCTGCATCTGTGAGAGCTGAGCAGCAAAGAACCAACTTGTCAGGTATGAAGCACGAATCAGAGCAGCGAGATCTACTGAAACCCCCATCAGAAACGTGTTTACACATGGTTGATTTTCGTCTGAAAATAAAACAACAATTAGCTGGTTATGACCACAAAAATAAAGCAAGCAGTGAAGATGCAAGTGGGAAATTAGGGTACCTTTCACGGCAGTGATCTGTATTTCTCGACTGAGAACCTTTCTCTTCATTGGGCAACTTGGCAGAATAATGAATAGGACACAGCATGACAAAGTTATCCTGTGAAAAAGAGAACAGTTAAACTTCGAATGAACAAACCTGGAGTCAGAAGGCAAGAACTGCCCTCGTAGGATTCATACTTACAGTATCCCACCGACATTCGGGGATCAACTTGGCACAAGTGACATGGAAACTCTTGCGACAACTTTTCTCATAACACCCAAGAGCAGCACCCTTGAGGTCACAACAACTGCATTTTATTCTTCTACTTCTAGCTAACTCAGCTTCAAGATTAACTGCTACATCGTCCTCAAAATAGACATTAGGTGCCCTACACAATGAGTACGTTTTCAAGATTAACCATTTGATGAGTCCGTTCTCAGGAGAAAGCAAAACTAATCTTCTGAGAATACTAACCATTCTGCACAACTTTTATGGCAATGTATGACCTTGGACTGACCAACTTGATCTGCAGCTACAGGCTTACCATTGAAATAATGAACAATCTCCCCTGAATCCTGGAGCATCGATTTTGCTCGTTTAAGTAAAGTTGCAATGAAGGTGCATACTAGCAGTTACCAAGGACAAAAATCTGAAATTGCAGAAACAAGTAAATGGTACCTCTGAGACTTTTGGAGAATGACAGAAAGCACATTGTAGGCTTTCCTGTTTAATAACACTGCCCCTGCAGTTGTCTTGAACCAGTTTCTTGCATTGTGTTCCACCTATCACTAGTAAGAATATATTATTTTTCTTAGTTTCCAATCCAAAGATAGTAGACTTTCACAGACAAAATTTGAGAGTTGCTTACCATGTTTACTCGTTTTCTTGTTCACATCAGAAACACTTTTTTCATTAAATGCAGGAACTTCGCCAGATGGTACTGTAGGATGTTTTTCTTCCTGAATTTCGCTCCTCTCTGTACCCTCTGGAGTTGCCTGTTTGACTTCATTACAATCCTTGGTCAGTTTCTTCAACTTTACAGGGCAATCAGTTTTGAAGATCTCCTTCCTCAACATTTTCCCAGTTCTCTTTCCTAGGTCGTGGGACCATTGGCGTTCAATAAATGAAACGGCCAATTTATCCACCACTGCCTCACCAGACCGCTTTACATTTTCTTGAGTACCAGGAATAGTACCATCTCTCAGTTCTGGCACACTTGTTTTCCTCTTTCTGCCTCTATGACTATCTTGAACCCCTTCAAGGAATTGTGTGTCCCTTTCAGATATCTTGGTATGATCCTCCTGATTAACGGACCTTTTACCTGTCAAATGAGTAACGAACTATTATATTTTACTAGTTTCAAAAACCCCAAATAACGGCTAGCAGTTAGAGATGACCACAATGCTTACCTTGTTCAGCAAATTTCTTGTTCACATCTGCAACACTTGTCTCGCCAATTATGTTCACTGTTGAAAAGGATACACGACGTGGTTTCCCTTGACCTATTTTGTTGCTGTTTTCACAAACTTCAACTGGCATGTTAATTTCTTCAGACTCCAGCTTCTGCTTTTTCAACCTTGTAGAGTAATCTGATTGGCAAAACCTCTCACTAAGTATTTTTCTAGTTTTCTTGGATTGATGATTTCTATCACGAACTTGGGTTTGACTAATTGAAGTACCCCATCCATCCACCAGATCATCATCAGCTAGGCTGATAGCTTCTTCTGCAACGGTAGGACTACTTCCAAGTTCTAACTCAACTGGAGAAGTACCCGTATTAGTCTTCTCGAGCCTTTCCAAACTTGTGGAAATATTCTTTCTACCACATACTTTTCTTCGACCAAGCTTGCCGGATTCCATAGTTGGAGCACCAAGCTTATTCAAACTCCTGCCACCCTTCATTTCAGTACATCTTCTCAAAATCCCACCAGAAGCACGCCCAAGTCTCTTAGTTGGTTTTCTATTGACGGTTGTGATACAGTTATTGTCGTCTCCTGTACAGGATGTAGTCTTCAGAGCGTTATTTGCTCCTTTGAAAGACGGATCAACTTTGTCAGTGTACACACCCTGCAATAGTACTTGAATGTTTAGTAAGAGCATGTGTGCACACAACTGACATATCAGCAAAATATTAAAAAAAAAATCAAATAGCAAGACAAAGTAGTTATCAAGTACGCAAGGAAGAAACAGCAATAATGACATCATTACCTGCATCTCAAGGGGAGTCGAGAAAGTATCAGCTGGGCTAGGTTTTTGTGTACATCTAAACAGCTCACTTTCAGAATCATCAGCAAAATCTGAACTACGAGCTACTTTTCCCTGCAGTAATTTCAATTGCATAAGAAGAAGAAGAAGATCTATTAGTTAACAAACTCACCACAGCTTAAGCTTTGGGGAAACATGAAGAAATTTCAACTTACAGTTGGCGACAAACTTATGGATTCACTGTCACTTGAATCCTTCATGTCACTAAACTGCGGAGTACTGAGAGGCGTTAAACTGAGAAATTCATCATCTTCAACAGGTGTACTCGACCTCTCAGGGCTTTCATCCCTCAACCAGAAGAGAGGTGAAAGCACCAGCTCCCCATTTTCATTGATAGCAGCTTTCTCATCTGAGACCACTGGATTGCTCTTAACAACATGATTAACGTTTTCGCTCAATCCAATTTCCACTTTCTGACCCCTGATCGGGGTTTCAGAAAGAGGATACTGTGGCACTTGAACTCTCTTCTTGGTTGGGAAGGAAGGCTTTGCAGTTGCAGGACCAGAAACATCCTTAGTCTTTCTTGTACTTCTCTTCTTTGATCCTTTCCCTCTTTTAAGGTTTCGGTTCCCAACTTTTTCCTCATCAGCAACACCATGAGTATCTTCTGTACCACTAATTGTGTCATCTCCAGCCTGCTTTACTTTATCTATTGACATGAACGCAAGAGTGGGTGAATATATGGTTTCGAGAAACAAATATGTCGATAAGCAAACTATAATTCAAGAAAGACCCGCCTTTCTAATTCCTATGATTAGGTTATACTTGTAGGAATTCGAGCTTAAACCTAAATATGATTCTCTGCATTGTTGATTTACCTGGAGATTTGGCTGTTGGAGCTGTCTGAGTCACAAGTATATTGAACCCAGATGCAGTTTCCATGCTTCTGTATACGCTCACTAAGTTATCCATATGTGCAGCAGGACGGATCTCTGTGGCAACAATCGAAAAATCAGAAATATAACAATTGAGTAAGCGGGAAACGGCAGCTCCCGCAATCTCAGAAATGGAGCAAGAGAGTACCCATCATTACCTCTCCGCCGATACGGCAGTGTGCAGACCGGGCAATTGGAATGGGACTTCAACGATTTCGAAATACAGGAGCTGAAAATGTCAAGCAGCATCCGAAGAATCAAAAACCGAAGCTACAAACCCTCGAATGAGAAATTTCTCAGAAAACGAAACAGCTATACGGATGGGATTCTTACTTGCAGAACACATGATTGCAGGAGAGCGATACCGCCGAATTCAACAATCCCAAGCTGCGGTACGAGAAAGAAAATGGAAATCAGAACCTGGCTAGCGAATGCGACGGTTACAAGATGAGAGAGAAGGTTGGAGAGCTTACCAGATAGGGCACTTGAGCTCTCTACCCATCTTCTCCAGGTGGCTTGGATCTCCCATCGTTTTCTTCTTCTTCTCCTCCGACGAATCGACTCGAAATGCTACGGAGCAGTTGAGAGGGACGGCGAATGAGAGAAGTCGGCAGAGCGGACGGGATAATTACTTTGCTGGCTGTGAAACCGTGAAAGGGATTTTGGGAAATATGAAGTGAATGAAAGCGTCTCGGAGAAGTGAACGGATTGGGCGCGCTATTCCTTCGCCGAAGTTTTTTTGGATTTTCAAATTTGCCTCCATAAGTTTTTCATTTTTTCAAAACAGTTTTGGCTCCGCTTGCTCCGGGTACCGGGTCGGAGTTTAAAAGTACCCGCTCCCGAGTTCGGCCCAGACGGTTCCAGGTGGTCCACGAATTGTTAAATGCAGAGTCCAATTCGGCGGCCCGGACGGTACCAGTTTTGGTCTTTAAAGTCATTTTTTAAGGATGGGTGCCCTTCAGGGTTGTCACGCCGGCCGGCGTGCCACCGATTGAACCTGGTTCAACCGATACCGGTCGTAAAACCGGCATGGCACTACTGGTATGACCGGCATGATCGATATACGAATCTCTAAGTAAAATGACCTTATTTTAGTGAGTTTAATTGATAAAAATAATTTTATTATTTATTTTATGAGTATAAAAGTTAAATATTGATGTTATTTGTTGGATTCAAGTATAAATGTCTAAGTATTGACGTTAAATGTCATGTTTAAATATGAGTATTTATAATTTTATTTGTAATATTGACCGGCATGAACCGGTACAAACCGGTATGTGCCACCGGTCGAACCATTCCACTTGCTAAACCGGCACACTGGTATAAACCGGTTTGACAACCTTGGTGCCCTTATAGGAAGTCATCTTGAATTGCACATCAAGTCGAAAACCGTGAGGATAGAGGCCCAAAGCGGACAATATCTTGTCGGGAAAAGGTTCGGGATGTTACAAGTGGTATCAGAGCCTCTCCGCGTCCCTCTTGAACGATGGTGGGGCAAACCTCAACGAGGGCGTTGACTCCCAAGGGGGGTGTATGTAACACCTTAGGCAAATCTCACATCGACAAAGCACGGGAGAGATTCATGGTTCATAAGTAGAAAACCGGCTTATGACAAGACGCGTTTTTGGGTGTAATGGAGGAGTTCTTGTGAGAACTCCGAAGTTAAACGAATTTTAAAACTTTCCTATGGGCTGATAGTGAATTAGGCAGTTAATGAGGTTAGTAGTTAATAGATAGTTAAGGATAAATGGGATTATGCAAATATAATTAATATAATTAATTAATGATTCTCTTTCTCTCTCTTCCCATGATTTTCTCCCTAACCTTCTCTATACATTATAATTAAAAAGAAATATGAAATTAATTTTATTTGATATTATTTAATATTTAATAAAATCCGAATTTAATAGTTTTCTTTTTCTAAAATGGAAATTTAAAAATTAAAATATATGTCTCTCTCACATCTTGGCAACTTCCGATTAGTGTTAACATTTTGTAATGACATTATCAATATTTATAAATTGAATCATCATTAGGGCTTTTTGTTGCATGGGTTTATGATTTTTCGTTGTTAGGTATTCGTTTGTGTTATTATTAATGTTGTTCGGCATGTTTTTTAAAAAAATTATATGACATTATTAACTTTTTATGTTATGTTTTGTTTGTAACATTAGCAAAAGTGAAATTGTGTTTTCTATTTGTTGGTTCGCAATGATTTATAATCATTTGAAGTGCTATTATCAATGTTTTTTTTTCGAAGCACAATACAACCATTAGCAAAAATTTATTTCATTTGCAACATTGCTTATGTTTAGTGATTTGAATTATTAATATTTTTTCATTTATGTCTGTAACTTTATCAAATGTCATTATCAAGAAGCATATTTGTTAGGTATTCGTTTGTTTATGACATTAGCAAAAGTTATTTTACGTTTAATGATATAACTATGGTTATTAATCTTTCAGTCTAAGTTAGTAACGTAGTTGGTGTCATTATTAATAGGTGTATATAAGCATTATCAATGTTTAAAAAAAATGAGATATTAATAATATCTAGTAAGGTACTTAACAATCATTAGTTGCTATCATTATCAAAGTTTTTGGATGCATTATCCATTAAACACATGTTACTTATTAATGTGTTTTTAGTGCTATTTGACATTAAACATTGTATGTGAATATTATTAATATTTTTTATAACAAAAATCTATTTCCTTATCAGTGACTTGATCATTCTTTATTAATGGTTTTTAATATCTTTATTAAAAGCTTGATGTCATTTATAATGTTGAAGTCGAACATTTTTACATTGATGTTTTGTGTATATTTTCAACGAAATAATTTTAGTTATCAATGATTTATTGTATTGTTATTAAAAGTTTGGTATTGAGGCGTGAATGTTGGTTTGCTTGAGCTAATATTTTTCTTGACAATGTTTGTTTGACTGAATCACACAGGTGCACTATGTCACAAGTACCCAAGATGTTGAAAATTAGTGTGCTTTATGATCATTGAGAATGATAATGTAAAGCAATATTAATTGATCATAAAACGTTAATAACGTCATTAGAAATCATTGGAAGAGGCCATTACTAGATAGTTATAAACATGATGTGAAAATGTGAATCATTAGTACTAAAAATGTCGTAAATCAATGATATTGTTATTCAACTGTTAATGACTATGTTACATAACTTTGATGATTCATTCATAGGCGTTGATGACGAAACTATAAAACGGTAGCAATTGATCCAAAATTTTTAATAATGTCATTGTAAGAAATTGATAAGTATATTGAAGTCGTTAATAATGATGAGGTATAATAATAACGATTCATTTCATAAAAGCTGATAATGTCATTGCAAAATGTTAATACTGCATTGCAAGTTGCCACTAAGTGAGAGAGAGCATATATTTTTAATTTTCAATTTTCATTTTAAAGAATAAAAAATATTAAATTCGAATTTATTAAATATTAAATAATAATATTTAATTAAATTAATTTCGAATCTCCTTTTAATTGTAGTGGAGAGAGAGGGTTATAGAGAAGATCAAGGGGGAGAGAGAAAGAGAATCATTAATGAGTAATATTAATTCTATTTTCATAATATCTTATTTATTACAACTAACTATTAACTACCTAATCTAGTATCAGCCAATAAAAATGGTTTAAGAACCTCCTTAAACAATGAGGCTTAAGGACCTGATCCAACCCGACAGTTTTGGCTTCTGAGTTCCTATTTAGGTAACCAGAGCGAGAGCGTTAAAGCATCGACTTTTAAAGAATTCTATATTGAGAGCGTGAATAGAGCGTCAATAGTATATTAGTTAATTATTTTCAAAATATAATTAAGCAATAAATACTACATTCTTATAATAAAAAATATAAAAAAATACAAACATGTCATAAAACTAATGGACAATGTAAACAACTACAAGAGAAGATTAGAGAGGGAAAGACACAAGAGAAGTGAGGGGAATAGTTCTTCTTATTCATACTCCATTTGTGATACAATAGTGTGCTCTATTTATAGGCACCCTTTGGTAACCACTACATCCTTACATCAATGCATATGAATTTGAGATAATAATAATATAGGAATGAGATTTACATGTAACTCCCAAGTGAGCATCTAATGTGGTAGGCCATTAATCATCCATATATAAATATTTACATAATACTCCCCCTTGGATGACCACTAGATTGCATTATTACGCTATCTCGTGCTGCCTCATTAAAAATCTTACCAGGAAAACCCAGTGGGAAAAACCATGGTTAAGGGAAAAAGAGTGCAGTGTGTATATGCTCCCCCTCATGACCATATCAGCTCAGGTCTTTGAGTCGTCGAACTCCAATTTCACGAACAAGTTTTACAAAGATTATCGTCGGGAGTGACTTGGTGAATAAATCTGCTAGATTCTCACTTGAACGAACTTTTTGAACAATTATTTCACCACTCTTTTGAAGATCTTGAGTGAAAAAGAACTTGGGTGGAATATGTTTTGTTCTATCTCCTTTAATATATCCTTCCTTTAATTGAGCAATGCATGCTGCATTATCTTCATACATGATCGTCGGGATCATTATTCCAAGAGATAGTTTGCACGATTCTCTGATGTGTCGGATTATAGATCTTAACCAAACACATTCACGACTTGCTTCATGAATTGCTAGGATTTTAGCATGATTGGATGATGTGGTTGTTATAGTTTGTTTTGTGGATCGCCACGAAATGGTTGTACCACCACAAGTGAACAAATATCATGTCTGAGATCTACCATTGTGGGGATCTAAGAGATATCTTGCATCTGCATATCCCACTAAATCCATCTTCGATGCACTCGAATAGAACAAGCCCATATCCGTCGTTCCTCGAAGAGCTATATCTTGCCAAACGATATATCGGGTCGTGTGAGGCTGGCTAGATACATTTATGCTCCTATCGCACTAAGATATGGCACTTCAGGGCCAAGCAATTCTTCATCACTTTCTCGAGGTCTAAATGGATCTCTTTTCACATCAAGTGATCTTACAACCATTGATTACTCAACGGGTGTGATTTGTCCATATAAAATCGCTTAAGCACCTTTTCAACATATCCTTCTTGATGCACAAAAATACCATCCTTCAAATGTTCAATCTATAATCCAAGACAAAACTTTGTTCTTCCTAAATCTTTCATTTCAAACTCTTCTTCAAGCAATCAATTGCTTTTGGAAGCTCTTCGGGAGTTCCAATGATGTTTATGTCATCAACATAAACTGATATTATAACAAACTCACTACCCGATCTCTTTAGAAAAACACATGGACAAATAGGGTCATTCTTGTATTCTTCTTTCATCAAATATTCACTGAGACGATTGTACCACATTCGTCCATATTGTTTCAATCCATACAAGGATTTGTTCAATTTGATAGAAAATTTTTCTCGAGAATGTGTTTTGTTTGCATCTGGAAAAGTGAATCCTTCAGGGAGTTTCATATATATATATATATATATATATATATATATCATTCTCAAGTGATCCATACAAATAGGCTGACACAACATCCATTAGACGCAGCTCTAGTCCTTCTCGAACTGCTAGACTAATCAAGTATAGAAACGTATTTGCATCCACTACAGGGGAGTATGTCTCCTCATAATCAATGTCAGGTCTCTGTGAGAATCCTTGTGCGACAAGACGTGATTTATATCTCACTACTTCACCCTTTTCATTTCTTTTCCGCACAAAAACCCATTTGTATCCCACTGGCTTTAAGTTTTTCTGGTGTAAGGACTATCGTTCCAAAAACCTTTCGCTTTGAAAGCGAGTTTAATTCCGCCTCAATGGCCTCTTCCCACTTTGGCCAATCATCTCTTGACTTGCATTCATCAATAGATCTTGGTTCATGATCCTCATTTTCATTCAGCACACTCAACGCTGCAGCGTAAGCAAAAACATCGCCGACGATTATTTTACTTCGGTTCCAACATTTTCCATCCAATACATAATTGATTGAGATCTCTTCATTATCAAAACTTTCAGGTACCTGATATTCTTTGGGAACTACAATCTTAGTTATGCTTGGGGACTCTTCTTGAGCTTTCATATCCTCGATTTGACCAACTTGATTCATAGCTCCTTTTCTTTTTCGAGGATTTTTATCCTTGGAACCTACTGGTCTACCACGCTTCATTCGTGGTTTAGATTCATTTTCAATTTCAGATTGCCCAACAGGGACATCAACTTTCACTGGAGCATTTACAGCTGGTATGTGTGACTTTGTCACTCTCTTCTAGTCAGTAAAAGAATCCGGCAGTTGGTTTGCTAAACCTTGTAAATGAACTATCTTTCGAACTTCTAGTTCCCATTGTCTAGTACGAGGATCAAGGTGAGATAATGATAATTCATTCCAACAAATATCTTTTCCCAGCTGTTTGTTCTCGCCCCCTAATGTTGGAAAAACCGATTCGTCAAAATGACAATTAGCAAAACGAGCAGTGAATAAATCTCCTGTTAAGGGTTCTAAGTATTTTATGATTGACGGGAACTCATATCCAACATAAATTCCCAACCTCCTTTGAGGACCCATCTTAACACGCTGTGGTGGAGCAATAGGGATGTAGATGGCACATCCAAATATTTTTAGATGGGAAATATTAGGTTCCTGACCAAAAACCATTTGCAAGGGGGAAGTTTCATGATAACTTGTTGGCCTTATGCAAATTAATGTTGTCGCATGCAATATAGCATGTCCCAAAAAAATTATAAGAAAAAGATTCTAACCCACAATAGGATATCCTTTTATTATTTCCCTTTCTCTCCTCCTCTCTGCGTTTCCTTTCCTCTTTCATTTTCTTTCTTGACGACCAGTGATTGCAATCTGAAAACATTTTCCTTGCATGCATCTCTCCTTTCCTGTTTTGGATGGCCGATTCATTTTAACAAAGGCATTCAATCATCTTAGGATTTCTTTTAATTTAGATATAATAGTAGCCATTTCTTCGCCTTCTCTGTAGAACCACCCAAATCCCTACCTTCTCTGCCTGTCGTTGTTCCTCCTTAGCAGCCTTGCTTCGATTTTCGCATCCAAGGCTAGGCAATTGATTCCTCTCTAGTGGATGGCGATGGCAATGGAAAGGAAATAGTGTCTTTGGAGAAAGGAGATGAAGGGGCAAAGGATCGCCGACGCTTCTCGAGTCTTGCTGGTGGCGAAGAATCAACGCACACTAATACCGCAAAAGGGATCGGACCTGATCTGGGTTTTGCATGCTCTCTTCTGCAATTTTACCCTCAGTGATTTTACTCCTCTTTTTTTTGTCAAAAGATAACTCGTATTACCGAGACAAAAGAGTTACACTAGAGTCACCTGGCCGCACACAGCCAGGACAAAAATTCAAAACCAACCAGACTTGGAAACAACAAGAGGGCTTTTCTGGCCACCAAATGGGCCACCCTATTCTCAGACCGTCCTACAAAGCGGATAGAAAACCAATGCAGACAACGGAGCAAAAAATGAATCTCCCTAAAGATCGCCCCGCCACGAAGATCTTGACTTTCTCCATTCGCCACTTTATCAAGTACCACTTTCGCATCCCCTGCAAAAACCACTTGTTGAATACCACAAGACACACACCAACTGATGGCATCTCGAAGCACTAATAACTCCACCAGGAATGGATCCACCACACCATCGTAAATCTTTGTCGAGGCCCCCAGCACCATGTCTGTCGAATCCTGTAGCACCCACCCCCCTGCCCCATGCAAACCACGAGCAACAGCTCCATCCGAAAATACCCAAAATGTCCCAGCTGGGACATTCTCCACCCTACTCCCACCCCCTCCCCGATGCACAGCCATAGGGGTAACATCAAGTTGACCCTGCGGTACTGTCTCCCATTATGACACTTGAGAGGTGGGTTGAGACAACATAACCGGGGTAGAGTATAGGGTGGAGTCAAAAACCACCCAGTTTCGAGCTTTCCAAATTCGCCAGAAGAGAGCTACCAACCCAAGCAGTTCCGAACTAGGGGCATCCTCACGCTCAAAGACCCTCTGCCAGAACAATTCCGTACACCCCACAGAAAAAGACCCTTGAAGTGGAAGAAGCCCAGAGATCCCACAGTTCCCGAGCCAGTCTGCACTCAAAGAATAAATGTTCCAACGTCTCTTCCTCACCAAGACAAACCGAACAGGGAAGCACACCCGGCATCCCTCGAGTAGATAACGCTTCCCCGGTGGGTAAGATACGACACAAAAGTTGCCACAAAAAGCCCTAAACTTAGGAGGCACCTGGGCCCCCCAAACCCTAGTCCACATATTGGAATCCCAAATATGAGCTCCACACTTAGAGGCCCTTTCCCGAGTCCATCGCAGATGAGCAGCGAGGTGATAAGCCGATTTAACCGTGTAAACCCCAGACGAGTCATGATGCCATATCAATCTATCAAGGATTGCCAAAGTAGGTAAAGGAATGGCGCGAATCAGAGAAACAGTTTCTTCCTCAAAGAAATGGCGTAATCGATCAACATCCCAAGAACGCGTCGTCGGGGAAATGAGATCAGCCACTGTCCCTTGAGCACCCATGGTCGACGGTCTAAAAACAGGCGAATGTGGGTGCAAAGCAGGAACCCAATCCGCTCCGGAAATAAAAATCGAGACCCCAGAACCAACCTGCCAACGCAACCCCTGTTGGAGCAATTCCGGCCCATGTAAAATACCACGCCACCCCTAGGAAAGCAATACAACCGTCCTCGCCTCCAGGAAAGAGCAATTCGGATAGTACCTACCCTTGTAGACTTGGCTTAGTAGAGAATTAGGTTTCGTCAATAGTCGCCATGCCACCTTGCCCAATAGGGCCTGATTAAACTCCTCAAATTGCCGGAAACCTAAACCACCTTCTAACTTACTAAGACACAGTGCCTTCCAAGCCACCCAATGAATTCGTCGCTCCCCTTGTTTAGCCCCCCACCAAAACCGAGCTAGGTGCCTATCCAAATCCCTACACAACGTGACGGGAAACAAAAAGCAGGACATCCCATGTATAGGAAGAGCATTCGCCACCGCCTTCAGCAGAACTTCCTTCGCCGCCCACGAAAGACTGCATTGTTTCCATCCCTGAAGACGTTTGATAACCCTCTCCTCCATGAAGCGAAAGGTATCCAACATGGATCGACTAATCAAAGAGGGAAGCCCCAAGTACTTATCCGTCACCCCCACCGCTCCGATGCCAAGTATACCACCCAAAACTGTACTTTCAGGCTCAAGGATATTCCTACTAAAGCAGACAACAGATTTATCCAAGTTCACTTTCTGTCCACTCAAGTATTCATATCGCGCCAATAACCTCACAAGAGTACCGCATTCTTGAACCGAGGCCCGGAGAAATAGGTAAGAGTCATAAGCAAAGAACAAGTGAGCTATAACCGGACACCGCGGGCTAATCCTCACCCCAGTCAGCGACTTTGCTACCAGAGCTTGTTTAAGCAATGCTTCTAGGCCCTTTGATCAAATGGCAAAGAGAAGAGGGGACAAAGGGTCACCCTGGCGGAGACCACGACTAGCAGCAAAGTAGCCAGCTGGTCTCCCATTCATCATGACAGAAAAGGTTGTTGACTTAACACAAGCCCGAAGCCATTTAATCCATTGCGCACAAAACCCAAGTTCCTCAAGCAATGCAAACAAAAATGACCATTCCACCCTATCATAAGCCTTCTCCATATAAACCTTTAGATCCATGAACCCCTGTTTACATGTTCTCTTATTCTTCAGATACTGCATTACCTCGTGACTAATCAATACATTATCCACGATCTGGCGTCCTCTCACAAATCCATTATGTCCTGGGGAGACAATAGAAGGGAGAAAGCGAGCTAGGCATTCGGCTAAGATCTTCGCAATGATCTTATAAAAAAATTGGCACAGTCTGATTGGCCAAAGCTGCTTCATCGTCTCCCCACTTTGGGAACTAAAACCAACCAGGTATGGCTAAAGTTCTTAATCAAGGATCCAGATTCAAAAAAACTGCTTACTGCCAACACTACGTCTGCCCCCACAATGTCCCAAAAAGATCGAAAGAAAACGCCAATAAATCCATCCGATCCTGGCGCTTGGGTAGCTCCAATCTGGAAGACCGCACGCTTTATCTCCCCCGGCAAAACAGCAGCCGTCAAAGAGGTATTCATCCGCGGCGTGACCTTCTGCTCAATCGGTAAATCCAACACCTGACTCTGAATTTGATGAATGTCTAGATCACTCGAAGTAAAGAGCGTAGAGTAGAAGTCACACGCCATCTCCGCTTTTCCTTCCTCCTCTGTGACCCACCCTCCATTCTCTGCTTGCAACCGGGAGATGAAGTTTCGACGACGACGAGTGCGAGTAACCGTGTGAAAGTAAGCAGAATTCTTATCCCCTCCCTGCAGCCAATGGACTCACGATTTCTTCCTCCAGTAAATTTCCTCATTTGTCCAAGATATATGAAGCTCCGCCTCCAATTCCCTAATACGAAACCAATCCACCCAAGCTTCAGCTCTAATTCGATCAATCTCCCTCTCCAAAGTGCGGATATGTCTGCTTGAGTTTGAAGTCCCGCCCTTCGACCAATCAAAAAGTAAGTGGCATACATTCTTCAATTTACACAAGACTTTATACATAGGGGACCCAATAACCTCCAAGTCCCAGGCATACTTAATCAAATTCCGCACCTCTAGGTTTTCAGCCCACCTAGCATCAAAGCGAAACAAGTGCTTGTGAGGCCGTGAAACTGCCTCTGTTGCTAAGAGAAGGGCACGATGGTCTGATTCCTTGTCGGAAAGATGATGCACAATCGAGTCTGGAAATTGACGGAACCAGCCCTCCGAGGCTAGAGCTCGGTCCAACCTCTCTTGAACAACGTCGGTCGGATTGCGCCTATTTGTCCAAGTAAACGCCGGTCCTTCAAACGGGACTTCCTGAAGAGCAAGATCGTCTATAAAAAGCCTAAAATTATTCGCACGGCTGGGGCGCCAAGGGAGGCCACCCTCCTTTTCATGGGACGCCAAAATAGCATTAAAATCCCCAACTACCAAGTAATGGACACATAACATGGAGCAAAAGTGCTCAAGTCTCTCTAATTGCCGAGTCTTAGTGGCATAATCACAACTTAAATACACACACACACACACGTAATCAAGACCCTCTTTATTCAATTTGAAAGCAACATAAAAGGAATCACTACAAAGAACTGAAATCGAAGTTCCAGTGGACCAACCTACAGCAAGTCCGCCGGCAGCTTGGACGACATCCACTAAAAACATCTCAAAATTGCTAAATCCTAACTGCCGCATACGGCCAACTACAATTTTCCTAGAAGACAAAGTTTCAGAAATGCAAATAACATCGGGAACAAACTGGTCTTTCAACCCTACTAGCTGCTGAATTGTCGAAGCCGGTCCAATTCCTCGACAATTCCAGAATAATATTCTCATTTATCCGCTGGGGGCCATTCGCGGCTTGCTTCCTCCACCGACACATCTCCCATACCACCATCATCCTCAACTGGTTCTTCTTGCTCCTGTATTGGCTGCATCTCCCTAGCTTCCACCAGGTCAGGGGTCTCCTCAACTTCTGCTTCCTTTTCCAGAACCTGCACACATTCAGCCTCAAAACACAATTTTTTCTTTGTTGAGGAACGCGACAGCATAGTATCTTCATCCATCATTTCTGAGCTTGAACGCTTCCTGTCAAACAACATTTCCTCCAGCTCCCCAAGTCCCATCTTGAATCCAGGCTTTGAACGCTTTGGAGTAGTCGTTTTGGCCCGCACCTTCAGCTTAGGGGCAGATGCCTGCTGCACAGCTGTTTGACCAGGTTTTGTAGACCACTGTTGGGGTTCCGGGACATCCCGGGTCACGATTCTAGAAGACCTCTGCCTAGGACGCTGTTGAGGCTTACTTGGTTCCATCATAACACCTTTGCCCTTCTCCGACGCAGTATATTTCCTAGCACCCTTTTCCCCCTTCTCCCCAGCTTCACTTTCATCACCAGGAATAGCTCGCACTTGGTTCCTAGGCACAACCTGCCCACGAATCATACCAGCATCTAGCACCTCCTGCAAGTGAGTATAATTGGGAATTGTCCCTTTAATTAAAGCCAACTCAACATCCCCAAATTTCAAGTCATATGAACTATTATAACTACGAACTAACACCCACCCATATTACACTCTCATTGTTTATGATTACCTCCTGAGCAACATTCTGCCCCAGATCCTGAGGGAGGTCCTCCTCTTCTGGCGCAATCTCAAGGTTCTCCACTTTTGCCATCACCTCATCAATTTGATTGGGATTTACCCAAACAGCACGCAGCGGCTGCAGAGTCGCCTCATCCAACCTGAACCCAAGCGGTTCAGTTGCCAATTCTGGCCCATACACTTCATTTCCCTGGTGTCAAGGAAAAGAACACACCCTTTTCACCATGGCCAACACGCCCACATTTGTAGCAGAATAGGGGAAGTCGCTCATAGGCCAGCACCACTTTGAAGTCACCAATCCTCGGATTTCTTGCCGTCAATCGAGTAAGCAGCTGGCGCTCTATGTTCATCCTTGTTCGAGTTTTGATGAAGTAGCCAAAATCACCACGGGTTCCAGACAGACCTGTCTCAATTTCCTCACCCAGCTTCACAGCCAACCTTCTCCCTAGCTTAACGGTTCTGCACTGAGCGAGAATCTCCCACATCTGAATCCAGAAAGGGATCCAGGCCAGCTCATGGAACACCCTCTCAGTGACTGGCTCCCATTCCTTTAGCATCAAGACGTGATCCTTGATGATCCAATGAGCTCTTTGCAGCACACGATCTCTGTCGCTTTCATCGCTGAATAGGAATTGCAGCAATCCCAAGTCTGCCTCAAGCACCACCACCGGAGCTTTGCATCGCCAGAGGTTGTTCACGATCCATTGCAGAAGAGCCACAACCATGTTCTCCATAAAAGTCTCCCGATCAGGCTAAGGCGAGTGCGAGCCATGCTTTCCTCCACATCATCATCAGAGAACTCAAAAATTTGATCCTCATCATTGTTGTGACCCATTTCTTTGCGGCAACAGCACAATAGCTAGCAAAAAGGACTTGCGATTTGGAGTAGCTGGGAATCGCCAGGTACGTCTATTGCCTCTACTCGAGAATGAGTGGTGTCTTTCTGTGCATGCATCAGATCCTTTTATAATAGCCAAAGGTCCTTGCATGACCCAGAGACAGAACCGGAAAGGATACTCCCTCGAACCCAGATTTGGATTCCAACGGCGCTCCCCAATCGTAATCCCAAACAGATCATAGATCCGGCAAATCCACTTTGATTTGGCGGTGCCGCACGGCTCTTGGGTCCAAGGGGGCTTCTTTCTAACTGCTGAGAGATACGCAGATCGATCTACCCTTCTTATCATGCTTATCCCAAAATTGGGTTTCTAAAACATCTCGAGAATGGGTAAACTTAGTATCCCTCCAATTGAGGTTTGAAACGGCCCGAATCTGGGCTTGAGATTGGAAATATGGATTAGATTCCATTGAGACTTACCTGGATCTCTCCGAGCCGAAGGAGTTTGGGAGAGCAGATGGGAGGCGACGTCTCCCTGGTTCCCCTTCGCGAAGAGAGGAAAGCACCGCATTTTTTTTCTGAATTCAAATGTGATTAGTCAATCGATGGTTTATTAAAGATTCTTCATTTTAAATCAATACATCAATCTAGACGTTTGTAACTATAGATGTGTTTGGTTTGGATATCTCAACTAACACACTATTGTTGTTTATTGCCTCAATCGCCGGATTTAGTTTGCTCTGCCAAGACATACAAATATTAAATGAAAATAATCAAAATTTATTTTATCAATGTTCAGGTCAGTGGTTGATGAAACATAATATTTAACGTACATCCTTAACAAAGATTTCTCTAACTTTTTCGTGTGTCATTTTTCAATGTATCTTATGTCTCATCTAAGGATATGAAGTCAAAGTTCGTCAACTATCTTACTTAAGTCATTTTGAAAACTTTGATTTATAATCCTCAACAATTAGTAACTCAAAATCTAAAAGAAAAAATTCTTAGCATCTAACGTAAGACCTCAACAAAGTTCGCTTAATTAACACGATCTAGAGCAAATATTAGTAATATGAATTCCAAATCGATCATATTTCTTTTACTCGATAGTATCTATATTATCCCCTGCTTATCCGTAGACTTATTGGTCAACGAGTGCAAATTGCTAGATTAAATATTTTGTTTCTGCGCAAAGTCCAATTTCATTTATCAGCAAGTGCAAACTGCCAGAATAATTATTTTTTGCACTAAGTCCAATTTCAGGATTTGAGACAATCCATTTTATTCCCATAGCTCAGAATTATAGTGTTTTGATGAGAGTTTGGCTCATTTATCTATTCACAATATTGATGAATTGTATTATCTAAGTTTCAATCTTCTAATAAAAAATAATGGCCACATATTTTGTATTCGTTTACCCATGTGTTAACATTTTATTGGTCCATTCTTCTTTTATTTCTTTTAAGATATTTCACATTATTTTCGTTTACTTCTTTGAGTCTCATATGCTAATCTTGTATTTTCCCTATTTTTCTTTTATTTTATTTCCTTGGTCTTTTTTCTGTCGTCTCTGTTCATATATGATTTTGTATCATTATTCATCTATTTGCTCGAGCTCGAATATGCTGGCAACGGAAAAATTGTTCATTCCCCATCGAAGAGGATGGAATTGGTAGCGGAACCAATGAAGCCTTCTTTCGTCTTTCTCTTATGCTTTTGTCAATTTTTTATATTCTCTATGTATCTTTATCTTTTTCTATGTATATATCATTCGATAATTAAGGGTTAATTATTGAGTTTACCTTTTTGTTTGTTGTGTGAAAAAGATGAATACTAAAAAAATGTTAGGATTTTGCTACGGTGATGACATGCATGTCACCGTGACATGGACTTTTCGGTCGACCTAATCCAACATGCGGTCGACCGGACTGACTATTTCATGTATGTGAGGTTCCGAGACGCGGTCGACCTCTTTGGTGGACTAACAAAATGAAAGGTCGACCCAAATACCTCATAGGGCGACCATTGTGCACCTAACAGGTCGACCGCATTAGAAAGCGGTCGACCGCATTCACACCGTATCCGTATTGGATAAGGATTCCAACACCAGAAAGGTTCCACAATTGGACAAGGAAACGAATTGGGTCGGCCCATTCATGTCCTAAATCTCTATAAATACGAATATAAGTCCCCTTCAACGCCACCAAGTCTGAATTAGGTTTTTTTTCCGATTTAGAGCCTATGTGAAGAAGATCGTTCGCGGTTGCTGTTGTACATGTTGGAAGTGGTCGACCAGGTCGAAGGTGAGGTCGACCTAATGTAGCATTCACCGTCATCTTTTGTAATGCGTTCTTTCCACCGTCTAATTTGATATATTGTTGCGTGCAGAATTCCATTCGGTCGGCCGTGACATCAACCAGGTCGACCTGACGAGACAATTCTTCATATTTGAATTTAGGGCACAACACTTGGACTTCTGTACTTGCGAGGTAACGAAGATCAACCCAAGTGGTCGACCTAATGTGTTTCAAGGTCGACCGTTTCTGTTTGTTTTGGTTATTCAACCTGAATGTCGACTTTGTCTTTGTTTGTATGACTATGTTGTGCTTGAAAAGGTCGACCGCGCCAGATATCTGGTCGACCTATCCTTTTTTCGCTTTAATTTTGAACTTACTTTTTGTTGTTAATTGTTATTTTTCCTGCTGGATAGGTTGACCTAGGAAGAACAAAGGTCGACCTCAACGGTTGTGGTAGTCACTATTTGTCTTCCAGGTCGACCTAATACTTTGTCAGTTCGACCACGTCTTTGTTTTTTGGTCAATTGTAGAAATTTGTAGTTGAATTATGATTTGAAGTTTTCTTTAAATTGTTTAGACGATGACGCATGATGAGAGACTGCATCAAGATTTGGGTGAAATCATGAAATTGTTGAAAGCCACACAAGAGAAGCTGGTGGTGTCTCAAACACAAGTCAATGACTTTCAGAAGTCCATGCGTGATAGAGTGGAGCAATTGTCAGTTCGACTGACAGATATGACTGGGATGATGCATGACGGGTTTGAGAGGCTAGAAGGTGTTATCAAAGATATAAGTGCAGAACGAATGGAGAATGGCGAAAGAGATGGTAAAGGAAAGAAATTTGACTTTGGTAAAGAGGAGGAAGAACATGATGACTCTGAAAATTGCTACCAGAGCATAGACGATTTATTGAAAGAGCACATTTTAAAGGTATCCAAGTATATTCATATGTGATTGAAGATATTAGTATTACTATCATTAGTGCTAATTTGTTTTGTTTATATGTTTGACAGAGTGAAACAACGAATGGCAGCAAGGGTTCCTCTCCTAAGTACAAGAGACCGCGATATGAAAGTGACTCCTACACCACTCCACAGAAGGATCAATTTGTAAGAAAAGGATTATTTAGTGCTGATAGCAATGAAGATGAATCTAAGAGTCCTTTCGAAAAGCATGGGGTAAGTTTACGTTACATATTCATTTATAATGTGTGTTTGTGTTCATATGTTACTTTAATTTTAACTAAGATTTGTAGGTCATTGATGCAATATCGACTAGCACGATATTTAATTCCCGTGGTCCAAAAATGAAGATTCAAATTCGACTATTTAAGAATCAATTGGGAGCGTATTTAATGGATAAATGGAGCTTCAAATATCAAAGCTCACCTACGTGAACAGGTGGTATGCAAAGTGTGTTATTTGGCATGGAGTAATTAGGTCATTGATCTATTATTTGGATTGGGATGACCACGTGGAAGGCAATCTGGTTGCTTTGATTAATTCTCATTCATCAAAAGACAAGGCCACGTAATTAGGGAAGTAATGCATTGTTGGTTGGTGAGCTGGTTGGTTGATTGTTATGTTATCCGTCCAAGAAAAGGACAACAACTCGTATGAAGGCAAAGAAGGATTCCGCTGCAGCAAAGGAAAAGGAAAAGCGCCAGCGGTGGTTTGGGTTTTATGTAGTTTATTTATTTATTAAAAGTTACCTACTTAGTTTAGGATTTGTTTTCTTAGTTCTTTTAGGTTAGTTTTATGTTTTTGAGACCTCTATAAATAGAGGGTGTAAGACCTACGAATTTGGTACCCAATATTCAAGTTATCAATTAAGAGTTTTTACTCGTGTTCCTTTGTGAACGTTTGTGCAAGCTTCTGTCGAGAGTCTCCAGGAGTTTCACGTGTCTCTTATCAACTAGAGAACGCGTCTAGTTGTGGCGAGCATCTATCCTATATCAATTGCCCCTTTCCACGAGTTGATTCTGTCCGATTGGTTTAATATACCAATTGCCCTTTGTCACGAGTTGGGATTGTCCGATTGATTCCGCATCTATCTTTTATTTCAAGTTGGAGAAAAGCTTCGAAAATCCTTCAAAAGAAGGAAGGCTGCATACTTTGGTCATATAATCCGAGTTCGAGGATTCTCTTCGGATTTGGATCACATCAAGTGGTATCAGAGCCCGGTTCAAACTCAGCGGCGATTTGAAGACAATCGGTTCAAACTCAGCGGCGAATTGAAGATTACCGGTTCTCAGCGGCGAAAAAAAAAAAGGTGAACAAAGTTTTATTTTTATTTACTGTTCACGTGAAACAAAAAAATATCAATCTGTTTTCCGTTAAGGTGAGTTTAGAGCTTTTGTTTGTGTTATTATTTTTTTTCTTATTAATAGTACGTAACTAGAAAAGAGAAGTAAAAAAAAAAATTCCTTTTGTTACGTGAGCATAAAAGAAAGAAGGAAAAAAATAGTGGTAACGTGAGGATAAGGAGTTGTGTTTTTTTTATTTGTTTTTTCGTGTACTGTTCGTAAGTTAAGAAAAAAAAAATTGTTTAAGGCCACAAAGCCTCGGCAGTAAGAGGAAGAAAAAAAAATCTGTGTTTTTGTTTTTTGTGGTTCTTGATTGAGGCGCAAGAATGGAGCAAAATCGACGATTGGTGGAGATGATGCGGAAGTCGCTCAACGATCTTATCGAGGACTCTCTCACGACGATCGAAGTTATTCTTCAAGGGCAAGCACAAATGGGAGAACGAAGGGGTGCCAAACTTGCTCGATTGGAAGCTTTATTGGGAATTAATTCATCAGAGCAAGATCAAGACAAGGAGTATATTGAAATATCGCCTATGGAAGGTCCACTTTTCGATACTTGTTGTGAAGAGTATGAGGATTTTGATGATGAGGAGGCGATAGAAGATGTTCTTGTTGAAAAGCCAGCTTTGGGTACGCCGGATTGTGAGCAATACATGAAGAAACCAAAAATCAATGGAAGAGATGAATGCATGAAAATTATGGGGGATTCATCAATTGTTCCAGAATATGATCATATTGATTTCGTGGTTGGTGATGCAATTTTCGAAGAGGGAGCACGCATGAAAAAGCGACGAGAATTGCATAACTATGTGGAAGGTTTTCATCAAAATGGAGTCTCTACAATTCATGGACGAATTGTTCTTAAGAAGGGGGGAATGATACAATTCTCGCTACCACAACAATTTCGTTCGAAGGCCCAGAAGAATGGTGCTGATTGGAGATCAAAGTTCTATAAAGATTCGAGGTCGAATCTTCTTCAAGAGAGAGGGAATGATGCAATATCGACTAGCACGATATTTAATTCCCGTGGTCCAAAAATGAAGATTCGAATTCGACGATTTAAGAATCAATTGGGAGCGTATTTAATGGATTAATGGCGCTTCAAATATCAAAGCTCACCTACGTGAACAGGTGGTATGCAAAGTGTGTTATTTGGCATGGAGTAATTAGGTCATTGATCTATTATTTGGATTGGGATGACCACGTGGAAGGCAATCTGGTTGCTTTGATTAATTCTCATTCATCAAAAGACAAGGCCACGTAATTAGGGAAGTAATGCATTGTTGGTTGGTGAGCTGGTTGGTTGATTGTTATGTTATCCGTCCAAGAAAAGGACAACAACTCGTATGAAGGCAAAGAAGGATTCCGCTGCAGCAAAGGAAAAGGAAAAACGCCAGCGGTGGTTTGGGTTTTATGTAGTTTATTTATTTATTAAAAGTTACCTACTTAGTTTAGGATTTGTTTTCTTAGTTCTTTTAGGTTAGTTTTATGTTTTTGAGACCTCTATAAATAGAGGGTGTAAGACCTACGAATTTGGTACCCAATATTCAAGTTATCAATTAAGAGTTTTTACTCGTGTTCCTTTGTGAACGTTTGTGCAAGCTTCTGTCGAGAGTCTCCAGGAGTTTCACGTGTCTCTTATCAACTAGAGAACGCGTCTAGTTGTGGCGAGCATCTATCCTATATCAATTGCCCCTTTCCACGAGTTGGGATTGTCCGATTGATTCCGCATCTATCTTTTATCTCAAGTTGGAGAAAAGCTTCGAAAATCCTTCAAAAGAAGGAAGGCTGCGTACTTTGGTCATATAATCCGAGTTCGAGGATTCTCTTCGGATTTGGATCACATCAGTCATGAAAGTGGAGGGTCTAGAAGGATTCACCAAAAATCTTCAAAATCCAGTTGAAGACTTGTATTATGTTGTTACTAAAGAGAAGGCTGGGGACACGAATTGGGACTAGTAAGACGTTTTTTAGTACGTGTGGTCGACCGTTTAGGTCATGAGGTCGAGCGTTTGTCCAATAAGGTCGACCGTGACTGTGAACAGGTTGACCAGTACGTTGCAAATCACAATTGACATTTCTGTTATTTTGATTTTTGCAGTTTGACTGTTGTGGACTTTTTTCTGAAAACGTGCAACGACATTATTTGAGTTCAGTCATTAGCGAGAATAGCTAGGTTTGCTCATCAGTAAGTACTATACTACTACGACTTTCGTATGAATTGTGCACTATTTATGTTACGATTTACGATGATTTTGTGTTTGATTGTTGGATGGTAGGTAGTGGATTTGTGTGCAAGGGCACTAACAATGTCTGAAAAACATGATGTGAAAGAGCCAAATGTGTGGTATTTGCCAAATATGTTTTCGGTAAGAGCCGTAATGTCAAATTATTTTTCATAACCTAGTTATTTATATTGTACCATGTCAATTCATCTCAATTAAAACATGGTGCAGAAAATGGTACGCGCTAACATGAAGACCAGACAAATTCGTAACAAGTTGATGAATGATGGCGTGGTGTTTATGCCGAATGTTAGTGCATGCCAGAAGGTTAGTCTAGTCAATGTCCCTATATCATTAAATTTCGAAAGTGCATTTGTTTGTATTCGCTGTTTATAACATATAGTGAGTGTTTCGTTGCTAGATATTTATGCCAGTTCTTGACGATGAAGCACATCATTGGTTTCTGTATCTCGTCAATGTCCAGCAAAAAACTGCATTTTTGCTTGACAGTCTACCTTCAACTAGTGAGGCGAATCGTAGGCGTAAATCAACACTATGCAAGAAATTGGTAAGTGTTTCCTATAATTTTCTGACTGTTAAGCGTCACGTATTATGCTAGAAGCTTAAAATATTCGTTATTTGTGTGTAGTTGTCCAATTTGGATGATATTTTCAAACTGGAGCGCATGAGCAATGTAGTAGTACCAAATTTTGGAGATTTCAATTCTGATGAGTTACGAGTTCAACGGCAAAGGAATAGTACTGAGTGTGGTGTGCACGTCATGCAGTGGATGCGCTATGGATCCAAGGATCTGGATAGAGTGGTGAGTATATCGTCAAACAAATAACTTGTTTAATTTACACTTTTTTAAGTTGTAACGAAGTCTTACATGGCATAATGAAGATAGGAGAAGAACACAAATTACCGGCTCGAAAGGAGATTCTATGGTATCTGGCTACACATTTTGAAAAACGTGCACGAGAAAATCTTTTCGAGCATGTAGTAGATGAATGCATGGAACGAGGCAAAGAGAGACAGAGTTCAAACAAAAAAGCAAAGAAATGAAGTCGTTAAGTTACAATGTTGCATTATTGTGACAATACATTGAATTTGTATTTGCGAGATCGTTTCATTTTGGATTTTGAATGTTTATCGTTTATTAGATTTATTATACAATTATGGATGTGAGTGAATTTACGATTTCAATCGTCTAGAACAAGTGGTCGACCACATACTCAAAGCGGGCAAACCCAAAGGCAGAGCACAGGTCGACCTCGTGACGCTTAAGGTCAACCTATGATACCGTAGCAAAGTCAAAAACCATGTGGAATAAGGATGGAATCTCGCCTGTTTGGCCTTAATAAAATACGGTCGACCATTCGTGTCAAGAGGTCGACATGTTTCACATTTATAAACAACGGTCGACCATTTCAGTAAAAAGGTCGACCTGTTTCACATTTATAAACAACGGTCGACCATTTGTGTAAAGAAGTCAACCTGTTTCACATTTACCCAAGACGTCGACCATTTGTGCAAAGTGGTCGACCGTAATGATTCATGTCCTTGTACAATTAGGATTTTGTGTACTTGTCCTTGTCGAACTATGATTTTATATATCTTTCACCAATTGGATAAAGAATTCATCTACATTATCTATAAATAGATGGGAGTCTTAAGACTTTATTCGTACTTCGATTTATGCAATTTGTTGGAGTGAAGTTGTAATCTCATCGCTCTTATTGTGATCGGGTGTTGGTGGCGGTTTATTTTTATTCCGGTAGACCATAACAATAAGTGGTCGACCTCTTTGTTAAGGTATGTCTCGTATGTGCTTGTTAATGGTTGTATGTGGTTAAATTTTTCCCTAATTAGGTCGACCTTACAGTAAATTCAGGTCGACCTCATCTTTGTTATTTAGTAATAAGGTCGACCGTACAGTTCATTCATGTCAACCTGGCGAGAGCTAATTGTGTATGTTTTTTACATTAAATTTGTATTCTGATCGTTGCAGGATGGATAACAGAGATGATACAGATGATAGAGATGATGATGAGGTTAACTTCGATGAGGAACCTAAGGATGCTCGAGAAGGAGCTAAGGATAATTCAGATGATACAGATAATACGGATGATGAAGTGGTTGGGGATGATAATGAAACCGAGGGTGCTAAAGAAGAATTTATGGATGATGAAGAAGCTACTGAATATGAACAACAAATTCCTTCCATGGAGTTCCAAACATTAGAAGATGCAGAGAAATTTTACGATTCTTATGCTAAAGCGAAAGGATTTAGCGTTCGACGTAGAGATCTTCGGAGGAGTCGTCGAGGAGTAGCAATTGGGAGGACAATGGTATGTTCGAGAGAGGGGACTAGAGAGAAGATGCATATAGATAAAGAAGGTCGGACTCGACAACATCGTAAGATGACAAGACATTCTTGCAAGGCATCGTATACTGTACGCTTTGATCGGAATAAGAAAACGTGGGTTGTTTCTAAGTTTGATAGGAAGCACTCACATCGTTGCTGCAATGAAGAAGAAACTCAATTCCTTCGGTCTCATCAAAATGTGAGTGAAGGAGACAAGGCTCTGGCGATAGGGATGCGACAGTCAGGAATAAAACAACGCAACATTGTTCAATTCATGAAGAATAAAGTTGGAGGATATGAGAATCTGGGGTACACTCCAAAGGATTTGGACAATTCTGTTCACCAATCCCGAATAGTTGACGACGATCTAATAGGAGATGTTAACCGAACATTAGGTTACTTGCAAAGTAAACATACCTCTGATGCGGGCAGCTTCTTCAAGTACACAACCAACGATGAAGGTGAATTAGACAATCTCTTCTGGTCGGACTCCACATCTAGAGCAGATTACCATTTTTTTGGGGATGTCTTGGCGTTCGATGCATGCTACAAGCGCAACAAGTACAATCGACCATTTGTTATGATGGTTGGTGTAAATCACCACCACCGTAACATCATTTATGGTTTTTCCCAGTTGGATAACGAGACAATCCCCAACTATGTTTGGTTGTTGAATACTTTTCTGGAGTGTATGAACTCTAAGATTCCAACTTCAGTGATCACAGACGGAGACAAGTCTATGCGTGGTGCCATTGCTACTGTTCTGGTTGGAGTGCCTCACCGTCTGTGTATTTGGCATATTGAGACAAATGCGACAACGACCGTTCATAATAAGGAGTTCGTTAGCGCATTCACTTACTTGGAGAAAGCACGTATATCGATTGAGGAGTTTGAGAGGCGTTGGGAGCATTTGATTAGTGAGCATGGTTTGTCTGCAAATAAGTGGTTGCAGGATTTGTACGTTGACAAATTACTGTGGGCAGAGGCATACTTGAAGGATATTTATTTCGGTGGACTCCAATCAACCTCGCGATGTGAGTCATGTAACCATTTGATAAATGGGTATGTGGGAACTCAATACAGCTTGCAACGTTTTGTTCAGGGCATTGATGAAGCACCGGAGGGGATGCGTTTCACGGAGGTGCATGATGATTATACTTCTAGGCACACGAGGTTGGTCTGCAAGCATGCCCTTCGCACTTGGGAAATGCAAGCTGAAATTATCTACACACATCGTACATTTGCTATCTTCAAGTCTGAACTAGAGAATGAAGCTTCTTATGTATTAGCGGAGAGAAGAAATGAATCAGATGGGACAGAGACATTCATTCTGAAGAACTACATGAACCCAGATCGGATAAGGCGGTTAACATTTACCAATGTTCAAGAAGACGCTAGGCACTATCTAGACGAGGAGGCACCGCCCAGCGCCCATGCCGATTAATCGTTGTCTAGGCGAGATTAAACGTTGCAAAAAAATATGATAGATTAGCCATATTCCACAAAAACCCAAGTTTTCATATCATTATTCATCCATTCATATTCACATACAACCCTTTTCCACAATCCCAAACATCCCAAGTCGCCAACAATGAGGAGGGATCTCACTGCTGGTCGATGAGGGGGAGAGGCTGGTTGAATGGAAATGGGAAATAGAATACGGTTTGGGATTTTCAAAAAAAGGCTACACTTTCCCCCTTTATTAGTTGTTATGGGCGTCGCCCACTAGAGTGAAAACGCGCCTCCGAGTGCCTAGGTGCCTAGATCAATCGCCTAGGGCTAGACGGGGCGATTTCGTCCTGCCCAGCTATTAATCGCGCATAGGCGAGAGATTAATCGCGTCTTCTTGAACACTGACATTTACTACGTCCAATCAATATCTAAAATGCGAGTGTGCATTATTTGAATCTAAGGGGTTTCCATGCAGACATATGCTTACAGTAATAAAAAATATAGGATACACCGCACTACCCTCCTCGTGGTTCAAGCTTCGATGGACCCAAAATGCGAAGACAATGAATCGTTATCCTGGAGTTGGAGGTGATGTGGGAGAGAAAGTTGGTCGACTGATAAGACATGGAGGATTGGCTCTAAAGTGTAAGCGTTTGTGTGACATCGCGTGTGGTAGTGAAGCTGCTTTTAATCATGTCTCTAAGACGTTGGACGACCTAACTCAATGGGCAATTGAGTTCGCGAGGGAGAGAACGGACAACACCACACCGGCAAACCCTCCAGCACCCCTTCGAAGTGTGAAAGATCCAAAAATTGGGAAGACCAAGGGGACATTCAAGTCAGCACGAACTGCATCGGGCAAAAGTTTAAGAAAGTGTTCGAAATGTGGGAAATATGGTCATTTTCGCCATAAGTGCCCGAAACAAAGTCCCAAAAAAGGATCTTAAATTTCTACTATTGTTATTTAGGAGTTTATTTATTTTTTTATAACTGTGATTGCATTGTATTTTCTTCGAATTATCTTAATAATTTATGAGTTAATTGATTGTTGGTTGAAAAAAACAATAGCAATAAAACGGTCGACCTCATATAAATAACGGTCGACCTGACCATAAACGGTCGGCCGAACAAGTTACTGAGGTCGACCGCGTATTTAATTCGGCCGACCAAACCGGTTTGTTTGCAACATCCACCCAAACCTCCCCCAATCCTCTATTTAAGAAACCCTCCCCCATTCATTCTACACCACAATCAGACCCTATCCCACCACATCCACTCATTCTTCCTCTCCTTTCCCTTCTTCATCTTCTTCTCCAATTTCCAAAATCTCCATTTTCCAAAAACTCAAAGGAACCTCCATTTCATTCATCCTCATCACTTAGAAGAAGAACAAGGTATAACTTTCAATCTTCTTTTCATTTGATTCGATTTTTGTCTTCTTCTTTGGTAGATTAGATTGTTTTGAAAAAATATAAAGATGGAAAAGAGGGATTTTCCCTTCTGTTCGTCAGATGCGGTCGACCTGTTCATCATCGTGGTCGACCGCAACTGGCTTTCAATCGATTTTTTTTTCCTGTTTTATGGACTGAGGTCGACCTATGATGATATTGAGGTCGACCTATGAAGTTTTGCTACGATTTTATGGGTTTTTATTTAGATCTATAGCTTGAAAAGAGGGTTTTCCCTTCTGTTCGTCAGATGCGGTCGACCTGTTCATCATCGTGGTCGACCGCAATTGGCTTTCAATCGATTTTTTCCTGTTTTATATAGCTTGAAAAGAGGGATTTATCCTTCTGTTCGTCAGATGCGGTCGACCTTTTCATATTCGTGGTCGACCGCATCTGGCTTTCAATCGATTTTTTCTTTTGTTGTATAGACTGAGGTCGACCTGTGATGATATTGAGGTCGACCTGTGACGTTTTGCTACGAGTATTTGGGTTTTATTTAGATCTATAGCTTCAAAAGAGGGATTTACCCTTCTGTTCGTCAGATGCGGTCGACCTTTTCATCTTCGTGGTCGACCGCATTTGGCTTTCAATCGATTTATTCCTGTTTTATAGACTGAGGTCGACCTGTGATGTTTTGCTACGAGTATTTGGGCCATTTCGGACTCGTTTCAATTTAGCCGAGGTCGACCTATGATGCTTCTGAGGTCGACTATGAAGGTGAAGGCAAAAGTTCGAGTTGTGTCATTCTCTTACGAATTTTTTGTGCGAAACTAACTCTGGTCGACCTCTTCTATTTATGAGGTTGACCGGATCTATTTTGCATTCAACATTGAAAGCATTTGGGCCATTTCAGACTCATTTCAATCTAGCCGAGGTCGACCTATGATGCTTCTGAGGTCGACCGATGAAGGCAAAAGTTTGAGTTGTGCCATTCTCTTACGAATTATTTGTGCGAAACTAACTCTGGTCGACCTCTTCTATTTATGAGGTCGACCGGATCTGTTTCGCAATCAACATTGAAAGCATTTGGGCCATTTCAGACTCGTTTCAATCTAGCCGAGGTCGACCTATGATGCTTCTGAGGTCAACCTATGAAGGCAAAAGTTTGAGTTGTGTCATTCTCTTACAAATTATTTGTGCGAAATTAACTCTGGTCGACCTCTTCTATTTATGAGGTCGACCGGATCTGTTTTGAATTCAACATTGAAAGCATTTGGGCCATTTCAGACTCGTTTCAATTTAGCCGAGGTCGGCCTATGATGCTTCTGAGGTCGACCTATGAAGGCAAAAGTTCGAGTTGTGCCAATCTCTTACGAATTATTTGTGCGAAACTAACTCTGGTCGACCTCTTCTATTTATGAGGTCGACCGGATCTGTTTTGCATTCAACATTGAAAGCATTTGGGCCATTTCAAACTCGTTTCAAATTAGCCGAGGTCGACCTATGATGCTTCTGAGGTCGACCGATGAAGGCAAAAATTCGAGTTATTTGTGCTAAACTTATTGAGGTCGACCTGTGATGATATTGAGGTCGACCTCGGGCCATTTAAATCGATTGAAAGCCAGATGTTCATGGGGAGTGCAGTGCAGGACATTAGGCCACCTTGTAATGCACTCGAAGACACAAACGTCTGCTGTCTTCACCGAGTTCTCCTTTGCAACCCTATGTCGGCCACCGGCAAGCAAACAACAACAATATAACAAAGAAGACCCTAAAACCTAAACTCTCTTACATCCATAAGAACGGGACATGCGGGGCGGTCAGAATTGACCTATGCTCGTTTATGTCGACCCATTCTCGTTTTAAATTAACTGAGGTCGACCGCTTTATGGAGTGGTCGACCGCGTTTTGTTCATTTCGAAAATGTGACTAACGTGTATTCTTGCTTGTTTGATCGCATGATGTTTGGAAAAAATAAGAAAAGAAAGTCACAAAAAGCTGCTGCCTCAAGTTCGGAATGGGAAGAGTTCAGTCCCAAACTGTTCCAGACCAAGGAGCAAAGTGACAACTATGAAGAGAAGAGAATGCACAACCGCAGGGTGGCTCCTGGAAGGCCATTGACGATGGATGCGTATTCTCATTTCGAGAATTACGGGTTTTTGGGACCCTTCATCGAGCAAGAGTGGTTGAAGGTCATATCTCTCAATGTACCATACTATCCAAAACTGGTACAGTACTACTACAACAACATCGTCTACGAGCGCAATGCAAATAGATCCATTCACGCATTCAAATCCTATGTGAATGAGGTGGCGATGCGCATCAGCAAGAATGTGTTGGCGCAAGTACTAGAGGCTCCAAACGAGGGGAAGAGAATCCATTCTTACGGTGCTTGGAATGAAACGCATTTCACGAGAGCCAAGCAAATCCAGACGGTATGTGGTCTTGATGAAGAGAAAGATGCTCAGGGTCGCAATAGGCCAACGAGTAACCACCTGACAGTTCAAGCCAGAGTTCTTCACCACATGCTTTCCTACAACATTCTGCCAAAGGGTGGACATCGGGAGACAGTCACCTACTTCGACATGGAGCTCCTCACCAACCTACTGTTAAACGAGAAGGTGAACTTGCCATACTTGATCTTTAACCACATGCTTACTGCTGCAGAGAGTTCAAACAGGAATCTTCCCTATGGGATGATCCTCACTGTGCTATTTGAGCATTTTAATGTGAATTTAAGTGAAGAGGTGGGGTTAAGAATCACAAGGCAGGAGTTCTATACTGTTTCATCTCTGAAAAAGACGGGCTTTGAGCTGCGTAATGGTGAGTATGTCAGAATAAACAATGCTCATGGTGCCCATGGTACTGGTGATGATGATGATGATGACGATGGTGATGAAGGAGCCGGAGACGAGCCAATGGCGGAGGCACAAAGTTCAACTCCACCGATCACCTTAGAGCGTGTGTGGGAGCGCATGGATGGCATGTAAGAGTACATGGGCCAGATGTCCACACAGATGACTGGCATGTACGACTACATGGGGCAAATGACCGCCCAGATGATCACAATGCAGGTGACCGTGAATGAGATGCGAGATGAGTGGCGATCTTTCAGTGGAAGATACATGCATCCCACCACATCCGACCACCATCATGCTAGCACCACCAATGAAGAAAATGTGGATGAGGGAGAGAGGGGAGATGAGTAGGAGCGCGGAGATTTTAGATTGTGTGTTTTTATTGTTAAGTGGTCAAAACGATTGTTGATTGTTATTCTGTTGTTTTTTTAGTTTTATTTTTATGTGTGAACAATTATGATTTATGTTTTATTTTATTTCTTGTTAGTTTATTTAGTTGTTATGCTATGAATTGATGAGTCCTTGTTATCATTATTTATGACTATTTATGATGGTTTGAAACATAATTTATACTAGCAAAAGAACCACACAAATCGACATACATAAGCGAAAAAGACACGGGGCATAGGTTGACTTTCTTGTATTCGGTCGACCTCGTACCGGATTAGGTCGACCTCGAAACCAACACTTGATCTTCATTTTATGTCAAATGATTGGACACTTTGATAGAATACTTATCTTCTATCTGGTCGACCTCTTTCCTTATCCGGTCGACCATTTTGTTAATAACTGCCATCAAGTGGTCGACCTATATACCTTAGGTGGTCGACCATGTTGTTTCTGACGCCACGAAATGGCCGACCGAGGTTTTATTCTGGTCGACCAAAAATAACAACTTAAACTAAGTGCGGTCGACCAGGTGGTCGTTGAGGTCGACCGCAATGCTTTCTCGTGATGCCCAAATTAGTCAATTCGGGCGACCGCCTTCAGAAATAGGTCGACCGAAAAGTCCATGTCACGGTGACATGCATGTCATAGTAGGCATACCCAAAATGTTAACATTTTCAAGATGCAAAACATCCATAAAATTTCTAATTAACTGTTATCAATTTCCAAATCGAACATATCCTTTTTACTCAATTTTGTATCTATATTATTTCCAACTGATCTGTAGACTTATTGGTCAACGAGTGCAAAGTGCTAGAATAAATATTTTATTTGTGCGCAAAGTCCAATTTCATTGATGAGCGGTGCAAATCGCTAAAATAATTATCTTAAAAGTTTTCATTGATTTTTAAAGTTTTAAGATTTTTGGTTAATGTTTTTATTTTATTTTATTCTATACTTTTCACATTATATTCAGGTTTCGTATAGCAAGAGGCAAAAATCTCCATGCAACCGCTAGATCTAAGATTTTTTATTTTGCCCTTTTTGATTCGATGAGTTTGATATATGTGATTTTAAATGAACGACTCTTTGATCAATTAGTTGTACAATCTGCTCGTCGCCTCTTTTTATGTGTCTACAATCATCGATGAGAACGTGGTCGCCAAATTCATCAGCAACATCATTTAGTCGAACAACAATCTTTTTGAAGCGCGTCATCATTCCTCCTAGATTGTTGATAGGCTGCGCTGGAATATACCTTCCAGCACGCACCATTTGCTCTATAGAATGTGCGACTATCTTAATTCCGTTGTTGAGAATACAGTAGAGACTATTCGCCATATTGATGACGTCCACTAAGGCATGGGGTTCAAGCGTGGTGGCTTTATTGACACTTGTGGTGTTGAAGTATTTGATGAGTTAGTCCAATCTATCCTCGACAATCCGCACCAGGTCGCATGCGGAAATTTGTATCTCCGGAGCGTTGTTTGCTGCCCCAGCGTGATGACTCTCATCACAGTTGCAGCTGCCTGAAGCTGATACCGGGTAGAAACCTTGTGTATCATGAGGATTTAAGGGCCTCAACAATGTAAGGTATGTTTTTCGACGAGATGAATCCCAAACGCATAATTGGAGAGAAGAGCTTGTTATGAGTGACTGTGATTGATTTAGCTGATCTTGGTGATAGAGTTTCGGTCTAAAATATTTCAATTGGTTGCCTTGATTGCCTCCAATGATGCATGTCCATCCTACACATTGAGCAACTCCATATGATTGTACAGTGAATTTCTAACTAGGCGGGGTTGGAGTTGTTGATTAGAAGAGGAATCGGTTACACTACAAGAAAACAGATCTTTAATCACGTGTACTTTTGATTACGGGTATGCTCCTGTAATCAACGTATATTTTTTATCATGGGAAAATCTTCCTGTAACTGTTGTTTGTTAAAGAATAGCTTCTTGTGACAATTGATGGACAGGAGAAAAACACAGTGGGCGGGAGCCAAAACAAAGTTTGGCGCTATCTCCCTCTACGTTTTGGGTCCTGAAAAATTTCAACTTACCGTCCTCCATTATTTGGGGTTTTCAACTTCTTCTTGAAATGATTATAGCTTATTGCATAGTTTTCTTCGTGTAATGTTGACATTAGTGGGAATCAATGGTCTTTTTGATTTGTGCTTAACCATAATTTTGTTACTCTTTTATCGTGTACACATTGACATTTGTATCTTTTTATTAAGTATGACATTATAGTTGTTTTACCTTTTATTTTAAGTACACAAATTAGATATTGAAATGACGCTATGTTGTATCCATCAATGATCAATAGTAATAGTAGTATTCCATGATTATAGCTAATTACAGTAATTGGATTTTATCATGGTTAACATTGCAACTTGCCACGGGGCATTTCCCGTGGTTGTTACTTAATTACGGGTTTTACCTGTGATTAAAGGGGAATATCATCACGGGATATTTCCCGTGATTGATTATTTTTGGTCACAGGATATCTCGTAATGGTAGATCTTTCATCACGGGCACACTTGTCAGGGGAAAGTACCTGTGACTAATTAAATTAATCACGGGATTTGGCCATATAGTCACGGGATTTACCGTGATCAAAAGCTGATTTTCCTGTAGTGTTAGAGCTGATGTTGTAGGCATTGAATCCAAACCCATGAGTCTTGCAACTTCACTGGCAGGGCTAGTATTATGTATAGATCATAGTAATCCCAAACAATGAAATATTCTTTCACTCTTCGGTTAACATTCAAAATGTTAATCTTTAAAATATCATATTCTCGCTAACACGTGAAGCAGTAGCGAGCGGGGATATACTAATAATCTATCATATTTCGATTTGTAACTAAAGATTGTTCTTCATTCTGTTTTGCCTTGCTTATCTCGTGAAAGATACTAATATATTTTTGCGGATGTATGGTATACTAAACTACGTTACTAGTGATCGTATCCTAAAAAGTGTTCTTCATTTTGTTTCTCCATATTAGCAGCGTAACCAATGTGTACATCCTTCTTTTTGTTATGACGAAAAACTCTTATCCACAATCGCTATTTGAGTGACATCGTAGACAAATTAAATCTGGGGTTACAGGCCTAACACAACCTGTTATAAGACTATGATGACGTTTGATGTTCTAGGCACGAAGACCATGATCCCCATGAATACAAGGGCCTCCCTGACAGGATTGCTACCATTTTTTTTTTTTTTTGACAATGGAACATCTTCTATTATACCAAACCAGACAAGCAGAACCAAAAGGCTACAACAAGGGTGAAATCAAATTTGCAATGACAATCCAATCTTGTGGTAAGAGATCAAGTCGGGCATTCCTAGCAACCCAATCCGCAAGAGAATTAAATCGCCGAGGAACGAAGGACAACTTGATCCAAGGAGCCCCCTGAAGAAGAGACACAATCCGGGCCACGGTTGCACGACATTGCCAAGGCCAATCGCAGGGGTCTTGAATAAGAGCCACAATCAAACGTTGGCAGTCGCTTTTGATACACGTCGGACATGACACTTGGGCCGCCAACACCACAGCACCCAGAAAAGCAAATGCTTCTGCCTGAATCGGGTAGGAACAATAGAACCTCTCAGCCTTGCCGTCAATCACCTGACCGTGGGCATCAGCAATGGTAATCCCACAAGCCGCCAACTGAGACTCCGAAACAAAGGAGCCGTCACAGTGCACAATTCGTTCAAAAGGGCCAGGCGGTGGTGAGGGGTTTCGACGGGATCCCCTAGGCTGAGAATGACAACTAGCTGATCTCAGGATCGAGGACAGTGAGGTTGTCTCTCGAGCTTCGTTGATGTTCATGAATTCACGATTAGCTAAAGTCGCCGTGATGGCTGGGGAAATAGCCCTGCTCTCAAAGATGAAACCATTTCGAGCCTTCCAAATACTCCATAAACAGCAGACAAGGCGGGCAATCTGCTCATCCGACATTTGATCCTTGAGGCTAAAGAACCACTCTGCAAAGGACATATAAGGATCAGGAAAGGTTGTCAGTAGACAGGATTGCTACCAAATGATGCACACTACTACCACAAATAGAACCAAGATTTCTCATATCTCGAACAGATGACGCACATTGCCATTAATCTGCATCCTCGTTCGCAATGTGTTTGTCATTCTAACGTCGCTGAAAGGTATTTCATACAAAGTCACATTGCCATCATAAAATCAGAGTTTGATAAATCTCTGCATTGCACGTTATACCAGCTTTGGTAATTTCCATGCTGATTAAACTCATTCCTCTATTTTTTTTCCTTGGTATTTGGAGCAACTAAAACCCATTATAGATGACATTTCATCTATCCAGTTCTCTTCAAACCAACCAATTTTGCTTCGTTTGGAATTCTCCTTAAATTACACTTCTGCGATAGATTTACTTTTTGTAGTTAGATGTTTTATAAGAATTTGAACTTGTGATTTTCATATTCACCACTAGTGGTATTCGAATATAGATCTTCCTATTTTGATCTCAACTTTGACTCTCGTATTTATAATTGAGCTTCAAAATTGACGTTCTGTGTGTAAGTCAGCAATCAGCATCGATGCCGAGGTGGTTCCAATGTGGTTTCAAAGTAATTTATTAAAAAAACAACAAAAAATTAAAAGAAAACCCTTCTAGTGTTAATAGTTCATATATTTAATCATCACTAAAAAAACTTTAGGTCCTATGGGTTAAGCATGTAATCTACCCACGGATTTTAAGATTACTTGATATATGAGATTTCACTGTTTTTTTGTTTTATTTTTGGACAGATATCATGATATTGGTGCACCATGTAATTCTAGAATTCATGTGACCATGATATCTCAAATGCTTTGGGTTTACCCAAAGTATTTGAGATTTCATGCCAAATTATGTGGGTTCTACCATAAACTCATGCAAGCCAAACAATGCATTATAATATTACACAAGTTCTCACAACTCAACCTACAATATACATGAATTCTTCAAATACTGAAATGTGGAATATATTACTAAATTGTTCTTCCACAAAAATCCATTACACATTAAACTACCAGTCCATTGGATTGAACTTCAAAGACAAGTGAATTGGCTTGTGACTAATGAAACTATCAATTCATACACATTTGAAGTTAATTGCCGAATTCATATGCATGGATTAATACATATAACTCAATCCAAATGCAATTCAGGCTGATTCAGGCCCATGATTAGATTACAAATGACCAGGGAGGTAGAGATTTATATCATATATGATCAATCGAATAATTCCCAAGATGATGCAGCCGGCGGAGGAGGGTTCAAATCAGGAGGATCGAAAATCTCCCATTTGGTAGTTGCTACAACCACCGGCGCCGGCGCCGGCGGCTTCTCCACCTTCCCATTCGACATCTTCACCATGTCCAGCGCCTCCACGCATTTCTGCACTCGCTTGCTCTACAACACACATAAAACCCAAAACTACCCACATAAACCAACTATCTACCTTACCCAATCGAAAGAATCAAAATTACCATCAATTACCTGAATGATTTTCCGTGAAGAAGCCTCCCCTTCTGCAGCCATGGCGTCCAACTTAACCGCCTGCCTCATCAGCACCTCAATCAGCGTTGTGATCTGCAATTCCGGCACTCTGTTTCCGCTCGCCACCGACTTCTCCATCGCACCCACCTGTTCGGCGAGCTTGTCGATCTCCATTGAAATGTCGGAGATGGCGCGGAGCGATTTGTGGACGGCGGCGGATTTGCGCATCTGGATGTACCGGCGCTCGATGCTGGCCGGGTCCTCCGTCACCACCACTTTCGACCGGTCTCTGACGCCGCAAATGTCTAGATACTCTCCGTTTTGCCTCTCTTTCCCTCTGAACGCAACCCGCTGCTCCCCTGGCTCTAGCCCCGTCTCCGCCGTCACCAGCTTCTTTAGCTCCCCTGTTTTCGTCGCCGGAAACAGAGTATTCCTTTGTCAGCAAAATTACTGTTTTCACTTTTTAAGTTTTAACTCCCTCCCCCAATTTTTCATATAGTAAAAAAAATACTTAGGGGTTGTTTGGATGGGTTAATTATCAATGTGGTATTTGTAGAGTCAAATAACTCATTTATTATTCATGTGATATTTCAGTATTATTTCAATGGTAATTGAAATAAAGTATCTTGTTTGGTTGGACCATGCAAATGTGGTATTCGACATGTGGTATTTGGTAAAAGCAGAGTGATAAAAACGAGTTATTTCGAAATAACACATGAGTATAAGTTATTTCAAATAACTCGTTTTGATTTATTTGTAAATAACCCACTGTTCAAATAAATCATTTCAGCAAAACGTTACTAAACGAGTTATTTGTGCCCAAATAACTCAATGTAAGTTATTTGAACCCAAATAACTCATACAAATACTCCATTCAAACGACCCCTTAACCTGATTGGGTCAAACTACATTTTGTTACCAATGTACGCGGCCAACGGCTTTCCACGTAAAATTGAAGGATAAAAAAAAAATGAACTGAAAGGGCGAGAAAAATTGAAAAATGAAAGCGCGTAAGAACTGGCAAGCGAAACAGGAAAAGTCGGATCTTTACCAAAAGTGGCCTGAGAGTTCACGGAGATCTCGTAGCGGAGGGCACCGTAAGCAATGCGAACCCGTAAATTGTGCGCCGGAGCTTCGTTCTTCTCCGTCCGCTTCTGGACCAACATCCCGCCTGGTCTCATCTCCCACTCTACGTCGGCCTCGTCTTCCTTCGCCGTCGAGCTAATAATAGGCTCGTGCTTTACTTTACCGTACCCATTACTGGGCCTTTTGCTTTTTATCATCTTCGCCGATTGACGGCGGACTGATTCAGACGGAAGTACAAGAGGAAGTTGAATATAATTCAGAGGGACAATTATAGGCGGTGAGGGGAGGCCTGGAGAGGGATTTTTTTATTTATAATTTGGGCGACAAAAACAGAGGGTGTCATATGCCGGGGAGGTTGCAAGAGAAATTAAATGTTTGATGAGAGTTGAGAAGAAGAGTGGAGGGTATTAATAGGATGGAAATGACGAGGTTGATGACCCAAAAGTTTTTTTTTTTTTAATGTTGATGACCCAAAAGTTGTGCATGTCATATAGAAATTATATACCCATATATCTAACCCCGTTTATTATACTTGGCGACTTCAATCTCTCATATATTTATTTCGTAAGTATTGTGTAAAAAAGTCGGATAATATTAAACTTGATATTTTTGAATATAGAAATTTATATACCATTTTACACAATGTCAGATTAATGATATCACCATTTCAGTTCTACCATCGTGGCAGGAAAGTGGAGAAATTATATTATGCAGTCTTATCATAGTGGTATGACATGTGTATGACAAAATATGAGATAACAAAGATCATCAATTCATCATAGTATAACACTAAAATTGAAAGATTACCTCTATTTTTATATATTTTTGTAGCAGTAAAATTTGTTTGCCATCTTGCCACTATCATTTCATGATATTGGAAAAAAGTAAGAAGACAATAAGTAAAGTAAGTGAAGATTAACAATATAAATGAATTTACATATTATAATAGTAGTAATAGAGATGTCTAGTTGAACTCGTCGAGATGACTAGTTGTAAATAATCCAAAGGGGTTGATTTCATGTCATAATTAAAAAGGGGGGAAGTGGGGGATGGCTGAGTCAACCCATCATGTAAGGTAAGGGGCTCATTTTTTTTTAATGGCCTGTAGTAGTACGTAAAAATTAGTGTTAAATGTTTTTCATATTTTATATTTGTTATAACTTCAATTTGATTTTGTTTTAAAACCATATGAATTGCGCTCATTTTGACATGTGTTAGAAAGAAGTATTTCAGTCAGTTTATGATCATCCGCAAAGGCAATCTTGTTACTACCTAAACCAATATTTAGTACATTTTGCATAACTTTGGATCATGTACGAAACCCGCACTTGGTAGGATTACTTAATACAATGGTTCATAAGGTTTAATTATTAACATTATTCCCCGGGGAGTTCGATTAAAAAAATAAAAACACATGGTCGGGAAATTGACGCGAACAAGGGTGGACCAATGGTAAACATGCCACGTGTTCTCTTGCCAGGCAGCTTGGTTGCAGTGACAGCTAATTAAGCTGGAGTGTGTAGTAGATAGATAAGATAGTTGCCGACAGTTTAAGCTAACGGAAAGTGAAGTCCAAAACCAAGAAAGACAAAGTTAACATAAAGCTTGACGTGGGTTACAAAATTGTCCTTTTAGGAGCATCAATTTGGACCGTTTGATGATTACCTTTTCCGGGGTGGTTGATTCCAACTGCCATATGCCGGGTTTGATGATGATGATGATCTATGAAGACGGTGGAATGGTTGCTTGAAGTTGTTCATTGGCCTGAGTTGGTTAGAGATTACGAAGGACTAACAACTTGAACCCAAATTCATTGGCTTAAGCATATCAGATTTATTCATGACTAAAACAATATTGTGCCCCAAATGGGATACAAAATTACCAATAACAGTGCCTTGGATGTGCAGCTATGGGCAATTAGCACTTAGATACACATTAACGTGGCCTGGTAATTTTGTTTCTATGTCAAAAGTAACGAAAACGGTGGATCTAATTCATATTATCAAAGGATATTGTTGAAGCCACTTTATTCTGAACCCACCTTTTGGTCTCTGGCATGAGCGTTCACCTCGTCAGGCGCACAGACCCTGCACAGGCAAACGCCTAGTGGGCTTTGGACTGCCCGTTAGCACTCCGACGCCCAAGTCAGAGTAGGGTTTAGAGAAATAAGTAATCTGAGAGTTTTTAGTGAGAGAAGCCCACCTTCTTAAATGCTACCTACCGGGTACTATTTATACTCGTCAAGGTCCCGACCAGACTCGTAGAATTCAGCTCCACGTCAGCGCGTCATTAAATGCTTGGTACGGCCCAACGGTCGGACATCTACACGTGGCAGCTCCTGGACCCCGGTGCCCAGGCGCCTGGCAGGACCACACTTCCAGGTGGCACGCTCTCAGCTTCCTGGTCTCGAAGCTGCGCGGTCCCCGCATCCACTTTTGTCGTTATGCGCCCGCTCCTCCTTGTATGGGCCCAACTCCTTCTTTGTTCCTCACTCATGCTCTCAATTGGGCTTGGGTCCAACCAAGCCTCCTGGGCTTGTATGGGCCCAACTCCTGGTTTGTTCCTCACTCATGCTCTTAGATGGACTTGGGTCCAACCAAGCCTCCTGGGCCCATGTCCCCCATTGGTTCACTCATGCTCACCCAACAATTGTCCCTCAGTTAGGCGCTCATGGTTGATAATGAGTGCCTAACTATATGTAGCACATGAGTGGTCGTTTCGACGAAGGTTACTGTCCTTTGAACGGAAGGTGAGGATGAAAGGACTTGATGGCGCGCATCCCTATATCTGACCGTTGGGATTCCTTCTCCTATAAATATTGTCCGCCGCCTCCCTCCATAGTTCATTCGCCTCAAATCTTTCTCTCTCAAAACTTCTCTCTCTAAGTGAGTTTGCCAAATTCAATTGTTGCCCCCCCCCCCCCTTTTTAGGCGCCCTTAGCTATCTAAGATAGTGGAATTGATCCTGCCCCGTTTGCGTCAACATTATAGGCCATGCGCTTGGATCTCCACAACCGTCCTAGTTGGAGATGTCCCCCATATCGACTAACTCAGGCGCCTCGGAAGATGGGTCGGTAAAAATTAAAAATTGGGCGGACACATGGCCAGCAGGGGAAGCACCCCTTGAGACCTGCCACTTGACCGTTGCGAAAGAGTCCTTCTACGAGAGTGGTGCTTCGTTCACCAGAGGTGCTAGAGCTTTTTTCTTCATTAAAGCGTGTAAAGAGTCCTTCTACGAGAGTGGTGCTTCGTTCACAAGAGGTTGGGCAGTTGGCAACGCAGAGGCGTTTAATGTTGAGGCGCCCTTGACCACATACGAGGAAATTGAAAGCGCTCGCCTTTTATCATTGCACCCAGTGGACTTAAGTTCTACGGCCGCTAGGACGCCTGTTCTACACGAGTACTATCGTGATGGTGGGAGCCTATTATGTCACATCCCGATTTCTAAAACACTTAAATAACAATTTTGCTCCAGAGCATATTTAAAATTTTGAAAGAAAGAAACAATAATGTGCTCGAAATACCAATACTGAAAATACACCTTATAATTTAAAAGCAAAGCCCTAACATTTGGGCAAACCTCAATCCATAAAGTCTTATCCTTTTAAATCTCCAGCCATGACTCATAATCATAAATCAAATAACTAAAGATACAAATGCGGCTTACTCCGATCCGTGGTCAGACATCTTCAGAAGTGCTCACGTGGTCCTCCTCGGGTAGCCTGCTCTCTCACTGGATGCTCCTCGACTGGATGCTCCCTAGCCCCTCCTCTACGACCTGGTGAGTGGGTTGGGGTCAGTCTACGCCATTACTTAAACTTGAAGCACTTACGGGTATTCCCTTAAGTGTTCACCTCAAAAACCCGTGGAAGTTATTTATACTTCCACCCTTTAAACTTTAACCCTTAAAAACGTGGGAGTTGTTGTTACTCGCCACCCTCAAAAATCTTAAACCTTTGACTGACACTGGGATCCCCTCACTAACTAGTCCAGCCGCCCAGCTCATACGTATGAGGGCCAACATAGGCCTTTCCTTAAACCTGTTTATGGGAGTAATCGATTCAACCCCATAAACCTTAAGAGTATATCATACTCTTCCTTTAAACTTCATGTGATGTCTAAGTGATTCATCCACATGTTCCTTAAGAGCAAACTCGCTCTTCCTTTAAACTTTCACTGGGGCGGGGGACTGGCGTTAGTGAACTACTTTTAAATCTTTTCACCCTAATTTAATTAGGAGTGAGACACCTATTAAATGCTAATCCTTAAAGATCAAACAACCTTCATTAAATGAACATAATATAAAAGATTCAAGTAAATAATGAAAGCTCAAATAATCATATACTTCACAATCATAACTCAAATAGAGCATCTCAGGTAATATCTCAAATAAAACACGATTTATCAATCACGACATAAATCAATCACTGGCATACAATTCACATAAAAACACACACACTTAAAACTCGTAAGTCAGATACTTGAAAATATGTAAGGCGTAGAATTTACCCCCTTAAACCACTCACCTCTCAAATGACGATTCTTAGTTCCCTTGACGTGAAATCTTTAATCTGATTGCTCCCTTAATCCTATAAACCGAAATATCTTCCCTTAGTCGGTAATCATAATATTTTAGTCACTTTGGCGTATTGGGGAAAATTTCCCTCATTGATTACTTAGTCCCAAAATCCTTTAAAAATGACCCTCAATCTCTTTTAAATCATTTCTTCAAAACTAAACTTTTCAACCTCTTTAATCAAGAATTAATTCATCTCAAGCAATTCAATATTTCTTAAAATAATTCTCATACAATTCTCATAAACTTCTCAAAATATATTTTCCACTTAAAACTCCACATTCTGACCTTGGTTAACTCAAATCATTAATCCCAATTAATAAACATAAGCCCCTCTTTTAAATAACCTCTTTTTCCTATTAAAATTAATCATATATATAATTTTTAAACCGAGTCACGAAAACTAATAATTCTGATTCATAATTTTATAACATCAATAAATAATCCTAGTTTCATGGAAAATTATCAAATCACCAAAAAGACGTCGTACAGTATTTTAATTAATTAAAACCAACATTCGTTCAATTTTTATAAATACAAATACAGATCCAAAAATTCTAAAATTCATACACGAGCATCATACAATTAATTTCAAATTTATAAAATTATCAACTAATGAAAATACCCACGAAAAAGTGTCGGAAATTAACATAACCATGAAAATTACGATTTTCGGGCCAAATTATCAAAACTTAAAACTCAGAGGGACTAAACTGTTCATACTGAACACTTGAGGGACTGGTCTGGGAATTTGCACATCAGTCTTTAGCGACGGTCATCTTTGTCACTAAAAGACTGTAAGTTTCGTTGCTAAAACCCAGAACTTGCATATACATTAATAACTCGAATTAATCTTCCAGAGTCGGATCCATTACCTTTAGGTAGACCCAAAAACTGGATTAAATTATTCTGGACGTCGTTCCTCCTCGTCGATCGTTGTTCATGTCCCCGGCGTCTTGTCGCAAAGCTATGGTTTAATACGTGGGCGAGTTGGTTAGCTATAACATAACTCGAGTATGAAGGATACTTGGACTCAAGATTCTTACCGAACCCGGATCGTGTTGGCTTGTCAAGAGAAGGTGGTACCAAGGAGGGTCGTGCTCTTGGTCGGCGGTCGAGACGTGTTGCTGCTTGTGTGAAAACGAGAGGAAGTCGGGGTGACGGACGGACGACAGTTCTTGTTTGACCTAACGGAAGAGCTGCTGCTTGCTGGGGAACCCGGAGAGTCAGATGGTGATGACCAAGGTCACGTGGGGAGATGGATGAAGTGACGATGTCACTTTGAAGAACAATCGGCCGGTGATGCGTGGGAGGAAATGGTCGGGAGAAGAGTTGGGTCGTTAGTGAAAGGAAGGGGAACTTCAACTTAATGTAGATAGCACCGACAATGGCGGCGGGCAGGGAGAGTTGAGTTGGGGTTGAGTGGCATCAATCTCCCTCTGCTCTTGGCCATATAATTGTATACATTGAACATGGCCTCCTTGCTCTTTATTAGTCCCGTGACTCACTTCCTCTCCCACCTACCGTGATCCCAATAGTGAAGCACATTCACTCTTTAATGATAATGATGGCGTGTACAGAATTGGATGAGGGGAAATAATTGGATCCTTGGAGTTTTACTGGGTTGGGTTAATTGGAATCAAGAGGGAAGGGGAATTATTTGGGTTGGGGTTGACGTGGAGGGGGGTTTCCCCATCTGCTTTCCCTTTTTTTTTTAATAATAATAATAATAAAGATGATGATGATTAAAGATGGTGATGATTAAAGATAATAATTATAATTACTATTATTATTATTGGTCTACTGATGTAACCATTCGTACGTAACCGTCTATCCAATCGTTTATGAAATATGGTTGAACTCGATCCAAAACATCGGGATGTTACATATTACACCTTTGAACATTTCCTTTTGCCCCCTTGAACATTGGACTTGTGCATTTAGGCATACTATTACCAGGCACATTGTATTTTTAACTTTACTAACATTTACTCTGCTATGTGTTTTTGTGTAGGTGCGGACTTCACCTCCATGGCCTCCTTGATGAAGAGCCAATTTGCGAAGATGGGGATGACGGCCAAGGTGGCGCCCAGCTCGAGGAAAGGTCGGTCAAAGGGCGCCAACACCTAAAGGGAAATACTTCTAAGACAGCTAAGGGTGTTGCTGGTGAATCGCAGTCGCCTGAGCCCGAGGCCGAGAAAGGAAAGGGGCGTGTGAGCAGAAAAGGGAAATCCCCCAAAAGAATTAAGCCCGACAAAGTTCCAAGCGCCCCCTTGACCGATGCCGGGATTGGCTTCGTGGAAGTATGGGAGGATCAGGCGCCTGTTGCCACGATGCCCCAAGAAACTTCGACGCCTGTCGACCTTCTATAAGAAACCGAAGTTGCGGAAGATGACATTCCATTGATCAAAAAGCTGAAGAGGAAGTCCGAGGGCGCCCAGGACGGGTCGGGAAAGAAACCACGGCTGGATGACGAGGCGCCATTTCCGGAGTCTATCGAAAAGTGGCTTCAACCTCCGAAGCACAAGGTGACATTGGAATGCTCGGACAGATCTGCCCTGGAGCGTGGCCCTGCTATTCACATGGCTTTGACCTCGGGCGATATGCTCAGGGCGCCTCTTGACCTGGACGGCGCTGATCCTTGGGGCAAAATGTGCCGAATAAGTGCCAATGTAAGCATGCGCCTGATGCAAAAACAATTTATCATTTTGTCTTCATCTTCTCCAATTGATATATGACCATCTTCTTTGCTTCATTTTGTAGATGATGGTTGTGGCCAAGAAGGGAATATTGGAGCGGGAGGCCCTACGCGCCTCGGCCAACGAGGCGTCCACATCTCTTGGTGTTGCGCAAGACAACCTCGCAACGGCTCAGAAGCGCCAAGAAGAACTAATAAAAATGTTCGAGGATGCCCAGTTCGAGGCGGCCAAGAGCGCCTCTCTTGTTCAAGAAAAGGTCGATGAAGAGAAGAGGAAGTTGCAGGAGGATTATGAAGTGCGGATGGAGACCGAGAAGAGGGCGCACCATGAACTAGTGACAAATTTGGATAAGGAAAAGCAAACTCTCGAAAATGAAGCTGGCGCCTATACGAGTGAGATTGACCTTTTGACCCAAGAGAAGGGTGATCTTAAGAAGGAGAATAAGTGTTTGGCCAGGGAAAATAAGAAGTTGGCGCTGGAGATAAAGGCACTTGATGAGGAAAAATAGGCGCTTACTGCCGAGAAGGGGGCGCTCGAAGCGCAGTTAGTGGAGTTCGCCAAGTCCGACGTAGGCCAGGCTCTTAAGGCTGAGGCTGCCTTGAATGGCATCTTGATTCTGCAAAGGAAGCTATCAGCCGAGCATCCCGTCATCGATTGGGATGTCAAGTCCTGGTGGAGTTTGTCATTTCCTTTATGAAAAGCGGGCGCCCCGTGGTCGACGAGGCGCCTGGTGTCGGGGACAATGGTGACGAGAATAATGATGGCGGTGAGGACTCTGCCTCTGACTCCGGGAGTGGATCAGCTAAGTAGTTCCCAGCTTATATGCATGTTATCCCTCCTAATGTGGCGCCCAATAAACCTCTCTATTTTATTTTTGGTAAGGATGATGTATGATTAGGGCGCCTGCCCATAAATTTTTGGTCTTGAATTTGAGCATGGCTATATTTGTCGTTTTCTCTTTGCTTGATTAGAATTTGACTCTCTAAGTTGAGGCGCCAGCTGGGGTGCTTATTTGCCGGTGGAGTTTATAAAATTTTTCCTTCCATAAGCAATCAGATAGTTTATTGACAATCATGGGCGCATGCAATAAGTTGGGCGCTATAGTCTGGGCGCTATAGGGTGGCTGCTGACTCACTCCTACTGTCACTCTAGAAAATGGTCAAGTGTAACCACTTCCTAAAGCGTAGAATAGCGGGTTTGGGTTTTAATGTCATCCCGGGTCTTAGATGTGATGACTACTCAGCGAATTCTTATAATTTAGCGGTGAAACTTAGATGTGATCACTACCTTCAATTAAGGGTGCTCTATTAACCTAGGCAGATATTCTCTTTCTAGGCTAAAGCAGAAATAACAGGAATTTGATCAGGATTCAAGTCATTCAATCATTCAAGCCTCAATTGAATATAATCAAATCATAAAATCTGTACTTGGGTTCATACAATCAGACCTAACATACAAATCTAGGGTTCTCCATACCCAGATGAATAAGAAAACTACTCCATAGAGAGAGATAGAAAATCTAGCTCAGATGCGGAAACCATACTGTGAAGGATGATAATCTGCTTCTGGCGCTCAATCGGATCTTGATGGACCAATAATTACACCTGTTTTTACCCCTATTCTCGATCCGTTTGAGAGGTTGATTCTCGTGTTTTAAGCCGATCTCACGTTAGGTTGTGCGTTTATGTCATATTTCAGGGCTTAGCGTTGGCATCGAAGCGAAGGAACGTGTTTCGGGTCGAAAGGAGCAAGTTTGGGTCGAAGTGTGCTGCAGCAGACCGGGGGTTTTCCCCTGTTCCTAAACGCGCGTTTTGTATATACCCGGTCGACACACAAAATACCCGATCGGGGATCGCGACAGACAGCTTCTTAAGGGAAAAGAATGCGAAAAATCAGGGGTTCCGAGTTTTAGTGAGACAGAGCGATTCCTAGAGAGAGAAAGCGACGAACGAGAGTTGCAAAGTGCCATAGCTTGATCTTCATCACCATTGGAGCCCGGCTTGAGCTTGGAGAAGTGCCGATCGACAACCAGGAGCAGAAATCCATCCTTCACAGTATGGTTTCCGCATCTGAATCTGCTTTTCCTTCTTTCTCCATGGAGTAGTTCTCCCATTCATCTGGGTATGGAGAACCCTAGATTTGTATGTTAGGACTGATTGTATGAACCCAAGTACAGATTCTATGATTTGATTATATTCAGTTGAGGTTTTGAATGATTGAATGGCATGAATCCTGATCAAATTCCTGTTGTTTCTGCTTTAGCCTAGAATGAGAATATATGCCTAGGTTAATAGAGCACCCTTAATTGACGGTAGTGAATTGGCGACTTTAGTCGAGGAGTCCATTCACTATTCTGTACCGAATTTGTTTCGGTAGTGGAGGTTTGGTTCGTTAGGGCCTCAATCTGTTTACTCCGGTGGAGGTTAGTCGCCCGCTGGGGACTTAGATTGAGAGGGTTTGGAGACCTTTAGTCGAGACTTCAGACTGTTTAAGAACCTTCCGCAGTATAACTTTCATAGAAACTGAACTTGGTAATTGCAATCCGGCTTAACTGCAGTCTATGGGGAACCATATCCGGGTGACCTCTCTCGACTTGAAACAACCGTTTAACTTGCTTTGTGTTTTTGCTTGTTTGAACCTGCACTTAAGTTTCACCGCTAGATAATAAGAATTCACTGAGTAGTCATCACATCTAGGACCCGGGTTGACATTAAAACTCAAACCCGCTATACTACGCTTTAGGAAGTGGTTTCACTTGGCCATTTTCTAGAGTGACAGTAGGAGTGAGTCAGATCTTCTCCAAGCTCAAGCCGAGCTCCAATGGTGATGAAGATCAAGCTATGGCACTTGGGAACTCTGGTTCGTCACTTTCTCTCTCTAGGAATCGCTCTGTCTCTCTAAAACTCGGAACTCCTTTTCCTTTGGCTCAAATCTGCCTAAAAGGCCAACCCTGGGCAAAACACGGTCGAGGGCACGGTCGTGTTTTGCTTTAGGCAAGCCCGTGCTTTGCTTTTCCATTAGTTCAACTCTCGGCAATAAAAACACTGGCGTGCCTGTTTGTGTACACGACCGTGTTTTGGTTTAGGCCAGCCCGTGCTTTGGCCCCAGCTCGACCGAATGACTTCCAAATGCCCTGAAATTCGTGCTTAGCCTTTCCTTCGACGTCTGTGACCTGAAATATGACAAAGTAGCACAACCCAGCGTAAAACGGGCCAAAAATACACGACTAATCGCCGCAAACAGATAAGAACTAAGGGTGCAAACATGTGCAAATACATCGCTATCAAATTCCCCCACACTTAACCTTTTGCTTGTCCCCAAGCAAACCTAACTCAAACCAATGCAACTCTCCAGACCTCTATAGCAAGAAACAACCCCGATCGTCGGTAGAGGATTTTCTAGATCATAACGCAGCTTACGAGGTCAACTGGTCTTCTAAGACGTCCCCTATTTCTCTCAATGCCAGTACTAGACTCAAGCCAGGATCATGAGAAGAAGTAGAAGTAAGATAGTTAGTTCATGGATAAAGGGAATCACACCATTCACAATCAAGGACTCGCGATACCGGGGTGTTCTTTCACTTCATTTCACTGTTGGAACCCCTTTTTCACTTCCATTTTACTTTTTTTTCCCATTCACTTAGCGGGGGTTACAACTGTAGTCTTTCGCACGGTCGACCTTTATTAGTCGAGCAAGAGCAATTTCTGTACATCTGGCGCTCGCCAGAGTACTTCTTTTAACTCCTTTTCCTCAACTCGTGTGGAGGGTCAATGAAATTAAGGGGGGTCGGAAGCTCTATCCGTGCCCATAAAAACACATCCTCAAGTAGGCAAACCGTTCAACGGGTGGAAGTTTTAATTGTACTAGAGACGGCTTAACTTCACCTTGTAGGAGTACCCCACTAAGGATCACTAAAATCTCTTCCAAAACCCAATTTTTGTGCAATGAACGGTGCCGCACACGTTGGGCTTACCCCATGTTTAAGATTTAAAGATTTTGACATGGAGGACCAACTGCATTTCATTTTTCACATGAGCACCCTGTTCGATACACGAGTCCATAACACAATCCAAATAGAGTCACCATTATCACATGAATTCAACGGTCATAGCTCCACTAATTCACAAAATCAACTGGCACAACAAAGAGCTAGATAGGAAAAATCTTATACTTCAACATCCTCCATAGTGCTACACTACCTCCCTAGGTTGCACATTACTATAGAGACTGTCAATTCAAAGTATACTGAGCAGGCAATTTGCAAGGAAACACGTACTTGGAGCCCTCAAATTAAAAAATTTCAACAGAGGACTAGGCTCCAAGCACACAAACAGATCTTATGCAGTCAAAAGAGAAACGTCCCCCCCCCCCCCCCCCCCCACACTTAAGATCGACATTGCCCTTAATGGATAAGAGGGAAGGATAAAGGGGAACGATGTTACCGGTGTGCACGGACTACATAAGACTGGAAGCAGACCAGTCTGTGTTAAGAGGACTGGAGAGGGGACCAGTCAGGGACAAAGCACAACTAAAGGGAACAGAAGAACTCAAACACAATCCGTTAGGTCCAATTGTCAGCCCAATAATACATCATCCAAACCAAAAGAAATTAAACCAAAACCAAACAAGTTTACAATCCGACCCAAAACAAAAGGAACAAACGAAAACCGTGGTGGGGTTGCCTCCCCACAAGCGCTTCTTTACCATCTTTTAGCTGGACGCCCATGGTGGATACTCAGCGGGGTGCAGGAACAGGTGCCTCCAAGAGCAGATCCACATCGCTCTTGAGGTACAGCTTCAGATTGCGGCCATGCACTAGACGGGTGCGACCACCAGCATTGGTCAGCTCGACCTGGCCATCCGGCAAGATGCAGGCGAGTGAGTACTCGGATGGCCAGGGTGGTCATGGTGCAGGAGGTGGAACTAGCTCATAGTGGGCTCCACCTTTCTTCCGTGCAGGCTTAGCCACCCGCTGCTTCGATCGCCACTCCTCTTTGATCCTTTGGTTTGGTGGTTACGTTGAAGGGAGTGGCGGCGCAGGCGTGAGAGGGGGATCCTGCAAAACGAGACGCACAGGGGGTTACACGACAGGCTCGTGCACCTGGTGAGAAATAACATGCATAGGTTTGACAGCAAGCATATCACAATGATCAGGGTCAGCCACAGAAAAAGTAGCCTGTTCATTTCCAGCACGCAAGATCAGTTTACCACTATGCACATCAATAAGTGCTTTGGCGGTGGCAAGAAATGGTCTACCCCAGAATCAAAGGCACATCCACTGAAGAAAGGAGGGTGCCGTTCCCATAAAGCTATCTAAACGGTGGCGTTTTGTACAGCTAAAACGCCACCATGATCACACGACGTCATCTGGACAGCAACAACACAAAAGCAAAGAATCATCCTTCCAAGTCTTCGTCGAAAGATGAAGATCATCGAGCTGCTCAAACCTAGCCACCCACCTACACATTTCCAAGGCTGTTCTTGGCGATTCTTCCTCAAGATATCACCGAATCCAGAAGGGCAATGATGAAATCGCCAAAGGAGCGTCTATGTTTCCACCAACGGTCATCCCTTCCATTTTAGTATAAATCATCATTCCCTCTTCAATTGTCGAGTGACCGAGCTTAGCAGAAGAAAATAGCAGAGAGCTTTTTGTCTTCCATAGGTCCGTGTTTTATCTCTTCAAGTTGCTTAATTCACAGTGTGATGTACTGGGTGAATTAAGCTTGGGAAGAGAGGTGTTCTTTTGAGTGTTTTTAAAGTGCCAACATAGTTTGGCATGACTTAGGATTTCTGTGTAAACCATTCCACTTTGTGATTTTCTTTCTTAATTAATAAACGATCCTTTATACATAGAGATTGAGAGCAAGAGTGATTGAGTGATTTTCTTCTCGCTCGGAGTCAACAATTGGTATCAGAGCTAGGTCTTTGAAGGATTAAAGCTTCGCCAAAGACGATCACAAAAATGGCAGGAACACTACCTGCTTCTGGATCCTACTCAGCAAACACAAATCCGCCATGGTTTGATGGCACAGACTACACTGTGTGGAAGAAAAGAATGAGGATATATCTTCGAGGAATTGATGGCGGGTTGTGGGCTATTGTCAAAAAGGGACCAATCCCCATGGATGATGAAGAAGAAGAAAAATGGAAAGATGACCAAAAGCTTTCCTCCCAGCAGGACTCAAGGGCAATGCACATCTTATTCTCTGCACTCAGTCCAGAAGAAAGGAGCCAAGTTGCACAGTGTGAGACAGCCAAGGAGATTTGGGAGTCTCTTGAAACCACCCACGAAGGTACGTCAGAGGTAAAGGAAATTAGAATAGATGTTTTGCTTAATGAATATGAATCCTTTGAAATGTGTTCAGGTGAAACTATCACTAGCATGTATAAAAGGTTTAATGACTTGATAAATAGATTAAAAGGCTTAGGAAAAACCTTTGCTACTAAGGATCTTGTTAGAAAAATCTTGAGGAGTCTACCCAGAGAATGGCTTCCAAAACGAACAGCTATAGAAGAAGCAAAAGATTTAAATGTTCTGTCAATTGAAAGATTAGTGGGGTCTCTACTTAGTCATGAAGAAGTAATTGTTCAGATGAACAAGGAGGACAATAAACGAAAGAAAGTCATAGCTTTTAAAGCACAAGACTATGAGAGTGAATCTGAATATGAAATAGGAGAAGAATTTGAAAGAGAATTTGCATTGGTCAGCAGGAAATTCCATAGAATGTTGAAAATGAAAAGAGACTTCGAAGATAGGAAGAACTATGGAAATCCTAGACAGTTTAACAGTCGGCCCTATGAGTCTAGGAGAAATAAAGAAGGAACAGATAAGACATTTGGTCGATATCCTGATAAGACCAGTACTCAGAGTGATAAGAATTTGTTCAGAAAGATAGACAAACCAGCTGAAGAGCGTGAAAAGAATGTCCAGGAGATTAAGGAAGACCATAGGTCTTCTAGTGAAAAGGATTTAACTATTTGCTTTAAGTGTGGAAAGTCAGGACATATGAGATCCTGATGTCCCTTAAATCTAAAGAAGCAGGAGAAAGCAATGGTAGCTTCCTAGAGTGACTATAGCTCTAAGGAAGAGATGGAAAACAAGGAATCTAGCCTACATGGCCTTTGCAACCAAAGACGACAATGATTCAACCTCATAGATAAGCAGTGATCAAGGACATCCCTCCAGCTATCAGGTAACCTTTGACTCAGAATCTGAGAGGAGTGAGTATCCTGAATCGAAGTCAGAATTTTTGCATGCCCTGAAGAACCTTCAAGAAGAATGTAACAGACTTAGGAGTAAATACCGCCTGCTGATGACTGAAAATCACAACATGGCTAAGAAATTAAGTGAATTAAAAGAATAGTTGCAGTTCAGCATGAAAGTGAAAACAAGCTTAAGAAACAGATTTTTGAACTAATAGATGAAAATCATAAGTTAAAGCAACATTCACACAATAAACTCCAAATAACTCCTATAGACGCCACTAGCAGAACCAGAATTTGCATGCCACCTAAGAAAACTTTTGGATTGTCTGATAGGAAGAAAGAGCATCCAAAGGAGTACAGAAAGTATACATAAATATATGTATGTTCTTACTGCAAACGCAGAGGCCATCTAACAAAATTTTGTTATGATCTGCTGAAACAAAGAAAACCTGTTGCATACAAAACATTTTGGGTACCAAAATGTGCTAACCAATGACTGATTGCATAATCTGGGAGAAAAGAAAAACATTTGGTACCTGGACAGTGGGTGCTCCCACCACATGACAGGTAGAAAAGAACTATTTTCCTCGTTAAAATATAAAAGAGGAGGTAAGGTTGTGTTTGGAGATGACAGAGTTGGTAGAATCTTAGGAAATGGGACCATTGGTAAGGGTCCTCTTACTGTTATAAAAGATATTTTATTTGTTGAAGGACTGAAACATAATCTCCTATCTATTAGTCAGTTGTGTAGCTCTGAGAACAGAGTAGTTTTTGAAGCAAATTCTTGCCAAATCTCTAGGATTTGTGATGACAAATTATTGTTTAGTGGATTAAAGAAAAACAATATGTATGTGGTTAACTTAAATAACTTAGACACATTTAATGAAACATGTTTTCATGCTGCATCAAACGAACTGGAAATTCTTTGGCAAAGAAAATTGGGACACATATGCATGTCTAAATTATCTGAGCTGTCAAAACTGGAGTCTGCACGAGGCATTCCCATGTTAAAAGAAAAGCCTAATTTTTTCTGTGATGCCTGTGCAAGTGGTAAGTTAACAAAGAAAAGTTTCAAGTTGAAAAAGGATATAACCACCTCTCAGGTATATGAACTGATACATATGGATTTATTTGGACCAACAAATGTGGTAAGTCTCGGAGGTAAATCCTATGCTTTAGTTCTTGTTGATGATTTTTCTTGCTTTACCTGGGTGTATCTTTTGGCGTCAAAAGATGAAGCTTTTGCAATGTTTAAAACATTTGTTTCTAAAGTGTCAAATGAATCAAAAACTGGTATTAAGTCAATAAGAAGTGACAATGGGGGAGAATTTATCTCGGAACAGTTTAGTGCTTTATGTAATGACAAAGGTATAAATCATACTTTTTCTGCACCTAGAACACCACAACAGAATGGTGTTGTAGAAAGGAAAAATAGAACTATAATAGAGACTGCCAGAACTATGTTATTAGAATATGGAAGTCCTAAGTTCCTATAGGGAGAAGCTGTTATGACGGCATTCTATGTAATAAATCGGGTACTAATCAGGAAACATTTGGGAAAAACTCCATATGAGATTCTAAAACATAAGACTCCAAACTTAAGCTACTTTCATCCTTTTGGATGCAAATGCTATATATTGAATACGAGAGATCACTTATATAAGTTTGATGCCAAAGCTGAAAGAGCAATTTTTCTTGGATACTCTATAAAAGGACAAGCTTATAGAGTGTACAATGTAAGAACTAGGAGAGTAGAAGAATCAGTTTTTGTAAAATTTGATGAATCTGCCTGTTCTGAGAAAGTTGCTGCAGAAAATATAGAACTCTTGTTTCCTTTACCAAGTGAGGATGAGGTAAAGCCAGAGGATGAGGAGACAAGTGTCAAGCAGGACAGAGAGATCACAGAAGAACCACCCAGTCAAACAGAAGAAAAAATGGCGCCTGCCTACATACAGAAACGACATACCTGCATCACAAATCATTGGAAATCTAAATGAAGGAATACACACCCGAGGTAAGTACTACCCAGGTCAGTATGCATTTGTCTCACTTCTTGAACCAAAGAACTATAAAGAGGCTTTAACTGATGATGAGTGGCTGCATGCAATGCAAGAAGAACTTGTACAATTTGCAAGACTGCATGTTTGGGAATTAGTACCGAGACCTTTTAACAAGTTAATCATAGGAACAAAATGGGCTTTAGAAATAAAACAGACGAGCTAGGGGAAATAACAAAAAACAAGGCTAGATTAGTCGCCCAAGGATACTTACAAGAAGAAGGAATAGACTTTGAAGACTCATTTGCACCTGTTGCCAGGATTGAGTCTACCAGAATGATGTGTGCCTATGCATGCTATATGAAAATTCCCCTATATCAAATGGATGTTAAGAGTGCATTCTTAAATAGAGAGATTAATGAAGAATTCTATGTAAGCCAGCTTCCTGGCTTTGTAGATCATGAATTTCCTGATCACGTTTATAAGCTATCAAAGGCATTATATGGCTTAAAACAAGCTCCCAGAGCATGGTTTGAAAAATTATCTTCATTCCTAAAAACTGAAGGGTTTGCCCAAGGAAACGTGGACAAAACATTATTTATCAAAAGAAAAAACGAAGATACACTAGTAGTACAAATATATGTCGATGACATTATATTTGGTTCAACCAGTCCAACTATGTGCACAAGCTTCTGTGAACTAATGAAATCTAAGTTTGAAATGAGCATGATGGGAGAACTATCACATTTCTTGGGTCTGCAAATCAAACAGACAAATTCAGGAATGTTTATAAGCCAAACCAACTACATAAAATCTATGCTCAAGAAATTAACATGGAAACAGTGAACTCATGTCAAACACCAATGGCTACAAACTTAAAACTAGATAAAGATGTATCTGGTGTGCCTGTATGTGAGAAGAAGTATAGGGGAATGATAGGATCACTTCTGTACTTAACCGCAAGTAGGCCAGATATTCAATTCAGTGTTGGGGTATGTGCTAGATTTCAATCCAATCCTAAAGAAAGTCACTTAAAAGCAGTAAAGCGAATTTTTAGATATCTCAAAGGAACTATGGAGGTGGGACTATGGTATCCATTCTCTAATTCCTTTGAACTCACAGGATACAGTGATTCAGATTTTGGAGGGAGTTTAGTCGATAGGAAGAGCACTTCTGGGAGTATTCAATTTCTAGGACCTGCTCTTGTCTCTTGGTTTAGCAAAAAACAAGGAGCAGTTGCACTATCGACCGCTGAAGCGGAATATCTCGCAGCTGGAAGCTGTTGTGCACAGATTATGTGGATGAAACACAGTTATCAGAATATGGATTTAAACATCAAAGCATCCCTGTCTGGTGTGATAACACAAGTGCAATTTGTATGACAAAAAACCCAGTACAACACTCTAGAACTAAACACATACAAATAAAATACCACTTCATAAGAGACCTAGTTCTAGCAGGCCATGTATGCCTACAATTCATACCTACTGAACAACAATTAGCCGACCTATTCACAAAACCCCTATCTAGTGAACGTTTTACTCATCTCTGCACAGAGCTGGGGCTAAAATCTTTTAACCAAATCAAAGATCTAAAAAGATAAACACTTCATTGGGTGTGTTGCAATCTAGGTATTTTGTTTATCTTGATTTACTTAATGAAATCCTCTTTTCGGCTCATGCGTGTCTCTTTCATCTTTCTTTTTAATCATTACTCTTGATTAAGACAAAATAGACTCTTCGTATTCCTCCCTCTCCCGCTCCTTTTCAGTTCGTCTAGTCTATTTAAACCAGTTTCCTGTTCACAACACTTCACCCTCTTACCACAAACAAGCAAAAACCTTCAAACAAACCAAAATGAGTGATCAATTGCCACGACCCTTTCGTTTTGATGGGTTGGTCCACACTTACCCAGGCTATATGTTTCATGAGCCTGTGGTAATAAACCATCACCGCCACCTTCAGCACTTCAAAAATAGAAGGTTGCACCACATAATTCAACTCGGCCCCTATGAGTTCAACCTCTATAAGTACGATATCATGTCCCTTATAGAAGCTCTGGGGTGGGACTACCTTCTCCGCCAGCCACTCCATCCAGCCTGTCCCGGAGCAGTCAAGTATTTCTATTCGAACCTTCGTTGCCAAGGGGTTAGCACCAGAAGTTTTTCCACAGTTGTCTATGGTCATCTCTTGACCATTCCAGTAGGGGCTCTCAATGGGATTCTTGGGTTTCCATCTCAAGGAATCGACATAGCTCACCCATCAGAATTCTGGAAGCAAGATTTCATCCTACCCACTAAGTACTCCAACTTCTCCACTGAACCCACAGGAGGAAAAGACGTGCCAATTCCTATCAGCTGGTTGACTCCACGTTTAAGGATCTTCCATCACTTTATCACTCATGTTTTCTTCCCTCGAACTTATAATCTTGATGTGGTTCTGCCACTTGACCTGTGGATCATTGCGAGCGCCACTGCAGGGCGAAAGCTAGATTATTCCAGCCTGCTGTTTGCAAATCTCCTTCCAGCAGGAGACGAGCACTATCAAGGACTATTACCATTCGGGTCCATCATAACTCGACTGCTTATCAATCTAGGGATTGACCTGTCTGACTATCGAAGCATATCACACACCATGTATGTGGGTGCTCTCAATGTGCTAATGATCCTAGACCTTCCCACAGACATTGCTCCTCCACCTCCTCCTCTCCCATCATCTTCCATCCTAGGAGCTCGACCAAAAAATGCTGGAGCAAACAAAGGGAAGTCTGTTGCTGGAGAGTCCAGCAAAAATGCCAACCTAGTGTTCGCTGTCTCTGATGGAAATTCTTCCTCAGAAGACTCAGTTGCCTCTGCCCCAGAAGCCTCTACTTCTCCTGCCTCCTAATCTCCCAGCTGTTTCTAAGGGGGGAATCTTTCTCTAGCTTTAGATTTCCTTATGTTTGTTAAGTAGTAACTTTAGTTAAGTAGTGTCTTTTGCTTGCTTCAAGTTAGGTGTATGCATGGTCCCAGGGGGAATTGTTTGTCAAAGGAGTTGGCTCCTCTATTTTGTAATCCCCCTGCTAATTTCGAATTAATATGATAGTAGCTCCTTTTCTCTCGAGTGCTGCTGTGTTCTGTGTGTTATTTTTGCAGAAATCGCCAGACTTCTCGGACGAAGGGGGAAATTGAAGAAAGGAGGGTGCCGTTCCCATAAAGCTATCTAAACGGTGGCGTTTTGTACAGCTAAAACGCCACCATGATCACACGACGTCGTCTGGATAGCAACGGCACAAAAGCAAAGAATCGTCCTTCCAAGTCTTCATCGAAAGATGAAGATCATCGAGCTGCTCAAACCTAGCCACCCACCTACACATTTCCAAGGCTGTTCTTGGCGATTCTTCCTCAAGATATCACCGAATCCAGAAGGGCAATGATGAAATTGCCAGAGGAGCGTCTATGTTTCCACCAACGGTCATCCCTTCCATTTTAGTATAAATCATCATTCTCCCTCTTCAATTGTCGGGTGACCGAGCTTAGCAGAAGAAAACAGCAAAGAGCTTTTTGTCTTCCATAGGTCCGTGTTTTATCTCTTCAAGTTGCTTAATTCACAGTGTGATGTACTGGGTGAATTAAGCTTGGGAAGAGAGGTGTTCTTTTGAGTGTTTTCAAAGTGACAACATAGTTTGGCATGACTTAGGATTTCTGTGGAAACCATTCCACTTTGTGATTTTCTTTCTTAATTAATAAACTATCCTTTCTACATAGAGATTGAGAGCAAGAGTGATTGAGTGATTTTCTTCTCGCTCGGAGTCAACATCCACATCCTCATTTATATCCAGAACAACAAAATCAACAAGATACGTGAATGTGCCCACTTTAACAAGCAGATCCTCTATGATACCCATAGGATGCACAATAGAGCGATAAGCTAACTGAATGCTCATCCTAGCAGGTTTAAGTTCACCTAGGTCTAGCTTTTTAAACAGATTGTATGGCATGACATTTATGCTAGCGCCTAGGTCCGCCAAGGACTTCCCTACATGCATGCTACCAATATTAAGAGGGATAGTGAAACTCCCTGGGTCTTGGCGCTTTTCGGGCAGCTTGTTCTGCAAGATGGCAGAACATTCTTCGCTCAGCATCACTGTCGAAAGATCCCGAAGTTTCTTCTTGTTGCTGAGGAGATCCTTCATGAACTTGGTGTACTTGGGCATCTTCGACAGTGCCTCCATGAAAGGTATGCTGATGTTGAGCTGCTTCAACATTGCCATGAACTTGGCAAACTCAGTCTCCAGCTTATCTTTTTGTAGTCGAGTGGAGAAGGGAAGCTGGGGTACATGCTCTTTAACCACTGGTTGTGGCTTGGGAGCAGGGGCTTCCTTCTCCACCCTCACTCTACATCATCGGCTGGAAGTGCTGAAGCAGGCAGTGGCTCTTCCTCCCTAGCCTAGGAAGGTACCGCCGATGTGGACTTGCCACTCCTGGTGGTGATGGCATTCGGCTGCTGGTGTGGCTCCCGTGGATTGGGGATGGTAGTGGCAAGTAGAGATCCCGGGGCCCGGGTATTAATTTGGCGAGCCATGCTACCCATCTGGTTCTGTAAATCTTGAAAAACAGCACCTTGGTTCCTCTGGCCTGCCTCCAGTGAGGCTATGCTCTGGTCCATCCTCGTGAAAGTTGCCTGGGTGGTAGTCATGAATGCCGCTAGAATGTTTTTCAGCTCCGTCATCTGATTATCTGGAGCCGGAGCTGCTACTGGCTCGGCATACTAATGTTGAGGCTGCTGCTGAGGAACTGGCCCATGTCTAGCCTGGAAAGGCTGCCTCTGCTGAAAACCACCTGCTGGTTCTGGGAAACTAGGTGGCTTAGTGGTGTTGCTATTCCAAGTGAAGTTGGGATGCTGGTGCCACCCCTCATTGTATGTATTGTTGTAGGGGTCAAAGCGCCGAGCATTGGCGATGAAGTCCAACTGCTCTTGGGGAGTAGTTGACTCCCGCATAGCCTGGCAGTCTTCCACCAGATGATTTGAGCTCTCACACCACTGACATTGAGCTACTGGAGGTGTAGCCAAACCTCTGCCCGGAATAAGACTGTTGGGCTGCTTCAATGTCTGCACTAACTCGGCCACCTACTGCTCGAGCCCGGACCTGGCCTCCATGGCGTGCACACCACTGTCCCGGAAATTCCTGCCTCTAGTTCTCTGCCCCCATGAATGATCTATGGCAGCCAAGGTATTGATCATCTGGTTCAGTTCAGGTGGAGTCTTAGTAAGAATATCCCCTCCTGGGCATAGAGACTCAATCACCCTCTGGCTGTCCGGAGAGAGAGCACTGTAGAAGTTCCCCGCTGTGAATGCATCACTCAAGCCATGATTGGGACACAACCAAAAATATCCGATGTACCGCTCCCATGCATCACGAAGTGACTCGTCTGGCTCTTGGCGGAAGTGAGTGATCTCCCGCTGGATCTCTGTGGTCTTCGATGATGGAAAGTACCTGTGCACGAACTTGTTGGCCAGATCGTCCCAAGAAGTGATGGACAATGGGGGCTGGGTCTCCAACCACCTCTTAGCATTACCCGCCAGAGAATGGGGGAAGAGGTGAAGGCGGATTGCGTCATCAGGGACACCGTTTAGCTTGAACCCGTTCGTCAGCTGCAGAAAACGGGAAAGATGCACCCTTGCCTCCTCATCCTTCAAGCCATGGAACTGGATAGAGGATGTAATGAGTTGAATCCAGCATGGCTTGATCTCGAAGTTGTTCGCTGGAATAGGCGGGTAGAGGATGACAGGGCGGATGTCAGCAATCCGTGGAGTGTGGTAGTACTCCAAGGTGGGACTCGAATGCGGTGGATGATGATGACCCCCATCTGCCTGGGGTATGGGGTTGTTCCCCAAGATCTGATTCACTGGGGGAACCTGGTGAGGATTCCCCTGGTGTGGATTGTGATCTCCTTCCATCTTGTACTCGTCCTCGGACTCGCTGCTCAAATGGCTGTATGCGCTCCTCCGTAGCCAGTCTAGCTCGTTGTTGTCTCCTAAGTTGGTGACAGGTGCGTTCAAGCTCCAGATCCAATGACAGTAAACCTCCTGACTGGATACGGGTCATGCACTACCTGCACACAGTCAAGCAGCAAACCCGTGAAGGCACAAGTGGGACAAAGTAAACAATGCAAAAAGAAAAGCTAAATTAACAGAATTCACGTGTCTTCAACAACCTAGCCGTCCCCGGCAACGGCGCCAAAAACTTGACTCACTCCTACTGTCATTCTAGAAAATGTCCAAGTGTAACCACTTCCTAAAGCGTAGTATAGCGGGTTTGGGTTTTAATGTCAACCGGGGTCCTAGATGTGATGACTACTCAGCGAATTCTTATTATTTAGCGGTGAAACTTTAGTGCAGGTTCAAACAAGCAAACCAAGCAAAACAAGCAAAGCAATTAAACGGTTGTTTTCATGTCGAGAGAGGTCACCCAGATATGGTTCCCCCTAGACCGCAGTAAAGCCGGATTGCAATTTACCAAGTTCAGTTTCTATGATAGTTATACTGCGGGAGGTTCTTAAACAGTCTGAAGTCTCGACTAAACAGTCTGAACTCTCAAACTGAGTCCCCAGCGGGCGACTAACCTCCACCGGAGTAAACAGATTGAGGCCCTAACGAACCAAACCTCCACTACCGAAGTAAATTCGGTACAGAATAGTGAATTGGCTCCTCGACTAAAGTCGCCAATTCACTACCTTCAATTAAGGGTGCTCTATTAACCTAGGCAGATATTCTTTTTCTAGGCTAAAGCAGAAATAACAGGAATTTGATCAGTATTCAAGTCATTCAATCATTCAAGCCTCAATTTAATATAATCAAATCATAAAATCTGTACTTGGGTTCATACAATCAGACCTAACATACAAATCTAGGGTTCTCCATACCCAGATGAATAAGAAAACTACTCCATAGATAGAGATGGAAAATCTAGCTCAAATGCGGAAACCATACTGTGAAGGATGATAATCTGCTTCTGGCGCTCAATCGGATCTTCTCCAAGCTCAAGTCGGGCTCCAATGGTGATGAAGATCATGCTAGGGCACTTGGGAACTCTGGTTCGTCACTTTCTCTCTCTAGGAATCTCTCTATCTCTCTAAAACTCGGAACTCCTTTTCCTTTGGCTCAAATCTTCCTAAAAGGCCAACCCTGGGCAAAACCGTGTTTTGCTTTTCCATCAGTTCAGCTCTTGGCAATAAAAACACTGGCGTGCCTGTTTGTGTACACGGTCGTGTTTTGGTTTAGGCCAGCCCGTGCTTTGGCCCCAGCTCGACCGAATGACTTCCAAATGCCCTGAAACTCATGCTTAGCCTTTCCTTCGACGTCTAGGACCTGAAATATGACAAAGTAGCACAACCCGATGTAAAACGGGCAAAAAATACACGACTACTCACCGCAAACAGATAAGAACTAAGGGTGCAAACATGTGCAAATACATCGCTATCAGCCGCTTTGCTTTGCGCGAATGATAGGGCGCTTTGTTCATACTTGCACACTTGTGAGTACTTTGTTCACGCTTGCACACTTCCCCAACATCATATTTCATATATAATTAATTCGATTATGCAAAAGTATGGGCGCAAAAGAAGGGCACTTTACATGGAGCGGGCGCGAGTGGACATTTTACAAAATAAAGGGCGCAACAAAAAAGGGCGCTTTGATTCTACGGCGCATTAGGGCGCTTTTGGAGAAAAAAAACCTACTAACCACTGGAGGCCTCGACGCGGACAACTTCCCTAATGTTTCTATTCAAGATAGGGCGCCTGTTCCACTGCCCCGGGCATGGTATCCATTTCCTTTTCCCCCTCATCACCCGCCATGCTTGACTCCCCGGCCTCATACCTTCGCAAATTTTGTGTGTTCCATGTCCTCTTCACTTTCTTAACCGACATGTGCTCCAGCTTGAATGTACTTGGGTCAACGACCTCCTGAACGCGATATGATCCTTTCCATTTTGGGGCCAACTTTCCCTCGGTGACTTTTGGGCGAAAATCGCGCTTTAACACCAGGCTTCCCCTCACAATGTTGTGTGCCCGCATTTTGTTGTTGTAATACCCCGCCACCTTCCCTTTCATTGCCTCCAAACGTAGGGCCGCCGCCTCTCGGCGCTCATCTAACAGGTCTAACTCATCAATTTGCTCCCGAGCATTCATTGACTCGTCTCGGTGGGTCATTCTGAAGGTCGGAACCCGCATTTCCACCGGCAGGACAGCTTCACTTCCGTAAGTCAATGCAAAGGGTGTTTCACCCGATACCACCTTGAAGTTAGTCCTATGCGCCCATAAGACACTTGGTAGCTCCTCAACCCACCTGCCTTTTGCCTCCTCCAACCTCGTGTGCAAACCGTGCAATATACTCTTGTTGGCTGCCTCAACTTGCCCGTTGGACAGAGGGTAGGCTACGGACGAAAACCGCAAGATCACTCCATTTTCATCACAAAATTCGATGAATTTTTTGCAATCAAACTTCTTTCCATGGTCGGTGATGATGGATTCCGGGAGTCCAAATCGTGCAAAGATGTTTTTCCTTCTGAACTTCCGCACTTGCGCCTCCGTGATTGACGCCAATGGTTCTGCTTCAATCCACTTGGTGAAGTAATCCACCGCGACAATTAAGTACTTGAACTGCCCAGGCGCTTTCGGGAATGGCCGCTATAGTCTGGGCGCTATAGGGTGGCCGCTGACTCACTCCTACTGTCACTCTAGAAAATGGCCAAGTGTAACCACTTCCTAAAGCATAGTATAACGGGTTTGGGTTTTAATGTCAACCCGGGTCCTAGATGTGATGACTACTCAGCGAATTCTTATTATTTAACCGTGAAACTTTAGTGCAGGTTCAAACAAGCAAAACAAGCAAAGCAATTAAACGGTTGTTTTCAAGTCGAGAGAGGTCACCCGGATATGGTTCCCCCAAAAGGTCCATACCCCATTAGGCGAAAGGCCAGGCGCCCACATTTTCTTGTATGGGTGCCGCCGCAACATGTTTTCGGGCATCCGCCCGTATTGTTGGCCAATAATATCTCTGGAGGAGCAAGATCTTCTCAAGACTTCGGGCGCCGGCATGCATACCACAAGTCCCTTGGTGCACCTCGTTGATTGCTTATAATCCCTCGGTGTAGGTGAGGCATCTCAGATAGGCGCTCGAGTGTGACCTTTTGTATAACACTCCATCCACTATGGTGTGCCGAGCTGCCTTCCGCTGCAGGCGCCAGGCTTCCTTTGGGTCCTCCGAAACTACTCCTTGCGTGAGAAAGAGCCAAATTGGTGTCATCCATTCTTCCCCAACCCCTAATGATTTGTACGCCATCATCGCGTCCTCGTGTCGCACCTCCTTTGTCACGATCACCGTTCGATTCTCCTCAAAATCCAAAGCCGTGACCAACTTAGATAAGGAGTCTGCATGGGCGTTCTCTTCCTTTGGGACATGTGTGAATGTGACTTCACGAAACCGGGCGCATTTCTTGCGAACAGAGTGCACATAGGCGCCTAGCGATTCCTCCTTTACTTCATAAATTTTGTTCAATTGGTTGACCACTAGCGCTGAATCAGATTTGATGTTCACCTTCTAGGTGCCTAACTCCCTCGCAATGTGGAACCCCACCAGGACGGCTTCATATTCTGCCGCGTTATTTGTTTTGAGGGCCGAAAAGTGCAACGCTACTTCATGTAGGGCGCCCAAGGGACTCACAAGGACAACTCCTGCCCCCGCGCCTGCTCGACTTGCTGCTCCGTCTACATGCACTTGCCAACATTCTTCGACTCCCGTTCCTCCATTCGCAATACCTTTCGCCATGAAATCTGCCAAGACCTACGCTTTGATAGCAGGACGGGGCGCGTAGCTTACTCCAAATTCGCTTAGTTGGACAACCCATTTCACCAGGCACCCAGACACGTCCATGGATCCAAGGACAGTTGTGAGAGGAAGGTTCGTGATCACCACAACGCTATGAGCCTGGAAATAGGGTCTGAGTTTGTTTGCCACCATCACCACCGCCAGCGCTGCCTTTTCTATAGGCGCATATCGTGTCTCGTGGCCTACCATGGTGCGGCTGAAATAATATACTGGCCTTTCTTCATTCGTCTGCGAGTCCCTGGATATGAGAATCGCGCTCACGGCGATGCGAGACACGACTATATACAAGTACAACACTTCTTTTGCCTTGGGCGCTGTCATTACCGTAGGTGCCGTGAGCAACTTCTTCAAGTCTTCGAAGGCTTTGTTACACTCTTCTGTCCATCTAAACTTGGAAGTTTTTTTTTAAGACCTTGAAAAAGGGGGCACCTTGGTCCGAAGACCTGGGGATGAAGCGCCCAAGTGCTGTCAATCTTCCCGTTAACCCCTGCACCTATTTCGGCATCCGAGGGGGCGCCAAGCTCATTATCGCCTCGACTTGTTTGGGGTTAGCCTCAATCCCCCTCCTTATTATTATGAATCCCAAGAACATCCACGCTTCTGCTAAAAAAGCGCACTTCTTGGGATTAAGCCTCAACTTGAAAAGGCGCATGGTCTCGAAAGTTTCTCGCAGGTCCATGATGTGGTCCTAGCGCCTCTTACTCTTTATAATCAAATCGTCCACATACGCCTCCACGTTCCTCCCTAGTTGCTTGCGAAAGACTTGATTTACCATTCGCTGATAAGTGGCTCCTGCATTCTTCAAACCAAATGCCATCACTCTGTAATAGAAGTTACCATAGGGTGTCATAAAAGCCATCTTTGCCCTATCTTCCTCCACCATGGGGATTTGATGGTAACCCGAGAACATGTCGAGGAAGCTAAGCGCCTCATGATAAGCTGTCGCGTCTACAAGCAAATCGATGTGTGGCATAGGGTAAGCATCTGTGGGGCATGCTCGGTTAAGGTTGGTAAAATCCATGCACATCCTCCAATCTCCTGACGGCTTTGGGACAAACACGACTTTCGAAAGCCATGTGATGTACCTTGCTTCCTCCACAAACCCCGCCTCGAGTAGCCTGTCAACTTCACGACGAAGTGCCTCTTCTTTTTCAGGGGTCAAATTCCACCGCTTTTGTTGGACTGGCCTTTTGCCTTCCTCCACGGTTAGCCTATGCGCTGTCATATCTAGAGACACGCCGGGCATGTATTGCGCGCTCCATGCGAATAACTCTCCAAACTCACGCAACAATTATATCAAGGGCGCTCTCATGTCCTCAGGGGCCTGCTCAGATATTGTCACTTGCCGATCTGGGCGCATCTCATCAATCGCTATAACCAACTCCCCATCCACAGATTCGGCTCTGGGAGCCTCCTCGGGACGAATATCGATGGTGTTCAGCCTGTGCTTTTGGATGTGACACCCCCGTTCCACCGCTCGTGCATAGCGTGGAGCATTCCTTCCTCGCGAGATGCCTATGCCTTGTGGCGCCACGAACTTCAATGTTTGGTGACAAGTGGAAGCCACTCCATTAAATTGTGCCAAGAGGGGTCGGCCAAGTATCACATTGTATGGTGAAGGGAAATCCACAATTCCAAACTCTACCGCATACGTCACACAATGCGCCCCATCACCTAGAGTCACAGGAAGTCGCACCCGCCCGATGACTTGTGCGGGCACCCCCGAGAACCCTATTAGCATAGAGCTCGAGGGACTTACCAATTCTGGCGCCAACTGTATGCGTTCGAACGTACTCTTGAACATGACATCCATTGAACTACCAGTGTCCACCAGGATTCTCTTCACCTTGCATCCCGCTATCACCCCTTGTATCTCCAATGCCTCTTCTGACGGGACTTGGCATGCCTCATCCGGTTCTTGGTTGAAGTGTATTTGCACCGCCTCCTTTGCTTCCACCGATGCGGCTCTTAGGCGCCTCGTTCTCTCCAACTTATCCCTCAGGTCAAGGGTGCCGGTAATTGATTCCACCGTGAGCCTCACGCGGTTGGGGTCGCCATCTTGGTCCACTTCAAAGGGAGGTGGGGGTATCTCGAGCGCCTGCTGCATCTCCGTCACCTCTGTAGCTTCTTGAACCTTGTGCGCAACAGGCGTCCCAGATGCCTTCTGTGCTATGGGTATGACAGGCGCCTGCCTTACGACTCTTGCCGCATAGGTGCGATGGGTTTTATCCTCCCTCTCCTAATGAAATCGTTGAGCATCCCTTTGTCTGTCAAGGTTTGAAGTTCGGCCTTCAGTTGATAGCAATCGGCTGTGAAATGCCCTTTGTACCGATGGAAATCACAATACCGGTCAAGATTTTTCTCGTTTGGCTGCCCGCGCATAGGCCCTGGCCATCGTATGTGATACCCCCTCTCTTTTACATATTGCTAAACATTCTTCAGCGTATCATTGTATTCCGTGAAGTTTCCCACTGCTCTTAGTGATGGACGCTGCATGTCTGGCCTCCTTTGTGGCACGCCGCTTCCCATCATAGGCCTCGGCGCCTGCCTTCCTTCCACCTCTTTGTCTTTAAGGCGCCTCTTCTCGGCTCTTTGCGCAACCAACGTTTCTTCTAGAATGATCACTTTTTGCACCCTCCGATCCATATCTTCAGTGGACACCACATCCCGCTTCGAGAGGATTCGACACAACTCTTCACTGGTCGTGCATGCGTCTAAGCAAACTCCCAGCACCACTAGCTGCACATCCTTGACCGCCATGGCGACCAAAATCCACCGGTCTTAGAACTCCCTAAGCGCTTCTCCTTCCCTCTGTTCGACTTTGAACAAGGCGCCTATGGTCAAAGTTCGACGCTTTCGGCTCACGAACTTGGACAAGAACATCTCAGCAAATTGTTCGAAGCACTCGATGCGCCCTTCCTCTATTTGGTGGTACCAGTCCAAGACCACCCCCGCGAACGTGGATGGGAACACCTTACACAATGTAGCGTTTGAGCTGTTGTACAGCTGCATCTTCGTGAAATAGCTATTCAAATGGTCCTCTGGATCTGCCACCCCATCGTAACTAGACAATGGGGGGATCGTTGTTCCCGCCGGCTCCACTAAGATACTTCGTGCAAGCGGCAGTCTGAGGCCAAAGCGCCTAGCTAGACGCCTAGGTGCCCATGCGTTGGGCAATTCAAGGCCGTTCATTGGAAGCTCGGTCGACGACCTCCAGGCACGCGGGAGCCCAGGAAATTGTGCGCCCTGCTCATTGTAATGCGGAAATTCGTACTGCATGGACTCCGAGTCTTTGCCCGTTCTCTCCCGCTTTCTCATCCCCGGACTATAAGCCATCACGTCTTCACTTCTTCTCCCTTCTAACTCCCTCCTGAGCGCTGCAATGGCCCTATCTTGATCGGCAATGATTCAGAACAACTCCCTTTTTGACAAGGACTCATCTTCCCCCGTCAATAGGCGCCCGTGGCTAGCCTCTCCTTCCACGTCCATAGGCATCTCTTGACTCGACTGATGCTCACCCTCTCCCGAGTTAGAATTCTCATATCTAGGGTCATCCTCCCCTCCATTCCCCTCATTTATGTTCTCCATGCGCCTGGAATCTTCCCCTATCTGGCTCGCCAATTGTTGAAGCCACTTTACTCCGAACCCACCTTCTGGTCTCTAGCAGGAGCGTTCACCTCGTCAGGCGCACAGACCCTGCATAGGCAAACGCCTAGTGGGCTTTGGACTACCCGTTAGCACTCCGACGCCCAAGTTAGAGTAGGTTTTAGAGAGATAAGTAATCCGAGAGTTTTTAGTAAGAGAAGCCCACTTTCTTAAATGCTACATAACGGGTACTATTTATACTCGTCGAGGTCCCGACCAGGCTCCTAGAATTCAGCTCCACGTCAGCATGTTATTAAATGCTTGGTACGGCCCAACAATCGGGCATCTACACGTGGCAGCTCCTGGACCCCGGCGCCCAGGCGCCTGGCAGGACCACACTACCAGGTGGCACGCTCTCAGCCTCCTGGTCCCGAAGCTACGCGGTCCCCGCATCCACTTTTGTCGTTACGCGCCCGCTCCTCCTTGTATGGGCCCAACTCCTGCTTTGTTCCTCACTCATGCTCTCAATTGGGCTTGGGTCCAACCAAGCCTCCTAGGCTTGTATGGGCCCAACTCCTGGTTTGTTCCTCACTCATGCTCTTAGATGGACTTGGGTCCAACCAAGCCTCCTGGGTCATGTCCCCCATTGGTTCACTCATGCTCACCCAACATATATATATATATGGTGGCGTATTCGGTGCACTCATTTTTTTTGGGTGCACCCGCCTCATAATTGTCATTCTGAGCATGCGATTCATGTCAAAACGTTATCAATTGTTGCTTATGATATTATGAACAAGAAGCACATGAATTTGAAAAAAAAAACATTCAAAATTTACGTTAATTCGAAAGATTTAGGACTTAGGGATTTAGGGTTAGGGTTTAGGTTTACAATTTGGGATTTTGGGTTGGGATTCAAAATTGAAGATTAAGGGGTTAGGGTAATATACTGATTTGTTATAATTCTATGTCATATCATCATATTAGATTGAGAGTACTAATTAAAATTCAAAATTTAATGTATTATAGACACTTTTAGAGTTAGATACACTGAGTGCACCCAAAAAAGTGTGCACGCCGAAGTAGCCACCTATAAATATTCTATCATGATTGATCCAACTACAAGAATTATGAAATACTCATTCTTACGGATTCAGTGGGGATTGATCCCCCTTGTTAGTAAGTAATTTGTACATTATTTTTGTGTGCAATAAGGATGAATTACTTGACTAGTACTTGCCGTTGCCGAGGGTGTTTTTGCAACCGGGTCGATGTACAAGCTTGCTGCAGACCAATCAAATTGGATTTATACCTTCTGCGCTTCATGTTTCAAGGCTACCCCCAAATCATCTAAAACGCCTCATGATTTTTACCACAACTTTGGTTAATTTCACGTAATTTGCAACAACGTTTCATGAACTTTTATCGAGTAAATTTCTAAAGACACAATATGCTATTTATGCTTTAAATGTTCGTCATGACCAATTCTGTTTGCGGGCATGTATGCAAGTGTACATGGTCGCGGGGCCGTGGTTGGGCCGGCACGGGCACGGTTCGGGCCTATTTATTTCGTGCTGTGCTTGGCATGGCTCGTCAGTTTTCGTGTCGTGTTATGCAAGTCCATTTGTTAACTTTGTTAGGCCCGGCCCAGGTCCGGGCACGGTTCGAATTGTGTCGTGCCTATTCGTGATCGTGTCATACTCGTATTCGTGTTTAATGAAAATGACGAAAACGAAAGAGAGAATGAAAAAGAAGGTGAAAATTGGACAGGGAAGATAGTATTAACCTATAATGTTTGAGAAAAGTAATAAATAAGGGGAAAAGAAAATTGGAAGTATAGCGAGTGTGATTTGACTTTGTTTAATTCTTTGTCCATTTTTACTTATGTTAGTAATTACGTATATATCTTTATGACACTTCTAACAACAACAAATAATTATTTTTCTACTTGTGTTTAGGCCTAATATTTGAACCTATATTTTTTTATATTTATTTTCTATCAAATAAATATTATATTCGTGTCATGTCCGTTCTTATACTCAATAAAGTCTCGAAAATATTAGGCTCGACACGGCCCTCTTATATACCGTGATGTGCTCGTGCCTGTGCCCATGAAGTTTATGCCCGACATTGACCCATAAATTATTCGTGCTCGTGCCGGAATGACCCATTTATTTTGTGCCCGTGCTCGTGCTGTGCTCTAACAGTGCCATGCTAGTGAGCGGCACAGCCCGGTGCCCACGTACATATGCAACACAGCTGGTGTGACTTGTGAGGTTGGCATAGAGTGAGTTAACAAACATGATCAAGACTTGCAGATGAAATATTTGGAAAAAGAAACAGTGTATTCATTTACTACAAAGCTTAATCGAATGATTAATTTGTCACCATTTACATATAGCTACCGGCTACCAATTAACGTGATTGGGGAGTTTCCTATAAAAATTTCCAATGGATATTAAAAAAGAGCCAGGTAAAAAGCTTGAATAACCTGCTGCTCAATCATTGATTCTTCGCGGCCCACAATCATGAGTAATGTCCAAGACCAGACGACGCTACCTTTTTCTCAGCCCATCCCGGCCCGGCCCGGCCCATCCCTCTTCATTGTACCCTTAGTTATGACCTGGGAACTATGAAGCAAGCATGAAGCAGCAAGCTTTCTATCTCGGCCGGCCATTCCCACTTCCGACTTTGGAGCCAGTTCCCCTTGCCGCCGTCCCAAATGCTTCAGCTGGCACTGGTTAGTGGTAAACAACGCGAGGAGCTCCTCTAGAATCACCGCCGCCGCCACATTCCAAGCATTCTTCGCGGTCTGAGATCTGCGGAAAAGTGTGCGGCTGGATAGCTACTGGCTGCGCGATGCGCTAATTCACACCCATTGGATTTTAAGCGGCGGCTGTTTCTACTTTCTACTGCTTCCTTCTATTCCGCTATCTGTTTTCACTACTATATACTGGAATTCCTGATGCTAGATGTCTGATTTTTGTCGATTGGAGGAGTTGGGAAGTGAGTAAGATGCTTACTTCTGCCGCGTCACTTATTGATCATACAACAAGTCGCATTAAATTCGATTCTTCACCTTTTATTTGATTGATTTTTGCCCTTTGTGGGTTCATTTGACAATGTGAGAATCACTGCATCAGAGCCTCACGGCGTGGATGTTGTCGTCTGAGGCTTAAACACAGTGAAATAGAAATAATTTTGGGGGGTGGAATCACCATGAAACCGGGGTGATCTGTAGGTTGGTCAATCCGGAGGAAAGATCATCCACACACCCATACAAATGGCTGAATGCCTACTACTAATTAGGTTGGGATGCTGTTCTTCATTTCCTTTTATGATGGGGTGGACTATGATACTGGAACTGGATACATACATACATCCAATGCTATCGGGGTCTATGAGTACTTGGTAATAGGAGAGGGTTGAGTCAGGCTTCGAACTGGTTTCGCCCATGTTCACAAATGATTTCTGAAGTTTTTCCTTTGCTCAAGTTAGGGGGTGTTTGTTTTCATCCTACAACAGGAGAAGCCATTGAGAAAGATTTAGCCTTTTGCTCAATAGGAGGTGTGCACACATCCTTTCAAATCTGGTTGGCACTTTGTAGTATTATGTTGAACACTTGAACATATTACTTTTGATGAGCTTATAGATAACCAGAGAGTGAGTAGCTCTAGGAATATAATGACTCCATTTGCTTTTTGGCCATTGAGAACTCTACTTTTTTCTACTGATAAGGTGATCCTCCTCCTGCAAAAAGAGGGGGCGGTATGATTTTTATCTGCTGCAGTTATGAGGTCCAATGGTAGATACAAGATTGGAATTTAAAGTGTGGAGAAGGAGTACGACAGCAGTTGCAAGGGCCAACGGTCCTAAACTCTATACCCAAAAGCTCGAAGCTCTGAGCTGAATCCGAGGAGTTGACGCAGAATCTGATGGTTAGGAAGAAAAAAAAAAAGGAGCTAAAGGTAAGACCTTTCAACCTATTTTCATGTAAGATGACATTTGTTGGGTGAAGATGCTATGTTTTGGTTATATGTCTGAACGACTAGTTGTACAATGAAGAAGAGTTTTGGGAGAAACACCGAATTTTTCTATTCACCTCAATTGATTTGCCTGCTTATTTCGTGGTATGCATTTGACACCGTAAACACCTCTTTATGGCTTCTTTCAAACAGACACGCCTTTGAGCTTGAAAAATGCATTTTTTCCCATCATGGGGTGGTTTTGACTTTTGATTTTTCATACCCTTTCACTGTACAGTGCTTGTCCGTGCCCAACACGCATGGAAACTCATTGCGCTTGTTCTACCAGAAAGGACTCGGAAAGTAATCTTCTTGAAAATATATCCTGTTTCAACTGACATATTCAACTTCAGGAAATGCGTTGGGCTAGTCGGTGATGTAAGCTTAAATTCAAGGTGCAAGCCACATATTCTCCCCTCATTTTATCACAAATGTAATTGAAAGGGAGCTAGATACTATCACGAGTTGGATCGTATCAAGTAAAGTATGATGTGGGAAACTACGTATGCAATTGGTTTTATAATTGCATTGAGGTAGATGCTCTAATCACGGACATTTATCTCATCCTATCAAATGTGTAGCCATTGAATCATTTCAGGGTTCGTTTTGTCTATTATAACAGGATGTCCACCTTTGAGAATTATCACTAACTTAATTGTCACGGGTGATCGCTTGGAGAAGTAAATGACTAGTGACGAAGTGAATTATGCTCTCATAGGTAGAGTTCGAACCTCTATTCTTCATAATTAAAAAAACACAGAATGAGTAACCATAATTTCATATCGATTATCGAAATTTTTAAGGATTACTAAATTATACCGTACTGGCAAAGTCAAATCGTAAAAATTGTTTATTGCCATCCAAGCTAGTATAATACACAAATATTATGAAAATATTATTCTAGTTGGTTTTGGGCAGTTTAATTGACTCTTTCCAGCGACCCCATCTGGTGGTTTTGGAGGTATAATGTTGGTTGGCTATTTTATACCATTCAAATACCTTATTTCTATTTTGCTCTGTTAGGACATTCGGTACTATTTTATATACTCGTACATTGCCCAAGTTAACGGAATAATAACTGATTGGGGTTTAAAGGTTAAATGCAGACATTGGAATGGAAGTTGAATGCTTTAAATGAAAGCCGGCAGACTATATATATATAGTGGTTACTTCGGTGCACTCACTTTTTCGGTTGCATTTAGTGCACTCAATTCTAAAAGTGTCAATAATACATCAAATTTTGAACTTTAATTAGTACTTCCAATCTAATATGATGATATGACATAGAATCATAACAAATCAATCTATTACCCTAACTCCTTAACCTTCAATTTTGAATCCCGACCCAAAATCCCAAATTGTAATCCTAAATAGGGGTGGGCATTCAGTCGGTTCGGTTTCGACCGAACCGAAATTATGAATTCCGGGTCCCCGAATTCTCCTAAATCTCAAACCGAATTCGAACCGAATTATAATTCGGTTCGGTCGGTTTAAACCGAATTATAGTTAGGTTTGGTTTTTCACACAAAACCGAATTTGTGAAGCTACTTGTATTTTCTCACTTTTAAATTATTTTCACCCCTAATATAAACAATAAATATCAATTATATGCATCATCAATGATAAAACCAAACTTTTCAACACATAAGTCATAAAACATTTCAAATATTTAAGTCTAAAAACAACTACAAACATAAAAATCCACCATTTGGAGCTTGCAATTATAGTATTTCGGTTTTTCGGTCGGAAATTCGAAAATTCGGTTCGGTTGAAAGAACCCTGATTTCCGAACTATCCATATTTTCCTTACGAATTCTGAACCGAATAACATTAATTCGGTTTTGATTCGGTTTAATTCGGTTTCGATTCAGTTCGGTTCGGGTTTACCGAACCTTTTGCCCACCCCTAATCCTAAACCCTAACCCTAAATCCCTAAATCCTAAGTCCTTCGAATTAAAGTAAATTTTGAATGAATTTTTTTTCAAATTCATGTGCTTCTTGTTCGTAATATCATAAGCAACAATTGATACCGTTTTGACATGAATCGCATGCTCAGAATGGCAATTATGAGGCGGGTGCACTGAGACTGATTGCACCCGAAAAAGTGGGTGCACAGAATACACCACCATATATATATTGTCATTAGATACCTTCATTAGAGAGAGTGAACAAAGATCAACAGTGTACGAGTACAAATAACCTACTGGCAGGACCAAGGTTGTCAACCCGCGGGTTGGCCCGGACCCAGCCTTAAAAACGGGTTAAAATAGCCCATTTGAGAGTTAGTTCGGAAATGGTCAAACCCGGGAAAGCCAGGTCAGACTCGGGAAAACCCGGGCGGTTGGCCCGTCCGAGCAGGTCAGTGGGCTGCTCGTTCTAAAGTGTCGTTGAATTTTTACTATGTTGAATTTAAGTCGATGTTATTTAAGTGTGTTGTTGTTTAAGTACGATTGATTTTTATGTTGGATTCAAAAATAAGTACAATATAATGACTTTTTCATATTTTTAGAGTAAACCGGATTAAAACGAGTGACCCATTAACCCTTGACTCACTATCTCAACCGGGTCCGGATCGACCCGCGGGTTGAGAGCCTTGCACAAATTCAGAACCTTGCGAACAAACATTCAAAGGAGCAATGGCCCATGACCAAGAGGCCCAAACCTCAAACTGTGGGATCCAATGAACGGGCCACACGAATCACTTAATAGCAATTGACCCTTCCAACGCTTACCACCAGACCAGTCCAGCCCAGCGAATTCTACGCTCCCAGTCGCCTCGACTTGTCCATTCTAAGTTCTAACCCCAACCGATTAGCTTCTGAATTCTCTTTTTTCCACGCAAACCTCTGTCTACGTCATAGAGACACCTGAGGCCTGAGGGTAGGTAACTTCTCTGCAATCTCCCACAGAAAATTCTGCCTCTGACTCTTTCACTCCCCCAACAATGTTGCCGACGATCTCAGTCCCTCCCTATATATATTTCTAAATCCAGCCCCTCCCCTCCATCAAACATTCCATTTCCTATATCCAATTCCTCCGCTTCCTGCATTATCAATCAATTGCAAGCTAACTTCAGCGACCTCTGTTTCCCGCTATGGACGCCACAACGTTGGCGATTCGAAGACAAACCACCGCCCAATTGCCGCCCTCCCCACTCCAGCCCAGGACAAGAATCAGGGCATGGAAATTGAACCTCCGCGCCACCTGGCGCTCCCTCAAAACCACATTCTCCCGCAACCTTCTCAAACGGCTCCACCACAACCGCACAACATCATCATCATCCGCCAAAAAACAGAGTCGAATCACCCCCGCCAAAAGACAGAGCAACGCCGGTGGCGGAGGCGACATCCGCCCCCACAAACCACTCGCCCATCTCCTCCAAGCTCCCTACACGGCCTCCGATTTCATCGACTGGGGCGACCGCATGACCCCCACGTTCTCCCCCAAGCGCGACATCTCCGCGCGGTGGCGCGACCTCCACGGCGCCGGCGACTGGGCCGGCCTCCTCGACCCAATCGACCCGGCCCTCCGCGCCGAGATCATCAAGTACGGCGAATTCGCCTCCGCCACCTACGACGCCTTCGACTTCGACCCGCTCTCCGAGTTCTGCGGTAGCTGCAGGTACAACCGCCACAAGATGCTCCACGAGCTCGGCCTCGCCGCCAAGCACGGCTACACCACCGCCACCCGCTACATCTACGCAATGTCCCACGTCGACGTCCCCAATTGGCTCGCCCGCACCTCCACAACCTGGAGCAGAGACTCCAACTGGATGGGGTACGTCGCCGTCAGCGACGACGCGGAATCGAAGCGAATCGGCCGGCGCGACATCGTAGTGGTCTGGCGGGGGACGGTGGCGCCGTCCGAGTGGTTCAGCGACCTCAAGGCCAGGCTGGTCCGGGTCAACGACGCCGTCAGAGTCGTCAAGGTACAAGAAGGGTTCCTCTCTGTTTACAAATCGAAAGCAGAGCACACTCGGTACAACAAATCCAGCGCTTCAGAACAGGTAATTGAAGAGCTAATCAAGCTGGTGAGAACTTACAGAGAAAAGGGTGAGGAAGAAATCAGCATCACGATAACAGGACACAGCTTGGGAGGCGCGTTGTCTCTGTTAACAGCTTACGAAGCTGCGTGTTTAATTCCTGACGTTTACATCAGCGCAATCACATTCGGCGCGCCCAGAGTTGGGAATTTGGCATTCAGGGAGAAGATGAAGGAATTGGGGGTGAAAGTTCTGAGAATCGAAGTGGAAGAAGATATCGTACCGAATCTGCCTGGAATTGTGATGAACACGGTGCTGAGGAAGCTGTCGATTACGAGGAGGTGGAATTGGATTTACAGGCACGTCGGGAGGAAGTTGGAGCTGCACGTTTCGAGCTCGCCGTACTTGAAGAAGGAGTTTGAGATAGCTGGGAGCCATAACTTGGAGGTGTATCTTCACCTGGTGGATGGATATGTGAGTAAAGGGGCCAAGTTTAGGTGGAATGCGAGGAGGGATTTGGCGCTGGTGAATAAGAGTACTGATATGTTGATACCGGAGCTCAAGATTCCTGAGTTTTGGTATCATTTGCCTTATAAGGGATTGGTGCTGAACAAGTATGGAAGATGGGTGAAGCCAGGGAGAAAGCTTGAAGACATTCCTTCTCCATTTTCCTCTGAGTTATCGAGTCACGAGCCTATACTCGAACTCGTGGAATCTTAATGGAGACATAACATAAAGGATTTTTCTCAAATGTTGTGGGGAGAGTTAATTGTAGTCTAGATCACAAAATAAGGGGTAGTTTGTTTAGTGTATTTTGCAAATGTAGTATTTGCTAAGGATTTTTTTTTTATAAAAGATAATCATATATTTGTTAAGGGTAGATATTTGACAATTTAAACATTTTTAAATTAGGTTGTTTGCTGAAAAAAAAATTTAGATGAGTTCGTTTGTATAATGTATTGTTTTGCCATTATATGTAATATGTTTTATTTTCTAGTTTTTTATTTTAATAAAGTTAACCATAAAAATAAAATTTATTTTGAAAACGACATGTAATATATCATTTTTCAACCCAAACATAACCTATATTTGAAACCGGTCTTCAAAATAGCTAGTAACGATTATTTTATTAGAAATAATTGAAAAGTATTAATGGAAAATAATTGGAGAGAATTATTTTGAGTAATTGGAAAGTACTGAGTTTATGAAGACAAAATAGAGAAAGGTTAATATTGGGTATATTTAAAAGGATAGACGAAAGATTGAAAAGTGGTAACCGAAAATGAGTCATTTGCAAAATAATAGGGACAATCATTTTAATGAATGAATTGAATAATTAAATAATAATTTTATGTTATAAACCAAACTGCTCCAGATGTCTCAAATTGATGCTAATAACAAAGGATCATATAAAATTCCCTGTAAATGGTGATGTTTGTAAGTGGAAAGGATGCACCGCTAAGTAGATGATCAGTGAGAGCGAGGTGCCAATATGCGAAGATGTTATTCAGTTGTTAACGATAGAGAAGAGAGATCCGATGCTTGTGGAGAGTGGCAACTCATTCTTGAAGGCGAAAACTTTGGTGACATGACGAGTCGGAGTGAAGAGATTTTGGTAGAGACGAAAAGATTGATAATTTTCTTTTTCTCTTGTGAAATTAGGCGAAAGTAAAAGAGTTTCGAGAGGAGAAGAAGCAACGACAGAGGGCAAATTCTGTGGTACCATGACGGTATGGTGCCGTCATATTTTTCTAACCGGTTCAAGTAGCATAGTTGTGATTTAGAATGGTTGATACAAGCTGGTGGGTTATGAGTTATGATTTTTGGGTGGCGGAGCCAATGCCAACAGCCAGAATCCCCGATGAGATCCTTCACCCTCGATTCTCCCAAGTTCACAATTGGGCGTTCGAATGTCAGCCGCCGAACTAATCCTGGGAATCAAAATCGAAGTTGGATGCAGGAATTTGGCCCGGTTCATCTTCGACCGGCTGGAAAGAGACCAACAAATCCTTCCATTTCGTTCTTGCGCTATTAGAATATGACGGAAGATCTCGTTGCTGGACTTCGTCTACATTGCCGCAGCCTGATGAGTAGTGATGGTGGTTGACGGAGGCGGTCGTGCGGCGGAAGAGGAGCATGCAGAGGGCTTGTGGGGGTCGAGGTGGATGACCGGGCTGGTGGTGGGGCTCCCCGACGACGCTCCGCACTTTGAAGCAAAATGTATAAATCTTCACAGCGTCACCATTTTTTTTCTTCTTCGTTGAATCAGTTCCCTGATAGACATTTAGTACTTTTCTGTTTATGAGGATTTGATTGTTAAGAATTATTTATGTGGGTTTGAATTGGGGATGGGTTAAGATGAATAAGTCAGGGTAGTGATAGGTACTTGTGTTTTAGTACTTAAACTATGATGCTACGTAGAAATGGGTAAGCAGAAATTAGAAATCCTAAACCTATTTTGATCACTCTCTCTCTCTCTCTCTCTCTCTCTCTCTATCCCTTGGCCGCCGAGCCTCCTCCCTCCTTCTCCCCTGCTGCCGCTCGGCAATTCTCTTTCTCCCTCTCTTCCTTCGTGCAACCCCCAAATTCCCCTTTCTTCCATCTCTCAATTCCTAAGATCAACCCCTAGTTGATCCCAATAACCTAATCCCTAGATAGAGCTCTGATCTCAGAGTTCTATCATTTCGTATCAGAGCCTCGTTTGTGGGTTCGTGAGCAAGTGAAGAACGACGATTGAGATGGTGTCAACGAAGTCCATGCAAGCTGCTGAGAAGGCTGCTCTGGCCAAACAAACCGCGGAGACTGCCGCGGGACTGCCGGATGGTACCAAGGAGACGGCGGCGAAGGCGCCACCCCCACCGAAGGCTGCACATGGGCGGCCGCCACTTCCGTCGCCGAGGGTGCAGGTGGACGGCGAGCTGGAAGACCTGACTGAGCAGGAGACGACGCCGGTCAGCCTCGGGGATCTCATGACCATGATCGCGGAGGAGCGCTAGGCAAGGTTGGTGGAGACTAGGCGGATGGAGCGCAGGCTCGATGATTTTCAGGCCATGCTGGTGGTGATGCACGGCGAGAGGCGGCCGGGGCCACGGGGCGCGAATGGCGAGGAGGGGGCGCGCCAGGAGGAAACCGCGCCGGCGATGTCAAGAACGGCGGCATTAACGGCGGCCGGCGGGGCACGACGCGGCGAGCGGCGCGGGTCTGAGCGCGATGGTGAGGGTTGCCTCGGTCGTGGAGCTGGAGGCGTCGCTGTTGCTGGAAGGCACGGAGGACCCAACGGCCAATCGGGAACGGCCGGCCCACGGGCCACTAGGTCGGGTGGCGGGACTGGGTTTTTGCCCACGCCGACGAAGACGACCCAAGAAATGGCAGCCCGCAAGGGAAATGCCAAGGTGACAGGCTACGGCAGTGGGCCGTATGGCTCGATGAGTCGGTCCGATCCAGTGGGACAATTTAACGAACCGCATGGGCTGGGCTGGCTCAACATGGATCAGGAGCAGCTCGAGGAGGAGCTCAGATTGGCGAACCAGGATGCATCATGGGCCGATCCGGCCCTAGAGGGAGTTTACATGGGCCAGAACCAAAATTCGGGCCAAGCTACACGCGTCGGGCCACGCCAAGAGGAGCGGGCCGGGGTTGGCGGAGCTGGGCAGGGCCGAGGCAGCGGCCTGGCGGGGCGGATCCATCATGGACCGACCGAACCGCACGGGACCAGACCGAGTTGAGTTGCCGATTGGGCCGGTTCGGCTCGGAGCAAACCGGGTCGAGGCGGACCGGTCCGGGTCACGCCGAGATGGACTGATTCTGGTCGGATCGGGTCTGGTTGGGCCGGGCGGGGGTCAAACCGATTCGATCTGTCACACGGGGAGTAGGTAACGTTGGCCCAAATTGATGGCAAGGGCTGTATGGGCCTGGAGGAGCGAGTGGGCCACCAGTTCGAGGGGCCTCGAGTAGCTTTGGACATGGAAGGGGCTCCCAGTTCTATCAGAATCACCCAGGCGGGGACCCCGACTATGACATGTATGGTTCGTACCACCCTGTTACGATGGAGCTTATGGAATGGTCTTCCGAGCCAAACCCCCTACCATTGAATTTCCAAAATTCAAGGGCCAGGAGGATGCCGGGCTATGGTTGTATGCAGCTGAGCGGTGGTTTCGAAATCACCCAATATCGGAAGAGCGAAAAGCGCATCTGGCGTCTTTCTATTTGGAAGGGGAGGCATTACAGTGGTGGGAATGGATGGAGAGGTCCTACGCGGCGGCAGAGAAATTGATCACATGGCCGATGTTCCAGGAGGAGCTCCGCTACCAGTTCGGTAAGGCGGAGGGATGGGCCCCAGAGACGCTGGCCAAGTTGAAGCAGACGGGATCAGTGGCGGATTACCGCGCAGAGTTCTTCAAGCTGGGCAATCAATGCCGTGGAGTGCCCGAGGATACATTGATAGGCCTGTGTATGGCAGGCCTGAAGCCGGAGATCGCTGCTGCAGTTCGGGTCTTTGAACCGGATTCCTTGAAGTCTGCCTTTCGACTTGCAAGTTACAAGGAAGAAGAGCTCGCTAGTTGGAGGAACACCGTAGGTCGTTACCAGCGGCCGAGCGGGGCCAGTAGTAGCAGTGGAGCAGGAGGAGGAGGAGCCGGGACAGGCGCGACACCTTTGGGCCTGCGGGAACGGCGACAGTCAGGGGAGGGGTGCGGCCACCGCCCAAGGGATTTGTACGTCTTTCCCCGGCCGAGATTGAACAGAATATGCGTGAAGGCAAATGCTTCAATTGCGACGAACGCTTCACCATAGGGCACAAGTGTGCTCGACCAGATTTGATAATGCTCGTCGGAAGGTGGGAGGACAAGGCGGAAGATGTGGCAAGTGCGGCGGACGACAAGGTGGAAGACTAGCAACCTTGAGGACAAGGTTGTTTTGAAGGGGAAGGGAATGATAGACATTTAATACTTTTCTGTTTACGAGGATTTGATTGTTAAGAATTATTTATGTGGGTTTGAATTGGGGATGGGTTAAGATGAATAAGTCAGGGTAGTGATAGGTAATTGTGTTTTAGTACTTAAACTATGATGCTACGTAGAAATGGGTAAGCATAAATTACAAACCCTAAACCAATTTTGATCACTCTCTCTCCCTTGGCCGCTGAGCCTCCTCCCTCCTTCTCCACTGCTGCCGCTCGGCAGTTCTCTTTCTCCCACTCTTACTTCGTGCAACCCCCAAATTCCCCTTTCTTCCATCTCTCAATTCCAAGGATCAACCCCTAGTTGATCCCAATAACCTAATCACTAGATAGAGCTATGATCTCGGAGTTCTATCATTCCCTCCTTTTATTTAGGAAACGAGATGTGTAAGGATTAAATAATCCTACACCTGATACAACGAAAGCAGGATCCTCAAAGAAAGGCATCCTGTAGAATAAGAACATGAGATAACGCAAACCTCTACTACTACAGCTGTCCGCTCTACTATAATTTCAACTATGCTATACTAGCCTAGTCAGAAACCAAAGTGGGATGATATTAAATTTCAAAATAGAAGTCTCTACTCCAAAGCTTTCCTACTGCTGCAGCACTCCTTGGGATCTCACCATGGCCACGTCGACACCTTTCCTACCAGATGAAGGAAATCAATGAGCACCAAATCATTACAATACATCGCCCCAACGCTGAAGATTTTGTTGCTAGGTCCCCAGCTGATGCAAGCATGTTATCCCAAGAGTCTCCACGTATTAAAATGCCCCACCTACCACATACTTCTTTAGAAAACTCACACTAAAAAAATAAGTGATTTCTGGAGTAAATTCCATGACCACATAGCAAACAGGAAGCATCATTGATCTTCCCCCATTTCTACAATTTCTCCTTAGGGTCGTTTGGAAGTTGCGATTGTTTTGTTGAGATTGTCATTATACATGTATTGTTTACAATGCATCGTTTTTTGTTTTGTTTTTTTTAGCAGAATCAATACATGGATTGTTTCTGTGATGTGACAGAAACTATCACTCATTTTGAGTGATTGTTATATCTTAACTTTTAGTTGTGATTATTGAGATAGTTGAGTTGAGATAGTTGAGTTGAGATTGTTTTGTCTCAGCTTTTAGCTGATGCGACATACACAATCACACATACCAAACGTTGTATTCTACAATGCATCAAATTCGACAATACATGTATAACATTATACATGCATTCTCAACAATACATCTATTTAATAATCGCAACTTCCAAACGACCCCTAGTCACACATGCATCCATGATCATAATCCACACAATCATGCTCCATCGAGACACACTAAACTTACTCCAAATGAGTTTAAACCAACGAACTTGAATGCACGGTGTGTGAATTGTATTCCACACAGTGCTCACAGAATGTATGTGGAATGGGCGTTGCCATTTTTGGGGGTAAAGTAATGAGATGAAAGGCAGAAGAAGATGAGGGGATTGAGTTTTTGGTTAAGGGAGAGATCTGATTGCCGGAGATTGCAGCTATCATGTGAAGGATTTAAATGTAAAATAAAATAGGTTTAACCAAATATAATAGGTTCAATACACTAGTGGTGGTTGATAATAAATAGAACTCATTAAATACACTAAATCCAACGGCTGAAATCAGGTGACACTAGTGTCGTGCCTGCATCACAGAATCAACCATGACAGAGAAAACAAATAATAGAAAGGGAATGAAAGAAATGAGTTAAAAAAAGGCAAGGACATATTCAATTAGAAATGACTCAAGGAAAGAGAAGACATTTGAAAATGATTCGGTAGAGTCATTTGAGTGAACGAAATAACTCATGCGTTTTAATCTTTAGCAAACAAGTCATTTTGATAATGAATGACTCACAAATTATTCCCGAGTTTCTGTATAATATGCCTTACGAGGGACATGCACTCAACAAATATGACTCATGGTAGTCTTAAGTCTTAACCAACATAAATGATTTTTCTTGTTTCATTATTTTGTTCTCATTTTTCACATCCCTTTCATTTTTTTCTCCACATTTTCACATCACTCTTTTAGAGAGAGAGTAGAGAGAGTCAATTAATACTTTTATATTAGAAAATAAGAGAGATTTGGAGGTGTTATTTGGATACTAAATTTGGCTGTGAAATGTGACTTATTTTTCATTGAGCTTTACATTTGTTGTTTTTTGGTATATTGCAAGTTTGGTCAAGGGAATTACTAATAGAATTCATGTTTGTCACTACAAATATTTTATTCCACTTGTGGTCACTTAGATGAGTGCAACCGCCCTTAGAAATCATGTGTCGTTTGTCTCTGTTTATGTTTTGTTTAACATACTGTAGTTACCCTAATTTCCTTGATAATTGAGTTAACATGAGAATAACGGAAGGGGTTTTAACACCTTAACCCATCCCATACAATAGGGGATTGTTATCATAATTTTTATATTTTCTTTCTTCGTCGTGCCTTGTCGGTAAGGAGGTTTAGGAGCAGTGATTCTGCTTCAACACTGCTCCATTTTGGTATCATCTAAATCAAAATCAAAATCAATCAAAAGAATATAATAAGCGGTTTCTCGAAAATGGCTTCACCGATTCAAATTTCTCCTCCTCTCACGCGTCCACGTCAGCATAGCCTAATAAGTCTGCTCTCCTGGAAATTTAGACATCCACGTCAGCCCGCCAAACAAAATCTCTTCGACTCTCTTTCCAGTCTTCCTGCAGAGGAAATCCTTGGCTCCTCTGACTCCACCTTCGGAGCCCTAACCACAATCTCCCTCTTCTTGTTATTCATGCATTGCTGATCTATCTCCCGAAATCTTCACCATTCATCTTCTCCAGCGAGAGCCCTAACCGAATCTTGCTTTTCAGGTTTTGTCCCCTTTCTAATATATAGTTCCCGCTGAATCATTCTTCCCAATCTGCGTCAATTTCACTACCACAGGAGACCATCTCTGCAATCTAGCACCTTCGTCTTGCCCTCCCTCAATATCCATGTCCCCGATATTTGGTTAGTTGGCACTCTCCCTTCTCATGCTTTTCCCCTTCGTCTTTTGGATTCTACTTTTAATCCGATTTCTCGAAAATGGCTTCACCGATTCAAATTTCTCCTCCTCTCATGCGTCCACGTCAGCATAGTCTAATAAGTCTGCTCTTCTGGAAATTTAGACATCCACGTCAGCCCGCCAAACAAAATCTCTTCGACTCTCTTTCCAGTCTTCCTGCAGAGGAAATCCTTGGCTCCTCTGAATCCACCTTCGGAGCCCTAACCACAATCTCCCTCTTCTTGTTATTCATGCATTGCTGATCTATCTCCCGAAATCTTCACCATTCATCTTCTCCAGGGAGAGCCCTAACCGAATCTTGCTTTTCAGGTTTTGTACCCTTTCTAATATATAGTTCCCGCTGAATCATTCTTCCCAATCTGCGTCAATTTCACTACCACAGGAGACCATCTCTGCAATCTAGCACCTTCGGCTTGCCCTCCCTCAATATCCATGTCCCCGATATTTGGTTAGTTGGCACTCTCCCTTCTCATGCTTTTCCCCTTCGTCTTTTGGATTCTACTTTTAATCCGATTTTGATTCTACTACAAGCGCCCTTTTTTGTAGAGAATCATATGGAAGAAGTAGAAAAAAATCCATCAACCATCTTTCTGCTTGAATCTCTGAATGTATCACATTTACTAAGATGAAACGTACTAATTTGACTTCGGTTGGTAATCGCCATTTGTAGAGGGAACTTGATTAAACTAAGCAGGGGTTGCTATCGTTTATAGGCATTGCAACTATTAACCCATTTTCTTAGGGCGATTTGTTATACATATATCATGCAACGAAATCTGGGGTAGTTCAACATTATACATGTAAGGAAGTGATTAAGTACCATACATGGAACTGTATAAGATCCAACATAATCTTCTCCCAACAACTCGAGTTATTTGGACCAACTGGTTTGGTTTATGACAATACAAGCTCAGCCAATCGAGATACTCCTAAGTCTTACTTAATTCTCTCTTTTGTTCCCTTAGGTTGCATATTTGGAATTTCTGGGTAACTTAATTTCTACAATTCCAGTAGCAAGTTGGTTGTTCTTTCTTTCTTCAGTGATCCCACCATCCATCATACTTATTTCATACTGTTGCATTCCTTTTCCAACCCCAAATGCATAAATTCCCAGTGCATATTTTACCTTCACCATAGAGAGGAGAGTCCCGTGATAGCTCCAATTCATCTAGCACCATAAGTCGCTTGTCGTAGTGGCTCTTCGGGACACCAACTGTTGGCAGGGCAGATCGGAGCGAAAGTAGAAAGGTGCTCCCAAACCCATAGTTGGAGGATGAACATGGCACCACCCGCTTGCTTTGTTTTCGGGTCCGTACACTTGCACAGCTCCACATATATCATCGCCAAACAAGCAGATCCCCAACCTTTTCTCCCAATCTCGTCCCAATCTTCCAAAGAACTCGGAGCCACATACAATGCATATTTCCACAAGACTTGTTCGGAAACAAAAATCCTCCAACCAAACGAATCAGGTAGATGCGAGCATACCTCTCTATCTGAGAATCTGTGGCATCCTCCGGTAACTCTCCAGCGATTCTCACTAGTCAAGGGATCGATAACATAGACTTGTGTAGAGGTGGTATACGACGACCTTGTGGTGCTTCCTCGGAGATGTTGATGCCTAAACGTTCGCTTATAAATTGGACCCAACCATTCAATGGTTTCTTTGAACTCTTTAGCATGGCATAACCATTGATTGGAAGCTCTGTCAACATGGTCACGTTCTTCAGCGTACTCGTCATCTCTCCCTCCAGAAGGTGGAATGTATGCGTTTCTTTTCTCCATCTTTCCACCACTGTCGTAAGAAGGTTGTTGTCCATCTCCATCCCCACAAAGTTTCGCACCCTTAGCAATCACGCTCTTTCAATGAAGGGCTCGATCCGAACATCCCATGCAGGCAAGCGAGATAGCAACCGATGAGTGATTACGTCAAGTTGTTCCTATAGAAAAACCCTTAATTATTATATGAAAAAATTAAAGAGTTAATATTTTAGTATGGCCTGAACTTTGACCAAAAGAAACATCCTGGCCAATCTTTTCGATCTATAACATCCTGGCCCGAACTATACACCAAAATAAACAATTTGGCCATATCCGACTTTTGACCGTTAACTTGGACGGTCATACACGTTGACCGTTAGTCAACGCGCAATGTCATTGCCAAGTCAGCATAAAATATTTAAAATAATTCACAATTTCCACACATTCCCTCATTTTAAATTATTATAAATTAAAAAAATCATCTAATACCTTAGTTAAACCAAAAATAAAAAAACGAAAAAAATTAAATATTTATCAGATCTTCTGATTGGCAGTGACGTGGCGCGTTGACCGTTAGTCAACGCGTTTGACCGTCCAAGTTAACGGCCAAACATCGGGTTTGGCCAAATTGTTTATTTTGGTGTATAGTTCGGGCCAGGATGTATTAGATCGAAAAGATTGGCCAGGATGTTTATTTTGGTCAAAGTTCAGGCAATACGAAAATATTAACCCAAAATTAAAAGAATACTATTGCATTTAAAAAAAGAAAAGTACATGAGGAAATGCTTACCGGGTCTGCCGCCCAAACACTCGGTCTATACCGATGGTAAGGTTGCTCATCCAACAAATCGGTTTCTCGCGGTCCGCCTTAAATGTATAATCTAGGATCGTAAATACTCTGGTCCACCTCGGCAATTTTGAGTGATAGAACTACCAAACTAAAGAAAAAATTGATGAGGAAGATCGGGCTTAGCCGCACCAACAAAGCATTTTTTTTTTCTTCAAGAGTGGTGGGAGGAAGAGAGGAAGAAGAATGGAGTGGTGTGAGTTTGGCGGAGTGGATGGGGTGAATTTATAGGAGTGGATCAAGTTTAGGACACTCGAACCATTGGATCGAGTTTTGTGCCGTCGATCCGCGTCAACAGCTATTCGAGGGAAGGCAGATCGAACGACCCGGATCGCGTTTTGAATATTCGATCTACGATGGAGCATTTCTGACGTCATCGATATGCGTCAAGGAGATCGATTCCCAAGGAGTCGATCTGCGTAGATCGAGTTCCACCCACTCGATCCGCGTCACTACTACTTCGCGGCAGTGGCCATCGAACGGGCTAGATCGATTTTCTGAAACACGATCTAGGGTGGAACGCTTCCTATGTCATCGTTCCACGTCACTTTGATCGAGCCTCCCCTCATCGATCTATGTAGATCGAATTTTCTAAACCCGATCCGCTCCATCCTGTTCCAGCTAATTGCGGCCCTTTAACTTGATGCACGTGGATCGATGGTCTGACAAACTATCTGGTTCTAGTTTGAGTTTGTGGAACTCGATCTTTACCCAACTTGGATATTTTGGTAAATTTTTTTAAAAGTTATGTACTGTAGGAATGTTTTTTAATTATTACTGTATTTAGGGGAAAATCCCATTTGAAACTGGTCTTGAAAATAATAATGATTCTTTTACTATAAATAACTGAAAAGTATTAGTGAAAAATAATTGGAGAAGTATGGTATGAATAATTGGAAAGTATTGAATTTATGTAGACAAAATATAGAGAATGATTTGTATTGAGTATATGAAAGATTTAGAGGTGTTATTTGATGGTTAATTTGATTGTGGAATGTGCATGTTCATACAATTGTTTGTATGTGTCATTTACTAAAGGTTTAATTCACCCACATAGCCATAACTTTCACGGTTTTGACAAATATAGCCAATTTTTGAATAACACATAGATGTAGCCACACTTTTCAAACATCTTTTATGAATGTAGTCATTTTCATGAAAACATTTGACGGAGTTAACGTCACTGTCAGTTAAGTGGACGTTTTGCTGATCTGTCCGCCAAATGGATGACACATCATCGCCAACCGGATGGACATAGCCACATGGACGCCACATAAGATAATAAAAATTAATATTAAAATTATTTGACTCTCTCTCTCCTTCATCGTCGTCGTTTTCATTCCCTTCCTCACTTATTTTTTAGGGTTTGGAACTCTCCACCCCGTCGAACACATTTTCAATCCCTTCCATTCCGTCGATACCTCCTCTCCACCCCAACTCTTCTCTGCCGACGACACCTCCTGCTTAGCCTACCAATATCGCCTCTCCGTCGCCTCCCCTACTACTGTCCCCTGCTACTCTCCCGATTCCAATATCGCCTAAATACACCCATATCCCAGTCGTTGCTTCATCTCCTTTTCCAGCAGTTGAATCCATGTCGAATAGGTCTGGAAAGAAGGTGGATTTCAATGTTGTCGATTCCGGATCAGCAAGCACCAATAGTAGGATTGTCGTTCGATGCGAGCACAACGTTCCAGGTGTTCTTAAAACTTCGGGTACTTATACGAACCCAGGGCGGCAATTCTACGGTTTTCCTTATTGGAAGGTAAGCAATACAGTCTTTGTGTGACCCAATTGGTTTTTACCTGTAGTTTTGACAGTCATGCTTATTATTTTGCTGCAGGATAGGAAAAAAAAATTGTCGATTTATTCGGTGGGTGGAATCAAACGATGATGAAACTGGCTCATGGACTAATGAAGTGGGTTCTATTCAGAATTTGGAAGAGAGTCTGATGCTAGCAGAAAGGAAGGCAGAAAAGATGAAGAATGAAAAAGAACTGTTGGCCGAAGAACTAAGCAGATCGATGCTTGCTCATGAGGTTATGGCAATGCGTGTTAGGAGATTGGATGATGATATCCGTATCATTCGATATCTTTTTATTGGTGTTTTATTGATGAATGCTATTTTTGTTGGTGTTCTTTGGAGGCCAGAATCTGGTCTGTAGTTGTTGGCATTCTGTGGAAGTTTAGGCAATTTGTAGGTGTTTCTGTTTGAGTAAGAAACTTAGCAAATGTAAGCAAGCTCTAAATGTAATATAAGGATCTTTGCTTATTAATGTAACATGTGGTCTCTTTATTTCCTTAAAGCAACATAGTCTTGGTTTTTTTTCCAGATACTATATTAAGCAAGTGCAAAAGGGTGCACATCAAAATGGTGTTCATTAGAGTACATCATACTCCTGCAGTTAACAATCTGTCTGCATCCATAAAATGGTGTTCATTTGTATCCCTAACTTCAGTACTTGCTACCTAATCTGCTAAGAACTGCTTCATGAGTCATGTAATCGTTGTTACATTGCACCATGCACATAAGAGTCTACTATCGACATTACACAAAAGAACTCAATATCATATTCCTTCCTAAATCTAAGGCTGACTAGGTGGTGGCTGACTTCCATGCAGGTCCACGACAGTTGGCTGAGGTCCCCGAACTGGCCTGCCAGCAGCTCCATTAAGCTTAAATGAGTAACAAACAGAATATTATTCAATGTCCATTACATTAAATCGACTTAGTACAATTAGAAGACAGGTTGGAAGCACACCCTAACATACTGGTTCCTCGTCCTCTCACTAACAGAAACGCCAACTCCAGATGTTGCAATTCGCCATTCCCTTTCAATTGTTCTTCTATCATCCACATTGAGTATCACGTCCTACATATATGCAAACTAAGTTCAGCAAATTTGCCTCATTCAAACACATTCCAGCATTAGTTTAAAATCACTTACTTGTACACCATTTCCTCTATTCAGATGACAAGTCCTTGCGTTATGAGTGGAACTCTGACATTTGGAACAATGAATTGCCCTCTTCCTTCTAGGTTCTTGGCCTAAGTCTCGCGCCGCTGGTGGCTGTGTATTTCTCTGTGGACTTCTCTCCTGCCAAGTAGCAAACTATTTAAAGCAGAGGACATTATCAGTCTAAGAAACAAATCAAAGTCGAATCTTACCATCACAACTTCGGCAACAAGGGGTGCCTTGCAAGATCTGGCATTGTGCCCCTCGCCGCCACACTTGGAGCAGTGGATTAGATTACCTCTTCTTGTAACCTCTTCACCAACCTCGTTTCTTTGTGCCCTAGTCTCCTCCACCTCATTTGCAGCCCTTCTTCTTTTCTTTTTTTGCCTGCCAGGCATTGATATACTCTTGGGAGGATGCATAGGTGTTCCCTCATGTGCAGGCCATGCTTGCCTACCATCAAGGCAAGGTATCTCATAGTTGTATGCGAATTAGACATGTACACATGATAGTATGAATTGACATAATCATCCACGTCTCTTCTTAGATGGCTAATTGCTGAAACCGCGTGGCAGCAAGGAATGCCAATAAGTTGCCAGTAACCACAAGAGCAACTACATTCTGTGAGATCCACTATAAACCCTTCACTCCCCTTCTTTACCTCACACCTTGCATTGAGAGTTTGCTTAGCTACACATAACATAGCCTCTTCCTTTTCCCTTTTCACCTCGTTTTCTAATCCTTGGAGGCAATGTATCTATACACTTGGAAAACATTTCTGACTTAAGCACTACCCTTTCCATCATGTACTGCCTTATACCTTCCAGCATGTCTACAATTCTAAAACCCCTATACTTAACAATACAACCATTCCATGTCTCACATACATTGCTCTCAACCGAGTCACACTTCGAATAACATGATAGGAAGGCACGACAGAAACGACGAGGTTCAGTAGCCATAAAGTCTGTATATGGGGTAGAACCATCACCTGGCTTTTCAATGGCCTCCCGCTCAGCAGTTGTGCGGTTCCAATGTATATCATTGCAAGCATAAACGACATACCAAAAGAGCTTCCTAACACGATCTTTCTTGTTCTTGGCCTTCCAGTTGGCATATACATGTCTTGCACATTTACGGTGCTCAACATCAGGAAGAATGGTGTGAATTGCCTCAACTAAACCCTGAAGCTGGCAAAGTTTAAAGTCAGCAATAAGTAGGAAACTAAGTGGATATGAAATAAAGTAAGCTTTATTTGACATTACCTTCTGTTGATCAGAAATAATAGTCCATCCCCTTCCGTCAACTAGTGTTAAGTCTTCAGCTAGTGCTTGCACGAACCAACACCATGAGTTGCTGTTTTCACCTTCCACCACAACCCAACATATTGGAAACATTTGATTATTTCCATCTTTCCCAACCGTTATCAGTATCATCCCTTTAACCTCTCCTTTTCTGAAAACATCCATCCAAAGCGATCATTGGTCTGCAACCTTCTTGAAATCCCTTTTCTCAAACTTGAGAACCCGATGTACATACGTTGAAACAAAACCTTGTCGCCATTAGGATGCGGGTCTACCTCCAAGATGAAATGTCCTTCACGATATCGTTTCTTCAATTCAGCCATATAGCTTCCGAGCTTCATGTACTCATCCACCAATGAACCACTGAGCAGCTTGATAGCCTCCACTTTAGCCCTATAACAAGTTCTATACTTACCTCCATATTATGCTTTAGCTTAACCTCAACCGTTATCTGATTCGGAGCCCATTCAGGATTTATCTCGAATCTTTCTAACATGTCACTTGCTATCCACTTAGCAGTGGCTTGATTCACTCTAAGCTGCCTTGAACAAGAATGTGGCAGCCCTACTTTTGTGATCAGGAAGCTCTTGTCCTTTCTGAACCAACTGGCATACAACTTCCACTTACAATTCGGAGCCTTACACTTCACCTCCCTCCTATTAGGGTTAGTCCTAGTCCACCTCAGACATGCACCTGCTGCAAAAGAATGTCTAATAACAGCCTCCTTGAATTGTTCTAGACTCGCGAACTTCATCCGACACACGAATTGCAAACTCTTATGATCACATTTTGGATCATAGTGTGGAGCATCATCGTACATTTCCCTAGCCTCTTCATCAGATAAGTTCAGACGAACATGATCTGAATCTTCAGACAATCTTTAAAACGAGTCATTCGAATTATCACCAACGACTTGTTCGGAAACAGGGGGAGGATGGTTGGATAAAGAATGATTGGAAGCCTTAATCTTTGGTTCCTCTCCCCCTGCATCCTCTCCATGTTCACCATCCCCATTCTCTGCTCCTCTCCACTTTCATGTTCAACATCTTCAAATTCGTCCAACTGGTCCACCTCTTCCCCATCAACAACCCGCTTTGACTGCACCTCCCTCCTCCTCCTCGTCTCGCCATATGCTCTTAAGTTGTCACGTGCTTCGTGATATTTATCATCCGAAGTATCAACATCATCCGAATCGTAAACGTGGTAAACCTCCTTTGCAACAGAAGCTGCTACCCCATCTTCCACTAACAAGAAATCATCTTCTTCCCCAAGCTGGTTTGTGACATTCTCACCATTACCTTCCTCCCGCGAATCTGCCATCTCTCTGCATAAATTCATTGTTTATTCCATTAACTATTAATTAATGTTTAATCTCTAATAAACAAGTCAGACACACATATCCAAAAAGAGATTAAACAAATTGGGAAACTCCATATACAGCCAAGAGAAGCACGAGAAGTGAAAGCTTTTATAGTAAATGACGATTATAACCAGAGGTTCCAGGTGTTCACCGTCTTTGCAGGGACAATCTCGTGACAAAAAACTTCTTCTGGTCCCTCAAAGAAGATGGGATGTCGCTTTCCACCTTTGAACCTATAAATACACAACACCCACTTCCCGTTAACAAAGCATTCATTCATTCATTCAAACCAAAGAAGAAACCAAAGCAGTTCATAAGGACTCACAAGTCACACAATTTAGGGTTTCCAAGCAACGCGAAATTTAGGGTTTCCTCCGCCGATATATCAGAGCTGCCGTCAGCCGAACCACCGAAGTCCGTACGGCCGTCGAAAGAACGACCATCTGATGCTACTCGCCGGCCGAATCCATGGCTACTCTTTGTCAACGATCGCGAACAGATGGGGTAAGTCGAGAGAGAAAGAGCTGAGGTTGGTGGGAACAGATGAACGAAAAGGGGGAAAGTGATCTCAATCCCTTTTTGGCTTCTTTTTGTCGTTTAACTTTACTTATTAATTAAAATAAAATTGTTTTCCACGTGACAATGACGCAAAAAAGAAAACACGCCACATCAGCAGCGGTCGTAGTCCAGTCAGCGAGTTAAGTGAACCGTCAAATAATTGGACGGAAATGGCTACATCTGTGTATTATTCAAAAAGTGGCTATATTTATTAAAATCGTGAAAGTTATGGCTATGCAGGTGAATTAAACCCTTACTAAATGATTCATTTGCTCAAATGAATACATCTTAGAAATATAGTCATTTGGGAGTATTTATATTTTCAAATATATTGTTTGTTTAAGAAAAAATTAGATGAGTCATTTTCATAATGTATCATTTTTTCTTACATTTAATATGTTTCATTATCTTGTATATTTTTCTCCAAGAACAAAAAGGAGGTAGATGAGAAGAAGATCAACGATTATCTTGGGATCAAAGCTACCAATAACTTAGGCAGATATCTGAGAGTGCCTTTTAATCCATGGGAGAGTCACAAGAGACGCTTACAAAATTGTCCTTGAAAAGATTGATCGTAGACTCTTCGAGTGGAAAGCTCACACCCTCTCTTTAGTAGGTCGAGTATCTTTTGCCCCCTCTATGCTCAACACGTTGCAGTGATGCAAACGACGGTCTCTCTCTCTCTGACGATTTGCGATATCATAGACAGTAAAATAAGAATTTTTATCTGGAGGGAGGGCAATTCGAAGATCCACCTTGTTCCTTGGAAAACCATTTGTAAGTTCAAAGATCAGGGCGACTTTAACCTCAAATCTGTCGGGAGTTGAACTTTGGCTATATGATCAAACTTGCTTGGCTATATGATCCTAATGACTATGGTCTCCAGATTTTGAACCATGTATGATTGTATGTGCATCACCCAAATTCGTTTAATATAATTAAAGGCGTCTTTTAGCGTCTTTTTTTTGTCATTAGATCACTCATAAATAAGAGGAACAAACAAAGATTCGTAGGTTTACAACAGAATCATGCCCATTGCTATACAAAGAAACAAAATCGAACCTCAAACTAATGTCGGCGATAAGAACAGAGCCTAAGTGGCCTCCAAATGAGCCACTCCGCAGCCATGAACACACCAATCGAACCCAGAAAAAGTACAAACTATAGCATCCGAAAAACAACCCGACAACCTAACCATGCAATGAGCAAAGTCCACCATAGTAGCTCAAGTTGCAAAAGCCTTCCAATGATCCAATTGAAAACCCGAATAATCAACCAGTGAAGCCATAATCCATTATCCAAAGCCGCCACAGCAAGTATACTACCCGTAGAAGAAAAAAACCTTTCCATCCTACAAGTGAAGAACAAAAACATATAGGATTTGGAAGGAAGAAATCCGCCCGTCAAAATTGGTCACCACCCATCAACAGGAGGGGAGTGTGCGTGGGGGACACCCACTACTTTTTTAGAATCATCAATCATGATTACGATCGAAATCCCCAATTCTTGAGCGTTGAAGATACAATGCTACCAAAAAACGAAGTAAGGCAGAAGAAACAAACCTCCATCCGCTCCTCATACTCATTTACCAAAAAAAATATTAAAGCAAACCCATTATATGTGTAGCTACTAGATCCGATGGCTCATGACCACCACGAGGCCCAAACCTCAGTCCACAAGAACTTAGCGAATCCAATAGTCGGCCCCCAAGACTACACAAGTCACCTAATAGCAAATTGACCCTTCCAAAGCTACCAGTCCAGTCCAACAAATTCTCGTCCCGCTGACTTGTCCAGTCGCCCCGATTAGGTTCAGAACTTCCATCTTTTCAAGTTTTAACACAAACTGCTATACGCATCGCGACGGCCTGCGGGTAACTTCTCCGCAGCCTCCCACAAAATCTCAGAAAAGTCTGCCTCCGACTCTTTGACTCTGACTCTCTCTCACTCCCAGCAACGCGACGATTTCGTTTGAACCACTCCCCTCTCCCACCTTCCCATCGCCATGGCAGTCCACTCTGACGCCTCTTTCATCCTCTCTATATATCCATCCCCGTCCTCTTCATCAACATTCCATTTCCTCTCAACATCCCATTTCTCCCCTCCCTCAATTGACCATTCTCAAGTCAATTTCACCCGCCATGGATGCCTCGCCGTTAGCATTGAGAAGACAAACCACCCTCCAGCTACCCGCTTCCCCATTCCAACCCAGAAGACGAATCAGGGCATGGAAATTGAAGCTCCGCTCCACCTGGCGATCCGTCAAAACCACCTTCTCCCGCAACCTCCTCAAACGATTCCACCACCGGCACCGCGCATCATCCTCCTCCGTCGCCGCCGCCAAAAAACTGAGCCGAATCGCCCCCTCCAATCCCAATAACCCCCAAACCGTCGCCGCCAAGAGGAACAGCAGCCGCCCGCACAAATCACTGGCGCGTCTCCTCGAGGTTCCCTACACGGCCTCCGATTTCATCGATTGGGGCGACCACATGACTCCCACACTGTCCCCCAAGCGGGACATCTCCGGGCGGTGGCGCGAGCTCCACGGAATCGACGATTGGGACGGCCTCCTCGACCCAATCGACCCAACCCTCCGCTGCGAGATCCTCAAGTACGGCGAGTTCGCCTCCGCGACCTACGACGCCTTCGACTTCGACCCGCTCTCCGAGTTCTGCGGCAGCTGCAGATACAACCGCCACAAGATGCTCCACGAATTGGGCCTCGCCGGCAAGCACGGCTACACCACCACACGCTACATCTACGCCATGTCTCACGTCGACGTCCCCCAATGGCTCTCCCGCGCCTACACCACCTGGAGCAGAGACTCCAACTGGATGGGCTACGTCGCCGTCAGCGACGACGCCGAATCGAAGCGAATCGGCCGGCGGGACATCGTCGTCGCCTGGCGGGGGACGGTGGCGCCGTCGGAGTGGTTCAGCGACCTCAATGCCCGGCTGGTCCGGGTTAACGACGCCGTCAGAGTCGTCAAGGTTCAAAAGGGTTTCCTCTCTGTTTACAAATCGAAAGCAGAGTCCACACGGTACAGCAAAGCCAGCGCTTCGGAACAGGTGACGGAGGAATTGCTCCGGTTAGTGAGATCTTACAGAGAGAAGGGGGAAGCAGAAATCAGCATCACCGTAACTGGTCACAGCTTGGGAGGAGCATTGTCTCTGTTAACAGCTTACGAGGCTGCAAGTCTGATTCCTGATGTTTACATTAGTGTGATCTCCTTCGGCGCGCCCAGAGTTGGGAACTTGGCCTTCAGGGAGAAGATGAAGGAATTGGGGGTAAAAGTTCTGAGAGTCGAAGTCGAAGAGGATATAGTCAGGAACCTGCCTGGAATCGTTATGAACACGGTCCTGAAGAAGCTGTCAATTACGAAGCGATTGAATTGGATTTACAGGCACGTCGGGAAGCAGTTGAAGCTGCACGTTTCGAGCTCGCCGTACCTGAAGAAGGAGTCTGACATGGTTGGGAGCCATAACTTGGAGGTGTATCTTCACCTTGTGGATGGGTTCGTGAGCAGAGGGGCCAAATATAGGTGGAATGCGAGGAGGGATTTGGCGCTGGTGAATAAGAACAGCGATATGTTGATACCGGAGCTCAAGATTCCCCAGTTCTGGTACCATATGCCTTACAAGGGACTGGTGCGGAACAGATATGGGAGATGGGTGAAACCAGGTAGAGAACCTGAAGATATTCCGTCTCCATTTTCGTCCGAGTTATCTTGTCGCGAACCTATACTTGAACTCGTTGAATGTTAACGAACATAAAAGATTCGTCTTTTTTCTTTCTTTCTTCCTTCACATTACATTTGTTCTCACTTGGATGATTTTTACGGATATAATTACATTCAATCAATTGTTCCAATGTTAGTTTGAAGAATGCTTATGAGATTGCACAATTTCATGAATAAATTCAAGAACGAACAACCATTACGGGAGACGTTACAAACCTCACATTCCATCATACGAATAAGTGTATCAACACGATGAAATGTACAAACATTTGACTGTCATTACATTTCCCAGAATAGTAACATCCCATCCCATGTAATTCAAGTTTGCAGTCACCCCAAACCCAAAAGACTCCCTACTATTACACACAACAATAATTAACTACTGCAATGTCATATCTGCACAACGCCGGGGATATAGAAATGTGGAAGGGAAATTCCTTAATCTACATCCCAATTAAGCGAAAGATCCCAACCGCGAGATTGCGTCTTCGTAGTGATCATCGTCGACCTTCTCGGAGCTCAAGCTTGGTGGGACGTAAGTCCTGTAGATCTGTTCCATGTTGGGGTGGTCCTTCAGTTCACCGGCAGCAACTTCAAGAGCTGTGCTGCTGAATGCACGGTAGAACTTCTTCCTGCAGACGAAGGCGAAGATCAAGGTGATGATGGGGAGCGGGATCAGGATTGGCGCGTATACGAATTTCTTCACCCCGAAGTAACCGAACATCAGGACTTGGTACAGCAGCAGAGAAGCTAGGATTCTTGTATGAATGTGTGGCCACATCCTTCCGTAGCTCTCGAATGAAGGGACGTAGACTTTCAGTGCCTGTCATGGATAGCGACAACCATAGAAAATGAAACACACCACACTCGGCTAGTTAAAAGATAGCAGCAGCACAGCTGAGGTCGAAAGACGCCATACCTGATTGCGAAGAACAAGCCATCCGAGGCCAAAGTAAATGACGCCAAATGGGATGATGAGAGGAGCGATCACAGAGTAGCACATCACAAGCGTGACGACCAGCATGTCGCTGGGAATTCTAGATACATATCCAAGATCACCTGGAGCCCAAGCGGCTTTGATCTCATTCTCTGTCTTGCAAAGATACTTCTTCTTTACATGGAAGATGATCAGTGGCACAATCCGGGACAGCTCGAGCCCATATCCAATGAAGAACCTTCAAGTAAAAGCCATTCCATCTCTACCATGTAAGTAAATAGTATGCAAGGAAAAGAAGTGATGCAACCATAAGGTGTTATTGTTATCTTACTTAAGAGCCACGTAAGTGAGGAAGAATGTAGCACTCCCAGGAAGGCTAGTGGCTAGAATGTCGACAGCAGAGTTGGGATCATTTTCAATGTCCTTGAACGTGTTGAACAAGGTGTTACCAATCGTGACACCAATGAAAACATTCAACACGGTGAAGTAGAAGTACTTTCCTGAGGCGGCTCTAATTGCATGGCTCAGGGAAGGAATCCCTTCCGCCTTGGAGAGGAACAGCAGCAACTTGGACAGCATGGCAAGGAATACAATGAGGGCAATCTGAGGGAGGTAAGCTTCCAAAACTGTCCTCACTGCGCCAATGTTCAGAACCGGTTTTAAGAAAGGGAGGAGCTTCTTCAGGTTGCCCAGAGTGGTGAAGGCCGAGATCAAACCGATTGGGATAAGGTAAAATAATATGGTCAATGCCACGATGACGTACACAATGTACTGCCTGATCTCCCTCATGAAGAACTTCATGGTGAGATTAGTCCATATCACCTGACGAGGCTCGGGAGCATCCGTGACAGTCCACTTGTTCACCATCTGAGCATGGAGACTCTGTGCAGCTGAAGCAGCAACCACCCTGCTGGTGAAGAACACAATGGCTGCAGACTGGTGCTTCTCCAAGAGAGTCAACTTCTGTTCTGCTTCCAGTTTGGAGACAAGCTCATTGATCTTCTCGTTGAAATACTCAATGCTATCCACTTTCTTACCAAGAAGACCCATACAACCGGTTTTGGTCGTGGGTCGAACCCCTTCCGGCTTACCCCCAGTTTCCTTGGACAAAGCAAACACAGCTTCAGCACGCTCCAGCTTCTTCTTGTACCCCTCCAGTTCCTCGTGGATTTTGTTCACCTATGAGCAGACATAAAGATTTTGATAACCTTCTCTATAACGATCCTAATTAATGTACAGTATAAGATACTATCTTGTTCAGTATTTACCATTTTGTTGTCAGTGACGATCATGGATCTGTAGAAGGTATCAGGGTAGATCGCCTTGAAGTAGGAATCAACATGTTGCTTCATGGTTTCCCCTGAAGGGGGAGGAGGGATGTCTCTAACCAGAATAGCGAATTGCTCAGATTTCACTTCAGGGGACATGAGAGCAGCCGCTCTAAGTGCTGAAACATGGTTGTAAGCCTTCCACAACGAGTAGTAAGTAACCAGAGAAACCCAGTAAGTGGCGATTAGGAATGCCCATAGCCTCGAGCTCTTCTCCTGGGAATTCATTTTCACCACACCATTACTACAACAACTACACAGGGCCAACAAAACGAAACCCTAACAACAAGGTGGGTTGAGAGCAAGCACACAAGTTTGAGAACTGACCGTAACGTTGCCCATGGAGAGCATGTCGAGCTCGTCGAAGGTGTTGTTGCTGACATCGGACTTGCTGCCTTTGATATTGTTGTCCGTTGCCGCAATTGGCAGCAGAACAGGGAGCAGGAGCAACCCGGACAACACGAATATCGCCAAAACTGCAGCAGCACCAGCAGAAGGTAACCAAAAAAAAAAAAAAAAGAGGGTAAATCTGAAGAGCTCAGTAAACAGATAGGAACCCATAACCAGAAACAAATTGAAACCCCCAAATTGAAGTAAATTCCACAAGGAAATCGACAAACAGAGAGTGAGATATTTTTTTGCTGAAGCAAGAAAGGCCAAATTGGGAAGGGGGTTGGAATTGTACCGGTGCCGAGGAAGACGAAGTAGACGGCGGTGTCGAGGCCGGAGATGTTGATGATGTCCTGCTCGGTGGAGGACAAGGCTTCCCGGATCCAGGAGAAGGGGTTTCGGGTCCTGGAGGGTCCGCCTTCAAGAGGGTCCATCCCTTTCAAGATCCGGTTTGGGTAGTAGATGACGGAGTTGCCCGGCCGGCGGGAGAGCCAGGCGAAGAGGAGCATTAGGATGATGAAGATGATGAAGGACGTCCCTAAGGACGTCAGGAACGAACTGAAATCCATGGAGTGGTCGCCGGAGAACTCCTCGGCGGTTGTCTACTCAAGCGAGAGGAGGTAGTTGGTTCTTGCTTTTTTTTTACAGAAGAGGAAAGAAGGAAGCAGATTGGGCGTTGAGGGAAGGGAAAGGCATATGGAAATGGAAAGTAACCGTTGCGACGGTACAGGGGAGAAGGAAACTTGAGGAGCGGAGTGTCTTTATGACGGCAAGCATCCATCGCTTTATATGATGGGTGGTGTATTTAAGGGGAGAAGTTAAGAAATGAAAATGACAGCGACTTACCGTTGCCTTACTAGGGTAAAAAAAGCCACAGCAAAGGTCATTGAAGTTTATATGCTTTACCTTTAGGTTGTCTTAATTGAACTTATGAAAGATAAGGATGACAATTTATGAAACGAAGCGAATTAATCAATCAATAAATAAATAAGTCCATATCATAATTATAGGGTGTATAAACTTTGTAAGTAGCATATGCGAATAATTAGACTAAACTAGAGTTTAATTAATATATCAACACCATGTGTGTTCTTTTTGACATAACAGGGATGACAAAGTTAATGAAAAGGTAGATATGGTCCAGATTTTTAAATCCATAATAGTTTAGAGGCTGGGCTGTTTTAAAAGTGTACAGTTAGCATGCTTTTGAGGATTGTCAATTTTGCCGTGACTAATGAGTCTTCTCTTATAAAATTTATTTGGGTTGGGTATGTGTTTGAGCCTAACTGGGTGTAGGAGTGAGACTCGGGAAGATGAGTCAAGGAGAGTAAGCAATGAGAGAACAACCGTCAATGAAAGAACTCAGGAAACTACGAATAGAGTTGAGAGGGTAATATCTTAGAGAGAGAAGTTGATAATCTTAGAGATAGAAAAATCCGATCACCTCACCCACCGGAGTAAATGCCTTATGTATAGGCTACATGGTGGTGGGTGAGTTACATGGTGACATGACCACTGACATGTCAGAAGACTAGACCATACCTCTACCTAGGACAAGTACATTTAGCCTTTCATTATACCTAGGACTAGGACTGCGATGTGACCACTTGGTAGGTGGGACGCGGCGTCGTTTTCCCATAGCCTTTCATTATACCTAGGACTAGGGCTGCCCTTGGACGCGCCGGTGCTGATGCGCCCGTCTCTAGGTATTGGAGCTCGCCGGTGTGTTCGCTCGCGCCGGTGCTGGTGCGCCCGTCTCTTGGTATTGGCGCTCGACGGTGTGTTCGCTCGCACCGGTATAACGGCCAACTCTTCTGATGTCGGTGTTTCTTTGGCGCGGCGGAATCCGAGTCACATGCCCAACAATTGCCCCCCATCAGGGGGTGTTCCGCGAACGCCACCTGTTTGACCTCCGCGCGATTGACTCGGGTCCGCGTGATCTTCGTGGGCGGTCCAATCCTCTGATTTCTGCGCGATCTTCGTGAGTTGAGGGATGGTGGGTTTTTTATTGTTGCGCGCGATCGACTCGTCTGCGCGTGACGCTTTCTACTAAGCTTGGACTTTTGAGGGTGTGTCGTGCCCCCTGGTGTTTTTAGGGCTGACGCCATTCGGTTTCCGGGCGATTGACTCGGTCTGCTTGGTTTTTTGCGCGCGATTGACTTGACTGCGCGTGACGCTTTCTACTGAGCTTGGGCTTTGGGGGTGTTTTTTCTCTCCGCGGGTGTGCCATGCCCCCCAGGCGATGCGCGGAGCTTGTGACATCATCGGCTAGTGCCTATGCCTATCTTAGGTGTCCACGTGTCCTTGTGTGGTTGGTTCGTTTTGGCGGCCGTTTTGAATTCCGAAAAGGCTCTGACGGTTGCGTTTTTCGAAACAACTTTAACCTTTCAGCTTCCTTCTCTCACTTATAAATAGTTAGCCATCAGAGGAGTTGGAAACCATTCTGCCTCTTCCAACTCTGTTTCTTATTCTCTCTGCCTCGGGTGTGTTCGAGATTCCTCTCCTTCTTCTACAACCTCTCTTCTCAACCTATTGTTGCCAAAACTCCAGAGTCTGCCATGGCTAACATCAACGTCAACGAGATCGAGGTCGTACAAGGCGAAGAAGGCAATCTCTCCTCTCCCTCGCATGTTTCTACTGATCCTTCGTTGGATCTGGCTGATTCCGACAACGGGGGCGACGGCGGTGCTGGCGGCGATGGGGTTCCGGCGACGCCGTCTTACGACGTCGATTCGGAACAGGACTGTCGTGGCTCGTCCGATGTGGATGCGACGGTGTCTGAGAGTGGGCCGTCCGGCACCGGTGCTCGTGGTGTGCTGATAATCCGGCGTGACCGTGCGGGTGCGTCTGGGAGTGCAAATCGTGAGTCTGACACGCAATCAGAGCCGCGCTGTATCGCGCGCGTATTCGAGGCGATAAGCCGCCTAGAGTTCCGCGATGTGGGCGCGGCGTACAAGATAATAGATTGGGCGGAGATGTGGGGCGATCAACTAGCGCCGCAAGACAGTCTATTAAGGGGGTCCGATCACGCGTCAATCTACGGGCGGAGGGAAGTGACGGAGATTGTGCGCGGGTTGGGTTTGCCCCCCCCCCCCCCCCCCCCCCCCACATTGGGAGTACGCGATTCCTTCCACGCGGAGTACTGTTGGTAATTGCCCCCCAGGGTGGATCGGGGTGTATACCGAGTACTGGGTGATGGGGTTCAAGTTCCCCATTGACCCGCTGTTATGCACGATCTACAGGCGGCTCAAATGCTCGGTTGGTCGCCTTTCCCCTTCAATTATTATGCACGCGAGTTGCCTCCGCCTCGCGTGCAAGAGGCTCAATATCCCGCCGTCCTACGGGTTGTTCCGTAAGATGTACAAGATCAAGGAGCCGACAAGAAGGAGTGATTGTCTCTCCATCAGACGGCGCGACAAGAGGCCCGATGGTTTTGTGTATGGGTCTCCCAAGTTGAAGAAGACTTGGTTCGAGTGCTTCTTCTACGTTAAGCCCACGCCGGGGGAGTGGGCGAGTGAGCACATGGAGGAGCCGACGGTATGGAAGAAGGGTAGCACGCACGGCTACGAGCGTGACCTGGGCAAATATGACAGACTCGACGCTGAATATGAAGCGTGCCTGAATCAGAAGTTTAACCTATATTTGGGCGGGGTCCGCGAAGCTTGTTTGGCGGAGCTCTTTGCTGATGGTTAGTTGCGTTTCTTTCCTTATGCATTCTATCATATTAACCGCTCTCTTACAATTTATTGGCGCAGGTGTTGACTTCTCCAGCCTAGTCAGCATGATGCCAGTGGACGACGTGGTCGGCAAAGCTCCGCGAGCTTCGCGTGGCGGAAAGAGGAAGTCGAAGGAGACCGCGCCGTCTGAGCGCGTGAAGAGGAAGGGGGTTGAGCAGCCATCGGTGGCGGAGAAACCACGCAAGGAGGCTCGGGTTAACCCTCAACGTGAACGGGTGGTTGAGCAGGCGGCTCAACCTGAGCAGGTGGCTGAGTGGGCGGCACAATAGTTGCCGCTCATGATTGTGGATGGGGACGCGCCCGGTGCGCGAGTGGATGCGGCTTCGCGTCCAGAAAAATCAGCGGCGGGAAGCTCGTCTGGTGCGACGCTTCAGCAGAAGCTGCCCGAGATGGCTTCTGCGATCAACTACTTTCGCGACGTGCGGATCCACACCGGCGCGGCGTGCAATAGCATAGCAGCAAATACCGCGCTCCGCGCGTTGGGGCCTCACCTGAGTACCCCTGCGCGGATGGAGAAGTCTGATCAGCTGCAAGACCTGGCTCAGATTCATTTCGCGGTGAGGTTATTTTTGATTGCTTCGACGTAATGTGAAATCCTTGCTAATTTTTGCTAAGTCTTGGGGCGCTTGTGAATGTAGGGTTTGCTGGCGGCCTTCCGGGCCCAAAAGGAACGGGGTTCGCACCACGCGAAGATGCAGGCGGAGCAATTGAAGATTGTTCAGCTGGAGGGCAAGCTTGCGGGTGCTCAGAATCGCGCCGAGGTGGCAACAACCAAGGCCAACGAGGCCATGGAGGAGCTCGGCGTTCTGCAGAGCAAGCTGGCGTCAGATATGGAGGCCGCCACGGCGCGCGTTCGGGCGGAGTTGGAAGCAGATCATGCTGAGAAGCTCAAGCAAGCCCGCGAGGAGTTTCAGAAGGAGAAGGACGACCTGGTTCGCCTTCATAACGTCCCGAAGGCAGAAGCTGTGCGCGCCGCTGAGGTCGCTGCCGTCCGTTAATACAAGTCTTCACCGGCCTTCGGGAAGATTTTGGCGGACGCCATGACTAAGACCGTGATTTCTATTCGCAAAAAGGTGCGTCCGGAGAACCCGGGGTCCGCCGGAACACTAGCGCGATGGTGCATCATGTTCAGACTTGGCTGGGTGAGAAGAGGTCTTTGGAGGCGGACTCAGAGCCGGAGGATGACGAGGAGGAAGAAGCATGCTCGGATGAGAGAGAGGACGAGGGCGAGGAAAGCGAAGCGGAGAAGGGCGGACAGGGCGATGTTGCGCAGGCGAATGCTGAGAATGCTTCGACGGAGCAGCAAGTGTAATCGCGCTGCAAGTGTGATCGCGCTGTTTTGAGAGATTTTTTTTTTATCAAGTGTAGTTCGTCCCTTCCTCTCTATCAAGTGTAGTTCTTCCTTTTTCCTGCTAATGAAATCTAAAACGTTCTCCTTCGAAATTTGTTGGCGCTAATAACGCATGGTTATCGCTATTGTTTTTATTCTTCTGAGCGGTGTTGGCGCGAATAACTCGTGGTTATTGTTATATGTTGTTCTTTCGAACTTTGGGGGCACGAATAACTTCTTGGTTATTGCTACTTTCTGTTCTTTCGAACTGTGTTGGCGCGAATAACTCTTAGTTATTGCTATTTTTTGTTCTTTCGAACTGTGTTGGCGCGAATAACTTCTTGGTTATTGCTACTTTTTGTTCTTTCGAACTGTGTTGGCGCAAATAACTCTTAGTTATTGTTATTTTTTGTTCTTTCGAACTGTGTTGGCGCGAATAACTTCTTGGTTATTGCTACTTTTTGTTCTTTCGAACTGTGAAGACGCGAATAACTCTTAGTTATTGCTATTTTTTGTTCTTTCGAACTGTGTACTTTTTTTTTATTTCTTTGCGACAATGCGCCATTACAAACAAGGTACACATTAAGTTGCCTGGTGGTATTTCTTGAGGTTTTGCGCATTCCACGTTCTTGGAATTTTGCTGCCCCCCCAGCTCGCTGAGCTTGAAAGTGTTGGCACCGACAACTTCGCGGATTAGGTATGGGCCCTCTCACTCCGCGGAAAGTTTTCTATGTTTGGGGCCGGGGCGGAAGTTCCGTCGCAGTACTTGGTCTCCGAGGCTTAGCTTGTGCGGGACCAGTTTCTTGTTGTGGTATTTGGCTACATGCTCCTTCATTGCGGCCAGCTTAATGGTTGCTAACTCGCGCCTTTCCTGCGCCAACTCCAAGTCCAGCAAGCGCGCCTCATCATTGGTTTCTTCGTTGTACATCGTGATTCGATAGGTCGGGGTTGTTGTCTCGATGGGGATCACCGCGTCGGTACCGTACGTGAGCGTGAAAGGAGTCTCACATGTTGCCACTTTGTACGTGGTGCGGTGTGCTCATAATACCGTGTTGAGTTCGTCAGCCCAATTACCTTTGGCCTCGCCCAGGCGGGTGTGCAAGCCATGCAAGATTGCTTTGTTGGCGGATTCGGCCTGGCCGTTGGCTTGGGGGTAAGCCACCGATGCAAACCTTGCAATGGTTCCCACTTGGTCACAGAAGTCTATTACCTCAGCGCAGTCAAATTGTTTCCCATGGTCGAAGATGAGCGCATTCGGGACTCCAAAGCGCGACAGGATATTGGTCTTCAAGAAGCGCGTTACCTGCTGCGCCGTTATCGATGCTAGTGCCTCAGCTTCGATCCATTTAGTGAAGTAGTCTATGCCACGATGATGTATTTGCGCTTTCCTTTTGCTGTTGGGAAGGGGCCCAAGAGATCCACTCCCCATTGCGCGAAAGGCCATGGGCTCAGATTGGCTTGGACCTCGGTGGACGGGAGGTGGTGCTGACGCGGGTTAACTTGGCACTTGTGGCACTGGTCCGCGTATTTCTTCGTGTCCTTTTTTATTCGCGGCCAGTAGTATCCGTGCAGCAAAATGGTGCCCTCCATGCTGCGTGGGCCGGCGTGCATTGCGCACAACCCTTCATGTAGGTCACGTATCATGTCGCGCGCTTCTTCTTGTCCGATGCACTTTAGGTAGACACCCGAGTATGACCGTCGGTACAACTCCCCTTCAATGAGTGTGCACCGGGCCGCCTTTTGTCTCAAAGTCCACGCTTCTCTAGCATCTTCCGGTATTGCACCGTCTTGCAAGTACTTCACAATTGGGGTTCTCCAGTCCTCATCAAGCATGAGTTGGGTGGTATTAATCGCCACTTCTTGGCGATTTTCCTCTTCTTCCTTCTGGACCGACACGAGACGCGTTGTCTCGAAGTCGGTGGCGGTCGCTAGCTTGGATAGCGCGTCGGCGTGCACATTTTCCTCTCTCGGTGTTTGCACGTAAGTTACCGCCTCGAAGGTGGCTGCCCGCAGCTTGACGCGCTCCATGTAATGTGCAAGTGTGTCTTCCTTTGCGTCAAAGGTTCCATTCAGTTGGTTGACTGCGAGAGAGGAGTCGGAAAGTACCCTTATCGTTCTTGCGCCCAATTCGTGAGTGGCAGTCATTCCCGCCAGGATGGCCTCGTACTCGGCCGCATTATTCGTCTTCAACGTTCTGAACCTGATTGCTATTTCGTGGACGGCGCCTGTGGGTGTGCGCACGACGACTCCCGCGCCAGCACCGTGTTTGCTTGCCGCTGCGTCGACGTAAACCTCTCATACCCCCTCTGGTGTTGTTTCGAGGGTGACTCCTTCAGCGATGAAATCTGCTAGGATTTGGGCTTTTATTGCTGGTCTCGGCGCATATTGGATATCGTATTCTGAGAGTTCGACTGCCCATTTGACCATGCGCCCCGACAATTCCATTGAAGTTAGGATCTTCTTTAGCGGGAGGTTGGTCAGGACAGTGATCTGGTGCGCTTGGAAATAGGGACGCAACTTCTGTGACGCGCTTACCAATGCCAGGGCGGCCTTCTCTATTGGGGAGTATCTTGTTTCCGCGCTGACTAGCGTACGCGAAGTATAATACACAGGTTGCTCGGTTTTGTCATTTCTTCTGGATATCAGGACTGCGCTCACGGCTCTTGTCGACACGGTGAGATACAGGAATAATTTTTCATTAAGCTTGGGAGCGGTCAAAACAGGAGGGGATACAAGATACGCTTTCAGCTCTTGGAATGCTGCTTCACATTCCTTGTCCATGCGAACTTTGTGCCGCTTTTCAGTGTTTTGAAGAAGGGCGCACACTTGTCGGCTGATCTTGGGATGAATCTCCCCAATGCCGCTATTTTGCCATTCAGAGATTGGATTTCCAATGCGCTCCTTGGTGCCCGTAGTTGTTGGACCGCGTGATTTGTTTTAGGTCAACTTCGATGCCGCGCTTGGTTATCATGAACCCAAGAAACTTCCCTGCTTCTGCTCCGAAAACACACTTTAATGGGTTCAGGCGAAGATTATGTTCGCGGAGAGCTTCAAATGTCTCACGCAGATCCTCCAGATGTGAATTGCCCGCTTTGGTCTTGACAATGAAATCATCCACATATGCTTCAATGTTCCGCCCAATCTGTCGGGAGAACACCGTGTCGATCATTCTCTGGTATGTCGCGCCTGCGTTCTTCAGTCCGAACGGCATCCCAACAAAGCAGAAGTTTCCAAATGGCGTCATGAAAGCCGTTTTTCCCTCATCTTCGCGGGACAATGGGATTCGGTGGTATCCCGAGAACATGTCAAGGAAAGACAGTGTCTCGTGGTCGGCGGTGGCGTCGATCAGTTGGTCAATGCGCGGGAGTGGGTAAGGGTCTCCCGGGCATACCTTGTTGATTGTTGTGTAGTCAACGCACATTCGCCAGGCTCCTGAAGATTTCTTCACCAGGACTACGTTTGCCAACCACTTTGGATATTTCACCGGGCGGATCAATCCCGCTGCCAATAACCGCGCGACCTCTTCCTCTATGGCTTCAATTTGTCGCCGGTAAAGCCTCTTCGAGCCTGTTGCCTTGGTTCCGCGTTGATTGGAACTGCGAGGCAATGCTGGGCTATCTCCCTTGGAACTCCCAGCATGTCTTCTGTGCACCAAGCGAACAGCTCTTTGTATTCCTTCAGCAGCGTTATCAGCGGTTCGATCGCATCATTGCGGACATGTGTTGAGATGCGTATTTTCCTAGTCGGCTCAGCTGGTCGAGCGCGACCTCGAAGTCAGAATCCATAGATTCTGGACGCGGCTCCTCTGCTCTCGTGTCCACAATGTTGGTCTGGCGCGCTTCTCCGCGCTCCTCCCATGGCGTGCCCCGCGCCTCCCCGATCCTTGTCTTGGTGGGGAATTTGAGCTTTTGGTGGCACGTTGACGGGAGAGCCATGAATTTGGCTAGGAAGGGTCGGCCAAGGATGTCGTTGTGCGCCGACTTGCAGTCGACTATTGTGAATTCAACTTGCTTGGAGACGCGCGGCTCCTGGTCTCCGACTACTACTAGAAGGGTGACCACGCCGATTACTGGAACCCTTGTTCCAAAGAACCCGACCAAGTTACCCTGTGCGCGCTTGATTAGGCGCGTGTCGATGTCCATTTGATCTACTGTGCTCTTGAAGAGGACGTCAGCCGCGCTTTCGCCATCTATCAGTAGACGGTGAATTTTACAAGCGGGAACTAGCGCAGTGATGGTGAGTGGGTCTTCCGATGGGACACCTTGTGGGAACTCTGCGTCATCGAAGCTCAAGTTGTACTTCTGCCGCGTCTCGACCGCCGCGCATTCCGCTGCGCGCTCGCGCTTGGTTTTCTTTTTGGGGCGATCTCCCTCTACCGTCACCACCCCTATCTCCTTTCGCACTACATACACGCCAGTGGCCTCGTTGTAGTCGGCTTGCCGCGGTGGTGGCGGGTTCTGGGGACGTGCTACTTGTTCCTCTTTCTCGTGGGTGAACTCGGTCAGTACTCCTCGTCGTATGAGGCCTTCTATTTCGTAACGCAGCTCTCTGCAATCTTCTGTCCAATGCCCCGTTGCTCTATGGAAGTCACAGTATTTCTTGGGATCGCGCATGTGTGGTAAGGACTTCAGAGGCGCGGGCCAATTGATCTTGTATCCTTTCTCGGAGAGGACGTGAAACACATTCTTCACGGAGTCATTGAGTGGCGTGTAAGCGCTCGTCATGCGCCTGTCTGGCGATCGCCCTCGTTGTGCTTGCTCTTGCGAGGGAGGAAGGTGGCGTTTCGGCTCGCTGTGTAGTTGCACCAATTGTTCTCGCGGTGGCACCGGAAGCTGCCTCCTGCCCTGGTCCTCTTGGGACGCTCTTGCCGGTTCGAAACGTCTGACAGATCCCGCTCCGAGGGTTTCCTCTAGCGTGATAGCTTTCTCAATTTTCATCTCCAACTCTGTCGATAGCGTGACAGGTCTTTTTGCTAACGCCCGCTTGAGCTCCATGTTGGTGGTGGCTTCCATAAGGTGATGGGCGGCGGTCTCGGGGGTAAGATCGCGCACGGCCATTGCCACCCTGGACCATCTAGCGTAGAACGCTCGTAGGCTATCTCCTTCCTTTTGCCTGATGTCTATCAGCGCCTTGAGGTGGAGAGGTCTTCTTTTTTGGGATGCGAATTTCGTCGTGAATAAGAGTATGAACTCTTCAAATGAGCGGATGATTCCGTTCGGCAGCCTGTTGTACCAATCGAGGCATATTCTGGCGAACGTTGACGTGAAGGTCCTGCATAGTGCCGCGTTGGAGTTGGTTTGGATTTGCATCCGCAGGCAGAAGGTGCTCACGTGGTCTTCGGGGTCGGTCGTTCCGTTGTACGTCGGGAGGACGGGTGGCATTCCGCTCAGGTGTTCCGCCATGATTTCTGCGCTTAGCGGTTGGTGGAGGGCCTTCCTGGGCGGGTTGGGACGTATTGCTGAGATAGATGTTGCTCCAAGAAGCTGAGGTCCGCCCTGCCTGGCAACTCAACTTGTTGCGTTTCGTACGCGGGCTGCGGTGGTAGGGCAGTCCCCGACGTTTCTCCTGGGGCTTGTTGGGGCGCGACTGGCGTCGCGTCTACTGTCGCCGCGTCCTCTTTGCTCATCATGAGCGCTATGACCTGGCTCATTTGTTTCTGCATGTCAGCTATGACGCTGTTCTGCTTTGCCATTAGCTGCCTCATTTCTTTGGCTGTGAGTTCGGGCTCTTCTTCTTCGAGGAGCACCGCGTTGAGATTGCTAGTTTCCGCGAATTCCCTTGGGTTGGTCATCGCTTTGATGGGCGTTGATTCGTCAGGTGAGTTGGAGTTATGCTCTGCCATTGGTCGGTTTTCTTTTGCTTCTCTACTCGGCCCCACGGTGGGCGCCAATTGTTTGAGCCTAACTGGGTGTAGGAGTGAGACTCGGGAAGATGGGCCAAGGAGAGTAAGCAATGGGAGAACAACCGTCAATGAAAGAACTCAGGAAACTACGAATAGAGTTGAGAGGGTAATATCTTAGAGAGAGAAGTTGATAATCTTAGAGATAGAGTCAGAAAATCCGATCACCTCACCCACCGGAGTAAATGCCTTATTTATAGGCTACATGGTGGTGGGTGAGTTACATGGTGACATGTCATGGTGACATGACCACTGACATGTCAGAAGACTAGACCATACCTCTACCTAGGACAAGTACATTTAGCCTTTCATTATACCTAGGACTAGGACTGCAATGTGACCACTCGGTAGGTGGGACGCGGCGTCGTTTTCCCATAGCCTTTCATTATACCTAGGACTAGGGCTGCCCTTGGACGCGTCGGTGCTGATGCGCCCGTCTCTAGGTATTGGAGCTCGCCGGTGTGTTCGCTCGCGCCGGTGCTGGTGCGCCCGTCTCTTGGTATTGGCGCTCGACGGTGTGTTCGCTCGCGCCGGTATCACGGCCAACTCTTCTGATGTCGGTGTTTCTTTGGCGCGGCGGAATCCGAGTCACATGCCCAACAGTATGAATCTCAAATACAAAATAAATGAGTAGTGTTTGATAGGTTTATATTTATATCCATTAATTTGACTTGGGTTTTTAGTTGATGAATTTGATTTTGTTCTCATACATGTACAAATGAAATGGGCGTTTTGTACATAAACTTCATACATCTTTAGATTTAGTACCTACTTTTTTTGCACAATATTCCTAAAAACATCTACGGAAATACATTTCAGTACCTAAAATTATTGTGTCATACATTTTTATACAATAAAATTTTAGAACAGTCTAAAGTAAATGGGCATCCATACCCAACCATGCCTATTTATAACATGGAAGCAATACACTTACCCTACTCAAACTCATTTACAAAATTTTGAACCTCTATAAACTTCACTCATACCATATCCATAATTAATGAGTTTACTTGAGTTTGGAAAAATATTATCCATGGGGATTAATTAATTGTCTTCCCTAGGTCAAACCACAGGGTCGACCAAGGGGTGTGTCTGGAGACCATAGGTATATTAGTTGATTCAATCATATTTTATATCATGAACTTGTGGGTAAAATTGATTGATTATGGTTATATTGATGCATTTAACCTATGAATATGTTAATTAATACTATTGTTATTCATTGGTCAATATTCATATGTATATATAAACGATGCTAAGTCTTCGATCCTATTTCTATTCTTGAGGTCAATATATTATAAAAACAAGACAAGAAATCGTTAAGACATTAAATATGGTGATGGTCGTAAATGAGTTCTCCCATAATACAAAAATTAAAGAGTTCATAAATAATTAATTTTATTTTAAATTATTGTTTAGATAACAATTCTATCATCATTTTCATTTCATTTCGTTATTCTGAAAAAGTTGTACCACAACTCAGTTCTTATATAGGGGTCTCCAGGATTCATCCATCCACTCTTCAAAAACCACAATCCACATTGTAGGGTTAATTAGAAATTAATAGCTTGAAAGAAGAAGAAAAAAACAATTATTAAAAGAGAAAGACATTAAGAACAATGGTGGTGGCCTGGGACTGGGACTGGGACTGGGGAAAAAATGATTGCGACGGAGTCTGTATGTGCTGTGGGGTTTGATTACAGTTTTTTGGTTGCTTCCTTTTTAGCCTCGCTGTTCATTCATTGATGCCTTTTAACAACTTTGCTTGCTGTTGTGGCTCTCTCTTTTCCATTATCAATATCTTTGCCACTCTTCAAATAGCAAAAATACAGAGTTTGTCTTTTTATTTTATTAATTAATAGATTACGACTTAAGGGATCGCGTCTTTTGTCGATAAATAAAAGTATTATTATGGGAATTGCCACTTACGACGTTGAGTCGGCAGAAGGCACAGAAAGGTGGGAGAGGGTGGTGAGTGGGGATCACGAACCAAGATTGAAGAGAAGCAAGCAAGTGGGCCGAATTGTTGAGAATTGGAGCCGTAGCATAGCATCGAATCTCAATTTTCCCCAAACGCGACCGCAACACGTAAGCGAATATATTAGAAGTGGTTTTGAAGTTTTTATAATTTAAATTGATGTATTATTTATTGAATCAATTGATGTACAAATACATTGTTTGGAGGTTTAGATTGTGTTTTTGTTCTAAAGTCACAAAAGTTAATTTTGAATGATTATGAACACTCTCTACTTTTTTTCTGAGATCGGTAACCCCTCAATTTTGAGTGATTGTGGTTGAGTCTCCGAAAAGTTAATGAATGTATTCTAGTTCAATATAAGTATATAAAAAAAGACCGAATCTCACAAATACATGAACAAAACATCATTTGAACTCACAATTCCCAAACAATCCATTAATTTTAGCATTCGGTGAATTTTTGAATTTGGAAAACAACAGATTTAACAACTATAGATTTTAATTTTTAGTTTTTGACTTGTGTTAACAACTATATGAGTTTTTCGAATTCGCGGAGCAAATGTATTCCAACAAAAAGATGTTCATAATGTCACAAATTTGATACCTAAAGAACTCAAGTACCGGGTAATGATTTAAAAAAAAATCACGCGTACAAAAATCCAGCATTCAAAACGTTCCTCTAAATTATCATATCGAGAGAACTTAGGTGAAGGTAATATGAATTTGAAAAATAAGACGTATGGGTAATGATCTTAGCAATCTAGTTCAAAGTTACAAGTATAACTTTCAACGAGCATGTCATGTGACGCGAGTCGATAAATGCTAGTAATGTTTGGCACCAATGTTTGAATCCAAAATGTTTAGTATGAGCATTTCAATCTGCTTGTTAATTAGTTGTTAAAAACTACGCATATTACAAGTACTATGTACCGCAACTTTATTGAAAAATGTCACATTCCCAGTTTCTCACCGTAAATTACAAACGGAACCAAACGGGAATTTAACGAATTTCTAAAGGGGAATCCGAAATCTGACCTGAAAAAAAGCTCAGTTTTGTCACTAAAAGCCACGGTCATCGGAAACGTAAAGAGGAAAGGGCAAAAGAAGTCACGGTCACAAAAATGGATTGGGGGGACATAATGAGGTGGCTGAGAATTGTGAACACAAACTGACCACATCGCCCCCTCCCGCCGTCTGACGCTGACCGTATATCAGGACAGCCTGACCGAATTCCCAAACGCGCGACCAACACGTAAATGTAAATGAACCCGGTAGAGCAGGCGAACTATTATTTCTTCGGGGCTACTCCGAATAATGGAGCTGAGAGCTGACTTCGAAACCAAGAAGTTAAGAAAGCTGATTAGGTGGCTTGGTCCGACATTCAACTATTAGAGTATGTGTAGTACGAGTAGTATTGTGTTATGCTACGAGTATTAGTATGTAATTGGGTAGAGTTATATTTCTTATTAGAGTTGTAGAAGTTATGTTATTTCCCTATTAGTGTTAGGGTTATTATAGAAGTCAGTCTTTGTACTCTATATAAACCCTATGTGGTGTCAGTAATAAGACACAACAGTTTCCACCGTATTTTCGATTTTCCAAAATCAACAACCTGGAAAGTGGTGGAAAGACGATGAACGAAATCATAGTTTATGGTACATCTAGGGCATGGAATGGCCCGATCCGCATTTAGTTTCAGATAAAGCATTTCACAATCCATACAAATTAGGGTTTGCACCAACAATCCGAACCGTTATAAAACAAAAGAAATAATTAGGATCAATGACCAAACAAACATTACATTCCGTCTGATTTGATTTGATACAAATATACTTTTGATTTATTTTTCTTCGAAATTTATGAAGTTAATGGGAGCAAGAACCGGGTTGCATTATGCTCGGTCCAACATGGTCCGGTTCAAATATTGATTTGGTCTGGTGTGATGTGATACAAATCAAAGTGTTTCACATCCATACATACAGGAACGGAACGATCTGCACGATCGAAATAGATCATGATATCAAGATTATCCACATAATCTGTAGGTGGATTCAAGAGTTGTTTGAGTCTAACTGAGTGTAGGAGTTATACTCGCGTGAGATGTGGGGGGTAGAGCAAACGATTAGTTGTGGTAACTTGTATCTGGTGAGGACTCTCAGGAGAATGGGAAGAATACAGAGGAAATTAGTTAGAGAGAGAAGTGAGTGTTCATTAGTGAGAGAATCCAAAAACCCCCCTCCACCTACCGTAGTAAATGCCCCTTTTATAGTACATTATGGTAGTGGGTATTTAATGCGACATGACTACAACGTGTGTCAGGGTCTTAGGCCATGCTTTTAGACCATAATTATTCCTAGGACCTGACTCACGACATGACCTCTCCTTCGTAGACTCCGGCGCCATCTACACAATCTTCGCTTCTTGTCTTAGGCAGGGCAGAACGACGCCGGCTTGACCAGGGCTGAAACGACGCTGGTTTTGGGCTGGATAAAACGACGTCGGCCTGGGTTGCATCCGAGCCACATCCCCAACAATTGCCCCCCACCAGGTGGTGTTCCGTGAATGCCGCCTGTTAATTTCCGCGCGGGTGGCTCGGTTCTTCTCGCCTCTTCACGCTTCCCTGGGTTATCTGTGTGCCTGTATACAACTTGTCGTGCGTACCGGCTTGAGCTGCGCTTCCTTCTCTCCGCGCGTAGGCTGCTGCACTCAGCAAGGTGCGCTATCAGACTTCGTTTCGCGAGCGGATTCCAGCCCAGTCGTACGCATGCACCTTACTGTACGCGTTTAACTCGCGCGGGGAGGTGCTCTTGTTTGTTGTGCGTGTTCCGCGAGCGATTCTTCTGTTGTTTGTACGCGTCGCGCTTCCTTCTCTCTGTGCGCGGTACATCCATAGACAGTTGGCGTGCGCGTTTCACGAACGATTCTCTACATTGGCGCGCGCGTTTCACGAGCGAATCCCTACATTGACGCGCGCATACGCCTTGTTACGCGCGTTCAACTCATGCCCCCAGGTTATGCGCGTTCCGCGAGTGACCCCTTTTATTTGACTGATTTTTCTTTTCCGCGGGTGTACCCATGCCCCCCCAGGCGGTGTGCGTATCCCTTGACGTCACCGTCTAGCCTCTACCTAGCTCTTAGCCCTAGTATCAATAGGTGTCGACGTGGCCTGCTGTGATTCACTCGTTTGGGCGGTTACTTTTTGAAATTTGAAATTCCGGATTGACGTTTCCGATTCTCGATGTAACTTTCACCCCTTCAGTTTCCTCTCCTGGGGTTATAAATACCCCTCTGTCTTGGAGAGACGTTTTTCATCTCTAACCTTTCTGTTTTTCCTTTCGTCGTACTTACTTGCTGACGAGATTTTCCTTCTTCTCCGATCATCTTGATCTCTAAATCGTTCGTGATTCTCCCTTTTGAAGGCACAAATGACTAATGCTGATGTAAACAACGAGGTCGTGGTTTTGGCTGATGAAGAAGGTAATTTTTCTCCCCTCTCTCATGTTTCTTCCGATCCGTCGTTGGATCTGGTCGAGTCCGACGACGATGGCGGCGGTGGAGGAGTTCCGGCGATGCACCTGGGTGATTCCGACGACGGCGGTGACGACGACGGCGGTGACGGAGGGATTCCCGAGACGCCCTCGTACGATGCCGGATCTGGAGAAGATTTGGTGGAGTGTGAGGGCGTCGAGACTAGCGCGGCCCAGTCGCGGGGGGTGTTGATCATCCGACGCGATCGTGCTAGTGGGTCCAGCACCGCACCGCTTGAGGACGCCGGGACATCGGCGGCTTCCTCTGAGCCGATTTGCGTGTCGCGTGTGACCGAAGCGATGAGCCGTCTCGGGGTGCGCGGGATAGGAGCCGCGTATACGATTTTGGAGTGGGAACAGATGTTCGAGGGAGAGCAGGTTCCCAGTGATAACTTGGTGTGCGGACCAGACCATGTCTCGGTGTATGGGCGGCGGGAGGTCACGGAACTAGTGCGCGGATTGGGATTGCCCCCCAATTGGCAGTACGCCGTTCCGACCGCGCGTAGCCGAATCGGGAACTGCCCCGCTGGATGGTTCGGTGTATACTCTGAGTACTGGCGGATGGGCTTCAAGTTCCCAATCAACCCATTGTTGTGCGCCCTGTACAGGCAATTGGGTTGTTCTATTGCGCACGTCTCTCCATCCGTGGTCATGCACGCGTCTTGTCTCCGGTTGGTCTGTAAGAGGCTGGGTATTCAACCCACCTATGGTCTTTTCCGGAAGATGTACAAAATTAAGGGGCCGACCGAGACGAGCGATTGCCTTTCCATTAGGCGGCGGGACAAGCGGCCTGAAGGCTTTGTCTATGGCTCCCCAAAATTAGAGAAGAACTGGTTTGCTCGCTTTTTCTTCGTTAAGCCTGTCCCGGGGGAGTGGGCGGAGGAGCATGTAGAGGAGCCCACTGTCTGGAAGAAAGGGGGGTTGCGCCGATATGAGTCTGAGCTGGGGAAGTATGATGAACTTGATGCTGAGTATGAGGCTTGCATGCCTCATAGGATAAATCTGTATTCCAGCGGCGTCCGCGCGGCTGTTCTGGAGGAGCTTTTTGCGGACGGTTAGTTTATTTCCTTTTTTTCCTTGCATTCTGTCATATTAACGGGCGCCTTACGATTTATTGGCGCAGGCGTTGATTTCTCATCGTTGTCGAGCATGATGTCGTTGGACGAGGTCGTGAAGGCTCCTCGCGGTGAGAAGAGGAAGAGGAAGGAAAAGGAGAGGGAGGGTGCGCGGACAAGTAGCACGAAGAGGAAGGAGTCCGACGGTGCGCGGACAAGCAGCTCTAAGAGGAAGGAGTCTGAGCAGACTTCGACCCCGAGCAGACCAGCTAAGGCAGCGAGGTCAGTTGAGAAACCTCCGCCTCGGGGAGTTGAGCAGGCTCCACCAATGAGGCAAATCCCGTTGGTGAGTAAGCCTCCGAGCCCAGAGGGAACTTCAGCTGGCGGCTCATCCGGGGGGACTGTTCAGCAAACTTTGACGGAGATGGCGGGCGTGGATTACTATCGCGATGTGCGGATCCACACCGGCGCGGCCTGTAATAGCTAGTCCGCTCAGGCTGCTCTACGCGCTCTTGGGCCAGTGCTCACCGTTCCTCCGCGGTTGGAGAAATCAGATCCTTTGCAGGATCTTGCCCAGATCCACTTCGCGGTATGTTTGTTTAACTCTTCTCATTTCGTTTTATTCTCAAGTTATTTGGCGTAACTGAGATGTGTGGCGGATTGGGTGTAGGGTCTAATGTGCACCTTCCGCGCCCAACAAGATCGTGCGCGCGATCATGCCAAGGTGAAGGCGGAGGCGGCTATGATTGTCCAGCTGGAGGGTAAGCTCGCGGGGGCGGAAGGGCGCGCAGAAGTGGCGACGAACAAAGCGAATGAGGCCCTCGTGGAACTGGGAGTTTTGCAGAGCAAGCTGGCGGAGGATGTCCAGGCGGTGACCGAGCGGGCTCGGGCGGAGCTGCGCGGTGAGTTCGAAGAAGAGAAGAAGAAGCTGGCTGAAGAATGGGCGCGGGAAAAATCACAGCTGGAGGCGGGTCATGAAGCGAAGCTGAAGCAGGTCTGGAAAGTTTTCAGCAGGAGAAGGCGGAAGCTGTTCGCGAGGCGCAGGTTGCTGCCGTGCGGCAGTATAAGTCCTCTTCTATGTTTGGGAAGACCTTGGCGGATGCGATGACTAAAGCTGTCATTGCGGTCGGCAAGAAGGTACGACCCGAAAACCCGGGCGTTCGCTGGAGGACTCACGAGATGGTTCAGCACGTGCAGACGTAGCTGCGTGAGAAGAAGCCGCTGACACTTGACTCTGAGTCGGAGGACGAGTCTGAAGAAGAAGAAGATGAGAAGCGTGCTGATGACCAAGGCGAGGAGCACGCTGATGACCAGGGTGAGGGTGGAGAATCCGCTGCGGCGGCGGATGGCGAGGTTGAAGTTGTCCATGTGGATAGCGCGCCAGTAGCGTAGTGATAATTGATGATGATGTTTTTTTTTTTTTCTTTTATTTTATGGCGCTGATGCCTTTGCCCGCGGAACGTTGTAGTTCACGCTCCCGTGAAATGGAATCCAAAGGGGAACTCCTCCGCCCCTTTTTTTTATGTGCGGCGCAGGTAATTCATGATTACTGCTAGTTTGTGAACTGTTCGCGCGATTTGCCATCGGCGTTTAAAGTTCAGTTGCGTGAGCGCGAATAATTCGGGATTATTGCTATTTTTGTGAACGGTGCGCGATTTGTCATCAGCGTTTTTCGTTCAGTGGAGTGGGCGCGAATAATTCAAGATTATTGCTACTTGCTTTTTCGACCTTTTAGTTTTATTCCACTATGTAAAGGTACCATCGTGACCAAATACATATTAAGCTGGACAATAGTACCTCCTAAGGTTCTGCGCGTTCCACGTTCTTGGAATTTTCGTGCCCCCCAATTCGCTGAGCTTAAAGGTGCTAGCGCCCACTACTTCGCGGATCAGGTACGGGCCCTCCCATGCCGACGCGAGTTTCCCGTGTTTGGGGTCTGGGCGGAAGTTCCGCCTTAACACTTGGTCTCCGAGGTTGAGCTTGTGGGGGACCAGCTTGGCGTTGTAGTACTTAGCTACCTGTTCCTTTGTTGCTGCGAGCTTGATGGCTGCTAACTCGCGTCTTTCCTGCGCTAGCTCGAGGTCAAGAAGGCGCGCCTCTTCATTGGCTTCTCCGTCGTACATTGTGATTCTGTACGTTTGGGTTGTTGTCTTAATAGGAATCACCGCGTCAGTGCCGTACGTGAGCGCGAAAGGCGTTTCTCCCGTCGCGACTTTATATGTTGTGCGGTGTGCCCATAGTACTATGTTGAGTTCGTCGGCCCAATTGCCCTTAGCGTCACCCAGGCGGGTATGTAATCCGTGTAGGATTGCTTTGTTGACCGACTCTGCTTGGCCGTTGGCTTGGGGGTAGGCCACTGACGCGAACCTTGCAATTGCTCCTACTTGGTCGCAGAAGTCAATTACCTCCGTGCAATCGAACTGTTTTCCATGGTCGAAGACGAGCGCGTTCGGGACTCCGAACCGCGACAATATGTTATTTTTCAGGAAGCGTGTCACCTGTTGTGCTGTTATCGAGGCGAGTTGATGCTCTAAAACACAACACCTAACAATGGCCAAGTGTAACCAATGAAAGGGACTGCAGTATAGTGGCACAAGTAATAAATATCGAATCCACGGGTCTCTAGAGTTACTATTTCTCAGCTTCAGTTCATTATCTAGCAAACTAGATTAAGGATTGATTAACTAAACTACTCTACTAACTAAACTAAGTAAAACTACTAACTACAGTTTGGGAACTCACTTAGGTATGATTCCCCCTAGCTCCTCAATTAGGTCCAAGTTGTAATTCCTTTTGGTTGTTTTACTGTTGATTAAACTGCGGAAGATCCGACAGTAGCTTGGAATCTCTTAAGCTGACCAAGCCCTCTCAGTCTAACTATCCGGCAGACGACTAGTCTTTACCGGGATAGAAAGCTGAAGCAGTAAGAACAGAACTCCACTACTGGAATTAGATTCCAGTACAAAGCAGTACACTGGCTAACTCTCATATAGCCAATCTCCTACTACCGAATGATGAGACTCTAGCAACCTAATCAGATTCTATCTATCTCAGATTGCAGCAGGAATCAGGAAAAGTTGATCAGACTTCAATTGACTCAATAAACATGCATCATTCGATTAAAATCAAACAACATAGCATCCAAAACTTCATACAAGCAAGATCCTAACTCATGGAACTAGGGTTCCTCAAAACCTAAGTGAAGGGAAGTTACTCCATAGAGAAGAGAGAGACTGCAGAAATCTGATCTAGATCTTCAATCTCCATCTCCAAGCTTGATTCCCGAGCTCCAATGGCGAAGAAATCCTCCAAAATAGCTCCAAGAATGTTCCCAAGTCGCTCTCTCTCTCTAGGGTTCGTCCCTTGGGTGTTTGGGATCCAAAACCCAGCTCTCTCCCTCTCCTTTTGCTGAAAATCGGGTTTTAAATAGCAATTCCCGACTCACACGGCCAGGCCACACAGCCGTGTGGCTTTCCCAGCTGCCCGTGTGAAGGCTCGGTGATTTCCACACGGCCACATGGCCAGGTCACACGGCCGTGTGGGTTGTGCCCGTGTGGCTTGCTCAGCCTCTGTTTAATGCTTCATTTCTCCCTCGTCCGGACTCCGAATCAGTCGCCGTTTGATCCCAGACGCTTGTAGTCTCGTCCTCTTTCTTTTCATGACAAGCTTTCATGATTCTTTGTCCATAAAGTGAGGTAGAAATCCATTCTTCTTCAGGTCATACCCGAGTTTCTTCTCCCGAATCGTCAATTGATCTCTGATTGACTTGAAACTTGCGCCTATGCTTCACTTTATGTGCTAGGACCTGAAATGTGACAAAGGAACACAACCTAGCATAAAATAGGCCAAAGACACGATAATTCAAGCTCAAACAATCAAGAAACAAAGGGGAAAACATGTGCAAATACCGAGTCTTCACGAGTGCTTCCGCTTCGATCCACTTGGTGAAGTAGTCCACCGCCACGATAATGTATTTGCGCTTCCCTTTTGCAGTTGGAAAGGGGCCCAGGAGGTCGACGCCCCATTGCGCGAAGGGCCATGGGCTCAGGTTGCCTTGTAGTTTGGTGGAGGGAAGGTGGTGTTGGCGCGCGTTCACTTGGCACTTGTGACATTGGTCCACATACTTCTTCGTGTCTTTCTTTACTCGCGGCCAGTAGTACCCGTGCAGCAAAATTGTGCGTTCCATGCTACGCGACCCGACGTGCATTGCGCACAACCCTTCGTGTATTTCACGCACCACGTTGTGGGCTTCCTCTTGGCTGATGCATTTTAAGTAGGCGCCCGAGTACGAACGCCGGTATAGCTCTCCTCCGATAATCGTGCAGCGGGCCGCTTTTTGCCTTAGGGCCCACGCCTCTTTAGGATCTTCTGGCACCACGTCGTCTTGCAAGTATTTCATGATCGGGGCTCTCCAATCATCGTCTAGTGTGGGTTGCGTGGCGTTGACTGCCACTTCCCGGTCCGCTTCTTCCTCCTCTTGGACGGATACCAGTCGAGTTGATTCGAAGTCCGTGGCGGTTGCCAGTTTTGACAACGCGTCCGCGTGTATGTTCTCCTCACGGGGGATTTGCGCGTAACTCACTGCCTCGAAGGTACTCGCCTTCTTCTTGACACGCTCCATGTAATGCGCCAGCGCGTCTTCCTTCGCATCGAAGGTTCCATTCAGTTGATTAACTGCCAGAGAGGAGTCGGAAAGGATTCTTATTATTCTCGCACCTAAATCGCTCACAGCCGTCATTCCCGCCAAGATTGCTTCGTATTCCGCCGCATTGTTTGTCTTCAGTGCTCTGAACCGGATTGCAATCTCGTGAGTAGCGCCCGCTGGAGCGCGCACGACCACCCCCGCTCCGGCTCCATGTTTGCTTGCCGCTCCATCCACGTAGACATCCCATACCCCCTCTGGCGTGGAGTCAAGGGTGACACCCTCCGCGATAAAATCTGCTAGAATCTGAGCTTTTATCGCGGGCCTCGGGGCGTATTGGATGTCATACTCGGACAATTCGACCGCCCATTTAACCATCCGCCCGGACACTTCCATCGAGGACAAGATTTTTTTGAGCGGAAGGTTGGTCAGGACCGTGATTTGATGTGCTTGGAAGTAGGGGCGTAGTTTCTGCGAGGCGCTCACCAGTGAGAGTGCCGCCTTCTCAATGGGGGAGTACCTCGTTTCCGCGCTAACCAGCGTTCGTGACGTGTAATACACAGGACGCTCGGTCTGGCTCTCTCTCCTGGACACTAGCACTGCGCTTACAGCTCTTGTTGACACAGCAAGGTACAAAAAGAGTTTTTCATTAAGCTTGGGAGCAGATAGTACAGGTGGGGATACAAGATATGTCTTGAGTTCTTGAAAGGCTGCTTCACATTCTCGCGTCCACGCGAACCGCGTGCCGTTCTTGAGCGTTTGGAAGAAAGGGGTACATTTATCAGCTGACCTTGGTATGAATCTTCCCAGCGCCGCTATCTTTCCGTTCAAGGAATGTATCTCCAGCGCGCTCCTCGGCGTCCGCAGTTGCTGGACGGCGGTTATCTGCTTCGGGTCGACCTCGATTCCGCGCTTAGTGATCATGAACCCCAAGAACTTTCCTGCTTCTGCTCCAAACACGGATTTTTGAGGATTCAAGCACAGACTGTGCCTGCGCATCGCCTCGAAAGTCTCGCGTTCTGCTGACGCCTATCGGGGGAACGCCTCCGCGGAACTTGTTCTGGTGGAGCGAGTTGCCTCCTGGATCCGCTGTGAGACTGCAGTAACTGTTCTCGGGGCACCGGAAGTTGTTTCCGCGTTTGGTCTTCCCTGGGCGGCTTGGAAGGCTCAAAACGCCTGACGGAACCCGCGCCCAGAGTCTCCTCCAGCGTGATGGCCTTTTCGATTTTAGCTTCGAGCTCTGTTGACAGCGTCACTGGCCTTTTTGCTATGGCGCGCTTGAGCTCCATGCTGGTCGTAGCGTCCATGAGGTGATGGGCGGCGGTTTCGGGAGTGAGGTCGCGCACCACCATAGCTACTCTTGACCATCTGGCATAGAACGCGCGTAGGCTCTCACCGTCTTTCTGCCTGATGTCGATCAAGGCCTTGAGGTGCAGGGGTCTCCTTTTTTGTGACGCGAATTTGGTAGTGAATAGGAGAATGAACTCCTCAAAGGAGCGAATGATTCCGTTGGGAAGCCGGTTGTACCATTCGAGGCATATGCCGGAGAACGTTGAAGGGAAGGTCCGACATAGTGCCGCGTTGGAATTGGTCTGGAGCTGCATTCTGAGGCAAAACGTGCTGACGTGGTCCTCTGGGTCCGTCGTCCCGTTATATGTGGGGAGAGCGGGCAGCATTCCGCTTAGGTGCTCCGCCATTATGTCCGCGCTCAGCGGTTGATGGAGGATTCTCCTTAGGGGGTGAGGGCGGTATTGTGGAGAGAGGTGCTGCTCCAGGAAACTGAGGTCCGCCCTAGGACACGGCTCCGCTTGGGGTGTCTCGTCCGCGGGTATGGCGACCGGGATACGTTGCGGTAGCGCGACGTTCTCCGCGGTTGCGTCGGGCGCCGTTAGTGGTGCGTAACTGGGCTGCGCAGACTCTTTGCTCATCATGAGCGCGATAACCTGGTTCATCTTTTTCTGCATGTCAGCAATGACTTCGTTTTGCTTGGCCATCTGTTGTCTCATCTCCTTGGGCGTCAGTTCGGGCTCTTCCTCTTCAATAAGTACCGCGTTGAAGTTACTGGTCTCCGCGTGCGTCCTTGGGTTCGTCATAGCTTTTATGGGCGTCGTTACGCTGGGCGAGTTGGTGTTGTGCTCCGTCGTTAGTTGGTCTTCCATCGCTTCCCTACCGGCCCCACGGTGGGCGCCAATTGTTTGAGTCTAACTGAGTGTAGGAGTTATACTCGCGTGAGAGGTGGGGGGTAGAGCAAACGATTAGTTGTGGTAACTTGTATCTGGTGAGGACTCTCAGGAGAATGGGAAGAATACAGAGGAAATTAGTTAGAGAGAGAAGTGAGTGTTCATTAGTGAGAGAATCCAAAAACCCCCCTCCACCTACCGTAGTAAATGCCCCTTTTATAGTACATTATGGTAGTGGGTATTTAATGCGACATGACTACAACGTGTGTCAGGGTCTTAGGCCATGCTTTTAGACCATAATTATTCCTAGGACCTGACTCACGACATGACCTCTCCTTCGTAGACTGCAGCGCCATCTACACAATCTTCGCTTCTTGTCTTAGGCAGGGCAGAACGACGCCGGCTTGACCAGGGCTGAAACGATGCTGGTTTTGGGCTGGATAAAACGACGTCGGCCTGGGTTGCATCCGAGCCACATCCCCAACATCAAGAGTGGTTGATGAAATTCAGAGAACACGTTACAAATCAATTTATAATCTTACTATGTAATGACGCATGTTTTAGCTCTTGTACCAGAGTCGGTGGTTGAGTCTGAAATTCGAACACTATGTAATCTTTTATCGAATATATATAAATAATATATAGAAAGAGTTAAAATATTAAATAGAGTTATTCAATATTGATGTAACTCATTCCTAGAAAAAGATAGCCAATTTTATTTTTGATGGAAAAAAAGATAGCCAATTTATACAACCACCATGTATTTACATATTATAAAAGTAAAGTAAAATTACATTAATTTTCCATTTTATTTATTAAGTCCCAAAACAATCATTCACGAATTAGTGACATATTCTATTTCAAAATTTGTTCTTACTTAGCTTAAAATCAAAAATATTTTTCTCATTTATTATTGCAATGAGTAGAATCAAAACTATCCTTTTTTATTTTGACCGTCAAAACTCTCTTTCGGGAGACTTACAACTTACAATTATAATTTTAACGGTAATGTCTATTTTTTATCCAAACTTTTTAAAGATTCTTTTATATTATCCAAACCTATTAAAATGCTTTTAATTAGCCAAAACTTTCGTAATGCATCAAAATATTAGCAATTTTTATGTTATCGTTAATAATTTTGTAACTTTTTTCTTAGTTAAAATACTAAAATTTCGTAATGTTGACCTTCATGTGTCTCTTCCAAGTCAGTATCATGTTGCCAAATCAATATTACAAACAAAATTGCTTACGGACGGTTAACATTTGGATAATTCTTAGTATTTCGATAGATTTGACTAATAAAAAAATTTGAAAAAAATAGACATTATAAGTATAGCTTACCCACCTTTGTATGGCGATATTGGGGTCGCTTTCCTTGTCAATTTGTACTCTTTTCTTCAACAAAAGGTAAAGCGTTTTAGCAGGTGACACGTTAGACTTTAGAGGACCATTATCCTTTCTCTACAGTCTCAAGGACTCGTGATCCATCGTAGCAGTCTTGCCGACCCATAAAACGACGACATATCACAGAGAGAGAGAGAGAGAGAGAGAAAGGGACGCATGTACGTACTGTGTCTATTGGGCGCTGGCAGTGTGTCGACTGTCGTCCCGACTACGGCCAGCCAACCACCACTCACCATATATATCTGATTATATTTCCTATCAGCTGTAGTGCCTGTTGGGCTCCAAAAGTGGGCCCACTCTGTCCCGTGGGCCGCTGGAAAGGAAGAATTATTTGTTGCCACATTCAAGTGGGCTGACGGAGGGAGTAGATCTGTCCAGTAGTCCAGTGCGTTTGCCGACAGGTTTGTTGTTGTGGTCTTGTGGACCGTGGCCGGATCCCCCGAGTCCATTTTCCTGGTTTGAACTTCGAACCATTTCCTCATCAAAGTAAACCAGCACAATGCTGGCTTGTTGGCCGCCGTGAGAGTTTGATAGTTATATAATTTGTTTGTCATTCACACTGATAATGTGTGTTTTGCTTTGTATTACGTTATAAACTATCTACAATTCTACACAATACTCAAACTATTTTTTATATGCTTTGAATGCATTGAAATATGAGAAATACTAAATGAATAACAAAGAAAATGCAATTAATAGTAACATATATATATGATTACAAACAAAGTGTTGCCTATATAAAAAAAAGTTCATAAATGACAACATGAGAGTTGTTTCCTATGATACATACATAGTCAATCTTCACTATAAAAGAAAATTATTGTCCTTTGATAGAAAATATGATGGTTAACGCCATCGAAAAGCTTCAATTAATGACTATCTGAAACATTGGTATTTTTTTTGTCAATGCTAACTCTCATCGCATAAATAAACAAGCTCAAATTTCACCTAATACAACCTTTAAATCCATTGCTAGCTTCCCACTTATATTTATATGTAAAACTCTATCTCATTTTACCATTCAATTGTCACATATACTGCAGTTATCCTTTAAGTTCATTTGTATGTACTCGTGTGACAACTAAGAACAATACAACAACTACCATGTTTACTTGACATCACAGCTAACTAAATGTGTTTAGCCAATTCCATGTCCCAAATTAGCAAGCACTTAAACCAATCTATCAATGCCCAAGTTTTTATGGAACGTTCATTAGAGGTCGCTCACAAAAATAATAATTTAAATTTTAACAGATATATAAGTTCATAAACAAACCCTAAGCAATTACCATAAATGGATTCATCAAATCTAGCCTAAAATAAAGTTCAAACATTGAAGGAATAAAACATGAGACATATAAAATATTTTACTTAAACTAAATTAAATACTCACACTAATATTAATAGCTCATCTATTTATCTTACTGGTACTTGCAAAGACAAATTTTTATCATGTCGTTGCATTAACGGGAGCACTACCAATTCAATGATTCCACCAAGCGATGAATTGATTAATCTGTCAAGCATTACTGCATTTCTTGCTTATGGGAACATATTTTTAGGGCATAATTCAGAAGTTTTCATTCCGTTATGGGAAAGAGAGTAAACGATATTGGGGTAGAACCCTAAAAACAACTTTCAAATAACCTTCATATTGGTTTGCAACCACTCCAATCTCGACTCCTCACTAAAAATGGTCGTCACCAAAGTTGGAGATATAATGAAACTCACAAACTCACAGGGATCCCACAATTCAAGATGAAAATGACCAATCACATCAAACTAATCATTGGGCTTAATAGTCATTACAAACTTCAAGGGCTTTTGGCGTTCTGCTGCTGTTTTGTAGTTTTGCTTTGTTTGCAGCTGCTCTTACATTTGTTCTCTTTTAACCTTTATTTAATAAAATAATGTCACCCTTATCTAAAAAAACTTCAAGGGATTGACCAATTGGTAATATAGAAAGCTCAAATTTACCACTTACTTTGTTCTAGCTATATCATACAAAATCAATCTATATGTAATAATTGAAAAGATATAAATTATCAAATACTAATTTATTTGTAACAAATATATATCTCCAAACAAATTTGTGGTTGATAATAGCTTATATTGGCATATGAGAATGGTTGAAGGCTATTATAATAACCAAATCTTAAAATTTTAAGTATTTCTTTAAATTTTTAATTAAATAAAATACTTCATTCTACAAATATATAATTACTTGTTGTGAAAATATAATTTTATAAAAAAAGATTCATGATTTCAGGAAAAAAATAGTCCTGAGTATTGAAAATTATATGACCATTTGGATAATGGGTGCTGTAATTGGTGGGAATAGGTATGATTGCCTAATACTATATGTAGATATTTTAATATAAATGTTTTTTTTTAAATCCACAGCTATAAACATTTGCATGAATAAGTGTATCCTCATTCCTACCAGCAAGTTAATAGACACTCAATCAATGCACTCAGTAGGGGTGGGCATGTGGGTGGTTAATCCGCGGATTGATATCGATCCACCCGCAAATAACCCGACCCGCACGCAGTGGGTGATTGATGTGGGTGGATTGCAGATTGGTAAATCTCTCACCCGCACTTATGTGGGTGGATGGTGGGTGGATTGCGGGTCACCCATATGACCCGTATGACCCATATGACCCGTATGACCCGCATCCTATTTTTACATAAAAAAATACCGTTTCTTATAGTATCGAATATTCATATTTATATAAAAAAAAGAATATTCATCATATTTTCGAACTGCACTACAGCCTGACCATATACTTTAAAAGGTGAAGAATAAATAATAGTTTTGACTACTATTATTGGTGCATTATCCAATAGATATTAGATATTGGTATGCAGATTATTGTTAATAACCATTAAATATTGGGATGCAAACTATAAATTATTAATTGTATCAAAATCACAAATTAATGATATATTCTTACTAATTTTGCTTTGAACTTATTATAAATGTTAGTCAACTTTCTTAATGGCTAGTTGAAGAATTGCTTTTGCGGGTTGACCCGCGACCCAACCGCACTCATCCGCCACCCACCCAACCCAACCCGCAGAAGTATGTGGGTAGATTGCGAGTCACAATTATTTCAACCCGCTAGTAAGTGGGTGGGTCAATTTGAGACCAAAACCCACTCAACTCGCCCATTGCCCACCCCTAGCACTCAGTACTCAACTTTGAATACCAGAGATGAAATCTTATATTTCAACCTACTTCCACTAATGGGACCAATAATGGGAAAAAATCCCACTGTACACACGTTCTTAAAAAAAATTCCCAAAATACATGAGTTATAAAAAAATTTCCCAAAGTACACATGTTTGAGCATCACCGTTTTAAACAAAAGCGGTGAAGGTCATCACCGCTTTTGACAAAAACGGTGAATGCTTGATCGTCTTAAACAAAAACGGTGAAGTATTCACCGTTTCAAACTAAAACGGTTAAGTTTTCACCGCGTTAATTAACAACGGTGAATACATCACCGTTTTGGTCAAAAACGGTGAACTCATTCATCGTTGTCAAGTAACGCGGTGATTATTTCCCACGTTTCCCACCCCTGGTAGGTCAAAATTAGGTCGCAGCTACCACCTATTCACCGTTTGAGACAAACGCGGTGATGGTGTTCACTGTTTTCGACAAAAAATGGTGAATAGTAGGCAGATTTTCCTATAAATTGCACACCACCAGCAGTTGTAAAAACATAACCACTCCCCTTTCTTCAAATTTCAGCAGCCAAAATCGAGCATAATACACAGAACATAAATTTTTCGGTATGTTGAGACTTTTCGTATTATAGTCTAATTATGTTTTTAGTAGTTATAGTATGATTTAATTTTCGTATTATGTTGTTGTTAGTTAGTTGAACTTATGTTCGTTAGTTATAGTATGATTTAATTTTCGTATTATGTTGTTGTTAGTTAGTTGAATTTATTTTCGTTAGTTATGGTATGATTTAATATTAGTTGTACAATATGATTTTGGTTAATTTTACTGTCTTTAAGCTAATAGATACTTATTGTAAATTGTAGATATGGGTAAATTCAAGAAGTTTCATCTTACTATTCGGTGGAATGGAAGGGTGACAAACTCTGACATAGGCATTGATTATGAGGACGGCGAATCCATTATGCTGAAAATTGATTCCCGATTCAATTTTCAAGAACTCTGTGATCTTTGTGCAGAAAGGGTTTGTACGAGCGGACAGACGAGACTTGGCAAAATTACTTACCGGTATCCAGACATGAGTGTTGGCGGGGTCGTGTTCCAAGAAGTTGTCATAAACGATGATGACGCGGTTATGATGATGTTACAGTTCCTAAGCGATAACCAAGTCCGGCTTGCAGAGGTGTATGTTGAGACCGAGGCGGTCGGTGAATCTCATTCTCACCAGTATTCTTATGATGATGGTTTTGCAGGAGGGTACGAATGGGGTGGTAGTTCGAGCAACTACCAAGGCGGTGGTTATACAGGAGGTTACGGGGAGGGTGGTGGTTCAATCAACTACGGTGGATCGAGTAGTGCAGGATGGGACAAATACTCGCAACCTCCTAAACCAGCCCCATTTGTTGAGGCCGATGGTGTTCAATGGCCTGCTTGGGGGCCAGAGTGGTATGGAATCGAGAATACCATTCGATCAGGGCGTACTTCACATGAGCGAGAGGACGATGTTGGTGATCGTGGTCATGTTGATCCTTCTAGCCCGAGCTATCCATTCGAGTCGAGCGATGAGGATACTGAGGAAGATTTGATATCAGTGAGCGAGGAGGAGGAAGATACTGATGATAACGAGGATGAGGCGGCATTTCGTGAGGCACCCACGCCATATTACACACAGGTTCCAACTCAATTTTTACATAGTCAGAATGATCCCCCCCCGACTTTGTCCCTATGCCAGTGTACAATCCGACGGCCAATTTGGAGGTGGGTATGGCGTTCACATCGAAAGACGCTGTGCAGGATGCTTTTACAGAAGAGGCGTTGAGGCGCAATTTCGTGTGGAAGGTAAAATATTCTGACAGTAAACAACTACATGTCATATGCAAGCATGATGCAGAGGGTTGTACGTGGCAACTGCGGGCTGCAAATATGAAGAGAAAGGGTGCTTGGGTGATTCGCAAAGCTGAGACGATCCACACATGCTCCTCTTCTATACTTTCCCAAGATCACAGGCAACTAAAAGCAAAGAAGGTTGGGAGAACTATTAAGCACCTTATAGAAGCACAACCAGATATCAAGGTGAAAGCTATCATGGCAGAGGTGAAGGATCGACATTCTTACACGATAAGGTACAAAAAAGCATGGCATGGTAAGCAGAAAGCCATGGCTGAGGTGTATGGTAATTGGGAGGATTCGTATGCTTTACTCTCTAGACTTATGGGAGCAATGGAGGAGTCCAATCCTGGGACTGTTTTCGTCCCAGTATACAACAATGTATACAGTGAGGATCAAGTTCGAGTACAGGATAAGCTGATGTTCCATCGTCTTTTTTGGGCTTTTAAACCATGCATTGACGGTTTTGGGTTCTGCATACCGGTTATTCAGGTATTTTACCAACTAGTTCCGGTTTTAAATGTTGTATTATTTGCTGTTAAGTATATTTCATACTAATTATATCCTAAATTTTTATTCAGGTTGACGGAACTTTCCTTACTGGGAAGTACAGAGGATGTCTTCTAATTGCCACTAGCGTTGATGGAAACAGGCGGATTTTCCCGCTTGCATTTGCATTAGTGGAAGGGGAGAACAGCATAAGTTGGGCTTGGTTCTTTGACCAACTGCACGAACACGTGACACAGCGGGAAGATATTACGATTATATCCGATCGACATGCGGGGATAAGGAATGCTGTTGGTGGTTTTCCCGACGAGCGGGGGTGGAGATGGAGATGGTGTATTCGACACTGGCTCGCCAATTTCCAACACAAATTTGGGAAGAAGAAAGACATCAAAAATCTACTTTGGAATGCAGGTACTAATGTTTTTCTTATGCGATTTAAGTTTGTGTTTATTAAGCTGATAAGCTGATGTTATTCATCATGTATTAACCAGTTAGTCTTTTGTTCACCTTTTAGCGGTTGCACATCAACCAAAAAAGTACGAGCAGAAGATGAAAACGATCCGTCAGACCCACCGAGCTGGAGCAGTATGGGCTGAAGGTCAAGAGTTGCCCATGTGGACGTTCCATATGGACAACGGGGCCAGATGGGGCATTGCAACTACCAACCATGGAGAAAGTATAAATAATGTGTACAAGGGTCTTCGAGCGATGCCTATTTCTGTCATCGTGGAAATGTCTTATTGGAAGGTCAACGAGTGGCGAGTTGCTCGGCTACAGCTAGCTATAGGGAGGGAGTTGCAAGGTCATTCAGTAGCACATGACGTATTCGCTCAAATGCAGAAGAACGATGAAAAATCAAGTAAGCATAAGGTTTTTCTTTTTAACCGCAGTGAAGGAATATTCGCTGTCGAAACAGGTATATGGGGTGGAGGGAGACGTGGTCACAATCGTCAAACGGTTAAATTGCACTACGAATTAGGGGAGTGTTCTTGTCAAAAGTATCAGAACGAAAGGATACCCTGTTCACATGCAATGGCGGTTGCTAAGTCAATAACCATGAATAGAAACAGCCTGGTGAGTCCTTACTACACTGAACAAGCGATACGGAACTCATATAATGCAGCTTTGAGCCCCATGCCAGATGAAGCGTATTGGCCTATATACGCTGGAAAGTTGATTATCCCACCGTTGCACCTAAAACGCACCAAAGGCCGTCCTAGAGTTGAAAGGATACACAATGAGATGGATCAAGTTGAACGGACGAGAAGGGGACCGAAGCGATGCTCTAAGTGCAGACAACCTGGTCACGACAAGAGGCGTTGCCCAGGACAACCATCAACTTAATTTGCATTTACTTGTATTCTGCTTACTAAATTGATCGCTTGTTTATTTTTTCATTACCGTTTGCATTTGAAGTCCAAGTATTTTGTTAACTCTAAAATGTTTTCCTTGTCGATACGATCGCGCTGCCGCAAACGGCTCGTTATTTCGACCTCAAACGAATAAGATACGCGCGTTTTAGTTTTTAGTACGCAAAAGTTACTTTAACGATACGATCGCGCTTTGACGTCACTTATCTCACTCGTTTGGACTCGGAATTGGGATCTGTAAAATTCTATGCGATCGTGGTTGATTTTCCCAACTTTTTCGTGTTGAGGGAAGATACTGATTCTTGATAAAATGATCCAGAAAATTCATTCGACAACTTAAGTGCGTAGGATAGTTTTTAGACAATGCAAACTCAAATAACAACACCTAAAATTAACCAAAACAACATGGATAGATCACTACTGCAGGATAAAACGATAAATTCACTCATTTGCTTCATTTTGGCCCCCATCTCCACCTCTTCCTCCTCGTCCTCCACGACGTCCTCGACCCCTTCTTCCCCCCTCCGCCGCTGCTTCTTGGCGGGCTCGCTCAACGGCTGGTCGCGGATTTCTCTTGACCCGAGCCCCAACTGGGGTTACATATGGTGGTGGTGGTGGCTGAGATGGAGCGGTAGCTTGGCGAATGATCGGAGGTTGCGGAGTTTGTTGTTGCGGGGTCTGATACATCGAACTCTGTTGCTGATGTTGGAATTGAGAGAACCCATGAGAGAAAGTGTCCCACTCCTGAGATGCTCCACGACTCGATGACCCTCCACCGGCTTCCGCTGTAGGTGCCCACTGGTACTCGAACGGTTCAGGGATCTCGGTTGCTTGAGTGGTACGCACCTCTTCGAACGTAGGCAAAGGCCTGCGTTTGCTCCTTCGTGGGGGCTCAACCGGGGGCACAATGGCTGCATCATCACGGAATGAGGGTCGTGCCGGGGCAGGAACGGGAGGATAGGCCACGACATCCTTCCTTTGCTCTCTGGTGCAACTCAGGAGGTTATTCATAAGTCGGGTCAACCAAGTAGTCTTCCGCTCATCCATGGTTGGAGCACTTTCGAGAGTGTACTTCGCGTGTTCCAAACCATCAACCTAAGGAAAGCACAAAATATATCAAATTAAGTAAACCTTAAAATAAATATATTTTAGAATGAGGGAGATTAGGATGACTTACCAACGAACCCATCACAGCACCTTGCTTTGACACCCATCTCAGGGTGAACTTCCGATACCACTGCATGTACCCATCGTGGTAGCCCATCGGTCTCGTCTCCGGCATCCCTTGCACCACCCATTGGGATCGATTCTCCCAGATGTTGATGTAGAATCCATGCTTTAGCTGCCAGTTTGCATTGTTTCGGAGGTCCATAGCATGTAGCTCCCTGAAACCTGCTGGCGGGTCTTGTGGAATTGGTTGCTCCATTCGATATTGCCTCAGGGATCGATCGGGTAGGTGCCATTCCACAATGTGCCAGCAGATCAATGGCACCTTGCACAACCACGTCTCGTGATCCAGAGGGTGCCTAAGATGATGCAGCTCAACCACTTCACGTGGATATGGATCCCATATAACCTATATTCATTCAAAAATTCGGAATTAACGACCATTTACTTTGATAAAATTGAACTTGTTCAAATATGGACAAAACATGATTACCTGATTCCACCATGGTTTATCTAACTCAGAACGATAAAACAGTAACGAATGCTCAGGTTGATGGTCATTCGTATTTGCTCCTATCCACCTTGTAAGTAAAAGTACGGAATCAATTTAATTGAAATATCGCTAAGCATATAATAAATTAAATTGGTCTAAGTACGGAATAAATTCAATTTAAATCTAGTTAAGCATGTAATCAAAATTAAATTGGGCTGAGTACGGAATAAATTCAATTTAAATCTAGCTAATGTAATCAAATTTAAATTGGGCTAAGTACGGAATAAATTCAATTTAAATCTAGCTCAAGCATGTAATAAAATTTAAATTGGGCTAAGTACGAAATAAACTTACTTGACACCGTAGGGGAGATTTTGCAGAAGGTTGAGCTCATCATTGTTTCTCCGGTATGGACGTGGGTCGAGAGGTGCGAACATTGGAAGATGCTCCCATACCCACAGTTGAACGATGAACATCGGAGCACCAGCTTGCTTTGCCCCAACCTTCGAGCAAGTACACAGCTCCCGGTATACGCCCGCTAGCACGGCCGATCCCCAACTCTTCTCTCCAATTGCATCCCAGTCACCGGTGAGCAATGGCAACCATATGCCTTGAATCCACCGGTTGGACTTGTCGGGGAACAAAAATCCACCCACCAAACCGATGAGGTAGATGCGGGCGTAGCGCTCGACTTGTTCTTCCGGTGTCTCGTCATTGATTTCCACCTCTTGCTAGATGTGAGATACCAGCCACGGGACCGACACTTGCCCCGCATTCAACGGTGGATGCCCCCGTCCTTGATTTGGTGTGGTGGTCGGCATGTCGAAGCCCAAACGATCACGGATGAGCGGCCCCCAACCTTCTCCGGGTTTGGTCGTGTTCCCAATGATGGCATCTCCAGATATAGGAAGCCCGGTGAGGATCGCCACGTCTTTGAGGGTGATGGTCATTTCCCCCTCCGGAAGGTGGAATGTATGGGTTTCGGGACGCCATCGTTCCGCCATTGCCGTAAGCAGATCATTGTCGATCTCGATCCGCAAGAAATGGCGCAACATTCCCAAACCGGTCCTCGCTATATAGGGCTCCAACCTTGGATGCCAAGCGGGCAAGTTATTGGTCCCTTTATGAACCACGGGAACAAGAGATTCCTAAAAAAAATAGGAAAAACATCAATTTATTAGATTAAATAAAGCAAAATAAAACATTAGAAAATAATAAAATAAAGCAAGTCAGTTCATCAAATTACCGGATTGTTATCCCAAATGGCACGGGAGCGATGAGCTTCTTGATCGGTTAAGAGACTCGCATCCCTTGGGCCATAATGGATATACAATCGAGGATCGTATATCTCGGCACCCATCTATAAAAAAGTAATGAAATCAGAGATTGTTTTGATAAAAAAAAAATCAAATTGTTTCGATTAAAAAAAATCATAAACCAAAAACCTACACGAAGAGCCTCTTCGTCCATTATTGGCGGAAGCCGGACAGAGGTTCGACGGGTTTAGGTTTGTAAGGGACGGGAACTTAGCGGGACGGGGGCTTTAGGGTCAAACTCTAGTAATTCTTTCTGATGTGGAAGATCGGACTTAGCCGCAACCACAGAGCATACTTAGAACGAGACTAGAGCGGATAAATTGAGGGAGAAAGAAGTGAAATGTTTGTGGGGTGAGTTGAAAGTGAAAGGGGAAGGGGGTATTTATAGTTGGGGGAAGGGGGGAGGAGCTGATGCGCAGTAATTTTGGGGAAGCATTCACCGCGTTTGATGAACGCGGTGAAGGCCTCGCATTCCCCAAAAACGGTTCCCCCGTCCACGTGGCGTGCTGTGAGGCGTCGGATCGTGGGAAGAAAACCACGATCCGCGCCTCACCGCATCTAACGGCCACGGTGAAAGCACACTGGCGCGGATCGCTGACGCAAACAAACACGGGGTATTCACCGTGTTTGTCTAACGCGGTGAATACCCCGTGTCTGTCCACGTCAGCGACTTCACCGCGGCCAACAAAAACGGTGAAGTCCTCACCGTTTCTGATTAAAACTGTGATTCTTTCACCGTTTCAGTTTAAAATGGTGATGCATTCACCGTTTTAGACTAAGACGGTGAAGGCATCACCGTTTTAATTTAAAACGGTGAAGTTTTCACCGTGTTTATTAAACGCGGTGATAACCTTCACCGCCTTTGTCTAAAACGGTGATGCTCAAACATGTGTACTTTTGGAAATTTTTTTATAACTTATGTATTTTGGGAATTTTTTTTAATAACTAGTGTACAGTGGGATTTTTCCCCCAATAATGACTATACTTCCACATATAAACACAATTTATATTTTGTAGAGAGTTACATACCCCTGCAAAAAACAATGTTGTTTTTTACCTAATAACAACATTGACGAAATGTAAAAGCTGAATACTTCAATAAAACTCAACTCATTGTATCTTGCAGAGTCCTCATTCATGAACATGATTGACGCATCAATCCAAATATTTGTTGTTAAGAAAATGACCAGGCTATCAAACTTTAGATAGGGATTCAATTAGGCCAAAATTCACGCTAAGAAAACAAACAAATGTCATTGCAAACACACAGAAATTGAAAGAACGTCGACATGGACAACTTAGACCACCACCACCATTTTCTTTCTTCTTTGCACCTTTATAAAACCCCACATGTGTTCCCTTCTACTTATAACCCTCTGCTACATACTACTTACTGACCAGATCATAATTATATAGCTAGCTAGTATCATGCCACTCACGAACATAATCAAAGGAGAGATAATCTAAGTCCAAGCAATAAACCCTTCCATTTATTTCTTACATGTTTACATAAAAGTATACAATATAATAGAGAACCATAAAACAACTACCTACAAAACGAAGAAGAAATACATCCGCTGAATTGAACTTGCAAAATTTACCATCCATCCGTTGTAATCTGAAAGAAATTAATAAACAAATGAAAGAAGAGTTTAACTTGGTCAGTCAACCGCGAACAACCACATATCTCCAGGGAAAAGAGACCAATTGTCAGCTGCAGATCAAGGGGGGAAGAGGGAGCAATAAGCAATCCTCGACTTCGTTTGATTCGTCTTTACAATGATAGGATGAACTTTTTTGTCCATAGGAAAACACATGTTACAGTTGCTCAATTGTTTCGCATCTAATCATTTCCTCATGTAACTGCATCCTCATATTCTCCTACAAAGAGTAAAAACTCCATATGTCTTACTATTTCCTTCTCTTTATCTATTTGCAAAAAAGCAGAGAAGAGAAATGCTAGAAATCTCAACATTTTGAGCAAATAAGAAGAGAGGTTTGTTTGTTTTTATGGGGCTTGATCCAATTTCTTTATTTTCTTAATTTCAATGTTAGACTTTATTTTTATAAAGAGAATTTGTATACGAAAATGGATAGGAACAAATCAAACTGTTGCATTACTTGTTATTAACTTAATTTCAATTTTAATGATAAGGATGGCAGTTTGAAGAGCAAACAAAAAAGTACATAAGCAAAAATTTAGAACTTGTCCATTGTGGAAGGGTGAGAGCTAGCCATGCGCTTATATGACACTAATTTAGTTTTAAATTCCTATAATAATAATTAATGATGATTTATAATTTTTTGAAATTTATATAAATTTTAAAAATTCATACCAATATGTGATATTTCACATACATTTGAATTCTTGGATGTATTGTAGACAAATCTATTGCAAATACAAATTGCTTACTGTTAAAAAATAAAATATTTCAATTTTGAGACTTTGATATTGAAAAAGTATTTATTATTGTCAAGAGTTGGCATGGAGTCATAGACTCACAATCATATAACCAAATGACGCATTACAATTGTTTTATTAAACATCCTTATTAGAGATTCTTGATTTTAACTCAATACCTTGATTTAGATTCTTGTAACTATATAAAAAAAAAATATTTTTTAGATATCTCAACTAACACACTGATGTTTATTTATTGTCTTAATCCTTGAATTTTGATTTGTCTATCAAGACATTCAACTATTAAATGAAAATTGTCAACCCTTATTTGATCAATGTCTAGAAGCCTAGGTCAGTGATTGATGATATGTGATGTTTATCGTATATTCTCAACAAAGATTTCTTTAAACTTCACACTTGTCATTTTTTAAGGTATCTTGTGTCTCGTCTTAAGGTATGAAGTTAAATTTCGTCAAAACTCATACTAAAGTCATTTTGAAAACTTTGATGATAATCCTCAAAAATAACTCTAAATCTGAAAAGAAAATTTATGAGCATACGACTTATAACCTCAATAGAGCTTGCTAACCAAAATGATCTAAAACAAATATTTTAATGTGAACTTAAAAAAAATTATAAAAAATTGCAAATGCGATTCCTCATTATTTGAGAAATTTCAGGTAGAATATGAATATTTTTTTTACTTCATCGGGATGAATAAAAATTCTTAAAAATAATTATTATTGCTCGATCAAGTTTATATTCAAACCTTTTGCTATATAACAATTATTTTATTTGGTAGACAGTATATTATAAATAAGAGAGTGTTTAATATATAAAGTCATATAATTCATTTTTCAAATTTGATTAATTGTCAAACGCTTGTTCTGTTTTTTATATCATTACATTTATGTGTTTACTTCTTTAAAATTTTCATAAACATATAACTTATTATTAAGTTTTGCTTAGAATGAGTAGATAATTATTTAGAAGATTTAATCATATTTTTTTTAAACAAACATGATTTATGTTATTCTCTATTTTCATAGTTATATTTTGTTTAATTGACAAAAATATTATTACTTATGCATGTTTTTGTTTACATTCTCATCAAAATGTAACTTATTATTAATGTTTAGTAAAAGTGTTTATAAATATTAAAAGAAGAGAGAGCTTCATAAATAGATCAATAATAAAATTGTTTTTTAGTAAAAAAATTGTCCACTTTGGCAACTTGTAAATTCTTCAAGCGCTTATGTAGCATGAAGTTATTTTTGAATTGACATAATATATAGTATAGATATAGATATAGATAGATAGATACAGATAGATATAGATAGATTATAGATTACAGATCATTTTGATTTAAAGCATCCGGTTAATTTGGTTTAGCTTGGTTAAAATTATCATCTATTCAATTTAGGTGATTTGGTGTGGTGAAAATCAAGCTAAGCAATCAACTAATATATTCTTCATAAAAAAAATGTTCTACTCGTGGTATGATCCAACCTATGATGGATCACATTATCGGATAATTTTGGTGACTGAACCAAAATCCATTCTCCATAAACATAACCAACGTTAATGAGACAACTTCCTTTGACTCCTCCAGTGCATCATATATTACGCTCTTTTGGAAAATATGAGTAGGTCAGAGCAACAGTCAAAATCTAAATTAGTTGAATTTTGCCCTTCATTGTATTTTTTGGGATTTATTGTTTAAGGTTAGTATTAACAAAACTTAATTATATTGTGGATCGCGACGATAAAAGAATACTTTTTTTCATACAATTTTGTTTAATATTAGTTAACCCAGTTCACCATTCAGTTGAGTTTTAATCGGGATGGGATTAGGTGCTAACCCTTATAGGGGTAGCACCGTGATAACTAGCAAAAATCACTACGGATTATTATAAAATCAATACAACATCTAAGCTAAATCACTACTAATTCAAACTAATAGTAGTTTTTCTCTTGGTTAGAACGGTGCTAACTATTGTACAATTAGCACCGTAGCCGTTCCCATTTTAATCATAAAATTACATAAGTTTAATATAAGTCGAGTTGTTATTTCGAACCTTCCTTTTGCGAATCCCTAATCTCTTTTTCATCATGGCTTCTCCTCGGTTATACTCTTTCTATTTCCAAAATCAACACATACCAGTACCACACCATTGTTTAGCAACCAACGTCCTTTTTACCGGATCCCCACAATGTTGCTTCTAGCTTCCTCTTATGCCTACTTCCCTTACTGCTTGCAACTCCGATGTCGTCATTCGACGCGACAACTAGGGCTGCAAACGAGCCGAGTCGAGTCGAGTTTTTGCTTAGCTTGAGCTCGGCTCGTTTATTAATTTTTCAGCTCGAGCTCGGCTCGAACTCGAATTTTGATAATCCAGCTCGAGCTCGAGCTCGGTTTGAATAAAAATAATCTAGCTCAAGCTCGACTCGGTAGAGCTCGATAAATGCTCATTAACATAGCTTGTTAAGCTGAGTACAAGCTCGGCTCAAGATGAGCTCGATTTAAAATCATTTTTGCTGGAAAAATGTATAAACATAAGAATTTAAATGATAGAAAGAACACTAGAAACTAGAAATAACATCTAAATTTCATACACATCTGTATTATAAGACAATGTTCATGTTTAAAAGAGTAATTCATCCTTCCACAAGCTCAAAACAAGGCAGCTCGCGAGCTTAGCTCGACAAGCCACCGAATCAAGCTAGCTCGCGAGCTTATCAAGCTGAGCATGGTCTAGCTCAGGCTTGGCTCGTTAACTAACGAGTTGGCTCGCGAGCCGGCTTGTTAAATAACGAGTCGAGTGTCGAACGAATTTTTTCCGATTCGAACGCCGAGTTGCTCGCGAGCGGCTTGGCTCATTTGCAGCCCTAGCGACAACCCGCCCCATCATTGTAACTAGGGGTGTCGATTCGAGTTCGGTTTTTCGGGTTTACCCGAAACCGGTTTATCCAAAACCGACCCGATTATATAAATTTTTAGTTTTTTGGGTTCGGATTCGTTTTGGGTTTCGGGTTCGGTTTTGCTTATTGGTTTTTCGGGTTTCGGCTAAAAACCTCCAATGAATAGAACTCAGTCTGTATTTTTAGGTGTTCGGGTTTTCGGGTTTCGGTTTTGCTTTAACCGAATTCAAACCCGATAAGAAATTTTCGGGTTTCGGGTAACCGGAACCCGCAAGTCCTTATCGGGTTCGAGTTCGGTTTTAGTAATTTTCGGTTTTGGGTTTTCGGGTTTTTTCGGGTTTTGGTTTGGGTAACCGAACCCGACCCGAACTGACACCCCTAATTGCAACTACTACTCCACACTTGCGACTTTGCCTCCATTGCATATCTTTCTACTTTGCCTCCCAATTGCAATCACTTTCACTGGTTAGTGAAGTTTGACAGCAACCCTTCTAGCCAAATATTTCATAAAGGAGCAATAATATGTTGAATTCTTATTAAAATTCCCGTCAATTCACTCCTAAGCCAAATGAACACTAGGTAACCACCAGCAGAATACTCGTGGTATACCCGAAGCAAAATACTCTAAACCGAAGTCACCCGGTCTAACCACATTCTTTACAAGAAAGATCTTTTAACTACGAGATAGTTCACTTTTTTGTTAATATTTTACATAATACAAGTTATAGTTTAGAGATTTCTATCAAATTTACTTAATTGGTAAAAATTTAAACTTTTCCTATCAGTACAACGTAACAAAGATATCCTTTTGTTACTAATTCCGTCAGTTAGATGTTAAAAGGCACGCATAATGACTATATCGCCCCCTCTTCTCTCATTTATTATATAACTTTTAAGCGAAAAACAAAAAAGAATTAAAAAATTTGAGTTATTCTTTTAGTAATTGTCCCTCCTCCATGGGAAGACCTCCGCCCCTCAAATTCTTTCCTCTTCACGCACAACATCAAAGTCAAACCATCGATCCTTCTTTCCTATTTTCCCCGAACAACACTCCGGTGAACAGCTTCTCCTTCGCAGTAAGTTTCTCTCCAGCGCCAACAACATGTTCGTTGAGTTTTGAGGTTAAGCTTCTTTCTCTGCGCCGGCAACGACGATTCCTCTCCTTTGTCGGTCCCCCAACTCCTCTCTTGCATCATACTCTCTCTGGTTTAGCCGTTTAGGCAACATCCCGAAAAGGTTCTCAAAGTTAATGGGTTGGAATTTGAATGTTGCAATAAAGAAAATACATAAGAAAGTGGGTTAATGATTTTTTCTGATTAATTTGGTTGAATAAATGTGATTGTATTCGGGTCCAAATGCACACATTTTACCCCTCGTTTCTTGTCCGTTTTGCTTAGTAGATCACCGTCTCTCGATCTATTTTACGCTAGGTTGTGTTTGTTTTGATACATTTCAGGTCCTAGTACGTGTGGGAAGGTCGAGGACAAGTTTCAGGTTGATTGGAGGTCGAAAAGTGCGAAAAAGTGAAAAAATGCCCAAAGCGACCGTGACAATTGCCCCGTGACCGTGAACTGGTCGGGTTCCAGAGCCATTCCAGAGGTAACTGATGCCAAGTCAGTTCACGGTCGTAAGACCCTGAACTTCAGCTCTAGACCGTGAAGTGTTGTAGTGAAACGACGCGAATTGGTTCGAGTTCACGACCGTGAACTCAGACCGTAAACAACCTTCGATCTCGTTATAAAAGGCAGCATCAGAAGGAAGAAAGAGAGAGTTGGTTTTTGGGAGAGGAAATAGTTTCTTTCTCTAGGGTTTCAACCTAAAACACCAAAGGGCAGTTTTAGAGAGAGAGAGAGGGAGAGTGCTTGAGTGATCTTGGAGCTTAATTGGAGGCTTGGGTTGATCTTGAAGACAAGGATTCAAGCCTAGAAAAAGAAGAAGAAGATCTTGCGCTCCAATTTGTAATTTCTCTCTTCTCTCTCTAGAAACTCACCCTCTTCTCTTGGTTTAAGAACCATAGGTCTAGATTTGGGTTTAATTTTGATGTATGTGACACATTCCATGTTTGATTGATGATTTTACTTAATTGATGGATGTTTTCCTGAATGACATGAGTTGGGTTTCCATTTTCATGATTGAGCTTTTGACCTAGGAGGGAGAAAATCCACTTAATGCCCATTATTGGCGTCTTCGGGTCACTCCTCGGTCCAAGGTTGTCAACCCGTGGGTCGACTGATGCAATCAAAGTCACGCAGCTCTCACTCGATCAAGAACAAGGATAAAGATGGAATCCAATCGGACAGAAATTGCTTGTGGAAAGGGGCAATTGGTATGTCAAACCAATCGGACAATCCCAACTAGAAGTAAAGGGCAATTGAAAGGGTAGAACTCGCCACAACCGAAGTGGATATCCGATTGATAAGAGTTTGCACTAGCTCTCTCCAGAATCACTCAATGGAAGAAAGTAGGGCTAAAGCCTCAAAGGAGGACTCGACAATGCCTTGAATAAAATCAGAAGTTTGGTGATAATTGTCTAAAAAAAACCAATGTGTTCAGCCCTTTAAATAGGCAAAGTACAACCCAAATCCGAATCCAACATGGAAAAACAATCATAAACCGACTTTAAAACAAGGAAACCCGAAAATAGCCCAGCAAACCCGTTAAGGCTGGACTCGTTAAGCAAACCCGTTAAGGCTTCTTCTTGCAATCTGCTTTCTCTCCAGCACTTCCTTCTTCTTCCATGACTTGAATCATCATACATGCTTTGGTCTTCAGCAACTCCACATCCATGTCTCGAAAATAGCACTCCAAATAAGTAGCAAACTTCTCTTTGAATGCCTTAGCCTTAGCTCGAGTGATTGTCCCCTTGAAGTCCTCATCAGTCCCTCCCTCTTCAAAAGGATTTGACCTCAAATCCGAGTTCTCATCTAGGTAAGGTGCAAGATTAGCCACGTTGAAAGTAGCACTGATTCCAAACTCACCTGGCAAATCAACCTTGTAAGCATTCGGCCCCACCTTTGCAAGCACTTGAAAAGGACCATCACATCTAGGTAGCAACTTGGATCGTCTCTGCTATGGGAACCTCTCCTTCCTCATATGAATCCATACCCAATCTCCCACTTCAAAGTTCGGAGGCTTCCTATGCTTATTCACATTTCTCATGATCTGCTCAGTTCTCCTCTCTATGTTCTGCCGTGCCTTCTCATGTAAACTCTTCACCATCTCGGTCTTCTTCACACCATCCATATTCACTTGTTCCTTCAAAGGAAAAGGCACTAGATCCAAAGGAGTAATAGGGTTAAAGCCATACACAAGCTCAAATGGAGAAAACCTGGTGGTAGAATGGACCATGCGGTTATAAGCAAACTCGACATGAGGCAAGCAGTCTTCCCATGTCTTGAGATTACTCTTAATCACAACCCTCAACATTTGTGAAAGAGTCCTGTTCACCACCTCATTCTGGCCGTCGGTCTATGGATGACAAGTAGTGGAAAATAACAACTTCGTGCCCAACTTGCTCCACAAGGTCTTCCAGAAATAACTGAGAAACTTAGCTTCTCGATCAGACACTATGGACCTCGGCATACCATGCAGTCTCACCACTTCTCTGAAAAACAAATCAGCAACGTTAACAGCATCATCGGTTTTATGGCAAGGAATGAAGTGAGCCACTTTAGAAAACTGATCCACAACTACAAAGATGGAATCCCTCCCTCTTCTGGTCCGCGGCATCCCTAGCACAAAGTCCATGGAGATATCAATCCATGGTGCATATGGAATAGGCAAGGGTGTGTACAATCCAGGTGGTTGAGCTTTGGATTTAGCCTGCCTGCACTCCACACAACGAGCACACAAGTTCTCCACATCTCGCTTCATATGTGGCCAATAGAAATGTTCCTGCAGACAACTGAGGGTCTTATCCACCCCAAAATGTGCCATCAAACCACCTCCATGGACTTCTCGAAGCAGCAATTCTAGAAGTGAAGCTCTAGGAATGCAAAGCCGAGTGGCTTTAAAGAGATAACCATCACTCCTATAGAACTTCCTTGCTCCATGCTTCTCACAAGCTCGAAATATGTCTCCAAAGTCAGCATCTTCTGCATATAGCTCCTTGATCTGCTCGAAACCCAAGTAACGAGCATCCATAGTAGTAATGAGCACATGTCTACGAGATAAAGCATCAGCAACCCCGTTATCCTTCCCCTGCTTGTACTTAATCACATAGGGAAAAGATTCAATAAACTCAACCCATCTCGCATGCCTCTTGTTGAGCTTATGCTGAGCCTTCAAGTACTTCAATGACTCATGATCAGTATGAACAACAAACTCCTTTGGCCACAGATAATGCTGCCAAGTCTCCAATGCTCGAACTAGAGCATAAAGCTCCTTGTCATAGGTAGGATAGTTCAATGCTGCTCCACTTAACTTCTCACTGAAGTAAGCAATGGGATGCTTCTCCTGCATTAATACTGCACCAATTCCCACTCCAGATGCATCACATTCAACTTCAAAAGTCTTACCAAAATTAGGAAGAACAAGAACATGAGCATGTGTAAGCTTATGCTTGAGCAGCTCAAAAGCTCTAGCCTGCTCTTCTCCCCACGAAAAAGCAACATTCTTCTTGATCACAGCAGTCAAAGGTGCGGCAAGAGTGCTGAAATTAGGCACAAAGCACCTATAAAAACCAGGCAAGCCATGGAAACTCCTTACTTCATTCACACTCGAGGGAGTAGGCCAAGCTTGAATAGCTTTAACCTTCTAGTCATCCACCTTGACTCCATCTGCACTCACTACAAAACCAAGAAAAACCACACTAGAGGTGCAAAACGTGCACTTCTTCAAATTAGCATACAACTGCTCTCTCCTCAATGTCGCAAAGACCTGCCTCAGATGATCCAGATGATCTTCCAAGCATTTAGCATATATCAGAATATCATCGAAGTAAACAACCACAAACTTCCCAATAAAAGGCCTCAGAACATGGTTCATCAACCTCATGAAAGTGCTCGGCGCATTAGTAAGCCCAAAAGGCATCACCATCCACTCATAAAGACCCTGCTTGGTCTTAAACACGGGTTTTCACTCATCACCCTCCTTCATACAAATTTGGTGATAACCGGACCTCAAATCAATCTTAGAAAATATCATAGAACCATGTAACTCATCAAGCATGTCATCCAAACGTGGTATGGGATATCGAAACTTAACTGTTATCTGGTTGATAGCTCGGCAGTCGACACATATCCTCCAAGATTGATCCTTCTTCGGCACAAGAATAACAGGAACTGCACAAGGGCTTAAGCTTTCTCGAACATACCCTTTGGCCATAAGCTCATCAATCTGTCGTTGAAGCTCTTTTCCCTCATCAGGATTCGTCCTATAAGCAACTTTATTTGGAATGGTAGCTCCAGGAACGAAATCAATTTGGTGTTCAATACCATGAATGGGCGGCAGCCCCATAGGTGTTTCCTCAGGAAATACATCTTCAATTTCAGTCAACACCTCTCTAGCCACTTGAGGAACATCTTGGACGAGCTCTTGATTGATTAATACCTCTCGGAATCGAACCACAATCATGGGATCATGGTTATTAATGGTCTGCTTCAGATCACTGCTTCTTGCTATCATTACTGCTTTCGAATTCTCAAGGGAATTCCCTCCTTGCTTCAATTTCCCTTCGGCCACCTCCTTCCTCGCTTGCTCTCGGCCTTGCTTCATTTGAAGATGGTCTCCATACACTTCCAAAGGGGAAAGAGGTTTCAATACATACTTCTGACCTTCATGCCACAGCTGGTACTTATTGGACACTCCATCATGTTGAACTTGGCGATCAAACTGCCATGGCCTACCCAATAGCATGTGTGCCGCTTGCATAGGCACCACATCACATAGGATCTCATCCTTGTAACTCCCAATTTCGAATTTCATGAGAGCCTGTCGAGTCACCTTGATAGCTCCATGATCAGTCAACCATTGAAGGTTATAGGGCTTTGGGTGCTTCACAGTATCCAACCCGAGTGCCTTCACTACTCCTGCACTCACCACATTGGTGCAGCTACCTCCATCCAAAACCAAAGACATAAGCTCCCCCTTCACCTTACACCGAGTATGGAAAAGGTTCTCTCTCTGCTACAGTTCACTCTGAGGTTGTGCAGTTAACACCCTCCTAGTAACACAACTTCGGATCAGGCCTCCTGTAGGTGGCTCCATCTCTATGGACTCATCCACTTCCGACTCCTGTGAACCAACTACATCGTCCCCATCATCTTCTTCCTCCTCAGATACATACTCTCCATTTTCAAAGAGAACCAATGTTTTCTTCGTGGGACATTGGCTAGCTACATGTCCTCTTCCATGGCATTTAAAATATTGAATGCCCCCTGATGATCCACCTTGCTTCACATTGCTACTAGATCCTTCCAGCTTGGCAGTAGGTTTCGGACCTTCCTTGAAAAATAGGCTCGGCCTAGAATTATTGGCAGCACTCGGCATAGGTCGTGGAGTAGAGTTTAAAGTCTGAATTCGACGAGTTCTTTGCTGCCTCTCCACCTTAGCCGCCATAGATACCAACTCCTCCAGTTCAATGAAGGACTGTATCTCTACCACATTTTGAAAGTCTCTATTGAGACCTTGCAGAAAACAAGCAATAGTGGCCTCCTTGTCTTCATTTACATTGGCACGGATCATTAAGGTCTCCATCTCTTGATAATAATCTTCCACACTCCTTGTTCCTTGCCGGAGAAGTTGTAAAGTCTGGTGCATCTCCCTTTGATGATATCTAGACACAAACCTCTCTCTCATAATGCTTCTCATCTCGTACCAAGTCTCAATAGGTCGCTGCCTGTTTCTTCTTCTTTTCGTATTCAATTGATCCCACCAAATAAGAGCATACTCCGAGAATTCTAGGGCAGCAAGCATCACCTTCTTCTTCTCCTCGGAATAACGGTGACAATAAAAAATCAGCTCCATCTTCCTCTCCCAATCAAGATAATGATCAGGGTTTGTAGTACCACAAAAAGGAGGAATGGAAATCTTCTTCTTCTTCTTGCTCGAACTCATCCTCATCCTCTTCAAACCCCTCGAACCCTTCATGGCGAAGAGGTCTTCGTTCTCTCCTTACTGCTTGCGGCATTCCCACCCTTCTATTTGCTTGGTGGCGTTGCACTTCATGGAACAATGGTGGGGGTACTCGATTTTCTCTTCTGTCTTCTCGTTGAACCCTAGGGTTCGGGTTTGCTTCCACTTGAAGTTGTGGTTGAGGTGCTTGAAGTCGAGCTTCAATAGCTGCCATCCTCTCATTGTTCTCGGCTCTTTGGATTTCTAGGGTTTGCAGAAGTTGCCCCAATTGAGTGGATAAAGCCTCGACTCTATCCTCCATCTTGGCGCACAAGAAAGGCCTCCAACCGCACAAGAAAATAAGATCAGGCTCCAAGAACAAGCAAGATTTGTGTAAGAAACCCTAGATAACCGTCAAGAATCACAAGATAACCATCAAGAATCTCAAGATAACCGTCAAGAATCTCAAGATAACCGCCGCTAACTTGAACCGAGCTCTGATACCACTTGATGCAATCAAAGTCACGCAGCTCTCACTCGATCAAGAACAAGGATAAAAATGGAATCCAATCGGACAGAACTTGCTTGTGGAAAGGGGCAATTGGTATGTCAAACCAATCGGACAATCCCAACTAGAAGTAAAGGGCAATTGGAAGGGTAGAACTCGCCACAACCGAAGTGGATATCCGATTGATAAGAGTTTGCATTAGCTCTCTCCAGAATCACTCAATGGAAGAAAGTAGGGCTAAAGCCTCAAAAGAGGACTCGACAATGCCTTGAATAAAATAAGATGTTTGGTGATAATTGTCTAAAAAAAACCAACGTGTTCAGCCCTTTAAATAGGCAAAGTACAACCTAAATCCGACTCCAACATGGAAAAACAATCATAAACCGACTTTAAAACAAGGAAACCCGAAAATAGCCCAGCAAACCCGTTAAGGCTGGACCCGTTAAGCAAACCCGTTAAGGCTTCTTCTTGCAATCTGCCTTCTCTCCAGCACTTCCTTCTTCTTCCATGACTTGAATCATCATACATGCTTTGGACTTCAGCAACTCCACATCCATGTCTCGAAAATAGCACTCCAAATAAGTAGCAAACTTCTCTTTGAATGCCTTAGCCTTAGCTCGAGTGATTGGCCCCTTGATGTCCTCATCATCGACCCACTTTGACCCTGAACCGGTGAGAAAAACGGGCCGCACGCACCCGTCGTGTCGACCGCTACAAGGTATCGGGTTGGAGGTCAAATTGTGTCATTTTTTCTTTGGTTTGCAAAATGCGCCTATTTTCCGATTTTTCTTTTCGCCTAACTCAATGTTTGGAATCCTTACTTGAATATTGATGTTATATAAGTGTATGTAAATTTTCACTATATGTTGGATCTAAATACGACATGTTACTTTGATGTAATGTTATATGTTATTACTCATATGTTAGATGAGATTTGATATAATTTATCAGGATAAGTACAATATAATGACTTTTCCATATTTTCGGGCTAAAATGGGTGACCCATTAACCCTTGACCCACTAGCTCGAATGGGTCCGAGTCAACCTGCGGGTTGACAACCTTGCTCCTCACCCTTTATCGTCCGGATAATCCCCGAGGGAGTCGATTCCATCAATCTCCTACGATATAGGGTTGCCCTAGGTTGAATAGAGCCTACCACATTCATCGATTCGTCGTTCCGGGTCATTGCCGAGGGAGTCTATCTCATAATGGTAGAGTAATGTAGTCAATCGAGCTTTTGATCTAGGAGGGAAACAACTCCTCACCCCATATCGTCTGAGAAATCCCCGAGGGAGTCGATTGGATCGATCTCATATGATATAGGGGTGCCCTAGGTTGAATAGGGCTCCTACTCATTCATCACTTCACCGTTCTGGGTCTGTCCCAAGGGAGTTCATCTCCTAACGGCAGGATAGTGGGTTGATCGAACTAGGAGGATACTCAACATCGATCCAAAGGTCCGAAATAGGGGGTTTAACCCAAGGGAGCTCTAAACCTTGTAAATAGCTAGGTTAGTGGTTAGTCTAGGTTAGTTAGCTTAGTTTTCCTAATCACTACTCTAGTTGGTTAGATAATGAACCCAAAACCTGAAGTAGGGTAAGCATAGATCCCCGTGGTACGATAAATTCTTATTGCTTGCTTGCCCTATGCCGCACCCAGTCGCCGGTTATACTTGGGCGGAAATTGGGATGTTGTAGTTAGATCGAGTCAGATTGCAATTTAGATCATGAATTGCAAAAGGTTGGAGAAGGGATGAGAGGAGTAAGAAAAGTGGCAAAGGACAGGGGCCACCTTGCAATGTTCAATCCCATAGTGGTAGTTGTGAAAATGAAGATGAAGGGAATGCAGAGGCGGAAGAATTAGAGTTGTAATGGTGGGGGACTAGGGGTTACCTCAATAAGGAAAGGAGAAACAATTAAAAGACTAATAGAAAAATTAATTAAGTAATCATTTTTTTATCTATTGAAAACATTATATGATAACTAACACATAGCTCAGCCTGTTGGCCTGGTTGTTCTTGTCATTCAAGTATATCTTGTTTTTCCTTGGTAGTAGTGTGGTTCTACTGCTTATAGTTGTAGGTAATGGAACTATAACCCTAATGGATCAACCTTATTTTGTCTTTACATTAATACCCTTGCACAACTTGAGTTCAAGGAGTTTCAGTGAAAAGGTGAAATCATAGTATAAGTCTAATTTTCATACAAACATAAGTGAGAGTGCATTTATCTGCATTGGTATTCTTGGTATGCTAACGAACATTATAGTTCAGGCACGTGTCCACGTAGCTTAGTCAACTACGTTCGCCAAGATGACCCAGTCCAAGTACATAGATGAACGAACATAAACGAATGCAAGAGCATGCGCTTTCTGAAACATGGAATTATTTATACATATATAATTTCTGGCAAAATTGATTGTCGTGTAGAGCTTGACCTTGTTAAGGGGAGGAAATGAAAGTTAAAATCAGAAGAGAAATTGACTCGCACGAAACTACACCACGAATTAATCCCGACTAGAGCCCAAGTTTTTAAACTCTAGTCGGGTGCAGTATAGAGAAAGTATTTAATTGTCAAACCAGGGTTGGTCCATGTACCCCTACTTCAATTGCTTAGTTTGTTATCTAGCAAACGATTTTGGGTTTAAAACTAAGAAACCTACAAATGAAACAAGCAAGTAAAGTAAATCGAGGTTGTCCCAATGAGAGAAGAGTTCACCCGGATGTTGCTCCCCCTAGCTAACAATTACAACTTGAACAATCGAACGACCGTGTGTGGTTAGGGGGTTATAAACCGCAGGGAAGTCTAACAAGCAGCCAAAGCTACCCTCTTAGCCTCTGGGTTGAGGAATGAGATGCGATCCAAGCCACTAATGTGACCCTCTCAACCTATCAACTATGGAATGGTTAGACTTCATCCTCGAATTGGAGTTCGGACGGCCACCCACAACAAAAACCCTAAGTGTACCCTTAACTAACCTAGAATAAGAGGCATAAAATGCCCAAGGAAACCCATCTCTAATAGAGATTCTTGGGTTAAGGAGGATTCTCTCTAAACTAGCTTAGGAGGCATTGAATGCCCAAGGAAACCCATCTCAAATTGAGCCTCTTCGGATAAATGAGGTTTCCTCTCTAAACTAGCCTAGGAGGCATGAAATGCCCAAGAACACCCATCTCCAATGGATCCTCTTAACCTAAGGAGGTCTCGTCTCTAAGATGGGTAAGAATGGCAATTAGATTGATAGGCTTTCACAAAACACAATCATTTCTGAATAATACCTCCACATTCACATTAAAACACAACCACACACAAATCATTCAATTCATGCAAGCATTCACGTAATTGTAGCTAGGGTTTACAAACACCCAAGTGAATAGGTAGGCTATTCTATAGCTAGGCAAACGAAAACAAGGAAAATGAGAGAAGAACCATGAAGATATGAAAATATTTCCTCCTTGTTGCTTGAATCTCCTTTGAGAAAAAGAAACCTTCACTCCTCTAGCTTGAAATGAGCCCAAATCTCCTTCCTCCTTCTTTGAATTTCACTTTCTCTCTAGATTAGAAAGAGGAAATTCTAATCTCTCACTAGAAACCCTCCTTTATTTTAAAACTAAAAACATAGAAAAAGCTCCCCACTTCCTCTTTTCAGCTCTCAATTTATACTAAGATCGCGCCGAGTTCACGGCCGTGAACATTGAAACAAGTCCGCGAACTCAGTGCTGAAACCAAAACACACTGCTTCGTTGGCTCGGGTTCACGACCTGTGGCTTCTGTTCACGGTCTTAGCGACCGTGAACAGCCTTGGCGTCAGTAACCTGAAAATTCTCTCTGGTCGCTCATCGGTTCACGGGATTTGGCTCCAATTCACGGTCTTGTAAGACCGTGAAATCCAACGTCAGGCCGTGAACATTGGTTGTCTCCTCCTCTTTTCCCGGTCTTTGCTCCTTTTCTTCCAACTTTCGACTCCGGGTTTGGTTTTACCTGCTAGGATCTGAAACACACTGAAACACAAGAAACCTCGCGTAAAACCAACCTTTTTGGAGTTCAATTGCAACAAACATCAAAGAGAATCGGGGATAAAAAGTGTACAATTATGCCCGAATCAGACATCTAGCTAGCTGGGTGGGATTGATTAAAGTATGGTTTCTTTCTAACTCCAAGAAGGCCAAGCATGCAAAACCTAAATGACAATTATACAACATGCAAGTTGCAATATTATAAACATTAGAAGTTGTGTTGGTTAAAGAAACCATAGTAGCTATACAATATATATTTTTCACTGCCTCATATAAATAGTATTAATTGAATAAGGCGTGAGGATGGAGCAGAAGACAATGGTGACAACTTAATGAATTAGTTATGTAACTCCACTAAAACTCTGCGGATCTGGCGCATTCGGCATAAAATCCCAAACAAATGAATCTTGATACGCCGTAACAATCCATCTGAAGCCTTGGATAAACCATTCTCAAATAGAGGTTTTTAAGCAGGATAATAATTTATCTAAGTTAAGTACGAACCATATTTAATCAATACCCATTAAGCAACCTAGATATGCTCATTCTCAATAAAGTAACCTAGCTTTTAACAACTTGGCTAACCCGAAAGATAGGAGATTATCTTGGTCCAATCCAACCTAGAGCATTAGTAACAATAGACTTTTCAAGCTTCAAGGCAGTGAGCGGACTGACCTGTGAAGAATTCCTCTCCAAGATCGAGAGGAAAATCATAAATATTATCCAAGATAGAGGAGGTACTTGTTAAACATCCCTGCAAATCACGCGAGAGAGAGTAAGCAACATCAGGCAGTGAGCAAATTAAGGCTAACACAACCTGAACTGAAGCGCATGTGATAATAACTTTATTTTTGCAAAGTGCATGAGCAGGATAAATCAAATAACAATCGTTGGTCCTAAGTGAGAGAAAGCAGAACCCTACTGCTAAATCTGGTCATTGCTAGTGACCACCATTCTGAAACCCATGGCTCGATATGGAGACGTAACCCAGTAAGGGAAAAGATGATGAAACAAAAGAGTATCAAGGTGGAAGGATTGACATAAGGAGAAACACAACGCAACGTAAGTGTGAGAGTTACAATGTAGAATCTATATGAGAAACCAAAATATGATGAACTGTTAAGATTAAGACTAAGGACATAGGGGTTTGTAGTAAAATGTTTCTATAGTTAACGTCCCTGGATGAAATCTACAACTTGTGGTGTTCCCTTTCTTGAGGAAATCATTTTACATTAAAAATAGTCCCTAGCAAAATAAACTTCCTCTCCTGTATTTTTCCCTAACCTCATTATGAGAGCGCTACAAATTGACATGATCAAAGACTTAAAATGGAACTTCAAAAGAAAACAGAGGAACCAAAAACCATGACCAACTGAATGGAGTGACAACATAACTTAATGAACAAAATCAAAATGCATGCTACGATCATTCTCGATAGACAAACACCAACCAAAAAGAAGAATAGATGGTTTATGAGAGAATAATAATTCTCAACTATTTCATTATTCTTAGGGTTAATATTTTCGTATGGTCTGAACTTTGATCACAATAAACATCTTGGCCAATCTTTTCGATCTATAACATCCTGGCCCGAACTATACACCAAAATAAACAATTTGGCCAAACCCGATGTTTGACCGTTAACTTAGACGGTCAACGCGCCACGTCACTGCCAAGTCAGAAGATCTGATAAATATTTATTTTTTTTAGTTTTTTTATTTTTGGTTTAACTAAGGTATTAGATGATTTTTTTAATTTATAATAATTTAAAATTAGGAAATGTGTGAAAATTGTGAATTATTTTAAATATTTTATGCTGACTTGGCAGTGACATGGCACGTTGACTAACGATCAACGCGTTTGACCGTCCAAGTTAATGGTCAAAAGTCGGATCTGGCCAAAGTGTTTATTTTGGTGTATAGTTCGGGTCAGGATGTTATAGATCAAAAAGATTGGTCATCATGTTTATTTTGGTCAAAGTTCAGGCCATACGAAAATATTAACTCTTATTCTTAGTAGGAGAATCAACGAGGAATATAGCCAACAACTTACAAACAACGGCCAAAAGTGAAATGTGAAGGCGATTCAGTTCTGGTAGTTAATAGAATATTCAGTCAACCAAAAAGGATTTAATGGTATCAGCTGAAGCAAGTGAAGATGTATGATCTAAACAATGGCGGGCCTTATACTTTATTGTATCTAACACTTGCAAGATAATGGGAGGAGAAGTTTCCTAATTTCAAAACCACTTTTAGAAAAATATCACATGGGAATAATGTGTCACTACTATATGGTATCATGTTCGGATAACAACTAACTATCTATTTATCAGGAACAATACATAACGATTGGAATCTCACAGGGGATAATTTCTTGTTGGGGGTATTATGAGCAAGGCCCAATGGGCGACGACTTGGACTTCCAAACAGCCGAATTGGGGGGCAAGGCCCAAGCAAGGTGGGGGGCACATAAAGAATAGTCGCTAGAAGCCAAAGGGGGCCAGGCTGTCAAGTGGTCCATCGTCTGCGGGCGCCTGTCACGTGCCAGAAGCCTGACAAGGCGGTTGAGATATCTGACCAGAAAGGGACAAAGCATTAAATGGAGAAAGTGAGGTGGAGAAGATCAACCTCGAACTCTGGTGAGTATAAATAGGGGCAGTTGGTAGCATTTACACAGGTTGGACTCTCTCACTAAACTCTAGTTTTGAGACACTTCTCTCTCCCTAGAAACTAACTTGGGCGTCGGAGAATTAACGGGCCCAGGCACCCCCTCTGTGTTCGTGTGTGCAGACAGGCGTCTTACAAGAAAGGGTTCGCGGAGTCGTACGAGGGTAACGTGTCACAAACATTTCTCACTACTATATGCTATCATATTCTCATAATAACTAAGTATCTATTGACCATGAGATGTACAAACCAACTGGAAATCTCAAAATTGGGCACTTCGTAGATCGTACAGAGCCAAACCTTTATGAATTTTGATGACATATTTTACCATTTTCTAAACACATCTTGAAAATGGAAGCACCAAAAAAGCAAGAACTAAGATGTTTGAGAGGATGAATCTGTCTGTAGGTTCCACCTTGAGGGAATCAATATTTGCAATTATAAAAACCCAAGACATTAGTGGTACAGGTGCCAGTGAAGAAAGTCTAATCGAATTGCGATATGAAGGACTATATACCTTAATTTCGACTTCCCTTGTCCCGCTAACTTCTTGTTGGTTTCTGTAACTTCTTGTTGCATTATACAAATATTCATCAAGAGGTTGTAGTTGGGGGGGGGAGAAGATTCGAACCTAACTGGGGTACGTGTTCAGTAAGTGGAAGATAGGAGAACCGAAGAAATTTGGAGTTACTGAGTAGCTGTCGTCGGGGGAGATGTGGCTGCAGAGTCTTGATTTTCCAGAAGTTGGCTTCCTCTTCTGTCGATGAGTATTCATTAGACAGAAGCTGTATAGGTGAGCTTTGACTTGAGACTTAGTCAAGTTGGAGGATCAACAACAGACCCAAGTGATGGTAGAATGAATTCAGTACGACCCATTACTATTGGGTTTAGAAAGAATATTTTGCCCCTCCGAGAAGTGCTCTCTGTGGAGGGTTTTGAAATGCTGGAAACTCTATTCTTTAAAACTCTTTATAGTATTGGTTGATGATTGATAATAGAGGGTAAGATTGTCATTTTGCATGCCTTTTAACAGTCAACTAACGGAATTAGTAACAGAAGGGTATATTTGTTACGCTAGAAAAATATAGGGGTATATTTGTACAAAATAATAATATAGGGGTACATAGGTTAATTAGCAATAGTAAAGGGGTACAAAATACCAAGGTTCTAAAAGGCGATAGGCGTAAGGCAGGCGCTCGGCTCTTGACTTGCGCCTTACCTGATTAGGCGTAGCCTAGGCGTTTAGAGCATAAATAGAAAAATTCTTAAATATTTTCTATTTTCTAGAATAATTCATATAATCCAAGTGCATATAAAATTAGCAATGCCTAGTTATTAACAGTAAACACTTAACATAACAAATAACAAGCAAATAGTGACCAATCATCTGCTAATAGGTGCTTATAAAGGCAAGAAGCTTGTGCTACGTACCGAGAAGGAAGGAGCAGCAATTGACGAGTTTCGACTTTATTTCCCACTATAGCAGCGGAGCAGTGTGAAGGCGAGAAGAGTGATCGATGACTTTCTCCGGTGGCGGCAGAGAGCAGCAAATGGGGCGAGAGCTAGGGCGGCAGGCGGTAGCAGATGCGGCGAGAGCTAGGGCGGCAGGCGGCAGCAGATGTTACTTCCCGTGTTTCTGATTTTCTTGGACAAAACCGCCTAAGCTCGCCAAGGAACGCCCAGACACGCCTTCTCTCCACTAGGCGCAAACTAAGCGCTATTCCATACCTACTAAGCGCTACCAGCGCCTTTTACAACGCCTATGGCCAAGTCAAGGCGATCCTCCACCGCTTAGCGCCTAATTGAGCCTAGGCGTGCGCCTAGGCGCGCCTTCTTGAACCCTGCAAAATACTATCAACCCTTTTAGTTTCTAAGTTGGGATCGAGTTTATTTTAGGTTGGGTTGGGTTGATTTTGGTTTAGTTTATTGACACTCTAAAACACAACACCAAACTGCGACCAAGTGTAATCGCAGTCCGGAAATGCAGTAAGTGGCAAGCTCTATTTGTCAACCCGGGGCCTAGATCTATTGCCTACTCCATGTTTATTTATTATCTATCAAACTAAGTCGAATGATTGTGGTTTTAATTAAAAGCAGTAAGAAAGCAGGAAATTGTTCGGTTTTCTAAAGCAAGGAAGGAGTCACTCGGGAATGAGTCTCCCTAGCTTCTTAATTAGGTCACAGTTGTAATTACTTTTGGGTTGATTAACTGTTGATTAAACTGGGAAGATCCGACAGTAGATTGGAATCTCTTAAGCTGACCAAGCCCTCTCAGTCAAACTACCCGGCAGACGACTAGTCGTCGCCGGGATAGAAAGCTGAGGCTATGAACACAGAACTCCACTACTGGAATTGAATTCCAATGCAAAGCACAAATCGGTTAACTCTTGTATAACAAATCTACCACTACCGATTGATGAGGCTCTAACAACCTAATCAGATTCTATTTATCTCAGGTTGCAGCAGAAATCAAGAAAAGATGATCAGACTTCAATTGACTCAATGAATCATACAACAATCGATTAAAATCAATCATTATAACAATCTCAAGTCATTACAATCAAGATCCCTAACACATGGAACTAGGGTTCTTCATACCCAAGTGAGAGAGGGTTCTACTCCATAGAGAGAGAGAGAGAGAGAGAGAGAGAGAGAGGAAAACAGAAATCAGAGTAGTCATACTCATAAAGATGAGGAAAATCTGCTCTAGGATGATGATCTTCACTCCTATGATGATCTCCAAGCTCGATTGATGAACCCCAGCTCCAAAATCACCTCTAGGATGTGTTCTTCGCACTTTCTCTCTCTCGGGCTCTGTTTTTCGCTCAAAAACTCGATTCCCTTTCCTTTGACTTGAAATTGCCTCAAAAACCCGATTCTGGGCAAAACACGGTCGAGGGCACGACCGTGTTTTTCTTTTGCTCGGCCGTGCCCTCGTCACGTCTCACGTGTTAAAAACATTCCCGCGTCGGCCAAAACACGTTCGTGCCTAGAGAATGACACGACTGTGTTTTGCTTCACTTCCGCCCGTGTTTTGGACTTCGCAGCAGCTCCCAAAAATCAACCCTCGGCATAAATAACACGGTCTAAAACACGACCGTATTTTTCTTTAGGCCAGCCCGTGTTTTGCTTCTTCATCAATTCAGCTCTCGCACTAAAAAAACACTGGCGTGCTCGTTCGTGTACACGACCATGTTCTTCAGGCCTCCTTCCCGTGTTTTGCCCCCAGCTCGACCGAATGACCTCCAAACGCCCCGAATCTCATGCTTAGCCTTTCCTTCGACGTCTGGGACCTGAAATATGACAAAGTAGCACAACCCCGCGTAAAATGGCCAAAAATACACGACTACGAGCCGCAAACGGATAAGAACTAAGGGTGCAAACATGTGCAAATACATCGTTATCATTTATGGTATGCGAGATATTTAATATAATTTCCTATGACATAGCTAGGGGTGGAAATCGGTACGGTATCAGTATCCCAATACCAAATATGGAAAATCCCAAATACCAAATTACACCCTAAAATCAATCTCAATCCCTAAATAATTTCGATATCCCAAACCCAAACCCTAAATATTTCGGTATCCCAATCGGTATTATCGAATACAAAATTAATTATCTTTCAAATTAATTAAATATATAAATTTGATTTTATTGCTTAATTTTGGGCAAAAGACTAAGCAAAGAGCCCTGAGTTTGCCTAAAGCTAGGATATGGATATAGAGAATGAAGGAGAAGTGACATCTCGAATGCTTGTCATTAGTAATCTTTAATTTGACAAATTGAAGGTTGAGAGATGACTAATGCTCGTGTTTGCTTTTTTGGTGTTATGAAAATAACAAGAGATTAGGTGAGAGACGAGAGTGACTTAAATTGGAAAGTCAAATTTGAGTTGGATGGGGACTTCTAAGTTGTGAAATAGTGGTGGAATGATCTATGTATAAATAATTGATATTCTTGGTGGTTGAGTGTCGTGTAGCATGAATGAGAGAGTCTAGTTGAGAGGATTAAATACATATTAGCTTATATTTCGGTATTGATCAGTATTTCGGTATATACCGATCCCAATCCAGTAATCTCTAATAATATATGACAATTGAAATTCAATCCCAATCTCAATCCAAAGAAATAATATGTGTATTCGATAATATCAAATATAGATAAATTCGGTACGATATTCGGTATATCCCAAATACTTGTACCAAACTTTCAGCCTGGCTGTTGACATGATAATTATGGATGAAAAGTGGATGGAGATTGACGGTTTGACTGATTTGTTAGTTAGTGAAAACATGAATGACCAATTTGTTAAAATATAAAAGTTAGTGACCGAATTGCTAATGACCTTTTATTCCATCAGAATTTTTCCTTTTATGCCTATGGCATAATGTTTCCATTTATAAACCATTGCCAAATTCAGAAACGATCGCAACCATCCCATAGCCAAAAATGTCGAAAACAGAGCAACTGAACCCAACGCCCGCCGACGAACGAATCAAGCAGTTGGTCTCAACGTTGCCCACAAAACCAGACTGCAATTCCACCAACAATCTTCTCTACCAATACCAAGGATTTTGGTACCACCAATTTTACCTTGAACACCTAATCGCAGCTCAAACCCACTTCACCCCTGAACCCAACACCACCATCCTCTGCAGCTACCCGAAAACCGGCACCACATGGCTCAAGGCCCTCTCTTTCGCCATAATCACAAGAACCCACTACACGCCCTCTCAATCCCCTCTCCTCTCCCGTTTCCCCCACGATTGCGTCCCTTTCTTCGAGCTCACCCCTTCGGCGGCTCGAAACAAGTCGCTCGTCGCGACCCACATCCCCTGCACTTCCTTGCCGGCCGCCGCCGCGGCTTCCGGCTGCAAGCTTGCTTACATCTGCCGAGATCCCAAGGACGTGGTGGTTTCTCTGTGGCAGTTCCAGAGAAAACAGAAGAAGGAGGACGACGACGATGGCGATGCCGCCATGGGGATCGAAGAGGCTTTCGAGCAGTTCTGTGAAGGCAATTCCGTTGCCGGGCCGTACTGGGACCATGTTCTCGGGTACTGGAGGGCGAGTTTGGAGTTCCCTGAGAGGGTTTTGTTTGTGAGATACGAGGAATTGAAGAGGGAAACGGAGAGGTGCGTGAAAGCATTGGCGGATTTTTTGGGTTGTGGGTTTAGCTTGGAGGAAGAGAAACAGGGGATTGTGCAGGGGATTATTGATCTGTGCAGCATAGAGAGCTTGAAGGGATTGGATGTGACCAAGAATGGCCGTTTCGCTCCGACGGAGAGCATGCCGTATACTATACATAACAGATCGTTTTACAGGAAGGGGGAGGTTGGGGATTGGAGGAATTTTTTAACAGAGGAGATGGGAGCTCGTTTGGATAAGATTATGGCGGATCGGTTTGCTGGGTCTGGGTTGGAACTCTGGTTTTCTGCTTCAAATTAAGAAACGACTAATTGAGCTGTGTTGCGTTTTTCTCTGGGCAATTTATATGTGATATCATGGCATTATATTGTTTGATGATGCTCTGATCATCTATTTTGTGTTTGTTACTTTGTTTCCACTTAATTCTGGACAATTTGTACTAAACTGAATGATATTTTTTTCTGAAATTTGAGGGAAAACATTAATTAATTATTATTAAATTAATTAAACTCTTACAAGAACAAGTTCGAAAACATTGTTTCATACCGTCACATCATCAAAAGTGACTATTTCGAAATTAAAGGAATGTTTGGGTGCTTGTTTGGAAATTTAGTAGATGTTTTTTGATTTGTTTTTTCTTTCTCTCTTCCTAGCCACACACTATTCTTCTTTCTTTCTCTCCTTAACCGGGACGCATTAAACACTGTTTCATAGAGCCACATCATCAAAAGTGACTATTTCGAAATTAAAGGAAAGTTTGGGTGCTTGTTTGGAAATTTAGTAGATGCTTTTTGATTTGTTTTTTCTTTCTCTCTTCCTAGCCACACAAGTATTATTCTCTCTTTCTCTCCTTAACGGGACGGGACGCGTTAGGATGATTACTCAAAATTGAGTAATCACCATGGCTACTAAAATCTAGACCCTTCATTATCTATATTTTACTCTAATTTTAAATTGACGGTGAAGATTAGAGTAAGGGTAATTTTGAGAATAAAAAAAATACCATACCTGATTTCTATCCTTTAAAAAATTAATTTCTATATATTATACCTAAACCTACTCCAACCCTATTCTATATCACCGTCAACACCTATCATTCCCTCTCACTGCCGGCAGCCACCCTCCCTCCGGCTACCCTCGCCCACCTTTGCGGGCAACCTCTCTCTCTCTCTCTCTCTCTCTCTCTCTCTCTCTCTCTCTCTCTCTCTCTCTCACATAGATGGCGGTAGAGGGGTTAGATGGTGATGCCGACAATCTGCTCCGGCCTAGGCCAGCCTTCCCCCACCCTCTCTCTCCTAACCTCCTGATCCCCCCTCTCTCTATATTTGCTTCGGCCAACCTTCCACATGCCTGCTTGTGCCAGTTGAGGATTGGTATGTATTTTTGAGGGATTGGTATATATATTTGTTTTTTGTATTGTTTTGTTTTGGTATTGATTTTTCGCATTGGTATTATTTTGTCGCAATTATATTGTTTTTATCGTATTGGTATTGATTCTGTCGCAATGGTATTATTATTGTCGCAATGGTATTGTTTTTGTCGCATTGGTATTGATTTTGTCGCAATGGTATTATTTTTATCGCATTGGTATTGTTTTTGTCGCATTGGTATTGGTGTTTTTGTAGCAATGGTATTATTTTTGTCGCATTGGTATTGATTTTGTCGCAATGGTATTATTTTTGTCGCATTGGTATTGGTGTTTTTGTGAAATGGTAGTGTTTTCATTTCTCGAATGGTATTGGTGTTTTGTGCAATGGTAGTGTTTTGTAATGGATTATTATTGTTTTATTGTTGCAGTGGTATTAGTTCGACAAAACGAAATCCATAGAAAGATTGAGAAAAAGAAGGAAGAGGCATCCTGAAGATTGTGGAAGTGAGAGAAAGAGAGAGAAAATTATAGTTAATATAATTTTGTAATTTCCTAAAATGTAATTTATTAAAAAAGGTAATTAATAAATTTTTTGTCATACCCAATCAATCCTTAGTAACCACAGTGATTACTAATTTATAATAATCAGCGTAACCTGTCCCTTAACCAACAACCCATTTTCTCTCTTTCTCTTTTTCTTTCTGTACAAGAACACAAAAAAAAAACCCCGAAGGAAGAGGAGGAAGAAGAAGATTGGTCACATATTTTCTTAATTAATCAAATATTTTAGGTATTTTCTAATTTCTTAATTTCTCTCCTTAATTTATGTGTATTCAATCTAATTTGACCCGGTTTCGATGTTGTCGAATTTTGGGTCGGGAATGATGCCCATCAATTATGGTTAATCTTTTATTTCGATAATTGAACCCAACTACATGTGTATTTCGACCCGGTTAAAGAGAGTTGAACACGAAATTGACGAATTTTGTTTAAAACTCACCCCACTTTATGTTGGAAACACATTATTTGCAGTTTTTGGTCATTTCGTATTATTGTCGGTTTTTAGTAATTGGTGGATTATTTGGGGTATTTGGGAAATAAACAGGGAGTCAATTGTTACGTTTTATTATTTGGGTAGAAGATAGGAATTATGCAGACTATATAATCTGTAGTAGTGGTCTTATTTTTCATTAAGCAATTACAGAACAAAAACCTAAAGCCTAATCTCTCTCTCTCCCTCTCTCCTACGTCTTTCTCCTCTCCCTCTCCTCTTCCAAAGCTGCGGCAGCAGCAAGCTTTCTTCCCCCTTCCCTTTGTTCTAAAATTCACAATTCCAATCCCTAGCTAGGTCAATTCCCAGTTGATCTAGCTAAATTCCCTAATCCCGAACCGTTAGAAACCTTGTTTCTAACATCTGGTATCAGAGCCCGGTTCGAGAGTGAGTTCTTTTGAGCTTTTGAACCAGGGCAAGCAACGAAAGAGGTCCCGGAATTGGACCGAATCCGGAAGAGGGCCGATGAGGAGGGGCGCGGCCAGGGGGTCGGACCGACCGCCCGGGTGTGGGCCGTGCCGAGGAGGTTTGTCCGGGCCGGGCCGAACCGGGTTGGGTCGACCAGAGTGGGTTGGACCGGGTGGAGTCGAACCGGGTCGGACCTGTTCCTGGGCGGATTAGGCGATCGGGAGTCTGGCATCAGGAGAGATCTCGGCAGGGGTTCGGGACCATCTTACCTGCCAGTTCAGGGTCCCCGTTCACCGGCAGAGTAGTGGGATGCTAGTCAGACACGGAAGGCGAGTCTGGACAAGTATGCGGAGTACCCGTTCGAGGAGGAAGAGGAGTGGGGCAGAAGCAGAGGGCCGCCAGGACCGCGGGGCTATCATGACCGAGTGTCGGGGTACGATAGGTATGACAGCTATCCTCACGGCTATGATGGCGATATGGTGTTTAGGGCCAAACCCCCTACCATTGAGTTTCCAAAATTCAATGGTCAGGAGGATGTAGGTCTATGGTTGTATGCAGCTGACAGGTGGTTCAAGAATCACCCCACCAAGGAAGAAAGGAAGGCTCACCTGACGTCCTTCTACCTAGAGGGAGACGCGTTACAGTGGTGGGAGTGGCTAGAGCGATCATGCGCAGCTGCGCAGACCTTGATCACCTGGCCCTTGTTCAAGGAAGAGCTGCGGTACCAGTTTGGAAAATCAGAAGGGTGGGCACCGGAGCAACTAGCTAAGTTGCGCCAAACTGGGACAGTAGCGGAGTACAAGGCGGAGTTCTTCAAGCTGGGCAATCAATGCAAGGGAGTGCCGGAGGAGAACCTGGTTGGGTTGTGCATGGCTGGCCTAAAGCCGGAGATAGCCGCGGCGGTTAAGGTTTTCGAGCCCGACTCGCTGCGGTCTGCTTTTCGTCTTGCAGGTTATAAGGAGGAGAAGCTGACCAGCTGGAGGAGCACGATTGGGCGGTTCCCAAAGGCAAGTGGGAGTGGAGGAGGTGGCGTTGGATCAGGCGGAGGGGGGGGGGGGGGAGGGCGAGTGCGGCCACTGGCACCGGGCTGTCGCCAGCTGGCGCAGCCATCTCGAGTAGGCAAGCAAGCACCTAGGCCACCCCCAAAAGGGTTCGTGAGGCTCTCACCACAGGAGATCGAGCAGAAGAGAAGGGAGGGCAAGTGTTTCAATTGCGACGAAAGGTTCACCGTGGGACACAAGTGCACCAAGCCCGAATTGATGATGCTGGTGGGACGTTGGGAAGATGAAGCAGAGGAGGAAGCAGCCGAAGAAGGACCGCCAGAGTTGGAGTAGGACCCAAAACCTTGAGGACAAGGTTGTTTCTGAAGAAGGCGGGGATGTTGGAAACACATTATTTGCAGTTTTTGGTCATTTCGTATTATTGCCGGTTTTTAGTAATTGAGAGATTATTTGGGAAATAAACAGGGAGTCAATTGTTACGTTTTATTATTTGGGTAGAAGATAGGAATTATGCAGACTATATAATCTGTAGTAGTGGTCTTATTTTTCATTAAGCAATTGCAGAACAAAAACCTAAAGCCTAATCTCTCTCTCTCTCTCCCTCTCTCTTGCGTCTTTCTCCTCTCCCTCCCCTCTTCCAAAGCTGCGGCAGCAGCAAGCTTTCTTCCCCTTCCCTTTGTTCTAAAATTCCCAATTCCAATCCCTAGCTAGGTCAATTCCCAGTTGATCTAGCTAAATTTCACAATCCCGAACACGTTAGAAACCTTGTTTCTAACACTTTATCAAGCAGGTCAGAGCGAGTTGAATCCAGCGCTGAATAGTTTTTGGCCGAGGATGGGTTTCACCCACGTTTGTAATTGACGGGTTGGGTCAGATGATGTCCCATCAGCTATAGTTTATCTATTATTTCGATAATTGAACCCAACTACATGTGTATTTTACCCCGATAGCGAGTTTAACACGAATTGACGCATATTTGGTAGAGAACAAATTGATGTGAACATTACCTGCCGTCAAGAAAAATTAGAACATTTTTAAATTATTTTGTTTCTCTTTTTTATTTTACACTTATCTTTTTTCCTCTCCCATAGTTCCCTTATTTCACTCTCTCTTTCCCTATTTTATAAATGAAGAGAAGTGACTTTGGTGGGTTATTTATATGAACTGCTATTTGCCGCCCGTATATTTACTATTTGCCGCCCATAATTTAAGCAAAAATTACATTTTTACCCCTTTTACATCTTGCCCTTTGGAAACCCTGTACCCACAAACCAACTCGCAGCCGCCGAAGCTTACCTCCTACACGTCGGAGAAGTTTGTCGCCGACCGCAAACCACCCTACCACAAAGATATTCCGTTAGCTAGCTAGCCTTCTCATCGCCTCTGCCTGTGATCGAATCGTCATCTTCATCCTTCGCCCGTCTTCGCATAATCATCTTCATCGTTTCCTATCCTTGGCGTCGACTCGGCGTTCACCATCATCATCGTCTTCTTTGTTCCCTAACCCAAACCCAGCACAGACTGAAAATAATAACAGAAAGGGGAGGGAGAAGGTAGAAGCTCCATTGGACCAGAAGCCGCGGTCCGACGCCTGAGTTCGGACGACATCCGATATCCGGCATCGGACAGCGTCCGATATCCGGCATCGGACGGCGTCTGAAACCTTACATTCGGACGGCATGTAAGAGCTATGAATTGCGCTCATTCCTTATTTCAGGCGAGGAGGTAGTTTCAGAGTAAGTATTAATTAATTTGACAAGTTGTTTAGTTCATGATTCTTGGTAGTTTCAGCACCATTCTAACCGTTGTTTGCCTGTAATTTTGACCGTTGACGGTGCGAGTAATGCCTTTTAGTTGGCTTCTATTTTTATGTGTCTACTTATTGTCATGTTACAGAATTCTATTTTCCTTTGCTTTGTATTCAGTTTCATACTCTAATTGTATCATTTGTTTCTCTTTCTTTCGGTAGGGGGTTGTTTGGTTAGTTCCATTTCTGATGCCAGGAAATATTGGGCCAACACGGTCAAATATATCGCCATCGCAGATTTTCCTACTCGGCAGAGGATCCTGTAGTCGCTGATGGTGAACGAACTGTCAGTCTATTCTACATCTTTTTGCTTTTTCTGCATCAACATTCCGTTCAAATGATATGTGCACGATTATCCTCCCAGTAGCAGCATTTATGCTTGCTGGCTCCTGGTGGGGTTGTCACAGGCATCGTTCCATGTATGTTTGTACAAGTTCCTTCCACACTAAATTAGTAAATCTCCGTGAAGTTTTCAAGAGAGACTGCATTTAGAGGGTCATCTATGTAGTGTTGTTAGGATGGTATACACTCTCTCTGATCCAATTTGGATTTAGACTTAAATGTTGACATGAGAGACAACGACAATGCCTTTTTTGCTGCCAGTTTAGACTCCCACAGTTAGGGAAGTTGTCAGACTTTTTGTGAGGTCCCACAAGGTTTTCGAGTAACTTTTATTGTCTCTTCAATATGTTTCAGATCTTGCATTTTCGTTTTAGTCTCTTTTGTTTCAAACTTGTAAGCTATGAATTGTGCTCAATTTTCATTGCAGATGGAGAGCAGAATTACAAGAATTCAGTAGCGAGAATGGGTGTGATCTCAAAAGGTATGTGGGTACCAATCCCTTGCTTCTCGATGTACTTGAAGGATTCTTGAGATATTAGGTTTAATTAGATTTTGTTCTTCGTGGTTTTGTGCAATCATATTTTGAATGAGCCATCCAACATGTGTCGCCTGTAGGGTGATAAGGTCCAAGATGATAGCTTGAGTTTTAAAAGGCATTTGCTTTCCGCTTCTTGCTTCGGTATTACAATATCAGCTGCCAACGCCCAGTACTAGCTTCTGTAGGGAGTTCCTTTGCGTCCTTTTTAAACCTTTTCATATGTATGGACTTTCTTGGATCGAATTTGTTTGACCTATTTTTAGTTGGTGGCCATATACAATCAGTGATGGTTGAAAAAAAGGAATTGAAAAGAAGGAAACTATGATGTCACTATGTAATGTCCTTAATTAAATTCACATATACATTGTTTGTGTTTCTGTAATTGAAAGCGTCAATATAAACTGAAATGGAACTCAATTATGGGATATACTTGGTCAGACTAAAGCGTTTGATGTGTTTCTGCCAGATTTGGAATTCTGTTTGTCTTGCAGAAAATATGGAATTATGTTTGTCTTGCAGAAAATACCCATCATTCGGTCAAGTTGAGCTACCAATATTAGAAGCCTATAAAAGCCTTTAAGGTGTTGTTGTATATTCATGGTTCCCAAAAATGACTATTTGACTCTATGTTCTATTTTTTATTGTGGTTTGTGGCAGGCTATGCAAGAAAGTGTCTATGAGAGATTAGATGTGGGAGATGGCAACCACATATGTGTAGAGCAAAGGCAGTTGTAGCGGATGTAGCATGAACTTCTTCATCCCCAATGGCAGAAGAAAGACGACATCTGCTATATATACCGTTGTATTGTTAAGGCAAGTGATATTCCAACGTAGAATTGAAATAAAAATGGTGTGTGCCTACTATGGACAGGTTATGTGGTTTTGTTGTATGATTGATTATTAAATGGATGGTTGCCTTCTTGCATAACTACTGATTTGTTTCATCAGTATACTTTTTTTAACCCTATGTGAATCTGCCTTTGCATTGCATGGTATATTAGGTAATTTTTGTTTTGCAAAATCTGCCGCCTTAAGATCGACCCTCTTGGTTAAAATATCATTAGTTATATACTGTAATTCGCTATGCCTATATGGTGCCCTCTAGAATCGCCCACCAATATTCAAACACTTGGAAGTGACCAGAGTATTGTGTTTAGTTTTTTTCCCCCATCATCTCTTTGTCCAATGCTGGCTACTCTTCATTGATTGCAGAGAAGATGATTGTTGTGTATCAATCAAAATGTTTATTGTAAGAAGTTGTGTGATGATTAAAGTTCACAACTTTTGAAAATGAACTGAAAAATTGTGTTTGAGTCAAATATTATGAGGGAAGTAGTTCCTGAAAATTCATACAAAGAACCATGATAGACCAAAGAAGTAACAAAATTATCGTGTCACTTTAGTTAAAGAGTTGGGTCAAAATTTCACTATAGGTTGTGTGATTTTTGATGGATTAGTTTGTTTTCATGGTTGAATTTTGGTGGATCATGATCCACATCATGGACTCTGCTCAATCTTCTAATGTAAATAATCATGAGAATAAGTAACTTGCGTAATTTTCGGTTTCATTGTTTTTATGAATTTTTCAAATCTCCATAAGTTCAAATGAGGACCGCTATGGATCACAAGGGAGCTATGAAGAGCAAAGGTACCCAGTGGACAGAAAGGGACTACGTTTCACCCCCTTTGTTGCTCTTTTGCCTCAACTTCTGTACTCAATTTTCTTTGAAATTTGGAGTGGAAATTCTATCTGTTAGGCGAACTGGAGCATTTAAACTGCATGAAGTAATCGATATATGTTCTGACCCTACTGCTATTTATCAATATGGTTCTATTGAGCTTGGTATTCTAGAATCTAAAGTTCGATTCCTTTTATGTTGGGTTAATATTTTCGTATGGGCTGAACTTTTATCAAAATAAACATCCTGGCCAATCTTTTTGATCTATAACATCCTGGCCCGAACTATACACCAATATAAACAATTTGGCCAGAACCGACTTTTGACCGTTAACTTGGACGGTCAAACGCGTTGACTAACGGTCAACGCGCCACGTTCTGCCAAGTCAACAATTTTCACTTAAATTTTTTTACAATTTCCACCTATTATCATTTTTTTATATTTTGAACGCCAAAAAAAAGTTAAACAAAAATAAATCAAATTAAAAAAATAAACTCTTCATCCCCTCTCTGATCCCTTTCACTCCCCGCTGTCATCTGTTCTCCAAAAATCATCTTCTGCTTATCCTTCTTCCATCACAATCAACTGTAAATGCCCCAAGTGTAAAGTCCAATCCATCTCCCCCGTCACCGCACCAGAGAACCTGGGTGATTATCCCCAAAATTCCCAAATCGTAAATCAAATAAAATCTGAAGTCCAAACCTTTACTCGTCATCATCATCGCCAAACGGAGGGAAATGAAAAGATTGGATAATGGTGAGCTTCCCTCCATCCATGGCGGCGAGTGCGAAAATGGTGGTACCAAGGTCGATTCCACAACTTTTCGCTCACCGCCCTTAGTGGATCGTAGCTCCTCTGCCCTCTTTCGCTTGCTCCCGCTGCCGTCGTCGAGCCCCAGGGGAGGAAGGAATCAGGCTCACCGACAAACTAGCAACAGCAAGAGGCCCGCCGCCGGGCTCGAGAAGAGGCAATCGAGCGGGAGTGCGGGCGAATGAGCCGGAGTGAGGGATAACATAGAGGGATTCATTATCCTCTTTGATCCCGATCAACTGATTGAGGACCTCTCTCTCGTTCAAATCACGGATCTAGGGTTTCAAGTTCTCAAATCGTCGCCGAGTTCCTGGATCCAATGGCAATGGAGTCGTCGGATGGGGAAGATGAAGGGAAATTACGGGAGGAAGCCATCATCTGGTTGTGGTGGACGACCTGAGAGAGCTGGTGAACATTCAATTCCATTTGGAGAGGAGACAACAACAGGGAGTGAAAGGGATCAGAGAGGATGGAAGGGGGTTTGTTTTTTATTTTGTTTAATTTTAGTTTTTTTTGGTTCAAAATGTCAAAGAAAAATGATAATAGGTGGAAATTGTAAAAATATTTAAGTGAAAATTTTTGATTTGGCAGTGACGTGGCGCGTTGACTGTTAGTCAACGCGTTTGACCGTCCAAGTTAACGGTCAAAAGTCGGTTCTGGCCAAATTGTTTATTTTGGTGTATAGTTCGGGCTAGGATGTTATAGATCGAAAAGATTGGCCAGGATGTTTATTTTGGTCAAAGTTCAGGCGATACGAAAATATTAACCCTTTTATGTTCTATAACCGCTACTTTTCTTTCGTACGGTTTGGTGGTTCGATAGTATTATGCTTTTGCATAATTAAAACGCATGATTGGTTTCTCTATGATGATAATCTCATTTGTAGGTCTTACATTACAGGATTGGGAAAAGGGAACAAAGATGAATAGTGATGGAAGATGTAAGGAACAATGAAATACAGCCTTCCCGGTCTCTCAACAATGACGACTTGCTGTTATTGCTCATATCATCATCATCATGATTTTGCGTGTAAGTCTGATAGCACAATTCTCCGCTCTTTGGTTTCATATTAGTTACTAAGAGGTTCTTGAACTACTACTCAGCACTCAAAATTTTGAATACAGGATTGTTCGATGGCTTGATGAGACCGACTTTGACAAGCACTAAGTGGTTACAGCTTAGAGTGGTTCCCTTTGTTTTGTATTTCCGGTTAACATGTGTTTTTTTGTACATGGTTGCTAATTTTTCAGAGTTGTGAATTAAGTGAATGGGAGGGAAGAAAATGCTATACCAAATTGTAATTACTATTCGGATGCTCCTTTAACACGTTTCCATCAGGTGTCTTTAATTATGCAGATTATCTCAACGACATTTGACCTTCTCTTTGGTGATAATGTAGCAACTGCACTGCTTAAGCAATCTGTCAAGCATTTCTCGACCTAAGACTGCCTGCCTTAGTTCCACTGTAGGGAACTGTTTTTGCAGTTGACATAAGACCAATGCTGATCAACCGCCTACACTTGTGGTCGTCTCAGTATGGGATCCCCTTTGATTTTAGCAAAAAACAATACCATGTCCTGTGTTTTCTTGCTCCTACGTCTGCTATCAAAACCTAGAATTCTATGTGCTTTGACACGGTACTCAAACATGTATCCTATTTCGTATCTCTAACCATTCTGCTTGAATTAATAAGTCCATTTTCCGTTAATCTCCTCATAAAAAGTCTCTTCGTACTTTCCACCACATCCAGTACAAATATCCTGATATCAAGTTTACAATATTTTAAAGTTAATCACACATTATTCACCAACCCGCTGCGAAGCGCAGGCTTTCCACCTAGTTTAATATTAAAATGATCATCATTGAAAACTAACATGGAAATTAATCGCAGAAACTGAGAGGAAGATAACTATCAACCACTCCAACGGGCACATATGCATGGTCATTAAACCATGATTAATGAAAGTTCAATACGTTAATCCGTAAATTTAAACCACAAAACGTAGGTAGACCTACGCCGACCGAATGGTGTAGGCGGCCAAACAACGTTGTTTAGATCTCATTTGAACGGCTGGACAGTGCCGATCAGCAGGGTCTGATGCACCTCATGTACTCGTCCCAACCACAGCAGTTGTCACTTGTCAATGCCTGTTAACGAACAAAACACTTTGTCTCAATAAATCGAGTTGTTGATAAATGATTTTTATGAGCTTTTATCTCTCACACACTCCTTCACACGAAAGCATACTTGTGAGTTTTCCTAATAATTTGTACAGGTTGAACATATCATTCCATCCCTTGACCTGCTAATCCATAAAGCCTTCAGTTTGTACAGGTTTAATATATCATGACTTGTGCTAAACCATTGTTTATCCTATGTATCGTCATAAAGATTTGAAATCATAATTAACCTTTCAATCAAAGGCTCCGGTACCATATTAACCAACAAACCACCTAGTTTATCGATCACTCGAGTACTTGTTGGAAAAGAGTTTGCATAATTAAGTTTTTATCTTCCTACCATGGTAACTAATTATTAAATATATTAAACAAAATGGACGGTTTTTACTTACACAACCACCCACTGCAGTCGTCGGCGGTGCTAACCCGGCGGCCGCGTCCGGCCGAGTTGATGAAGTGATCACGGTCGGAACCAGCAACTGACGGCGACACAACAAAAGTAGCAGACAATAATACTATTGCTGCCATGAAAAGGCGTACCATCATCATCAAACTCATACCACCATGGCAATTCTTCATCGTATATAGCTAGCTTATTATAATGGTAAGAACAGAAACGAGAGGCAATGGAAAATGATGTATTTGGCACAAGTACAGGTACGTAGTATATATATAGCTAACCGGACTTGCATGCCGGCGGCGCGGTACGGATGGAATCCGGACAACGCACTACCGCCGGCAGTGGACAGAGTGTAGACAGATAGAGTTACAATATTTTCGATCTTTTCTTGACATACACGTTTCTCGATCGGATGACTAAATAAGGGTAAGACAACTAATGTCATACATTTTAAATTTGTATAGGGTTACCTGTATGAATGGGTTTCTCAACATTAATTACCAGTGACCTAGCTAGACATACTTTCAAATTTGTTGGCAATTACTAATGTTAGTAAATGGTTTAAGAATTATAACCCAACATCTCCCAACAATTCGAACTATTGGTACCAACCGATTCTTGACATAATATATACTAGAGTCTTCGATGACCGAGATGTCTTGTGCCCGATCGGATTCCGAACGACGATCCCCATTTGTTAATAATCACGTGGTATTCGAACTTGTGCAAACTTCATGTCCATATGAGGTTGGCTTTCGTTTGAAGGAGTATGTGTGCTAGTATATGGTATAAGATCAATGATTGAACCTTTCTCAACGTACAACTCAAGTTATTGCGATCAACTCATTCTTGACACGTGTAAGGCAATGATATAAATATTCGTGTTTGGATCTGAGTTGACATGCATGATGTGCTAACTTCCGCAGAACTCGAATTATTGCGTCCAACTAATTCTTGATACATATGAGGTCTCCGCCATAAAAAAAACGTATTCATCTTGAACCGGCTCTTAATAAGGTGGTTCAACTATGTATACAACTACATACACATACCATAAACATTTAGAAAATAATACACATCATAAAAATGATCGATGTTGTCCGGCAGAGCAAAACATGTTGGTGATTTCGCGCCGAAAATGCATATCGCTATTACCATGGACTTTGGTATTCCTCTGTGGATCGAACTATCATCATTCTTTTGTCCATTCTCTCTTGTTTTGGTGAAGTAAACATTGATTCCGGAAATTAAAAATGATAAAGAATATTTATTCTCAACTCTAACATATGCGGAATCACACTACAAATTAAAATTAAGTATTATTAAGATTAAGGGTTAATATTTTATTTTGGCCTGAATTATGAGCATATAATCAACTTTGGTCCGTGATTTCAAAAATTAACATATTGGCCTCAACTACGCAGCATATAGATGTGAAAACCTAATAATGACGCAAACTGACAGTTTATTGATTAATGCTGAAAAACTATAAGTACAATATTCTCAGCCCACAATCTCGATCTCCCACTAACCTTAATTGATCCCACTAACCCTGAAAACCAGCTAACAGACTCTCTAAACTTCTGCACTAAGCAACACAAGCCTTAACACTCGACTTGTCCTTATTTGACCCTAAAACAAACTTAAAGTGACCAAACTGAAAGAAACCAAACGACACAGTCTTCAGTTCAAACTAAAACGACATAGCTTCAATAAAGACAGACTTTGAAACCTCTGTTTCTTGGCGCCAGTCTTCAACATCCTCCCCTGAACAGAAGCTTCTTCGTCACCTTCAGTTTAGCCTTCTTCCTTCAGCTTCTGCAAACACATCAAAATCACACAACCCCATTCTTTCTCTCGTCAACTGAAACGTTTCCAGTCTCAGAGCCTTAGTCATCACATCTGCCACTTGCTCCCCAGTTCCCACGTATTCCAATTCCACAGTTCCTTCATTCACCAGATTTCTCAGAAAATGAAATCAAACATCGATATGCTTACTTCGCCCATGGAAAACCGGATTCTTTGAGAGCTTAATTGCAGAGCTGTTGTCACAATGGATTCTTGTTCCTTGTGCTACGCTGCTCTTCCATCCCATTTGAGTTAGGATCCTCCTCAACCAAACACACTAAGTAGCGCAATGTGATGCTGCTACAAATTCAGCTTCTGTTGTTGAGAGTGTGACAACAGGTTGCTTCTTTGATCCCCACGAGATGGCTCCACCTGCAAGAAAGAATACGTAGCCACTGGTGCTTTTTCTATCGTCAACATCTCCCGCGTAGGCACTATCTGTATAGCCTTGCAAGCAATCCTCCCCACCTTCTCTTTTGTACCAGATTCCATGATTTATTGTACCTTTAAGATATCGTAGTACTCGTTTTGCCGCCATCATTTGCAAACGAGTAGGAGCTTCCATATACCTGCTTAGTGAACACACAAAGTACATGATATCTGGCCTAGTTGCTGTGATGTACAACAAGCTTCCAATAAGTTGTTTGTACTCAGTGGCATTCACTAGATTTCCATCACCAGCCTTTGTGAACTTTGTTCTAGACACCATAGGGTTCTTTGCATAGTTGCATTCCAGAAGATTGAACCTTTGCAACACTTCTTTCGCATATTTTGGCTGAGAAATGAATATACCAGATGTGCTTTGATACACCTCCACCCCCAGAAAGTACTTCATCATTCCCAGGTCACTCATTTCAAACTGAGCCTCCATGGATCTTTTAAATTCTTGAATGAGACCTGCATCATTCCCAGCATACATAACATCATCTACATACAAACTTACCAACAGTGTGCTCTCTCCAACCTTCTTAACAAACAAGGTAGGCTCATAGGGACACTTTTCAAACCCAGTTGCAGCAAAGTATTGCTCAATTCTATTGTACCAAGCTCGAGGAGCTTGTTTCAGCCCATAAAGAGCTTTCTTGAGCCTGTATACTTTATTCTCCTCCCCAGCAACCACAAAGCCTTGTGGTTGCTCTACATACACTTCTTCTTCCAAATTGCCATGTAGGAAGGCACTCTTTACATCTAATTGAAACATTGGCCAACCATGGTGAGCAGCAAGAGCAAGAAAGGTCCTGATTGTGTCCCACCTAGCCACTGGTGCAAAGACTTATGTATAGTCTATGCCATGCTGTTAACAGTACCCTTTGGCCACAAGCCTGACCTTGAACTTATCCAGTGAACCATCCTCTTTAAGCTTGGTTCTGAACACCCATTTTAGACCAATGCATCTAGCTCCAGCAGGTAAAGTGGTTAAGTTTCTGTGTTAACAACAACAGGTGTGATTTCTTCAATTTGATCTTCAGTGTCAGAATCAAACCAATCTTCATCACTGCTTTCCCAAGACAAACTTGTTAGCACTGGTTGTGTCTCTTCATTCCAGATCCACCCACGCTTCTCATCAAATACAACATCTCGACTTACAACAATTTTCTTTGTTTCAGGATTGTATAGCTTGTAAGCTTTTGATTCAGCTTAGATTCCAAGGAAGATACAGGGCTTACTCTTATCATCTAGCTTCTTCCTTTGTTGATCTGGAACATGAACATGAGCAGCACAACCAAATACTTTGAAATAGTCCACTGAAGGAGGAACCCTTGACCATACTTCTTGTGGAGTTTTTTTCAGATGGGCCATAGTGGGATTTCTATTGAGTACATGGGTAGTCCAAAGAACTGCCTCAGGCCAAAAGGCTAATGGAACTTTGGTATCTGCTAGTATGCATATGACCATGTTCATTATGGTCCTGTTCTTTCTTTCAGCTACCCCATTTTGTTGTGGGGTTAAAGCAGCAGTTATTGCCTTCTGATTCCAGCTTCATCACAAAGAGTTCTGAATTCACTAAGCATGAACTCTCCCCCTCGATCAGTTCTCAAACAACCTATTTCTGTTCTTGCCTCCTTCTCCACTTGAGCTTTGAAGTTTTTGAATACTCCAAGAGCTTCAGATTTGTGAGCCAGAAGAACACCCACAGTTTCCTATTGAAATCGTCAATCACTGTAAAAACATATCTCTTTCCACCATTGGACATGGGAGTGATGGGACCACATAAATCTGCATGAATGAGTTACAGTTTATGAGTGGCTCTCCACTGACTTCTCTTAGGGAATGGCTTCCTGTGTTGTTTCCCTACCAGACAAGTGGTGCAGATTTCAGGAACTCCTTTCAGTATTGGCAGTCCAGTAACAATTCCCTTCTTCTGTAATTTGGTTAGGCCCTGATAACTTAGGTGGCCAAATCTTCTGTGCTAGAGATTTAGAGTTGTTAGTACTTTGTAAAGATTGAGAAAAATGTAGAGTTGATTAGACTTTATTTTCTTAAACTTTTCGCCAAATTTAGGTTTTAGTTCAAAACCTCTCCTTGCAATTCGATTTTAGAGTCTAGCTTGGCTCCATCAACTTCCATCTGATAGCCGTCGGCCAGCAGTATAGAAATAAGTTCAGAATCGACGTCCAGCTTCCAACAATCATGTCGAAACCGAGCATAAATGGGCACGAGATAAGACGTGGAAAATGGCTGGTGCCAAAGCTTCATCACTGATGAATGGAATTCTCATCATTTGCAAATGCTTTGCTTTGTTTCAGTTACATAGGGAGTACAGAAGAATACTACATGTCAAACGACTACCTTCATATATATATTTCTACACTACTTAGCCTGGCTTCTTCCTACAATGCAAGTAACTCTCCTCCCTTTTGGCACAAGGATTCCACTGCCAGAACAATCTATGAATGCTACAAACCCGTTTTGGTTAATTCGGTTCAGATACTGTCATCTGAAGTTGCAGCAATGAGCCTGTCCTCTCAACAACTTATCCCACAGGCAAATCATCTGCCTCGGCGACTGGTAATGTGCTGTGTAGTAATCTTCCATGCATCCATATTGACAGAACTTCCAGCTGTGGGAGTACTGGACGGGTGTCGTGCTGTTGAATTGCTCAACCCACATTCCCATGCTCACATCTTCCATCTTGAATAGCTGCCAAAAAACCCATTTGCGGCTGATGAATTTGCTGATTGTGTATTTGTAACCAAAAGAATACCCATCCATGCTAGAGAGTTTTCTTAGAACTAAGGTTACCAAGGGTCACTTACCCTGAGGCTCCGATTGCTGTGTTGAGAAACAATAAAGTTGGCGATATCACTAGACACTACATAGCCTGGACCATTTGCATAAGGTGGATATACTGATTCTGGCCACTCCTGTTAAACATTAGCAAATTACATGAGAAAGATGAAGGAAATCTTTCTAACTTTACTGGTAGTGACTGCAAGGAACAAATTTCAGATATGGGTAGGAATCATTGCTCATCTTCTCCACCTATGATGAAGATTTGGGAATTCTTATGATTACAAATGAAAAAGAACGTTATGGTATTACCTCAAAAGTGACTGCCCATTTTCCATTTCTCAGAGGACGATGCAGAAGATTCAGGTTTCCCATATAGAGAGACTTCTTTCGGGAGACATGATCAATTTCTTTCAGAACTGTCTCCACCCTTACAAATGTGTCATCATCACATTTCATGATGTATGCAGCCGAAACATTTTTAACCTGGAATGACACTTCGTGAGTTGGTTCCAAACTCAATTCCAAAGACAGAGAAGTACATATGTGTTTTGGATAAGAGGTTAACCATTTATATCTTTTACTTACCCCAAACTCACAGATGGCAATCGTCTTAAGAACTACGAGCTCGTAGCGATCCATAAATGGTAAAATCACAATGTCGCCAAAGTAATCAGCCTCCTTCTTGAGCACAGCATTCACCTCTTTTCTTGGATTCTGCAGGTCGATATAGTGACAATTAAGATAAAAGAAGGTTATGACTGTCAATAGCAGAAGATGGAAGGCTATTTATCCACATAAATATAAAATTGGACTTCTGAAAATATGTTTAATACGTAGCAACTGGAACATGGAACTCTTACCAATGCCACGAAAAAACGAACTGCCACATTAGAGGACTTTATCGATGATGATTGCATCCATGTTTTCCTAACTGCCATGCGTTCTGCAAAGTGGTTTGTGGCTGACAAAATCCCAATAAAAAGCCAAATAGGACTCTTTGAGATGGGACGAGCTTTCCACTTCTCTGACATTTCCAGTACCCTTTGAGGAGAGAAGCTCGGATGAGACTTGGGGAGCGAAGTTGCATAAACTGACTTAATGTCTACTTCTCCTTTTATTGCTAACCCTGTAGCATCTTCAAGGGTAAATCCCTGAAAAATAACGAAGAAGGTAAACTAATGGGACACAGGCAAATACGGTACATAAGACAGTTTTCTTTTTAGGGCACAATAGAAGGGACAAGCTTGAAGTGGGAAGATACCAGAAAGCATCAACTACAAGCAATCAACAGCACAGACAAAAAATAACAGTATGTCGCTGGATAAATTATAAAGCTAGATGTATGATACACCCTTGAAATATGGACATTGAATTCGGAATATGGTAAAGTAGCTCCTGGATGGGGAACTACTCCTTTGATGGGTGTCGCAATGGCTTTATTTGCGATATTCCTATCTATTATTTTGGAGATTTATAATTCTTCAGTTTTACTGGATGGGATTTCAATGAATTAGATTTACGAGAAGTGCTAAGTCTTAGCTTTTCAATATAAAAGTAGGTCTCGGATAAGCAGATCACAAGGGAAAATTTGCAACATACTGGGCGGTAAGGAAATGAAGTCACATGGCGACCCCCGACACTGATGTGGTAGCCATCAACGCCCGCTCGCAATGTTAAGATGAACAACCTTCCCTCCACAAAAGGGAACGGCCAGGTTACTTCGGGTTTCTGTTCACGCCCTATGAATCTCTTGAACCAGGAGGTTGTCTTGGATTCTTTAGAGTCAGCAGAATCCCTGTGCATCCATTTCTCACATCTCACTTGTCCATCAACTGCAAATATACGGGAATCAAACCTCAAAACAACTTTTTACTGGAAGCACAATAAAGTAACTACTAACTTCCTTCAACACTTTCTTCTATATCAGGGAAAAATCATACATATGAAGAGTCTTAGAAGTAGAAAATTATGAACCATAACAAAGACCTTTGGCCTAGAAGGAAAACTCTTACCCAGCTGATCTTCATCTTTCTTGGAAGAAAACCCATCACACCTTTGAGCTACTCCCCACTGCATCCTATAGCAGGTGTTATGTTCAATGACTGGACGTTTACTCCAATCTCCCCTCAATCGAGGGTTCAGATGCAAAATCTTAGGGGGGTCCTCCCCATCCACAACCTTCAACCCTTGTAATTCAATGACAAACTGAGAAACCATCACAATGCCATTACCGTGCCTTAATCTAGCTAGCTGGGGAACAAACTCCGGATGTGCATAGTGAGGTTTCCCAACCACTGTAATGGAGGAACCGGCAGCTAACCCACAGGGAAGGAACACCATAGCATCCCCTCTATCCAACTCCTCTCCACTCATTGAAACCCAAAGAGGGCAAGACTCAGGTTTACCCTCAATTGCAGAACTCGGTCCAATATCATCCCCCTTATAGTTCTGCACTTCTTTCCATGCCCTTAAACCCAAGGTCCATGCTTCATCTGCCATTTTCTCGAGGGTGGAAAAACCACTAGTCCTATTCATCCGCCTCATGACCTCCCCAGTAATTCGACCGTAACGGTGCTGCAGTGGTTTTAGAGGTTTGGACTCTCCCTTCACTTCTTCCACCGGTTCTTTACTGGGCATGTTGGGTGCAGCCTCGTTCTCGTTATCCTCCAATTTGCGGTGAAATGTATCCATATAAGCCGAACCAGACAATGGCTTGCTCAAATCTGATTCCCGAGCCTCACCCCTGCTGGCCTCACCAGAATCGATATAACTCTCATCTCCACTCAATGTTGCTGCGATTTCTAACAAATGAGGGACCTTGGATACTAAAAACACGAAGTACAATGCTGCTATCCCTAGTAGAAGATGGGACATTTTGAACCTTCTACCAGTTGCAGGTTCCACCTTTACCCTCTTCATCTTACAAACCCCCTCCGATCGAAAAAATCACCACACAGGGGGGAAACTACAATATATACAAATACCCAGGACGGCCTCTCTTCAGCATTACCTCAAGAGAAAGAAATACAACAGCTTAGGAAGAGAGGGAAACCAAGGAGATAGCCAGAGCTTCAACGTTCAACCAGTTTTCCGCGGCATTTAATTCAGACCCTACAAAGATAAATTGATCCCGCAAATTTATCTCGTACCTGCCTGGTCTCCTCCTGACGGTGTGATTGAAGAAGACCCTTAATCAGGGAAGCTAGAAACAGCCAACAGAAACCGAATGTAGCACAAGCAGGCAGACCCACAAAGCTGCAATAAATTCAAGAAGCAGAAACCAACCAGCGGCCTTCAATGGATTCGAGGGGAGATCAAGTTCACAACTCGCCCAATCAAGGAATGGGATCCAGGAAAGAGCATGAAACCCTGGATGGATGTTTCTATGAACACCCAATCAAGCGTATGGCTCGAAATGGGTGGATATAGGGGAAAGAAGGAAGCGACAACGGTTGGCGGGGAGAGGAAGAGAGAGAGGTCGAGCATATAAAAATATCAAATTTGGAAGGGAAAAATAAACAGAGAGAAATGGAGAAAGTGATGAGACTTCAATTTTTAGGAGTTGCAGAAAAAAGCGCAGAGGGAGGGATGGAGGAGGAGGAAGGAGAGAGAGGTGGAAATGCATAGTGGGACTGTACTAATAATTAATATAATTAGTAATTATTGGTATTAATTAAAAAATTTTTGATAATTACTAAAAGAAGAAACAAGATAAATTAATAATAATTCATACAAAATAAAACATGATAGATTACTCTAATACTCTTAAATAAATAAAGACAAATTTTAGTGGGAATCCCAGCCCACATTTTTGTCTCTCCCTCATATTGTTTTCGGAAAATCCAACTCATATACTTCCACACAAAACAATTAATCCAATATGAATTCTAGAATTTGTAATATAAAAATTTGTTACTTGTTGATAGATTGAAGTTGTATTTATATGAGTGGGATGCATGAATCTAAATTTTGAATGATAAAAAAAAATTATATGAATTATAATTATGCTAGTTTCTAAATGGATGAATGTGTGGAATTGCCTTGGAGGAGATTTATCTTTATAGTGTAATTTTTTCTTTTGTACAAGTGAAGAACTGATAATAACTTTACCGTTATCTTATAACAGTCATATATTTTGATAGTTTATTATATACTGAAATATCAATCTTATTGGTTAGATTTTGGTTAAGTTTTCACAGAATCCTTTGGTCAAATGTTGATCAGTAAAAAGTAGTGTGATGTATTTGTTGCTGGAAACTTTAATAATCACTCATTCCTTTGTTTATAGTAAGGTTTTCCGATTAGGAGGCAAATCTCTCTAAGATTTGATATGAGAAATTTGGGGACAACCTCTTTAGCTTTGTCTTGTTATATATATATTTCTGGAAAAAGAAAATAAATGGAAAGAGGGACAATCAGTGTTAAGTAAATGGAAAGCAAAGCTTTATTGAAAGGATAATCTGTTTCTCCGTAGAAAAATTAAACAATGAAATGAAAGGCAAACCCACAAAATCAATGGAATCCCTATATCCGCGCCTAATTCCCGGATTACCGCCTAAATTACATTTATAAGTTAGGCAGTGACGACTAAAGTGCAAGGGTTTACAGTTTACTCGATCCAAGGAAAAACATTTTAGTTTTTACACCCAGAATTGAAACAACGCCAAAACATCCGGAGCAGCACTAGCCCGTAACCGTTTTGTGTATATAATTAAGGGGACAGGATACGGTGACAACCCCCTTGAGGGTTGTCAGATTCACAACCATCTTTATGGCCATCGGATACGTTCTCTCTCCTGTCTTTTTCTTCTTTTTTTAAATTAATGGTTAAGATTAAACCAAGGGCAAATTCGGAATGGAAAACTTACCACATGAGATCCTTTCCATTTTCCATATAAATACTTTTAATACCAAAAAAAAAAAACAGACCCTCCCCCATTCTCCTGCGTCTCCCTCCTCTTCCCCTCTCACATATCTCTAACAAAAAAACCCTAGCCGTCAAGAGCTCCACCACCGTCGCCGCCTCTGCCTCCCCTGCCGTCGCGCCGCTGTCCTCCCCTCGCGCCCCGCCCCGCCGCTGTCCTCCCCGCGCCGCTGTCCTCCCCTCCCTCTTCCTCTCCCGTGCCCACCGTTCACAGCCTGCTGTCCCCGCCATCATGATCGAGATCTACGCCGCCGCCTGGCTCCGCGACGTCCAGATCGGCTCCGTCCGCGTTCTCATCAGCAACGTCCAGATCGACGTCCAGATCGTCTCTACACCAAGCTCTCTGCCTCCGGCGTCGGCTTCAACGACCTCCTCGACGCCAAGGCCACCGCCGGGGGTGCGAAGAATCTCGATGAGAAGACCTCCAATGCTAGTGGTACCAATTCCTATTGGTACGATACCACTACTCACTGGTACGTACCAGTGGCTCCCCTACCACTACTCACTGGTACCACTATCATCTGGTACCACTATCATCTAATACCACTATTATCTGTTTTTTTTGTGTTATTCTCTACTGGTACCGCTACCAATGCTAGTGGTAGCGCTACCAGTGCTAGTAGCGTTGTGTTATTCTCTACTGTTAGCGTTGTACTGGTAGCGTACCACTAGTATTGGTACATTTTTTAACGTACTGGTAGCGTACCACTAGCACTGGTATATTAATTACCAGTAGACTAATAGATTGGTACACTTTTTAACGCATTGGTACATTTTTTCAGGTTGCCGGAGGGAGTCTGCCGGAGAGAATTCGCCGGAGAAAAAGTTTGTCAGTCGATGCGGAGTGGCTGCTGGAGAAAGGAAAAGAGAGAGAGAGATAGATAGAGATATTAATGTATAAGATTTAAATTTCAGAAAAAAATTGTATTTAATATGGGTATTAAATTCCCAATATAATTAATACAAAAAAGGTAATTAATATATTCATTTTTTTCATACCCAAAATATCCTTGGTTGTGAATCTGACAACCCCAAGGGGGTTGTCACCGTATCCTGTCCCATAATAAGCCGTTTTGTGTATATAATTAAGCAGAATTGCATTAAAAATGTTAGACAAAATGTTTGGTTTCGCTCTGCCTTCTCTCCTCGTTTTGGGGAACTGGCTTGGCCGCGCATTGCTCCGGGCAGTGGTGGCCGGGCTCCGAGCTAGTCTGATAAACCAACAGAAGGCTCACCAGCCGAGGGGACAAGCTGTTCCGCAGCGAGTCTTGAGGTTTCATACAACTCAGCGGAGGTGGGTGGATCGGCAGGATCGGCTGCCGGCTCGATCAAGAAGGTCAAGTGAGGTGGAGCAGTGCCGGGTGAAGATACGGCGGAATGTTCGTAAACGCAAAGCTAGCGAGGTAGAAGTGGAAAGGGCTTTGCCCCCGAAGAAACCTCGGGTATCCAAATTGAGAGAGTGGAGCTTTTCGTTGCCATCATCAATGGAAGTGGAAAATGAGACGTCTCCTCCTAGCCGGCTTTCTATGGGCTCGATAGAAGGGGCGAAGGGCAGGAAATGTAGCACAAAAGTGCAAGAAGGGTTGTGGACTGGCCCTGCTCCGATGAACAATCCTAGTCTGGTAATAGCGGAACTGGGGGAGCAAAATGCCGGCGAACAAAACGCCGGCGAAAAGTCTTGGGATCGGAGGAAGGAAAGCACGGTTGTTCCGAGCAAAAACCTGAGTCCTCTGATGGATCCCTCAAATTGCGGTGGAAGGGATAAGTAGAATCCCGAAAGATTGGGGGCGATTATCCCCTGTGATTTGAAAGCTAACAATCGGAACAGATTGGAAATTAGTTTTTATTTTCAAAATAAGTATCCTAGTTCACATCTAAGTCTACTCGGGGTAGGGAAACAAGGTGCATGGGTTGGATGTTTGTTGGGGTTAAAGTCCCCCTATAAAAGAGCCAAGCAGAAACCCTCCTTTCAAGGTCGTGTGTTTTCTGAAGCTAGCTTAAAAGTGGCTGCATTGGTTCCTTTGATCCAACCCAACGTCGATTTATTCCCAGGTATGGGTCTGCACTTTGCACCTCCCCCTTTTGAGCAAGGTTTCTGGCGCACCTACCTTGGGTCTGCAGGCCGGGTTGATACACTCGAGATTAATGGCTTGTTGCCCATGAACACAATTGGCAGAGGGCCATTATCATGTGTATGGCGGTTTAATGTTCCACTTTGGACGCAGGTAGCGGAGATGGCTCGTATCTTGGAAGATCAGGTTGTTTCTTTCTCCCTGGAAGACGTCCAGTCGGTGCGATTTCGTTCTTCACGCACTCTGCTGGGTAGAGTGTTCACTGAGGCGCCCATTACACTTCCTGAGCTGAGCGAGGCTGTGAACTCGCACTGGCAAGGACGAGGACAGATACGAGTTGTTCGAGCTAGGCACGGGCTGTACGAATTCGTCCTGCCCAATGCGGAAACTAAAATCTGGGTGCTAAAGCGGACCCCATGGGTGGTACGCGATAACCTCATAAATCTGCGGTCCTGGACCCCATCAATCTCTAAAACGACATTCGAAGAACTGGCTACCGCACCATTTCGCATCCAGTTATGGGGAATCAAGGAAGATTGTTGCACCAAACAATTCGGGAAAAAATTGATATCCCCTACTGTTGGCCAGGTTTTGGAGGCAGGGGTGTTTGCAAGCAAAGAGACCTCGGAGATGTTTGTGAAGGTCCGTGCCATGGTGGACTTTGCGAAGCCACTACGATCTCAATTGTTTGTGGCAAATGAGGAGCTTGGAGGTTTCTGGGTATCGCTGAAATATGAATTTTTGCCTAGTTTCTGCTTCCATTGTGGGAGAGTGGGACATATGCAACGTGAATGTGTGTTTGATCCCCCGAATAGAAGTGAGAAGTTTGGGCCGCATATGGTGGCGAAGAAACCTGGGCGGCGGATTTATGAGGAAGAGGAGCCAGCTCCGACATTTGATGGTGCTCCGAAATCTATCTGGATCAACAAGGCTGTGCGCGAGGGTCCGGGGGAGCAGAGAGTGGGAGCTGCCAATGCTCCTAACCAGCGGGAGAAAAGGATGGTACAGGAGAGGCCAAGGGTGGAGAGGCGGCTGGAGCGGGAGAATGGGGGGAAAAGTACTCACCTGCCTGCTGCCATTTCTAAAACTGCTATGCGTAATAGTCCCCGAGGCTTTGCTGTTGCGAAGTCGCCGAGGCTGCGGTCGGGGCAAGGAAGCAGGCGGGAGCTGCTGGCCAAACCAATTCGGCAGGGGAAGGGGGAAATGAGCCGACCTCGTGCGGCTGTGAATCCTGATGGGAAACAGAACCGACCGAGATTGAGGAAGGCAGGGGCGGAATTTCAACAGGTGCTGGAAGGGGCGGCGGAAACCAGAAGAAGGCGATTGATCCTTGATGCGGATCAGATGATGATTTTGTTTGGGACAATGAAGCTGGGGAGGAATTGAAGGATGATAGTTTGGGTGGAAGTCAGGTGGATGGCGAGTTTCCCTTGCAAGCTCATCGTTCCATGGGGATTGAGGAAGAGGGGGCGGTGGTGGAGGCCAGGTTGGGTGGGCAGGTGACGGAGGAAGACCAAAATAAGGAGGGTAAAGTAATGTAAAGGAAACGCCTCTCTAAAAAGAAAAATGGAGATGAAAATAAGGTGGAGGCAGTTCAGGTGGGCGGCGTGGCACCTAGTTCTAATGCTGCCAAAGTTAAAATGGCCGCTAATCTCTTAATTGATGAGAGGCAGAATGCGGCGGATATAAAGGAACCTGGAGGGCTGAAGGGAGCAGCTTCGCTGAGCCCTGATTCGGATGAGGAGGATGGTAACTTTGAGATCAAACGCCGTGATCCAGTGACGGGTGGGCCTCTATGTTCGGGAATAATGAAGGGTAGGGTCCGACAAGTGGCTGATAAGTTTGAAACAAAGCTCAAAGGAGTGGCAGAGATCGTACCCCCATCTGGGGTGAATTTGGGAGGTCTTTCTCTGGGTAAAGAGGGCACTTCGAGTGAGTCATTGGATGAATATGGCTCGAATTTCTTGGATCCAATGATTGGGGATCGGAAGAGGTCCTTGGAGGAGGTGGTCGAAGGTTTGGAGGAATCGCCCATACCCAAAAGGCAATTTGTTGAAGAAAAAGGGATGATTAATTCGGTGGAGGAAGCCAGCCGCGAGTGGCCCCAACCGGATAAATGAGGCTTCTGGCCTGGAATGTGAGGGGAATTGGACCACCACTCACATTCCAAACTGCTGTAGGGTTAGTTCGATCGAATAAACCGGATCTTGTTTTCTTCTCGGAGACTCGATCGGGCCGGCGTGTTGTCTCTCGCCATATTAGGGGTTTGGGGTTTTCTGCTGATCATTGTTTCTTTGTTGATACTATTAATGCATCGGGTGGGTTAGTAGTTGCTTGTTCCCCCGAAGTTAGCGCTTCGGTGTTTTATCATTCAAATTTTTGTATTGGTCTTAAAATTAATGAAGTTGATTTTCAGTACGTTGTGTTCTGTGTTTACATCAGTTGTCAGGCCAATATTCGCCTAAACCAATTGGCTGAACTAGGTGAGATTTGTGAGGCGCTACAACTGCCGTTTGTGGTGTTGGGTGATTTTAATGTCACTCTCTTTGCCCATGAAAAGGATGGCGGAAATCCGTGGAATGCATCCCAATCCATTGCTCTTCGGGAATTTGTTCATAACCTTGGTCTCCATGATCCCGGACACCAAGGTGATCTGTTTACTTGGACAAACAAACGAATGGGGCCTGCCTGTATTAGGGAACGGTTGGACAGAGCACTATGCTCACCGGGGTGGGTGGAAAGATTTCCGGAGACCATTGTGAAACATTTTACTGACCAAGGATCGGACCATCGTGCCTTGCTGCTGGCAGATAAACCTTACACCAGGAATAATCGGCCTCTATTTAGATTTGATGCTCGCTGGGCTGATAACCCAGAGGTAAAAGCAATGGTGACGTATGTCTGGAGTGAAAATGTCCCCGGTACCCCGATGTACCAGCTATGGGAACGGTTGAAGAAGTTGCGACATCTCCTATATGATTGGAGTAGGGCGGGTACGACCAATTCCCTGCGGAACATTCGCACCCTGCAAGCGGAGATTGAGAGGATTAAAGCGGTATGCCCGATTAATTGGGAGGAAGTTGGTACCCTTGAAACGGAACTGAGTAGACAGTGGGAGGCGGAGGAACTGTATTGGCAACAGAAGTCCAGAGTTCGTTGGCTGAAACGAGGTGATAAGAATTCCTCATATTTTCATACAGTCACGCGTACTCGGAGAAAAAAGAATTTTGTGCACGGCCTAAAGACGGAGACAGGGGAGTTGGTCACGGAGGAGGCGGGTAAAGCTGAAGTGGCATGTAATTTTTATCAGCATCTTTTCACTTCTGAGAGTCAGGTTCCAAACATGGCCGATCGGGTCGAAGCCCTCCCCATCCCTAGAGTGGTGACACCGGAGATGAATGCTAGCCTAACTGGTCCTGTTTCTCCGGAGGAGGTTCGCCGCACGGTTTTTGCTATGGGGTCAAAGCAGGCACCTGGGTCGGATGGGTTTACTGGCAAGTTCTTTAAAGCTTTCTGGATCATTGTTGGGGATTCAGTGATTGATGCGGTTGTTTCCTTCTTTGCAACTAGCAAGATGCTCCGCAGCTTTAATCACACGTGGTTGACACTGATTCTAAAGTAGAGAATGTGGAAACAATGAAACAGCTGCGGCCCATCAGCCTTTGTCAGTTTGTTTACAAAATTATTTCGAAGATCATGGCTACTAGGTTAGCTGCGTTTTTAATGTCCATTATATAGGATGGTCAAAATGCTTTTATTCGGGAGAGGCAAATTGTGGAGAATATCCTCCTGGGGCATGAGTTGATGCACTATTTGAAAATCAAAAACCGGGGGAAGAAAGGGTTTATGGCTCTAAAGGTTGACATGGAAAAGGCCTATGATAGAGTCGAATGGCCGTTTCTCCTCGCGGTCTTGGATAAAATGGGGTTTAATTCCACCTGGCGAGGATGGATTCAGGAGTGTCTGCGATCAGCCTCTTTTTCAGTTCTCATGAATGGTACTCCGGCTGGGTTCTTTGCCCCTTCTCGGGGGCTGAGGCAGGGAGATCCACTTTCCCCACTGCTGTTTGTCATTTGCACAGAGGGGTTTGCAGCTCTCCTTCGTAAGGCAATTTCGGAAAAGAGATTAGAAGGGGTGAAGGTCGCTCCCCGCTCTCCCCGCATTTCGCATTTGTTCTTTGCTGACGACTCCTATCTGTTCCTGCGGGGATCTCTCCAAGAATGTGAAAACCTGATTGAGGTCTTGAACGAATATGAGGAGTTAAGCGGCCAAAAAGTGAATCTGGCTAAGTCAGCAGTTTGCTTTAGCAAGAATATTGCGATGCCAGACCAGGAGTTCTTGGCACAGGTTTTAGGAGTAGGGGCAGTGGGGGTGCATGATAAGTATTTAGGATTGCCAACTTTAATTGCTCGATCCAAAATGGCAACATTTCGATACCTGGAGGACAAATTGTTGGAGAGGTTGCAGGGATGGAAGCAGAGAACGCTCTCTTGGGCTGCTAAGGAGACTTTGATTAAAGCAGTGGCAATGGCTTTGCCGTTACATGTGCTGTCCTGTTTTAAGATGCCGTTGGGCCTTTGTAGGCTGCTGGATAAGCATGTGGCCCGTTTTTGGTGGGGTATGAATGAGGGGATGCCAAAGATCCATTGGATGTCTTGGAGGAACCTCTGTCGAAGTAAGCATGAGGGTGGAATGGGGTTTCGCCGGTTTGAGCAGTTTAATCAGGCCCTCCTGGCAAAAATTGGATGGCGTATTCTGATGGATCCCCAGTCCCTTTTGGCCAGGGTTTATAAAGGAAAGTATTTCCCGCATGGTACGTTCCTTGAGGCCAAAGCTCGGTCGCGTCCCTCGTGGGGTTGGGTGAGTATCCTCCATGGACGAGAGCTCTTGATAGCAGGCGTGCGATGGCAAGTCGGGAATGGCCAGACCGCGCCGCTGCTGCATTCCAACTGGATACCGGGGTTACATCCTGACATTCCTGTTTTTAACCCTAGGGTGTTGCCAGTAGATCGGGAGCTGAAAGTAGCGGAGGTCATGTGTCAAGGAGGTGGAGGGTGGTGTGTGGAGAGCTTACATCAATGGTTTGATCCGGCGACTTGCAAGGCTATTCGTGCTATCCCTCTCCCAGCCCAGGGGGTGGAGGATAAACTGGTTTGGCATGGCACGTCGGATGGGATTTTCACGGTGAAGTCTGCATATCACCTTGCTGTCACTCTTGACAAACGGGGGGGACGGTGGAGGGATATGGTTAGCTGGATGGATAAAAGTAGTTGGATCCGTTTGTGGGATGCGAATATTCCGCCTAAGCTGAAGATTTTTGCGTGGCAAATTTTTAATCGCATTCTCCCTACGATGGAGGCCCTGGTTGAGAAGAAGGTGACGGTTATGCCACGTTGCCCAGTTTGCTGGGATGAGCTTGAGTCCTTGGAGCATCTGTTCCTTTATTGTCCGGTGGCTCGAGCTATGTGGGATTATTCTGGGATGGAGTTTTTGGGCGAGGGACTTCCGAGGCAGACCTTTCCTCTCTTCCTCAAGCGGTTATTGGCCTTGATCCATCAACCTTCACAGTTCATGGCTGTGATTGCAGTCCTGTGGAGGATTTGGAAATCCCAGAATTGGGTATCTTTTTCTCTTGATTAATATATATCTTTTGTTAAAATAAAAAAAAAAAGCAGAATTGCATTTTCATTATCATTTTCAAACCAGGGTTTGGATGGTACAGGGCCGGTACTGTAATTTTGAAGGCCTTTTTGGATACAAAATGTGGCCCAAACATTTTTTCAAATAAATTTAATACAATGAAGAAATATATAGAATGATGAGACCCATAAAAGCACAAAATGTAAGGCCTCCTTGGTGCTTTAGTTTGTGTGTGTTTTTTTCCTACTAATTAACTTATTTTGGTCCTTAAAATTCAAAAAGAATAAGTGATGTATTAGTCTACAAGATACGTAAAGGCAAAATATGGGTTGGAATTCTCCAATTTCAAATTTCGTGGTCTGAGAGTGATTCTAGGAAGGTCATTTTTTTCATTGCACCCAGTTCATGTTTATATATTAAAAATGTTATCGTTGGAGTTCGAACCTTGGTCACTTAAATGACAAAACAACATTATAACCATTAACCAACTAGGCTACATTTTATTTATTGGTGTTTCTTTGATTAAACTCTAGGAATATGTTTGGTGATGATGCTTCTATATTTCTATTTTATCTTAAGTTATTTATATTTCTACATAATATATAAAGGCAAAACATGGGTTGGATTTTCAGGGATTTGAATTCCGGGCTTGTGAGGGTTTCACGGAAGGGTAGTTTGACAACTTACCTGTCATTTTAGGTCATTCGTTTTTTGCTATCAATCCGCAAAGTGCCCTTTCAAATCATTCAATTTCATATATATAATCTACAAGATACATAAAGGCAAAACATGGGTTGGAATTCTCCCATTTCAAATTTCGTGGCCTGAGAGCGATTCGAGGAAGCTCATTTTTGTCATTGCACCCAGTTCATGTTTATATATTAAAAATGTTATCGTTGGAGTTCAAACCTTGGTCACTTAAATGACGAAACAACATTATAACCAACTAGGCTACATTTTATTTATTGTTGTTTCTTTTATTAAACTCTAGGAATATGTTTGGTGATGATGCTTCTATAATTTTATTTTATCTTAACTTATTTATATTTCTACATAATATATAAAGGCAAAATATGGGTTGGATTTTCACGGATTTGAATTCCCAGACCTGTGAGGGTTTCATGGAAGGGTAGTTTGACAACTTACCTGTCATTTTAGGTCATTCATTTTTTGCTATCAATCTGCAATGTGCCCTTTCAAATCATTCAATTTCATATCTATAACATGTGTCGTCATCAACAAATATGATAAATATTGGAAAACATTTTCATTGATGTGTTGGACTATATCACATATCAATTATAAATTCTTTATTTGTAAACATGTATATCACTATCAGTTCCATATATTTTATATTTACACGCATTATAAGTAGTAACAACACATAAAAAATGCATAACAATCTTCACTATTTACACACATTATAAGTGGTTATAACACATACAACATACATAATAATCAAACTCCCCAGCCAACAGGCGGGACATGGTGCTAGGGATTCTCAGATTAGTGAGGATGAAGAGATAGGATTAGAAGGAATCACTCGATACCCTGAGGAAGATGAAGTGGAACTTTTGAGAATCTGAGATAGGATTAGAAACCAGAAGGGAGTCGATCGATTGTTGGTGAAGGACAGATACAAGCTTTAGCTTTGGTTCCACTTCCTTGCCATTCAATCTGGTGGCCCAGTATTTGCCATTCTTTTGTGGGCTGGAAATCAATCAGACTGTTGGATTGATGGCCAAACATTTATTTCCTATTACTTTTTTTTTACGTTCATTTCATATAACATTTTTTCAACACATTTTATTACTTTCATCTCATATAATATTTTTATTATTGTTTGTAAAATTACAAATCAATTCTTTTAATTTATCTTCATAATAAACATTAAGCTGCTCTATCCGCATGGATAGTTTAATTTCAACTTCTCCCATAAACACTTCCATACAACAATTTTTAGATAAAACTTTCAGAGGTATTAACAACACATTTTTTGGGCAAAATTTTTGTACAAACACGAATTTATTACAAAATTTACCAAAACAATGAACTATTATTGGGTTTATATTTCAATTTTATCAAATAAGACGATTGTGCGTAGATTACCCGCCCAACGGGGTGGGCCCGGTGCTAGTAGATTCTGAAGGGGGAAAAATATATTAGTAGATTGAGCCCTCATTTTTTTTTTTTTTTTATTTCCGAGTGAAATCAAGAGAGAATAATAGTTATACATACAAATCTATCCAGGACCCCTTACAATTGATACCCTAGTGAAGCCACACAATAAAGTTGAAAGCCTCTAAATCTGGAAGAGACAAAAGCTGTGTTTTTACGCGCCACTCTATGGGAAGCATTGTTAGCAGCTCTAGAAACTGCCCTAAACTCTATACAAACTAACAAAGAGTCTAGGATCTGGGGACACTCTCGGAGGATCGGACCTCCAATTGAATCTTCTAGGATGCCTTGTCGAACATGGTTGACAACCACTTTGGAGTCACCTTCCACTATCACATGAGTCAAGGACCTTGAGGCAACGATGTTGATAGCGTCTCGAACGGCTAGGAGCTCTGCCAGGTAGGGGTTGACTACTCTTTGATGATGCAAACTGGATGTCAGCACCACATGCCCGTCTCACACAAAGACAACAAGACCATACGAACACCCTGACTCACAAACAGCTGCGTCAAAGTTGATCTTCAAATAGTCGTCCGACGGATGGACCCATGTGACGGGAGGAGCGCTTGGGAGCGATCTGCAGGATGGAGGAGGGGGAGAAGATTGGAGACTTCAAGGACATGGTTGTAGAATTGTCTGGCTAGGGAACAGACATGAGGTTGGTAGAATTTAAAAGTCACTTTATTTATAGACTTCCAGATTCTCCAAAGTAAGCATATGCACAGGAGAATGTGGAATGGGGAGGTCTCAGAGACCATGACATGTCGCCACCATAGACTAAAGTTAAAAGTCGGAGGGGGGGATCATTGAAGTTGCTCAGTCCCACTAACGTCCACAATTTGGTGGCTAGGAGGCATCTGAATAATAAGTGTTCAATAAAGCTACATCAAGAGCATTAGAAGCATCATAAAGGGTCCAAAAAATTTATTGAAAAAAGTTTCCATTAAAAATTTGGCAAAAACCAAATTTAGTATCTCCATTTAATAGAAAATGAGAACCGCTAACTATTGAAAGACTCGATAATGATTAGGACTTTACTACGGTGACATGCACTTTTCGGTCGACCTAATCTGTTGTTTCAGTGTAAAAATAGTTTCATGGTGCCTACTTTGGAGATTCATCAATTGGCTAGATGGAAATTGGAGATCAATGGTTTATTTTGAAGCTGAGGTGTCCCTCTACACATTAAAGTACTTGGAAGCTCAATAAAAAGTCCAGAAGACCATTTTTGAACCTGATCAAAAGGCTATGCCAAAACTGGAAAATTGGCTGAAAATGACTAAGTCTGGGAACGTGTTTGTGAAGCCTACTTTGGAACTCAATTTTAGAAGCATGGATGCGAATCGAGTCCAGGGGCCTCTACCATGTTAAATTAGGTATGTTTTTATACAAATTCAAGGCATTGGATCAAAGATTGGAAATCTGTAAGGCTTCAAACAAAAAGGTCGATGTTGCTACGAAGGTTGTTTCATCTCCCACAACACAAACCTAACCCCAACTTTCGTGAAAGCTTCAAAATGAATTTTGAGTAAAAAAAAAAAGAAAGAATTTGATGTCTAGAATTTGGTTTACTAGAGCATCATGAAGGTCAATGATCTTGAACATTTTCTCTGGCGATCAACAACTGAAATTGAAGAGTTTGGCAGCGTGAATCCATCGCGTGATCTTGCGCCGAACATTGCCCCGCGCGGGGCGAGTAAAATCTGACATGCTCCATCTCTATCACTTTAATCACTTCCCCTTCTCCTTCTCGCCTGTATTTGAAGGTGAGCTGAAAGCTGAGCGATGTCTAGAAACTCCTCCCTGGATCCCTACTTTGGATCTTGCTGTTATGGCTGCAAAGCCAATCAATTCATGTTCTCCAACGATAGCAGAGGGAAGAGATGCTTGGGTGTGAAGGGAGTGACAACGAGATGTTTAAATCCAATTTGAAGAAGTTGGAGATCAAAACTCAAGTGACTAGACGAAAGAAGAAGCCGCAAAGAAGTTCTCACGGGGAGTTATGATAATTAATTGGGGTTAGAGAATTGGGGATGGGTTTGGAACTGAATATAAACAAAGCTCAAAAGCGTACTGAATTGGGAAGGAAAGGTATATGTTTTCTCGGCGAGAAAATCTAGATGAACAGATTGGATTTTTGTACCTTTTTGACTTCCAAGCAAATGATTGAACAAACACGGTCCACACCTCTTTGAACAAAGTTCAAACAAGGGTGTTCAATGTTCTTGATGAACTACGAGGCAAACTAAATTACATTAATTCTACTCCTATGGAGGTTCAACAAGAGCTCCGAAACTACAACTATGGCTACATTTGCAGAGGAAAAGGTAAAGTTAAAAGGATAAAATTTGACAATAGGTTGTCTGGTGTGATTTTGGCGAACCCTCTCTCCGTCATCTTCACCTCCTATTTATAGCCACCAGAAGTAACTGCTTCGAGAAACTGCTCTGCTGACGTGGAGTGGCGGTTACCCTCTCAACTGCTTCGACGGTTACCCTGAAGTTGGATGTGCCACCTTCTTCAGCCCTGACCACCTCCTCTTGAGATCCCATTCCCTGCTCTTGGTATCTCCTTCATAGCTTCGCTTGTCTATAGAGAAAAAATGGCTAAGGCATGATGGAATACCACGTGCCACATATGGGGTGGGTATTTGAATAACATGAATTAAAAATGGCAAAAATACTTCACCAATAGGAGAGTAAAGAGACCACGTGTGGGCATCCCCCATGGGGTCATATGGATCACCCCACCACTATATCATCCTCATGGTAGCTGGTGTTGGTGACCCCTCACCCCCTGATCATACCATGGGGGTGCTATGTTGGTGGTCCCCAGACCACCTCATGGGGGTGCTCCTTCCACCCTCATCATCTTCCATACTTAGCCACATTTTACATCTGCTCCCCTCGCCTTAGCTAAATTCGGTCATCACCCCCCTCACCATGTCATGGGGGTGGCAGTATGATGTCCACCCTCATTGGTATCTCCTGGGGGTGGTGGTATGATGCCCACCCCCCTTACCACATCCTGGGGGTGGCTCCCATACTCCTTGCCTTAGCCAAATTCGGCCATCACCCTCCTCACCACATCCTGGGGGTGGTATGATGGTGGCCACCCCCCTTGGCATGTACTGGGGGTGGCTCCCATACTTCTTGCCTTAGCCAAATTCGGCAATCACCCCCATCACCATGTCATGGGGGTGGCGGTATGATGTCCACCCCCCTCTGCGTGTCATGGGGGTGGCTCTCATACTTATTCAAATTTGGATATGCATGGCGTGCGTGGTGGCATGGAGTAATGGGCCCAAAAACCCAATCCTCATGGCCCACTCAACTGATTTAAACTGATATGATTAAGTTGGCCTTATAAAGCCATTTAATTCCTTGTTTTTAACCGATGTGGTACAAAGTTAATTTTTGGTGTAAACAGTATCAAACACATATAGATCTGGAAAGGAAATGAAGCCTTTGTTTCTGTGATAGAATTGGAGGAGGAGTCGAAAAGGGATTTTGGCTCTACGGGTGCTCATAGAGAAATGTATATATGGCCTCTCAACCCTAATATTATGCATGCATCATTTACAATGAAACATACTACAACCGACAATAAAAGTACAACCCATACAACACATATACACATAGCGTCATCATGGGCTCTCGTCATTAACTCCAATAGGACCAACACTTGAAAAACTAAAGGAAACGTCGTCGTTTCAGTTTGCAGAGTCAGTCGAGTGGCTTATTTCTATCTTAGTCATTGTTTGTGTAGAGTGCACAATTGAGTCTTGTTAGTTGTTAGTCTTGTTAGAGATTTTATAGTTGTTAGTTGGGTCATGGTTTCTGATTTGTAGGAACCATGAGTCAAGAGAGTGGGTCGTGAGAGGTCGTGTTGTGACTGGAGCACAACGGTTTATATTCTCTTCACTAGCAAATTAATAAAGCTTGTCAGGTTGCAAACAATTGAGTTAACATTGTGGTATCAGAGCTCAAGCAAGTTGTAACCAGAAAGGCTTTCAAGCAAAGAGTGATAGAGGTAAAAGTATGTTTTGAATAGCATATAAAGGGATTGGGAAACACGAGAGTTTGTGTGAGGTGATTCAATCTACGGTGAGTGCAAGCTACTGTCAAGTAGTTGTGAATCTGTCAAGATGAGTGATTCAGGGAACTTTGCTCAAGTAGGTCTTCCTCGCTTTGATGGAGACTATGATCACTAGAGTCTCCTAATGGAGAACCTGCTGAGATTAAAGGAGTATTGGCCTGTTGTTCGTGATGGTTTGAAAGAGCAGAAGGAAGGAGAAGAAGTATCTTAAACTGAAGTCAAGGCAAGGGATGATCTGCAGTTGAAGGACTTGAAGGCAAAGAACTACCTCTTCAACTCCATTGACAAATCCTTTCTCAGGACTATCTCCAATAAAGGTACTGCCAAAGATATATGGGATTCAATAAAACCGAAATATCAAGGCAATGCTAGGGTTCAGAAATCAAATCTCCAGGCTTTAAGAAGAGATTTTGAAATCATTGAGATGAAAGAAGGTGAATCTGTGAATAGTTATTTTAGCAGAATCATGACCATAGCAAATGCCATGAGGAACTGTGGGGATGAGATGCCTTATGTGAAAATTGTAGAAAAAGTGCTAAGGACCCTTACAGACAAATTTAACTATGTGGTCTGTTCGATTGAGGAGTCAAAGGACATTGAGGATCTGTCTGTGGATGCCCTTCAAAGTTCTTTGGTTTTTCATGAACAAAAAATTCAGGAAAAGAGGGTCTGCAGATGAAGATCAGGTACTCAGAACTACTCATGAGTTTGGTAGTAGGGGAGGACGAGGTCAAGGAAGAGATTTCTTTCTAGGGAGAAGTAGAGGAAGAAGTGGTGGTAGAGGTTGGAATAGAGATTCTGTGGAATGCTATAAGTGTCACAAATTGGGGCACTACAAGAATGAGTGCCCATATCAAACTTCTAATGTCCAGTGTCTTCAAACTGGAAATGTCTCAGAATCACAGGTGAGCTTGTGGCATAGGAGGTTTGGACATATCAGTCCTCAGAGCCTTCAGCAGTTGCAGAAGGAGTTGGTACAAGGGTTGCCACAACTGCAAGGCAACACTGGAGTATGCAGTACCTGCCTAACTGGGAAGCAACACAGAAACTCCTTTCCAAAGAAGAGTCAGTGGAGAGCATCCCAAAAGCTGCAATTGATCCATGCAGACTTGTGTGATCCAGTAACCCCAGCTTCAAACAGTGGTAAAAGGTATATCTTTACCCTAACTGATGACTATAGCAAGAAATTGTGGGTGTACTTCCTAGCTGCTAAGTCAGAAGCTTTGAACTGGTTCAAGAAGTTTAAGTTTCAGGTTGAAAAGGAGAATGGTTTGTACATTACTTGTCTCGGAACTTATAGGGGAGGGGAGTTCATGTTGGCTGAGTTCAAAGAGCTTTGTGATGAGGGTGGCATAAGGAGACAGTTGGCAACTGCTCTCACTCCACAGTAGAATGGAGTAGCTGAGAGAAAGAATCGAACTGTGATGAATATGGTGAGATGCATGATTCAGGATACTCATGTACATGTTGTCTTCAGGGCTGGAGCAGTTACCTGGGCTACACATGTGCTCAACAGAAGTCCTACAAGTGCTAATCAAGGAATCACTGCATAGGAGCTTTGGACTGGACACCCTCCATCAGTGGAACATTTCAAGGTCTTTGGTTGTGTAGCTTATGTACACACTCCTGACCAAAAAAGGAAGAAATTGGATAGCAAGAGTTCACAGTGCTACTTTCTTGGTGTCTCAACTGAGTCTAAAGCATACATGTTATTTGATCCTGCTACAAAGAAGGTTGTAGTGAGCAAGGATGTTGTGTTTGATGAAGCCAAGGGGTGGATGGAAGTCTCAGAAGGAGCAGAAAGCCCTAAGCTGGTTTGGGATGGAAGTGATGAATTTTGGGATTCCTCAGACACCGAGGAAGAGTTCACTGCAGATACTGGTCCTGGTACTGATGTGTTGGGATTACCTCCCATGTCCAGGCATCCACCTCCTCGTTTATCCATCTATGACTGCAGTTTTGCAAACACAGACTGGATATTGATGATAGCTATCACTGATGATCCTTAGACTTTCGAGGAAGCATATAAAGATCCATGGAGGAAGGCAATGGATCTAGAGTTTGATTCAATTGAAAGGAATCAAACCTGGGAGCTGGTTGACCTGCCAGAAGGTGCAGTGGCAATAGGATGCAAGTGGGTCTATAAAAGAAAATTAAAGGAAGATGCTTCTCTAGACAAACGAAAGGCTAGACTAGTAGCCAAGGGATTTGCTCAGAAGGCTGGAATTGATTATACAGAGGTATTTGCTCCTGTAGCTAGGTGGGACATAATCAGAACCATTCTGGCTTTGGCGGCCTATCATGGTATGTCAGTATATCAACTAGATGTCAAATCAGCCTTTCTCCATGGGGAGCTTACTGAGGATGTTTACCTGGAGCAACCTCAAGGCTTTGAAGTTGTTGGGGAGGAACACAAGGTCTATAAGCTCAAAAAGACTTTGTATGGACTCAAACAGGCTCCTAGAGCATGGTATAGCAGAATTGAGGGCTACCTGCAGAAGACTGATTTTGAGAGGTGTCCGCATGAACACACATTGTTCATCAAGAAGAAGGAATATAGATCTAGAGCAGGTATTCTGATTGTATCAATTTTTGTGGATGATGTGTTATATACAAGCAATTGTGAAGAGATGATTGCTGGATTTTAGCATTCCATGGAATCTGAGTTTGAAATGATAGATTTGGGGAGGATGAGATATTTTCTGGGTATCGAAGTGATGCAATCAGAATCTGGGATCTTCATTTGTCAACAAAAGTACATTAAAGAAGTTGTCTAAAGCTGGGGATGGAATTTCAGTAAATCCCACTGAGTTTAAACAACTCATTGGGAGCCTACTCTATGTCACTGCAACTAGACCTGAAGTAATGTACTATGCCTGTCTTCTAAGTAGGTTCATGGAATCATCAACTAGACAACATCAACTGGCTGCTAAAAGGGTCCTACTTTATCTAAAAAGAATTACAAGGTCTGGATTCTGGTACAAGAGATTGGAAGGAGAGAACAGATTGTTGGGCTATACTGATAGTGATTATGCTGGAGATGTGGATAACAGAAGAAGCACCAGTGGTTATGTGTTCTTCCTTACAGGTGGAGCAATATCCTGGGCCTCTAAAAAGCAACCAATCGTCACTCTCTCCACCACAGAAGCTGAGTTCATTGTTGCAGCATACTGTGTGGGTCACTGTGTGTGGCTAAAGAGAATTCTAGAAATCGTGGGATGGAACTCGAGTGCAAAAGGTTGTACAACTATTCTCTGTGACAGTAGCTTAGCAATTAAGTTATCCAAGAACCCAGTGTTGCATGGAAGAAGCAAACACATCGATGTTAGATATCACTTTAGGGATATGGCAAAGGAAGGGGTCATAGAATTGGAACATTGCAGCACATATGAACAAGCTGCAGACATCATGACTAAGCCGCTAAAGCTAGAAAGTTTTCAGCTCCTGAGGAGTAAGTTGGGTGTGTGTGATCTTGCAGAGTTCACAGGTAAGGAAGTGAACTGAAGCTTCCAAACCGGCTTCAGTTCAGGGGAGGATTATGTTGAAGGTTGAACAACAGCAACATGAAGAATCTGAATCCTTTTAGGAAAAGGATTGCTTGTGGCGCCAAGTTCAAACAATAGTCAAATAAAGGAAACGTCGTCGTTTCAGTTAGCAGAGTCAGTCGAATGGCTTATTTTTGTGTAGAGTGCACAATTGAGTCTTGTTAGTTGTTAGTCTTGCTAGAGATTTTATAGCTGTTAGTTGGGTCATGGTTGCTGATTTGCAGGAACCATGAGTCAGAGAGTGGGTCGTGCGAGGTCGTGTTGTGACTGGAGCACAAGGGTCTCATCATTAGCCAATTAATAAAGCTTGTCAGATTGTAAGCAATTGAGTTAACATAGATTAGTTTACAAAATAACATAAAAAATGACTCATCAATTTAATAAAATGAAAAAATGACTTGATCAACGCTTAGATGTCAAAACAATATTATTTTATTATGACCATTAGTCAATTAGACGGAAAAATGAATGCCCAATTTAAAGACAATAGTGATACCCGATATCCTATTTTAAGTTAAGTGATATAATTCCTTCATTCTCAAATTTAAGTGGTATCCGAGGTATTTTAAATGAAGTTTGAATAGAAACTTGAAACCAGTTTGACCTCTTCATTTTTATATATTTGTCTCGAGAGTTTTCGCCCGGTATCCAAGTTGACCCAGCTAGACCATCTTATCCGTTTTTCAACTTCTAGCTGGGTCCTTGGCACAGTCTCCTTTCTAGTTTCTACTAAGCTGAAGCTTAAACCCTGGAAGAACCTCTCCAAAATCCCCAATGGGAATTTCGGAGCTGGCCCATTAGAGTAGCGCGCCGCGTGGTCTATCCAATTAACCTGCTTAAGCTGCAACAATGGTTTCTCTACCAGCAACCTGGCTTTACCAAGGTTCACTATCCCATTCTCTGATCACCTCCGTTCCTTCCAATTCCATCCCTAGGTTCTTACTCCGCCGCGGTGCTTAACTAGTTTTCTATTTCTCGTGTTTCTAGATCGAGGTTTGAGGATTACAATCTCACCACACCGCTTCAGGAAGCCAGGTTTGTCTTCGCTATTCCCGTCCGGCGTTTGTGCGATTCGGTCTCGAAAGCAGCTTCGTTTACTTCATCGGATAAGGTGCGAGAACGAGGACGAAGATGAAGGGATTGAACATGTATACGTCGAGCGTCCTCCGTACCACAGCTATTTCGACTCCACGTCCGGCCAACTGGAGCCGGCGTCCGGTGCCCGTGCCAGTATCCCGGGAGAAGATTGTTGGCCCGAAGGCACTTCGGATAGGGTTAGGGCCGCCAGGGCTCCGGCGCCGGCGGGGGCGATATCGGCTGGGTCTTCCTCTAACGGTCAAAATCCTGGAAGCAGGAGGAGGAAGCACAGAGCATCGGCCACGGGTCCTCGATCTTCAGATGCAATCATCGAAGTGAAAGATTTGGGGAATGTTGCTGCAGAAGAAACCATTGTCGAGGAGGAGGAGACGGCGGAGGAGCCCAGAGATGAATCTTCTGAGTATGTGATTTATCAGATGGAACCGGAGGTGGAGGAAGAAACGGGGTTTGCATTGGACAAGAAATTGGGAAGGCCCCATCCGTTTATTGACCCCAAGGTGAAGAAGCCGATAGAGGGGACCCTTCCTGAGGAAGAACTGTGGTGGAACTGGAAGAAGCCAGAGGAGGAACAATGGTCAAGGTGGCAAAGGAGGAAGCCCGATGTTGAAACGGTCAGTAAGCCTAATGAGGAAAGGAAAATTCACTTTACTTGCTGATCATGAGCCATATCTCTGCTGAAAGAAACTGTATTTGTCTATGTTGTAAGGTATTCCTCAAAGCAATGGCTGAAAATGGGGAAGTTAAACTCTACGGCGAGACTCCCACGTTGACCGAGACTGCTCTCTACCGTGCCAGGAAGCATCTTTATAAGGAGGAAAGGTAACAGCAACCGGGGATCTTCTATCTCAAGTTCTATTTCTGACTCGATGGCTTAAAGTTAGCCATAGCTGTTAACATGGCATGGTGTCCTTTCTTTGGTAGACGTACTTCCTCATGAATATGATTCACTATCTAACATCAGTATTACTTCAGCCCTTCTGGGTGTCTTTCACCTGATGAATATGATTCACTATCTAGAATCTATCTCTGATTGTAGTTTGTCTCCAATGAATGGGTAGGCTTCGACTTGAGCAGGAAAAACTGGAAAGAATAGGCCCGATGGCATACTATTCAGAGTGGGTGAAAGCATGGCAGAGAGACACTTCACGCGAAGCTGTAGAGAAGCATTTTCAGGAGACTGGACAAGATGAAACCATGCAACTAATGGAAATGTTTAGCTATCAAACTGATAGAGAATATCGTATAATGATGGGTACTGATATTCGCATCAAGAGGGATCCTTTAGCAATGCGGCTCAAAGAAGATCAAATAAAGCAAAGTAATTGATTCTATTCTGATTAGTCTTGTGTGGATCCCCCATCCTGTTGATTAGAAAGTGATATTGTGTGTTTAGAACTGCTCAGTTCCATATAGTTGAAATTAACCAAACTGGTGTTATCTGTTTGATGCATCAGAGGAGAAACAAAGATGAGAAAGTGTTTGCTTTCATGTTTCTCGCTTTTGTCTCCTCTTGTAGCTGACATTTTTATTGGTTGTGCAGTTTGGGGTGGAGATCCAGTTTACCCAACAATCAACTACAAGCAGGATCCAAATGAAATCATTGATTACAGGGGTCCAGATTTTCATGAACCAACACCCAATATGGTGGCATACCTAAAAGAGGTTCACAATCTTGTCTCGATATAGTGATGAAGTTACCTTTTATTATATATCTTCGATTAGTTTCTCTTTCCTGTATTGAGCGATCAGCTGTTAGAAAGTTGAAGCTTGACCTCTTAAGCTTACGTGCTTTATGACGGATTGCTTATGTGCATGATTTTCGAAACCTGATACGAGTAATTATCAGTGCTTGCTAACATCTTAATGATTGCCAGTCTGCTGAAGTCTTCGTTTCAGGGCTAGATTTTTAAGTGGGGAACACTTGTAGTCTGATGGAAAATATGTACACACATCCATGAAGCATATGATTTAGTAAATGATACGACTTCTTTGAGGCTAATAATGTATATTCAACAATTGAATCCTGTTAGATTAAGTGGTCTGACTAGTATATATGAGTTTGTCGGATGCAGAAATATTAGAAAAGGCAACATTTTTAAAGATAAACCACTTCATAACCCTTGCTTCAACTTTCTACGTAGTAGTACGTACTAACCTGCTTGGACCTTCTTTGTTAATTTATCGATCGATTGATTGTGACGATTGCAAAGTGCTAACCCTCTGTTTTGATCAGCATGGCAAGCTCATATCCAGAGACGAACTTGAACAAACTTTAGCAAAAGAAAAGACGGAACAACTTGAAGTAAGTCATTCTGACCCTCCTCTTTCTCACATGACTTGTTTGCAAGAAAACTCAACTCTCATGCAAACCATCTATCGTGCTGTCATTTATTGCACCTTCCATGTGCTATAATTTCGTCCCGGAACTTAACATCTAATGCATGTTGTTTCCTCTTAATGTTGAATTAGCAGTTGACGGACATGGATGACGCCATGGCACGAGCGGTAGACATTGGTGAAAATGATGTGAGTTTCAGCTTTTCTCTTCATTCCTACGAGCCGCATTATGCATTGCGCAACGTGGAAACTATCAGCCTCATTTTATTACTAACACTAGAAAGCCGGTCACATTTGTGAAGGAGGAGGAAGAGACCAGTGATGTTGAAGAGGAAGACGAAGACAGCAAACTTCCCCGCAATTGGAGCGTTCTGAAAACCGCTCCTGAACTTCGCAAATCAAAGGTAGGTTGTCGAACGAATCTTCTCTCCCGAACTACCTACTGAAGTAGGAGGAGAACTCAAGCCAATCATTCATTGTTGACTGGAAGAAGAACCAAAGAACCCATTTTTCTTATGCTTTCCTTTTCACTAAAACATGCTGCTGGTTTTTCTTGTCTTTGCGGGGTTTTCTCATTCCTGCTCTCTTTTTGGTGGGACTTGCAGCCCAAGGCCAAGAAGGAGGGTGCCATGAATCTGGATGAAGCCATAGATGATTCTGAGAACTTGACCGACTTTCTAATGGACTTCGAGGAAGAGTGACTGTGTGTGTGTAAATTGATTCAGCAGTTTGTAGGCAGAGAGCAGCTTTGGTTTTGTAGTGATGATTATGAAGAAGTAGAGAGACCAGTCCAGGCGCTGTGAGGAATCAAGTTTGTAAAGCGGGCCACAATGGAAGCTTGCATAGGTCCAGTAGCAGAAGAAAGCCCTGGTCTTGAATAGGGCCCAAACTATAGAAGATTCTTAAGCTACTCTAGTAGGCTACGAGAAAAAGGGAATCCAACAGGGAAAAGTGTTTATTCCGGATTTTGGGGGAATTTGGTAATCAGACTCCATAATATGGTGCAAGGGTTGAGGGATTGGTGGTGTTTGAAGTAATCAGTAATTCCAAGGAACCTACCTACTCTTCTCAAGCCTATAAGTATAAGCTACAACCAAATTGGAAAACTTCAACCAAGCTGGTCGCTGTGCTTCTCGGTTTGCTCCCATTCCCATAAGCCAACTACCTTCTTGACACAGGAGAAGGCGTGAATTCTGGGGGTGGATATTAGTTTTCTATACAGCACCACCGCCTTTCCTCGTCTCTGTGCTTAAAAATTAAAAGGAGCCCCTCAACTTGGTCGTTTTAAATATCTGTTTTTATGCAAACCAAAGTTCATCACAGTGAAATGAACCCACTCACTCACTGCTCACTTATTTAATCATTATGGATATAAACAAAAAATCATTATTCCCAGAGCTCTCTTGATAAATACAGTTTGAACCCAAGAAAACATACACAAAACAAAAAAGAGTATAGTAATGAAAATGATGGGACCAAATAGAAAAAGGGTAACAATTAAAAGGGGGCTGGGGGAAGAGGAATTTAGGGGAAGGGGTGTGGGGTTTGGTTTGATTTTGATTTTGATACCTTTGAAAAAATGAAAAAAACTGGGCACCTACCATCTCAGCCAGCCAGCAGCCAGTGCAGCACTTATTATTAATAGCAGCAACTAGCAAGTTGCTGGGGAAAACAAAACTAAACAAAAGGTACATATCATTTCTGAGTTCTAAATCTGCAGAATGCAGTGAAGGTATTAATTTTTCTTGTTCTTATATATTCGGAGAACATCGTAATCTAAGTTATACAATCAAATTAAGTTATATTTAGATAAGACGGCAGGGTTTCATATGCCACTTCATGCTCCAGTCCAATTGACAATCTAGAGAACACTTCAAACTCTAATCGCGAACGTAGAGTTGATACAACCCGAAGACATTCTCGTAGAATAGAACTATCCACCACGGTGGAATCCACATCACCAACAAGTTGATGAACCACCCTTGTTGAGTCTCACTCGAGAATGACACCCTGCAGATGAAGGCTGGACACTAAAAGCATGTCCCCAACTACTAGTGATATAATCGTTGGATTTAAGGTCTCTTTTTTTTTCTTCTTATGATAAAGACTAGCGTACGTACATAAATAGCTTAATCAGCAAATATATTTAAAATAACATCAATTCAGACTTTGTTAGGACAATATCAGTAGACTCTTCCTAGCTCCCTTCTCATCCCTCTTGTCTGTATGAGAGAAAAATCATTCAACGAGGCACATTATTATGAATTTGGCCTTTGTGGCCCATAGTGCCTTCCAGAGAGAGCACTTTACCACCATCATTTCATTTCAATGAATATCCATGGGAGGAGAGGAGGCATTTGCTCCATAAGAAAGAAAGAATGCCAGAAATTGTCCCTCTGAATTCAGTCTCCATCTACCCTTAATTTTTTTTTTTTCAATTTTGCACCATCTCCTGCCTGCCCCACAATATCTATCTGATAAACTTTCCAAGATCTCAAAAGTGGTTCATATTACTACTTTATTCATTCAGCAGCATCCTTCCTTCTTCTTTCTTCCCTAATAATCCCCCATTATTAAACAATTTCCTCCACAGTTTAGTTATTAATTAATAAACTGAAATGATATTAAACTCAATTAATTAAAAGGGCCATCATGCTGTGTTTTCTGAACCATACTCTGTCCACCTGAATTATTGTTCTCTGTGTATGTATTTGTTTATGGGAGTGGAGTGGGGAGTGGTCCCTTTTTCTTCTTCTCTTTGCATAGGTTGGAATCTGCCTTGGACTTGAAATAATTACCATCAGCTGAAGGGATATTAGAATCTGTGTAGATTAGATCACTGAAGAGAGGTGGAGAGAGGGCTAGCAAGAACGAATCCTCCAGTCCAGGCACAGCCACGTTTGATGGCTCAAATCCTGCCTACTCATAGGGAAATGATCTTGTAAGTTTTCTTTTAGAAGTGGGTGGAGAGCAATGATTGAATGTGTTAATACTTAATAAGTAACATGAGACGTTAGCCTCCTAATATATTATGTAAGATTTAATGCATGAGAAGTTTATTAGAATTGAAAAACGATATGGTGTGTGTGTGTGGGGGGATATAATTGATTGACTCAACAAACATATGTGAAATGTGAGCAACGTGGTAAAGGTTTAGAGGATGTCGTTACTCGACTAACAAATGAGATGAGGAAAGAAAGAGGTATCAAACATTTTGCAGTCCTAACATGTGACTGTAAGGATGATATTGTACTTGATTATGAAAAGGGCGACTAAAAGCACACCAACCACACAAGTCCACAACTTATTGTGTTTAAGGCATGAGTTGAATCATATCTTTGGAGACTGGAGTGACTGTAGTAGAAAAGACTCCAAAGACCAAAGGGGAAAAAACAGATAAATGAAAGTAAAAAAAAAAATTAGGATTTTTCTTCGGTTCATTTAGAGAGAAAGTCATGATCGACATCACAATAATGTTAGCGGCTGTGAAAACCAACACAACCATCATCGCGATTGTGATGAGCCCCATATCAATCAAATTGTTCTAATTAAATTCTGAAAAATTTGTGTCAAACAATTGATGGTCTAACTCATGGATATGGCCCATCCTGGCATATATACTATCACAACAAGAGCGTGACATTGATCATATCACCAATTATTATATGCAAAGTTTCATGAGCTTTTGGGCTTAGGTATAGACATGAGCTTCATTCAGTATTTGTCCTCCATCTCGACCCTGAAAACTATGTACTCAGAGCGTTTGATCATCCATTTGAACTTGCTCATCCTCTTTGGATTGGAGGATTCTCTCGAAGGATCATGACGACTTCTTGTGGGTTGTGGTTTAACTAGATGTAACTTGAAAAATATCTTGATAACATCACATTAATAAGGGGAGTCATTAGAGGTGGCAATTCTCAATCCAATCCACCAATCCAATCCACCAACCCATTAAAAATATCCACCTAATCCAATCCATTTAATCCAAATCCAATTGGATTGGTGGATTCATGGATCAATCCATGGATCCAAATGGCAAATTACTATTTGGTACCTATACTTTTTATATTTTACATTTTGGTACCTAAAATTTAATTTTTTATACGAAAAATCTTATTGGAAAATTACGTTTTGGTACCTAAAATTTTTCATTATGACATTTTAGTACCTAAACTTTTCACATTTTACATATTGGTTCAAGGTTAAGGATGTCATTTGGATTCATGGATAATCCACCAATCCACTTGATCCAATCCATGAATCCACCAATCCATTGGATCCAATCCATTTTATCCATAAATCCACCAATCCAATCCACGAATCCATGGATCGATCCATTTGCCACCTCTAGGAGTCATTGGATTATTATAGACAAGCTACCTAGTTTGCAAGATAGTATATGAACCTACCAGATCGTCTATATTGCGTGTCAACTTGTTATGCAAAATCGTTATTGACCTAAACTATTGAGCGCTCATCAATCCCTCTAAAAAAGTACTCTATTTTAGGTCGATATCAGAGGACTTGGAAAAAGTTAAAATTAGTTTAAGATGTTAGCAAGGGTTTGATCGTTGTGAGTGAAGAAAGAGTAGTAGGGAACAAGAGACAGGCTTCGCATACCTCAGGGAGACCAGATTAAGTAGATGATTAAGAGTGTGGGTCAAGCTAATTTAACCAACACAATTTGTGTAACAAAAAACAATCATTTCTTTGTTAATAATGCGTGTGTTTATTTAATTCATTTTCCTCGGTTCTGTTTGCTTCCCTTTGCACTCTATTTAGTGGGCTTGTCGCAGACAGAGCAACTGTTTTGCCACCTTAAACAAGGTCATCAAAACAACAACAATAACAAACCACCAGCAGAAAGAAAGCAAGACAAAAGGAGGGACAAGGAATTTTAGGGTTGTCTTCTTTTCTACCCTTCTTCTTTGATGCATCTGCTACACCAAAACTACTTTTTTTAGAGATGCTTTATTATAGTATTCTTCCTAATTCGATAGTCGAACAGATACCCCGTTGTAATCTAAAGTTTCAATTGTTCGTTACAGATTAACTTTGGACCGTGAGATTCGTCTTTTATTGCACATATTTGGAGAGGCTAACTTTTTTAACGGATTACTTTGCCTATCAAGATCATTTATCTCTTTGTTCACTCCATTTTAAAGAGCCCATATTATGTTTCAACTTATTAGATCGTGCATGACTATGGAGGAGTTGTTGCCCCTTGTTTCGTTGTGTACCATCAATTAAAGGAGGAAAATGAAATCCATATTTGAGAACAATATGGGTTGTTTGGATATTGGAGCATTTTGAAAATGAAACATTTGGATATAACATCTCAATTAACTAAACATTTTCACGTTTGCAGCCCGACTAAAACGAAACATTATGAACTAAAATATATACTCATCATCGAAAGGGTGATGAGCAAAAACAAAGGCTTTTAAGTAACGATTGTCGTGCCCTGTAATGAATGGTACTTCATGTTTCTGTGCTAAGCATTTGTTATTGATAAATGTCCAATTCTTCATTGAATGCCCGGTCATTACACAGAGATAGTGGAAGAAAGTTGGTCGAGAGTCGAGACTCAAGAACGTCCAATTTTTTATGCTCAAATTCAAACCCCCCACATTAGAGATACCTATCTCTTTCTTTCTAAATGAGACGATTGCATAAAATTGTGTTTAGACTTTAGACGCATTTTGTCTTAAATCTCATTGTAATACATCATCCAGATGAAGGGGGGAAAAGAATAGGAAATTATTACAAAACAAGCAATGTAAGGTCAACCCAATTTGTTTCCATCCCACGTTTTGTGTCTGTCTAAAACACAGCATGCCCCCAAACCCTACTTTAAACGGCTTGAAGCCTCTTCTCTAATCTCTTCTTCTGCATGCCTTATTCTCTCACTCACAATCTCTCTCTCTGTCCCTCTTGCAGTATGTGTGTGTTTCCCCTGATTATCATTAATCATGATTAGTGGGCACCAGGCGCTTGTCCCTTAATGACTATCATCACCATCATCAATTCCATAAACAAACCAACACAATTAATTAACCAAAGATCGATCAGATCAGATCGTGGTCATGGGCTCCACTCTTAATTCAACCATCAATTATTCTCCCTCTCTCAAGTCAAGTGTCGTATTTTGTTGGAACATCAATAGTCAAGACAAACAAATATCCCTAATTCCCCCCATGCCCACAATTGATTGATTATTAGTGTGCCTAATTGTTGATTAAAAAAGCAATAAATATGGAGAAAATCTTAGATTGGTATGAGATTTTTTTTTAGGGTTGGCCACGTCAACGTTAGGGGGGTAGTCATCACAAGATAGCCTAGTGTTCAACGACGTCCTAATTAACGTGGAATTATATTATATAGATATTATGGGCAGGAATTTAGGAGCGAATCTTTTAACTTTTTTGGCGGTGCATACAATTGTTTATTGTCACGGGTAATATAATTGACCTTATTATTATTAGGTTTCTTAATTACTACAGTTAATGACGTGCACGTATTTGGTAACTTTATATATAGTTTTGCAATATTAAAAAGACCTAATCATATAATTAGGATAATATGAATGTTAATCCACTATGGCTGGAAAGTGGAAATGTTCCAGCTGATCGAGCTCCACGCGCGTGCTAATTAGAAGTCATTACAAATACAAACTAATTGGATGCTCTTCGTCTAATTAATCGTGGATGCCTGTTCCAAAATTGAGATATAGTTCAAGTTGGATTTTAGATATGATAAAATGAGGATGGCTATAGCATCGTTATTTAAAATGTAATATATTCCTAGCATGGTGTAATATAAAATTATATATTAGCTCTTTGATTTTTGTATTCTTTACGATATTATTTCAATTGTTGTCATACTCATAGCTAATTCATGAAGTCTTTCTTGTGTCATTATTTAGCATAAATATGTTTTCGACACACAAGCGGGACCTTAACAACCATCGTATGTGCCTCATATCTATATATACACGAGAATCTTGACTAATAATTAGCATCAATATATATTAATATAATTAAATACATCATCATACTTATAATCAAATAATCTTACACCACACAAATACAACCTGTAATATGCGATCAATTAACTAACACGCTTAGTTGGAGGCGCCCTAATATTTGAAACCGTTGTTTCAGAGGGCCTATCAACACACTCTCTTTGCGGCCTCTGATGTTCTTATTGCATAGTACAGAGTTAGGAAGTATTGTGCATAAAGAAGAAAAACAGAGTTCGATAGAAAGTTGGGAGATGAAAAAGGTCAAAATATTGTGTGCATAATCTTTTCTTCCCCAGGTTCAATGGAGGCGACACAACGTCTACAAGGAGAAAGTTTGTTTGGTTGGGTTGCTAGCTGTTGCATGCGAAGCGAGAGAAAATGAGAGATTTTTGAGTGAAATCCATCCCAGATTTTAGAAATTGGAACATCATCGTATGCCATACCGGATGGGATCGGAGCAGATAGTGTGATATTCGAACTTGGCCCATCTATGCTACCATGCATATTTTGGGTTTCCCCATCCATGACTGGTATCCGACACTAGTGAGTTTACTCACGGGTTCATCGAGGTTGTGTGGGCGAACCCACTTTTATGTACCCATTGCCATGCCTAACTTTGGACTTGTTTCCTCAAGTTTCTTCCTTGCATAATGATAGAGAAGAGTAGGGTTGGAGATTGAGAAGAATTGGGAAGAAGAGTTAGGGATTTGAGAGAATTGGGGAAGAATAGGGAGAAGAGAGATTTAGGGATTCTGATATTATTCTTGCTTAATCCCAAATGAACGTACTCAATCCTCTTTTATGAGTTTCAGCAACTAACAGAGAAAATAACAAAAACGCCACTCCTGCCCGGCCAGCATGGCCGAACCCGACCCACCCTACCCGCCGAGCGGGTTTCTATCATCCCCTTCCCCATGAGAATCTCAAGGTCAAATGTTGGAAATCGCTGTCGTATCACGACCGTCTCCTCCCAAGTGGCATCCTCTCTCGCCATATGCTGCCACAGAATCAAACTCTCCTCCGTTACGTGTCCGCCCTTCTTCACCCATCTGGTATCCAGGACCTGCAAGGGGGTGAGCTCTAGATCCCCATCTGCAGACACCGGAGGGGCAGTTTTCTCCACTCGATCCGCTGCCCCCTGTAGCGCTTCAGCAAGGACACGTGGAAGGTGGAATGGATGCGAGCACCAGCTGGCAGCTGCAAGCAATATGCGACTGTGCTAATCTTCTGCAGTACCTCATAGGGTCCAAAGTATCGAGCTGCCAACTTATGGTAAGCACGGCGGAAGACAGAAGGCTGCCTGTAGGGGTGGAGACTAAGTAGAACCCAATCCCCCACCTCAAATTCCTCCTCTCGACGTCCTGCATCGGCCAACTACTTCATCTTATTGTTAGCGGCTGCCAGGTTGGCCTTGAGTTGCTCCAAGGCCTCATCTCGAGTCTCTAGCCATCGATCCACCGTATCTACCTGGCTGGTACCACTCTGGTAGCGGACTAAGGAGGGGGGTAGCCTCCCATACAGGGCCTCAAATGGCGTGGTCTGGATCGCCCTATGGTAGGTAGAGTTATACCATAGCTCGGCCCAAGGTAGGAGAGCCAACCACCATCTCGGTTGCTGATGGGCAAAGCAGCGCAGGTACTGCTCCAAGTAACGGTTAACCACCTCCATCTGGCCATCTGTCTGTGGCTGATAGGCGGAGCTCATCCGCAGGGTGGTCTGTGCCATAGTAAATACCTCCTGCAAAAAATGACTCAAGAAAACCGAGTCCCGGTCACTGACTATAAACCTCAGAAACCCATGATGTTGAACGACCCTCGACACAAACTGCTCTGCTACTGCCTGGGTCGTGTACGGATGGGCTAGGGCCATGAAATGGGCATATTTTGTCAGTCGATCAACGACGACGAACAATACCGTCTTCCCTCCGAAGGGCGGGAGGCCAATGATGAAGTCCATACTGATATCCTCCCACACCCGCTCTGGTACCGGCAAGGGCTGCAAGAGGCCTGCCGGTCTCAGATGAGATGCCTTGACCCGCTGACAGGTATCGCACGACGCTACACAATCCTTCACGTCCTGGCTCATCCGGGGCCAATAAAACTGGGCCTGGATCCTCCTCAATGTCCGCTCGACCCCTGAGTGCCCTCCAAATGGAGAGTCATGATACTCCTGCAGCACGGTCGTCACCATTGAAGATCCCGGCGGAAGAACAATGCATCCACGGAAGAATACCAGCCCCTGTCTGAAAGAATAATGACCTGGAACCTCACTGACTACTGTATCCCGACAACCCTGCAGGTAGATATCAGTATCTGTGAGAGCCCGTAATGCATCCCAGAACTGGGGCAATGGCCCCGTCACTGTCGCCAGAACTTCTCCTCCCGAGAGCCACGAGAGCCCGTCGGCAACGACGTTGGAGGGCCCTGGCCGATAATGAATCTCATAATCATACCCCAGGAGCTTCGAGACCCACTTGTGCTGGTCAGGAGTGGACACTCGTTGCTCCAAGAGATTCCTCAGACTCTGGTGGTCGGTATAGATGTGGAACTTCTGGCCTAGTAGGTACGATCGCCACATCTGTACTGCCGTGATAATCGCCTGCATCTCCTTCTGATAAGTAGACCAATCCTCCTTGGACGGGGCCAAGGTCTTACTCATATAGGCCACCGGGTGACGGTCCTGAGAGAGCACCGTCCAATGCCCCGGCCCGAAGCGTCGACCTCAATCACGAGGTCCGGGAAAAATCCGGCATGGCTAAGGTCGGGGTGGTCGTCATGGCCTGCTTAAACTGCTGAAATGCCCTGTCTTCATCCGGTGACCATGCAAACCCACCCTTCTTCAACAAGTTAGTCAAGGGTCGGGCGATCATATGTTGTACCCCTGTACAAACTTCCGGTAGTAAGCAGTCAACTCCAGGAACCCCCTCAGCTCTGAGACAGTGGTCGGGGTTGGCCACTCGACCATAGCCTGAATCTTCGATTGGTCCACCTGGACCCCCTGTGGTGTGACAATGTGACCCAGATACTCCACCTTCTGTACCCTGAATGCACACTTCGAAGCTTTGAGGTAGTACTGGTGGTGCCTCAATATCTCAAATATTGCCTGCTACTAGAATGTCATCAAAGAATACCAGCACATACCGTCTCAGCAGAGGTCGAAAGATGTCATTCATTGCCGCCTGAAAGGTCGAGGGAGCATTTCACAAGCCGAAGGGCATGACCAAGTACTCATAATGGCCATTATGCATCCGGAAAACGGTCTTGTGCGCATCCTCCTCTGTTATCCGAATCTGATGGTACCCAGCTCGCAGATCGAGCTTGGTGAAGTACGCTGACCCATGTAGCTCGCCCAGCATATCATCCACCGTCGGGATCGGAAACCGATCCTTCACTGTCGCGACATTGAGCGCCCGGTAATCAGTATAGAAGCACCAAGTCCCATCCTTCTTCTTAACCAGTAGCACCGGCGAGGAAAAAGGGCTGGTGCTCGGCCGAATCAATCCGGTCGATAGCATCTCCTCCACTTGTTGCTCGATCTCCTCCTTCTGAGAGTGGCCGTATCGATAAGGGCGGGCGTTCACAGCCTCCACCCCGTCCTTGAGCTGAATGCGATGATCAACCTGCCGGTGCGGCGACAATGTGGTCGGCGTCTGAAAGAGCTCCGAAAAAACAGCCAGGACCCGCTGGAGATCGAGGGCCAGCTCCTGGTTCTCCGTCGATGCCACCGGCCAACACATGACTGCCAACTCCGCCTCCACCCCGGTGATGCACTCATGGAGAGAAACCGGACCTAGGGCCGTGGTAAGCCCCTGCAAACACCACTCCTTGTCTCGCCATTTGAACCGCATGGTTAAGCTACGCCAGTCAGTGGTGACTGGTCCCAATCCCTGCAACCATGGAACACCCAAAATCATGTCAAACCCGCGAATGGGCAGCACAAACATATCCGTTGTGACGGGCAACCCTTGAATATCGAATGACAGCTCCCGATAGACCGTCTTGCACTGCATAGGTGCTCCATTCGCTACTCGGACCACCATCGGGTCCACCAAGCTTGGTGTCTGTGGAAGAAGCTTGGCCAGTTCCTCGCTAATAAAATTCAGGGTGGCACCACTGTCCACCAAGGCCAAGGTACCGGCAACCTAAGCTCGGAAACGGAGAGTCCCGGGTGTCGGCAGCCCGGTCACTGAATGGAGAGAGAGCGACGGAGCCGCCCCCTTCCTCGCCGGTCATTCGGTCGTCGCGTTCCCCTCCGACGCGCTCGGCGTCTCGCACGGCCCGACCTCCTCTCCTATCCGCGGCGACACTACCCGCCACACCGACTTGGCCGCCCCCGCCTGCCCGCGACGACACCCCCAGCCACACCGCCTCGGCGGCCCCTGGCAGCGGCTCCCGGGCGCATCCCTGGCCGCTCTGCCCGGCAGCGCCCCCGCGCGACCTCCTCCTACCGCCGACGGCCTCGACCCGCCAGCCGCACCCACCGGCGGTGCCTCTGCACCTCACCCTCGTTCGCGCACGACGCGGGCTTGGTCAGCCCTTATGGCGTCAATCCGTTGTTGCACATAGGTCCAGTCCAAATCAGAGAGCCGTATCGAGCTCATGACCAGGCTCTGATACCAATTGATAGAGAAGAGTAGGGTTGGAGATTGAGAAGAATTGGGAAGAAGAGTTAGCGATTTGAGAGAATTGGGGAAGAACAGGAGAAGAGAGAATTAGAGATTCTGATATTATTCTTGCTTAATCCCAAATGAACGTACTCAATCCTCTTTTATGAGTTTCAGCAACTAACAGAGAAAATAACAAAAACGTCACTCCTGCCCGGCCAGCATGGCCGAACCCGACCTACCCTACCCGCCGAGCGGGTTTCTATCACATAACCACCATAGCACTAAGTAGTAAGTAGACCAATCCGAACAACTTCGCTTTAGTCACTAATCTCTCTTTGTAGTTACGCTAACGAACTTTAAACATGACCAACGTTTATATTTCATTAGTGATGCGTACAAAACTTAGAAACAAATTCACCGTTGTAAAGACTTAAGACCATCACAATTGCTAGTGATTTCAACTTCATGGAGGCGATTCTCCTCCACCAATACAAGTCGAGGACAGGTTTGTGTAGTTAAGGATAGAAAAAAGGAATCAAACCCTAATGCTTTGCAACGAGAAAGAGTAGAATAGCAAAAGATGAGCCAGACAACAATGTAATGGCCCAAAAGGTGGAATGAAAAAAAACTTTAGAAAACCAAACACCCATAGAACGAAATGAAATAACGGTGAAAGGAAAATCCCGTAAAAAGGTGAAAACCAAACAATAACAATGGCGAAGAAAATTTTTACACAAATAACAGTAAACAACCCCTTTCCCCTCTCTGCCTCTCTCTTCCTCCCAAACTTAGAAAAAGGGAGAAAAATCTGACAGACACGAAGACACATTACTCCACTTTACTCTCTCTCTCTCCCTCTCTCATTTTCTCCGTTCGTACAAAACACGGACTGCCAGTTCCTCCATTTCTTTCCCTCTCGCGTTAACTAGTAGCTAGTCCTTCCTCCTACTCTTTCTTACATTATTATTCTTCTTGGGCTTTCTCTGCATGTTCTTCTGCTTTCTCCGTTCGGATATGAACTGACGGCAGCAGCAGTAGAGAATTAAAATCAGCTGCTGAAGAAGCTGCTCAGAGCTCTTCAATGGTTTTTAACCTTAAACCCCAAAAAGCCCAAAAAAAAAAACCCAAAGGCCTGGTCTTTCCTCTGCTCTAGTTTCCTTTATCGGAAACAAAACATAACCCAGTCACCTAATCTGAAAACAAAAGGAGAAAGGGGACCGTAGAAGCAGAAGAGGGAGGAAAGTCCTTTTCTTTTCCCGTCCCCTCTCCCTTCGATCATTGTGTATTGCGTTTATCTACGCACACGTATAGTAGCAGCTTGCCATACATCTTTAGATATGGAAGCAAGCAAGTAAGATCTATTTTTCCATAAATAAATAGTTTAATCAAACTCCATATATCTATTTTATATGTATATTCATATATGTATATGTAGTTGCTGCTGCTGCTCCTCCTAGTCTGCTCCTGCTTTGCATGTACAAGTTGCGGTCTCCAAATTCTGCTCCTTTGAAAATGCTCTGTACTCTCTGTTGAGAAGCCCCCAATACCCATAAAAGAAAAAGAAGAAAAAGAAAAACAGGGGAGCTTCTCTCTTTCCTTCCCTCTTTCTTTCCTTGGCAAGTTGTTTACCAAAATCGTACGGTGAGATCTGGGTTTCTTCTGAAGCTCAATTTCAATCCAGCAGCAACCAGGTGGTGGGTGTTTCTGTGGCTAGATCCGGGCAACTATTGCAATCTGAGGTTTGCTGCAGGGTGTTGAGGGAGGCAGGAACATCATCTGACAAAGTTGTGTGGTGCTTTTGGAGTTGAGGAAATGTGGGGGTCCAACTCTTGAAAGATTTATTGTTGGGGTTTTGAGTATTTTCATTCCCTCTCCTTTCATTTCTCTTCCTGGTGGTCAATCATTGCAATATAGTAGAATTTGCTGGGGGAGTAATAAGGGTTTGAGCAATATTGGCTGCGGATGAAGGTGAAATCGGTGGTCTTCTGTAGTAAAACCGGCTTCGGTTGAAACGAGCACTCAAGCAGAACAATAAGGAAAAAAGGGGAGGAAAAGGTGGGGTTTTCTTGTGGGATTTGTCTTCCAAATGAGGGGCTGCATAGTGGTGGATACAGTAGTGTTGGCTTTTGTTCTCTTTTCGTGGGATAAAATCGCTTGATTGATTCTTGCCAGTTTTTAGGGGAGTTGGCTTGTTGAAAAGGCAAGGAAGGGCGGAATAGAGAAGAAGAGGGTTGAAGGTTGTGCTGTATTCTGGGAAGATGAAGAAGAAGGTGAAAGTTGTGTGTGTGTGTTGATGTTCGATTGGTAGTGGTGGGGTTTTTTCCTTGTTTGGATCTTCTGAAACTATTTGTGAGGGGTTGAATCCAATTTGTAATCATGAGGCTTTCTTCAGCTGGTTTTAGTCCCCAACACAACCAAGAAGGTACGCCTCCTTAGCTTGTTTTCTACTTGTTTGAGGTTTTTGTTTTTTTTGTTCGTCTCCTCCACCTTCACTTGTCGACTCCATAGCTATTCAGCAACTAGAAGCTTTACAATTTTGTGTCTGGCACCCCGTTTTTACTGTAAAGGCGAAATCTTGACATAAAGTTTAGCTGGAGGATAGATTGTGGCATTAGATAGATTCTTTAAGGCCATTCAAAGTTTCCAAATTGGTGCAGATATCTTTATGATCTTGGCAGCGGTTGTTCTTCAAAGGGTTTTAAAGATGGCTATGGAAATGGTTTTCCTGCAGGTGAGAAGAGGGTTCTGAATTCTGAACTTTGGCATGCTTGTGCCGGTCCTCTTGTTTCGCTCCCTGCTGTGGGAAGCCGGGTTGTCTACTTCCCGCAAGGTCACAGTGAACAGGCAAGTTAATTCTCACTGTAATTGATTTGGCTTAAGTGGTAATTGTCTGTAAATGTTTTCTTATTTGGATTTGTTCTGCTACATAGGTTGCTATATCAACCAACAGGGAAGTTGATGCTCAGATCCCTAATTATCCAAGCTTGCCTCCACAGCTTATCTGCCAGCTTCACAATGTGACAATGCATGTACGGCTCAAATGGTTTAAGCTCAATTACGTACTTCTACACTTCTCTATTGGCTTGTTGCTTAAAGTTCGAAAACTTTCCTTTATTTTAGGCAGATATCGAGACAGATGAAGTTTATGCACAGATGACATTGCAGCCTCTGAGTCCGGTATGTATATAATGTTCTGATGGTGTTTTGATTTGTGCTAGTCTACATTGCTTGTAGAAGATTTGACATCAAGGATGTTTTACTTGACATTGTGTTTTGCAGCAAGAACAAAAGGATATCTACCTGCCAGCAGAGTTGGGTGCCCCTAGCAAACAACCAACCAATTATTTTTGCAAGACTTTGACTGCCAGTGACACAAGTACTCATGGAGGCTTCTCCGTTCCTCGTCGAGCAGCTGAAAAAGTGTTCCCTCCTCTGGTAATAATATGATTATTATTGCAAATTTAACGAGAATATACCTGTATAATTTTCTGAAGCTTGAGCTTGAGTAAGGTCGCCCTTTAACCAATGATTCTGAAATTTCAGGACTTTTCCATGCAACCTCCGTGCCAGGAGTTAATTGCTCGGGATCTGCATGATAACGAGTGGAAATTCAGGCATATCTTTCGTGGTGAGTTTTTTATGGCTTAAAAACATAGGTTGGGTTAACTTTAGAATGTGTGTTATTCTGTTAAGGAATAATAATTATGAACTGCTCTGTCATTTCAGGCCAGCCTAAGCGGCATCTGCTTACAACAGGGTGGAGTGTGTTTGTCAGTGCCAAAAGACTTGTTGCTGGCGACTCGGTTCTTTTCATCTGGTATACTGCTTTGCTTGAATTTCTATTCACATATTCATTTATCTAAGTTATTTCAATGCAACTTTTTCACATTCATTTATCCAAGATTCTTTCTTTTCGCCCTCTTCCAATCCAATCAGGAACGAAAGAAATCAGTTACTCCTTGGCATTCGACGTGCTAGCCGCCCTCAAACCGTGATGCCTTCATCGGTCTTATCGAGTGATAGCATGCATCTGGGACTTCTTGCTGCAGCTGCCCATGCAGCTGCAACCAATAGTCGTTTCACCATATTCTACAATCCAAGGTACAATGTTTTCTAAACTCAAATGAAAGAGCCAATTATATAGTGTTCTCTTTAAACTTTTTCATCTCCCTTTCGAGCAGGGCCTGTCCATCTGAATTTGTCATTCCACTGGCGAAGTATGTCAAAGCAGTCTATCATACTCGGGTGTCTGTTGGCATGCGCTTTCGGATGCTTTTTGAAACTGAAGAATCAAGTGTCCGCCGGTAGGTGCTACAAGCTATGTTTTTTCATTCTCCGCTTCTTAGCCAGTTCCACTGTCTATCTCCAACTCTCTTCTAGTTTCTGTTTGAATGAATTTCTTGCCATGAAAAGCATTGCTCTTAGTCTAACATCTATGATTGTCTGTCCAGCTACATGGGTACAATAACTGGCATAAGTGATTTAGATTCTGCTAAATGGCCAAATTCATATTGGCGCTCAGTCAAGGTAAATTGAGATCATTACATATCACTGTGTTGCTTGCTGAATGTATCTCTTAGAACTATTGTAAGTACTAGTAGTAATCCCCCAAAAACTGATGCAGGTTGGCTGGGATGAATCGACTGCTGGAGAGAGGCAGCCAAGAGTATCTCTTTGGGAGATTGAACCACTGACAACATTCCCAATGTACCCTTCCCCATTTCCCTTGAGGCTTAAACGTCCATGGCCACCTGGCTTTCCTTCTTTCAATGGTGAGCTTCTGTATTATTTATTTTTCCCACTAAGGTTAGTGTTCCTTTTCAAGTGTCCTTTTGTAACTCTCTCATATTGAAATTCAGGAATCAAAGATGAGGATCTGGGAATGAACTCTCCTCTCATGTGGTTTCGAGGAGATGGAGACCGTGGACTTCAAGGAATGAACTTCCCTGGAATGGGTGGTGTTGCTCCATGGATGATGCAACCAAGGCTCGACGCCTCTTCCATGCTTGGGCTTCAATCCGATGTTTACCAAGCCATGGCTGCTGCAGCTCTTCAGGAGATGAGAGCCGTGGATTCTCTGAAATCACCAACTGCTTCCCTACTGCAATTTCAGCAACATGACAATCTTCCAGCTGGTAGGACCCCATCGTCTTTGATGCAACAGCCTCAGATGCAGCAGCAGTCTCAGCCTGGACAGACTCTTCTCCAAGAGAACCAACTCCATGCCATCTCTCAGGCTCAGGTTCAAAGTCAGTCAAACTTCATTCAGCAACAATTGCAGCATCAGCAGTCATTCAACAGTAGTCAACAGCAGCAGCAGCAGCAGCAAAGGCCACAGCAACAAATACAGGTTGATAATCAGCAGATTCCAAATGCGGGTCATAATGGGCCTCAGTTTCGTCCTGCAGCAACATCTCAATACCAGTCACCACCATCCCAGCCCATGTCCTCACTGTGTCAGCAGCAGCAGCAGAGCTTCTCCGATTCTAGTGGGAACCACGTGTCAGGCCCTGTTGCTGTCTCTCCATTACACAGTCTCCTTGGCTCATTTCCCCAAGATGAATCATCATCCCATCTACTCAACCTGTCTCGAACCAGTCCCTTGATGAATTCTCCTTCTGATTGGCCGCCGTCCAAGAGAGCTGCCATTGAACCTCTGGTTTCGTCCGAAGCTCATCAATTCTCCCAGAATGCTGTTTCATTGCCTCCATTCCCAGGGAAGGAGTGCTCTGCAGTGGACGCAGAAGGTGGCAGCGATCCACAGAGCCATCTTTTGTTCGGTGTGAATATTGAGCCCTCATCACTTTTGATGGCTGCCAATGGAATGTCTAGCCTTAGGGGAGTAATCGGCAGTGATGGTGGTGATCACAGTGCTGGCTTGCACTTCTCATCTAATTACATGACCAACATGGGAACAACAGATTTCTCGCTTAATCATTCTGCAATGGCGGCCCAATCGAGTTGTGGTGTTGATGAGTCAGGGTTCATGCAGTCATCGGAGAGTTTGGGCCAAGTTAACAACTCATCAAGTGATACAAACTTTGTTAAGGTAAGAGTATTATAATATGCAGATGATGCTACTCTTGGAATTCCCTTTATGCATGATGAGTTTCTGCAACCACAAATTTGAACACCAATGGGGAAATTTTGCTGCTAGGTATACAAGTCAGGGTCCTTTGGTAGGTCACTGGATATCTCCAAATTCAGCGGCTACGACGAGTTGAGGGGCGAGCTGGCTCGGATGTTTGGGCTCGAAGGACAATTGGAGGACCCCCTGAGATCAGGCTGGCAGCTTGTAATTGTTGACCGGGAGAACGATGTGCTTCTTCTTGGCGACGACCCCTGGCCGTGAGTGCTTCTTTCATCACCTTGAGTATTGTTTGCTTCCCATTACATACCGAAATCATATATGCAAACTTGTTTTTTCGTCAAATGAACAGGGAATTTGTGAATAATGTGTGGTGCATAAAGATACTGTCACCACAGGAAGTGCAGCAAATGGGCAAACAAGGGCTGGAGCTACAGAGCTCGGTTTCAGCTCAGAAGAGGCTCGCGAATGGAAGCTGCGACGAGTTTGCAAGCCGGCAGGACGCGAGGAACTTGACCACTGGTATAAAATCTGTGGGTTCTTTGGAATACTAGATCAAAGAACCAAGAAGAAGAAGTCCATGTGTAGTAAGTTCTCTCTTTTTCTTCTTCTCTTAACTGCTTAGAAGAATGGGTTAATCCTATCCATGCAGTGTAATATCTAGGCGCCGCCACTGTCACGTATGTAGTAGTAGAGGCCATGAGTAAGAGAATGTCCGATCTTCTTTTAAGTCTATTGAAATGTTGTTACCGTAAGTCTGTAACTAAGTACAGTGGATTAGGACACCCTGTCCCCTTTTCCCCCCGTTTTTTTCATGTCTATGATGGGAATATACTTGCAAAATGGATATATTATGCATATCATTAGCAGGAAAAGGCTCCTAATTACATGCTGCTAAATCGAAAAGTAGCTGCCTTTTCTTAACTATCTGGATGTTTGTTTGATTGCCTGTTTTTGCCGACACAAGGGTACAGTTGGATTCATTCATTAGGGTGGTCTCAGTCACAGTAAATGAACAGTTGAAAAGGATGTTTGAGTTTGTCGGGATCGACTTGGGAGCTTATGAGTTTAGGGTTCGTGACAAGGACCTGCTCTACACGGCCACATGTCTATTATTATTGTGTGTGAATTGGGTCAGCAAAAGAGGGTGTGAAAGCAACATCTCGCTTTTCACAAGAGGAGGAGAAGAAGAAAGGGCGTGGCTTTAGGGTATGGGGGGACTTTGAAGGAGGAAGGAAGATGGAGGGTAGATAGTGGGTGTGTGGAATACACGGGATGATACTAAGGCGGGGATATCGGTTTCGGTTTAAATCAAAACCGGACCGATAAGAACGCGTTATCAGATTCGTTTTGTTATTATCCCAAATTGGTTCATACCTTATCGGTTTCTTGTTTAAAGTTTAAACCAAGCAACAGATAGGAAATCGAAAATATTGGGCGGGAGGTGAAGGGGATTTCGGTTTTTGATTGGGGGTGCAGGAAGTTTGATTTATGGTTTGTTCTAATCGAACATGGTACGGTTTAATCAGTTAACCAAACATTGGGGGTTCGGTTTTGGTTTTAGGGAAACAACCTAATTCAATTTTAGTCAATCAGTGGTTTAGGTTTGGTTAATCGAACCAACAAGCTTAGCTGATACAGTTGGATTATCATACTGCATCGTCTTGAGGGACTAATTTCAGGCTATCATGAAGATAGTGAAGAGGTTTGCGCGGGCTGATCCCTTCCGATTTGAATCAACACGATGGGACGGGATCAGTCCGTGGAGATTGGCCTCTTTTTTTCTTCCCTTTTGGTGTCCTTAGCTGGGTTGGGTAGGGCAGTGCAGTAGGGAATGGTGGTAATGTGGGAAAAGTGCCAATGCCATGTTGTGGGGGCTACTTAATAAAAGGGTTTGGGGAAGTGACAGAAAAGGTGGTAGGGTTTATGGGGCAGGGAGTGGTAGTAGAGAGGGCACTATCTCAAACCCATCCTTTTCAAAACAATCTTTGGGAGCTGAAGGGCACTCACTCACTATCTATCTATTCTCTCTTTCTCAATCACCCACCCATTAAATAATGGAGGGAGGGAGGGAGGTGTGGTGTTAGTCTAGTGGCATCTGATCCAAATCCAAGATTGAAAGTTTGTGTGTAAGGATGGCAATCAAATGGGGGAAATTGGCAAATCTAATAAGCAAGCTATTTTACTACCCCTCCACCCTTTTTTCCTTCTCCTTTACACACTTCCCTCCCACAAGGCCAAGGGCCCCTTTGTGCTTTGGCATTTTCTTTCTTGCTTTTGGGTAGTCAAAATGTTAGAATACTTTCCCCCTTCCCATTTCTGCTTTGCTTTTCTTCTTCGGGTTGATGAATAGTGGGATTCGTATTAAGCATGGCTCATCAGACACGATACGAGACGTAGAAAAAGTAAATTGTTTAAGTCAATGTACTAGGCAAGATACGGGATGTAGACGAAGTAAGTTGTTTAAGTCAATGTACTACAAACCGTAGTCTTAGCTACAAAGCGAACCCAAACTGAAGGAGGCAGGGACAAGACAAACGAAACTTAGCTATCATTAAGTTTCGAGTGACCGAAAACAAACGTCCTCGTGGAACTTACCATACTACTAGTGCACGTGAGCGTACGACCAAATGCATGACTACATCGTTCGCACCAAATAATACTCAACAACAATTACCAAGTTACCAACAAAGACATCAAACTCTGCATAGAGCAACACCAAATGGCTAGCACAATCGAGAGTACTCGTCCAATTCTGATTTGATCATCGTGGTTTAAAACATTCTAGAAGTATGCAGTTCAATTTGAGCATGCTTTCCTAGCAAAGTTGGATGCAAGCTTGTTATGCACGATTTGACAACGTGCATTATTTCATTTGCCATTGTTCCAATCTCACTTTCTGAGGTTTGATTTGCTTTGATGTTGTACCACAAAGTAGGTCACTTGCATCATGACATTATTGCATGATCGTATATTGACGGGAGCGGTTACGGTGAGTACTACTTTTTAGTAATTACCGTGGCTACTAAGGGTAGGAATGGTATTCTGGTGCTTATTGTTTTGGTAGTGATGCTAAATTTTATTGGTAGTGTTTACATTGGGTAAGAATAGTATTCCGATGCTTATTGTTTTGGTAGTTATGCTAAATTTTATTGGTAGTGTTAACATTGTGTTATTAGTGTATATCTGTTTCGATGGATTGATATTCAATATTGAAAATGAGTTGCTTGACCACTTCCAGCAATTAAACCATCGTAAGGTTCTGTGAGGTTTGGATTGGTAGTGTTAATCACTTTGTATGGCTGCACTGTAGGGGTGGGCATTCGGTCGGTTCGGTTCAAACCGAACCGAAATAATGTATACCGGATTTCCGAGTTCCATCAAACCTCAAACCGAATTCGAACCGAATTATAATTCGGTTCGGTCGGTTCAAACCGAATTATAATTCGGTTCGGTTTTGTATGAAAAATCGAAATTGTGAGGTTAGCTTGTATTTTTTCTCTTTCAAATGATTTTTCACCCCTAATGTAAACAATAAATATGCAATTAAATGCATCATCAATGATAAAATCAAACATTTCAACACATAACTCATAAAACACTAACATAATTCAAATATATATATATTTTTTATTTATTTAGAGGGAGGCAAACCGCCAGATTACAGGAGCACAAGGGCTACCCAATCAGCAACAGAGGCAAAAACAAAGAAAACCAGCTAAGGTGATCAAAAAAATCAAACCAGCAGCAAGATCAAGGACCGGTGTTCTGAGGTACTCGACGAGGGAAGCTCACTCCAAGGATATCTTCCCGGCAGATCCTTTCAAGCTCTAAAGGGGGTCGTCCAATTCATACGTACCAAAGGGATAGACGAGACTGTGCTTCGAGAGCCAGTCCGCGACTCTATTCCCTTCACGGTATGTATGAACTAAGCGAACCACCCATTCCTTGGCCAAAAGAAGGCGAATGGTACCGAGGATCGTGGCATAAGGATGGACATTATCAGTTCTCTTCTCAATCAGATGTAAAGCAAGCTGAGAATCAGACTCAAGGATGAGAAAGCGTGTCCCTTTTTTCCAAGCAAGCTCCAGACCTTTCAGAATACCCCATAGCTCAGCAAGCAAAGCTGTACCCGAACCGATTTTGCTGAGGAAACCACCAATCCAGTTTCCGTTGTGATCCCGAAGGGCTCCTCCAGCAGATACGCAGCCTGGGTTACTCTGAGCAGCTCCATCAGTATTTAATTTGTGCCATCCCGCCGGCGGCTTTGACCAGCCAATCATGGTATCCACCTTATGATGAGAAGACTCTGTGATCAACTTCTGCTTAGCCGATTCCCAAGTTCTAGCCCACTCGGTTGCTTTTGCAGTAACGTAATGGTGAAGGGAAGTAGTAGTTAATTTGATACCTTTGAAAATTCCTTCATTCCTGCACTTCCATAGATACCAAAGGATCAAGCTGAAGAAACTACTCCACCTCCCCGGCCAGTTCCCTATAGAATCGTCCATAACATTGGTTTTAATCCATTCTTGATGAGGCATGCTATAAAACAAACTCATACGTTGTTGATCAAGATTTTTGTCCCACACAGCTTTGGCCTTCTTGCAGTCCCGAAGGCAATGCAGATTTGTTTCCGGGATACCAGAGCAGTCCGGGCAGGAATCATCATGGGTAAGGTGTCGTTCCTTCCTGATGCTGTTGGTAGTGAGCTTTCCCTGCACCGCCATCCAAATGAAAACACGAACCCTCTCTGGCACCTGTAGTTTCCAGATACGCTTCCAAACAGGATCTGGCTGCTGCACTTGAGAGTGTTGATTAGCTTTGTAGGCTGATTTAACAGTAAAGTGCCCATTCTCTATAAGATTCCAAAAAGGACGGTCTTCCTCAGCAGCAAGAGGGTCAACTATCGCAGCTCTAATTTTGTCCACGATCTGGTCCGGCAGGAGGTGTTGAAAGTCTTCAATCTTCCAGCCATGGTCAGGATCCCACATATCAGCAACTCGGAATAGCTTTTGATCTTCCGGCACGTCGGCAGTAGCGAGTTCAATCAGGGGAACCTGCATAATCCAGGGGTCAAGCCAGAAATTAGTGCGTTTTCCATTTTTAACATTCATGGCTAAGCCTTTCTTTAGCACATTGGCAGTGGAAATAAAGCTTCTCCAGGCGAGAGAGCTTCCCTTTTTATTCTGAAGGATGTTGATCCCCTCTTTGTTTCCACCATACTTGTCCAGGAGCAACTTGGTCCAGAGAGTCTTCTTTAGTTATTAATTTCCAGCTGCCTTTGGCCAACATCGCCCGATTAGCATGTCGTGTAGGCCTAATCCCAGCTCCTCCCTGAACTCTGGGGATGGTCATCTTCTCCCAAGTGACTGGGTGAAATTTGGATTTCCCCTCTTCTTCACCCCAAATAAACTTCCTGTTAATCCTGTCCAAATCATTGCAAACAGACACATAATTCAAATATTTAACTCTCATAATAAGTACAAACATAAAAATTCACCATTATGAACTTGCAATTATAGTAATTCGGAAATTCGGTTCGGAATTCAGAAATTCGGTTCGGTCGAAAGAACCTTGATTTCCGAAATATACCCTTTTCTCTTCCGAATTCCGAACCGAAATAAGGTTATTCGGTTTCGGTTCGGTTTAAATTCGGTTGGTTCGGTTAGGTTCGGTTTTACCGAACCGTATGCCCACCCCTACTGCAATGGTAGTGATCTGCATTGGTAGTTGTCTTAAATCTATACAGATTGTATTGGTACAAATTTCATATTGGATTGATTCTGGTGGTATGAATTGGATTGGTATTGTGATTATCATTATTGAAATGGTATTGATTTTGCCTTATTGTGCAACGTATTATTGTGTCTGATTAGTTTGGTATGAATTTCATTCATTGCAAACATACCAATTAACACACAAAAAGTCCAATGAACACTACCAAAACTCGAACACTACCATTGCAAACACTACAATTGCATAAAACTCACTACCATTGCAAACACAACAATTGCATAAAACTGGAACACTACCATTGCAAACATACCAATGAACACTACCATTCCACGCCAAGCTATACATGTGAGAAGATAACTACCAAAACAATAGATCACTACCAATGCATCAAATCTCGCCAATAGCCGACTCAGAATCCGGAGGAGGTGAAATCAACCTCGCGGGTGCGCCATCTTCACCATACAGAGAAACAAATAGTCGTCGTCGCGGGAAACGATACAAAGCCGTCGAACCCCTCGCCGATTCACCGTCCGAGAAACAGACAGTCGCCGACCCGGAGAGAAAGATAGCGGCGCTGTCGGCTGCACGGGGTCGTCTTCGACTGCACGGAGTCATCATTGTGGGTTGCACAGAGTCATCGTCGTCGGATGCACGAAGTTGGCGGCGGCTGCACGGAGTAGGCGGAGCCATGGATTCATACCATTTCAAATCATACTTTTGCTTTCTCTTTGCCTTTCTTTGGATGTTGGTTCTGCCTTCCGCCACTACTCTGCTTCTCACTCTCGTTACATCCATGTATGTATATATATATACTTCATGGCACTCTCTCTCAAACGATGATGTGGAACGGAGCCACCTAATTCGCGGTTGGACAACGACGGATGGCGGGGTTTTTGGAACGTGGAGGCGGAAGTCGCTGCTATTGGAGGGGTGTGTCATGGCTGGTGGAGGCGGCCGGCGAGGCTACCGCTATGGTAGTGGTGGAGGCGGCCGGTGGATAGAAGTAGGGTTTGGATGAGAGAGGGGGAGAATTAGGGTTTAGGTAGAGCATATAGAATAATCAGGTGTGGTCTTTTTTTTTTGTTTCCAATATTACCCTGAAGCAATTTTAACCGTGAGATTAAAAAAAATAAAAAATAAAAAAAATAGACGGAGGATACTGAAGTAGCCACGGTGGCTACTAGAATTCTAGTTTCCACCCTAACCCATCCCGTATATTGACATTACATCATTATAAAAGTTCTCCATATTGTTAGAACTTAGAACTTAGAAATTATGGATCACAATTGTGATACACGTTTGATGGGTTACAAGTTAAACGAATTGTTTGGCAACAAATATTTCATTCACAATTCCAATTAAATTTTGGTTTAATCTGGTATAAATTGAGCGAATCAGTTCTTCTTCACAAATTTATCGATGTACTAAAAACATGGATTATACTGATCGGATTATGCCGGATTATGATAGGCAAAACATTCCGTCAAGAGAAAGGGGGAAAGATCTCCTCTTGTCTAAACTTAATTAAATTATTTTTTGACGAACTTTTTCAAAAAGGAAAATTAAGAGAGAGAAAGGGAGAGGATTGTCACATTCTGGACAAAAGCTCACGTACTAAGGTCTCACATAATGATTAATTAATTAATTAGAGTTGGGGCTTTAATTGCCAAAAAAATTCCAATAGGTTGCCAACTTCTTTAAGATTTGTTAAGTTAATAATATTTGTTTCCATGATTTGAGGACGAAAGCAATGGATTTTAGAGAGTGGATTACTCTATTTCAAATAATCGACTAATCCAGTAATCGACTATTCGATTATGTGAAATCAAGTAATCGACTTCTCTAAAACATAATATACGAACAAGGGCTTGACCTAGTGGTAATACTATTAGTCTAAAACCTGGAGGTCCCAGGTTCGAATCTCTTAAGTAGTACATTAATCACAAATTGAAACTTATATCACTGTTATCCAAAAAATAATAATATCAGCCAAAATATTATAAAAAATAAGAAATTAAGAAGGAATATGGAAGCGATGGAATAAATTAGGCGGTAATAAGGGCTCGAGATAAGGTGCATAACTCATGGTTATGCACCCATCAATAACTAAATCCGGACTATTCATTCAAAAAATCCAAATGTAAGGGTGGAGAATTAAAGATTTTTTTATTTTTCCTATTTTCTTAATCGGCTCATATCTTCTTCGTTTAAACTCGGATTTCAATTTTTTGGCAAAGATGGAACGAGTTCGCTGTGCTCTACAAAATGAGATCCATTTTCAATATTTTTTTAGGAAAAAAATTATTGCCTCTCGGTACCACTACATACCATATGGTATCTTCTTCGCTTTTAATTTGTTTTTTAAAAATTTTGCACTGAAGGAGCGAGTTCATCATGATCTATTGGATCTACAAATTTCTGAGTGAACAAAATACAAGACCAAAAAATACCACACAATACCACCCCTTGTACGAGGTGATATCTTGTGGTACACATTGTTAAAAGTCATAAATGATAGTTAATATACTTGTACTATCATGTATTCAACCATCCTACAGTCTTGGTTTGTTCATACCACCATGATGTGCTTTTCATACCATAGGTATGCTCTTATTTCAATACCAGTAAAAATACCATATGGTATAGACTGGTAAAAAAGGCTCAATTTTTTTGTTCCAAAAATATATCAAAGTGGATATCATTTTGAAGAGCACAATTAATCTAATCTAACTGTGCAAAAAAAATTAAATTTCGACTTAAAACGAGTGAGAAATCGTCCGTTAAAAAATTAAATTTCGACTTTAAGAGAGAGAGAATGAACGTTGATGTGGCGGATTCTGATTGGGTTATGCATAGTTATTCACCACAGGGTTATTGCTAGGATAAGCTCCCGATAATAAGACCACAATTCATTCTATTACAAATTCAAGCATTAGTAACTTTGCACCACAATTCACCAAGGGGGAAAAACCACACGGTTTGCCGTTCATCATTACTGAGAACTTCGCTGAGGAAATCAACTCTCTTATCCAACCTATCCATTGCGGACAAAACCCCAGCTTATCGAAGATAGCAAGTGAAAAAGGTCATTCGACTCTATCATATGCCTTTTCCATGTCAACCTTGAGAGTCATAAAGCCTTTTTTCCCTTGCCTCTTATTCCGGAGATAGTGCATAACTTCATGGCTGATAAGGACATTATCAACTATTTATCATCTGAATCGCTAAATGTCGCCCTAAGAATTGCTAAACGTCGCCCTAACTTAAATGTAAAATTACTTATATACCCTTAAGCAAAAATTCAAAATTGACTTAAACAAACAAGCCCTTAGCAATTCAAATTCATTCTCCTCCCCCCTCAACTCCTCTCACCCGCGACTCCTCTCACCTGTCAAGCAGCCGCCGACCTATCTCGCGCCGCCGAATCATCTCGCCGATCTCGACCGCAAGTCGCCGCCGCCCGCCAGTCGCCGCTCGCGTCGTCACTGCTCGTCGCCGCTCGCGTTGTCGCCGCTCGCGTCGTCACCGCTCGCGTCGTCACCGAAGAAGGTACTGAACTGGCCCCGCGGTTTGAGCGACGGTTGACCGCTGTCAACGCGCGGTTGAACCGACGATCAACCAACCGCGGTCAACACGCGGTTTGACCATCGGTGTAACCGCGCGTTGACCGCGGTTGACCGTCAGTTCAACCGCGGTTTGACCTTTTTTATATTCTGTTTTTTTAATTTTGTGTTTTTATTATTCGATAAATGTTAATAATAATAAAAATGATTAAAAATATACTTAATAAAAATAATTTAGTTATATATTTTGTCAATAATGATATAAAAAAAATTTAAAAACGTATTCGATAAATGTTAATTAATGATAATAAATTTAATGAACATTATTAAAAATTAAAAATGTGTTTTTATCATTTTAATAATCAAAATTTCATAAGTAATTCGTTTATCTACTTAATTATTAATAATTTTATCTTGATTAATTATTTACTTTTATGTAAATAATTATTACATAGAACGTAACATAAATGTTAAAAGTATTAGTTTTATAATTTTAATTATGAAAATCTTAAATTAATTACTTTATGTACACCATTATTAATAATTCAAACTTTTTTTTGAAGATGTCTGGACATGGAATGGGTAAACCGGATATGATTAAGGCGAGAAATAAGGAGAGAATGGAAGGTCGTCAGTGTAGACTTACGGCGACTGGTAGGAAGGAAAATGAAGAAAAAAATCCACCTAAGGTTAGAAGGAAGAAGAAGAAGGCGGATGTAGTGCGTCCTGACGGCCACCCTACTGTGGGGCAATTCTCTCTTAGTCGAGGTACTACCAATACTCCTACACCAGAGAGCGCACTGGTATGGCAGGCTAATTGGAGTGATTCCATTGACGAGGATGATGATGACGGTGATGCTGAGGTTGGGAATGCCCCAGATGCTGGTGATGCTGAGGTTGGGGATGCCCCACCTCAAGCTGATTTAGGCGTGGGGAAGACGGCGAGGGTCGGGATATCTTCTACTGCCTCCTCACACTTCCGTGGGCCTGATGGACGCTATGCGTCCAGACCTAGTAGCGAGGAAGGCGGAGATGGAAATAGGAAGAGGAAGACCACGAGGAAAGATATGACGTGGCTTCTTACATCCGAGTCTCCGATGTGTTCGGGTGGACCGGTGATTCCCGATGTGATCCCTAGCTTTGGAGGTCACATTGGCTTTGTACTGTGGACTTCCCCTGAGCAGGACCGTGGAGTGTTGGACGGCTTCCATAGGCCGAAAGCTTTAGAGGCTTTGAGGCGATATAAGTGGAGTGCAGAGGGTTCCGAGGAGATGGTTGAAGCCACATGATTGTCTCACTTGACAGGGTGCCTGATGCAGCATTTAGACATGGCTCTACTGTCGGCATTTGTGGAGAGGTGGCAGCCGGACACAAACACCTTCCACATGCCGTTTGGAGATATTTTGATCCTTCTACATGATGTGCATCACATTCTTCGTATTCCGGTTGATGGAGAGCTGATGGTAGATGAGGCGTCGCCGGATATTCTTAAGTCAGACATGGGTGGTCTAGTTCGAATTTCGGTGGATGCTCATGTTGGTGGTAAATGGAAGTCTAAGTGGTACAATAATGGTGCTATGCATGCAGAGGGATTGTTGGTGCGTAGGGAAGAGCTGAAGATTAAGGAGATGGGAGGTGCAGTGTTACCTATTTGTGTTACTGGGATCCACACTTTTTGTGGATAAGAGTCGTGATCGCCTTCGTCCTGCGATCAACTTGTTTCTGAAGGATCATCAACGATTGACTTATTACGCTTGGGGAGCTGGTGCACTAGCCTATCTCTACAGACAGTTGGGAGTGGCCACACGAGCGGGTAGTAAGGGTCTTTGTGGTTGTTTGACCCTGCTTCAGGCTTGGATATATGAGTACTTTCCTCTATTCCGTCCGAGTCAGCTGCCGCAGTCTCCGGATGCACCTCGTGCTTCCTCGTGGATTTCTCCCCGTTTGCTAGGTGGGGATGATGCTAGACAGAGGTTAGCACGTTATCGACAGTTGTTGGATAAGCTTTTAGCTGATGATGTGACTTGGACTCCGTACGGACGAGATGGCCACACAGATATACCTCGCTCCTTGTTTACTGGCCCCATTCGCTTTTCTGACATTGCTGAAGGATACGATCCTGCACGTTGTCTGCGCCAGTTTGGATACCGACAAATTATCCCCCGTGCTATGATGGTACCACATGACCAGTACCGTCCAGCTTCCGGCAGCAGTTACATAGTCTTTTGGGATCCGTGGGTGAATCAGTTGTGGGATAACGTGGCAGCCCATCGTCTAGATTTGAATTTTGCTTCTCGGCCGTGCGAGCACCCATCGGAGATAGTGGAGGAGTACGTTGACTGGTTTCTGACTAGATCGCACCCACGGATCTCCCACCCCTGCTCTGATGGGGTGCCTCATCCTCGACCACTACTAATTCATCAGGTTAGTTATGACTTTCTTTTGCTTTTCCAAATAGAAAGGACATTTGTTATTTATTCTAACATTGTTTTCTATTTACAGTTGAGAGAGCAGATTGTGGATCGTCTAGGTCACATGTTGCTGACGAGGGACCGGAGTAAGTGGGAGGAGGACGGTGGTAAGTTCTATGATATGGTAGCTGGGGTTCACGAGTTGTACTACTAGTTGGTAGGGCAGCCGCCTCAGTAGACGATTGTGTTTTTTATTTGTCATCGTTTGTAGTTGAACTGAGACTATTGTGCTTTTCATTTGTCATCGTTTGTAGTTGAATTGAGACGATTGTGCTTTTTATTTGTCATCGTTTGTAGTTGAACTGAGACTATTGTGTTTTTTATTTGTCATCGTTTGTAGTTGAATTGAGACGGTTGTGTTTTTTTACTTTAGTTACATTCAATGCATTGCTAAAATAGTTAATCAACATGGTAGATTACTAAATGTTTCAACAATAGAGAGTTATACAATTCGTAAATATACTTCCAATCGTCATCCCCGTGGGTTCAAACTATCATAAAGCGCACGCTTATGTAAGAAGAATTGATCCCACCCATTGACACTAGGGTCATCAAAAATAGGCCAAAGGCCATTAATTGGAGGCATGGGCACTTGACCATGTCGAAAGTCAAGTGAGATAGGTTTCGAGTGGTGGACGTCCTTGGGCGACCGGGGCGGAGCTGTCCCCCATGCGGTTCATCAATGCCATCATTTTCAGGATGAAGATGGCTTCGGAGTAGGCCGATTGCACCTCGAATGGTCTCGTCACCTCTATCAAGAATCTCATGTACTAGACCTTGGAACACACCACGGAGGTAATCACTATGGTCATCCCACTCCGGCCGAGTAGGAGGTTCACGATAGTTGATAACAGTCCAGAATGGCAACACATCATACAAGGCGAAATCCCGATTTTCACGTCGTGCTAACTGAATGGAACATCTACATGGGAGACCATAGGTAGGACGAAACGTACATGTACAAGGTTCCCCTTCCACTGCTACCTCGAACAACATCAACCTCAGAGCTTCTAGAGTGACTTTCGTATTCAACTCTCGAAATGGTTTTCCATCCGCTCAGAGCAGCTTCTTTTGTCGGGAATCCTCTAGAAGCTTCCTGATTTGAAGGTGTTGAGCCTCAATGTAATCATCGTTCTTCTTGAATACCCACAGACAATGAAGAACAATTAGGAGACTACTAAAACTTATGTGTGTATCAATGAAGATTTATTAGGAGACTAACCGTGTCGACTGCGCCAGTAGATGATTGAAGCCACTTCTTGAAGGAGGAATGGGCAGCTTCAACCCTATTAGAGCTTGTGTTACCCAAATGCCGCACTTGATTGGTATAACATTTAGCCCACATGTGTCTAACTGGTAACCACTCAGCTGCCATATACCCCCAAAGACGTCGGTACTGTACTCCCCAACTACGTCTGAAATTGTCTAAGGCAGTATCCATGTCTTCCACTGTCAATGCATATACAGCACGTTGCCAAGACGCCATGATATGATCCACTATCGGTTTGGCTGCATCTATACCACAATGAGTCGTCCTTCGCACCTCTGCTAGACACTTTGCTCTCACATTCCTATCTATATGCCAAAGACATAATATATGAGTCGATGATGGAAACATTACCCCCACGGTCTCAACCAATCCTCCTGCCTTGTCACTGACAAACACATCTGGAACAATGGGGCCAAGAATATGTTGCAAATGCGTCAGAAGCCACTAGTACGACTCCTTCGTCTCGTCGTACACTATTGCAGGTGCAATGACAAAGTTCAATCCCACTGGTGTCATGCCGACAATCTCAACCCAAGGCATATCATACTTATTGGTCTTGTATGTTGCATCTATCACGATCACGTGGTGCCAAGCTCGCAACATCACTATTCACTCGGGGTGGGCTAGGAACAAGTGTGTAAGCACGTTACGATCGTCCATATACTGCACATAGTAACCCTTCTCCTTCGCCACGCGGAAAGTATACTGTAAGGCTGTCATCTGACCAAGCTCTTCTTTCCTTATCTTTTGCAACTCGTTATAAATCTGCTTTCTGTTGTGTTCCATTTGCACCTTTTCTCTTATTCACTGCCTTGTGGATATTCCTTGGTGGGACACCGGCTGATCTCAGCTCTCTGATGTATTGCTTATCCTCTGTAGTCAAAACATTCCTTCCCTTTGATCCATCCGGAAATAGCTCCAACTGATGATTGTGGAAACCCAAATTAGCACCAGGATTATTTGTATTTGCCACCCCTAGGATCAACCAATATCCATCACCGGACCGCTCAAACTTGATCTAAAACTCGCACCCCAACTTTTCAGTAGATGTAAGAGGCCTCCTTTCCTTACTAGGATCAGGTTCCTTCGACTTCTTCTTCCTACCATGAGTGCAATGTAAGTAATGTCGCCAAGTACCTTCATTCTTATTTTTTTTGTTCGATGCCCTCACCAAATAAAACCCAAAACCCTTGGCAATCTCAGTAGCTGCTTCATATGCTTGCAACTCCGTAGTGTATTTCACGCCATCAATGAAATCCGAGGTGTAATCATGGCCATCCGGATTGTAACTTACAATATCCTGCAATGTTATCAGAATTTATAAGTGATACCCCACAAATTAAAAAAAAACTTAACATTCTATATCGTCAATTTAAAGAGTACCATATGATAAATTTAAAATTTCATAACTATATTAAATTTAATAATCATCATAACTTCATATGCGAATCTATTATTTATGAAATAAATTTAATCTTAATTTATAATGCAAAATCTAATCTTAATTTTCTAGATTAAGACCAAATTAAATCTAATCTTAATTTAAGGCCAAATCTAATCTTAATTTCTAATGCTAAATCCTTCCATTACAAAAAATAATTATGCAAATAAATCTAGAAAATTATATAAATCAAAACCCAACAAATTATCTCATGGAACAAATCATAAATCATATAGAAAATATAAAATACTAATTTGAAAAAAAAACCATAAAATGCTGAACCGCAAGTGACCTGCGGTTGGATCATTGATGCTCTAAAACACAACACCAAACTGCGACCAAGTATAATCGCAGTCCGGGAATGCAGTAAAGTGACAAGTTATATTATCAACCTGGGGTCTATATCTACTGCTTACTCAGTGATTCTCTATTATCTAGCCAACTAAGTTAAGTGTTTGTTGTGTAAAAGCAAAAGCAGAAAGAAAGCAGGAATTGATACGGTTTTCTCAAGCAGGTAAGAGTCACTCGGGAATTGTATTTCCCTGGGTTGATTCACTGTTGATTAGACTGCGGAAGATCCGGCAGTAGCTTGGAATCTCTTAAGCTGACCAAGCCCTCTCAGTCTAACTACCCGGCAGACGACTAGTCTTCACCGGGATAGAAAGCTGAAGCAGTAAGAACAGAACTCCACTACTGGAATTGGATTCCAGTACAAAGCAGTAAACTGGCTAACTCTCGTATAGCCAATCTCCTACTACCGAATGATGAGACTCTAGCAACCTAATCAGATTCTATCTATCTCAGATTGCAGCAAGAATAAGGAAAAGTTGATCAGACTTCAATTGACTCAATAAACATGCATCATTCGATTAAAATCAAACAGTAATATCATCCCAAGTCATTACAATCAATCCCTAACACATAGAACTAGGGTTCTTCATCCCCAAGTGAGAGAGGGGTTCTACTCCATAGAGAGAGAGAGGAAAACAAGATACGAAGCAGTCATACTCATAATTATGGGAAGAATCTGCTCTGGGATGATGATTTCCACTCCTATGACGATCTCCAAGCTTGATTTGATGAAACCCAGCTCCAAGATAGCTTCTAGGATGTGTTCTTCGTCCTTTCTCTCTCTAGGGCTCTGTTTTTGCTCAAAAAATCCGAATGCCTCTTCCTTGGCTCGAATCTGCCTTAAAAAACCCGACTCTGGGCGAAATACGGGCAGAATTACGGTCGTAATCACGGCCTGCCCATAAATCGACCAAAATGCGCGTTTCACTTTACTCTGATGGAAGAGGAGTTACGCCCGTAATTTCACAATTACCGCCAATATTTCACTAATTACGGTCGTAATTTGGTGGATGCTTGCCCGTAATTTTAGTGCCGATAAGAATTCTTGGGAAAAGAGGCTCGGCATTGGTTTTACGGGCATGCCCTGACCAATTACGGTCGTAATTTGGCAGGGGATGCCCGTAATTTGTCCTGTGAATCACCACCTGACCTCCAAATGACCCGAAACTTGCGCCTATGCACCTCTTTACTTGCTAGGACCTGAAATACGACAAAACAACACAACCTAGCGTAAAATAGGCCAAGGAACAATCAATTCAAGCTAAAATGGACAGGAAACCAGAGTGAAAACACGTGCAAATACGATGCTATCAAATTCCCCCACACTTAACCGTTTGCTTGTCCCCAAGCAAACCAAGTCAGACACAAGGTAAGCTCACATATTTCAATCAACCAACATTGGGGACAAGTCATAAAGGCACAGAACACGTGAATCGTACTGGTTTTCAAACATCAACACATGAGCAACTTCAATAGCAACATGGACAACCACCACAAAGGACATTCGAGTGCAGCAAAATTGAGTTAAGGAAGAGTCGACCTTCTGTTCACCAACCAGCCTAGACTTGACTCAACCACTTACTAAAAACAGTCACCTCATGCATCCAACTCAAGACATCAAAATAGAGACCGAGCAATCTAGATCCTCACCGGGGTACAAGAGTATATAGAATATGAAAAATGAATCACTCACTCTCGACTAGTGGGGTCAGGACAATTTGATGCGAAAAATGCGCATGCTATTTCTCTCAATCCCTAACATCTCTTCACCATGATGGCAGCCTCTAAATGCTAGAGTTCACATATGGAGTGTCACCACTAACTAATCAGGAGGTCTTAGACACAGGTTCAAATGACTGGCTAGGGTCTTGGATATGGGGAAAAGGCCTTTTAGGTGGTGGAAGTATTCATAGCACAAGGTTCCACATTTCCAAACCCAAACAATCACAGTCAAACAAACCGGTAATTCCTTTATGCTATTCTGCATTACTCAATATCTCAAGAGCACAAGAGCGAAGGAGGTATAAATGTCAGCATTTCCAAGCCAGACTGCTAAGAAACACTACTTAATGGGCACTGTTCAGATTTTTGGTAGTGGCTCTCTTTTGCTTCCAATTTTTCTTTGTTTTTCTTTCATTTTCTTTTCATTTCTTAAGAGAGCCACCACTTCTGCACATATTTCAAATACCTGCCCAACTTTTAAGCACTACCTCCAACACTCACATCAGATTTAGCAGAAACAGCAGAGAATATGTAAAAACCACTCTGTGGAACCTTCTACAAGATGCAAAAAGGGTGATTTTTCATTATAGACCAAAAGAAAGGATAACACACAGCTCAAAGGGGCTGACTAGGGGGTATGACACATCATGACAGTCAACTTTGGTCGTGGGCTAATCCTATGCCCATCATCTTAGCTAGTGACAACGTGAATGCTACACATCATGGAAGAGGGATCTATCGCACAAGAAAGAAACGAGCAGGCTCAAATCTCACATGGCTACCTATATGCTCTATCTCACATTCTGATACCCTGAACTAGATGCATAAACGACTGTCAAGAACAAGTGATCAAATCAAGCCACAGTTGGTAAGCAACCAGTTGAAAAACTGAACCCCTACATCATTCTACTGCACGTCTCAGTCCTCATCATAGGTTGACCTAGTCACAATCAAGTTGTCATGCATCAATCCGAAAACCATTCAATTCATCAATCAAAACACAGTGCCAATATGATCAAACAGCAGTACTTGGAGCCCTCAAATCGTAAGATTGGGACAGCGGACTAGGCTCCAAGCACCCAAATATATATTCCAACCGATACAAAGCACCCCCCCCACACTTAAGCACGACATTTCCCTCAATGGAGTAGAGGGAGAGATAAGGGGAACGATGTTACCGGATTGAAACACTGCTGGGGGACTGGAAGTGGACCGGTCAGCGAGAAACAAACGGGAAGATGGACAGTTCGACTCTGGAACAACATCTCAAGACTCAAAAACACAAAAAAAAAAACAAAAGGAAAAATGTAAGAAAATGCAAACCTCGGTGGGGTTGCCTCCCCACAAGCGCTTCTTTACCGTCGTGAGCCGGACGGTGGCTCCTAAGTTTCGGTCCATCCCAGAACCTCCTTGAAGTTGAGGTTCTCATTAATGAGGTGAAGTCTCAAGTCGCGAGCATGGGATGTGATAGGTGATGCAGATGGCTCGTGGCCTTGAGGAAGATGAAGTCTCCACTCTCGAGACCTCTCCTTCGCGTCTGCTCTTGTCTCACTGCCCCAAACCAGATAAGATATATTCGATTGACCACCTTCACATCCACCAAGAGGAATTGATGTTGATGTGGTCTTGGTCTGGCAAAGAGACACTGCAAATGGGTCCTTGCCAAGCAGCTCCTCGAAGTTTGGTGGAGATATCAAATGTAACATACGGCCGGTGCAAGCCTCTTCCACCTCAACTTCATCCTCAGCCTGGACGCCAATTGCTTCCTCAACCCCCTTCCTTCTTCAAAATGTGGTCTCTCCCCTGGGAAAAGATCAGGAACCACCTCTTCTTTTCTTTCTTCTTCATCCTCCACAACTTCCTTCCTCATCCTTGCTCGCTCTTCTTCTTCTAGAACAGATTGGAGAGCAAGCCGCCAAGCAATTTCTTCAATGGGATCATCTTACATCTCCTCGCACGGGCCCAGCATGTTAGAGCATAAATGAGGGAAGGTGTGATCTGCAACCAAAGGACTTTCCTGATCATGATTATCATGGGAGTTCTCTGTGATAACTTCTGTATGCTCCTCAACGCTCCCGTAGCCTTTGTCATCCTCCACCTCTTCTAGCGTGGTAGCAGAAAGGTGATCTTAAGCAAGATGTGAGCAAACTTGCTCTACCCACTCTGTTTGCTTCGCTGAGCGCTGAACAGTCTCCTCCATATCATGGATAAATGAGGTATCGGAAGAGGCAAGGGCTTGGATTTGAAGATCCATCTTGGAGCATGCTCTCTCAGTGTCTCGAGCAAACTGCTCCACGAGAAGCCTTAATTGTTTGTTCGGATCTTCCAGTGAAGTGTAGCATGGCTCTGCAGAGTGACCCGTGAAGGCCTCCATGGCTAACTCCAACTCAGATGGCCCCTCTGGTTGTGGCAGGAACTCTTCTTGAAAAGGATATTGTCCTTGAGGTTCCCAAGGGTTTGGTTGTTCTCCGTAGAAGGAGGGTTGGTACTGACATCCGAACCCATAGTCTTCTCCTCCTTGATTGCTCCAGGAAGTCTCGGGGTCATACCACACGGATGGTGGTTGATACCCCCAATGGTTGGAGAAGCCATAAGGATCCATGTTTCAGAGCTGCACCAACAAAAACATAACACCCAAGTGAAAAGCAAGGGTGGAAAAGAAAAGAAAAAAGCTAAAGTAACAGACTTTCACATTTCCCCAATAACCTAGAGGGTCCCCGACAACGGCGCCAAAAACTTGATGCTCTAAAACACAACACCAAACTGCGACCAAGTATAATCGCAGTCCGGGAATGCAGTAAAGTGACAAGTTATATTATCAACCTGGGGTCTAGATCTACTGCTTACTCAGTGATTCTCTATTATCTAGCCAACTAAGTTAAGTGTTTGTTGTGTAAAAGCAAAAGCAGGAAGAAAGCAGGAATTGATACGGTTTTCTCAAGCAGGTAAGAGTCACTCGGGAATGAGTCCCCCTAGCTCCTTAGTTAGGTTTCAATTGTATTTCCCTGGGTTGATTCACTGTTGATTAGACTGCGGAAGATCCGGCAGTAGCTTGGAATCTCTTAAGCTGACCAAGCCCTCTCAGTCTAACTACCCGGCAGACGACTAGTCTTCACCGGGATAGAAAGCTGAAGCAGTAAGAACAGAACTCCACTACTGGAATTGGATTCCAGTACAAAGCAGTAAACTGGCTAACTCTCGTATAGCCAATCTCCTACTACCGAATGATGAGACTCTAGCAACCTAATCAGATTCTATCTATCTCAGATTGCAGCATGAATCAGGAAAAGTTGATCAGACTTCAATTGACTCAATAAACATGCATCATTCGATTAAAATCAAACAGTAATATCATCCCAAGTCATTCCAATCAATCCCTAACACATAGAACTAGGGTTCTTCATCCCCAAGTGAGAGAGGGGTTATACTCCATAGAGAGAGAGAGAGAGGAAAACAAGATACAAAGCAGTCATACTCATAATTATGGGAAGAATCTGCTCTGGGATGATGATTTCCACTCCTATGACGATCTCCAAGCTTGATTTGATGAAACCCAGCTCCAAGATAGCTTCTAGGATGTGTTCTTCGTCCTTTCTCTCTCTAGGGCTCTGTTTTTGCTCAAAAAAATCCGAATGCCTCTTCCTTGGCTCGAATCTGCCTTCAAAAACCCGACTCTGGGCGAAATACAGGCAGAATTACGGCCGTAATCACGGCCTGCCCATAAATCGCCAAAACGCGCGTTTCACTTTACTCTGATGGAAGAGGAGTTACGCCCGTAATTTCACAATTACCGCCAGTATTTCACTAATTACGGTCGTAATTTGGTGGATGCTTGCCCGTAATTTTAGTGCCGATAAGAATTCTTGGGAAAAGAGGCTCGGCATTGGTTTTACGGGCATGCCCTGACCAATTACGGTCGTAATTTGGCAGGGGCTGCCCGTAATTTGTCCTGTGAATCACCACCTGACCTCCAAATGACCCGAAACTTGCGCCTATGCACCTCTTTACTTGCTAGGACCTGAAATACGACAAAACAACACAACCTAGCGTAAAATAGGCCAAGGAACAATCAATTCAAGCTAAAATGGACAGGAAACTAGAGTGAAAACACGTGCAAATACGATGCTATCAATCATGGTTGAACCGCAAGTGACTTGCGGTTGGACCATGGTGGAACCACAAGTGACCTGCGGTTGGACCATGGCTGAACCACAACTGAGCTGCGGTTGGACCATGGTGCAACCGCAGGTCACTTGCGGTTCCACCATGGTCCAAGCGCAGCTCAGTTGTGGTTCAGCCATGGTCCAACCGCAGGTCACTTGCGATTCAGCCATGGCCGAACCGCAAGTGACCCGCGGCTCCCATTTTTTGTGTTTTTTTTTTAGTTTTTCAGTTAATGTATTTACCTCGTCGGAGTCGCTACTCATGATTCAGACGTCCTACCAACAATATCGGCTTCAAAATGACGATGATGGATTTTTCTCTCCTTAGATAATGTTTTTTTAGTCCAAGTGGTGTTTGTTTGATAAAGGGAATGTAAAGAAGCTAGGGGGGTTATAAGTGTAACTTTAATACTTTTTAGGGTGACCTTTAGCAATTTTAAGGGCGACCTTTAGCAACTCCCTTTATCATTCACGCACAAATCCGTTTTGCTCTGGTGAGATAATCTGGGGTAATGGTGCGGCTGGTCCAGACCGGACCATATAAGCGGTTTATGGTCCCGACCGAGAGGTTAGAGTATAGTGTCAAGAACCAGTTGATCCCAATAACTCGAGTTATTGGGAGAGGTTCAGTCGTGGATCATATACCACACACTAACACACCCCCGCAAACGAAAGCCATTCACAAGGGCTTGAAGTTTGCACAGGTCTGAAGACAAGAATACCATGTGCTAAACAAATGGGGGTCATGGGGATTCGAACACAAGACCTCTCGGTCACATAAGGCTCTGATACCATGTCAAGAACCAGTTGATCCCAATAACTCGAGTTATTGGGAGAGGTTCAATCGTGGATCATATACCACACACTAACATATAGACCATAGACCAAACCACAGACTATACGGTCCAGACCAGACCACGTCTATGCTGTCTGGTCCGGTACAATTTGGTCCAGATAGAACACAGTGAATAAAAAATGAACAGTTTAATTAGTCAACCGCACAAAAAATTGAACCAATAGCCAAGAAAAAAAATGTTTGATTTCCTTAAAACATAAATCCCTACATGCATGGATAACTTTGACACCATAGATCTCAGTAAATAATAAAGATACAAAGTTAAAGCATCCCAAATTATACCACAACGTCATAAACATATACATAATGTCATACGGAGACATGATCGTCTCTACTCTCTAGTGAAATGTGGTTGTGAATAAACAAGGGGACGAGATTCTCAAAAGTAAGATTGAGACTTGGGTATCGTTGTGAGAGTTGAGAGAATGGGTTGCTAATACGTATTGAGAAGTCTGTTGGGTCTACGGTTTGGTCCGATAAACCACGGTCTAGACCAGATCAAACCAAGAAATCAAAACATCATATAATACAGACCATGAACCAGACCAGACCATACTTAACGGTCTACGGTCCGGACCAAACTATACAATCCGATTTGGACCATAATTTTCAAAAGATTTTGTCTACTTTCCCATCACTAACTCGTACACGAGTATTTTGCACCCAAATCTCACATTTAAATCACTCATACAGCAAATCAAAACAAAAACAAAAAATCGGTCATACAGACTACCCATATATGGTTAATACATAATACTAAGCCTTGAACGTAAGCATCGGGCCTCTTGTCTGATCCACTGGCCCGGCAAATCACAATGCGGCTGTCGGCTGGTCCTCATCAATTCTCAAGACCCAAATGGTTTTAAGTTTTAACACACTTTAGCCCATTTCTTTTATATGACGCTGCTGGTACAGTGGTACTGCTAGCCGCTAGGGCCCTAAGCTCTTTACATTACAGCTTCCATCAAATCAAACAGTTTCGATACACAAGGTTAATTGCATGGTTGATCACTGATATTATAAAAACGTTCATTTTTTGTCACTGAAAATATTTGAATTTATTGATGATCACTAATTTTAGTGAAAACGTTCACGTTTGGTAACTCTCCGTTAGTCGTCCTCCATCTCCGTTAACACACTCCGTTAAGCGCTAACGTGGCGAACGGAATCGTCTAATCAACCCTATTTAACCCAAAAATAGTGGGAACCGACCCGCCACATCACTAAGACCTACCATGTCATCTGGACCAACCCAACCCTCTAACCAGATCTGACTTGTGAACCGACCCACACAAATTAAATCCTTAAATCTAAAACATATCCACTTATCTCCTTCGATCATGTCTCCTTTCTCTCGACTTTCATCCTCTTCCAGTAACCAAACAAGAACGTTTTTTGTAATATCAGTAACCAATCATGCAATTAATCCCGATCCACAAAAACATATTCTCCTGTTCTCTCCAAGCTTCTATTTCCGCACAGAACAAGGAGACGAGAGTGTTTATGATCAAGTTATAGGCACCCACGTTGCCACCATAAATATATGCCGAAGCAACAAAGACCACTTGATTGGGCTTTACGAACGACCTAAGCCCCAGCTCAGCGCTGCATGATCCATAAGCCCACACAATATATTGAAAAAGTGAAACCAATCGATTTCCGCACGGAACAAGGAGAAGAGGAAAGGAAGGCACCCACGATTTCCTGCCTGCCATATATAGACCAATCAAACTTCTGCAGAACAGCAGAAGCGAGCGAGCGAGCTCTGTCACTTTCAATAGAAATGAGACAAATGATGGATAATTGAGAGCGCTACTGAACATACAAACCCCTTGGGGCCAAAACCACCAACTAGTTTCAACTCAAACTACTACATCTTCACAACCAGCCACAGCAGATGTAATGAGTCGAGGGCATCCTCCCCGTCTGGCGAATGTATTCTGCTTTCGCAGCTGTTCTCTCTGCATCTCTATTCTTCCTTGATTCAGCTGCAGCTCGTCTCTCCTCGGCTCTTTGCCTCGCCATCGCCACTTTCTTCACCATCTTAGCTTCTGCTTGAGCTTTCATTTGTTCCACTTTAGACTGACACATCATCCCACAGCTCATGAGTTCGGAATGTATATGGTTTACTTCGCTATCTACTATAGCGAAATAGAGAAAATTACACTCGCTAACCTCAGTTCTGCGCATATCTGCCTCCAGCTTTGCTATCTGATGGCTTTCCCATGCTTGGATTTGTATCTCTTCACGTTTATATCTGCCAAGAACGAGTACCAAACCAAATAAATACCATGATCATTGATCTAGGTAATGTGCCTTAGTAATGGTGTGTCTCATGAGCATGCCAAAGTGGAGGTGAAGAAGAAATACACACCTTGCTGAGTGTTTACACTTCTCAGCTTCTTCCCAAGCAGCTGCACGCTTCTCGAACTCAATCTGCTCCACTGACTCCATATCGCGAGACTGTGCCATGTTCTTTTCCTCTTCTTCTGTACTCGCCCAAGCAGCAATGTTCATCTTGCCAAGCTTCACACCAAGGGCGACGATCTCCCTCCTTGTCTTCAGTTTCAGTTCTTCCTCGCTTAGTTCCCTCTTAGTACCATTCTGGCTAGCTGTGCACTTGTTGCTGCTGCCATCTTCATGCTCTACAGGTGTTGTTGTGGGGCCTCCTCTTCTTGGTGTAGACGGGATTGATGAAGTTGGGCTGCGAATGGGAGTTGTTGCACCAATAGGGGTGCTCGTCCTTGATGGTTCTTGACTCGCAACGGGTGTCATCTCTGTTCCCATGTCTCTCATACAAACTGATCTTATCACAGGCACCACTGCAATTTCAGTGAAGAAAGGTAAATATCCAACTGAGAAAGATAATATCCATCAGCAATTACAAACAATATCCAAGTACCAAACACACCCCAATGGCCCAATGAATCACATTCCCTAGTGTCATTAAGATGAGACAAGTAGCAAACAACTTTAAGAAAAACATTCCATCAGTAGCAAACTTCTTATCAAGTGGTCCATCCACTGTGTCCTACCTGCTTAGCATGACCCTTGATTAAGAAAGCAACCAAAAACAACCCAAAATCGACTGTTTTGATTGATTCCCTCAATTCTCTGCATCATTTTGTGAAACACAAAAAACCAAATGTTCTTATTGTTTCACTAATGGCCACTTATGAAACCAATTAAAGGACACAGAACTTTTACCTGTCCTATCTTCTGTCGAAGTGTTCATAGTTGATAGTGCCATAGGATCCACCTCCTTCAAATCCTTGCTCTGACCATACTGATCCATCAACGTATTTGCTTGGCCGGAAATGGAAGGAGTTCCAGGAGCACCAAGGAAGGAGAATTTCTCCAACCCAAGCTGGGAAGCAGTCTGACAAAAATCTACACGCTTGGTGTCCACCATCCTACCACCACCAGTTGCTACTAGCTCAGGAGCAACCCGCCCCATGTGTGTAGTAATGGGCATCCGATTAATACCCTGGTTGTTGTGGAACCCATTCTTCCTTGGATAACCACCACCATGCTGCTGCTGCTGCACATTTTGCTTGTTCATGATCCATTTCTCTGCATCATTCCACTTGGACGACATGGGCCTCGACAATGATCTCACCAGCTGGCATTGTGCCGCGGATCTCTCCTTATGGAACTCGAAGCTGGACGAGCTATCGTACCCTGGGTTCTCGTCTTCCATGGCTCTCACGTTGTGGACTGCATTCGAGTTGACGCTTTCCGACCTCAAGAGCTGATGTATCTTGGCATGATCCAAATCGTGGGTGTTGTTTTCTTTGAGCGGATGATGGCGACTCGTGTCAGGGTCTAATGCTGCCTCGCTTGTGACTGTTGTAGATGTAACTCCTGATGAAGGCGCCTCAACTGGAATCAGCAAACTCAAACGGATTACTAATCACAAACAAAATGCGAATATAGGTTTGGAACAATCTGAAGCAAAGGTTGTATTTTCAGACGGTTGCCTAAGATGAGTTAAACAAACAGACCTTCATCGGCGAAATCTGGGTGGTCGTCGTCATCGTTGGAGTCTAAGAGACTGCTCTTGACGAATTCAGTGTCGGCAACTCTGCAAGGAGAAGTGCGAGAGGAGCTGCAATTAGATGAACCTTCTTTCTTCCTGCTGCTGCTGTGGTGAGCCCCCATTAGCTTCATCCTCAGTTTGCTCGGTGATATCACTCCACTCTGCGCCAGAAAAAAAAAAAGTGAGAAGGAAATGAGAAACTCGAACCAAAAACTAAAAAAGAAAACCCATTTCTACCAACAACAAAAAAACCCCATTTCCTGTAGTTCATCCAACATTTACACAAACCCAGAAACCGCAACAGCGAAAAATCAAAATTATCGGAGAAAACAGAGCGCACACAAAAAGGAAACACAAAGAAGAAAAGGATAGAGAAAAGGAATGGAAAACTCAATCAACCATTGCAAACAATAATTGGGGAAAAGGAAAAAGGACAATGTGTTTAGTGAAGCACAAAAGACAAGAAAAATCTCACCCCCAAAAAAACAAAAAGAAGAGAGCAAAAATGAAGTGGAATGGTCAGGGTAAGGTATAGCGAAGGAATGAAGAGGAAGAGTAGAAGAGCGAAACCCAGTATAAGTAAGAAGAAATGGGAGAGTGAGTAGTCGTCAGATAGTCAATAAAAAGAGAGAGAGAGGAGCTTAAGATGAAGAAGGCAGGGATACCTGAACTTTGTGTATCCGCTCGTAATCCATTAGATCCTCTTCCCTCTCTCTCTCTCTCTCTGAGTTTTCCTTCCCGTGTATCCCGGCTAGCAGAAACAGTACCCTCTGCTTCTCTTCCCCTCAGCAGTGTCGTGAGGTGGTCTCTCTCTGTATACACGAAGTTGGAAGAAGCTGCTACAGAAGCATCTCTTCCTTTATTGCTCTCCTCTGGGATTCTCTGAAACAAATATTGCAGCAGTGAGAGATAGGGAAGATTGCTGCTATGTGTGTGAAATGGAGGAGGAAGAGCGGGGGCCACTCTCTCTCTCTCTAATCTCTCTCCGCCTGTTTCGCCGAAGAAGAAATGAATTGAAGACGACTGTGTGGACTGTCGAACAAGAACAAAATTTGCTTTCACGATCCCACACTTTCAGCCTCTTTCTCTCTATCTACTATTATATCTCTCAGAAATTATAAAACAAAAAAATATTATAATAAATAATAATAACAAAACGTAATAGTGAGGCTAGAGGGCAGTAGCTCCTCACTCCGATCACGCCACGTCAAAAGGATGGTCCCCACCACCGCCACGGCGGGGCCCACTACTCGTCCGATCGGCGATTTTCTTTGACCGAAGAGAAGACCGTTCGTAGGAGAAGAAAGGACTAAATTGCTTACTAACCCCCATCACTTCATGTTGGTCCCCGCCCGCCTTAATATTAAAAACAAATTCCCTTTTTCTCAGTTCCCACTCCCCTGCCTTTCCCCCTTTTTCCCTTCAATTTTTTTTTCTTCCTGTCATTGTTCCCTTTTGTGGTTTGTTGTGACTTGTGAGAGTGAGTTTTTTTCCTCCTAATTCACTTCCATGGTTTGTCAGTCTGTAGTGGTACAGCTTCTGATATAATTGAGTAGAGGTAAATTTCCTGATTTATGCAGGGTAGGTTTGGATGATGGAGTTGCATGATGATGGAGTTTGGTCTAATTGTTTCAAATTGAAGTAATTTGGTTAAATAGTTTGTTTTGGCAACACAACAAAGGGATATATATGTTGGGTTGAAACAATTTGAATGGCTTCTTTTTGCATAAATTTGAATTAATGGATGTATGAAAAAATTATCTTAAATGATGCAACAGTTGTGAGATAACGTAATATCGAGACAAATTAAGTCAAATTATCTCGTCTCTGATATCCATCATCCAAACAATTCTTAATATCATGTAAGTGCAACAGTTATTAAAAACAATCAGAATTGTTAGCTTAGTAGCGTGAAATTGATGACTTCATCAATTCCACTCTAATAATGGTTGAACTATATATTTCGTTCCATTGGATTACTGATTGTGGCGTTGTATTTGAATCAATAACATACATTTCAAATGTGGTATTTGTGTGTCATTTGATAAAGGTGGGAACAAAAATGTCCTGTTTGAGTGGAAAAAAAATTGTGAGTTATTTGCCTACTGTATTTGGTATCACAGAAGGAGCAAATACCATAACAACTTCAAAAGTATAGGAAAGCAGGGTTCTAAAATGCGTAATAAATCACTCGCTTAATCGTGTATAAGCGATGGGCGTTGTCACGACCTTACTCTCGGTCGTGCGGTGTTAGCTCTCAATTCCGTTAGAGAACTAAGCAATATTCTCTCAAACTCACAAGCAAGCAAAGAAAGCAAGAACACAGACAATGAGATGAGAGAACTCTCTAGTGTGTATTACTCTAAAAAAAAAATGATGGAATGACTTACAAGTGAGGGAGATGGCTCCTTATATAGGTCTATCCTCATACAAGGCATCAATGCCCCCCATAATGTCCCTCTACAATCTACATCAATACACCCATTAAGTCCCCATTATGCACTCTATAAGTGTCACCCATTATGTGATTCATAAGTGCACCATTAAGCTCTCATTTAGGTGGAGAATCCTATGAGCATCTCTATGCTACTAGTTTTCATACACGCCGCATGTGCAGCCGCCATGTTGTCACCTTGTTGGCACCATGTCATCTGCCACATGTGACATCCTCCCCCACCTATGCTCGCGACGCCCTCGTCGGGTCAATCTTGATGGAAAGCCTTGATCAAGTCCTTGTTCTTCCAAAGCGTGAGCTCTTTCTCCCAAGTTGCCTCGCTCTCCGGAAGGTTCCTCCACTTGACTAAGTATTCCATGAAGCTTGGATGTATGCCACGACGAGGAATGACACGACACGCCATGACTTCATCGACTTCATGGTCGTATTTCTTCGTGACGAGTGTTGGTACTCGATGCGACTCTCTCCACTGCTCGTCCTCCTTGTCTTCGTGGAACAGCTTGAGTTGGCTCACATGAAAGGCCGGATGGATCTCCAAGTGCGACGACACCTCCACCTTGTATGCCACCTTGCTAATCCTCTTCGCGATCGGGAATGACCCTTCATAGCGGCGAACCAGTCCCTTGTGCATGTTCTTGAGAGTTGAGATGCTTGAAGCGGTGAGAGTAGAACTTCACCATTACCATGTCTCACTCTTCAAAATCCAAGTGTTGCATCTTCTTGTCCGCCCATTTCTTCATCTTCTTACTAGCGCGGGCTAGGTAAGACTTGTTCATCTCCATCTTCTCGTGCCAGCCTTTAGCGAACTTGTAGGTCGTCGGACGGTTGCCTCTATACCCCATTGCCACCATCGTAGGCATCAACGACTGCTGCCCTGTTGTCAACTCGAATGGACTCATGTTGGTCAATTCATTGCGGTGCAAGTTGTAGGAGATTTGTGTCGTGTCCATCAACTTCACCCCATCCCGCTAGTTTGCACTCACATAGTGCCTCAAGTACACCTCCAGCAAGGTGTTCACCCTCTCCGTCTGTCCATCGCTTTGCAAATGAAATGTCGTCGAGAAGTTCAAGTCGTAGCTCATGATCTTGAACAACTCTCGCCAAAATCGGCCCGTGAAGCGGCCATCTCTGTCGCTCACGATGTTGCTAGGAATGCCCCAATACTTGACCATGTTCTTGAAGAATAGTCGTGTCGCATCCTCTGCCGTCATGTCTTTTGGCCCAAGGATGAACACTCCATACTTTGAGAACCTGTCCACCACAACCATGATACAACCGCATCCGTCGACTTTGGGAAATTCGATGATGAAGTCCATGCTTATACTCTCCCATGGTCATTGAGGCGTGGGCAAGGGCTCTAGCAAGCCTGTTGGGCTTCTCTGCTCCATCTTGTCTTGTTGGCACACAAGACTAGTCTTCACATACATCTCCACATCGTCTCTCATACGCGGCCAGAAGTATGCTTCCTCGATGAGTGCTTGCGTGCTCTCGATGCTAGGATGACCCGCCCACTTGGAATCATGGCACTCCTTCATGATCTCCTTCCTCAAGTTGGTCCACCTTGGCACGAACACACGCTCTCCCTTGGTCATGATGAGCCCATTCTTCATCCAAAACCGTCGAGTCTTGCCTTGCTTGATGTACTCGGCCACAGTTTTGGCGAAGGGGTCATGGCCAAGGCCTTCAACGATCCGCTCCTTCAAAGGAAACATGGGATGGCTGATGCTTGCAGCTGCACTCTTGCGGCTAAGAGCATCTGCAACGGAGTTCGCCTTGCCTGGATTGTACTCCATCACGAAGTCGAACTCGGCTAGAAAATCTTGCCACCTCACTTGCTTGGGGGTGAACTTCTTCTGTTTAGGAAGTAGCTTGTTGCCACGTTGTCCGTCTTCACTACGAACTTTGACCCCAACAAGTAGTTAAATATGTTACGGTATTAATATGTACGAAGTGTTGTTACGTTATTATGATTTTATGACATAAAATTACATTTAAAAGTTCAACATTGGTAATAAAATATCATGTATTTATAATATATAATTAAATAACAAATTAAATTCCCTTAAATACGTAGATTCAACGTGTTGAACATATTTGATACATGTTTAATATGTGAAGCATTGGACATACGAGGTTGTTAAATGTTAGTTCATTCATCATATTATTTATTCTTTGTTAAGTGTTAATTAAGTTATTAATTATTTGAATTGGGTGGAGTGGAAAGTCTTGCAAACCACCTAACTCATTTAACATTTATTAAAAATTACTATTTTTCTTAAAACGCTTAAGCGCGTCTAGGTGATGCCTAGGCGAGTTAGGCTCTAGGCGAGGTTGCAACGCACGCCTTATGTCTAGCGCCTTGTAGGAAAGAGAGAAAAATGAAGGGACAAGGTTAAAAAAGTAGATGAATTAATGAGTTATTTGATAATAACTATGGATAAGGGGTCGTTTGGTTGAGATAGTTACAATGCATGTATTGTCCACATTGCATTGGTTTTTTAAATTTTCTTCAAGTTATATATATGTATGGTGGTGTATTCGGTGCACCCACTTTTTTGGGTACACTATGTGCACCTGCCTCATAATTATCATTCTGAGCATGTGATTCATGTCAAAATGGTATCAATTGTTGCTTATGAATTATGAACAAGAAGCACATGAATTTGAAAAAAAAAAGCATTCAAAATTTACTTTAATTTGAAGGATTTAGGGATTTAGGTTTACAATTTGGGATTTTAGGTTGTGATTCAAAATTGAAGGTTAAGGGGTTAGGGTAATAGATTGATTTGTTATGATTCTATGTCATATCATCATATTAGATTGAGAGTACTAATTGAAATTCAAAATTTGATGTATTATGGACACTTTTAGAGACCCAAAAAAGTGAGTGCGCCGAAGTAGCCACCATATATATATAACTACATGTTCTCATAAAAGTAAGAGCAAAAGTGAACTTTCTTACAAAAAGTAATATAACATGTTGAATACTAAAAGAATTATCACCAAAACCAAACAATGTAAAGTAAATTACACCATATTTCTTAATTACATGTATATTACAATGCATGCATTGATTTAAGTATCACCAAAGCCAAACGACCCCAATAGATAAGAGTTAGTCAAAGTAACTCATTTTTTAGTTAATAGGAAATATTATAAGATAAAATATTGCCAAACGAGTTATACTATAAGGCTAACCACAACCTGAGGGGCAAAAACTGTGGTGTGGGGGGGGGGGGGGGGGGGGGGGGTAAGGCTATTTTAGCCTTTTAGCCCGCTCAAAAACAGAAACAGCTGCAACCCAGAGGACTAAAAATTCAAGTTTTGTATTTAGAAATCCTAACTATTGAATAGTTAAACTTATTTTTTTAATTTAAAATTTATATATTCATTCACAATAATTGAATACGAACATTCCGATAAAATTTGAACAAATTCTGAGATACTTTGTTTATGATTGAAATGGAAGAAAGTTACACCGAAATGAACTTCGTTCATCAAAATTACCAAGATTTTGAGCAATTTCGTAGATACCTTTTTTCAGTTGAAATGGAAGAACGTTCCCATTTTTAAATACTTTTTTGTTTCAAATAGCAATAGGACGGTTGAAAGTTACAACGAAAAGAATTTTGTTAGTTAAAAGCACTCACAACAACACAAGTATATTCAATTTAAGTACTAAAACAAAGAAAATATAAAATAATCTTCAGCATTTTAGCCCCCTCTGAAAATCCTCCCAAAAAAGAGCTCATATAGCCCCCTAAAACCCCCTATAGCCTTTTAGCCCCCAAATTTGCCCCATGGTTGAACATGATTTATTAGGGCTAAAAGGGCATTTTGCCCTCTTTTAGCCCATGGGTTGTGGTCGGGCTGCAAATGAGCCAAACCGCTCCCGAGAAACTCGGCGTCGAATCGGAAAAAACTCGTTCGATACTCGACTCGTTATTTAATAAGCCGACTCGCGAGCTAGCTCGTTAGTAAATGAGCCAAGCTTGAGCTAGACCATGCTCAGCTAGATAAGCTCGTGAGCTAGCTTGACTTGGTGGCTTGTTGAGCTAAGCTCGCGAGCTTGGTTGTTTAGAGCTTGTGGAATGATTAGTTACTTTTATGAACATTAACATTATCTTGTTAATACAGGTGTGTATGAAAGTTAGTTGTTATTTATAGTTTCTAATGTTCTTTTTATCATTTAAATTCTTATGTGTACACAATTTTCCGCAAGAATGATTTCAAATCGAGCTTATCTTGAGCCGAGCTTATACTCCGCTTGACGAGCAGTGTTAATGAGCATTTACATTACCGAGCTCTACCGAGTCGAGCTCGAGCTCGAGATGGATTATCAAAATTCGAGTTCGAGCCGAGCTCGAGCTGAAAAATTTATAAACGAGTCGAGCTCAAGCTAAGCAAAAACTCGACTCGACGGGATTTTTCCAGAAATAGCACTATTAAAAAAATTACAAAAATAGCACCCAAGCCACACAAATTCCAAAAGTAGCACCTTTTTTTCAAACACTTATAAACCGCAACCTGAAAGTGCGGTTTGAGTTTCAGAGGCTAAACCGCAGCTTGGCCAAGCCGTTTGCTTTCTGACCTAACAGAACCGCATCATGGCAAGGCGGTTCTTAGGATGATCTAGAAAAACCGCCTGCTGAGGATGTGGTTCTATTTCTCTAACACAAACCGCATCCTCAGGTGCTGTTTTCCATTGTCGACACCCAAACTGCACCCCCCTTGCGGTTTGTGTTTCGTCCCCATTTTTTCGACATCCAACATGTTGCCCATGCAGGTTGACAGATGTGGGGCTGCTGGCAAATGAAAACCGCACCCTCCCCCAGCGGTTTTCAGTGATGATTTAGCCTATAAAAGGCAGTCCCGGGAAACCTCTTCTCTTCAGTCTTCACACCTCTCCTTCTTCTTCTTCTTCTTCTTCTTCTTCTTCTTCTTCTTCAATTTTCTGTTGTAGCACCCTACTTTTATTTTGTATTACTTATTATTGTGATTTGTGATTTTTATGATTTTAATTGAATTACGGTTTTATTGCATATGGCATTCCAAAAGTTCACGCTTGGGTTACGTTGGAATGGTTACACGGAAGAGACCGGAAAGGGGGTCACCTACGTCGGTGGCAATTTTCAGAAAATAAAGGTCGCTATGTAGAACTCCATCAAATGTGTACTAACATTACTTGCATGGATGACACGAGAAGAGTTGATCGTATGGTATACCGATATCCAAACAAAGAAGGCAGGTCGTTGTGGCATGATAAATATATCATAACCACTCAAGATGAAGTAGATGCCATGTTCGAATTCTTGAGGTCCAATCATCTTTCCAAAGACGAGATGTTCGTTTACACCGAGGTGGTCGAAGGCGTTGGAGGTCATTCTGGAGACGGGCAAACATTTGGTATCCTTGGTGGAGGTGAATTATATGGAGATCATCCCTACCAAAGTTACCATGATCCTCATTCCTACTTTCAATACTAAGAGCAAGGTGAAGATCATCATCAATCTTTCCCATCATATGAAGAAAAAGTCCAACGGGACCATGCCAACCAACCCGAGTACAACTTCCATTCAGGCACCCGCAGTTTTCACAACTACCATTACGGAGCTGATGAAGGTGCCTTTCATGATCTAAATCAGATGGAAGATGCACTGCCAGCACCAGTTAGTGACCCCTCCGATGAAGAAGAAGAAGAAGGGAGCAATGTTAGTTAGACAGCTCCGACCCTCTTGAAGGTGCTGATGATTCAAGAGGCCCAGAGTCGGACCAGATGATGATGAGGTGTCTCGTGACCATGTACCTATACCGTACTACACTCACATTCCAAACGACAATTGGTGTGTCGACAGCGACATGGGCCCACCTGAGGTCCCAGTATGGGGTCCACTCAGTGGGTTTATGAAGGGCCAACAATTTGGTTCGAAGAAGGAGGTGCGGCACACCATTGAAACTGAAGCAATGACTCGGTATTTTGAATGGCACACAACTCATTCCAACACGAAGAGGTTCATAGTCAGATGTCGTAATTAACAAGAGGGATGCAATGCTAGGATTCGGGCCATCAACAGCAAGAGACACGGCTATTGGGTCGTATCCCGTGTGGTGAACACACATGTGTGTCATCCATAACATCCCAAGGCCATCAACAGTTGAAATCCAAGGTGATGGCCGCGACTATCAAGCATCTAATTGAGCAAGATCCTGACCTGAAGGTGAAAGTCATAATCGCCGACATTACAAGTCATTATGGTTATATTATTAACTATAAGAAGGCATGGCATGGAAAGTAGAAAGCTCTGGCCGCCGTCTCTGGTGATTGGGAAGAATCATATGCATTCCTTCCCAGGTTTATTTTGGCATTGGAGGCGTCTAACCCTGACACTGTTTTCTCCCCTCGATACCAAGATGAAGAGATACAACCGCCAGAGCCCAATGACAAACGCCATTTCAAACGTCTTTTTTGGGCATTCAAGCCATCTATTGATGGTTTTGGATTATGTGTCCCTGTTGATACTTGGTTTTTCCTCAATGGTGCTAAGCGATCTGTCGCATCAACGCTCCCCTTGACTGGCACTCGAACCCCCAAAACATTGTAGATCAAATGCTGCCAACCGGTCATATCGCCAACATCATCGGGCGCATGATCACTCACACACACCGCTTTGTCGTCGATGGGCAGATGGGTTAGGATGGCGACGTCCTTTAGGGTGATGGTGCACTCTCCTTCGCGAAAGTTGAAGCAATGTGTCTCTTTTTGCCATCTCTCCACCAATGCGGTGATGAGCTGACGATCGATTTTTATGCCCGAAAAATGCCTAATCGACTCCAACTGTGCCTTTTTTAGAAAAGGCAAGCTAACGTCGTTCCATGGGATCACATTGGTCGTACCCCTGTAGCGGAGTATTTGGTATGCCTCCTAGCGAAAATTTTAACGTTATTTATGATATACTAGTAATAGTTTTTTTTTAACTAAATTAATTAAAATAAATAAATTAACTTTGACCATAATTTTATTATAATTATATTATTAACAAACAAATTAAAATAATTCAAAGTTTTTTCCAAGATATATTCATAATTTCATAAAGCAAACATACTTAATTAATTAAATAAATTTTCAATGAATAATAATTTAAAGAGATACATATTCAAATAAATGAAATTAATAAATTAAAATTATACACATACACCTAAATCGTATTGGTTGTTTTAAATAATTTAATCTAATATAATGCAACACTCGTAAGACTTTTAGAAGAGGTATAAATCTTCTTAGAAACGCAGCCTTTTTGACAGAAAAATGGGGGATCCAAGGATCACTTAAAACCCGATTTTCCCAGGGAATGGGAGGATCATGATAATAGCTTAAAACCCCATTTTTTTAGGCATGCATTTCTTTATAAAGAGTCTAAGTAAGTGGCGATATGTATTCGATTAAATTATTGAAAACAACCAATACGATTAAAAATGATCAAATTTATTTTATATTCCACTAAGTACATTAACAAATTAAAAGAAAGAGAAATGATGAAGAATTGTATATACCTCGTGATCGTTCCAAACATCCCTTGAACGATGGTTGGGTTGGTCGTACAACTCGGTTGGATCACTAAGTCCTTGATCAGCATAATAGCGTTGGTTGTATATATCCACGTCGTCCCCAACCTACGAGAGTATAACAAAAACATTAGTACATAGATTAATTTAAAAGGAACAACAACAAAAATTTGGTAAATGAGTACGTACCGCTTGAAATTCATCATAATAAATTCCTTCTTCTTGGAACCACTCGTCCATTTTTTCGTAAAAGTCGGATAGAGATTCGGCGAGTTTTGAAGGAAAAGCCAAAGAAATATTTTCTGATGGCAGATTGAACTTAGTTGCAAGCCCGCAACCAACAGACCACTATTTCCTGGACTTTTGGGAGGGGAGGGGGATGGATAGAGAGATAATTTTAGAGAGAGAAGAATGGGTTGTGTTCTGAAAAAATGAGGAGGGGGAGGGGGTATTTATAGTTTTCAGACCGCACCCTCCAGGGGCGGTTTCGTAATTTTTCCCTTTCCAATACTGCACCTAGAGGGAGCGGTTCACGGCGTCCGAGGCGCAAACCGTTCTCCAGGCGCGCGGTCTGGGATCGCTGATGCGGATCACTGCGCTGGCGTGCGGTTTGCCGGTGGATCGTCGCCTAATCCAACGGTGCTGGGGACCGCCGCCTCGGGAACACGGACCACACGCTGACAATGCGGTTTTGGGGCTGCCCTAGCGGGGACCGCTCCCTCACTGAGCGGTTTGCATATAAAACGCACCTTGAAGGTGCGGTTTTGGAAGAGGGGTGCTATTTTTGTAAAAAAAATTTAGAAGGGGCTATTATTAGAAAAATTCCTGACTCGGCTCGTTTGCAGCACTTTGTGTACAACCTAAGTCAAATAACTCACAATGCCTTGTCCAAACGACCTAAACTGAGTATGTAAATTACGTCCAAAACTTGCAAGATAAAATAAAACGATATGAAAAAATAAGTAGTGAAGGGAAGAATGATTATTGATAATAATGGAAAGTTGGGAGTTGCAGTGTTTAGACAGAGGCTGGGCAGTGTGGCCTACCTAGCCTATCAATCAAATATACACTGTTTGAGGCTTCTTGTGTTAATGAGCAATCGGTTCAGGCTTCAGAGTTTCCCCACATTTATCACCAGACGTAGTCACAGTACGGCTGCAGGTTTTCCCCCACTACTTCAGAGTTCAGTCTTCAGCAGCAATTAGTACAATGCCATTTCGCCTTAACAGTATTCCTGTTTTTTTCTGCTAGCCCTCGTTCTATCATATGGTGAGTTTATTGCTGGAATTGGATACACAATCGAATTCAAATTTACTATCACTGGAGAATTTTTCTTAACAAAATCAACTTCTGGAAACAACAAAAAAAAAAAGATGAAGATCATTCGAGGTTGATATTTCGAGTGTCTGCGTCAAAATCCTCAGAAAACACGTACACTAAGTAACTTCGATAAACCGCGTTATAACATTCTTAACTTTCATTAGCATGAGGAGTTAGGACCGTAATTAACTTGATCAGGTTTGGGTATACTTGGATATGCATTATTATTGTTTGCTAATAGACGGATTAGATTGATGGACATGATTATTCTCTGTCCCGGACCCGGTCTGGGAAACAGTGTTTTTTTAATTGCATAATTAAAGCATATGGAATTGCTGACCGACCGGCCAACGCCGGGCCTCGGCGGTCAAATATGCTTTGCTGGCATTAGTTTCTGTGGAATGATCATCATATTCATACAATATACATGCATATATACTGGTTATGAAAGGTACAATCAATCGATTTGACTGCTGAGCTGAGCCTACTGGCCGGTTTGGTTGACAAGGCAATCAAACCACTCTCTGTCTCTCTCTTTCGTTTCTCTTTTGACTACCGCATGTTCGTTCTTCCTTCTTCGTCTCGTTTTCCCATTCTCCTAATTATGACATGGCTTCTTCGTTTGAATTTTCTGTTTTGGTGGAATAGTATTGTTTTTAAGAAAATGATGACACGAGGCGTTCACGTTCTTGCTTATTTTCAGTGTGAAAGTCAAAAGTATTTAATTCCCATTGGGTTTGGAAGACGGTCCTAGCAGGTAAGTAGCTTATGTATTCGGCAAAGCAAAGCAGTCCACGTTAATTACGAACTAATCAGGCTTTTCGTCACCATGAAAGGCGTAAATAGTAGGGTTGGGAAACGGTGCGGTTTGGTCCATATATACGGTTTATGGTCCAGATCGAGAGGTTGAAGTATAGACCATAGACTAGACTACATACTATACGGTCTGGTCTAGACCACACTTGTGCGGTCTGGTTCGGTCTGGTTTGGTCCAGATAGACCACACTCAACGAAAAATGAATAATTTGTTTAGTCAACCACACAAAAAATTGAACCAATAACTAAGAAAAATAATTTTTATTTACCTTAAAACATTAATCCTAACATGCATGAATAATTTTGATAACCTAAATCTTAGTACATAACAAAGATACAAAGTAAAAGCATCCCAACTTGCACCATAACGTCATAAACATTAACATAATGTCATATGGAGACACGATTATCTCTATTCTCTAGTTAAATGTGGTTGTGAATGAACGAGGGACGAGATTCACAAAATTAAGGTTGAGACTTGGGTGTCATTGTGGGAGTTGGGAGAGTGGTCGAATGGGATGTTAACACGTATTGACAAGTCGGTTGGGTCCACGGTTTGGTCCGGTAAACCGCGGTCTAGACCAGACCAGACTAAGAGATCAAAACATAAAATAATACAGACCATGGACCAGACCAGACCATACTTAACGGTCTATGGTCCAGACCAAACTGTGCGGTACGGTTTCGACCACAGTTTTTCTAACGGTCTGGTCTATTTTCCCAGCCCTAGTAAATAGATACAAAACTAGCTAGCTAGTCTCCGGTCTCCTCAAGTGATGAAATGACAAATATATTAATTAAACTAGTTTTCCACAATTACCATGGATTTAATTTCTACGGGGAAAAAAACATCATTTTTAGACATTGGATCCAAAAATTATAGAATGTAATAATATGTGTTCCAACGTTAACAATAGTTTCCATTGAACAGCTGATCCATGGTTCAAAACGTACGGATTTCATCTTAAAACTTCACGATTTTAATGTGTGTCCGCATCACCAAATATCAGATTTACATTAACACTTCTAAGTTCTATCAATGGTTTCTGTTGGGCATGTGACTCGGATCTCACCACACTGAGGAAGCACCAAGGATGCTCGCGCCAAGGCAAAGCGCGCGAGTCACACCGGAGTCGAGCGCGCGAGTCGCGCCGAAATCAAGCGCGCCGATAGAGACCACCCCCGTGGAGGCGCGCGTAAACACCCAACGACGGCGCATTGCACAGGTGTGGGCCCTCATCGAGTAGCCGTAGAAGCGGCGCCGCGTCATCCAACGGGCCGTCACCATCATAGTCCTAGGTATAGTCCTAGGTATAGTCTTGCCTCTGTCAGGGGTAGTCACATCAGGGTCCTAAAAGTATGGCCTAAATCCCTGATGTGTCAGTGGTCACATCATTGTATCCACTTGTAACCCAACCACTCACCCACCACCATGTAGCCTATAAATATGGCATTTACTCCGGTGGGTGAGGGGATCGGATTTTTCAGACTCTATCTCTAAGATCACTACTTTCTCTCACTAAACACTCTCTCTCTCTCAGTTCTATCCTCCCTCTCATTTGTCCCAAAGTCCTTATTCAACCAATCCATTCATTCTTCTCGACCCATTCTAGTAAACCTCACTCCTACACTCAGTTAGGCTCAAAGAGTTTCTTTTTCTTAGAACATCATTTCACTCCTAGAACTGCATATAATTACGCCGCTCGTGCAATCAGTTTTTTTTTTCCCGTTAAAAATGCGTGTGACCGATCAATTATGGGAAATCATGTGTCGATGGCCCATTCTGGTTGATGGATTATTGGTGGATCTGTTTCTTTCCACTTTGGAGATGATAGAAAGTGGAGTGAATTTTTGGTGGTGGTGGCCGCTCAGTTAAAAAATTGATAAAGACAAAGATGGGACCTGAGAGGGGGAAATAGATCGGTACAATTTCTTACTTGCACAAGAAATCCTCAACCATAAGGGCGGTGAAGAGGAGATGATGAACGTTTATTTTTGCCTACCGGGCTCAAACGGTAATTTTCAAAAGAATAATAACTCCAACGGTAATTTTGCATGGGAAATCTTTTAACTTCACAGATGAATGAACAAAATTTATTCTGCCAGATTTTAACATAGAAAAATGGCAAATTGCAATTGTTGTTAAATACAAGGTACCAATTTTGAGAATTGGCTTTCCACGAAGGTAATTCAATTTTTATTCTTCGGTTCTTAAAAGAAACATAAATTTGGTGACAGAGCGCCGATTTGAAAACATTAGATCAAGTGCGCTAATTTTGAGGACAATAGATCAACATTTGAGTGAGCTAATTCTGTGTCCTAATTGATATATTCAGACTACATAGGTAATACACATGAAATACAGGCCGTGCAGTCTTCTAAGTTTGCTAGGCTCGAGTCATATATATGGAATATAGAAGGTATATCATAAAGGGTATGCCTACTATGACATGCATGTCACGGTGACATGCACTTTTCGGTCGACCTATTGCTGAAGGCGGTCGACCGAATCGACTAATTTGGGCAGCACGAGAAAGCATTGCGGTCGACCTCAACGACCACCTGGTCGACCGCACTTAGTTTAAATTGATATTTTTGGTCGACCAGAATAAAACCTGGGTCGGCCATTTCGTTGGCGTCAGAAACAACATGGTCGACCACCTAAGGTATATAGGTCGACCACTTGATTGCAGTCATTAACAAAATGGTCGACCGGATGATGAAAGAGGTCGACCAGATAGAAGATAAGTGTTCTATCAAAGTGTCCAATTAATTGACGTAAAATCAAGATCAAGTGTTGGTTTCGCGGTCGACCTAATCCGTTACGAGGTCGACCGAATACAAGAAAGTCACCCTATGCCCCGTGTCTTTTTTGCTTATGTATGTCGATTTGTGTGGTTCTTTTAATCGTATAAATTATGTTTCAAACCATCATAATTAGTCATAATTATAACAAGGACTCATCAATTCATAGCATAACAACTAAAAATAAAACAGAAATCATAATTGTTCACACGTAAAAATAAAACTAAAAAAACAACAGAATAACACTCAACAATCGTTTTGACCACTAAAACACACAATATAAAAACTCATTTCTCCTACTCATCTCCCCCTCTCTCTCATCCACATTTTCTTCATTGGTGGTGCTAGCATGATGGTGGTCGGATGTGGTGGGATGCATGTATCTTCCGCTGAAAGATCGCCACTCATCTCGCATCTCATTCACGGTCACCTGCATTGTGCTCATCTGGGCGGTCATTTGCCCCATGTAGTCGTGCATGCCAGTCATCTGGGTGGACATCTGGCCCATGTACTCGTACATGCCATCCATGCGCTCCCACACACGCTGTAAGGTGATCGGTGGAGTTGAACTCTGTGCCTCCCCCATTGGCTCGTCTCGAGCTCCTTCATCACTCTCATCATCATCATCATCATCACCACCATGAGCATTGTTTACTCTGACATACTCACCATTACGCAGCTCAAAGCCCATCTTTTTCAGAGATGAAACAGTATAGAACTCCTGCCTTGAGATTCTTAACCCCACCTCTTCACTTAAATTCACATTAAAATGCTCAAATAGCACAGTGTGGATCATCCCATAGGGAAGATTCCTGTTTGAACTCGCTGCAGCAGTAAGCATGTGGTTAAAGATTAAGTATGGCAAGTTCACCTTCTCGCTTAACAGTAGGTTGGTGAGGAGCTCCATGTCGAAGTAGGTGACTGTCTCCCGATGTCCACCCTTTGGCAGAATGTTGTAGGAAAGCATGTGGTGAAGAACTCTGGCTTGAACTGTCAGGTGGTTACTCGATGGCCTATTGCGCCCCTGAGCATCTTCCTCTTCATCAAGACCACATACCGTCTGGATTTGGTTGGCTCTCGTGAAATGCGTTTCATTCCAAGCACGTAAGAATTGATTCTCTTCCCCTCGTTTGGAGCCTGAAGTACTTGCGCCAACACATTCTTGCTGATGCGCATCGCCACCCCATTCACATAGGATTTGAATGCGTGAATGGATCCATTTGCATTGCGCTCGTAGACGATGTTGTTGTAGAAGTACTGTACCAGTTTTGGGTAGTATGGTACATTGAGAGATATCACCTTCAACCACTCTTGCTCGATGAAGGGTCCCAGAAACCCGTAATTCTCAAAATGAGAATACGCATCCGTCGTCAATGGCCTTCCCGGAGCCACCCTGCGGTTGTGCATTCTCTTCTCTTCATAGTTCTCACTTTGCTCCTTGGTCTGGAACAGATTGGGATTGAACTCTTCCCATTCCGAACTTGAGGCAGCAGCTTTTTGTGCCTTTCTTTTCTTTTTGCCGCCAAACATCCTGCGATCAAACAAGCAAGAATACACGTTAGTCACATTTTCGAAATGAACAATACGCGGTCCACCACTCCATAAAGCGGTCGACCTCAGTTAGTTTAAAACGAGAATGGGTCGACCTCAGAAGAATCATAGGTCGACCTCAGTTAATTTAAAACGGGAATGGGTCGACATACACGAATTTTTGCCTTCATCGGTCGACCTCAAAAGCATCATAGGTCGACCTCGGCTTAATTGAAACAAGTCTAAAATGGTCCAAATCCTCGTACCAATTGAGTGCAAAACAGATCCGGTCGACCTCATAATTAGAAGAGGTCGACCAGTGTTAGTTTCGCACAATTAATTCAAAGACAATTGCACAACTCAAACTTTTGCCTTCATCGGTCGACCTCAGAAGCATCATAGGTCGACCTCGGCTAAATTGAAACGAGTCTAAAATGGGCCAAATCCTCGTACCAACTGAGTGCAAAACAGATCCGGTCGACCTCATAATTAGAAGAGGTCGACCAGTGTTAGTTTCGCACAAATAATTCAAAGAATTGCACAACTCCAACTTTTGCCTTCATAGGTCGACCTCAGAAGCATCATAGGTCGACCTCGGCTAAATTGAAACGAGTCTAAAATGGGCCAAATCCTCGTACCAATTGAGTGCAAAACAGATCCGGTCGACCTCAGAAAAAACATAAATCGACCTCGGAAAATTTAAATCGATTGAAAGCCAATTGTGCTTTCAAAAGCCGTGCAGTTCAGGACATTAGACCACCTTGTAATGCACTCGAAGACACAATCGTTTATGTCTTCGAGTGCATTGCAAGATGGCCTAATCTCCTGCACTGCGCGGCTTCTGAAAGTCACAATTGCCTTTCAATCGATTTAAATGGCCCGAGGTCGACCTCAATATCATCACAGGTCGACCTCAATAAGTTAAGCACAAATAAATCGAACTTTTGCCTTCATAGGTCGACCTCAGAAGCATCACAGGTCGACCTCGGCTAAATTAAAACGAAAAGAAATGGCCCAAATGCTCGTATCAATTGAGTGCAAAACAAATTCGGTCGACCTCATAAATAGAAGAGGTCGACCAGTGTTAGTTTTGCACACATAATTCAAAGACAAAGGCACAACTCGAACTTTTGCCTTCATAGGTCGACCTCAGAATCATCATAGGTCGACCTCGGCTAAATTAAAACGAAAAGAAATGGCCCAAATGTTCGCATCAATTGAGTGCAAAACAAATTCGGTCGACCTCATAAATAGAAGAGGTCGACCAGTGTTAGTTTTGCACAAATAATTCAAAGACAAAGGCACAACTCGAACTTTTGCCTTCATAGGTCGACCTCAGAATCATCACAGGTCGAACTCGGCTAAATTAAAACGAAAAGAAATGGCCCAAATGCTCGTATCAATTGAGTGCAAAACAAATTCGGTCGACCTCATAAATAGAAGAGGTCGACCAGTGTTACTTTTGCACAAATAATTCAAAGACAAAGGCACAACTCAAACTTTTGCCTTCATAGGTCGACCTCAGAAGCATCACAGGTCGACCTCGGCTAAATTAAAATGAAAAGAAATGTCCCAAATGCTCGTATCAATTGAGTGCAAAACAGATTCGGTCGACCGCATAAATAGAAGCGGTCGACCTGTGTTAGTTTCGCACAAAAAAAAACAGAAATAAGATCGCTTGAATAATAAGTGCACAAATCTCAACTCGAACTTCACAGGTCGACCTCAATATCATCATAGGTCGACCTCAGTCCATAAAACAGAAATAAAAATCGATTTAAGGCCAGATGCGGTTGACCATGATTATGAAAAGGTCGACCGCATCTGGCGAACAGAAGGACAAAGTCCATATTTTCAAGCTACAGATCTAAATAATAAGGCCAGAAATCTCAACTAGAACTTCACAGGTCGACCTCAATATCATCATAGGTCGACCTCAGTCCATAAAACAGAAATAAAAATCGATTTAAGGCCAGATGCGGTTGACCATGATTATGAAAAGGTCGACCGCATCTGGCGAACAGAAGGACAAAGTCCATATTTTCAAGCTACAGATCTAAATAATAAGGCCAGAAATCTCAACTAGAACTTCACAGGTCGACCTCAATATCATCATAGGTCGACCTCAGTCCATAAAACAGAAATAAAAATCGATTTAAGGCCAGACGCGGTCGACCACGATGATGAACAGGTCGACCGCTTCTGACGAACAGAAGGAAAAATCCCTCTTTTACATCTTTAGTTTTTTTGAAAACAGAAAGAAGAAGACAAGAATCGACTCAAATGAAAGAGAGGAGTGAAAGCTATACCTTGTTCTTCTTCTAAGTGATGAGGATGAAGCTTTCTTTGAGTTTTTGGAAAATGGAGTTTTTGGAAAATGGAGAAGAAGATGAAGAAGGGAAAGGAGAGGAAGAATGAGTGGATGTGGTGGGATAGGGTTCTGATTGTGGTGTAGAATGAGTGGGGGAGGGTTTCTTAAATAGAGGATTGGGGGAGGTTTGGGTGGATGTTGCAAACAAACCGGTTTGGTCGGCCGAATTAAATACGCGGTCGACCTCACTAACATGTTCTGTCGACCGTGTATGTTCAGGTCGACCGTTATTTGTATGAGGTCGACCGTTTTATTGCTATTTGCCGCCAGCCTGGCCGTGTGAGGCCTCGCATAATTCCACACGGCCAAATTGCAACATCACACGGCCGTGTGGGTTGTGTGTGTGCCCGTGTGGCTTTCTTTTTGACTTGCCTCGCGCCCGATCTTCGTCCAATCAACCAAAAATCAATTAACTCATAAATTATTAAGATAATTCGAAGAAATTACAATGCAATCACAGTTATTAAAATATAAATAAACTCCTAAACAACAATAGAAGAAATTTAAGATCCTTTTTTGGGACTTTGTTTCGGGCACTTAGGTCGAAAAATGACCATATTTCCCACATTTCGAACACTTTTTTAAACTTTTACCCGATGCAGTTCATGCTGACTTGAATGTCCCCTTGGTCTTCCCAATTTTTGGATCTTTCACACTTCGAAGGGGTGTTGGAGGGTTTGCCGGTGTGGTGTTGTCCGTTCTTTCCCTCGCGAACTCAATTGCCCATTGAGTAAGGTCGTCCAACGTCTTAGAGACATGATTAAAAGCAGATTCACTACCACACGCGATGTCACATAAACGCTTACACTTTAGAGCCAATCCTCCATGTCTTATCAGTCGACCAACTTTCTCTCCCACATCACCTCCAACTCCAGGATGACGATTTAGTGTCTTCGCATTTTGGGTCCATCGTAGCTTGAACCACGACGAGGGTAGTGCGGTGTACCCCATATTTTTTATTACTGTAAGCATGTGTCTGCATGGAAACCCCTTAGATTCAAATAATGCACACTCGCATTTTAGATCTTGATTGGACGTAGTAAATGTTAATCGCCTTATCCGATCTGGGTTCATGTAGTTCTTCAGTATGAATGTCTCTGTCCCATCTGATTCAGTTCTTCTCTCCGCTAATACATAAGAAGCCTCATTCTCTAGTTCAGACTTGAAGATAGCAAATGTATGATGAGTGTAGATACTTTCAGCTTGCATTTCCCAAGTGCGAAGGGCATGCTTGCAGACCAACCTCGTGTGCCTAGAAGTATAATCATCCTGCACCTCCGTGAAACGCATCCCCTCCAGTGCTTCATCAATGCCCTGAACAAAACGTTGCAAGCTGTATTGAGTTCCCACATACCCATTTATCCAATGGTTACATGACTCACATCGCGAGGTTGATTGGAGTCCACCGAAATACATATCCTTCAAGTATGCCTCTGCCCACAGTAATTTGTCAGCGTACAAATCCTGCAACCACTTATTTGCAGACAAACCATGCTGACTAATCAAATGCTCCCAACGCCTCTCAAACTCCTCAATCGATATTCGTGCTTTCACCAAGTAAGTGAATGCGCTAACAAACTCCTTATTATGAACAGCCGTTGTCGCATTTGTCTCAATATGCCAAATACAAAGACGGTGAGGCACTCCAACCAGAACAGTAGCAATGGCACCACGCATAGACTTGTCTCCGTCTGTGATCACTGAAGTGGGCATCTTAGAGTTCATACACTCCAGAAAAGTATTCAACAACCAAACATAGTTGGGGATTGTCTCGTTATCCAACTGGGCAAAACCATATATGATGTTACGGTGGTGGTGATTTACACCAACCATCATAACAAATGGTCGATTGTACCTGTTGCGCTTGTAGCATGCATCGAACGCCAAGACATCCCCAAAAAAATGGTAATCTGCTCTAGATGTGGAGTCCGACCAGAAGAGATTGCCTAATTCACCTTCAACGTTGGTTGTGTACTTGAAGAAGCTGCCTGCATCAGAGGTATGTTTACTTTGCAAGTAACCCAATGTTCGGTTAACATCTCCTATTAGATCGTCGTCAACTGTTCGGGATTGCTGAACAGCATTGTCCAAATCCTTTGGAGTGTACCCCGGATTCTCATATCCTCCAACTTTATTCTTCATGAACTGAACAATGTTGCGTTGTTTTATTCCTGACTGTCGCATCCCTATCGCCAGAGCCTTGTCTCCTTCACTCACATTTCGATGAGACCGAAGGAATTGACTTTCTTCTTCATTGCAGCAACGATGTGAGTGCTTCCTCTCAAACTTAGAAACAACCCACATTTTCTTATTCCGATCAAAGCGTACAGTATACGATGCCTTGCAATAATGTCTTGTCATCTTACGATGTTGTCGAGTCCGACCTTCTTTATCTATATGCATCTTATCTCTAGTCCCCTCTCTCGAACATACCATTGTCCTCCCAATTGCTACTCCTCGACGATTCCTCCGAAGATCTCTACGTCGAACGCTAAATCCTTTCGCTTTAGCATAGGAATCGTAAAATTTCTCTGCATCTTCTAATGTTTGGAACTCCATGGAAGGAATTTGTTGTTCATATTCAGTAGCTTCTTCATCATCCATAAATTCTTCTTCAGCACCCTCGGTTTCATTATCATCCCCAACCACTTCATCATCTGTATTATCTGTATCATCTGAATTATCCATAGCTCCTTCTTGAGCATCCTTAGGTTCCTCATCGAAGTTAACCTCATCATCATCTCTATCATCTGTATCATCTCTGTTATCCATCCTGAAACGATCGGAATACGAACTTAATGTAAAAACATACACAATTAGCGCTCGTCAGGTCGACCTGAATAAACTGTACGGTCGACCTTATTACTAAATAACAAACATGCGGTCGACCAGAATTTACTGAAAGGTCGACCTAATCATATAATTACAAAAGCGCGGTCGACCGGATGGTGAGGGTGGTCGACCGGATGGTAGGAAAAATTTAACCACATATAAGCATTAACAAGCACATACGAGACGTACCTTAGCAAAGAGGTCGACCACTTATTGTTACGGTCTACCGGAATAAAAATAAATCGCCACCAACACCCGATCACAATAAGAGCGATGATATTACAACTTCACTCCAATAAATTGCATAAATCGAAGTACGATTAAAGTCTTCAGACTCCCATCTATTTATAGATAATGTAGACGAATTCCTTATCCAATTGGTGAAAGATATATAAAATCATAATTCGACAAGGACAAGTACACAAAATCCTAATTGTACAAGGACATGATTCATTAAGGTCGACCTCTTTGCACAAATGGTCGACCGTTTTGGGTAAATGTGAAACAGGTCGACCTCTTTACTGAAATGGTCGACCATTGTTTATAAATGTGAAACAGGTCGACCTCTTAACAAGAATGGTCGACCGTATTTTATTAAGGCCAAACTGACGAGATTTCATCCATGTTCTACATGGTTTTTGACTTTGCTACGGTATCATAGGTCGACCTTTTGCGTCACGAGGTCGACCTGTGCTCTGCCTTTGGGTATGCCCGCTTTGAGTATGTGGTCGACCACTTGTTCTAGACGATTGAAATCGTAAATTCAGTCACATCCATAATTGTATAACAAATCTAATAAACGATAAACATTCAAAATCCAAAATGAAACGATCTCGCAAATACAAATTCAATGTATGGTCCAAATAATGCAACATTGTAACTTAACGACTTCATTTCTTTGCTTTTTTGTTTGAACTCTGTCTCTCTTTGCCTCGTTCCATGCATTCATCTACTACATGCTTGAAAAGATTTTCTCGTGCAAGGTTTTCAAAATGTGTAGCCAGATACCATAGAATCTCCTTTCGCGCCGGTAATTTGTGTTCTTCTCCTATCTGCATTATGCCATGTAAGATTTCGTTACAACTAAAAAAAGTGTAAATTAAACAAGTTATTTGTTTGACGATATACTCACCACTCTATCAAGATCCTTGGATCCATAGCGCATCCACTGCATGACGTGCACACCACACTCAGTACTATTCCTTTGCCGTTGAACTCGTAGCTCATCAAAATTGAAATCTCAAAAATTTGGTACTCCTACATTGCTCATGCGCTCCGGTTTGAAAATATCATCCAAATTGGACAACTACACACAAATAATGAATATTTTAAGTTTCTAGCATCATACGTGACGCTTAACAGTCAGAAAATTATAGAAAACACTTACCAATTTCTTGCATAGTGCTGATTTACGCCTACGATTCGCCTCACTAGTTGAAGGTAGACTGTCAAGCAAAAATGCAGTTTTTTGCTGGACATTGACGAGATACAGAAACCAATGACGTGCTTCATCGTCAAGAACTGGCATAAATATCTAGCAACGAAACACTCACTATATGTTATAAACAGCGAATACAAACAAATGCACTTTCGAAATTTAATGATATAATGACATTGACTAGACTAACCTTCTGGCATGCACCGACATTCGGCATAAAGACCACGCCATCATTCATCAACTTGTTACGAATTTGTCTGGTCTTCATGTTAGCGCGTACCATTTTCTGCAGCATGTTTTAGTTGAGATGACAAATAATTAGGTTATGACAAATAATTTGACATTACGGCTCTTACCGAAAACATATTTGGCAAATACCACACATTTGGCTCTTTCACATCATGTTTTTCAGACATTGTTAGTGCCCTTGCACACAAATCCACTACCTACCATCCAACAATCAAACACAAAATCATCATAAATCGTAACATAAATAGTGCACAATTCATACGAAAGTCGTAGTAGTATAGTACTTACTGATGAGCAAACCCAGCTATTCTCGCTAATGACCGAACTCAAATAATGTCGTTGCACGTTTTCAGAAAAAAAGTCCACAACGGTCAAACTGCAAAAATCAAAATAACAAAAATGTCAATTGTGATTTGCAACGTACAGGTCGACCTGTTCACAGTCACGGTCGACCTTATTGGAAAAGCGATCGACCTCATAACCGATCCGGTCGATCACACGTACCAAAAAAACGTCTTATTTGTCCCAATTCTTATCCCCAGCCTTCTCTTTAGTAACAACATAATACAAGTCTTCAACTGAATTTTGAAGATTTTTGGTGAATCCTTCTAGACCCTCCACTTTCATGACCTACAAATCATAGTTAAAATTAAAGTAACATATGAACACAAACACACATTATAGATGAATATGTAACGTAAATTTACCCCGTGCTTTTCGAAAGGACTCTTAGATTCTTCTTCATCGCTATCATCACTAAATAATCCTTTTCTTACAAATCCGGCCTTCTGTGGAGTGGTGTAGGAGTCACTTTCATATCGAGGTCTCTTGTACTTAGGAGAGGAACCCTTGCTGCCATTCATTGTTTCACTCTGTCAAACATATAAACAAAACAAATTAGCACTAATGATAGTAATACTAATATCTTCAATCACCTATGAATATACTTGGATACCTTTAAAATGTGCTCTTTCAATAAATCGTCTATGCTCTGGTAGCAATTTTCAGAGTCATCATGGTATTCTTCCTCTTTACCAAAGTCAAAATTAGGTCCTTTACCATTTCTTCCGCCATTCTCCATTCGTTCTGCACTTATATCTTTGATAGCACCTTCTAGCCTCTCAAACCCGTCATGCATCATCCCAGTCATATCTGTCAGTCGAACTGACAATTGCTCCACTCTCACACACATGGACTTCTGAAAGTCATTGACTTGTGTTTGACACACCACCAGCTTCTCTTGTGTGGCTTTCAACAATTTCATGATTTCACCCAAATCTTGATGCAGTTTCTCATCATGCGTCATTGTCTAAACAATTTCAAGAAAAATTTAAATCATAATTCAACTTCAAATTTCTACAATTGACCAAAAAACAAATACGTGGTCGACCTGACATAGTATTAGGTCGACCTGGAAGACAAATAGTGACTACCACAACCATTAAGGTCGACCTCTGTTATTCCTAGGTCGACCTATCCAGCAGGAAAATAACAATTAACAACAAAAAGTAAGTTCTAAATTAAACCGAAAAAGGATAGGTCGACCAGATATTTGGCGCGGTCGACCTTTTCAAGCACAACATAGTCATACAATCAAAGCCAAAGTCGACATTCAGGTTGAATAACCAAAAAAACAGGAACGGTCGACCTTGAAACCCATTAGGTCGACCAATTGGGTTACCTCGCAAGTACAGAAATCCAAGTGTTGTGGCCTAAATTCAAATACGCAGAATTGTCTCGTCAGGTCGACCTGATTGACGTCACGGTCGACCGAATGGAATTCTGCACCCAACAATATATCAAATTAGCCGGTAGAAATCACGCATTAGAAAAGAAGACGATGAATGGTACATTAGGTCGACCTCACCTTAGACCTGGTCGACCACTTCCAACGCGTACAACAGCAACCGCGAACGATCTTCTTCACAAAGGCTCTTAATCGGAAAAAAACCTAATTCAGACTTGGAGGCGTTGAAGGGGACTAATATTCGTATTTATAGAGATTTGGGACGTCAATGGGTCGACCCAATTCGTTTCCTTGTCCAATTGTGGAACCTTTCTGGTGTTGGAATCCATATCCAATACGGATACGGTGTGAAGGCGGTCGACCTCTTCCTAATGCGGTCGACCTGTTAGGTGCACAAGGGTCGGCCTGTGAGATATTTGGGTCGATCTTTCATTCTGTTAGACCACCAAAGCGGTCGACCGTATTATGTAAGAGGTCGACCGCGTCTTGGAATCCCAAAAACATGAATTAGTCGATTCGGTCGACCGCCTTCAGCAATAGGTCGACCGAAAAGTCCATGTCACGGTGACATGCATGTCACCGTAGCAAAATCCATATTTTGTTTTAATAAATCATTTTTTTGAGTTATTTGATATATGCACATAATGGCTAAATTACACGTTTAGTCACTTAAATTAGATAAATATTTCACGTTTGCCACCCGAATCATTTTTCTTTTTACTCGCCACTAACTTTACGAATCGTTACATATCTGGTCACCGACCGTTAGTCTCCATTAACTCCGTTAACTTTTTGATGATGTGGCAAACGAAACTGCTGACTGTACCGTTAACTTAATGACATGTCAATATAAAATTAAAAAAAATAATTTACAGATTGGTCAGTCCACCTTCTCCTTCGCCCTTTCCTTTCCTTCATCCCGGCTTCCAAAAATAATCCCTAACCCACAAAATTCCACTATGCTGTCGGAGAATCAAGCAATTCTCGAAGTGAATTTAAGCCTGCCAACGGTTCCGACTCTTTCTGAGCGGAGATCGGCGCTCAAGTCTGCTTGCCGAGGAGCCGCCGTATAGACCCTATTCTAAAACATGCGTCCTGGGACCTCCTCGCGCTATCGCCGTCAGATCGTTGTCAGAAGAGAAAGGTCGTTGGTGCTTCTTCGCCATCGCTTGATAAGGAAGAGCAAGGGACACGGAAGGAAGAAGAAAATGGGTGCCCGGCGCCGGCGAATTCCGGATCTACTTACGAAAGGTCCGAAGGGGATTTAACTAAATCTGCGAAGAGTGATTCGGAGCAAAACAAGGCTTCTTCGAACGAACATGAAAAACGATGTCGTCATGGGTTCCGATTTCGGAGGTTTCAACAGAGGAGGAGGAGCTGGGGAAGAACGCTACGAATCCAAAACCAAAACAAGGAATTTCGGAATAAGGTAAGGGTGGGAATGATGGCGTTCTTGAAGAACATCATGATGATGAGACGACATTGTCGCCTTTGATTCTCGAGGTTTTTGAAATGGAGAAATTTTTGTACTCAGCAACCTGGGTCCGCTCACGATTCGGCTTCCTACCAATTGATATTCAAGTCCCATCCACTTCTCTCCAGTCCACTGCCTCCGTCGTGGAATCCTTGTTAAAGCATGTTAGAGCTCAGAGCTTGGCGCTCGATTCGCGGACTTGTGGCTTCGTCGTCACTCGTCACTCGTCAAGACTTTGTTTCAGGGGAAGAAGACCTTGTAGGCGTATTGGGTCTTTGACGAGATGATGAAATATGGGGTTCATCTATCGACCCAAATGTAATTTTTTTTAAATTGACATGTAATTAAGTTAATGGCCCAGTCAGCAGTTCCGTTTGTCACATCATTAAAAAGTTAACGGAGTTAATGGAGACTAACAGTCGGTGACCAAATATGAAACGATTCGTAAAGTTAGTGGCAAATAAGAAAGAAAAGTGATTTGGGTGGCAAATGTGAAAGATTTATGTAATTTAAGTGACCAAACGTGTAATTTAGGCTGCACATAATATACGTATTTGTGCAAATTTTAAACCATTAAATTGAGTTAAAAAATAGAGATAGAATCAATCAGGCCATCAGTGATGAATGAAAGGAAAAGAGGCAATGAATAAAGAGAGTAGGACTCAAAAGTCAGAGTAAACCAAACCAAAAGAAAAAACCTGAAAAAGAACGGTAAAATAAAGATCTCCAACAGAAGAATCCATAACAGAAGGCTATCAATGTGAACCCAGAACCTCTTGCTTCCACAACAATCAGCACAGCACAAGCAGGGTTTCAACTCGCCCGAAACCAGACAAGCCCATGGCAATTGAACATTGCAACGCCATAAACCGCCACCTGGGGATCGTTCAAAGACGACTCATCACAGTGAGCATGCTAAAACCGGGATGCTCTAAACTAAAAGAGGCTGAGGAAGCCGGAGGCATGGATGACTAGGAACCATAAAAGAGAAGATTCATCTTCACCATCTCCAGAAAACCAGCGAACCACAGCCCACCGCACCGAAAATGACACTTTCATTGTGTTTCTCTCACACCTCCTTGTAACTGTGATTCTCAATGCAATACAAAAGCTCCTATTGTAAAAAAATAAAAATAAAGACTAAAGAGAGTAGGAGGAGGAGGAGAGACAGGAAAACAACAAACCTACGGACAGGAGTTTAATTAAATTACGATATGAAAGATTTTGATATGAAAGAAAGAAAGAAATTCCCACCCAAAAAAAAAAAGAAAGAAAGAAAGGGATCATAAAATTATCAGCTTTACGCCTTTACTTATTAATTACCATCTCGGGCTTCTAAAATGGTAAAATAAAAGAAGCCGCAAATCGTAAATTATTGCTTGGGCTTTGGACCCAACAATGCCAACGAATCCAATGCAGTCTCTCATACACATGCCTTGCAAAAGTTTAAGTAATTAAAATTTATTCTTTTCATTCTTTTTAACGATAAGTTAGTAATTTAACGATTCATGAAGTTGGCTTCACGTAGAACAAAAATAATGAAGTTGGATTGAAAGTGCTATGTGGTAAAGAAAAACATAGAGTTAGTGACCATCAATTCCATGAACATTTTTAATAGCAAATGTGAAACAAAAAGGTAAACTCAATAACCAAACATGTCATTGAGCCCGAAGATGATCAATAATGTCAAGCATTGGTTGGTATCAAATCTCAACATCTTATGTAGGAAGTCGATATTTAGAGCCGCATATAGATTTGATTGTGAATTCTTTTACTCAAAGGTTTTGATACAAATGATGCATTATGATATATTGCGTTGGCTTCTCAGTTTGTTCGACATGTTGCAGAATGATATTTGTGCCTTTGATACGCGAGTCCCTCTGTGACTCGAGAGGAATAGAGGGGGTGAGCTGGCTTGTTCCATATAGGTAAATACGGCGATGTGGGTGCAAGTTGATGGTGCAGCCAGTGGGATTCTCATGATGTCAGGGGTTGGATTTTGCAGAATTCAACTGGTACGATGTCGAGTGTTGTAACTTCTATCTATGAGGCTCCGAGGACCCTTTCATGGAAGAGTTATTGGGGTTAAGGGATGTGATTCAGGGGGCTTGGCTAGAGAGGTTTAGCATGTGTTGTTGGACAAGGGAGCTCTGATAGATATGGAGCGATCTCATTAAAAAAATCATTTGTTTCATTTATACTTTCATCGGTTTAGCATTCGATTTGTTGGTCGGAATCGTAATGGTAAAAAAAAAAGTCATCTTTTACCCAAATTTTGATAGGGTCCGAAACTCATTTTTGACGTTTGACCGTCATATAACTTGTTAGTACATCTTTATTTTCTCGACAATACGATTGAACTTTTACAAGAGAGAAAAGGTAATTATAATATCTTGTGTGTCATGCGTCTCTGTTTTCTTGGATAGTTGGACATGAGAGCTAGGTAGATGTGATATGATGAAGTCATCGAAATGAGTCAAAGACAGATTTGAATACATGGAAGAACTACTACTAGATTCTGAATCACTGATAATAATTGTAGACCACAACCCCCAAAAAACAAAGGAAAATGTTGTCAGTCAGTCGAGAAGGAGACGTTTGGTTTTGCAAAAGGGTTCAGAATTCTATAACGTGACCCTTATAATTCGACCCTTTTTTATTTGCCTTGAAGACCTCCCACATCAAAACCCTCATTCCGATTCCACTCTTCTATTCTATTGCATTCCAGTTCAGTGTCACACTCACACACTCATCTTCTCTAGCGTCTACTGATTAGGATTAGCATTTAGGCCCATCAACTAATCCACCATTATCCACCCAATGAACTATAATTAACTAAGAATAAACAGATTCATTTTTTCCCCCGGAAGCCTTTATTTTTGTGCATGTGTAGTGTAGGTCTTTACCGTTTTATTCAAGAACAGCGGCCCAATACCTCAATATATATGCGGCGGCCTACCATCATATAATCATATACTTATATTGTATCGGCAGACAACTTAATTCGGTTTGAAAGGGAGGGTGAGAAATTTCGAAATAATTTTCAAATGCCGCACGCCTGCCGTTGATTCAAAACATTGGTTTTGTTCTCATCACGCAATGCAGCGTTAATTATTGATAATTCTGACAATGTTTTCATTCCCTGCATTTGAATTGAAGTTTTTCCTTCTCATACATTATACAAATGAATGTTTCTGAAGTGAAGCGACACTAAGATTTACAAATACGTTATTCACATATACAGAAGGACATTAAATAATATCGAATGGGCTAGTCTAGTGGTAATATAAGGATGAAAACATCTATTATATTCCGAGTTTGACCCTTGAGACCAATAACCAAGGAATTTTTTTGGATGCATGCCATATTCTTCTACATTACACTTGACACATCCATTTGCCAATATATAATTTGGGATGTTTGTTAATGTATTGCAATGTTCCAGATTCTGGACCCATGTGCGCCATTGTCACACATACAACAACTCATGTCACGTATTCCGCAACCAAGATTCTGCCTCTCTTTCTTTGCACTCCTCCACTCTCCTCTTTCTTTATATTTGCCTTTGAACTACATTGTACTATACATTCATCTTCCACGTTATATAATATGGTATGAACTTCTCGAGGATTCAAAACCAATTATATTCATTCATTGCATCCATAACTATGGAATCCAAGGACCAAAAGTTCAAAGATCAGACAATGTAGTACTAAAGTTTAAGCTCCCATAACTATACACTCCGGCTGCCTTATCTATTTGTCTTCAAGGCTTCAAACCATTGCCCACCTCTCATCTCATATGATCCGACCAAGCAAATCTCTCATCGACCAATATTGTCCCAAATTCGATGATTTATTTTGTGTTGAATATTTGAGTTCTCATATATCATCATCACTCTATTCGAAATTATGCATTATTGTATGGTGACTCACCTGTACTGTCACACTAGGAAGTGGCCAAGTGCAACCAACTACTAATGCGTAGTATAGCGGGTTTAATCTTAATTGTCAACCCGGGTCCTAGATGTGATGACTACTCCGTGAATTCTCGTTATCTAGCGGTTTAACTGTAGTGAGATTATGACTAGTCTAAACTAACACAAAGCAGTAAAAGTTGTAGTTCAAGTTTGAGAAGGCTCACTCAGGTATGAGTCCCCCTAGATTGCAGTTAAACCAAATTGTAATTCACCTCAACCAAGTTGATTGATGTTTAAACTGCGGAAGTTCTTAAATAGTCTGAAGTCTCGACTAAAGTATTTTAGACTCTCTCAACTAGAATACCCGGCGGGCGACTAACCTCCACCGGAATAAGCTAGCTGAGGCAATCAGATTACAACTTCCTCTACTGGTTTCTAAACCAGTACAGAGCAGGAATTGACTTCCCGACTAAGGTCGCCAAACCACTACTTCCAATTCAAGGTGCTCTATTGACCTATGCAGAGATTATCCTTCCAGGTCAAAGCAGGAATCACTAGAATGTGATCAGGACTCAAGTAATTCAGAGAAAGTACTTCAATTGGATTCAAATCAATCAATCATTCAAGGCAAGGGGTTCATACAACTCAACGTAACATACAATCTAGAGTTCTTACATACCCAAGTGATAGAGGGGGATTACTCCATAGAGAGAGGGTGGAAAGCTAAGACGGATGTGGAAATCATCGTGTCGAAGGAAGAAATCGGCACCGGGTCATCAATCATCTCTCCTTGAGGCTTGAATCGAGCTCCAATGGTGTAGAACTTGATCGAGGGCGCTCAAGGATCACTCTTCGTCACTTTCTCTCTCTACGTCACTTTCTCTCTCTAACCTCTATTTTCTTGCTCTAGAACTTCAATCCCCTCCAAAAAAATTGAAATTCGCAGCTAAGAGCTGCAGCTCGCGATACCCGGCTCAAATACCCGGTCAAGTGTTAATGGGGGCTGACAGGGTATTTCGAAACACATCTCAGGGACTCAAGGGAAAATACCAGATCCAGGGCTAAAATACCTGATCAAGTATTTATGCTCCTCGGTCGGGCTCCATTGTCTTTCTTCTGGCTCTTTCGGTTGAATACCCGCTCGCCCAACTGATTATACCCGGTCGGGTATTTGAGTGTCCTGGCCGAGTATTTTGGCCTCCAGCTCCTCTAGGCGCCGACTCTCCATTTTCGACCCAAAACTCGCTTCCAAGCCTCCATGTCCACGCCAAGACCTGAAATATGAAATAAACGCACAACCTAGCGTGAAATCAACTTAAAACACGAGAATCGACTCTCAAACACTTCAATAATAGTAGCCAAAACATGTGCATATAACGTTCTATCATATGGTTATTTCGCTTATAATGAAATGACAAAAGTTTTTATCCGACATACATAAAAAAAAAATTTACTACTGGATTGTTAATGCAAACATGAGCGGCTATTATACAGAACATAGATGTTACCGTTTGTGATAAGAAAATGATATAAAATTTACTTTTCAACAAACAAGGACTTGGTTTCATATTCGAATTTATTAAGTAGTATAGTATCTAATAAAAAAGTAAAACATATATCATCTTTAAAAAAAATCATATTTAAGTTTTGTTTATAGTAATAGCTAATTGTGGTATATGAATATGATGGATAATTGGATATGGTCATATGGTGTGCTAACCCAACCACTAACGGGGCATCAGCATTTGTTAGTTTGGGTTTGGAAGAACTAGTAAGCCAGACTGTGGATGCAGTGTACATTGGGCCCTGACATCTTTGAGGCCCAATTGAAACTCAAGTCGAGCAGTATTAGGCCCCAACATGTGGATTGGTGGTTGCTTTTCAGCTATCCCTGGCCTGCTCATGAGAATATAAGTCGCATTGTGATTAGTCATTTATCGCTTTGAACGATCATTTATGACAAGTGGTTAGCAATTATTGTCGGAGGTGTATATTGTTGGGAATTCGGTTGGGGTTAAATTGCGCATCGAAAATGCGTTGCTTGTGGTTAACTGCAAACGGTGTTTAAATGGTCAAGGGTTTTCATATTGGTTGTTTTGATGTTTGTGCTTTAACAACAAACTAAAATGACTAAGGGAGAGACATATATATTATATACTAGCCCAACTTCGCCACCTTTTTTCCACCGCTTTGCTATATGTTATCTACTTATCCATCTCCCCTCCCTCATTCGTCTTCGTAGTCCTACCATCTGCATTAGATCTAGAGCTGTAAATTTGGTTTTGTTTGGTTAATCAAATCATTAAATATGAAAAACCATAAACCGTAAATCAAATCCACAAAATTCATTGTTTGCTTCATGGATTTGGTAATGTATTTGATGATGAGGCCGTCAAAGTTCATATATATATATGGTGGCGTCTTTGGCGCACTCAATATTTTGGCTGCATTCAATGCACTCGCCTTGATAATCGTATTCTAAGCAGGCGATTCATGTGAAAACAATATCAACAATCACTTGTGGTATGATGGACAAGAAGCACATGAATTTTTATAAAAATCATTAAAGATTTACTTTAATTTGAGTTATTTAGAGTTTATGAATTTAGGGTTATGGTTTAGGTTTATAATTTGGGGGTTTGAGCTAGGATTAAAAATTGAATGTTAAGGGGTTAGGGTAATGGATTGATTAGTTGTGATTCTATGTTATATCATCCTATTATACTAACACTTCCAATTAAAGTTCAAAATTCGATTTATTATTGTCACTTTTCAAGTTGAATGCACAAAAAAAAAAAAAAAAGTGCAACACATGATTAATACCTAAATTAAATTCAACACGAATTCATTACCAACCATAAATAAGATTATCATTGACTCAACCCATAAATAAAGAAGAAGGCAACTTTCTCGTTGTTGGAATCGACTTGGTTAGAGTTCCTCGAGTTAAGAATCAACAGCCACAGAGGAGTTACTTAGGTTTCCGCCTTTGCCAAAGATAGTCGGCTTCAGAGCCACGAGAAGAAGAGGGGTGATCGGGCGAGAGCGTTTCGTTCGAAAGGGGGCTAGGGCTTTCGAAAGGGGTCGGGGGCTTCAGAGCAACGAGAAGAAGAGAGGTAAGCGAACGAGAGCATTTTGTTCGAAAGGGGTCTAGAGCGTTTCGTTCAGATTATTGGTTTCTATTGATTTTTTGGTTTTAACCAAACCAAAACCATTAAGTTGCTAATTAGTTTAAAACCAAAAAAATTGAAACCGTTAGTTTTCCGATTGGTTTGGTTTCGGTTAAAACCGAAAAACCAAAACCAAATTGACAGCCCTACGCCATCCATGGTTCATATGCACTTGCTTTTTTTCATCGAGTCGTAGTTCAAAAGGACTAAAACCGTTAGTTCGGTTTGTTTTACGGTTGACCACAAATTAAACTTTGCAGTTTATGATTAACCGCATGTTACTCGATTGTGATTTCACATTCCATCTTACTCCAAAACTTTACTTTGTGTGACTAAGGGGAACTGAACCAAACCCTAACCATAATGGTGAATACATGATAAAACAAACCTTACGACAAAAATGTACAAGGGCCAACATCAAATTGAACTTTTGCAAAACAATTTACAACTTCTATAATTCATACCAAATGCACCTTAAAAGCATCATTTACATTGTTATTTAATAATCTGATTTGTCTTATCCGATTTGCCCTCTAGCCGCCCTACCTGCCCCACGGCGGCGGCAGCCTCTTTCCCTGGCGCTGTATTCTCCAAAACAGGGCGGCGAGTGGGAACCACAAGACCGGCCGCAAATCTACCCCGACCGTCGTGGACGTACGCCACCCGGAAAACATCGTACTTGATATCTAGATCTAGGTGGTCGAGGTACGGCAAGGCGGCGGAGCGGCAGTCGGAGTCGAGAACCCACGAGTAGCAGTGCCGCAACGATTTCCACACATAGAAACACGCCAGCCGCGGCAGCGCTGGGCAGCCGAGGCACACGCCGGAAACGGCCCCTTCCATCTTCCGAAACCCGGATTTAAACAGCGCCAGGTTTGCATACGACACTTCCTCGTAACAATTCTGCCCCGCGGCCGCCGCCCGCCCGGGTCTGGCGATGACCACGCTCTTGGAGACGGCATCTCCGGTGGAGAATCTGGCGGCGGGCGAGCCGTCTTTGGTTTCCCCGGCGTAGGCGTCGTAGAAGCCGTGCTCGATCAGGACCGCCTTCCCCGGCAGAATCTCCGCCAGCAGGGTCACGAGGGCGGCGGTGAGGAGGTCTCTGTTTTGGGCGGATTCTTTAGTCCAGGCTCCGTACCATAAGATCTGAACAACCATAAGGAGGATATGTGATTGAGAAAAAAACCCATGAAAGCTAATTTGGAACAATTGAGGGGTTAATTCGAATTTAATTACCATGTTGCCATCGATGCTCTTGAGTATGGAACTGGCGACGCAGCCGAGATCCCGCGTGGCGGAGGAGAAGTAATGGACATGGGCCAGCATCCTCGACCCAAACCAAGTGACAACGTGCCCAACAAGCTTAGAGCTGCGGCCCACTCGCGTTGTTTATTTCCTTGTCCATGTACAATTACCCTAGATGTAAGTAGAACAGGGTATAAGAATGGTGTACGGCCGCCGGCCATAAACACAATAATCAATAATAAGATTTCAGCCTGGAGAGCAAGAGCTCTCCCGTGGACTAGTCCCGTAAATTGGGGATATCACGTAAATCACTGTGTCGTGTTATCGTTTTATCATATTTCTCATGGTATCATAGCTGTGATCGCGATCTAGATCATAACAGTTTCAATGGCAGGCGAAGATTCCAGCATCGAGACGTCGCCCATGTCAAAGTCACCTGGTCCTGGCTCGGCAGACAGAGAGGTTGATCTGCACAGCCCCTATTTCATTCATCAATCTGATAGTACAGGCCATCTTCATGTAAGCAGCCTGTTAACTCCGTCCAACTATAGTGAATGGATTCTTGAGATGCAAGATGCGTTGGTCACCAAAAATAAGCTGGGATTTGTGGATGGCACAATGCCTTGTCCCGAAGGTAACACCCCTCTGTCCCGAGCTTGGGCGCGCTGCGATGCCCTAGTTAAGGGATGGTTGCGGACAGCCATGGATCCCGAACTCCGTAGCAGCGTCATGCACGCGAAATCAGTGGAGGAGATATGGCAGGACCTCCGCGACCGCTTCAGCAAAGGAAATCTGACGAGGGCATACGAACTTCGTCGGCACATCAGTCTACTCCAACAAGAGAAACAGTCCGTCTCTGGGTTCTACACCAATCTGCGGAAGATATGGGAGGAAACTCAGTCCATCTTGCCGCCGCCAATCTGTATTTGCGGCCGCAGATGTCGCGACCAGAATGAAAGCTTGAGGCTGCTCGACTTCCTCTTGGGTCTCGATGAATCATTTGCCACCGTTCGCAGCCAAATTCTTGCCATGGCCAGCCCGCCATCGCTCCCTGAGGCGTTTTGGATCGTCTACAATGACGAACAACAACGAACGCTGACGCAGAACCGTAAACCTGTGCCTGAGGCCACCGCTTTTGCTACTCGAGGAGAGGCAGATAAGTCCACCCAAGGCGGCCGCAATTCTCGTGACCGCGGGTCTGGGGATCGTGATCGTGGAACAAATACACGCGAGAAGCTCCAATGCACGCATTGTCTCAAAGTCGGCCATCTCAAGGAATCGTGCTATGAACTGATTGGTTGGCCGCCGGGGGATCGTGACAAGCAGTCGGACCGACCAGACCGACGGCGTAACAAAGACACGGGACGCGACAGTGGCGCCCCTCGCTCTCGAGGTCATGATCCGCGAGCTTCCCTGGCTGAAGTGGAGACGAGTCCTGTTCCAGGATTCTCGGTGTAGCAGCTGGAACTTTTAAAGCAATATTTTGGGAGCGCTGATCCCTCCAGCCACATGGCGGGTACGTACACTTTTCTTAATCAAACTGAATGGTTAATAGACTCTGGTTGTAACGAGCACATAACCATGGATGAATCTCTTTTGTTTTCTCGTGAATCGAGTGTTCCTAGTCAGCCCGTTCGTATACCTAATGGGGCTAGCATCCCAGTTCGACGTGTAGGATCTGTTCGCCTGGATGATGGGATGGTTCTTAATCGGGTCTTGTGTGTCCCGGAGTTTCGCTGCAACCTATTGTCAGTAAGCAGGTTATGCCAGGAACATCGGGTTGCCTTAATATTTCTTGGTGATTTTTGCGTCATACAGGACTTACACTCCAGGAACGTGATTGGGAAGGGGGAGATTCGTGATGGCCTCTACTTCCTACGCTTATTTGGATGTCAACAAGTTAAAGCGCATGCAGTCGCTAAGGAAACACACCTTCCTCGCGTTCCTTGGCACGCTCGTTTGGGACATCCCTCATCTTCAGTAATGGTTCAACTTCAGCATGTTATTCCTGATTTTAAGACATTGAATACTGATCTATGTCATTCTTGTTCTCGTGCTAAACAAGTTCGGACACCATTTCCTGTTAGTGGGATTCGTACTTCCTCCTGTTTTGAGATGTTGCACCTGGATATTTGGGGTGGTTACAGCACACCATCGCTTAGTGATGCATATTATTTTTTGACCATTGTTGACGATTTTAGTCGTGGAGTATGGGTTTATCTGCTTCGATTTAAATCAGAGGTTGGTCGATATCTACGTATGTTCTGTGCTCTTGTTAGTACTCAATTTGGTAAACAGGTCCGACGGATTCAGACGGATAATGGTCCGGAGTTCAACACCACTTCACTCCGTGCGTTCTATGAACTGAATGGGATTCTTCTTCAGACATCTTGCACCGATACACCGCAGCAGAATGGGGTAGTGGAGAGGAAACATCGTCATCTTCTTGAGACGGCACGCGCACTTCGTTTTCAGGCGTCGCTACCTATTCGATTCTGGGGTGAGTGTGTTCTCACCGCCGCCTACTTGATCAATCGCTTCCCCACTACCGCCACAGGCCGGACCCCTTATGAAGTTTTAATTGGGAAGCAGGCTAGTTACACTCATCTGCGCGTTTTTGGTTGTTTAGTTTACTGCAAAGATACACGTGGGCACTTGGGTAAATTCGATGACCGAGGCCGCGCCTGTATCTTTCTTGGTTACGCGGCCAGTCAAAAGGGTTATCGTGCCTATGACATGGCTGCTCGGCGGATCATCACTAGCCGTGATGTTGTTTTCCATGAAAATGTCTTTCCCTTTCAATCGGGCACACCACAACAGCTGCATTGGATTCCTGGGGACATTTTACAACAGGCTGAGGAGGATTTGAGTGACGAGTCCATCCCGGCCGCGCCAATACCTCCACCCGGGCTCCCTGCATCTGCTGCCCGTGCTCCTAGGCCTGCGTCTTCGCCCCCCAGCCTGGCCCGTGACCTTGGTTCGCCACAAATCCGGCCCATCACTCCAGTTCCCACCGATGGGCCCGCACTCTCCTCCAGCCTAGTCACTCCAGCGCCTTCCTCGGCCCATCCATCTCCCTCTCCGGTTCGGCCCAGTCCCGCTATCCAACCAGAGCCCGATGGTTCTGGATCTTTGTCTGCTGGCCACCAGCCTTCCCCGATTGCTGCTGATCCCCCTCCGCTGCGACGCAGTGATCGGACCCGCATCCCCCCCCCAAGAAACTCTACATTTACTACACAGGAAATGCTTCTAACCATGCTCAGTATCCTTTGTCGAATCACTTGAGCTATGATAAATTTTCGGCTAATTATTGCGCTTTCCTTGCAGCTGCCGCCCATAATCTGGAACCTCACAGTTTTCATGAGGCAATCAAGGACGAGCAGTGGCGCAAGGCAATGATTGCTGAAGTACATGCCCTTGAATAAAATGGCACATGGAGTCTTGTGGTTTTGCCCCCTGGCAAACGCGTTATCGGGTCGAAATGGGTCTATAAAATAAAATTTCTTCCCGACGGTACTATCGAGCGTTTTAAAGCACGTCTCGTTGCAAAGGGCTACACGCAAGTTGAGGGTGTAGACTTTCATGATACCTTTGCCCTGGTCGCTAAACTCGTCACTGTCCGCTGCCTACTTGCCGTTGCAGTCAGTAAAGGTTGGCATATCCATCAGTTGGATGTCAACAATGCCTTCCTCCATGGTGATTTGGAGGAGGAAGTCTATATGCGTATTCACTAAGGATTTGCTGCACATGGGGATACCCGCGTCTGTAAACTTCACAAGTCCTTGTATGATCTTCGTCAGGCTTCGCGACAGTGGTACCAGAAGTTCACCACTGCCCTCTGTGAGTTGGGTTTTACGCCATCACCTGCTGACCACTCCTTGTTTATCTTTCGCCGGGGGAGCATCCATGTGGTGGCTCTCATTTACGTGGATGATGTGGTTCTTGCTGGCACTTGTCTCGATTTTATATCTCGGGTCAAGAGTTTTCTTCATTCACGGTTCAGCATCAAGGACCTCGGCCTTTTGCGCTACTTCCTTGGTCTTGAGGTGGCGCGCTCCCCAGAAGGGATGGTTCTTAGTCAAAGAAAATATATGTTGGACATTCTGCAGGATTCCGGTGTTTTGGGAAGTCGTCCTAGTGCTTTTCCAGTTGAACAAAATCACCATCTCACCCGACCTGCACCTGCTGATCATCCTGATCCCGCAGCCTATCGCCGGTTGGTAGGGCGGTTACTCTATTTGACTGTCACTCGACCGGATATCACTTATGGGGTTAATATACTCAGTCAGTTTGTTAATGCTCCTTCTCGTGCTCACATGGATGCGGCCAACCGCATCCTTCGCTACCTTAAGGAGGCGCCAGGTCAGGGTATCTTTTTCTCTGCGACCAGTTCTCTTGATCTCGTCGCCTATTGTGACGGCGACTAGAGGGGTTGTCAGTCCACTCGGCGTTCCACTACTGGGTATGTTGTCACCCTTGGTGGTGCCCCGATCTCATGGCGCACCAAGAAACAGCACGTGGTTGCTCGCTCTTCTGCCGAGGCGGAATATCGGGCCATGGCTAGTAAAGTTAGTGAGGTTCTCTGGTTACGTTGGCTCTTACGTGAGCTTGGAGTTTCGCAGCATGGTGCCACTCGTCTTCATTGTGACAATCAAGCTGCCCTCCACATTGCAGCTAACCCCGTTTTTCATGAGCGCACCAAGCATGTTGAGATGGACTGCTATTTCGTTCGTGAACGAGTCCAATCCGGTGACATTGCTCCATTGAAGATTCATACTGATCTCCAGTTAGCTGATATGTTCACCAAGGGTCTTGGTGCGGAGCGTTTTTGGTTTTTACTGTCCAAGCTGCGCGTTCGTGATCTCCACGCCGCAGCTTGCGGTGGAGTAATGGACATGGGCCAGCATCCTCGACCCAAACCAAGTGACAACGTGCCCAACAAGCTTAGAGCTGCGGCCCACTCGTGTTGTTTATTTCCTTGTCCATGTACAATTACCCTAGATGCAAGTAGAACAGGGTATAAGAATGGTGTACGGCCGCTGGCCATAAACACAATAATCAATAATAAGATTTCAGCCTGGAGAGCAAGAGCTCTTCCGTGGACTAGTCCCGTAAATCGGGGATACCACGTAAATCACTGTGTCGTGTTATCGTTTTATCATATTTCTCAAGAAGTGCTTGAGATGCTCCATCGCTTCATCGACGATCACCACCGTGGGTCTGAGCACGATGAAGGTTATGTCAAGAGTCTGGTTGTTCAATGGAACGAAGCACGTCATGATTGTAATCATCTTTTAGGGCTGTCATTTCGGTTGCCGGTTAGTGGCTAACCGGCCGGTCTAACCGTTAACCGCCGGTTAGCGGCTAACTGGAAACCGAAAATAACAGGGGGCGGTCGGTTGGTGGAGTCTGTCTGTGGTTAGGCGGTTAGCCGAGTAACCGATATTGGTTAACCGGCTAACCGACGCTAAACGACCGACAATACGACCCCGTTTTGGCCTAGCTGAAACGACCCAACCCATCCCCAACCCTAGCATCCTCCCTCAGACCTTCTCGTCTCTTTGGCCTCCATCCTGCCTCAGACCCTCGTCTAAAAAACGCACAGTGGCCAGCCACTCCCACAGCACAGCCGGCGACGACCCAGCCTCCCTCCAATTGCCTCGCCGGTCGCCGCCTCCCTCCAATCGCCTTGCCGGTCACGGCTCCCTCCAATCGCCCCGCCGCCTTGCTCCAATCGCCCCTCCACTTGCCGCGCCTCCCACCTTCACCCGCCGCGCCGCAACCCTTCTCCAGTCCTCCATCACCGCCAGTCCGCCATCGCCGCGCCGCCCGGGCAACAACATCAGTCAACACCCGCAGCGCAGCAACCCTCCTCCAGTCCTCCTTCACTGCCAGACAACAGTCCGCCATCGCCGCGCCTCCAGTCCTCCATCTCCTTGCTTTGAATACTCGATAACAAGAAGAGATAATGTAAGAACAATAATTTTTTCCCCAGGTTTCGAAAACAGCGGGGGGGGGGGGGGGGGGATTAGTGGTTTTAGTCCATGTCCTTGCCTGGATTGCCAAATTGAGCCACCATTTGTTGAAGATGGGGGGTTTTATGATAAGGGTTCAGTTTTTCTTTTCCTTCTGGGTTGGGAATTGCCGAATTGGGATAATGAAGGGGAGGGGAAAACAGAGGAAGGAAGAAACAGGGGATATGCAGAGATTGGGCAGGTTTAATGAAAGATGGGGGAAAGAGGATGGAATGAAATCAAAAGGGCTTTTTCTTGATTTCTTTTGCTTTTTATTTTGGGGGGTTTGGAAGAAGAATGGAAGGAGAGGGAAAAGAGAAGAAGGAAACAGAGGGAGCTCACAGTTCAGGCCCCTGCCCCATTCATTGTCAGCTAGCTTCATTATAATATGATGATCTATCTGTGTTTTCTTTCTCTCTTTTGTTTGTTAGTCTCAGCTCTTTGGTTGGTTGAAATTAGTTAATGCCCATAACTTCTTGAACAATATTATGTAAGTTAATTAAAAATGTAAAATGATGATGAATGATGATTTTGATTGATGAATGATGATGATTGATGATTTTGATGATGCTTGTTAGTTGTTACTTGTTAGAATTTGTGAATTTAGTTTTCACTTTTAAATTTGTGTAAATGTTGATGTAGGGCGAGACCTCCGGCTCCACGTGGTGGACGTGGCGGACGAGGTGCACCATCCGCTAAGACTGCTTCTCGTGGTGGGAGAGCTCCGGCTCCTCGAGGTCGTGGTGGTGCGGGTGCCTCAGTCCCTCCTATTCAGAATTGGGGTCGTGGCGGACGTACAGGGAGTCGGCTTGTTCAGTCTGCTGAACCATCAGTGTCGGCATCAATTGCATCGAATCCCGCCCATGCCGGTAGTGGAAGTACACCTAATGCTGAGGCTCCTTCAGTAGAAACGGTTAATCCGGCTTCAAATAAAGCTAAAGACGATCCCTTCAATCTAGAGAGATGGTTGGAGACAAAGGGTACATCTGATTGCTGGAAGGACTTTACGAAGGTGGCGGTGGATGAGTATCCGATGGGAGAGTGCAAGCATTGTCATACTAAGATCAAAGCACATCCATCCAAGAATGGCACTTCTGCAATGAATAACCATCGGAAATCATGTTTGGTTAAGGTTGCAGCATCCAAGGATCAGACTGTTCTGAACTTGCAGGCCGCAGATGGTAGTGGAAGTCAAATAAGTGCTTTATGGAAGTTTGATCAAGCAAAAGCAAGATATTCCTTAGCCATGATGATTATTATGGATGAGTTGTCTTTTCGCTTTGTGGAAAGAGACGGATTTAAGGAGTTTATGCATACGGTTCAACCACTGTTTAAGAGACCTGGGAGGAGAGGTATAAAAGATGATTGCTTTCATATATTCTTGGAGAAAAAGATGAATTTGATAGAGTTTTTTTGAATCAAAGAGCAAAGGCAGAGTTTCAATCACCACAGATACGTGGACTTCTGACAACAACAAAAATTACATGTGTGTGACTGCTCACTCTGTTGGACATGATTGGAAGTTGCAGAAGAAGGTGATCTCCTTTGTTCCCATCAAAAGTCATACATGAAATGATATTGCAGAGAAGCTTGCAGAAATTCTTGAAGAATGGAAGGAGAAGAATTTGTTCTGCATGACCATGGACAATGCATCTACAAATGATATTGTGAGTGATTGCATGAGAAGGAAATTAAAGGAGTGGGGGTGTGATTTGATGGATGGGAAGTATCTGCAGTTTCGATGTGTCGCACACATCATTAATCTGGTGGTGCAGGATGGATTGAAAGTAATCGGAGGAGCTGTGGATAGAATTCGGGACTGTGTGAAGTGGGTGAGGTCATCGCCAGCTAGGTTGGCAAGGTTCAAGACTGCTATGCAATTTCTGGATTTGGATTCTACCAAATTGGTGTGTTTGGATGTACCGACCAGGTGGAACTCCACCTATATGATGTTAGAAGCAGCAGAAAGGTTTGGTGGAGTGTTTACCACTTTGTATACAAGTATACAAGATCATTCCTTCAGGGATTATATTGAAGCAAGAGGTGGTCTTCCAACTGAACATGATTGGAGTCTGATTACAAAGCTGATGAAGTATCTCAAAGTCTTTAATGACTTTACCCTCCTAGTCTCGGGTAAGTGAAATTTTTGCTCACTTTGTTTATTTTAATTTGAACATTTGAAAATTTTGGTTTGTTTAAGTCTAATTTCCTGTATTCTATTCTCATTTGTACAGGAACTAAATATGTGACTACCCATCTTTTCTTCAAGAAACTTGTTCCAATTTATGACATCATTCAGGAATTGAAGAATGATTCGCGTGAAGAGCTCAAAAAGATGGCAGAAAAGGTTGAAGAAAAGGTACAAAAGTATTGGTTTGACACACCTGTCATGAATGAGGAGAATCCTCGGGTGAATCATTTAATTTATATAGCATGTGTGCTTGATCCTAGAAGTAAACTTGATCTTGTGTCTGAAGTGTTGGTAATGATTTATGGAAGTATAAAAGGAGGGGAAATTCAGGCTACTATTAAAAGAGAGATGCGTCAGATGTTTGAGATTTATAAGAGGAAGTATGGATCAGAGTTTGCATCTCAGTCTACCACTGAAGATAACATTGCTGATGATAGTTCTGTTGATGGTGCTGGTGATCGGATTAAGATATTGGAGGAGAGGCTTAGAAAGAGAAAAAGGGAAGCACTTCTGCTGGAAACAGGAGGCAGCTCTGCTGAGCTTGACATCTATTTGAAATGTCAAACTGATGGCATCAATGAAGAGAGTGATGATGCAAAGTTTGACATATTGGAATGGTGGTCTCGACACTCTGGAATATATCCGATTGTTGCTGAGATGGCTAAGGATGTCCTAGCTGTTCCTATCTCTTCTGTTGCCTCAGAGGCAACATTCAGTTGTGGCGGGCAGATTCTCAGTCCATTCAGGTCCTCTTTGAGCGACCTAATGGTGGAGGCATTGATTTGTGCTAAGAATTAGATAAGGTATCCCGGATCCAGGGAGATTGACGATAAGGAAGATGATGAAGAGAATTTGACTTTGGAAAGTAGTGAGTTCTCAAACTCTCTTATTGTTCAGTTTTTTTGTCTTCTTTTCACCTAATTCAATGTATGAATGTACTAACACTTTGTTTTCCTTTTTTTTCTTACTCAGTTAATGTCACTTTCCAAACTAGATTGGAAAGTGCAACGAATACTGGCAATGTTGGCAATGCAGATGCAAGCCTCAACATTCTAGTGGAGAATGAGCAGGAGGGTGAAGAAGATGTACCGGAGGAAGAGTATGAGAAAGATGGATATGATGATTATGGTCATGACTTGTTTCCCCTATTGAACGAACAAGGTTATGCAGATGTTTGTTCTTCTAAGGCTGGTGATAAGTGATGATAGATTATGATGTGTTGTTGGTTTGTTGTTATCTAGAGGATTTATTGTGATTTGTGGAGTTTATGTTGTTGAATTAATGAATGTGAGACATTAAGTTGCTAATTTAGATGTATTTTCGATGCAAAAGGAATTGAAATGTAGGTTTGAGATTTTAGTTTTAGGCGATTTTAGATTTTTTTCCCTTGCTGTCAGGTCGGTTTTGGCGGTTAACATTTGGGTCTTGGCGGTTACCGGTCGGGTTTTTTCGGTTGCCGGTCGGTTAGGTAGTTAAACTGAATCGCCCATCAATTTTTTGGTTGCCCCGGTTAAACCGCACCTGAACCGAAAACCGCCCGATCGGTTTGTGGCTAACCGAGGCTCTAGGGACGGTCGGTTGTTGGTGGCCACTGGTCAGGTCTTGGTTAATCCGAAACCGACCGGTTGCCAGCCCTAGCGTCTTTGGTGCACTCACTATTTTGGGTGCATTCAATGCACTCGCCTTCATAATCATATTCTAAGCAGGCGATTCATGTGAAAACAATGTCAGCAATCACTTGTGGTATGATGGACAAGAAGCACATGAATTTTTATAAAAATCATTAAAGATTTACTTTAATTTGAGTTATTTAGGGGTCGTTTGGAAGTTGCGATTGTTTTGTTGAGATTGTCATTATGCATATATTGTTAACAATGCATCGTTTTTTTGTTTTTTTTAGCAGAAACAATACATGGATTGTTTCTGTGATGTGACAGAAACTATCACTCATTTTGAGTGATTGTTATATCTCAACTTTTAGTTATGATTGTTGAGATAGTTGAGTTGAGATTGTTTTGTCTCAGCTTTTAGCTGATGCGACATACACAATCACACATACCAAACGTTGTATTCTACAATGCATCAAATTCGACAATACATGTATAATATTATACATGCATTCTCAACAATACATATATTTAACAATCGCAACTTCCAAACGACCCCTTAGAGTTTATGAATTTAGGGTTATGGTTTAGGTTTATAATTTGGGGGTTTGAGCTGGGATTAAAAATTGAATGTTAAGGGGTTAGGGTAATGGATTGATTAGTTGTGATTCTATGTTATATCATCATATTATACTAATACTTCCAATTAAAGTTCAAAATTCGATGTATTATTGTCACTTTTCAAGTTGAATGCACCAAAAAAAATTAAGTGCAACAAATGATTAATAACTAAATTAAATTCAACACGACTTCATTACCAACCATAAATAAGATTATCATTGAATCAACCCATAAATAAAGAAGAGGGCAACTTTCCCGTTGTTGGAATTGACTTGGCTAGAGTTCCTCGAGTTAAGAATCAACAGCCACAGAGGAGAAACTTAGGTCTCCGCCTTTGCCAAAGATAGTCGGCTTCAGAGCCATGAGAAGTAGAGGGGTGATCGGGCGAGAGCGTTTCGTTCGAAAGGGGGATAGGGCTTTCGAAAGGGGTCGGGGGCTTCAGAGCAACGAGAAGAAGAGAGGTAAGCGGACGGGAGCATTTTGTTCGAAAGGGGTCTAGAGCGTTTCGTTCAGATTATTAGTTTCTATTGATTTTTTGGTTTTAACCGAACCAAAACCATTAAGTTGCTAATTGGGTTAAAACCAAAAAATTGAAACCATTAGTTTTTCGATGGCTAAATTACACGTTTGGTCACTTAAATTACATAAATCTTTCACATTTGCCACCCAAATCACTTTTCTTTCTTATTTGCCACTACCTTTACGAATCGTTTCATATTTGGTCACCGACTGTTAGTCTCCATTAACTCCGTTAACTTTTTAATGATGTGGCAAACGGAACTGCTGACTGGGTCATTAACTTAATTACATGTCAATTTTAAAAAAATTTACATTTGGGTCGATAGATGCACCCCAGATTTCATCATCTCGTCAAAGACCCAATACGCCTACAAGGTCTTCTTCCCCTGAAACAAAGTCTTGAGTCTTGACGACGAAGCCACAAGTCCGTGAATCAAGCACCAAGCTCTGAGCTCTAACCTGCTTTAACAAGGATTCCACGACGGAGGCAGTGGACTGAAGAGAAGTGGATGGGACTTGAATATCAATTGGTAGGAAGCCGAATTGTGAGCGAACCCAGGTTGCTGAGTAAAAATTTTTCTCCGTTTCGAAAACCTCGAGAATCAAAGGCGACAATGTCGTCTCATCATCATGATGTTCTTCAAGAACGCCATCATTCCCACCCTTACCTTATTCCGAAATTCCTTGTTTTGGTTTTGGATTCGTAGCGTTCTTCCCCAGCTCCTCCTCTTCTGTTGAAACCTCCGAAATCGGAACCCATGACGGCATCGTTTTTCCTGTTCGTTCGAAAAAGCCTCGTTTTGCTCCGAATCACTCTTCGCCGATTTAGTTAAATCCCCTTCTGACCTTTCGTAAGTAGATCCAGAATTCGCCGGCGCCGAGCACCCATTTTCTTCTTCCTTCCGCGTCCCTTGCTCCTCCTTATCAATTGATGGCGAAGAAGCACCAACGACCTTTCTCTTCCGACAACGATCTGACGGCGATAGCGCGAGGAGGTCTCGGGATGCATGTTTTAGAATAGGGTCTATACGGCGTCTCCTCGGCAAGCAAAATTGAGCGCCCATCTCCGCTCAGAAAGAGTAGGAACCGTTGGCAGGCTTAAATTCACTTCGAGAATTGCTTGATTCTCCGACAGCATAGTGGAATTTTGTGGGTTAGGGATTATTTTTGGAAGCCGGCGATGAAGGAAAGGAAAGGGCGAAGAGAAGGTGGACTGACCAATCTGTAAATTATTTTTTTTTAATTTTGTATTGACATGTCATTAAGTTAACGGTATAGTCAACAGTTTCGTTTGCCACATCATCAAAAAGTTAACGGAGTTAACGGAGACTAACGGTCAGTGACCAAATATGTAACGATTCGTAAAGTTAGTGGCGAGTAAGAAAGAAAAATAATTCGGGTGACAAACGTGAAATATTTATATAATTTAAGTGACCAAACGTGTAATTTAGCCGTTTTCCGATTGATTTGGTTTCGGTTAAAACCGAAAACCAAAACCAAATTGACAGTCCTAATCCCTCTATAATATATAGCCATTCTTCAGAAGATTTTGAGCATTTCAAATTCCTTGCACTCTCCTTAATTGTAGCTAGGGGTAAATTTGTAAGTTCAACTTAAAACTTAAATATCTTCTTACGAGAAAAAAATGTCATTACAAAGACTTGAACTTTAAGTCCTTCAGATTGATAGTCAATATCCTTAACCAACTAGACTACAACAATATTTATGTATTTTTTGAATTAAAGAAACAAAATACTGAAATATATCATAGGACTATCCACCTCAACAATTAATCATCGAATGAATTAATAACTGTAATTATTTACAAAGTGAATCATCATGATATACCTAGCATTATGAATCAACTAAGTGAGTTCCTCTAATCGCACAATTCTTCACCAAGAATCAAATAGTACATTTTGAGTCTATGTAGGTTACATGACTTTGTAGTTTGTAGGAATACAAGGATTGTTTACAAAAGTGCTATACAAAATTTTATTTCAAAACATAAAATTTGACATTTGTGATCTATGGTTTTGTAACGAGACATTTTTAATGTTATAAGTGAATGACCAAAAATCATCGGCTAATAATTTCTCTAATGGTTGACAATTATAAGCATAAAATTGAAAGACTAAATACCATTGACAAATGAGCCAATTATCATTGGCTAAATTTAACAAACAATGGTATGTGTATATACATTGGAAATTCTATGGTACGCTCGATGGATTGAGGGTTATTGCATCTCCTTAGTTAAATAACATTATCTAGACCATAGATTAATCACGTAACTAAACCCTATATCATAATTCTCTAAATCCTATTATAGTGCATATGGTATGTTGTATACAACTTGGCGAATCTGGATCATTGATTATGTTCTTAGTATATGTGATATTAGGGTTTAAGTTCTATAGATTTAGGGTATATGATTTAATTATTTGAAACTTAATCTCCCTTTTCAAATTCCCTACAATGCGAGGGAAATTAGGAAGGACATTTTTGTCTTCACAATCTTCTATATTTTTTATTTATTTACAGAAAAAGATAGACATATTGAGATTTGAACCATGGTCACTTCAAACAAAGTGAAGGTTTAAAACCAATCTGACTATGTAGATTTGTTGTATTTTTTTAAATTAAAAATATATACGAAGGTAAAATATGAAATCACAACTTTTCAACAGTTAGCTAGCCCAATAAATATTCCGTAAGTACTTATTTGGTGTTTTGATACTTCGATTTTGATTTTTTTTTATTTTAATTATAGTTTAGTACTTAATTTAAAATTTTATCTATCTTATAAATAGACGATAACCATAAATTTGCAACAAAATACTGTTGGTTCCAATATTTCATATCGAATTGCAAGCATAATGATTGCTAAAATTAAGCTTTCACACAACACACTGGGAGTTGGGGGGTGTGAACTTGGAGTCAAAGTTGGTATTTAGTTTGGGAAGGGAAATGGTGAGAGGAAGAAATTGTGTTTGGATTTGGTATCAGGTAAAGTTCATGCTTCGGTTTCTTTTCGTAAAATGCTTTGATTTATTTTAGTTAGAGGTGTAATATCATGGTTATGTGCGATCAAATGAACCAAAAAATGAGCTTGGGGGATGGGAATTCCAACTTAGAAGGAGTGGATTAGATTTTGATAAACTCAAGTGCATGATTAACTGAAAGAATATTTAGATTTAGACTTTTTGGTATTTAGATGTTCATAGAGAGTTTAAAACTGATTCAAGGCCATGAACTGATATTGGTTAGTTGATTGTGATTTTGAGGAAGGTGTATAAAAAGTCATGGAAGTAGTTTGCAACAAGTGAAGACAATGAAGAGGCAGTTGGTCAGGGTAGTGATTGAACCAAGGAGGGTATTGAAAGACATAGAAGCAAAATCGGAGCAGTTGAAGAGGGAGAAGTGGGAGATGATCAGGATATTAATGAAAATGGTGAGGGTATTGAAGGGCATGGAAGTGAACTGGATCAGGTGAAGGCATAGAAGGAGGAGAAGAACATATTGATGGAATTGAAGATGAGTGTTGGTTTTACGAGCTTATTAAAACTTCCTCGAGGAAGATGGGTTGGCCAAATACAAGAAAGAGGATTGAGGAGTTGGAGATCAAGCTGACAAGAAACTCAATTGAAAGAGAAATTCAGGTTCATGGAGAGAAGGTCCATCAAAGTAGCATAAATGGAGTTGCAGAAGGAGGATTAGAAATTGAATTTTGTTTTAAAACATATACGTCGAGAGATTGAAGATGGAGGGGATAAAAAGTTGGTTGTACAACGGTGAGTGGAAACTATTGGATCTTTAGGTGTTATGGTTGTTGCAACTACCACAACCTATGTTTATGTTAAAACGAGGAATCATTGATTGAATTACTAAAGTTAAGGTCGATTCACTATTTAAACTACTGGAACCTCTAGATAAGGAGTGTCTAATTTTGTGCCTCACTACTTTGATCGAGTCTATTAGTATATTGGATGTAACTCTAATTTTGTCATTTGCTCTCAAGTTTTGATGGTTTCTTTTTAGTTGAGTTGTTAGCATATGATTTACTTGAATCAACAACTCTTCATTTCTGTTTTTTAATAAATCCATTTCTTTTTTATTAGTGGCATGTTATTCATAGAGGAGAGCTTTGAACCATTTATGTAGGATTGTGAGGTTTCATTTCAGTTTCAAACTATCTATGGATCGTGTGGGAATTCCAATGAGCTTTTATATTATATATTTCTGGACAATCTATTAACCAATATCATTTTAATGGGGGCTCAATTATCATTATGAAAATGGGATTAATAATATATTTTTATATTCTTAAATAAGGAGGGTATTTCCCTAAATATTCGACCTATATATTCATTCTTTATGTAGCATCTCGATTGAATGATTTTCAATAAACTTAAACGAATTAATAGACTTAAACATAACATTAAAATATAAATATTAAAATATGAACATTCCGGCCAATAGACCGGGTTATAAGCTAGTTAGATCTATGCCTCACTCTTCCAACGTTTCGCCATCCATGTTTCATATGCACTTGCTTTTTTTCATCGTGCCGTCGTCCAAAAGGACTAAAACAGTTAGTTCGGTTTGTTTTACAGTTGACCACAAATTATACTTTACGGTTTATGATATACCGCATATTACGCGATTGTGGTTTGACATTCCATCTTACTCCAAAACTTTTATTTTGTGTGACTAACGGTAACTGAACCAAATCCTAACCATAATGGTGAATACATGATAAAACAAACCTTACGACAAAAATGAACAAGGGCCAACATGAAATTGAAGTTTTGCAAAACAATTTACAACTTCTATAATTCATATCAAATGCACCTTAAAAGCATCATTTACATTGTTATTTAATAATCTGATTTGTCTTATCCGATTTGCCCTCTAGCCGCCCTACCTGCCCCACGGCGGCGGCAGCCTCTTTCCCTGGCGCTGTATTCTCCAAAACAGGGCGGCGTGTGGGAACCACAAGACCGGCCGGAAATCTACCCCGACCGTCGTGGACGTACGCCACCCTGAAAACATCGTACTTGATATCCAGATCTAGGTGATCGAGGTACGGCAAGGCGGCGGAGCGGCAGTCGGAGTCGAGAACCCACGAGTAGCAGTGCCGCAACGATTTCCACACATAGAAACACGCCAGCCGCGGCAGCGCTGGGCAGCCGAGGCACACGCCGGAAACGGCCCCTTCCATCTTCCGAAACCCGGATTTAAACAGCGCCAGGTTTGCATACGACACCTCCTCGTAACAATTCTGCCCCGCGGCCGCCGCCCGCCCGGGTCTGGGGATGACCACGCTCATGGAGACGGCATCTCCGGTGGAGAATCTGGCGGCGGGCGAGCCGTCTTTGGTTTCCCCGGCGTAGGCGTCGTAGAAGCCGTGCTCGATCAGGACCGCCTTCCCCGGCAGAATCTCCGCCAGCAGGGTGAGGAGGGCGGCGGTGAGGAAGTCTCTGTTTTGGGCGGATTCTTTAGTCCAGGCTCCGTACCATAAGATCTGAACAACCATAAGGAGGATAGGTGATTGAGGAAAAAAACCCATGAAAGCTAATTTGGGGGGCAGTTTTGAAATCAATTGAAAGAGGATGCAATAATTATGAACAATTGAGGGGTTAATTCGAATTTAATTACCATGTTGCCATGGATGCTCTTGAGTATGGAACTGGCGACGCAGCCGAGATCCCGCGTGGCGGAGGAGAAGTGCTTGAGATGCTCCACCGCTTCGTCGACGATCACCACCGTGGGTCTGAGCACGATGAAGGTTATGTCAAGAGTCTGGTTGTTCAATGGAACGAAGCACGTCATGATTGTAATCTTCTTCTTCTTGAATTGCTGCTCTCTAGCCAGCTTTTGCAGAATTGGGTTATGTTTTGGTATTATATGGGATGGTGAGGAGGGAGAGGGAGGTTCCCAAGTGCTGGAGGAAATTTGGACGGTAGTATTTCGAGAGGGAAGATTAATGTCATGCATGGCGTGCGCCGTGGGTTTCCTATGTGGTTATAAGATAGGATTTTGAAAAACAGGGACCATTCCTCTGCCCAATTTGACTGACTCATTTGGTGTCTCGTTGCACGGCCCTCACCGGTTTCATTCAAGGAAGACGATCTACGGATGACCAGAAACTAGGGTCCTACTCTCTTGATTTGTTTCTAGACGTTTTGTGCTAACCATAAGCTAATTGCTAGGTTTCGTAACGGCGTTAGTAGAATAGTATTTACTGGTATTACTCTAGTTTAATCGATATGTATACCAACCAAAATCAACATAATAGACCGATGTTATCGCTAGAAGAAAGTTTGACATCGAATAATTTGATCGGAAAATGCTCTATATAGTATATGTAATATAACTTATACCAACTTGATTGACGAAATGGTTTTGTGATTCGACTCTTGATGGGGTTACAAAAAACCGTGATCCTAGGCTCCTAGCTACATACAAAGAAAGTTGCAATTTTGAAATTTGCTACTTAACAAGTGATAAAAGAAATTAGTCAGGTTTGAATTTGTAGGCTGAACTTTCCTTCTCTGGCAATCAATAAAATAAAATAATAGCACAGTGGTCGTCTACAAAGGTCAATGATTGCTTTCTCGACTCCCTCATTTCTCTGTTTTCGTTTACATACTAACGTCCCCTTCTACCAGCAACTTCCCCTATCATTCGGGAATTGCACGTTTGGTTTTCACAGAAAAATAAATCTGAACTGCATTTCTCAACGTCTTTCAATAATGTAACAACAAGAATGAAACACTCTAGAATCTGCTGGTCTTGGTAACACTTCACAATACTATATATGATAAGAATGTCCCGGGTAAAAGAACCTCTTGAGATCAATCCTCTTCCCGGAAAGTTCTCTTTGGTTCAAGCTCTATAAAGATCATTTCACTTCTGCTTTATTCATCCCAATCACAAATGGGATGCTAGTAGATCTAACAAAGGTATCTCTCTATCTGTGCAGACAAAATCCAGACGATACCGATCCAGCTTCAGTTTTGGATGCGTCTGGACAAGGGCTGAATTCTTGAAAGGAAAGAAAGAAGCCACCGGGGGTAGAGGTTGGTTACCTATGGTCATAGCTCTACTGGAACTCTTAAACCATCGTGTGCAAACTGTACTGGTATTCCCTCCCTGTGCGCCGCAAACATAGAAGCAAGTTTTTATTTGTTAGCATCTCATTTTGTGGTGTTATAGGGGAGAAAAAGGATGAACAAGGTTGCAGAAGAAGAAAAGGTTGTCAGTGAAAGATACCGTTTAGACCACTCTTCTAGATATTCGCCGTCCTTGTGATGATCAAGCTCGTGGGTCATTCCGATTAGGAGAGCTCTTTTAGGGCATAATCTCTTCACTGCTTCAAGTGACTGCATCAGTGAGAAAAGAGTGAGTGAGTGGTGCAACATTAAGAAAGCAATCCAAACCAAAACCCATCAATTAAGGGCTCTAAATACAAACCTCAGGGAGACAAAAGTGAGTGTTGTGAGGTCCTTTCTGCAAAGGAACAAGAATATCAGTGATGAGAATTTGTGGAAACTACCCACCAACAGAAGGAAAGCATTATCGTAGGGACATGCAATTCCTGAACATGTCTAGTCAATGCAAACAGAGAATCAAACTTGATAATCGGCCTAAAAGGATAAAGGAACATATTATAAAATCCGGTAGACTACTTCAATGTGGCCCACGGGAGCATAGGAACACTGTTAATAAAATCAAAGCCCACAATTCTCATATGCACCCTTTTTAGGAGGCATTGGATATGTGATATTCCATTCTAACTTTGACCACTTCATAATGATGTCAAATGATGGATTGTTTTGGTAACAAACCTTGTATAAAGCATCTAAGATTAGGAGATCCAGCTGACCAGCCCCAGATTTCGAAATTGCTGCAAATGAAGAGCTACTGAATTAGTGATATGCAACTACTTTCTATTCACTGCAATCTCAGAAGACGGTGAAATCTAGATCTTCTCCATCGAACAGGAACCAGACCTTATCCACTTAATGACACTTACCAAATTCAGTTTTTTCAGGAAACCGTGAAACATCAGAGATGTAAGCTACTTTGTATTTTTCACCAAACAGAAAGCCTAAGCAAACATAATCTTCTCCATGCATTACCTGCATTGAAAAACCAGACATAAGCAACTAGGACAGGAAAAGGCATCAAAGTGCTAATTCAGACAACTAGAAAAGGTTTCGAACAGATAACTGGTAATGGTGAAACTTGTAGGCCAGAAGCAATAAATGATTTCTGACAGTCTTCCTCAATTATCTGCCAGTCGAGCTGTGCTACCCGTCTTATTTCTTGGCCTTCCTTTAACTTTTTCTGTACCAGGTAAGGGAATTTCACTGCAATACTGTTTTAGACATAAAAACACAGGGACACTATTCAGTTCTTAGAAATTGTAAGACTTAAAGAAGAAGTTACTAGTAGCAATTAGCAACAAATATCATGCACATAATGCCTCAACATGAATATCAAGAGGGTGCCCAAATCAGGAGGGGACTTAGTATGTATGAGGCTTATGTGTATTTAACAAATTGTGAAGAGATCTATAGTGAAATTACAATGTGTATCAAAGAAAATTCCATTGAACAAACTTATCTCGGCATGGCATTCAGAAAGGGTATTATCATTCAAAATGCAGCTGGGAAAATCACATGGACATGATCACCACTGAACAGGGAAAATCAAAGCATTCTATTGACAACCCTGAAAATGCACATCAAGAAAACTAGCCCAGAGCGCAGCTGGAAGAGTAAACTACCATTGAGAAACCAGAACACATTTAAACAGTGCATGCATATTATCAATTGAACAGAAGAGGTACCTTTCCATAGCAGATTGAGTCAAAAAAATAGGAGTTGGGTCAATATCATTTGTGGGACTAAATGGTTGCACAGTTCGTACATCATCAAGGCCGAGAACTGCATCAGCATGTTCATGTGTCAAAATTATCTGCAATTCACATTCAAATTAGTCCTACCACTCTGAAAACCAACATAAATTAAAGACATCAAATACAGAATTCAAAACACGGATAGAGTTTTCAGGTCTGGAAATCTTCAATGTCCCTCAGTAAGAAAATCTTACAGCGACGGAGGAAAAGAAGCCGAAGATCCACCACAAGATCACCAATGTGAATATCAAACTCTGGACGACTTAAGCTGCGAAAAAAGAGAAGCAAATAGATGGACCGAGAAGAAAAGAAGAATGCTCACAGAATCCACCCTCGGAATCTTATGGAAAGTGAACCACCGGAGAACTTGCTCCCTAAACGTCTTCCCAACATCAATCAATATATAGTTGTGCTTCCCGTCACCGCCGGGACAGTAATCTATAAGCATAGACGTATTGCACCTGACAAAAAATAACACGAATCCGTTCCCGATTGATCTTCTTTCATCGCATAATAGAAGCAAACAAACAACGCAGAGTACATTCCGATTATTATCGAAGAGCATTCGCCGCAGCAGTTTTTCGAATCTCGCGACTATTTTTTTTTAAATTACTTGGAGAAGACTTGGAGTTGACGAAGGAAAGGAAAACCGTACCTGTAGTTAGGGTTTTGCTCAGGCGGAAGAGAGAGCGCCTGAGAACAAACACGGCAGGGAGGATCGGACGGCTGGATCAGGCACATTATGTTGGGGATGGCGCTGGAACATCCGGTACCGAGAAAAATGAGGGCGGATCCATTGCCGGAGGAACCGTTGAGAGCATTGCCATTGCTTTGCGAGTCCATTTTTAAGAACGGCTACGGTAATCGGCAGCTCTTCCGCAGGACGAATTATTTATATAGAATTTCCGTGCTTCTAGCTTCCGTCCCGGTAGGGGAAAATAGAAGCGTAGGATTGAGGGAAAGGGAAGGAGGCGGTGGCGCTAGTTATGGCAGCGGCGGTGGGTGATGGCGGATGTTGGATTGTTTTTCAAGTGAAAGAGAAAACCGGAAAAGAAGGGGAAGGGGAAGGGGAAAGAGAGAAGCGCACGGAAATCGTGGAGGGAATTTCTGGGGGGAAGATGATGGTGGCCTTGGAGCGGACAGGCAGGGATCGGTTTTCTGGTGGTCCGGATTCGTTAACTCGAACGGTTCGATTCAAGTACTGGTTGAACCATACCGGGTTCCCGAGCAGATCTAGTGGGCCAACCAGGCCCAAGCGCCATCCCTTCGTGGGCTGAAAGAGACAACGGAGGAGAAAATCAGCATAACACGAATCATTTTGGGAGGGTTTTACTATACATGCAGATACATTTTACTGTTACAAATCGGATGAGACTCAGGTGTGGGCGGGTGCAGCCGTGTAGGGAAGAGCTGGTTGGTTTGAAGGGGGAACGTGGTGGTTTGGTTACGTCTGGACTTCTGATTGGGGTGATTTTGGTTGCTTGCGGACCCTCTCATTACCCCCCTCCGGCATTGATCACACGACACTTCTCTCTGCTACGCCGCTTCGAACAGTGATCTAAGAGCAGTTGAGCGCCCGCTGGGAACTACGATTAATTCGCGAATCCGTTTCTCGAAAAGAGAGGAACATTTGGTACTTAGTCAGCGATGACCATCGCCAAAATCCATCCAACCCCATCTATCACATTTAGATCATTAGCGTCATCTTCGTCAGTGCATTCACCGGATCAGAGGCAACAACAATGGCCTCTAAAGCAATATCCAGGGGATCTTCTCCGACGTAGATCCAGATTTGAACTCCCTCACAATCGTAAGTAATAGAACTTTCTTTCATTCAATTTTCCCCTGTTTCTCACTTTTAGCCTCTTCTCTCTTCGTTAATTTGTCGTTCTCTCTGGTGACACAATTTTCTGTTAGTGGTTCACCTGCCACTGCCAATCAAACTCGATAGAGACTTTCTCTTTACTGCGCTCCATTTTCCCCCTTTATGCTCGATCTGAATGAGACCTTTGAGATGAAATCACCGTAACACAAGTCAGAGTTATTGAGGAAACTGTTTGCTTCTGAGAATCCCGAAGGCAAGTCGTCTCGATCTATTCTTCATGGATTTGTTTAAAGTATCTCACGTTTAGCTTCTCTCTCTCATGAGGTGGGTCAATGCGGTATCTAACAGAGCGATTTTCGCTGGTGCTTGTAGCCGTCGTGACATGCGTGAGACAGAAACCCAAATCAGCCTTGTAATGTTAGAAATCGATTTCTTTAGTGTTTCTCTATTTATTAAATAATAATAATAAGGGTTAATAGCATTTTTTGCCCCTGTACTATTGCAATGTAATAAATGTGCCCCTGTACTATAATTTTGTACAAACATGCCCCTGTACTATAAAGACGTAACAAAAATGCCATTCTATCGAAATTTATGTCTTCTCACCGTTAACTGGGTTTGGAAATGACAAAAAGACCCAGTTTAATTCTGAAATTCGACTTTAATTTTTAAGGGGTTATTACGGGGTGTATTATGAAGTGGATTAAGGATAGGAAAAAGGAGCCCGTAACCCTTCAAGTCCCGTTCCGTTTTCCCCTTCGCACCGTTCAGCAGTCGCCCGTCGTCCACCATCTCGCCCGACGCCATCTTCTCCTGGCCCGCCGTCGACCATCTCGCCCGACGCTATCTACTCCTCGAGCGCCGTTGGCGGCAGCTGGCAGCCACTACTTCTTCGGTAGTCTTCATCTTCTCAAGCGTCCACCATTTCTTCGGCTGACATCATCTTCTCCTGGGCGAAATCCAGTGCTTCTGAATGATGATTATTGGGAAGAAGATGCCATGACCTACAATTCATTTAATTAGGCGGAATCCAACTTCAAAATGAGAAACCCAAAACACCAAATTGAGGAATGCTACTGGAATGCATGCTAAAAAGGCCCGTCCCATTAATTCATAGCAACCTGAACAAACTTAAATTTAGGGTTCGAGAAATTTCAGAATAAACATAACATAGCTAGAATGGGGGAGAAAGAAGGACCTATTTGATTTCTCTTTTGTGGAATAGAGAAGGTCGAGTGCGAAGAAGCAGCAGGACGAGGAAGAAGCAGGGTTGGCTGACTCGGTCCCTGCGGAGGGAGATGGTGGTCTGACGGCGAAGGAAGAAGGTGGTCCGGCGGAGGGATTACTTGTTCCGAGAAGAACGTCCGCCGGAGGGAGAAGGATTTTTTCCTCGACATTCGCTGGAAGGAGGCTCCAACTGTGCTGTCAGTGAGAGAAGAAGAGTCGAAGGTGTTTGACAGTGGGAAAATGAAGACTTTGGTAGTAGAAAGGCACGATGAAACACAGGGTGTTCTGGTCATTTCCAAACCCAATTAACGGTGAGAAAACGGAAATTTCAACAAAAGGGCATTTTTGTTACGTCGTAATAGTACAGGGCATGTTTGTGCAAAATCATAGTACAAGGGCACGTTTGTTGTCTCGCAATAGTACAGGGGCAGAAAATGCTATTAACCCTAATTATAACTAGATAATTCTTATTATGGTTAGTAGTCTTTTAGTAGAATTAGGTTTATTAGTAGGGTTTCCCATTATTCTTTATAAATATGTACTTTGTGATTCATTAGTAATTAGTTAATAAGAATATTAAGAAAATCTCCTAATCCCTAATCTCTCCCTATCATCTCAATTCTCGATCTCTATCCCTTTAAGGCCTCGGCCGATTCTTTTCTTTCTTTCTTCCCCAAATTCCAATCTCAATCCTTAATTCTGTTCGTATAAACCCTAATCCCCAAATATCAATTTCGTTAGGAACTTTGTTTCTAACACATATCAAGGGGATCTTCTCCAACGTAGATCCATATTTGAAACTTCCCTCACAATCGTAAGTAAGTAATATAGCTTTCTTTCATTCAATTTTCCCCTATTTCCCACTTTTAGACCATCCACTATGGTTGGGTGGGAAATTTGGGTGGGTTGAGGGGGAAATTTGGGTTTGAGGGTGGGAAACCCAACAATGGGTTGGAAGGAAAAAGAGGAAAAAGTGGGAGATGTGTTTTTTGATAAATCTGATTTAGTGTTGATTTTGTCACTTTAGTTAAATAATTTGATTGTTCTTTATATATAGGTAGTAATAATTAATTAAGATGAACATTGTGATATAATTTTTTGTTTAATTTGAACATATTTTTTTAGTCATTAATTAAATATGGTCGTTTATGGCTGTTGAAAAATATAAACATTGTAAAATATGTCCGTTGGAATTCAATTATTATCGTTAGATAGCATTGAAAACGATATACGGTCTAAAAAACCCAAACTAAAACGAAAAAAGAAAAGCTAAAAGTAAAAAACAACTTTGGCACGCGGGTCCCGCCAGCCCACTCCCCCTCCTCCTTCCCCCCTCCTTTTGTCCTGTTGTGAGGAAAAACCCTCCCAAACCCACCCAAAAGTCCTTCTCCCCCCCTTTTAACCCCCCATTGTGAGCCTCCATTTGCAAAAGACCATTTTTTTGCTTCTTCCCACCTCCCATAGTATTAGTGGGTGGTCTTAGCCTCTTCTCTCTTTGTTCATTTATCGTTCTATCTAGTGACAACAATTTTTTGTCAGTGGTGCACCTGCCACTGCCAATCAAACTCGATAGAGACTTTCTCTCTGTTGCGCTCCATTTTCCCATTTATCGATCTGGGTGAGACCTTTGAGATGAAGCCACCGTAACACAAGTCAACGTTATTGAGTAATCTGTTTGCTTAGGAGAATCCTGAAGGAAAGTCGCCACGATATATTCTTTGTTAGAAACCCAATTATTGGGTTAATTCGGTATTTGGACTTGTTTGTCGTTTTATTTATGTTTGGGAAACATGGGGTATTACTTATGGGTTTTTGGGTGCATTTGCGGATTATTCGGATTAATCGGGTCAGGGGTAATAGTTGGGGTAGCTAGCGGGAATTATTCAGGTTATATATTCTGTAATTAGTGGGTGATTACTCATTAAGCAAATAATAACAGAATTTCCCTAAACCCAAAACCCCTCTCCTCTCTCCCTACACTCGGCCAAACTCTCTCTCTCTCTCTCTCTCTCTCTTTCTCTCTCTCTCTCAACTTCCCTCTTTCCTTCGTCGGCCACCCTGGCCGCCGATCCCCTTCATCCTCTCTTTCCCAATTCTCGTTCCTACCACCAATCACCCTCTTCAATTCCCCTAAATCCCTAATCTCTATCAATCCCTAATCTCTATACCCTGTCAGGAAACTGGTAGGAAAGAATCGGGTTGAAGGCGTGATTAATCACTCTCCTTAGAGTGTTATTTGCCCCACTACAAATTGCTGGTAGGCTCGAGAAAACCACCCCCAGGAGTCCCTTCAATTTTAAGTCTGGAAGCAGCAATCTTGCAGACTTCTGTGTTTATGAAATAGAGAGGAAAACGAGAAGAAGAAGTAATCTCTCATCATTAAAAGATTTATGGTAGTCATCTATTTATAGTTGTGAAAACTGGAAGTTACCTTCCGAAGAGTCACATCCCTTCATAGAAAAAGTAGTTACCTTTATGGAAGGACACTTCTTTTCACAATATTCAAACGTTAATTAATTAATAAAATTAATTAATTAATTAAATTGCCAAAAGACTCCATCTTTATAATTTACTTCTCCCATCAATGTCGTATTACAACTCTATTGACTAACTCTAACAATCCCCCACTTAGTCAACAAGAGTTGAGAATATATGCCTCGAACAAGTAACGCATACATAAAGGTATCTTTTCGATTTGAACCTTTACCTAGTGTAAGCAACTCAAAGTTGATAATGAATCAGTGACGAGCTTAAGCCTAGGAGTCACGATCCAAAGCTATAACCGGAGATGCCACACACGTACTTGTCTCTTCTCTAAACCACAACCACCAACTAGGGTAGCACTATTATGGCCATGTGCTGATCCTGTTTCATGAGCATATACAAAAGTTGACCTCTACTTTTGTTCGAGCGGCATCACTCTAAATGCTCACATAGGTGATATTCCAAATGAATTCATTAAGAGTTCTATAACTTAACCTTCTTTGGACTAATTTACTTGTACAATAAATTAGTGCCTCTGTTAGAGTAACTTCTTATTACCACATTGAACCTTTTAATTAGTGAATACCTAAAGAAAAGGTTGGGTTCCCGTTACTTCTAACTACACAAGAGGTCTCAATCCCTTCCCTTGGGATGTCTCATAGATCATGCCTTTTGGCAATCCTTTGGTAAGAGGATTTGCCACATTATTGAGCGATCTTACATACACAATAGAAATGATTACATTAGTAATCAAATATCTAACGTGTTCATGTCATAGGCTAGTAGCTCTAGACTTACCATTGTAAATCTGTTATAAGCTCTCGACAAAGTAGCCCCCACTTACCATTGCTTTTGTAGATGTCGCATATTTTGTTACATGTAGTTAGTAGAAGTTTGTTTAGTAACCCATAAATGTACTAAATCAGTTTATAAATTCGCTCTTGCAATATTTTAGAGTCGTCCCTCTTTTATCATTTATTTAATGTTTCACGTAATGAGCAATGTCTGACAGTTGAGTGATACAACATCTTGTATTGTACAAACTAAATTTATACTTCTATGTTATGGTGGATTGGATTCGTGGATTGGTTCAAAAGGATTGGTGGATCTGGATTCATGCATTCAAGTTAAATCTAAAAATTGGACCAATATGTGAACTTACAAAAATTGTAGGTACTCAAATCTCATAAAACTTAGATAAATCTAAACATTGGACCAATATGTAAACTTAAAAAATTGTAGGTACTCAAATCTCATAAAATTTAGATAACAAAACATAATTGTTCAATGATTTTACACTAAAATTAAATTTGGGTATTAAAATATAAAATATATATTATAGTGATTAAGTTGTAATTTAATAAAATTTGAGGTATCAAAATAGTATATTTTTAGGCAACAGTAACTAAACTTCAAATTTATATATAATAATGTTTGTTGCACGAAAGGGAAATCTAGAATCAATCTTTGGTGTTTTCTTTTTTGAAATGGATGTTCACTAAGATAACGACCGGGCAATGTCCAAAAGGAAATGTACAAGTGAACAATGTAACAGGATTGAAAGAACAACCCAAACAACCAGGCCGAAGACAATCCCAACAACCCAATAGGGCCCGGGCCCAAACAAGAGTGAGCCCTTCCCCAACCCTATCTACACGCGCCCCCTCTGTTTTCCTACCACCACCATGGCCGACGACCACCACTGCACCCATCCGATAGATTTGGTGTTGTTGCTGTACTTCTTTCCGCCCTCCAAGATATTGTGCACCACTGAATTAGAAATTAGAAATTAAATTGTTAAAATCAATGTTTGTAAAATAGTACTGGAAGTTATTCCGGAAAAGTTTGTAGTAGGATAGTTGTATTAAGGGCAATGTCTGTTTTTTATCCAAACCTTTTTTAGATTCTTTTATATTATCCAAACTGTTTGAGACGCGATACCCCAGTACGGCACTCACAAACCCACTCCTGTAGGGCGCCTGCCTACACACACGAACACAGAGGAGGCGCCTGGGCCCGTTAATCCTCCGACGCCCAAGTTAGTTTCTAGAGAGAGAAGTGTCTCAAAGCTAGAGTTTAGTGAGATAATCCAACCTGTGTAAATGCTACCAACTGCCCCTATTTATACTCACCAGAGTTCGAGGTTGATCTCCTCCACATCACTGTCTCCATTTAATGTCTTGTACTTTCCTGGTCAGATATCCCAACTGCCTTGTCAGGCTTCTGGCACGTGACAGGCGCCCGCAGACGATGGACCACTTGACAGCCTGGCCTCTCTTGACAGTTTGACCTCCTTTGGCTTCTAGTGTCTTGTCTTCATGCGTCCCCCACCTTGCTTGGGCCTTGCCCCCCAATTCTGTTGCTTGGAAGCCCAAACTGCCGCCCATTGGGCCTCGCTCATAATACCCCCAACAATTGCCCCCCCAGTTAGGTGCTCATAGCTTCGCTTTTGAGCGCCTAGCTGACCTAGCTGTTGCGGCCTTGCCCTTTCTCTTATCAGTGGGCGCCCAACTTCCCGAGTACGTCCGTCCTCACGGCGCCTGAACTCTTTATTGACCATCTTTTGTCGTGTTGTCCGCTTCGAAATTGGCTCGCTTGGCTTCTTTGCTTTTTATGGGTGCCTTCCGTTTTGTGCGCCCTTCCCCTGTGCTTTACGGGCGCCTTTCAGAAAGGGCGCCCCTATCCCTTATGCCCCCCTCACGGGCGGGTGTTTGATATCGGCCCCACGTTTTTCTTGTTTGAATTATGGGAACTTTTTAAATTTCAAATTTCGAATTTAGAAAATTCGAAAAGAGAAATTTAAATTTGAAAAAATTCCAAAAAAGGAAAAGGTGGGGGGAGCTCAAAAGCCCGCCCTTGACAGTGACACGTGGCGCACAACGCGAGCCTTGACTCGGGTTCCCCTTTCCTTTAAATACCCTTCCCCCTTCAGTCCTTGTCACTTTCCACAATCTCACCTCTCTCTAAGATTTCTCTCTGACTTCTCTCTAGATTCCGTCTTGACATCTCTCTAGATCCCTCTTTGCAATCGTCAGCATTCTCCTCAAGTCAGCCAAAAATGTCATCGCAAGCAGACAAAGCTGTCGGCCAGGGCGCCCAAGGTGCAGGTGAGACTAGAACGGGCGCGTCGGCAGGAGGCGCCTCGGGTGTGGGTGGTGAGGCAAGGCGTCCGTCTCAGAGTGGTAAGGAATCTTCTCGACTTACTGGTTATTTACGTTACCTTTATTCTAGCTACCTAGGGTAGGGCATCACTTACTCCGCGTCCACGATGCGCCTGGGTCGTTTGTTGGTTTAGAGAGGGCGCCTGCTTCTACGTTCGACTCCTGGCTTTATGCCTGCCAATGGATCGTACAAGATTTCGACATGGGAGAATTCGTTTCCTCCTGATCATCTCCCAGAGGAGACGGCCACGCTGCCCTTCGAAGTGGCAGGACTGCAGCACACGTCAACTGTCACCTTGGCTCGTGTTCATGAACTGGTGACCAGCCTCCAACTACCTCGTGACTGGTGGTATGCGCCGCCCTCTGCTATCTCTCGAGTGGGCGTCTGTGGGCCGAAGTGGATTGGGGTGTATCAGGAATATTTCCGCTTCGGGCTGCGATTCCCTCTCGACCATATCATGGAAGGTATTTTGACTACTTGCGGTTGTCCGCCGGGGCGCCTATCTCCCTCGGTCATCGTGATCGTGATTCTATTCAAGCTGAGGTGCCGTGAACATCCCGTTGAGCCTACCTTCAACTTATTCCGATATTTCTTTAAGATGGTGCCCCTCGACAACTGTTTATCGCTTCAAAAGAGGAAGAAGGGCCTATATCACTTTGTGGAGCGGTGCCCGAAGTTGGGGCGCAGTTGGTTCAACGGGTTCTGCTTCATGAAGGCGTGCCGGGACTCCTTCTTCAAAAGTGGAGGCGCCTTTCTGAGGGAGTGAGGGTTGGGAAACATCGAAGATTTTAACGCGCCAGTCGTGTTGTCTCCAGCGGAAAAGAACGGCGCCCGCCTGATTTGCGAGACGCGCGTGGACTTGCGCAAAACTGAGAATCGCCCCCCAATTTTGGAGGCATATTATAATGATGGTCTGTAGGCGCCTATACGCTATGTGTATCACCATGTTGTGACTTGTTTTTATTTTATTTTATTTTATTTTTAATGCTAACTATTTCGCGATGTGCAGGGTCGGACTTCAGTAGCATCGCAAAGCTGATGAAGAGTCGGCTTGCAGCCATGACTGGAGGGGCGCCCCCACCGAGTCGGCCACAGGCGCCTGCTGCGGCCTCCACCGAACCACAGGTGCCTCCTCCTGGCCCGAAGAGGAAGAAGAGGGCGGTGAAGGGGGGCACGACGAAGACCCCCAGTGTGGCGTCTTCGGCCCCGGAAGCGGAGGAAGAGGCGCCCAATGCTGAGGCGCACAATACTGAACCCGCGGAGCAGGAGGGTAACTCCGGGGAGGAAGAAGCTGAGCACCTGATTCATCGGGGGAAGCGGGCTGGTTCTCCCTTGGACAACGTCAGCAAGAGAGCTGACAAAGGTAAGGAAAAAGTGGGTGCCGACACCTCGGGCGGGGAGGGGGGAGCCTTTCAGTACCGCCTTAACGAAGAGGGGCAGTATGTGGGCCCCGATGGGCGCCCCCCAATCTTCCAGCCGCGCCGCTTGGACGTTAGGCGCATCGAATTGCCATGCTCTCCGCTGGTGGCGGTCGACCGAGGCTGTGCCATGGGGTTGGCAATCACGGCTGCCAAGATGTGGCAAGTGCCGTCAGAGATGAATGGGGATCATCTCTTTGCGGAACTGGCCAAAGTGGGCGCCAAGGTATATACCATTTTGCTTGTGTTCTCGCATTTTTGAAATTGTCTTTACACAAATGCTAACTCTCTTTATTTGGTGTATGCAGATCCTCCTTTTTGCTGAGAGAGGCGCCCAACGCCTCTTTGAAACCAAGCGAGAGGCGCTCGAAGCCTCTACTTCTGTCTCCTCTCTGAAGCATGATCTCGAAAACGCGACTGAGCGTCGCGAGCAGCTGGTGAAGGAGTGCGAGGAGTTACAGATGAATGCGGCCATGGAGGTGTCGCAGCTTCAGGGCGCTCTCGACGAAGAGCGCAATAAATCAGAAACCCTTCAGGCGGAGAAGGAGGCGTTGGCGCAGAAGGCAGGCGCCCAGGCTAGTGAGATTGATATCCTCAAGGAGGAGAAGAAGAGGTGACAGGACGCCTACAAGGACTGCAAGAAAAATATGAAGGAGGCGAGGAAAGAAATTACCAACTTGCGCCATTCTCTGGACACCTTCGAAGAGTCCGAGGCTGGGAAGAGTATGAGCGCCAACGCCTGTTTGGCCGGCCTCCAAATTTTGAAGGTTAAGTTGGAGAAGGATCACCCCGATCTTACTTGGGATTTCACTGAGATGGCCGAGTATATAATCGGGGAGATGGATACTCCACATGAAGCAGAGAAGGCGCCCGAGCCTCCTACTGTAGAGGAGCCTCCAAATGATTATGCTCCTGCCTCACCTTTCCCCAAGGCGCCTAGTGCTGGGGATGCCAACTCAGGAGCTGAGTAAAAAATGGGCGTCAACCACAGAGGATCCTTTTTTTTATGTAAACGTTTCCATTTTGTGGGCGTAATCTATATATAAATGTTCCCGTTGGTGTTGCGATCGTATTGTTTGGTTTTACTTAACGTTTTATCGCTTGACTTGGGTGTTTCCCCAGTGGCTGTCTTATATGTTGTGCGATGCGCCCACAACACATTTGGCAATTCCTCCACCCATTTGCCCTTGGCGCCCGCCAACCGGGTGTGTAACCCGTGAAGAATACTTTTGTTGGCCGCCTCCGCTTGACCATTTGCCTATGGGTACGCCACAGAAGAAAACCTCAACACGACCCCATTGTCGTCGCAGAACTCCACAAACCTCTTGCAATCGAACTGCTTTCCATGGTCTGTGACGATGGACTTAGGTAAGCCGAACCGAGTGAATATATTTTTGTTGGTGAACCTTCGTACCTGGGCTTCTGTGACCGTGGCCAAAGGTTCTACCTCAATCCATTTGGAGAAGTAGTCGACTGCCACTATCAGGTATTTCATTTGCCCAAGCGCCTTGGGAAAAGGGCCTAAAAGGTCCATGCCCCATTGGGCGAACGGCCAGGCTCCTACATTGCCTTGCATGGGCGCCGCCGGGACGTGGATATCATTTGCATGAATTTGACACTGATGGCAAACGCCCACATGTGCCTTTGCGTCCCGTCTCATTGTTGGCCAGTAATAATCTTTGCGTCCCGTCTCAAACTGCGTGCTCCCGCGTGCATGCCGCACGTTCCGCTATGCACCTCCTCGATTGCCCCCTGTTTTCCTCCTCATCCAGACACCTCAAGTATGCTCCCGCATGAGACCTCTTGTATAACTTTCCCTCAATTATGGAACACCGGGCCGCCTTTCGGCGGAGGCGCCAAGCTTCCTTCGGGTCATCGGGCACCACACCTTGGGTCAAGAACAATACAATTGGTGCCATCCATCCGGAGTTGGCGCCCACGTTCCCCGGGTCGCGACCAAATGTTCACGAGGCGCCTCTGCAGTGACTATGACTTTCCGTTCTTCCGCAAAATCCACAACGGTTGCCAGCTTGGATAAAGCGTCTGCGTGAGCATTCTCTTCACGTGGGATGTGCACAAAGAAGATTTCCCCAAACCAGGCTCCCAGTTCCCTGACTCTTTGCACGTACCCTTCCAGCGCTTCCTCTTTCACTTCAAATTTTCCGTTAAGTTGATTAACGACGAGGGCCGAGTCGGACTTGACTTGGACTTTGTGGGCGCCCAGCTCCTTAACCATGGTCATGCCGGCAATAACCGCTTCATATTCCGCAGCGTTGATTGTTTTTAAGGTGGCAAATTGCAGCGCGACCTCATGCATCGTGCCCCCGAGGCTTATCATTACGATACCTGCTCCAGCGCCCGTGCGGCTGGCCGCCCCATCAACTTGAACTTGCCAGCAATCGTCTGTCCCCTTCTCTGACTCCGCTACACCCTCTGCGATAAAGTCGGCCAAGACCTGGGCCTTGATTGCCGGACGCGGCGCATACCTGACGTCGAACTCACTTAGCTGGACTGCCCACTTGACGAGGCGCCCGGCCACGTCCATTGACCCCAATATGGATTTTAACGGGAGATTGGTGAGTACCACGATGGTGTGGGCCTGGAAGTAGGGTCTCAATTTGGTCGCGGCCATCACAACCGCTAATGCGGCCTTCTCGATGGGCGCGTACCGCCTTTTATGGGCGACCATGGTGCGACTGACATAGTATACCGGTCTGTCTTCTCCAGAATGGGTTTCTCTTGCGACGAGCACTGCACTTACTGAGATTTCTGACACAGCGATGTAAAGGTACATCGTCTCCCCCGCTTTGGGCGCCGTCATCATAGTTGGGGCGCTTAGGAGCTGCTTCAATTCTTCGAACGCCCCATCACACTCGGTGGTCCACTGGAAACACGCCGCCTTTTTAAGCGTTCGAAAGAAGAGAGCTGCTTTGTCGGCGGATCGGGGAATGAAGCGCCCCAGAGACGCTAACCTTCCCGCCAGGCCTTGTACCTCTTTGGGCGTCTTCGGGGGAGTCAACTTGAGAATGGCATCTACCTGCTTTGGGTTGGCTTTGATGCCCCTTTTGGTGATCATGAATCCCAGGAATTTCCCCGCTTCGGCGCCGAACACACACTTGAGGGGGTTGAGACGAAGCATGTGCGCCCTCATGGCCTGGAACGTCTCCCGCAAGTCTTCCAGGTGGTCTTCCCGTCTCCGGCTCTTGACTATGAGGTCGTCCACGTAGGTTTCCACATTTCGACCGATTTGCTGACGGAAGACGCTGTTGACCATTCTCTGGTAAGTGGCGCCCGCGTTCTTGAGCCCGAATGCCATGACCCGGTAGCAGAATTTTCCGAAGAACGTCATGAAAGCTGTTTTAGGCCGGTCTTCCTCCGCCATGGGGATTTGGTGGTACCCGGAGAACATGTCCACGAAGCTCAGCATTTCGTGGTATGCTGTGGAGTCCACCAATAAGTCTATCCGGGGCATCGGGTAGGCGTCCGTTGGACATGCCCTGTTGAGGCTCGTATAATCCACGCACATTCTCTAGTCTCCCGATGGCTTTGGCACAAAGACCACATTCGACAACCAAGTAACATAAGAAGTTTCCTCGACCAAGTTAGCTCCCATGAGCTTGTCCACTTCGACCCTAAGCGCCGCTTCCTTCTCCGGCGATAGGTTCCTGCGCTTTTGCTGCACGGGGCGCCTGCCTTCCTCGACCGCTAATCTGTGAACGGCCATTTCGGGTGTGACGCCCGACATTTCCAGTGCACTCCACGCGAAAAGCTCCGCAAACTCTCTCAAGAGGGCGATGAGTCGTTCCCTCATTTCAGCGGGCGCCTCTGCCGAGATTCTCACGTGTCTTTCTGGACGTCCTTCATCTAGTGCTACCAAGAGTTCTTCGTCGGCAGCCTCGGCTCGAGGGGCCTCTTCTACCACGACTTCCATCACGTTGACTCTTGCATCGACGTGCCTTCGCTTCCGTCCAGTTTCCTTTGCATAACGCGGGGCGCCTCGCCCTCGGGCCACGCCCACCCCTTGCGGGGCAATGAACTTCAAGGTTTGGTGACAAGTGGAGGCCACCCCATTGAATAAGGCTAGGAGGGGCCTTCCAAGGATCGCATTGTATGGCGATGGGCAGTCCACTATTCCGAAGTCTATGGCGCGCGTCACTCTTTGCTCCCCATCTACCAAGGTGACCGGAAGGCACACTCGCCCTATTACTCTAGAGGGCGCCCCTGAAAAACCGACTAGCACAGACTTCGATGGTCTGATCATCTTCGGTGATAGTTGCATGCGAACCACTGTATCTTTGAACAACACATCCATGGAGCTTCCCGTGTCGACAAGCATCCTTCTCACCTTGCATCCGGCTACCACTCCCTGTATCTCTAAGGCGTCCATGGACGGGAGCATGCATGCTTCTTCTGGCGCCTTGTTGAAGCTGATATCGATCGACTCCTCCACGTCTGCCGATGCCGCTCTCAGCCGGCGGTTTGCCTCTATCTTTTCCCTCAAGTCCATCGTTCCCGAAATGGCTTTGATGGTTAGACGCACGCGATCGGGCGCCTTTTCTTGATCAAGGTCATAGGGCGGGGGTGGCAGCTCCTCCCTTGTCTTAACCATGTCGGCCACGCACGCCCGGTGCACTCTTTCTTCAGGCTTCTTGACGAAGTCGTTAAGCATCCCTCTGTCGGCCAGGCCCTGTAGCTCTGTCTTCAGCTGATAACAATCGGCCGTATGGTGCCCCACTTCACGGTGGAAGTCACAATACCGATCCAGGTTCCGTTCGTTGGGTTGTCCCCTCATGGGGCCTGGCCACCTGATGTAATACCCCTTCTCCTTGACGTGCTAGAGTATGTTCTTCAGAGTGTCGTTGTATTCAGCAAAGTGTCCAGCCCCCCTTGGCGCCGGGCGCCCCACATCAACTCTCCTTGCCGGGGGATGACTTGCGGGCGTATACCCCGAACCGCTCGGGGGGTACGGCCTCCGTGTCATCTCGACTTCTTCCCCTCTTGTCTTTCGCCTGTCCGCCCTTCTGGCTGCTAACGTTTCTTCGAGCATGATCACCTTTTGCACTCTGTGATCCAAATCTTCCGTGGACACCACGTCTCTCTTTGCGAGCGACCTACACATCTCCTCGCTGGTGGTGCACTCATTCAGACACACTCCCAACACTGACGGCTGGGCGTCCTTCACTGCTAGGGTCACGGATAGCAACTTCTCGTAAAATTCTCTCAATGCCTCTCCATCCTTTTGCTTGACCTTGAACAGGGAGCCTATGGTCAAGGAGAGCCACTTCCTGCTGGCGATTTTTCCAAAAACATCGCTGCAAACTGCTCAAAGCAATCAATGCGCCCTTCGATCTGGTGATACCAGTCGAGGACCACGCCTGAGAAGGTGAACGGAAATACCTTGCACAGGGTGGAGTCTGTGCTGTTGTAGAGTTGCATTTTGGTGAAGTATCCGTTAAGGTGGTTCTCGGGATCCCCGGTCCCGTCATAGGTGGGAAGCGGGTGAATGTTGGTTTCTGCGGGCTCCGCCAGTATGCTACGTGCCAGGGGCTGCCTCACGGGGCAGTGGCGTGATAGGCGCCCCAGAATTCCTCCGTTCCACCCGCTAGTATCCGGCCCTCCATGATCACGTGGGCGCCACAAGCTCGGGCGCCTCAGACACCCCGATTCACTTTCCGTCTCCGCCATTCTTTCCCTCTTCTTCGTTGGGCTGGGGGTCATCCTTTCACTCCTTTTCAAGGCGTCCACTTCTCGCCGAAGCGCCTCGATCGCCTCGTCCCGATCCTCGATGATCCTAAACAATTCCTTTTTTCGTGACCGAGACGCCCTCAGACCCCCGAAACATGCCGTCACTTTCCTCGCCTTCATCCATCTCGGGCGTCTCCCCCCTCATCCGCTCCGATTGTTCCTCTGTAATTTCCTCTCTTTCTTCATTCATCGGCGCCTCTTCACTCATGACTCATGGTTATACCTCCCCTATCTGGCGCGCCAATTGTCTGAGACGCGATACCCCAGTACGGCACTCACAAACCCACTCCTGTAGGGCGCCTGCCTACACACACGAACACAGGGGGGCGCCTAGGCCCGTTAATCCTCCGACGCCCAAGTTAGTTTCTAGAGAGAGAAGTGTCTCAAAGCTAGAGTTTAGTGAGAGAATCCAACCTATGTAAATGCTACCAACTGCCCCTATTTATACTCACCAGAGTTCGAGGTTGATCTCCTCCACATCACTGTCTCCATTTAATGTCTTGTACTTTCCTGGTCAGATATCCCAACTGCCTTGTCAGGCTTCTGGCACGTGACAGGCGCCCGCAGACGATGGACCACTTGACAACCTGGCCTCTCTTGACAGTCTGACCTCCTTTGGCTTCTAGTCTCTTGTCTTCACGCGTCCCCCACCTTGCTTGGGCCTTGCCCCCCAATTCTGTTGCTTGGAAGCCCAAACTGCCGCCCATTGGGCCTCGCTCATAATACCCCCAACACAAACCTATCGAAATACTAAGAATTAGCCAAATGTTAACTTTCAGTTAGCGATTTTGTTAGTAATATTGTCTTGACAATATGATACTGACTTGGAAGAGGCACATGAAGGTTAACATTCCAAAATTTTCGTATTTTAACTAAGAAAAGAGTTACAAAATTATTAACGATAACGTAAAAATGACTAATATTTTGATGAATTACGAAAGATTTGGATAATTAATAGCATTTTAATAGGTTCGGATAATATAAAAGAATCCGAAAAAGATTTGGATAAAAAATAGACATTACCCTTGTATTAAAATCATAATTGAACCGTGGTTCAACCACTTCGTACCGCCAAAACCACCTATAATTTGGGATACGGTATTTCTAGTCCGACCTTCGAGTATAGTAGACTTTCTAAAACATTGGTTTGAAGTAATCAACCTTTATTCAGGAGGTACAACTTTTCATATGCCCACGACATGTCATTTTCGCAAATGTTGGTGATCCTCTCATCTTGATCGGAATATCTATCTCTTAACATAATGGTAAAAGAGATATATTATTACTTTATTAGTGCATCTATTAGCTAATAAATTAATATTTGTTAATTAATTGACAACAAAATTCACAAATGAAAACCCTTCTCATTTGTTGCTACTTTGCTGTTGATGAATCTACAAATTTTGGAACTATTGAGTATTGACTTCGAGTCAAGTGAAAATCATGTAATTTGAATATATGTATTTTTGTGTGTAATAAGTGAGGAGTTTCAAAAATAAAATGGTTTACAATCTTATTATTTTTGCAATAAAAGTGATGCATATGCACCATATCCTCTAATGAGAGTCAAAGCTGAACCCCAACCACCAATCAATACCAAAACATTGCAAGAGCTCAATGAATTTGAACGAGGAATATAAAGGAGGCATGTATAAGTTGCAATCTAAAGACTCAGTAACAATAAAATGCTAACTCTTTTCTGTAGCCCGCCATGTAAGAGTTCCCCCTTCTACAAAAAGTTAAAAACAAAATTTCCATAACCCTCCATTTGGCTAGCATTTTATAGTTTATATACGATAGCCTGTATTATTGATTGTTGATAAAGTTTGGTGCTCTGTTAATAAAAAAAGTTATAGGTGCATTGCGGTATTAATATGTACAAATTTTTATACTCTATTCTAAATTTTTATAATATTTAAATTTTTTTATATCAATAATAAAATTTGAGAAACATATAATTTAAAAATAAAAATAAAATAATAAATTATCAGTTTAATTCCTTAAAATACGTGTAATAAATATGTTATATATGTCCAACCACACGGCATACCATCTCACAATGTATTACTTTTGGTTTTAAAATTGCATGGTTTAATTAAAGTTGTAAGTTTCAATTCAAGTAGAGAAAATGTATTACGATGAAGACAATTCTATGAAGCAGAACTATTACTCAATTCAATAAGATTGTTGATAAATATGTTCATCTTAGCCATTTGCCCATTTCACTTTTTTTTTTTTTTTTTTGTCTCTGTTTGGCCATTGCTGTTATCATATTGCAACCAGCCAACGGGTCGGGGTACAATCTAGTATACAAGAAGCTGTTGCGCGGTCCCTGTTTTGTTTAACATGTTTAGTCTTGGGTGATTTTGTATGATGATTTAATCGTCCTAGGATTCCTTCATTAAATATCAGTTGGATCTTTCACTTACTCTGGGCAATTCAACGTTTCAACAGTTTAAGATAATTGAAATCCTAACTCGTGAAGATTTAATCAAACCACAATTATGGTTCTGCTTGACTTCTCATAATGTAGCTATGCTGCTTAAATGCCATCATTTCATTCTCTTTTATTTCTGGTGGCTTATTGTTGTTTAAATATTGATTGGAAATTTGGCGTAGGCTGAGGTTAGAGGGAGACCACGTGACAAGTTGTACAATATCCAGTATCAATACAGATGATTTGATCAATTCCCAATTGTTTTGTATTTTCACTTATATATATATTTTCCAAATTTTGTTTTCTTTAGTTATCAAGCTAAGTTGTACTTATTTTATCAAGCTTCTCAAATAACCTTGCTTATAATGTTTTGAAAGTATCATTGTAATTATTTTACCTTTATGATATTCACAGGCATTTGATGTGTATTTTGGAAGTCATTATGCTACTTATTTTCGTGCTTAATGTTTTCATCCCCTCATGTGTATTTTCGCAAGGTTTAGAAAACCCTATAATACCGGCTAGTCCGACCGGATACCAGACCCAAAATGATAGACAATTTTAGCAGTAGAAAACGATTCGATTATCGTTAAACTATGATTTTAGTACAAAATACCCTACCATTAAGTTTTCCGGTATAATCTCAGATACGGTTTTCAGAACCTTGGCATTTTGATGTCCAAATAAGTACGTTTTAATAATCCCATATCCTGATAGGGAGAGCAGGCAATAAGAACTAGTAATTGTATTAAACTCAAAAACATTACAATCCAAATCAATAAAAAAAATTGGCGTTTGTGCAGGAAACTAAAATTCATCTTTCAACTACAAAAATTGAGCGAACTAGTAACAGGTCTATCAATGATGCCTTATTGATGTAGCCATCACTACCATCGTCCAAACATTGGTATACTCGAATCTATTAGTTCGACAAAGCCATGTGTTCTCCGATGAGTTTTTGAGAGGGCAGATCACAAACAATAACATCGAAAGAGAAACACAGCCATTGGCAATCGTAATGCGAGAAGGAGACCGAGATATGCACACAATCCCCATATTCTGCTCATCGTAGTGGTCTACTCTCGACTTGGTCAGTATCATGATCGTCCTCAGTGTCATAATCATCTTTATCTGCATCATTCTCGTGAACGTAATGAATCAGGCCACGGCGAGAGTTTCTCTCCGCCTTTGGTACAGTTCTACTATACTCCAAACGACAATCGGCGTCCTGTAGACAATCTGTATCTCGGTGTTTGGTGAGAAGCCACCTCAGCAAGCGATCTTCCTTGTTCAGGTAATGCAGCTCCTTGTTCATGTTTGGTGTCGCCATCATCGTCATCTGCATCAGCTGGCCCTGGGGGTAGAGAAATAATATAAATTTAGCATCTGTCGAAGCCGAAAGCTGACACAAGAAAGTAAAGAAGCTTCAAGTTTCCGAGTTCCCAAACTTTGTTCACCTTATAAAATCTTCCATCAAGCTTCTTGATGCCATAACCAAGGTGGATGGTCCCAAATGATTTCATCTCCGTGATTACACCATTCCTACTGCAAATGTGTTTTCCTATTCGAGCCACCAAGTCCATGATCGGTTCTTTCTTTACATGAGGCTTGAACAAAAGCACACAGTCATAAAGCGGCATCTTTCACTCCCCTGTCGTGCCCATTCATTTCAAAAATAGATAAAGCATTGATTCAAATTAGGAACTAATAATAATACAAAGAAAAAGAATTTCAGAAGAAGACATGGCAGCCCTAGGAATTTAAATCATGCAAGCAGTATAGAACAACGTATTTGACGATCATATTCTTCTCATTTGTAGAAGTTTGCATCTCTCAACTTCCACACATTCAAGAGGATTCCTTCAATTGGAACTATATAACGTATCATGCAACTCAGAACTGATGAGTAAATAATACATTTGAGCATTCCTGATGCTCAAAATTCTGCTTATTTTTAAAGCACAATGTTAGATGAAATGTGGAAAAACTGGATATAATAAGCAAAAGTTGAACAAATCAGGGTAGCAGAAATCCTGATCTGCCAAAAGTTACACACTACTTTGCCTAGTCTTCACTTCGATTTCTTAAAATCCTAATCTTATGAGGGTTCTAAAGGATAACAAATTTCAGGGCACAATCAATCTTGCACTGTTCAATCTACCACAGTGAAGAGCTGGTTTTTGCGCGCCTAGCTAAATGTACGCAGCCGTATGAACTTACTGATTGGCAGTACTATAGCCAAACAGCTCGGCCGGCTGCGACTCAGTAGGCACCGCAGTCAGAAGAATTTGACGGTTATATTCTTCTCCTTGGTAGAATTTAGCATTTCCCAAATTCCACACATTCAAGAGGATTCCTTCCAATGTGAACTATATCAAGTATCATGATTATATCATATATTTGAGCATTCCTTATGTTCAACACTCTGCCAGCTAACGGTTAAAGCACAATGTTCAATGAAATGCCGAAAAATATATTACTGTAAACAACAAATGAACAAATTGTAGCGAAGGGTAACAAAAATCCTAATCCGCAAAAGAATTTACATTCCCCGTTGCCTATTCTTCACTCAGTCTCTGAAAATACCCTACTCGAATGACCGGGGGAAAAAATTTCAGGGCACGATCAATCTCGCACTGTTCAATCTATTACAGCGAAGAGCTGGTTTTTGCGCCCCTAACTAAATGTAAGCAGCCGTATTGAACTTACTGATTGGCAGTACTATAGCCAAACAGCTCGGCCGGCTGCGACTCAGTAAAACAGATTGGTCCAAAGAGCAAGCACGGTACAATCTCCAGCAACAGGTGAAACTGAAATGAATCGAAAAAAGAAAACACTTGAGATTCGAAAAATGAAGGATTTACCGAGATCTCTCGTCTGGATTGGTGACTCTGAAACCGAAAACCGGATCAGCGGGGACGATACTCGAATCGAAAAAGAAAAACGAAGTGACTGAGGGGATAAGGGCGAGCGTCGATCGGAGATGGCCGGGCACGAGCCAGAGGGTGGAGAGCGGAGGCGGGGAAAGGGAGTGAGCGAGGAAAGGTTAAGGCGGAAGGGGAAGATGAATTAGGTTTTCAATCCTGACTTCGGCATTGCGATTGGAAGGGTTTGGTTTGGGCTGTGCACTGAAGGGCCGTTTGTCTGCATTGGGCATTATTTACCAGCGACTGGGCCTCTATAGCTTTACCCTAATACCTTGAAGTAAGTCTGCGCAATATATAATAGCAGGAAGGAGAAACCTGTTGCTTCATTTCAAATTTCCTGCAACGAGAGTGAAAGTAGGAAGAATATTTTGGTTTTCACAATTACTTTTTTATTGGTTTAGTAGCATTTTGTACCCCTCTACTTTGATAAATTAACAAACGTACTCCTCTACTAAATTTTTGCACAAACATACCCTTTTAATATTAAATCGTAACAAGTTTACCCTTCCATCTAATTTTCTATTTTTTTTTATTGGATGGAGGCGCAAGCCAAGAACAAAGAAGAAAGGGGTTACAGGTGAAACTGGGGAGTTTGGACAACACTCCGAGGTAAAACAACACCTCTCTCGTCGTCCTGCAAAATGGACCTCAAGGGGGCCGGCGGATCAACCAGTTTATACATACCATGGGGATAGACGAGACCATGCTTCGAGAGCCAGTCCGCGACTTTATTCCCTTCACGGTAAGTATGTACTATTTTAACCAACCAGTCCTGCGAATAGATCTAATTTTCTATTAAGTGGCCGTTAAATGGACTGGAAAATTACCTAATTACTCTCATTTACTATTAAACACTCATAATTTCAGTTTAATTTTTTTATTCTGTCCAAAATCATTTAATTAAAAATTAGTTTGGCCCTATTGTAGCTTTTGCAGAAGCAGCTTCTGGCTGGAGCTTTTAGATAAGTACTTTTTAAAAATAGCAGTTGAGTGTTTGGTTGTAAAACTATTAGAAGTGCTTTTTAATATGAGAGGTTGTGTAAAATGACTATAAAGGACTTGTAATATAAAATATGAATAAAAATTCAGAACAATAAAAAGTAGTCTAAATGGATCTTGTTAGATTTCTTTTATATTAAATAATATGATTTTATAATTTATTTTATTTTTAAAATGATATAAATGAGAGAAAATTATATTTTATGAAATAAAATTAAAATATGATAAGGATAATCTTGTATTTTCAAAACAGCTTTTCGCAGAAGCTCCAAATCGGAGCTTCTGCTTTTATGTTATACAAAAGCGTTTTTCGGCTTTTCAAAAGCCAAATTTTTAGAGGTGTTTGGCCCTGTTTCGATTTTTGAAGCCAAAAAACACTTCTAAAAGGCGAGCCAAATATGGGTAAAATTTCAAACCCCTAATTAATTCAGAAGCAATTGGTTGTCCATCTCTCCTGAAATCTTCTCCGATGATCCATCTCCCTGAAGCAATCTTCCCTGTCCGTCTCCCCTTAAAATTTCAAACCCCTAAACTAATCATCTACTGTAAAACTTAAGCAAAAGAAACAAAAACTTCTTAAGTCACCACAATGGAACAACTACTTCAAACCATTCACATAGATCCATAGACGAAAACAGAAGCAATTAGGAGGTTAGAATTCAAAATTAGGAATCCAACACTATTTGCAGAAAAACGAAAGAGGCAAGAATCGGGTGCAGGAAATACTTCGAGGAAAACAGGCTTAAGATAGGGTGAGTAACCTTAGCGTGAGTAACAATGAGTAATCAAATCTGAACCCTTCTTTTAAGTGACTGCAGATCTAAGGGTGGAGAATTAAAAGAATTTTATTTCCCTAGTTTTCTTAATTGGATTATATCTTCTTCATTCTAACTCGGATTTCAATTTTTTTTGCACAGATGGAACGAGTTCGTTGTGCTCTACAAAATGATACCCATTTTCAATATTTTTTGAGAAAAAAATTTCCATCCCTCTCGTTACCAACTCCATACCATATGGTATCTCCTTCGTTGTTTAGTCATTTTCAGAAATTTTTGCATAAAAGGAACGATTTAATCAATGATCTATTGGATTTCAAAATTTGGGAGGGGAGGGGGGGGGGGGGGGGGGGGGGGAATTTCAAACCTCTCGTTACCAACTCCATACCATACTATACCACCCTGGTATGAGGTGGTATTTTTCATACCGCTGTTATTTAATACCATATGGTATTGACTGGTATTAAATAACAGCATATGGTATTGATTGATATTTTCATACTATATGGTATGTTGTTATTTAATACCAGTCAATATCATATGGTATAGTCAATATCATATGGTATAGTCAATACCATATGTGTAACATCCCGTATCTGGGTTAAATCTCACATCAAACTGGTTCGACGTTGGAATAAAGAACACCAACAATAATTGAAATGAATTCTACCGGTTTGGAAGAACTACGAGTACTCGTCAATTAAAGACGTGAAAAATTGAGAGAATAAATATGGCATGAACGAATTATAATAAGGGTGAAAATACTAACTAGTGAGCTCAGACGTTGACAGATTCAGATGTGATAAAAAAATGTATTCACCACCAAGATTCGAACCAACAACCTAAAGGTACACAATCATGTCCATTTACCAGTTGGGCTACACACTACTTATGTGTGAGTCTCATAGTAAATATTATTACTTACTATCTGCCGAGATCAAATTCTAAAGAAAGGAACGAAGTTCCCTGTACGTGGTCTCTGTCCACAAAGTGAAGAACCCATTATGGGTTAAAAGCAAATGGACAGCAGCATCTTTCCTATATATGCAAATGCAAGGAAGGAAGAGGGCCACGTCCTCTATTCATATTTTTTATAAACAAACCTTAATGACTCTCCATTCCATGAGCTGTGGATTAGAGATTGGATCCAAAATTTATTAACCAACCACCATATACCAACCCATTAAAGGATGTGTCTGTTGTATATATATATACAATGGAAGTTCGTTCGACAACGGTAAGTCCCAACTAAAGGAATGAATGAAATAGAGAGATAAGGAGAGTTTCTGGGTGTTCTGGGTTTGGGAGGTCGCCATAAGGGTCTGGGGAGGTCCCTCCACGAAGCTAGAAGCGTCGTTGAAGCCTTGTCGGAGCCTCGCCGGAGTTTCGTCGGTATCCCGTGACGGCGACAACGTCAAATCTAACCTCAACTATTCTGTGAGTGGTTGGTACCGTTACAAAGAGGACGATCCCAGGAGCACACACGTTTCGACGGAATCCATTTTCGACGTCGGACGAGGGAGAAACGAGCCTCGCAAGTTGGCCACGTAGAACTGTCAGTTTCTGAAAGTCAGGTACTGTTTCTGTCTATTCGAAAGGTTTGAGGACCTGGACGGACTTTTTCCATAGGAAGGGTCAACGACCCGTTTGACTGAAAAATATTATTTACAGTACTTGGAATTTCGAGAACTGACAGAATTCATATTTTGGTTGTAATTCGTTCGTTTGACGTCCAAACGACGAACCGTTTTCGCCTACAGGATCGTAGAGACGAGGAGAATGTTATCAAGGAGTATTGGAATTTTTACAGCAGCTGTGCAGAGTTGAATTACGTCATAAATAAGGTGTGTGGACCCTGCGGTGAATAAGCGATGTTTTACTACGTGCTATATGTTTAATATTGAAACATAGCTGAGGATTTAACGAAGATAAAATGAAGAATGTCGTTGAATGTACGATAACGATAATGTTTGCGAATGAATTTCTACTCGATGATTGAATGGATGATTTGATGAACTTAGTATGCATGATATGTACAATTTACCCTAAGGCATAGACTTGGTAATTACACCAAGATCGATTGAGATGGATGATTATTATATTGAGATTATGACGAGAATGATGATTTTTATATGATGTTCATATTAATCACATAGACTTAGAAAGGGCCTGCATTTACCCCCAACCATTTGATATTGTTACTGATGATCATTAGGATCGACGAGGCCAGTGGTCGGAGAGATATGATTGTGGTTTCTGATAGAACCACTGAGATGATGAGGCTCGAGCGGGGGTGGATGTATGGTGACCTTGGCGCCCAAATTAATAAAATGGAAATGCATTGCACTTGCATATTGTCTGGATATTGGATTCTAGGTTGAGAATTATATTAGGTTGAGACTTCAACCTAGATGCCATGATTAGGTGGTTAATCAATTGATGTGGAAAACGTATCCATGGACTTCGCCGTGTAGGAGGGAACATCGCCACACCTCAGCTAAATTAGTTAGCTGACCCCCTCCCCTTTTGTGTTCAGATCCGCAGCAGAGGAACTGAGCTTGGACGTCGGAGCTGTGCAACTTCTACTCCATCATGAGGTAGCAGACGATTGGTCGGAGGAGAGTTTTTACCTATGTTTTGTGTTTTAAAACAAGTATCATAAACATGTATTATGTTGAGTTTGATTGCATTGAATTTGATCGATTGAGTTATTATGATTTATGGATTGTACCAAAGTATGTAAGATGGAGATTTGACTTTCAACGAACTAGTGTTTGGATTTGATGTCATGAATTGGATGTTGTATGTTTAATAAACGAGATTGGATACTAATAAATGGGTTAGATTTGATATATATATATGTTTACCTCGAGTTATGTTTAGTAAAAGAAAGATGTATATGTATTGAATGATGAGTTAATACGTAAACCCCATTAGTATTTTTTGCTGTGCGGGTGAACCAGTGGTTCGACCCCTGAGTTTTAGGGTGGGGTGTTACATATGATATAGACCGGTAATAATTGACAAAAAATTTTTGTTCCAAAAAATATCAACGTGAATGTCATTTTGAAGAGCACGATTAATCTGATCTAACTGTGCAAAAAAAATTAAATTCCGAGTTAAAACAAGTGAGAAATCGTCCGTTAAAGATTAAGAAATAAAAAATTAATGATTTTTCCAGAAGAGAGAATGAGACACTGATGTGGCAGATTCTTATTGGGTTATGCATGGGGTTACTCACCACAAGGTTACTCACCGGATCTGCTCCAGGAAAACAAGCTAAGATCAAAGGAAGATGCGGATCGATCCGAAAGCTGGGCGTCTCGCCACCGCCGAAGCCCGCTGCAGCCGGCATCGATGGCAATTTTGCCGGACGTTGCCAACTACTGGTCGCAGGATACTCCTTCAATAGAGAGCCGCCGGCTGAGCCGCTGATGTGGGGAAGAGGTCGATACTCATTCAATAGAGAGCCGCTGATGAATGCCAGATTCCTCTGGTTCAGGGACGCCGGGGAGTAGGGAAGAAGACGAGTTCGTTGGGTGTACAATTAGTTCAGCGACGCCGGGAATGCTTGCTTTTGTTCCTTTTCTAATTAATTATTTTTTTGTTTTTTAAATCTTGGATATAAATAATAAAATAATTAAAATTAAAAATGAAATTTGGAGTAAAGGAGGGGTAATTAGGTCATTTTGCAGAACATTTAACGGTCACTTAACAGAAAATTAGATGAAAGGGTAAACTTGTTACGATTTAATATTAGAAGGGTATGTTTGTGCAAAAATTTAGTAGAAGGGTATGTTTGTTAATTTGACAAAATAGAGGGGCACAAAATGCTATTAACCTTTTTTATTCATTAAAAATGACACGTGTATAGATTCCAACAATGACCACTTTATAGAAAAGTAAGTATCATAACCAATCACACTAAGTACATTTTTTATCTTTTTAACCTAAAAAACATATAATAGCAGGGAGGAAAAAACACTTCCCCCATTTCAAATTCCCTGCTCCATGAGCGTTTGTAGAAAGGGTAGAATAGGGAGTTTCAATTTTTTCTCTTTCCTTTGTGGAATGGGCCAACTTACCGTACACATGCGGATTTAAACGGGTCCAGGAGTGTCAATTTTTTCTTTAACCCCTTTTATTTCTCGGTGGTGGTAAAATATATATGAAAAGACAAACACAATACTCCTTTTTATTGCTAAAAAGAAAAAATTTAACAATAAACTAATGCATGAATTCTAATGGGCTAACCGCTAACCATAAAATACAAGAGTTGAATGGATCTCACCTACACGGGATTTGGCCATCAAGTAAAACAAATGAACATTATGAGTTTGCCATTCTAAAACAAGCTATTTTCTCTAGCATAATATATATTATGCTTTTATTTTATATCTTAGTGGCTAAAATATAATGTATTTTAAATTTATTCAATGGTTTAACCTCGACCAACCCAATTAGTCCAATTTTTATCATTTCAAATATATATTATGTAATTATTTGATATCATAATGATTAAATTATAGTGTATTTTATTGAGAATCATTTGGTATTTGTTAGTAAAAAACTAAATAGAAAGATCTATTTGGTTATTTTTAACATTAAAACGATTCTAATTTTTTTTCGTTTTCTTTCGAATTTCTATGGTTTTATTCCCGAATCAGTGATGTGCAAATGGCGAATTGCAATCATCTCTTTTCTTTCACTATTTTTTATTTTCAAATAGAAAGTTTAAAAGTAAATAATAATTAGAGTTTGGCATGGGTCGGTCAAACAGGCTTAATTTCAAGTTTTGACCCGTTTTGATCAAGTCTAATTTATAATCACATGGTTCCCTGATACCTGATAAAAATCTCCATCCAAACCAGTTTGGTAGGTTAGTTCGTGTTTACCACTATTGTCTAGGGATACAGGAACGACGATTCCTATCCACAATCGTGTTGTTCGTTCTTGATTTCTTTAGATTTTATCATAGCCTGGCAAAAACCAGAAAGCACAATGACGACAAGATGAAAGTTTTATAAAGCAAATTAGTCGGCCAACAGGCCGAGTAAAAGCTAGCAACAATTGTGAGATGCTCATTTGCCGAGAACCGGCAGGATAGGTGATTGTTTATTCGATTTTTTGGAATTCGGTTTCTACAAAACTTACTCCACCTCATCATATTACCAGAAACAATATTGTTTCACAAGGTAATATGTACTTGATTTTGGTTCATAAGACTGATTTTTGATTCGTTGCAATATTCATGTCTCTTCCCTGCTAAAATTCACTATTTTTATCACGTATTTTCAAAAAAAAAAAATAATAATAATATTGTTACACCGCATTACATTATCAAATTTAATACCTCACCTTCGTCCGGCCAACTGACCGGGGCCACACTAGTGATTAGTACTAATTTTGTAACAAAAGTAAAGAAGGTAAACTATTAGGTGAAAATATTGGATTAACAGAAAATGACATAAATACTGCAAACTATTAGGTGGTAATTGGGGAGGGTTCAGTTTTTGGTTTTAACATGAGTTGCGTAAGTGACTACTAACTAGGTGAGTTAGGATGGTTATTATTTTTGAAGTAACGGCTACCTATATCTCCATCCTTTATTCTCAATATTTATAAACTTACGATCAGGATTATTAGGGATAATTTTGGATAAAAAATAATAATCTCACCTGATTACTATCCTTAAAATAGGATTAACATATATTCTCTTTAAACCTTAAATAACCTTATTCCTCTCCTTCCTCTATAATAGCCACTGTATCCTTCCCCTTCCTCTTCAATCGCCGGCCGCCGCAAGTTTGGCTCCACCGGTCCTCCCCTCCAACCATCTTTTTATTCAAACGCCCATAATCCTTAAACCTTCTAAATCCATTGTCCCCTTTCTCCTTCTTCTCTCCCCTTTTCCTTTTCCTTTTCCCCACCCATCACCGCTGAAACTATAGCAAACCCAAATCAGCGGCGAAGAATACCAATAAGCCCAAATCGTCACCAGAATTTGCAGCACCATCAATGGACACACTTGTCCCAGATCGGGACCGCCCCGACGACGACGATTCCCCGGCCCCTTGCGAATCTTCCTCCGATGTTGCTGACGGCGGCGCTGGGTTCCGAAGATGGATCACCGGTCGAGGCCGTGGTTAGAAACGAGAACATGATCAGAGAGATCAAATACAGTTTGCCGGAGGGAGAGTTTAGCTTTGCTTCTGCATGTAATCTAGAATGGTAGTGTTTGCATTAATAGAGGATTTGCTTTGGTAGCTCCCTTGCATTTTATTTTGGTATTGTTTGTATTATGCTTTGGTAGTGTTTGCATTATGCTTTGGTGGTTACCTGCATTTTGTTTGGTGGTTACCTGCATTTGTGTTGATTAGATGGAGCATTATGTTTTGGTAGTTATCTCCATTTGGTTTGGTAGTGTTTGCATTATGCTTTGGTAGTTTCTCTGTATTTGTTTTGGTAGTGTTTGTATTGATTTATTTATGCAATGATATTGTTTTGATTTCACAGTAGTAGTTGTATTGGTTGTTTTGGTATTTGTTTGACTTTTGTAATGATATAGATTGTTTATATTGGTAGTTTTCATGTAATGGTATAGATTTATTTATGCAACGGTATTGATGTTTTTCAAAATGGTAGTAGTTGTCTAATGGATTGGTAGTTATTTCGCGTTTTTTCCTTTGCAGGAGATTGAGAAAAAATATAGAAATGAGATTTAGCTGGAGATTACGGAAGTGAGAGAGAGAGAGAAAAAAAATTGTAATTAATAGATTTTGTAACTACCTAAAATGTAATTTATTAAAATTAATTAATTAATATTGTTGGGTGTGTGCATAGATGAGCCATTGGGGGACATGGGCCCATGGAGGCTGCTTAGGCCCAAGCCCGCTTCAGTGCAAGGAGATGGGGATGAAAGGTAGGAGTAAGGCCCATTCGAGGATCCACAGGCGCATAATGACAAGAATGGAGCGGGGACCGTACAAATCAGGGACCAGAAGGCTGAGGGCATGTCACCTGGCTATGTGGTCCCTGCAGGCGCCAGGGGCTGGGAGCCCAGGAGCTGCCACGTGGAGGCGCTCGACCGTTGGGCCGTACCGAGCATTTAATGACGCGCTGACGTGGAGCTGAATTCTAGGAGCCTGGTCGGGGCCTCGACGAGTATAAATAGTACTCGGTTGGTAGCATTTAAGTAGGTTGGCTTCTCTCACTAAAATCTCTCTGAGCACTTATCTCTCTAAATTCGACACTGACTTGAGCGTTGGAGTGCTAACGGGCGTCCCAAAGCCCTTTAGGCGCCTGTCTCTGCAGGATCTAGGCGCCCCGGGAGAAGTTCATCAGTCGGAGGTCCGGAGAGGTGGGCCCGGAGGGTACTTGAAACAAACTATCTCTCCATAATAGGCGCCCACCATCACGATAGTATTCGTGCAGGACAGGCGCCCGGGAAGATGTGGGACGAAGATTAATTGGGTACAAGGAAATGAGCCTGGCACCTTCAATCTCCTCGGCAGTGGAAAGAGTCACATCAACATTGAACGCCTCATGATTGCCCATCACCCAACCTCTGGTGAATGAGGCGCCACTTTCGTAAAAGGAGTCCTTATGCGCCTTTACGAAGAAGAAACTCCTAAGCCACTCCCTCCCTAACTTGGGACATTCTATTAAGAAATGGCCGGGAAGACCCAGGCGCCTCTGCAGTGATAGGCAGTTATCGGAGTAGACCATGTTGAAAAAATAATGGAAAAGGTTGAAGGTAGCCTCGACGTTATGCTGACGACACTTCAACTTAAAAAGAATATGTATAAGGAAAACAGAGGGTGATAGGCGCCCAATCGAACATCGGCAAGTGGTTAGTATGCCCTCTAGGATAGAGTCGAGGGGAAATCGGAGTCCAAAATGAAAATACTCCCGGTAGAGGCCAAGCCACCGAGGTCCGACTACTCCAACTCTGGCCATACTGGAGGCAGGCGCATAGGACCAGGATCGCGGAAGTTGTAGTGACACGACCAGATTTTCTAACTCCAATGATTTCACGGTCGAAATTTTTTGTGGCCCTGCTTCACGAAGTGACAAGTGGCATGTCTCGTCAGGCGCCTGTCCCGACGGCCAGGTGTCCACCCATCTCCGTAGTTTGATGGAATCACCCTCCTCGACGTCCGAGTCGGAAGATTGCAGAGACATCGTCGATCCGGATGAGTGCGAAGATCCAGGCGCGGCGCCTATAAGGTTCGACGCAAAGGGGGGTGAATCAATTCTAAGCCCTAAAAACTACAGGCGCCGGCCCTAAAAAAAATTTACTCGGCTTGGGATTTGAAGGCGCCGCCGCATCACCGGAAGGGTTTACAGAAGGATGGGAAGTAGGCGCCGCACCCTTGTCGGCGGTGTCATTTGCAGACGTTGTCTGAGAGCTGAGCGGCATAGCGGTCGAGGGGGCATCACCCTTACTAGACGCCTGAGATTTGGTGCGAGGAGTCCAGGCTCCCTTCTCGCGGAGTGGATCGGGAGAGAAGTGTCCCTCCAATTTTTGTAAAACGTCGGGCTCCGATGGCTTCTCCTTCGCCGGGTTAGTGGAGGGGGCACCCGAGCTGGATTTGCTTGACATTTTGAAGATCAAGAAGGAGAAAGAAGGCGCACAGGCAGCCCGGCGAAGAGAGAGAAAGACAGAGAGAGTTAGAGAGAGAAGGGATTTGTGCGAATGAAGAGGGGAGGTGGCGGTTTAAGGTATTTATATGAGGAGGAACCTAACGGGCAACTACGGGGATGCGCGCCCGATCCTCATATCTAATCCTCACCGTCCGTTTGAATTTTGAAAAAAAATACATATATATATTTTTGAAATTCAAATTTCAAGACGCACGGAGAAGAGGGCATATAGGGACGGGCACGCCATGGACTTCATAAATTAAGGAGCTTGGGCGCCTGACCTGATGGTTTAGGTGCCTCCTTATGAATGCTCAATCGTGGATAGAAAGACAAAGGATGAGGGAGCCATAGTCGATGCAAGAGCAGGGGGGCAAGGTTTGTTCACGAAAACACTCAAGAGAGCGCCTAGAGGTGACCTGAACAGTTAAGGCGACCAGGCTCCTGTCGAGCGGTCGAGGGCGCACGAATAATCTGGCAGTCGATTAAACGCCTTGGACAGCGGAATTACATATATAGTTAGACGCTCATTGCATGCCATGAGCGCCTAACTGGGGGACAATTGTTGGGTGTGTGCATAGATGAGCCATTGGGGGATATGGGCCCATCGAGGCTGCTTAGGCCCAAGCCCGCTTCAGTGCAGGGAGATGGGGATGAAAGGTAGGAGTAAGGCCCATTCGAGGATCCACAGGCGCATAACGACAAGAATGGAGCGGGGACCATACAAATCAGAGACCAGAAGGCTGAGGGCATGCCACCTGGCTATGTGGTCCCTGCAGGCGTCAGGGGCTGGGAGCCCAGGAGCTGCCACGTGGAGGCGCCCGACCGTTGGGCCGTACCGAGCATTTAATGATGCGCTGACGTGGAGCTGAATTCTAGGAGCCTCGTCGGGGCCTCGACGAGTATAAATAGTACTCGGTAGGTAGCATTTAAGCAGGTTGGCTTCTCTCACTAAAATCTCTCAGAGCACTTATCTCTCTAAATTCGGCACTGACTTGAGCGTTGGAGTGCTAACGGGCGTCCCAAAGCCCTTTAGGCGCCTGTCTCTGCAGGATCTAGGCGCCCCGGGAGAAGTTCATCAGTCGGAGGTCCGGAGAGGTGGGCCCGGAGGGTACTTGGCACAAACAAGTATAATTTATTTTTCCATACCCAATTTATCCTTATTAACCACGATGATTACTCCGTAACCGCTCCCCTACAAATACCTATAAAGCAATGTCTAAAAACTCACTTTGCCACATCAACCACTGCTGGCTATACTATAAATTTCGAAGGGGTTAATATGTTCATTCCCCCCTCCTCTGTTCGCACCTAACTTCTAGTTTCAATTTTTTATTTCCCCTTTTTCCCCGGATTTGTCTAACTAAACTACTAATATTTAGCTCTTTTCCTTTCCTTTTTTAATTCCACTAGCCCACGTCACCACTAAAAAGAAGTCTTAATATTTTTTTGGACCATCAACAAGTTTTGAAGCAAAATTTTAGTATTTTTTTCCTTTTGTCATACAGGTTATTTTACGTTTACGTGGTTGGGCTTTAACTTTAGTCCATGAAATTGTTTTGTTTATTATAATAATTAATAGCTATATCATAATACAATAATACTTACTACAAGATCAACAATAAAAAGTGGCTATATACAAAAATATCAAAATGACACTTAACCAATATAAGACGGTTTTATATAGCATAAATGTCGGGATATAGAATCATAACATATTCAGGATAGCAACTCAGAAACATTAATAAATCGTTCGGTTCAAATATAAATCAAAGATGTTATAAAATTGGAATTTAGACAATGACTTTATAAATAGATATTCATAATGCTTGAGCCTAATTCAATTAGCATAATAAAACTTCTTGTATTATGATGTATGTTCAAGTCAACCCTTGATGGAAATTCAGTTCAAAAATTGAGTATGGTAGTCTAGAGTTAATTATTGAGTAAGAGAATAATGTTAAAGCATGTTGACTTAGAACGCTCAATTAATTTATAAGCGATGAATTGACGAATCTCAATCGAAGTCCCACTTGGCTATCATTTATTTTCTCATGAACTTCAACTGTTAAGTAATATCATTTTATTTTTTTCATAAACGCCCCACCCCACCTAGTTTAATATGAGAACTTTCTTCTTGCATTAAGATGGAATTTAATTTTCTTTCTTTGAAATTGAATTCCCTATTTAATTTTGACTTTTTATATTTTCCAATTTCCACTAAATTGTTGAATTGTAAAGAATATAAATTATTTTTCAAAGAAAATATCAATTTAAAAAAATGAAAACCATCCGGCCAATCGGCCGGGCCACAATCTAGTGTCTATTAAATGACAAAAAAATTATTTATACCCTTAGGAATTAGGTTCCTTGTACAAAACTTCGAATCAAAATTTGGTGTATTGAAGAATTATTTTGGGTTGATTAACTTTAAGCCTTCGGGAATAGATTTGTAATGGTTATGTTACTATGCTTAGTCATATAAGTAGTGAGTTGTATGGATAAGAGAATGAAAAAATGTGAAAGTTGAATGTAAATCAATCACGAGGTTCGAGTCTAAAACATTAGAATTGAAAAAAATAGAGGGATGGTGTGAGTTTTTTTTATTCTCACTCCGAATCTCCGACCTTGTGTGTAGGCAAACCAAACATGAGTTTTTGAACTGAATAATTCATACTAGTTTGGTACCCGGTCCGTTGGCCGGGTAAATTTTGTTTGAAATATGTACTTTGGTAATTTTTTCCTCCTAAGGTGTCTATTTTGTTCAGTCTGTCATTGTCCTCTCTCATTTCAAATCGTGTATACCTTTGAGTCCGACCAGTTGGCCGCTAAATGATTTTTTTTAAGATAAATTAGTTTGTACTGCACGACAATATTTTAGCACCCATGAAATTGTTGTGCATTATTATTATGATATTACAAAATTAAACATTGATATTATTTAGTAACTCAGTAGAATAAGAAATTTGTTCTGCGATCTATGTTAGTATATACTTTATGGCGGTACAATTGAATGATATTGATATAGTTTCGCAACTATCGAATAGGAACATACCTTGTATATATATGATTGTGGCTATGTTTAAAAAAAACATATATCAAAATGGATATCCTTGTGTAGATCACATAAAATCTGATTTTTTCGCGCAATAATATTTAAATTTGGAGTTGAAGCGAAATAAATATGAATCAATTAAGAGTAGTAGGGGAGATTTAAAAATAAGAGAGAGAGAGAGAGAGAGAGATAAGTGGCACATTCTGATTGGGGTATAGAAAAACTTAAAATAAAAAAAAGGAGTTAAGAAAAAATCTGATTGATCAGAAGGGTGCTGACGTGGATGCGTAGGAGGGCTGGAATTTTGAAATGGTGAAGGTAGTTTTTGGGAAAGCCTTTATATATTTTATAGATAGATATGGAATCTGGTCCGAACTCTCGGGTTCAAATACCTCATTCATATGACCCATAAGTATCTAGGCTAGCGAGTGAAATTTTAGCTTAGTCAGAGAAATTCATCCATACAAATCTATGATTTTATTATTCTCTTTATCCAAATCTGTGCGTTTTATCCTGCTTAACCACTTGAGTAAGTCACCCTCGCAACCCATCCTTTAAGGAGCTAATTCAATCGTCCAATCTCATATAAGAAGTATCCTCCATCTTCAATTAATACGAAATTTCAATACTTTTTCATCAAATTTCTCTAGGGATAGTTTGGACGAGGGTTATGTTTGAGGGATTTTAATACAATCCCTCTCAATAAGATATTTTAATAAAATCACTCGTTTGGAAAAGATATAAAAGATGAGAGATTTTAATAATTAGATATTTCAAAAACTCTTAAACGCAGGTTTTTTAAATAGCTGATGGCCATCAGCTATTCTGAAATCTCTCGACTTATTTTTTATTTTCCAACCTTGACCCTTTCCTTCTTCCTTAGATATGCAACTTGCCAGCCCCATTCAACACCAACCCGTCGTCGTCCGTCACCCCAGACCTGCTTCGATCGACGCCGTCGCCCAAGATGTCACCGATTCCGTCATCATCCATAACAATATTTCATTCCAAAAAAACCCACCCCTTAATTGCAGTTTGTGAACCCCAAAAGCCCATTAGGCTTCCCCTGTCTGCTCTTCTCACAAAAACAAGCCGATGATGACGGCAAGATTGCAGGTGGTCTGCTCGGGTTGTTAAGATTTCGACGACACCTTCTTCTTCCCAAACCCAACGAAGATTGGGCACTTTTTGGGCTGGCGATTTTTGGCAAATCAAGTTGATTTCCAGTGACGCTCTCTTCTTTCCAAAGCCAGCGACGAATGATTGTTCTTTGGGATGGGTTATTTCCGGGTTCAATCTCCGGATTTCTTGACTACTTATGAAGAGACGAAGAAGAACATGAAGGCGACGTATTTCCTGCGATGACTGCAGGTCCACAAGGAGCACAATTCTGGGTTCGTTTGCTAAAACAACGAAGAAGACGAAGAAGATGGTGAATAAAAGAGGGCAAAACAGAAATTTGACTCTTCTCGTTAAAATCCCCTATCTCATTCCAAACGAGTCATTTGTTACAAATCCTTAATATAAATTCCCTGGATTTTTAAACAAGGGATTTTAATCCAAATCACTCACAAATCTCTCGTATTAAAATTCTGCATCCAAATGACCCCCTAGTTTTTTCTTCTTCCAATGATTCAGTCCATCTAATACCTATTTACCCATTCAGGGGCAACAAACATCAAATCTCCCATCGTGATTTTCGTTTTCGTTTGTTTTGACCAGAATGGCTAGTGACACAATGAACTTTTGGTGGATACCAAAAATTGTACTATCATTGCCCATTGTCTTCTTCTGTTCATCATCTTCCTAGTCAGCTACTCATCCTCCTCCACTTTGAATTCCTACCTTCTGGACAAATACCAACATGGGTCTTATATACTCTTAAACAGTGGAATCCATAGACAAATTTCATCTATCAATTGCCCTGGTCCTGGGATGCATTGCATGTGGTTGTGTTTAATATATATCGGTCCACTATCTCTCCATAACCTGGCTATAGACTTCTCGACCAGTGAAGGCGTTTTGGAAGATTGCCATTTGTAACCACGTTGGCATATCCTTTTCAACAATGGAAAGTAAGAATGGAATCCGAAGTTCATCATCCACTCCTTATAATTATGTTTCCAACTTCCAGAGAGTTGTTTGCTCTCGTCAAGTAAAGAGGAGGACAATGGAGCACTTCTACAATATTATATAGTATTGGTGCTTTAATGTATAACTTAAAGTTGTACCATCACATAAAGGTACAAGTTCAAGTTGTACCATTTAAAAGAATTTCTACAAAAAGTATAAGTACAATATGAAATTGTACCATAACGTAAATGTATAATTAAGTTGTATCATAAAGACAAAATTCTATAGCATCAATACTATATAGCATTGTAAAATTTCTCACAAACAATATACATGAAATCACTATAATTGCCATAATCAACATGCCATTATGATTCAATGTCCACTAGGTATGCACCGCGTTCGTTCTGATCGGTTCAATTTATTAAAAGAATGCGATCCAGATTGAGATAACTTGCAGTGCATTCTGAAGAGGCGTATGTGGAGAAACACATGCTCTGAAAAACTGTATATGGAGTTTGTTGAGATGAGATGAGGCTTGAACTCACAACTCTGATTTTGCGAGTCAAAGTTTCATAAGGAAGTCACAATTTGTCGTGTAAATAAGTTGTGCATCTAAAATACACTTTCATAGTCATAACTATTCGCGTCATGACAATAATAGACACTTTTTGAAAAATACACAAATATAACCACTTTTTCAAACTTACTTGGCAATTTTAGTCATTTCCGTTATAAACTTTAACGTCGACACTAACCTCTACCTGCCGCTGAGGTGGACTGACACCACCTGGATGACACATCATATTATAAAATAATTTTTAACAACAAATAATTAATTTTACTAAAAAAATCAAAAGAAAAATTTTTGGAAAGAAAGAAATCGTTTTAATTTTATTTTATTTCTCTCTCTCTCTCTCTCTCTCTCTCTCTCTCTATTATCTGCTGGCTTGCCCTTACACAACAACCGTTGACCTTCTCCGCCCACTGAAGAAGTCATCGCTTCCTCCAGCCTTCCTCTCTCGATCATCGTCTTCCTCCGCCACCGCTCTTTTGCTCCGATCAACTTCACCGACGAAAAACATCCTTCAATCAGTCTGATATCTTTCCACTACTTCTTCTTCACTAAGATTCGTTCGAATCTCCCGACGATTAGCTTCTCGATCTGGAATTTTTATCGCTCAATTTTCTCCGAACCCTAAGTCTTCCTAACAACGACTATGGATGAGCGATGGCTGTCAATCTATTTATGGTACTCGCCTTGCACTCACCCAACCCTCAATATCTCTCTTCTTCAATGTTAAGGAGAGGGGCTTCAGACAGATCTGGAGATCTCGTCGGAGATGAGGATTCTGGAGATTCAATGGACTAGGCGGCCAACATATATAGGTATCCTCTGCCACTGCCGTTGAATCCATCATCGTTGGATTCAGATATCACCCCAATCGGCGTCTCCTCGTGCGAAGGAAGGTGAACAAGGTGAGAGGAGGTAGATGTTCGAAATTTGGTTGGTGGAGGAGCTTGCCGGAGATGGAGGAGCGTGCAACAAATTGGGGATTTCTTCCCCTAAATCATCTGAAATTAGGGTTCGCCGGGCTCGCGTCGCAATTCTGGGTTGGACGATTCCTATGTACAAACTTCACCAAAGATGGAGGAGCTGTACGGGGAGACGTCGTTCACTGGCTCGACGGAAGGGTGGGTCGGGGTGTGGTCTTCGATCGATTGACTTCGTCGATCTGGAGTAATGGGGGAGCTGTTTCACTGAGAGAAGAAGGAGAGAAGAGAAAGGGTAGAATTCGTGTGAAATGGTCAACAGGGTCGATTAATTGGTAAAGTTAGTTTTAGGGTTTAAACTTTTTTTTAAGTAATGAAATAAGAAACACTTTCCACCTGTCCTGCCACGTAGATGAACCACGACCACATTACAAACATCCATTAGTCCAGTCACCAGTCGTGAGATTCCCGTTAAAGTTTTGGACGGAATGACTATACAATTGTATTTTTCAAAATTTGGCTATATTTGTCACAACGCTAATAATTATGGATATGAAAGTGTATTTTGCCTTTATTTTATATGATAGGTTTAATTCTCGAATTCATAATTATATATTATATGAAGATAGAGAAGAAGATTAAATTAAATTGTTGAGGTATTTAGGGTAATAATGTTGGCATAAAAGTATCTAGGGTATGACGTATGAGTGCATTCATCCATCAAACAACTTACTTTTTTCCCCATTTGTCCATTCACCTACACGTGGAGAAGAGGCAAAAACGCTAAACTGGACTTTCTCAACCAATTAATCCTTATTTTGGTCATAGATAGAGGTAAAAAATAGATAGTCAAAGTACAACACACAACCAAACGCGACAATCGATAAATAGTCGAATTGTCAATGAAGAGCATGTTTAGTTACTAAATTGGCAACCCTGTTATACCTGTGCAGGGTATATGTACAAGAAAAAAAATGCTAAAACTATCACTCGAACTTCTTCCAGAATTGCTCCACCTGCCCCATGAGCCACCTCCATCTCCATCTCCATCTCCATTTCCATCTCCATCTCCATCGCTCATCGAGCCAATGATTGGCAGTCAACACAAAAATTTACCACAAAAAAGTAATGCAGTAAACACCAATTAGTTGCATCTCGAAACACTAATAATTCCATCTTAAATTATATATCAATGTTCCACGATCTTCCATCGAAAAATCAATGTTCCGCTCGCTAAACTGAAATGACAATAAAATTTGAACAAAATAAGATCACAAAAAGCATTTCCTTATGAAAACAAACCATATTTCCACTAAAAAATGTCTGGTTACGGTTTAAAACTTAAAAAAAAAAATATATATAAATTAACCCTTTGATTCAAGTATTATTTTATATTAAAACTTTATTCTAGTCATCTAATTAAATAAATTAATTTTAAGCTCTATAATTCTTTTTGGTATACTTTAAATGGCAAAATTAGCTAGTAAGCTACAATATTTAATTGATCAATAAAAAATTAGAGGTCTATCAAACCAAAAAACTCTCTCCTCTCAACGGATGACCGCTTTTGCCATAATGTCAGCTACGCCATTCGCTTCTCTAGGTATATGTCGTCATATACCATTCCCCTGTCGAAGACTCCGCCAAATGCTTCGACATTTTTTACACCTAAAATAATCTAGACTAAATTAAATGCCGCATGGATGAGTCTCGACATTTAATTCGATGCCGCATGACAAAAAATGGTGTCGTTTGGAGTCGAGCGGCATCGCGGAGAGTTAAAACGACACCGCAAGGAAGCTCAACAACAACTCGGTACTTAAAACGAAAAACAATGTCGGATTCACTCGGCCTTTTGGTGTTGTTATTGGAAAAGGAATGTTTTTTGTTTATTCCTTGTCGGAAGAGGAGGGATACGACACCGCCTAGAAGCTCGACGGTACCGCGATGTTGAGAATTCGGTGAAAACAATATCGCGAGCCAAGGCTACGAATTTATTGCGGTTCGCGATGCTGCTGTTGGAGTTGGAAAAGGGAGCGTTTTTATTTTTTTTTCTTGTCGGATGAGGGATAAAACCAATGTTGTCAGAACCAAACCGGAGCATGACTCGATAATGCGAACGACTCGCACTTTAGTGGTCCAACTGGCAATAGACCGTTTAAAAATCGTTAAAGAACCGGTACCCAATAAACGTTATCAATATAAATAGTGGAAATTTCTTAATCAGAGCTCATCTCTTTCCTTCGAAATTGTGAAATGGAAATAAGGATTCAGTTTAAGAGCCCGACGTGTTTATTTTATTTCAATTTTCAATTTTCTGCAATTTTTTAATTAAATTTAACGACCGAATGGCAAAAACCGGACGAGCGGCTCGAGCGGTTAACCGCCTCGGCCGCTCGCCAACCGCTACATAAAACCGGAGCGACTTTTAGACTGTTGCAAGCCGATTTTGTGAAGGGGTGGTGGTTTTAGTGGTCGGGCCGAGCGGCTCGGTTCGGCTTTAATAACACTGGATAAAACGGTGCCGCGAACCTCAAAGCTCAACGACATCGCAAGACTGGGAAACAGTGTCGTTTGGCTAAAAAAGACACCTTGAGTAAATCCAACGACACCGCGGATTAGAAAACGATACCACGAGCGGTCTTGGTAAGTGATGCCATTTAGTTAAAAACTATACCATAGCGGGTTGGATTTTGGCGAGGGCGGCCCGGCAAGCCCAACGGCACTGCAAGACGAGAAAAACGGTAGCGTTTGGTAGAGAACAGTGTCACGGAATGAAAAACGACATTGTTTGATGGGACCGGGATGGAGCAGTTCAAGGTCAGCATCGATCAGTGAAAAGCGATGTCGCAGAAAGATTAAATGGCGCCGATGGATGAGAATTTGACCGCGTGACAATAATGAGCCGGTTTAATTAATTAATCTGTTTAATGATTATTTTAGATGGTGTTGTTTGGCTAAAAACGACGCCGCGAGAGAAAACAACACTGTGGATTAGAAAACGACAGTGTTTAATATAAAACAATGTCGTGGAGTAAAAAAGCAAACAGAGTTGTGCGCGAGAGAAAACGACACCGCGGTATCATAAACGATATCGTTTGATTAAAAACGAGATCGTAGTGGTTAAGAGCTTGGCCAAGGGTGGCCCGCTAAGTCCAACGCCACTGTTATCCCAAAGCAACATCGTCATTGTAACTTTGTTCCACGTGAGATTCACGCAGAATCAAAATCGAGGCGGTTGAGACACGTGGGAGTTCAAGACGGAGCAGTTGAGGAAGCAGTTTCATGAAGCGTAAAGCCTAAGCAGATGATTTCAGATAAAATCATCGGAGTAAGGAGAGAGAAAGGGACAACGGAATCAATACAGATCAACTCTGTCAAAACTTTAACTTTTCTCTGTAACTCCTTCGCGGAGCTCTCCTTCCAGGAAGGTTCTCCATAGTCGTAGCAGTAGTCGTAGTCGCGAAGCTCTCCACAAAAATCTCCATAGGAGTAGTTGTAGCGTAGATTCCACCAAAAATCTCAAACACCCTTGTTCGAACATTGTTTGGAGAGGTGTGAATCGTAGTAACGGTCGTTATTGGTTAGAAGTCTGAGGTGCATCGATCAAATTAACACCGTCTAGCAGTGGATATTTGACGATCGTAGTCAGAGTTGCACCGATCAAATCAACACTGCCCAACGGTGGATATTTGACGGTTGTCTCGATTTCATCAATCAGCAGTGCATCCGATCAAACAACACTGTAAGAGTTTCCATCGCAAAACATCAAATCAACATCACCGGAAACAAATTCGGCACCGGAGGTGGATATTTGGTTTCTCAGCGAAACAAACATACCACCCCAACTTCCTTGAGATCACGAGTGTGGGTTCTGCATCTTCGAGATCATGGACATACAGTCGCTCTCAAGGATCGAAGTACCTACATTCATTCCCGTCATCAGCTGCATCCCAAGTTCCGCGACCATTACTTCTGCCATTTCCACACTATACTCGCCGCTCATCCTCTTCGTTGTTGCTAACACAAAATCGCCATTGCTACCCCGCACAACTGCTTCAAGCCCTACTCCCCCCTCATTAAGCATATCTGCGTTTGAGATAACGAAAAATCGTCCCGGCTCCGGCTTTCGCCATTTCTTTATGACCGTGACAGGCGGTGCAAGCTGCTCGCCCACTTGTTTATAGTAAACATCCATATGTTTTTCTTTTCGTAATAAATATCTGAGAAACATATGATGCAAACTTATATTATATAACAATTTAAAGTACTAAAAATATGTTATACAGGGTGTTCAAATGGTTACCATGATTGTTGAAGACACAATACTTCTTTCCCGTCGTAAGAGTTGTTCCCCCTCTCAATAGGCGCACAGACCCTGCAAGATAAACTCCTAGAGGGCTTAACCTGCCCATTAGCACTCCGACGATCAAGTTAGCAACGATTCTAGAGAGATAAGTGATATCCGTGATCTTAGTAAGAGAAACCAACCTACTTAAATGCCACCTACCGGGGGCTATTTATACTACTTGAGCTTCCGACCAGGCTCCGACCAACTCCTGCAACACAGCCTTACGTCAGCTCAGCATTAAATGGCTGGTCTTGTCCAACGTCTAAGCGCCCACATGTGGCGCATTGTCCGGCCTCCGCACCGGGGCGCATGGGGGGACCATCTGCCTATGTGGCGCTTTCCCGACCTCTCCCATCCGTACTTCCTTGTCCACGAGTCTATTTTGTCGTCATGCGCCCCTTTGCCATTCGTATCACCCAGGTCATGCCCTAATGGGCCATTAATGGGCTTCAGGCCCATCAGGCACTTGAAACACTTTGCCCCCCTCACCGTGTGGGGCGACCTTTCGCGCTTTACACCCGGTTTCGATCCCTCCAGTTGATCCTAGCCTGCTTTGTATTACCCTTATGTCTCCTTCGATTTAGGGCACCTACCATGGCTCACACTGAGGCGATTTCTTTGTATTGCCCTTTGACCGTTACCTTTGAGTTTCATGTACTCTGGGCGCCTGTCTGTGACCCTTTAACCCTTTTTGAATAAAAATCAGGCGCGACCGTTTCACATACTCAGCGCGCCTATCTGCGACCCTTTAACCCCTTTTGAATAAAAATCAGTCGCGCGAACGTTTCACATACTCAGGGTGCCTATCTGCGACCCTTTAACCCCCTTTTGAATAAAAATCAGGGGCGCGAGCGCTTCACATACTCAGGGCGCCTATCTGCGACCCTTTAACTCCCCATGAATGAAAAGAGGCGTGCGACCGTATCTCTCGCCCCCCGCTCGGCAATCATTGTGAATTTTGAATTTCAAAATTCGAATTCAAAATTCTAATTTTGGAACGAACGGCGAGGATCTAGCCGTTTAGCGCGCGCACATCTCGAGGTAGACTCCTCCTCTCCCTTCCTATAAATACAAACCTTCCACCTCTTCTCCTCTTCATTCGACGTCGAATTCCACTCTCTCTAGCTTTTCTCTCTACTTGCTCTGCTCCTCTCTCGTCTGTGCGCCTCCTTTCTACATCACTAATCATGTCTCAATCCGACTCCGACATGACCAACGCCACCACCGAAAAAGGGCGGAAGCGCCGCGCCCAATGTTATCACTGTGCTCGAGCAGCACCTGTTCCCGGACCCGCTTCGCGATCACGAACAACTGGCCCCTCGCTCTAAGAAGGATGCGCCTAAGAAGCCAAAGTCTGCCCCTTCTTCCTCAGCGACTGTTGGTACAGAGGCGCCTGCAACTACAAAGGCCCCGAACACGCCTACGACCGCGACTCCAGGGCCTGCCGCCGCCAACCCGGGTAATTGACCTTTTCCCTTTCGCTCTCCGAACTTTTTGTATTCGGTTTGATCCTTTGCTAGGCGCCCACAAGCGGTCTTAGGCCCTTAGTATTGACCAAGGAAGATTGGATCACTTTTAGGTCCCACGCCTACCTTGTCAGCGTCGAGTGATTTGGTGATTTCTCCGGCATCCACTGATTCAGGCGCCCCTGAAGATGAGTCTTTCAAGATAGTTGATTGGGAAGATTCATGGCCACAGGGGGAAGCGCCTAAAAGCACCAACAAGCTATCTGTTCACCGAGCTGGGCCGAAACATATGTCCACTATCAAGATAGCTGAATTGCATCGACTGATTACTTCCTGCAACCTGCCTCGCACCCAGACCTATGCACCTGCCTCACCAGCTGCCAGGATAGGAGTGGTTGGCCCACGATGGCTTGGTGTATATAGGGAGTATTTCAGATTCGGATTACGCTTCCCCTTGGATTCAATCTTAGAAGGGATCCTATCAACATGCGCCTGTTCACTTGGGCGCCTATCGCCCTCAGTTTTCTTGATTCACATCCTGTTTAAGCTGAAGTGCCGTCAGCACAACATCACGTCCACGTTCAAGCTTTTCCGCTATTTTTTTTACCATGACCAGCAGTGACAACTGCTTGTCCCTACAGAGGCCCCTGGACATCCCGGGACACTTTGTAGAAGATTGCCCGAAGTTGGGGCGCGAATGGTATATGGGCTATTTTTTCATTAAGGCGCGCGCTGAGTCATTTTACGAGAGTGGCACCCGCTTCACCCGGGGTTGGAAAGTTGGTGGTACTACACAATTTAACGCTGACGTGGAGTTATCTAGCGTCGAGAAAGAGCATGCGCGCCTGCTTTCCCTTCACCCCGTGAACTTAAGTTCCACAACCGTTAGAACCCCTGTGTTGCATGAGTACTACGCTTAGCAGTGTGCTTATATCACCGCAAATTACACACGCCTGTGTTCCTTTGTATATGCATAATAGTTATAGTGATTTTGTTTAACCGTATATTTTCTGTTGCAAGCGTGAACTTCACATCTATCTCCTCTTTGATGAAGACCCAACTTGAGAACCTGGGTCTGGATTACCAGGCGCCCGCTTTTCGCGGCAGGGTGCCCTCTCGCTCGAAGAAAGGTGCTTCGAAGAGAGGAAAGATCAAGTCTTCCTCCACCGGAGCAGCGACTCAGGTTGAAGCGGATGCGCCTGCCGCCTCGGCAAGCAAAGGAAAGGGGCGTTCAAGCCCACGAAGGATCAAGCCTCAGAAAGTACCAAGCGCCCCTCTCGTAGAGGAAGAGAGTGTTCCTGCTAGCTTTCAACCAGAGGAGGGGGCGCTTGCTGTTGACGTTCCCTCTGTTCCCGAGTTGGATATCGATGACGTCCTCCTTGGGCAAAAACTCAGGAGGAAGGTCGAAGGTGATGCCTCGGCGCAGAGCAAGAAGCAGCGCACAAGCGCGGAGGCGCAAGTGTCAGAGTTCGTGGAAAAGTGGCTGCAATCGCCCATGCATAGGGTCGAGATTGCCTTTTCGGACAGATCTGCATTGGAGAGGGGCCCTGCGCTTGGGTTTGCCTTTCACGCAGCCCAGGTTCTGAGGTCGCCTAGCGACGTTCAAGTATGCGCCTATCTTGCCTACTTCCCTCTCGACTTGTGCACGTGTTACTGACATGGACTTTTGATTTTTCTTTCAGTCCAGATGCTTCTACTTGGAAAGAATGGCGCCTTGGCCGGTGAGGCGCTGAGCGTTGGAGAGGCGGAGGCCTCCGCCTCCCTTGGTGTGATGCGCGATGATTTGGAGCCGGCGCAGAGGCGCCAAGTAGAGTTGGTGCAGGCGTGCGAGGACGCTAGTATTGAGGCAACAAAGGCTGCATCCCTCGTCCAATAGTCGATGGATGAGGAAAAGAGGAAATTGAAGTTGGAGTACGAAGCCCAACTCGAGATTGTCAAGAGGGCGCATCACGAGGAGATGGCCAAGCTTGTGAAGGAAAAGGCCGACCTAGACAAGAAAGCAGGCGCCCAAAGGAGTGAGATTGACCTCCTCCTTGAAGAGAAGAGAGCTTTGCAAAAGGAGAAGAAGATTCTGGTCAAAGAAAACAAGAGGCGCCAGGAGGAGTTGGAGGCGCTCAAGGGGGGAGAAAGCTACACCAGAGGCGCCTGCCTCGGAATTGGCGCTCAAGGCCCAGGCGTCCCTCAACAACATTCTCATTCTGAAGAGAAAGCTGGAGGTTGACCATCCCACTATCAACTGGGATGTCAAGGAAATGGCCAACTTTGTGATTGACTTCATGGCCAGTGGGCGCCCAGTTGTTGATGCTGCTCCTGCGCCTCCCGAGGATCCGGTGGATGAAGAAAACTCGGGGTCAAGCTCGAAGTCCAGCGACGAATCAGCTGGCAACGAATAGAATTGTTCTATGACATTATATTGTTTAACGTTTGAGCATGAACATTTGGGCGCCTTTTGTTTACATGTTTCATCGTACTTTTATTTTCTGGCCTATCTTCTATTTTGCTCACCGGACGCAATAACAGGCGCCTTGACCTTATTGACGTCTTACATTTATTTTCGTGCCTATCTTACTTGCGTGTCTTATTCTATTTTCACCTAGGCGTGAGTGGTATAATGCTGAGGGCGCTATGTGGGGGCGCATTTAAGGGCACAATGATTTGGTGCTATGGGAGAGTTGCGTGCACAACGTTTTGGTGCTATGGTGCTTTATGAGTGCCGGACGCATTAAGGGCACAATGATTTGGTGCTATGGGAGAGTTAAAGAAGTATATATGTATATATAATCCAATTCAAAAAACAACCTTGGGGCGCTATTACCGGGCGCTTTAAGTATCCCGGGCACTGGAGGGCACTTTACACAAATACTATGGGCGCATAAGGGCGCTTTACAATACTACGGGCGCATAAGGGCGCTTTTGAATACACCTACCAAAAAAAACCCCTAAGGTTTGGCGCCTTCTCTTGCAATTACCACTCGCTAGACGCCCCTTCTGGCACCATGTCTTCTTCCCCTGCCACACTAGCCTCCACAAACCCATACTTGCGTAGGTTCTGTGCATTCCAAGTTCTCTTTACCTTTTTGACCGATAAATGTTACAACTTAAACGTGCTCGGGCCAAATACCTCTTGAACACGATATGGCCCCTTCCACTTTGGTGCCATTTTTCCATCAGTGGCCTTTGGGCGAAAATCACGCTTCAGCACCAAGCACCCAGCTACAATGTCATGCGGGCGCATCTTCTTGTTGTAATGTCTGGCTACCTGTGACTTCATCGCCTCCAGACGCAGAGCCTCCCTTTCTCGACGCTCATCAAGGAGATCAAGCTCATAGATCCGCTCATGCTCCTCCATTGACTCCTCCCTATGCGCCATTCGAAAGGTCGGGATACGAATTTCTACCGGTAGCACCGCTTCACTTCCATACGTCAGCGCAAAGGGTGCTTCCCCTGTTGCAACTTTGAAGGTGGTTCTATGCGCCCATAAAACGCTTGGCAGCTCCTCCACCCAGTTTCCCTTGGCTTCTTCCAGCATGGTATGTAGCCCATGCAATACACTTTTGTTGGCTGCTTCAGCTTGTCCATTTGCTTGCGGATAAGCTACAGAAGAGAACCTCAGGACTACCCCATTTTCGTCGCAAAAGTCAATGAACTTTTTGCCATCAAACTGCTTTCCGTGATCGGTGATGATCGACTCTGGCAGCCCGAATCTTGTGAAGATGTTCTTTCTTGTAAACTTTTGCACTTGCACTTCCGTGATGGATGCAAGTGGTTCCGCCTCAATCCACTTGGTGAAATAATCAATGGCCACAATCAAGTACTTGAACTGTCCAGGCGCCTTGGGGAAGGGCCCCAGAAGATCCATCCCCCATTGAGCAAAAGGCCAGGCTCCTACGGTCCCTTGCATGGGCGCCGTTGGTATATGTATGTCATTGGCGGATTTGACACTGGTGGCACGTGGCCACGTGCTTTCCAGCATCAGCCCTCATTGTCGGCCAATAATATCCTTGTCTGAGCAATACTTTCTCCAGGCTACGAGCGCATGTGTGCATTCCACATGTTCCTTGATGTATCTCCGCGATGACCCTTTGTCCTTTAGCCTCCGTGAGGCAACGTAGATAGGCACCCGAGTGGGATCTCTTGTATAACACTCCCTCCACAACGACACATCGGGCTACTTTTCTTCGTAAACGCCAAGCCTCTTTCGGATCTTTCGGGACCACGCCCTGCGCTAGGAAAAGCATGATAGGTGCCATCCATCCTTCCATCGTTCCCATGGAGATAGGCGCCATCACCCTCTCCTCACGCGGGTCTTCCTTGGTGACGATCACCGTTCTATCCTCCCCAAAATCCAACGTCGTAGCCAATTTAGATAGGGCGTCCGCATGAGCGTTTTCCTCTCTTGGAACATGTGTGAACGTAGCCTCCCGAAACCATGCGCACTTTTCTCTTACTGAGTGAACGTATGCTCCCAGCGCCTCCTCCTTCACCTCATACACATTATTCAACTGGTTGACCATGAGCGCCAAATCAGTTTGAACATTGACCTTCTGAGCGCCTAACTCCTTTGCCATGTGGAGTCCTGCGAGGATCACCTCGTATTCGGCAACATTGTTTGTTTTGAGAGACGCAAAGCACAAGGCGACCTCATGCATAGCGCCCAGTGGGCTAATCAGAACAATTCCGGCTCCCGCGCCTGCCCGGCTTGCTGCTCCATCCACTTGGACTTGCCAACATTCTTCCGCGCCACTTCCCACATCAACCACTCCCTCGGCCACAAAATCAGCCAACATTTGCACTTTGATGGCCGGCCTAGGCGCATAGCTTACATCGAACTCACTTAGTTGGACAGCCCATGGAACCAAGGACCGTTCGGAGAGGCAGATTCGTGAGTACCACAATACTATGAGCTTGGAAATAAGGTCGGAGTTTGTTTACTGCCATTACCACTGCCAGCGCTGCCTTCTCAATGGGCGCATATCTCGTTTCATGTCCCACCATTGTACGACTTACATAATACACCGGTCTTTCCTCATTCGTTGACGGGTCCCTGGATATTAATACCGCTCACGGCAATCCGAGAGACTGCAATGTCCAAGTATAGTGTTTCCTTAGCCTTGGGAGCGGTCATCACCGTGGGCGCCGTTAGCAACTTCTTTGAGTCCTCAAAGGCTTCATCACATTCCTCCGTCCAACTAAACTTGCTAGCCTTCTTCAAGACCCTAAAAAAGGGGGCGCCTATATCGGAGGCTCTTGGAATGAAGCGCCCAAGCGCTGCTAACCTTCCTGTCAACCCTTGCACCTCTTTTGGCGTTCGGGGGGGGGGGGGGGGGCAACTTCATAATTGCTTCAATTTTCTTGGGGTTGGCCTCAATTCTTCTTCTTGTGATCATGAATCCCAAAAACTTACCGACCTCTGCTAGGAACACACACTTCTTCGGGTTAAGTCGCAACTTAAATAGGCGCATAGTCTCGAATGTTTCCCGCAAATCCATGATGTGGTCTTGGCGCCTCTTGCTCTTTACAATCAAGTCATCAATGTATGCTTCCACGTTCCTTCCCAACTGCTCGTGGAAGATTTGATTTACCATGCGCTGGTAGGTGGCGCCTGCATTCTTTAACCCGAATGCCATCACTTTGTAGCAGAAGTTGCCAAAGGGTGTCATGAAAGCGGTCTTTGCTCTATCTTCCTCCACCATGGGGATCTGATGATACCCTGAAAACATGTCAAGGAAGATAAGCGCCTCGTGGTAAGCTGTCGCGTCCACGAGCAAATCAATGCGCGGCATTGGGTAGGCATCAGTTGGACACGCCCGGTTAAGGTTGGTAAAATCCACACACATTCTCCAGTCCCCTGACGGCTTTGGGACGAACACAACCTCATATCTTCAGGGACTTGTGCCGACACTCGTACCTGTCGGTCTGGGCGCCCTTCTTCAAGTGGCACACTTAGTTCGTCGTCGACAGGCTCCGCTCTCGGCGCCTCCTCCGGGCGAATGTCTATGTTGTTCACCCGGTGTCTCCTGGCGCTCCTTCTCCTCTGCTCTTCCTCCCGCGCGTAGCTGGGGGCGTTCTCTCCTTGTGAGATACCTATGCCTTGCGGTGCAACAAATTTCAACATTTGGTGACAAGTGGAGGCCACCCCATTAAATAATGCCAAAAGGGGCCTTCCTAGTATGACGTTATAAGGCGAGGGGCAATCCACTATCCCAAATTCCACCACATGCGTCACCCGATGTATTCCGTCACCCAATGTTACCGGGAGGCGCACACGCCCAATCACATGGGCAGGCGCCCCTGAGAATCCTATCAGTACCAAGCCGGAGGGGCTCACTAACTCCGGCGCCAACTGCATGCGCTCAAACGTGCTCTTGAATAAGACATCCATCGAGCTTCCAGTGTCAACCAGCAACCTTTTTACTTTGCTCCCGGCAATGACACCTTGTATCTCCAAAGCCTCCTCCGAAGGTAATGCCTCATCAGGCTCCTGGTTGGTACAGAGGAGCCTGCAACTACAAAGGCCCCGAACGCGCCTGCGATCGCGACTCCGGCGCCTGCCTCCGCCAACCCGAGTAATTGACATTTTCCCTTCCGCTCTCCGAACTTTTTGTATTCGGTTTGATCCTTTGCTATGCGCCCACAAGCGGTCTTAGGCCCTTAGTATTGACCAAGGACGATTGGATCACTTTTAGGCCCCACGCCTACCTTGTCAGCGTCGAGTGATTTGGTGATTTCTCCGGCATCCACTGATTCAGGGGCCCTTGAAGACGAGTCTTTGAAGATAGTTGATTGGGAAGATTCATGGCCACAGGGGGAAGTGCCTGAAAGCACCAGCAAGCTATTTGTTCGCCGAGCTGGGCCGAAACATGTGTCCACCGTCAAGATAGCTGAATTGCATCGACTGATTACTTCCTGCAACCTGCCTCGCACCTAGACCTATGCACCTGCCTCACCAGTTTCCAGGATAGGAGTGGTTGGCCCACAATGGCTTGGTGTATATAGCGAGTATTTCAGATTCGAATTACGCTTCCCCTTGGTTCAATCTTAGAAGGGATTCTATCAACATGCGCCTGTTCACTTGGGCGCCTATCGCCCTCAGTTTTCTTGATTCACGTCCTGTTTAAGCTGAAGTGCCGTCAGAACAACATCACGCCCACGTTCAAGCTTTTCCGATATTTTTTTTACCATGACCAGCAGTGACAACTGCTTGTCCCTACAGAGGCCCCTGGACATCGCGGGACACTTTGTAGTAGATTGCCCGAAGTTGGGGCGCGAATGGTATAGGGGCTATTTTTTCATTAAGGCGCGCGCAGAGTCGTTTTACGAGAGTGGCACCCGCTTCACCCGGGGTTGGAAAGTTTGTGGTACTACACAATTTAACATTGACGTGGAGTTATCTAGCGTCGAGAAAGAGCATGCGCGCTTGCTTTCCCTTCACCCCGTGAACTTAAGTTCGACTGCCGCTAGAACCCTTGTGTTGCCTGAGTACTACGCTGATGGTGGGTAGGCACTTAGCAGTGTGCTTATATCGCCGCAAATTACACGCACCTGTGTTCCTTTGTATATGCATAATAGTTATAGTGATTTTGTTTAACCGTGTATTTTCTGTTGCAGGCGTGGTCTTCACATCTATCGCCTTTCTGATGAAGACCCAACTTGAGAACCTGTGTCTAGATTACCTGGCGCCCGCTTTTCGCGGCAAGGACCCCTCTAGCCCTAAGAAAGGTTCTTCGAAGAGAGGAAAGATCAAGTCTTCCTCCATCGGAACAGCGACTCAGATTGAAGCGGATGCACCTGCCGCCTCGGCAAGCAAAGGAAAGGGGCGTTCAGGCCCACGGAGGATCAAGCCTCAGAAAGTACCAAGCGCCCCTCTCGTAGAGGAAGAGAGTGCGCCTGCTAGCTTTCAACCGGAGGAGGGGGCGCTTGCTGTTGACGTTCCCTCTGATCCCGAGTTGGATATCGATGACGTCCCCCTTGGGCAAAAACTCAAGAGGAAGGCCGAAGGTGATGCCTCGACGCAGAGAAAGAAACAGCGCACAAGCGCGGAGGCGCAAGTGCCCGAGTTCGTGGAAAAGTGGCGGCAACCGCCCAGACATAGGGTCGAGATTGCCTGTTCGGACAGATCTGCGTTGGAGAGGGGCCCTGCACTTGGGTTTGCCTTTCACGCAACCCAGGTTCTGAGGGCGCCTAGCGACGTTCAAGGCGCGAACTTGTGGGGAGAGGTGGCGCGCATAGCCGCCCAGGTATGCGCCTATCTTGCCTACTTCCCTCTCGACTTGTGCACGTGTTACTGACATGGACTTGTGATTTTTCTTTCTGTCCAGATGCTCCTGCTTGCCAAGAATGGCGCCTTGGCCTCCCTCGGTGCGATGCACGATAATTTGGAGACGGCATAGAGGCGCCAAGCATAGTTGGTGCATGCGTGCGAGGACGCTAATATTGAGGCAGCAAAGACTGCATCCCTCGTCCAACAGTCGATGGATGAGGAAAAGAGGAAATTGAAGTTGGAGTACGAAGCCCAACTCGAGATTGTCAAGAGGGCGCATCACGAGGAGATGGCCAAGCTTGTGATGGAAAAGGCCGACCTAAACAAGGAGGCAGGCGGCCCAAGGAGTGAGATTGACCTCCTTCTAGAAGAGAAGAGAGCTTTGAAAAAGGAGAAGAAGATTCTGGCCAAAGAAAACAAGAGGCGCCAGGAGGAGTTGGAGGCACTTAGGGGGGAGAAAGCTACACCAGAGGCGCCTGCCTCGGAATTGGCACTCAAGGCCCAGGCGTCTCTCAATAGCATTCTCATTCTGAAGAGGAAGCTGGAGGTTGACCATCCCACTATCAACTGGGATGTCAAGGAAATAGCCAACTTTGTGATGTTGGTCTTTCTATGTTGATGGTCGATTTTTAAAATGCTTTCAATTTAGTTGATCGTGGGGCCATGCTTCAGGAAGTTCGCCATCGTTGCCTGGTTCTTTCCCGATGGGTAGCGTTCTATTACTCTAACCCTGCCCGTCTGTATTATGAGGAGCATAACTTATGGTCTTACCAAGGGGTTCAGCAGGGAGACCCTTCGGGCCCTTTGCTTTTTGCTTTGGTGTTGCATTGTTTAGTGTGCAAGATCAGAGGCTCCTTTGATCTGAGTTTGCAGGCCTGGTATTTGGATGATGGCACTATTGTGGGGGACACTTTGGTTGTAGGGAAAGTCTTAGACATGATTATGGATGAGGGCCCTCGATTTGGGCTTCACCTAAATGTGGATAAGACGAAGATTTTTTGACCCACTGAGGATCCTAGGAGTCGAGTTTTTGGTGGTTTTCCTGCCTCTATTGCTCGAGCTTCACATGGTGCCACCGTTCTGGGTGGGCCTGTTAGTACTTGTCCTGATTTTAACATTGACCTTGTGGAAAAGAGAGTTACCAAAACCATCCAGCTGATGGACTTGATTGCGAAGATTGATGACCCACATTGCGAGTTGCTTTTGCTTCGGGCTTGCACTGGTATTTCAGAACTCTACTTTGCTTTGCATACTTGCTCCCCTCGTGTTTTTGTGCTGGCCCAACTCTCTTATGACACAGCCCTTCGTTCCAGTTTAGAACGTATTGTCACTGCTTCTGGGACAGGGTTCGGTGATTGGCAGTGGCGACTTACTACCTTCCTTTTTCATTTAGGTGGGCTTGAGGTTTATGCTGCGGAAGATGTCTTGCATTTTGCTTTTTTGGCATCTTGTTTGTAGTCTGCTGAGTTGCTGGATAAGCTACTACGTCCTTATGGTATTCCCCCTCATGGCCCTGTTTTTGATGATGCCCTTCGCACATTCAATGAGTTTACAGGTTCTGATATCTTAGACCTCAATGAAGTTGATTCCCCAAAACTTATAAAGAAATTGGCAGACATATATTTCACGAAGGTTGATGCTACTTCATATTCTGTTTTTTGTTGACTACTCGTCAAATTGCTTTGTGGAAGTCCCAGTAGAGTGCACACTCTTCTGATTGGTTGCGTGTTGTTCCTATTCCTTGGTTGGGCACACTATGAATGAAAGGACATATCGTAGTGTGCTAAGTTATCGACTGGGTGTCCCTCTATTTTTGGTATCTAAGCCTTGTTCTGCTTATTCCTGTGTCTTTGATGGTGATGTCTTTGGGGATCATGTTGTGTCCTGTGCTGGAATTGTGGGCATCAAGCATCGGTGTAACCTCGTTTGAGACACCTTACTGGACATCTGTTACAGGTCTGGGATTTCTGTCGGAAATGAGGTTGATATCGGTTTGGTTGATGGGCATGGCAGACCCCTTCGTCCTACGGATTTGCTGCTTTATTCCTGAGATAGGGGGCAAGATGTGTGTATTGATCTGACTGGTTCTTCACCTTTGACTCAGACCGGGATGACCGATTTTGTGCCAGGCTGAGTTGTTGTTGATGCTGCTCGACGAAAGTGTGCCAAGTATCGGGACTTGTGCATGGCGGCTGGTTACGGGTTCCTGCTCTTTTCTTTCTCTTTGCTGGGCAAGTTAGATACAGATGTTGTGGCTTTAATTAACCGCATCCAGAAATTATCCGTGTCTCGAAATGCGGGGGCTCGGGCGGCCGCGTACATTTTCACTAGACTTAGCTTTGCTGTCGCTAAGGGAGTGAGAGCCCAAATTGTATCTAGGCTACCCACTAATTTCCTGTAGACCTTTGTTTGTTTATAATCTTTTATCTAGCCCAAAATGATATGTTGAATGAAAAAAAAATTATCCAAATTAACCAAACCAAATTAGCCAAACACTACCGGTTAAAACGATTACCACGGTAACCACACCGTTTGAACACCCCTAATACTTGCAACAAAATTCAGTTTCACATTTATATATATATGGTGACTTATACGGTACCCCGGGTGAAATCCGGGGTACAACATACTTTAAGTATGAAAACGCTAAGCATCGATTTAGCAGAATTTCTGGACATGATACTACACCCTAACCCTTAATGAGTGAACTATCGGTCCTAATTATCTAAATCATAAACTATATACCTTAAGATGGTGCATTCAATTTTTTTCTCCTATATTTGGACGAATTATAACCGTCAATTATTGTTTCTAATTAAATTGATCTTGGGGTATAAGATTTAGAGAGTTAAGACCTAAATTTTGATCTTTAAGGATTAGATTATAGTATCATGTTTGAAAAACCAGTCATTTCAAAATCTAAATAATTTTTTCATATTCAATTTATGTGATACCCCGAATTTCACGTCGCGTACAGTAAAACTCACCATATATTATATCACATCCAATCTACTAGACACATCAACTCCAAGGGTAGGTCACTAGAAAAACTACTCAAGCTTCTCTCTACGAGATTGATGAAGTTCTCTCGCAAAACAAAGATGTTTCCCTCCAATGAACAATTGTAGTTATCTTTTTTTTTTTTATAAAATAATTGTAGTTATCTGTTATCCCATTTAATACACTAACATACCAGATCATATACAAAATTCTTGTCTTTGAGGATACATAAATCTCCTAAAAGTGGTACTCCTAGTTTCATTTGGACACCTTGGCATCACATCCAACAACATCTATAATGTATTGAACAAGGTAATCCTTTGGTTTTAACACCAAAGAAGCACCGCCGGCAAAATGGAAGTTCATGGAAGGAAACAAACTGAGATAACTGGAACTAACTAGGTTTCACTGTTACCGCTTGACCATTGGATCAACATCCAACATACACCTGTTGACTATAATGCATCCCTGACCCCATCCAAGAACAAAAAAAAATCTGAATCGTTAAATGTCGCCCTAAGAATTGCTGAACGTCGCCCTAATTTAAATGGCAAATTACCTATATACCCTTAATGAAAATTGAAAAAATGCAACAACCAAACAACCCTTTACCCTCCTTCCCAGCGGGAGACGAATCCCTCTTCCCATCCACCCTCTGCAACTCCTTCCCGCCGCCGCCGCCGGCAAACCCCTCCCCCTCTGCAACTCCTTCCCGCCGGCGCGCTGTTCCCGTCGCTGAAGAAGAAGGTGTCGCGCGCTGTTCCCATCGCCAGAGAAGAAGGAGTCAACCGCGGTCAACGTGCGGTTGAACTAACGGCTGACCGCGGTCAAAGGGCGATTGACCGATGGTGTATCAATGAAGATTTATTAGGAGACTAACCGTGTCGACTGCCCCAGTAGATGATTGAAGCCACTTCTTGAAGGAGGAATGGGCAGCTTCAACCCTATTAGAGCTTGTGTTACCCAAATGTTGCACTTGATTGGTATAACAGTTAGCCCACATGTGTCTAACTGGTAACCACTCAGCTGTCATATACCCCCAAAGACGTCGGTACTGTACTCCCCAACTACGTCTGAAATTGTCTAAGGCAGTATCCATGTCTTCCACTGTCAATGCATATACAACACGTTGCCAAGACGCCATGATATGATCCACTGTCGGTTTGGCTGCATCTATACCACAAAGAAAAATATGTTACAACTGTTCAAAATTTTGTCATCTAATCTTTGCCTCGTGTAACTCCTGCCTCCTATTCTCATACAAAGAAAATAAATCATATGCATTACCATTTCCTTCTCTATAAATTATGAGAATACAAATATTAGAAATCTAAAAAAAAATTAGCAACTAATAAGAGGGTTTTGTTTATTTTTATGGTGGTTCACATACTTTCTTGATTTCTTATTTTCAAAGTTGGTTTTTATTTCTAATGAGACAATCAAAATGGGGAAAGGGACACAAAACAAATTAAAAGTTTGCATTAATAATTAATATGTTTTCATTTAATCGGAATAAATAAGAATTAAAAAAAAATTATTGTTGTGTCAAGTTTATATTCAAACTTTTTGCTATAAAACTCTTATACTTGTTTTATTTGATAGGTATATACATTAGAAAGAAGTGAGTGTTTGATAGCAAAAAACATATAGTCATATCGTTCATTTCTCAAAGTCGATTGATTATCAAACGCTTGTTTTCTCTTAGACCATCGTTTATATTTTTTTTAATTAAAAATTATTATTATTTATGTGTGCGCTTGTTTTGTTCTTCATAAAAATGTAACTTATTATTAAATTTTAGTAAAAATGAGTAGAAAATTTACTTAATCAGATTTAATCAGCTTGGGTTAAACAAATACGATATATGTCACTCTCTGTTTCCATCTTTATAGTTTGTTTAATTGAAAAAAAAATATTATTACTTATGTATGTGTCTGTTTGTTTAAATGTTTTCTATAAAATTAACTAATTTTAATTTTAGTAAAAATGAGTAGAATTATTAAAAGAAGAGAGAGATAACTTCATAAATAGATCAATAAATAGTTTTTTGTTTGTAAAAAAATTGTCCACCTTGGTAACTTGTGCATTCACCAAGTGCTTATGTGGCAAGAAGTTATTTTTGAATAGTCATAATATTTAGTATAGATAGATAGATAGATAGATATAGATATAGATAGATAGATAGATAGATAGATAGATATAGATAGATAGATAGATAGATATAGATATAGATAGATAGATAATTGTTGGTGGTTAGTGCAAATTAATTAGGATTTGGTGGAAAATTTTCTTTATTATTATTAAAGCCCCAATGAGTTTTATATAAATAACAAAGACCCACTTCTAAAAATAATTTTAATGTTGATAAGAAAAATACATAATTTGTAAGACTATTAAGGGATATGAGTCTTACAAATTATATAACAACACTCATACTTTACTTATAATCTAGGATAAATATAATTTATTTGCAAAATCTTTTGAACTTACAAAACAAACCATTATACATATCTAAAACACACCAGACACTTGCAAATGCATTCCACAAAGCTACTAAAACATACCAGAAACACTATAAAGCAAATCACAAATATTGCAAACGCACACCATAGACCTCATAATGTAGACCATAGTTAGTAGATACTTCGTTTAATACACGTATATGTACCCGTACGTAGTTTATCGGTTTAAAACTTTCGTATCCGTATTATTGTCAAGCCATTTGATTTTCTTCCATTCATTTGATGACTCTTGTACTAAACATGTATAAAACCCGTATAACACGTTTAATATCCGCATTTAATGAATTAAAATATTAACTTTACTATTATTTTAATATTGATTTATTTTTAAAATAATTATTTTTATATATTTATGACTAATTAACGTACTATTAAACGTAACATTAGCTTATAGATGAAGTAAAATACTCGTACGTATTATATACGTAAAATACCTATACCGTATTTTACTAACTATGATGTAGACCACAAATCTCATGAAGCACACGAGAAACACCATAAAGCACACCACAAACACGGTAAAGCAAATTACAAAGAGCATACAACAATCTCCTAATGCAGGCCACAAATCCCCTGAAATATACCAGAAGCATAACAAAGCAAAACATAAATATTTTGAAAGCACATTAGAAACTTATTAATGCAGACGAGTAACATGATAATGCGGACCAAAAAAGGCAGATGCAAAAGTAAACCAGAAATCTATTAATGCATACTACAATATTTGATGACCATCGATCATTGACCAAACTTCGGCCACTGATCATCGAACCCCGACGATCGATGACCAAATTCTGACACTGGTAAGCATATTCAAACCACAGTGATCGGATTCCGACGATGTGAGCATATTCCAGTCACGATGACCGGATTCCGGCAACTTTGAGTAAAATCCGGTGACGTTGAGCATATTCTGACCATGATGGATGAATTTCCGGCCACAGTGAGGGTATTTTGGCGACCAGCGACTGAAAATTAGGACAAAACATAAAATATTTATTTTATAATTATATTATTATTCCATCATTAATTCTATTTTTATTAATTATTTAACCATAATATTCACAAGATTATTATACCCTTTCATTAATTTTACACTCTGTCAACCTATCTAATAAAAAGTAATTACAATAATAACTTTTATTAGTAGGACACTAGTGTTGTTACCCTAACAACACAATATGTGTTGTCAAATGTCACCATATCTAGTCCGAGTAAAAGACAAAAAACTAGACAAGCTAAAAAACTTTTAAAGCACGCTAGCTGCAATCAAACTAAAACGCACATATAGTTAACGATCGTCGAAGATAACATACATCTCTTTCCACGCTGATCTCAATACACTGTAATGTACCCAACTAGAATCTAGGTGTTAACCTAGTCCATAGTGTCAAGAACCAGTTGATCCTAATAACTCGAGTTGTTGGGAGAATGTTTTGCTGGATCTTATACCATTCTCTAACACGCCCCTCAAATGAAAGTCAACCCATGGGCATGAAGTTTGCACAGGCCCACCATACATTTTGTTTTAATCAATTGTTAATATCGGGGGTCGTGGAGATTCGAACACACGATCACTTGACCAAACCAACTCTGATACCATGTCAAGAATTAGTTAATTTCAATAACTCGAGTTGTTGGGAAAAGATTCTACTGAATCTTAATACCATTCTCTAACACATTGATGCACCCTTCTCTCCCGGGTTCTCTTCTACCATACTCTTAGAATGCTGGATCTTAATACCATTCTCTAACACATAGATGCACCCTTCTCTCCCGGGTTCTCTTCTACCATACTCTTAGAAAGGTCTCCACTCTCCCCAGTGGTTCGTGCCAATGACCTTATGCAGGTTCGAAGTTTCAACTCTCAACAAACATTTTTCCCCTATGCGCTCATCTCCTATGTCATGAGGAAGGCTAGGACAACCATATCGGCAAACCAAAGGACATCTGAGATCTTGGCCGACTCTCCACATTGAAATGACGATGGGACGTGCGAAAGGCGATCGATTGAAACGGGGATCGGATCCAATGAGAAGGCGATGTGCATGTCAATTTTCATTAACGTTAAAACTAGGGAGGGGAAAGCCGACTATGGCTCTGCCTCACAATACACCAAAAACAGGGGATGGAAGGAAAACCTGCAACTCAACATTATCCCCCGTCCCCCACACCCCTATACTCTTCTCTGGTTCAATTTTGCCCCACTTCTGTTGGATTTGGTGGGTTTCTTTGCTCACTGATTGAGCCTTTTTCCTTAACGTCCCTCTTGAATTCATGTTTTGCTTTCATGCATTTCGTCTGATGGACGTGAAAAAGTCTGGGAATAGACCTGGATCGTGGAATTAAGACGACGAGACTACATTGTTTTGTTCCTTGACTTTTGTCCTCTAGCTTTAATCATACCTCAACCCTATATACACACTTTCTCAATTGTTTCCAAACTCCCTTCCAGGGCTTAGAAAAGAGGTGTCTGTGGAGACTTTGCTGCCACAGAGCAATAACTTACTTTCCCCTGTTTTATATAATGGACGGACTTGAAAAAAGCTTCTAAAGTTCTCACCCTCGGATTAACTAATTGGTTATCACATTTAGTATTTTTAGGTTAATATCTTAGTTTGGTCCGAACTATATACAAACTTTCTACTTTGGTTCGTGGTATCGGAAATCGATATTATGGCCTGAACTATGTAGTATCTTCCTTATTTGACCCGCAGGCGTGTTTGACTGTCAAATTAGACGGTCAACTAAGTTGACCTTTAGTCAAGGTCCAGCTCACTTGTCACATCAGCAAGCAGAGAATAAAAAAAATATGAACTTCTTCGTTTTTTTTTACTTTCTAATAATAATAATACACGAAAACCCCAAATTAATTTTTTCCGATTAAGGTGAGAGGGGGAGGGTATAAATTTGGGGTTTTTTTTAATTATGTTTTTTGTTTATTATTTTATTATTAGAAAGCAAACAAAATGTAGAAATTTAGAAAAACAATTTTTTATTCCCTGCTAGCTGATGTGGCAAGTGAGTTGGACCTTGACTAACGGTCAACTCGGTTGACCATCTAATTTGACGGTCAAATCCGCCTTCGGGCCAAATAAGGAAGTATGCTACATAGTTCAGGCCAGAATAGCAATTTCCGATACCACGGGTCAAAGTAGAAAGTTTGTTTATAATTCGAGTCAAACTAAGATATTAACTCTATCTTTTAAGGTTACATTTTCCTCTGGCGGTGATGGGTCTAGCTGTCTAGGGTGTACAACCTTGTTTATCACACTTGCATAATTAAATATGATTTCTTAATTTAAGGAAATGAGACTAAAAAGACTTTTAATTTTTTCATACTTTGTAATTTATCTTCTTTTTTATTAACTTAGATGTAAAAAAAAAATTCACAAATATATCAAGTTCGTTGTGATTTACAAAATGATATTAATTTGAGAATTTTTTTACCACCCATACCACTAGTTATCAACTTGGTACCACCTTCTTTTTCACTCAATTTTTAAATAAAAAAGGAACGAGTTCATCGTGATGTATTGGATGAGCTGATAATAAATGTCTCAATTTTTATTGTCCCAAAGTATATCAAAATGAATATCATTTTGAAGAACACAAGTAATCTAATTTATCTGTGAAAACAAATTACAACCTAAAAAAGTGAAAGAGATATAGTACATTAAAATTAATTGGAGAAAAGTCTGTTGTCTTTCATAAATGGTAAGTGAAAATTTTTTAAAAAAATTTACCCAAAAAAATGAGTTTCTCCTAATCTATTGAATCTACAACTTTTTTAGGAAACAAATTCAAGACTAAGTATTCCCGGTGAAGGATTGTAACTAGTGGGTGGTGGATGGTGATGCATTTGATCGATTTCCTGTATTCCATGAGCAATCTTGAATTGCTGATTCAAGTGAACAAAACTGATGCCCAGAGGAGTTTCCGGAGTGCTCTGCTCCATCTGCTTTTCCTAGCCCAACAACACTATTCGCTGCTGCATTATTTAAATTGATTGCCTTAGCTTCTTGCTCTACTTCTGTGTCTCCTCACGCCTATCTTCTTCTTCGAGACTATTGTTAGAAGAGGAAGTTGGGTAGCTGATTTGTAATTAGCCACTTATATATATAGGCCTGGCCGAACCTATATATACTTTTGTACATGTAGATGTGTTGATGCACACCGAAATTTTGTGAATAATAAAACCCTATTGCCTTGTGTCGTGGACTAGTCTCAATGCTTGTCGGTGGGGAAATCACGTAAACAGGGGCGGATCCACCTTTGAGCAAGGTGTGTCGGGATTGGTTCGAAATTTCGGTGTACAAAATTCGAATATAGGACCTCCGACACACCTCCAATGATTGTAACCGACTCACATTATTACATTTCAAAAAAATTGATTTCATAATGTTATTAAAATATGTAAATATAGGAGTTATCGGACTTCATATTAGGTAGTTAATTAGTTGGTTGCACAAGAGTAAACAAATAATTGACTACTTAGTACGCAGTGAGTATTTAGAAAAATAGCTATCACGTTAGAGACAACATCGATAATTTGAATGAGAATTAAATTGATTAATAAGCTGGTTGAGTAAAATAATTAGATAGTGAATTCCATACTGTCTTTCCCCATTAGCTTCTTCCATAGATTTTTCTTTAAGTTCATTTTTAACTTGCTTTCTAGTTTAGTTATTTCTTTCCACGTTGACGCCAGCAAACAACCCTTCAATTATCGGCGTCGAGCCAACAACATTCTCGTGCTCATTCAAATTTCCATGTTAACACACGTGGCCAGTGGCCACCCTTCGAGCTTCTCATACCAAATTTCTCATCTTAAATTAGTATTGATTTTACCACTTGCATATGCAAGCTACAAAATGACATTTTCCATATTTGAGTTTAATCGAGAACAATCTTTGGTATAAGTTGAGTGACTAGTTTATGAATAATTGTTTGATTTTGTACATAAAAAATATATGATTTGCAACCTAATGGACAAATGTAATTAAGAAATCTTTCAGAATATGAAAACTCGTCATTCACTGTATAATATAATGAAATTAGTGAGATTTATGAATAAAATTTGTCTGTTTATTTTTAAATAATTAAATAATTAATGTTAAATTTTTTAATTTTAATTTTATTTTATTGGCCGACACCTATATCTCAAAACCTCGGGTCCGCCACTGCACGTAAATCCGGTGTCCTTTGAGTGATTGCTTTTTGATTGCGTTAAGGTTTTGACAACTACTATTAGGATTCAACCGTTAAGATTATCATTAGTTAGTTAGGAATCTTACTAGTTTTCTGATATTTTTCAGTAGACTTGTGGTGTGCTTTAAAAAACTTGTCATATAGTTTATAAGTTTTTAGTATGCTTTCTAATCTTTGTAGTGTGGTTTATGATTTGGTGTCGTTGTGAGACTTTGATATGATTTATGAGTTTTTTTACAGGCTTTATGATTTTTTGTGGTGCAGTAAGGTTCTGATATGTTATCTAAACTTTTTTATATTATTTTGGTGTGGTTTGTTGTGTTTTATGGATTTTTTTTTGTGATTCCCCAATTGTTGTACAACACACTGACATCAGTCTCCTCAATTTTTAATAATGCCAAATATGTCTCTCTATTTATAAATCTCATTAATTGTGGGTCACTCCTTTAAAATAAAAAAAGTCTTCAAAACAAAATATTCTATTGACTAGACCCGTCCATTTTGCCGGATAATTATAATTGATTAATCTAATGTTGTCGGTAAAATATCCACTAATCTAATGTATTTTTTTTATATTTGATGTATGATATGTCAATTTTAATATGCACTTATTAGTTCTTAATCTATTATAGTATTGTACTCAATCAAGAAACTAAATACCATCAATTAACTTTTAGTACTACATGTAAGTAATATATACTTTGGTAGAATATTCGTCTAATGAATTTTCATAAGTTTTCTCAACCCAAGTGATTGTCTCATAAAAGGTTCTTATTTTAGTATATGACACTCAAGACATTCTTAATCCTCCAATTGTGTATCCAAATTGGGCACTCCTATCATGTATTTAAATGATTGCACGAGTTTCTTGGTTTACAACTGTCCCTCATCTAAATCTCAATTCGATTATATTTCTAGAATACCAATTATGGCACACGAACAACTTGTTGAAAGAAAATAAATTTTACTCCGTTGTGTCCTTCTTATAGAAAAATGCTTTTCATACGCATATTTGATATGAAAATAATAATTAAACAAAATTCATGTGCGGCAAACGCTCTAATTTTTTTGTTTTTCTAAAAAGTAAAACCTATATTTCTTATTCTTTTTTTATAAATGGATGCAGAGCATCTCAGCTTTCATTCACCACAAAATGCAACTCAGAAAGACCTTGACAGTCATGTTTAAGGTACGGATCGGAAACTGAAAATACATGAAAACCCAAGGGTAAAGAGTGACCACGACTCGTTAAGAAGTCTGCACATTTGTTCCCCTCTCGATAAATATGACACTGAAACCTCCCATTGTCCCCCAAGAAGAGACTAGGATCGGTCAATAATAGCCGCCTGGTGGTGATCGGACGGACCACTGTTCTTGAGAAGCTGCACGACACATTGGGAGTCGAGTTCCACTCGAACCCGATGGTATCCCATGTCCCACGCCAGTTGAAGCCCTTCTACTACGCCTCTCAATTCAGCTCAGTGATGGAACAAATCCCAAGTTAATTGCGAATACTGCGAGGCAGCATCATGTATGATCTCTAATCAGCCCCCCTGTAGCTGCCTGACCTGATGTGGTAAGAACGAAACCGTCATAATTGAGAGTAACCCACTAGGAGGGGGCGGTTTCCACGAGATCCCCACCTCCGTTCTAATGGGAAAACTAGGCGTATGGACGAGTCTGTCTTTGTCCATGGCACTCTACACTACATTAACCCATGCCAGGACACGCTGTAGAAAGACTTCACTGGTAATGACTTTGCCTGCGAAGACCCAATCATTTCTAGCCTGTCATAAGGACCAACAAAGGATCTAGGGCTGGGAAAACGGTTGCGGTTTCGCGGTTAAACCGATAACCGCACCGAAACCGCGCGGTTATTGGTTAACCGCAAACCGCATATTTTGCCTATTTTGCGGTCGCGGTTGGAGATATGGGTTGTTTTGCGGTTTGCGGTTTAACCGCAACCGAAACCGCAAATACATATAACCGCAAGGATAACCGCGACCCCAGACCCAGCCCATAGTTTACCCCAGACCAGCCCAAAGCTGACCCCAGCCCATAAACCCAACCCGGCCCCTCCCCCACTTCTCCTGGAGAAACAAAAAATCGAAAGACCAAAGTCCAAAACCTTAATCCCTTGACCCCTTCGAAGACCCTTCGTTTCGTCGTTTCGTCCCTTGACTGTTGACTCCCTTCCCACCTTCCCAACTTTCGGGCTTCGACCGAGCTTCCCATCTTCCCGGCTCCCGCTGCGCCGCTGCCATTCCGACCGCCACCGTCCCTGGATGTCCCCGACGTCACCCGTCCACGGCGTCCCTCTGTTCTGTTCAGGCGTGTCTGCTCCAGTCGCCTCGTGGCCCTCACCCGTCCCCGGCGTCCCGCTGCCATCCGACCCGACGTCACCTCGTGGCCGGTGGCCCTCTTCCAGCCAGGTCGAGGTCTGCTCCATAGACCACATCTCCAGTCAAGGTCGAGGTCCTCTGGCTCTTCCTGTCGACTTCCAGAGTTCCAGTGCTGCCCTGCCCCGCTGCCGCCCATCAATGTAAGTTCCATTCACATTTCCTTTTCCTCTGTTATGTACATATGCTCGAATTCAATGGAAAACAGTCCATTCACATTTCCTTTTCCTCTGTTATGTACATATATACATATGCTCGAACAACCTCCTAATTGTAGTTGGCATTTTCTGAAATTTTGATAGGGAGAAGCAAGGAGAAGGAGCAAAAACAATGAAAAACAAAGGAAAGGCAATTTCAGCTCCTGCCCCTGCCGCCAAGACCAAGAGTAAGAAGAGACGCAGGATTGATGAATCAAGTGGAAGTGGAGGACTTGCAGATGTTGCCGGTTCTGTGGCAGCACCTAATCCCGAGGTTGTGGCTCCTGAGCAGCCTGTTGCTGCTACTGGTGAAGCTGTTGCATCAGCTCCAGCAACAAAACAACCTGCAAAAAAGAGTAAGAGGAAGCTGTCCAAGATAAAGTCAACAACATATGAAGAGTACGAACTGTATTATGTACCAAATCCCAATGCCAAGAAACAAGCGGCGGAGGGGAAGGTTGTGAAGAAGGAGTTGAGGAAGGCAAGATGCTTGTTTTGCAAAACAGAGCTAGCTGCCGATCCACGCGATAATGGTACTTCTTCTCTCCGTACTCATACTAGATCTTGTAGAAAAAAAAGGGCAGAGCAAGGTGGTCAAATGCAATTAAGCCTACAACCAATTGATGAAAGAGTGAAAACTTTAGCCAATTGGAAATTTGAGCAGGGAAAAGTGAGGTATGCATTAGCTCAAATGATAATCATGGATGAGTTGCCCTTTAGATTTGTTGAGAGGGCAGGGTTTAAACAGTTTTGTCTTGCTGCATGTCCTATGTTTAAGATCCCATGTAGAAAGACCATTAGAGAAGATTGCTTCAGATTGTTTGTTGATGGGAGGAAGCAATTGAAGAATTATTTCCATGACAAGTGTGCTGGCAGGGTGTCTCTTACAACAGATTGTTGGACTTCTGTTCAGAACTTTAATTATTTGAGTTTGACTGCTCACTTTGTTGGTAATGATTGGAAGTTACACAAGAAGATCATTGGGTTTCGTCACATTACTAGTCACAAGGGTGTTGATATTGCTGACTCTATTGGGAGCATTTTGGAAGAATGGGGCTTGAAGGATGTGTTTACCATCACAGTTGACAATGCATCTGCAATTGATACAGCAATTGGTTGTTTGAAGGATAAATTGATGACTTGGGGTAGCAGTGTTAAAGATGGTGCATATTTGCATATCCGTTGTGTGGCTCATATAGTTAATCTCATTGTCAGTGACGGATTGGAGGAAATTGGGGTGGCTGTAATTCGAATTAGGGAGGCTTTGAAATGGGTTCGTGCTTCACCTGCAAGGTTGGAAAATTTTAAGAAATGTGTTAGATTTCATCACATTGACTGCAAGAAGATGTTGTGTTTGGATGTTCCCACTAGGTGGAATTTCACATATTTAATGTTGGAGTCAGCTGAGGTGTATGAGAAGGCATTTAAACTTCTTGAGACTGAGGATGGGGAGTTTCGGGTTGATCTCTTGAAGTTAAAGAAGTACAAGAGTGAGGAAATTGGTCCTCCAACTGCAGCAGATTGGGAGAGTGCAAGAAACTTGTGCAAACACTTGAGTTACTTTCATGAGCTTACCTTACTTGTTTCAGGTACGAAGTATGTGACTTCTCATCTATTCTTGAGAGCGCTTCTTCATATATTCCACCAGCTCAAAGAAATGGAGGCTAGTGAGGAAGAGGAGGTAAGAAATATGGCAGTTAGGATGCATGCAAAGGTCGGAAAGTATTGGTATGAGGCGGAGAATACTAATTCAAGAATGAACAAGCTTTTCTACATGGCAGTGGTGTTTGATCCTAGGCACAAAATGAAGTATCCCATTTATGTTTTGAGGAAGTTATATGGACAAGCTAGAGGGGATGAGTTGGATGAAGATCTTCAGAGTGAGCTTACTTCCTTGTTTAAGCATTACCAAAGCAAATGCAAACCTGCTACTCAAAGTCAAGGCCAAGGGTCACAATCTGGGATTGGGAGTGCAGAAACGACTACTCCTGGTGAGGTGGGCAGCCTTGTGCCCAATGTGGGAGGCGTGTTTGTGATGATGATTATGAAGCGTGTGAGGAAATTGCTCAATCCTCCGAGTTGGACAGATATTTGGTAGAGATTCGTGAAGGAGATGCGAAGAATATGAAGTATGATGTGTTGAGTTGGTGGAAAAACAATGCACATCGCTATCCCATTTTGAGCGAGATGGCCAAAGACATATTTGCTGTCCCCATTTCCACAGTAGCTTCCGAGAGTGCTTTTAGTACCGGAGGTCGTGTGTTGGATTCTTGTAGGAGTTCTTTGACTCCTCAAATTGTGGAAGCTCTCATTTGCAGTGAAGATTGGTTAGCAAACTCAACATTGCCAATTGAAGATGAGGATTTGGAGGAGTTGGAAGATCTTGACAATGGTATTTATTTTATTTTAGTTGCTTTAGTTTGTTGAGCTATTGTTACTTTGCTTTCTAACTTAATTTCATTCTAATATTTGTTTTATTGTTTTAGCATTCAAAACTTTAGTGTGGGATGTGAATACTTCTGCCACAGCTAGACTTGGAAGTGCAATAAATGCAATGCCCATTGATCGTGAAGCTCCTTCTGCTTCCGTCGGAGTGGGACCTAGTGCTACGGGCGGAGTGGGACCTAGTGGTGGAGGAGCTATTAGCGACAGTGATGGCGAGGATGACAGTTCTAGTGATGGGGAGGATACCGATCAAGAATGATTGAAGAATTTATGTTTAAGTTCTAGCTATGTCTATGTTTATTTGGTATGTTGGTTAAAATTTCTTATGAAGTTCAAACTTGGGATTGTGGAAAATGGTTTGTGCATTTGTGGATTGTGTTATTGGATATGCAGACAGATGCAGGGGCTTGATGGAAGTGAAAATAGACAAAATAGTAGCTGCTGTGTTTTTTTTCCATGAATTTGCGGTTAGTTCGCGGTTAATTGTCGGTTAGATTGCTTAACCGCGGTTCCGTATAGTGTTGCGGTTTTGACAACCATAAACCGCGGTTCACCGCTAACCGCGTTTTGCGGTTTTTGGTTAACCGCTAACCGTGAGAGACGCGGTCGCGGTTGGCTAATATGGGTGTTTTGCGGTTGCGGTTAACCGCAAATTGCGGTGCAGTTAACCGCAACCGCACCATTTCCCACCCCTAAAAGGATCCCAAAGAGCAGGCCGTGTTGTTGATCACTAGTGAATTTCAGAATCCAATCCTGAGTCGTGCTGATGAAGAAGCTATATTGATAAGAAAGCTGAGGGAGCTTGCTCCAAGTTAACCGGGAAAAGGGACAGTCCCGTAACACATGCAGGCATGTCTCCAGGCCCTCCGTACAGAGGGTACAGATTGAGGAGCTGGTGAGATGTCTCCGCGTCCGCTCCTGGTTGGTGAGTAGTCGTGCTTGTACCACCTGCCAAAGGAACAAGTTGACACTAGCCAGGCCACGCCATCGCCACACTCACCGCCAATCCACTCCCGTTGGTATCTCCCATCAATCAGTCGCAATGGCGTAAGCCGATTTCACCCTGAACCTCCCGTTTGGCTCCGGGCCCCACGTCGCTATATCTTCCCCTGAGTCCGGTAGGGGAGGCTAGATCCCTTGCACCTGCAAAACCATGTCCTCAGGCAAAACAGAACGGAGTAATGGGAGATTCCACTCAACGGTAGGTGTGCCAAAATCCGCCAAACTCATGGTAGGGTCCACTGGCAGCCCATCCTCTCGCGCATAATCCAGGAGCAACTCTCCAGAACTAACCCAACGATCCATCCAGAAATGAGTGTCACACCCATCTTTAGTGCTCATACGGATACCATCAGCCATGATGGGCCATGCACGTCTCATACCTCTCCAGACGTTGGAAAGACGGTTGGAAGTCTTCGCCACCATACCTGCTGCTATATGCTTGAAATATTTAGCCTGCAAGACACGCACCCAGAGCTCATCCGACTCTTTAATAAAAAACCAGGCTAATTTAGTTAAGAAAGCAAGATTCAGCTCGTGGGCACTACATAACCCCAAACCTCCTTCAACTTTAGGACGACAAAGAGTCTCCCAATGAACCAAATGCATTTTTCGGGCTCCCTCCGTCGAACCCCATATAAAGCTGCGGTTTTCAATCAAATTGATCGAAGATCATCTGGGGTAGGAGGGTGGTTTGCATTTCATAAGTTGGCAAGGAATTCAGAACCGATACCGCCAAAGTGACCCTCCCCGCTAAGCTTAAGGAGCGAGCTTACCAACCTGAAAGTTTATTATCCAGTGGATCCATAATATAACTATACGTTACCTTTGTGACCCTACATTGAAGAACGGGTACGCCAACGTAGCGACCGAGGTCCTGAGTCATCGGAATGCCGAGCACGCCAACAATAGTGGCGCTATCAGATCGCCTGGTGTTACCTGAGAAGTAAGCCACAAAATTCTCTTTGCTGACTTCTGACCAGAGGCATAGCAAAAGCGGTCTAAGCAATCCAAAATGACTTCCCCTTGCTCCTCACTAGCCTATGGGAACAATATAAGATCGTCATGGAAATATAGGTGTGAGAGCAAGGGACCACCTGGGGATGTACGGATCAGTCTCCACTTCTTCCGCTGAACTTCCATATCAATGGTGTGAATCAATAGTTCCATGCACAGGGTAAATAGATATGGCGAGAGGGAGCAGCCTTGACGCATTCCTCGAGATGGCTGAAAAGGATCTGTCATACTCCCATTCCAAAGAAACTGCATCGTGGGAGTCGTGACACAGTGCATAATCAGGTCCACCAACTTCTATGGAAACCCGCATGCTCCAAAGTCTCCTTGATGAAGTTCCAACTGAGCCGGTCATAAGCTTTAGCCAGATCGATCTTAAGCACCATTTGCCACTTCTTCCCCTTCCTCATCCCCATGGAATGCACCACTTCTTGTAGGATGATGATGTTTTCCGTGTTGATAGCTGCCGACAAGGCTCCAAATTGTCCGTAAATAAATCCACATAGTAAGCCCGGGCAAGATCTTCTAGGGCCTTTGGGTCAAAGATCCATTCCCCATCTGAATTCTTCAAGCCTTGCACTCTATTGAACTTACGCCTCTACAAAGTAGATAGGTGGTAGTAACGTGTGTTCCGATCCCCTTCCACTATCCAAGTCTCCCTAGACTTTTGCAACCATAGCAGATTTTCTTGCCACTAGGTAAACTCTAATTCCGCACGGAGCTTCATTTCAAGCTGGAGGGAATCCGAGGATGGGCTATCCTCATTCTGTTCCTCCACCTTGTGCAATCTCGAATAGAGGGACCTCTTTCATTTCATGATGTTGCGAAGGACCTCACTATTCCACTTCTTTACCACCTCCGCTAGAGCAACCAGCTGCCCTGGTAAAGCGGCGTCGCCAGCCCAAGCACTTGTCACAGTGCTCATGAAATTATCGTGCCCCAGCAATGCAGCCCAAAACCAGAAAAGCCGATCACCCCGTTTCGAGTCTCCACGTGACCGTTGAACTAGAATTGGTCGATGATCAGAGCCCAATCTCTCAAGATGGCGCATAGCTGTAGAGGAAAATTTTAGAAACCATGCTTGGTTGTAGAGGGTCCGGTCAAGGAGTTGAAAGAGATTCCCCTGGTTCCACGTGAAGCATGGTCCCAACAAATCAACGTCAATCAGAACACAGTCTTGAATGCATTGCCGGAATGGTCGCGCCCGGTTGGCGTGGAAACCTGCACCTCCCATCCGATTCGCTGGGCTGAGAATCGAATTAAATCCCCCCCCCCCAAACCCAAGGGATAGAGGTTCGACTAGATATACATCTAATATCATTCCAGATAACCATACGCTTGTCTATGTTAGGGCTCCCATAGACCGCCGAAATCAAAACTTTCGATCCCGGGGAGCTACGACGTGAGCATCGCATGTGGATCAACTGCTCCCATTCATATTGAGGAGTAACCAGAAGATCTTGTTCCTGCCAGAGCACCCAGATGCCACCTGAAAAGCCGATAGCAACCATCATAACCAGTCTTGGCAATAACACTTCTTGCATTGTCCCCGCTGATACGCGGGTCCATAATAAACACCATATCGGGTCAAGTCGACCCACAAAACGACCACAAATAGGAAACAAAAAGATCATGACCTGCCCCTTGTGAGTTCCAAGAAAGAATGTTTAAAATACTAAAAATGATAAAAGATTGGAAGCAAATACTTCCCAGGAGAGACGGGCCACGCCGGTACTATGTCGAGGACGCGGAGGAAGCATGATGCTCCCTCTGATTTTTCTTCACCTCTACAGGGGGCCAAAGTCCTCACCGTTGTATTCTTCAACACTTGAGTAGTCGACGTCTTACCCTGGGTTGGCTACGGCTTGCCTATGGCCGCCTTCCCTCCCGTAATAGCATGCACTGGATGGTCTTTATGTGACATTGTGGTCCTCAATTCTGTCAGGCTCGCCAACTGAACCGAAATCTCAAATAACCGCGACGGAGCTGACTTCACTGCCTACTCAGCCTGGTCTGGTTGGCTTCCGCTCTGCAAGGTGTGGTCGTCCGAACTAACTACCGGTTGCTTTGGCCTCCCAAGTCCGTTTCCATGGGGGACGTGGGTATATGGATATCCTTCCCCAAGTCAATCTCAATAGTTGGTGTTTCACCCACATCTATCTCCTCTCGCTCAATAGCCTCATCGACAAGAGCATCAAAACAAGACCCAAACTGAGCCTTCCCGCCACATGGGAGCTCCTTGGACTTAGACTTGTTCCGACCTTGTGACTGCTTCTTCCTACCCTTCGGCTTGGCTACCATCCATTTGCCATACACTTGCTTCTCTCCAGCCGAAGTATTCTCACTCTATTCTGTTGAGTGAGTATTCACTGCTGGTTCCGGAACTCTAGCTGCAGGGACGAAGAGGGATGTGTGAGTCGTTTTAGCATGGCCGTATTTGCCACATTCCGAGCAGATGTTGTGGAGACCTTCATATTCAATAAAGTCTGTTCGCCCCTCAATCTTATACTGAGAGAGTAGAGGATTTGTAAGGTTGATCTCAACACATACTCAAGCCTATTGAGTCCTTTCACCTGTTAAAGTAGCTCTATCAACCATCACCACCCGACCGATTCTCTGGCCAATTCTCTCGACCGCCTCATGATCAAAGAACTCAAGGGGCAGTTTGGACGGTCGTGCCCACTCCATTGTGGAGGCTACCTTAGCAAATTGTGGATCAAAACCCTTCCTCCATGGCCGAACCGTGACGTAATGCCCTCCAATCATCCACGGACCACCCACTGCCGCTTGTTCATAGTCCATTTAACTAATGAAGCGAACCACATAGAACCCAAACGAGAGGCTAGAGATCTGGAGGCCGCCATGCTTCCCCCAAAGTGTTTCCAGCCTCTTTGACAAGACTGGGAAGGGGAAAGTGTGCCCCAAAACTTTCACGATTAGGGATGAACATCACTTCCAACGGTATCGGATCTTTTCCATTGCTTTGAATGGGATTGTGGGACACACAGGATCATCATCATCAGGGACCACGTCATTGAGTTCGTCATCCTTCATAGCTTCAGCTACATCCTCCGAATCCGATTCAGCCACATACCAAGCATTATCCGCGATCGAATCACTAAAGAGTCGTCGTCCTGACCAGGCTGAGGGAGGGGGTTCCATTCCCTTCGCTTGCAGACTACCTGGCGACGAGTTCAGGTTAGGGAAGTCTTCCACCATAGCTTCTACCTCGAAGAGTTTGGCGGCACAGGATTGCTTCGGGCGCTTTCTCAATTGTTGTGTTTCTTTCTCCACCGTGGTTTTGGGTGAAGACGTAACAGAAGGGGGTCTCCGGGTTCCTGCGGTGGGATCAGGCGACCGCCGGCCATCAGAAGGCCCCCCGTTGCCGGGGAAGCCATGGCGATCACGGTGATAGCGGCAACCCTAGCTCCGAAGAAACAAGAGCTCTATTAATCTACACTATATTAATATATATAAAAGTGAAGTAAGGTTACTGTTACCTAAATTATTACATTTTGATACCCAAAATTTAATTTAATTTCAACTTAGTTATTATAATATATATTTTACATTTTGATACCTCAAATTTAATTTTAATGTAAAACGATTGAACAATTATATTTTGGTATCTAAATTTTATGAGATTTTCATAATCCTTTTGAACCAATCCATGAATCTACCATAACATAAAAGTATAAATTTAGGTTGTACCAAACAAGATGTTGTATCACTCAACTGCAGGAGAAGATTCGATCATTTTATATTTGATCAATACGGGAAACATTAAATAAATGATAAAAGCGAGATGACTCTAAACTATTGCAAGAACGAATTTATAAATTCATTTAGTACATTTACGGGGGACTAAACAAACGTCTACTAACTACAAATAACAACATATGCGACATCTACATAGGCAAGTGTCAATAAATTGCTACGGTGATTGTTGTATTGACGGCCAACTAAAAGAATTGGTCAAAATCTTTCCATCATCTACTTACTCTTCGTTTCATTTTTTACTCACCTTCCCAACCCTTTCTTTATTTCCTTCTTTGCTTTCTTCGTCTAACCCTAATTAGTATACTCTTTTTATATTCTAATCAAAAGTTTGAACAGGTCCATACACAAATGACCAACAGTCTAGAGAATTAATAATTGAACCATGAACCATTATTTTTTCAGCTCAATGTTGAGTCCAATTAAAAATAAATATATATGGTTATTACTTACTAGAAAGTTGTCATTTGTCATTATGAGATTTGAAGGCGTGAAATTTTAAGCGAGTTCCAATTTGTATTCCTCTACTTCTCTCTAGAGTTTTTCTTTTTCACCCGGGCTAGAATTTTAAACAACACATGGAATTTTCGACAATTATACACATCAAATAAATAGTTTTCTATTTTCTAACAAAAATAAATAATTATCATCTTAAATACATCACCATAAAAGGAGTGAAGCCTAAACTATGCAAATTACAGTTGGATACCTAAACTTAATAGATCTTTAGATTTATGTCCTAAATTTATTTTTTTGGCATATAAGTCCTCATAGTATTGATGGAACATTACGTTTTAGTATCTAAAATTTTGGTGTAATACATTTTAGTACATAAACTTTTGAAGTTCTACACATAGGTCTAATTTTTGTATGTGTAATTGAAACGCACTCGAATAAATGGGTATCAATAACTAACTCATACACATTTAGATTATGAAAGTAAATATCCATACACTACCCAAACTCATCTACAAAATTTCAAACTCATATATATGTCACCCATACCCTACCCATAATCAATGGGTCTACTTGGATTTAGGTAAATATCATTTATTAGCCAAAATTTTCAAGATCTTTTAAAATTGATGTTGACCGCCATATATCTCTTTTCAATCAATATTACTAACAAAAGTGCTAATAAAAAATTAATTTTAGAATGATAATACTAACAAAATACCATAACAGGTTACATAATACATGCCCGTAGACAATCTCCACCTGCGACAAAGCGCGGAATCGCCGCCTAGTTTCTTATTAAACAGTAATAGAAAGCACCCAATCCTAACGCAATCTATCTATCTATCTATCTATACATAATATTATAGCAATTCAAAAGTAGTTTGTTGCCACATAAGCATTTGGAGAATTTACAAGGTGCCATGGTGGACAATTTTTCCAAACAAAAAAGTTAGTTAATGATCAATTAATGTAGAGCTATCTATCTTTTTTTAATATTTTCTTTTTATTTTAATGATCATTTATGTAGCTATCTCTATCTTCTTTTAATGTTTTCTTTTTTTATTCAATAATTGTATTTTCCAATATATATGTGTAGTAGTAGTATATTTATGTTTCGAGAGTGACATATATTGTAATGCTTCAAAAAATATATTTGATTTAATCTGATCAATTAATTTTTCTTTTTATTTTTATTAGAACTTAATATATGTTATATTTCGAAAAAAAAATTAAACACACAGATAAGTAATACAAAATTTTAAAAAAATATAATGAAGGAAGTTTAGATAATCAACATTTAATAATCAATTGAATTTGAAAAACCAACTATATAATTTTATGTTTTGGTTATCAAACGCTATCTTTTTCTAATGTTTGTATCTATCAACGAAAACAAGTATTAAATAGCAACATGCTTCAAAAGTTGTTTTTTCATTTTGATAGAAACTTGACGAAGCCATAATATAGTACCTGATTGTACAAATGAAGACGATAAAGAAAGACAATGTTTCTTCTCTCTTATAATGTATGCTTCCATACCTTATTTTATCTTACATTTGTTCATACTTCACCTTATTTTTCTTAACAGTTTACATATTTCGGTCAAACAAAGGTGTTAATTACACTTAAAAATACATTAAACTCTATATATATATATATATAAAGAGTTTAATTATAAACAAAAATCAATGGTCATGATTCGTTAAAATCTATGCAACAAATTACATGCACAATCATAGGGGTTAAGCTCTATGATTAAGATAACTAAGACCTAGGGTTCACTCATCAAGTGTTAGGGTATAGTATCATGCCCACAAATCCGGTTAATTCGTGGTCCAGATAGCATTTTCTTACTTAGAGTATAAGATCATGCTATGATATTGACAATAGATGTGGCATTACACCAACAAAATGAAGATATTAGTATAAGTAGTGGATTTTTTATCTCAAAACAAGCACCAAAGATAAATAAATTTTAGCAAATGCATATTTGATAAGTTAGAAAATTATACAACAATGGACCATGTTAAGATTAGAACCCTCGACAGTGTGTGAGTATCTTGGACCGAGATTCTAAACCAACATTTAAACAACGACCATGAGTTGAGGGTGAGTCTATATTAAACTTCAGGAATTAACAATCGGTACATATTGTATAAGATATTGAATTGAGTGTCTTGATAGACAAATATGATCTTACACTAACACAGTAAAATTTGAATTGGGATGACCAAATCTATGTAATATTGAGAGTCTTGGTACATATTAAGTTGTCGTCATCTGAGCAACATCATTGGTTGAGAGTTCCTCCAAACTCGACATTCATTGAATGGCATATATTGTATAAGACAAAAAAAATTGAGTATCGTTATTGACAAATCTTGACATAAGATTCTATATGGGACGTGATATATCTTTGTGACATGATTTATGATCAGTGAATCGAAGCATTATAAGTGAATGTGTTAAGTATTGAGAATTTTTAATTTATAGACGCACTGCATACTCACCAAGGAATGCAAATGTAAAAAATTTAGAAGATCCAAAATAGTTTAAACATATAGATAAATTGATTAATGTAAATGGTAAAACTAAACTCACCGGCCAACAGGCCGGGTAAAAAGCTAGTTGTGATATAAAATACAAGAGGACGATTAGTTCACCAGTAATCGCCATTAAATGATAGTTCTAAGTTATAACCATTTTTTAACAACGAAATATTTAACCAAATATTATTTATTCTCAAAAGTAATGGTGATGTTAATTTTGTTTAATGAATAACCGAAGATATTGAAGGGAGTTAGTTATACTATAATTGATGATTTCATTCCACAAATACCACGCTTTGTTAACATGGTTTAATTTTCGTAGAAGAGTAAAAATGGTGCGGTGATGGACCTAAAACAGTAAGGCTTTCGAATAGACATGAATAATCAAATGAAAAAGGACTGCTCGATAAGATCTCATACCTAAAGCTAGCATCATATAACCCAATTGAGACATTGTAGAATAGGCTAAACTTCTCTTAATATGAGCAAGCAATAAAGTAGCTCCTAAAAGTACTGTCATTATACATATCAAAGTAATCATATTCATTATGTAAGGTATAACGGAGAAAAGGGGAAGAAGGCGGACTACAAGAAAAATTCCGCTTATTTATTTCATAATATTTTAATCTAAAAAAAATGTAGGGTTAATACCTTATTTTGGCCTGAACTATGACTATATAATCAACTTTGGCCTGTGATTTCAGAAATTAACATCTTGGCATCAACTATGCAACATATAGATTTAATTGGCCCCACACATGGTTTGACTGTCAGTCAACACACCATGTCATTGCCTCGTTAGCCTAAAAATTATTAAAAATTTTAAATTTAAATTATTTTCCTAATTTCTATTATTTATCATTATCAAATTAACCAAAAAACAAAATTATAAAAATATATAATAAATGTTATTTTTTATTTTTTGGGTACTTTGAAAAGGATAAATTAAGTTAACCAAAAATTATCCAATTATTTTAATTATTTAATTTTAGGTTGATTTGAAAATGATAAATAATAGAAATTAGAAAAATAATTTAAATTTGAATTTCTTAATAATTTTTAGACTGACATGGCGTGTTGACTAACGGTTGACGGTCAAACCATGTGTCAGGCCAATTGAGACTAAATGCTGCATAGTTGAGGTCAGGATGTTAATTTATGAAACCACGGGCCAAAGTTAATATATGATGATAGTTCGAGTTAAAATAAGGTATTAACCAAAAAAATGTAAGTGATAACTTGGGTGTTAGAAATCAAGTGTTGGCCTAAATAGACAAAAAAAAAATTATAACGTCCCAAATTAGAGAGGGGCGCAAGAGCGGGACTGCCCGTTTGCCAGGTTAACTTGGATGCAACTAATCCCTTCTTCTGAATACCACCGATTTTTCGGAACCAGTTTACAGGAATGAATCATGTGCAATATAAAAAAGGAGCAATTTAGCCTTGAGTTTGGCCTTCTCTGCTGGTCTCTTTGGAAGACCAGGATTGATCGAATCTTTGCTGGGAAGATCGTCTCCCCTGAAGCCTTTCTACAACGTGTCCAGGCTTGGATAACTGTAGTGCGAGATGCCTTGGACAAGGATAGGCTCATCCATCAGCCTAATCCACCCATAAGAACGGAGGTGGAGATCTCTTGGAAGCCGCCACCTCCAGAGTGGGTTACCCTCAACACTGACGGCTCCGTCATTGGTGCAACAGGCCAAGCTGCAGCTGGTGGCCTGTTGCGAGATCATTTAGGACGCTGCTTGTTGGCGTTCACTTTTAAACCTGGGGATTTGCTCTATCACCCAGGCAGAGTTGAGGGGTGCTGTTGAAGGTCTTCAGAGGGCTTGGGAGGCTGGTGCTAGACGCGTGAAGCTAGAGTTGGATTCGGAATGTGTTTGCCAGCTGCTGCAGGATCCAGACTCTAGTGAGCACCAACATGCAGCGATTTTACACCGAGAATCAGAGCTGCTTCACAGACAGTGGGGCGTCTCTATAACCCACATTTACAGGGAAGGCAATAAGTGTGCGTATCTCCTTGCGCACCAAGGCCATTGTGTTCCGTTAGGTGACCATTCTTTTCCTTTGAGTGATCCTTTATTTTGTAACTGGTTAAATTACGATATTCAGGGGCTTTTCGAATCCCGGGTGGTTTTGAATGAAAGATAGGGTGCTTTTGCATCCATTTGATTAAAAAAAAAAAAAAAAGAGGGGCGCAAGAAAAAAAGTGGATGGTGGAATTACTGAAATGGGTACCGAAATGTGCTCTTCTTTTAGGAAATTCAAAACACTAAAAAAACTGTTAAAACTCTATTATTATTATATACTAGCTTGTAACCCGGCTCCTTGACCGAAATGTCTGTATTTGAGTATTTATATTTTATGTTATGTTTAAATTTATAATCCATTTAATTTTATTGTCAATTCTTTGTTTTTTTTTTTTGTAAAATTATTGTCAATTCTTCGATCGAGATGATACATAAACAATGAATGTATAGGTTGAATATTTGAAGAAATACCATAAGAATTTAAGTATATAAAATATATAAATGTATCCTTAACCCAATTTCATAATTATAATTAAGCTCCTGTTATAATGATATTAGTTAATTAATTGTCAGGACATATAGAGTATAAAAGCCCGCTGGAATTCTCACACGACCCATATGTAATTGAAAACTAAAACTAAAATCTCATAATCCTACATAAATGGTTCAATGCTCTCCTTTTCAGAACCACATGCCACTAATTAAAAAGAAATGAAGAGTTGTTGATTTAAGTCAACCATATACTAACAACTCAACTAAAAGGGAATCATCAAAAGTTGAGCGCAAATGACAAAATTAAGGATACCTCCAATATACTAATGACTCGATCAAACAAATAAGACACAAAATGAGACACTACTTATCTCCCATTAGTTTGAATAGAGAATCAACCTTAATTTTAATAAATCAATAAATGATTCCTCATTTTAAGATAGACATAGGTTGTGGTAGCTGCACAACCATAAACCTAAAGACCAATAGCCACAACTATTCCTTGTACAACCAACTTTTTATCCCCTCTATCTCCAATCTCAAGAGGCATTTGTTTCAACCCAAAATTCACTTTCTAATCCTTCTCCTGCAATTCTATTTCTGCTATTTTGATGGCCTTCTCTATGTGGCCCTCAACTTCTCTTCCAATTGGGATTCTTGTCAACTCGCTCTTCAACTCCTCAACCTTTTCTTGTATTTGGCCAACTCATCTTCCTTAGGGGCATTTGTAATAAGCTCGGTAAAGCCACTCCTCATCTCCAATTCCATCAGTATGCTCATATCCTCCTTGACTTCCTTCAACTACTCCGGATCACTTCCATGCCACCCTCTCCATTTTCATAAATATCCTCATCATCTCTCACTTCTCTCTCTTAAACTACTCCAGTTTTTCTTTCATGTCTTTCAATACCCTCCTCAATTTTATCACTACCCTCGCCAACTTCCTCTTCTCTGTCTTCACCTGATGTAGTTGAACTTTACTTGCTACCAAATCCGAACATAATTTCTTCCCCCACTACTTCTATTCTCAAACATAATCTCAACTCTTCTACTCCAAGTTCAACACCACCACCTCCCAGAGTATTGTTGCGTGGAGGCTAAATTTTACCAATCACTATGGCTTGCAATTATATTGATTGACACTAAACACATCGACAAAATCAACAGTGTCTAAGTAATCCTAAAACAATATCAAAATTTGATCGGTGAGCTGGACCACAAGAATCGAGATAAATGAAGAAAAATATGTTTCTGGAGAACATTAGCTATGACAAAATAATCCCGAGCGGAAATATTATACTGGAAAAATAAAATGGTGATATTGTTTTATTATTTCAATAGCTAACCAAAGAACAAAAAAAAACAGCAAACAAACATTAAAAAGGTAAATAGGGAGATAGAAAAGTACAACTGCTCGTGTTCTACTCAAATATCTATTTGATTTCAAACAAATCAAGCACCCAAACCACCGTTCAAATTCTTTTTCTATATTTTATAAATCAATCACAAACAACTTAGATAAATTGTGAATGGAATAATAGCCTACCAGTTCAACTCAATAAACCTTCTATGAAGATAAAAGTCTCACTGAAGTTGAAACCTAAGAAAAGAAAGAGGAGCAACGACGCAAGAGATCCACCGAGCTTCAAACATCGTTTACACAATAGGATCAAAATAAAAAGATCTTTTGCATGTTCTTCTCATGATACAACCTGAAAATAAAAGTCGTTTTTGTTATTAATAAGTAAGATAAAACCATGGGACAAAGAGAAAAAAAAATGAATGACTTACATATGTGGAGCGATGAACCTTGCACGAAGACTAAAAACCCATTCAAGTTCAAAGTCAGGTATAGGAAGAGAAGTGACGGAGGACTATATAACTGATCAAACATCGTCTTCAACAATAGAAGCATCAAAATAGTTATTGTAATAATTTATAGATATAGGAGAGATAGAATCATTGGGCGAAATACAACAACACCTTTCATTTTAATTAACTATATACCTAGACCAAGAATAAAATAATAAAGTTTAATAACTCAATCGAATGATTTTTGGCCGATTTTATGCATCAAACTACCTAAATTCGCTTTGTGTTGTAAACTTTATTTATAGAAGGAAAAAAGTATTAATATCCCCGTAATTGCAATCACCAAGTTTTCTCCAATTTGCACCCCAGTACCCACCCCATGGTATTATTGTTTCTCATAATCTTCCAATTTTTTCTAGTTATCGATCGTCAACCTTTCATTCCATTTCTTCAAAAAACATATCTTCTCCAAAATTTTAAGATTCTAATATCTAAAAGGGTAATGTCTATTTTTTATAAAAATCTTTTTCAGATTCTTTTATATTATCCAAACCTATTAAAATTCTATTAATTATAAAAATCTTTCATAATGCATTAATATATTAGCCATTTTTATGTTATCGTTAATAATTTTGTAGCTCTTTCCTTAGTTAAAAAATTAAAATTTTGAAAATGTTGACCTTCATGAGTCTATTCCAAGTCAGTTGCAAGTTATCAAGTCAATATTACTAACAAAATTACTAACTGAAAGTTAACATTTGGCTAATTGTTAGTATTTCGATAGGTTTGGATAATATAAAAGAATATAAAAAAAGTTTGGATAAAAAATATATATTACCCTATAAAAAGTTCTTGTACCAGTTCAAACAATATGTAGAACAGTGGTCACTTGAATCATCTGAGCGAATTTTTATCTTCCAATCTAGTCATGACTTCTTAAAATAGCTGAGATCACAATTCCTACAGAGAGCCCACATGCAAATGAGCAACTTGGCATTTATTAGTCACACAAAATCTCAATCCAAATGCATGTTCTTCTAAACTTTTTAGCTTCTTCTTTGTATGAGATGAGATCAGTTGACACTATGATAGTGTTGCTGGAACGCAAATGGAATTGACTACCGATGAATTAGGATGGTTTATGAGATGGTTGAACCTTATATTGTCGCTTGTCGAACCTAAAGGAAGAAGAGACGGTGAGATAGTCGAACATGAGATTTTTTTTATGTTTGTTGCTGTAGGGTTTGTGATTAGGAAAAGGAAGCCACGAAAATGGAGCTACGAATACGATTTATTGAAAACGATGTCGTTTTGAAGTGGCCCGGTGCTCGGATTAATTGGTTGAATCAGACGAATTTCTTGATTTGATTGGGTTTTACAGGGTTTGGTCGGCCCAAGTAGATAACCGATTGGCCTACTGCACTTAGTGCGATACTCGGGTTTGTGAATAATTGGTTTGATCGGCCAAGTCAAACTCGGGTTGACAATCATGGTTATGAGTCTTGTCTTTTTTTGAAGATACATTGGTTCAAATCCCATTTTTTTTTCTATTTTTCTATAAATAATACAGATAAATAATTTTGAAGACAAAAATATTATTCATACTTTCAGTCTCGATATAGAAAATTTGAAATGGGGAAACAATTTTCTCATTCCAGTATTATATATTGTGTAGAGTGTATATGTAGACGTGTCTTTGCCCAACATATTCATTAACACATAAAAATGGTGAAATTAACAAACATGTTAAACTTAACCTCGTCTAATGATTGTTGGATCTAGTCATGCCGGGTTAGAAAGGTGTTTAAAACTTAGCAGTTACCAGGCTAAAACGTTTAAAGGACCAGTGTCATTGAGATCGCACAAAGATATGAATATGATTGCTTCATAGTAGTTCTAAAAATTAATATGAATCATGCATATTCATTACTGGATTTTATTATGCAATATTTGAACCATTGATATTTGAGTTGTGATTTTAAAGTTATCCTTATTTGGCCATGTTGTTCTTTGTTGGTTTGTTTATGTTTGTGTCTTCGTTTGGGAAAGAGGTTGTTTATCTTGTTGTCCCTGCTGCACGAGTGTACCTTCGTTGTGTAACTTGTTTAACTCTTAACTCCTTATTTAATTAATGAATTTCACCTTTACAAACAAAATTATCAAAATAATCACAATATAAAAATTGAAGTATCGAACATCAATAAGTACTTATCGGAGTTTTACTTGGCTAGCTAACCATTGAAAAGTTCTGTGATTTTCCGATTTTAGCTTCATGTATGTTTTTAATTTAAAGAGATACAACAAATTAATATAGTGTGATTGGTTACAACTTTTGTCTCTGTTTAAAACAACAAAAGTTCAAATCTTGCAAACAGTAAAATTATTATCATTTCTTACTTATTAGAAAGTAAGATAACATTTACTATTATAACCCTAGCTACAATTAAGGAGGACGCATAGAATTCAAAATGGAGAAAATCACAAAGTACTTCCATATTATGATGGAGGATCTTCCAATTTTTTTTAGTTATCAATCGTCAACCTTTCATTCTTTTCCTTCAAAAAAACATATCTTGTCCAAAATTTTAAGATTCTAATATATATTAAAAGGGTAATGTCTATTTTTTATTCAAATATTTATTAGATTCTTTTATATTATCCAAACCTATTAAAATTCTATTAATTATTCAAATCTTTCATAATGCATCAATATATTAGCCATTTTTATGTTATCGTTAATTATTTTGTAACTCTTTCCTTAGTTAAAATATTAAAATTTGGAAAATGTTGACCTTCACGAGTCTATTCCAAGTCAGTATCAAGTTGTCAAGTCAATATTACAAACAAAATTACTAACCGAAAGTTAACATTTGGCTAATTGTTAGTATTTTGATAGGTTTGGATAATATAAAAGAATCTGAAAAATGTTTGGATAAAAAATAGACATTACACTATAAAAAATTCTTTTACCAGTTCAAACAATATGTAGATTAGTGGTCACCTGAATAATCTAATCGAATTTTTATCTTCCAATCTAGTCATGACTTCTTAAACCAGCCGAGATCACAATTCCTACAAAGAGCCCACATGCAAGTGAGCAACTTGGCATTTATTAGTCACACAAAATCTCAATGCAAATGCATGTTCTTCTAAACTTTTTTGCTTCTTCTTTGTATGAGATGAGATCAGTTGACGCTATGATAGTGTTGCTGGAACGCAAATGGAATTGACTACCGATGAATTGGGATGGTTAATGAGAAGGTTGAGCCTTGTATTGCCGCATGTCGAACCTAAAGGAAGAAGAGACGGTGAGATAGTCGAACATGAGATTTTTTTTATGTTTGTTGTTGTAGGGTTTGTGATTAGGAAAAGGATGCCACGAAAATGGAGCTACGAATTGGATTTGTCGAAAACGATGTCGTTTTGAAGTGGCCCGGTGCTCAGATTAATTGGTTGAATCATACAAATTTCTTGGTTTGATTGGGTTTTTCAGGGTTTGGTCGGCCCAAGTAGATAACCGATTGGGCCTTCCACGCTTAGTGCGATACTCGGGTTTGTGAATAATTGGTTCGATCGGCCGATTCAAACTCGGGTTGACAATCATGGTTATGAGACTTCTCTTTGTTTGAAGATACATTGGTTCAAATCCCAATTTTTTATATTTTTCTATAAATAATACAGATAAATAATTTTGAAAACAAAAATATCATTCATACTTTTAGTCTCGAAATCAAAAATTTGAAATGGGGAAACAATTTTCTCATTCCAGTATTATATATTGTGTAGAGTGTATATGTAGACGTGTCTTTGCCCAACATATTCATTAACACATAAAAAGGGTGAAATTAACAAACATATTAAACTTAACCTCGTCTAATGATTGTTGGATCCAGTCATGCCGGGTTAGAAAGGGGTTTAAAACTTAGCAGTTACCAGGCTAAAACGTTCAAAGGACCAGTGTCATTGAGATCACACAAAGATATGAATATGATTGCTTCATAGTAGTTCTAAAAATTAATAAGAATTATGCATATTCAATACCAGATTTTGATATGCAATATTTGAACCATTGATATTAGATTTGTAATTTTAAAGTTATCCTTATTTGGCCCTGTTGTTCTTTGTTGGTTTGTTTCTGTTTGTGTTTTCGTTTGGGATAGGGGTTGTTTATCTTGTTGTCTCTGGTGCGTGAGTGTGCCTCCGTTGTGTAACTTATTTAACTATTAACTCCTTAAAGGGATACAACAAATTAATGTAGTGTGATTAATTACAACTCTTGTCTCTCTTTAAAACAATCAAGGTTCAAATCTTACAGGCAGTAAAATTATTATTATTTTCTACTTATTAGAAAGTAAGATGACATTTACTATTATAACCCTACCTACAATTCAAATCTTACAGGCAGTAAAATTATTATTATTTTCTACTTATTAGAAAGTAAGATGACATTTACTATTATAACCCTACCTACAATTAAGAAGGACGCAGAGGATTCAAAATGGAGAAAATCTCACAAAGTACTGTGATATTATAATAGAGGAGGATTTGGAGATCAATGTTAACACTGTACTAAGATATTAGTATTTAACAAATTAACAAATGCTCATATACGACCTTTTTGGATCCAATTCTCTTTATAATGCAAAATTTTATAGGATACTCTTTTTTAATTTTTAACTTTGTCATGGTGTCATGATGATATCAACGTTTCAAAAACTAAATTTATTAGGAGAAAAAGGCAAGCAAACAAGTAAAAAAACAACTTTCCCTCCCTCCTCTTCCATTTCTCATCTTATCTTCCCCATTAGTGTTCCTCGTCACCTTTGCAACCATCCAAAATGCTGCCAGCGAACTCCATAACAAACACCATTCTCATTTTCCCTTATTCACTCCACTTCGACCAGCTGACGATTGACTTTTTCTGGCGAAATTCTGGAATCAGACTCGCTTCGGCCATCTGCAAAAAATTACCACTCCGTGAATGCGCTAGTGGTACACTACTACCACCACGGGTACCACTACTAATACAGCGCTACCACTACCATCTGGTAGTTGATAGTGACAACGTACTACGGGACGGGATACGGTGACAACCCCCTTAGGGGTTGTCAGATTAACAACCAAGGGTATTTTGGGTATGAAAAAAGGAATATATTAATTACCTTTTTTGTATTAATCAGATTGGGAATTAAAAACTCATATTAAATACCTTTTTTTTAATTTAAATCCTATACATTAATATCTCTATCTCTCTCTCTCTCTTCCTTTCTCCTGCGGTCACTCCGCTTCGATGGACAGACTTTTTCTCTGGCGAATTCTCTCCGGCAGACTCCCTCCGGCAACCTGAAAAATGTACCAGTGCGTTAAAAAGTGTACCAATCTATTTGTCTATTGGTAATTAATATATCAGTGCTAGTGGTACGCTACTAGTGCGTTAAAAATGTACCAGTACTAGTGGTACGCTACCAATACTAGTGGTACGCTACCAGTGCTAGTGGTACGGTACCATTACCACTTGTAGCGGTACCATTAGCAGTACCAGTACCACCGGTAGCGGTACCATTGCCACTGGTAGCGGTACCATTGCCACTGGTAGCGTACCACTAGAGACTAGCACACAAAAAATCAGATCTGAAATATGAAAAATCACAGATCTGGAAAAAAATAGGGATGACGAAAGGGGGAGGCAGGGGAGAGGCGGTGACCTCGTGGCGACGGTGCTGGTGGGAGACAGAGGGCTGCCGGAGGGTTGCGACGACGGTGGTGGTGGGAGGCCATCGCGGCGATGGTGGGAGGAGGAGGCCGCGATGGCTGTGGGGCGAGGGACGTGACAGTGCTGGGAGGCGGAGGGCGCGACGACGGGAGGGCTGCAGCAGTGATGAGAGGCGGAGGGCGTGGCGGGTCGGCTGCGACGACGGTGGTGGCAGCCGATAGAGAGAGAGGGAAGAGATGGGAGGAAGAAGAAGAAGAATAGGAAGAAGAAAGATGGCGTGAGAGAGAGAGAGAGAGAGAGCGAGAGAGAGAGAGAGAGAGAGAGAGAGGAAATAGAGAGTGTAGGGTTTTAGATATTAATAGGGGTAATAATCTAGTGTGGTCAATTTTTTCGTCCAAAAATACCCTTAATCCAATCTGTACCATTGATTTGAAAAAAGAAGAAAGAGACAAGAGAGAGAATGGATCCTATGGTTATAAAATGGGTTGTCAATCTCACAACTCCTAATGGGGTTGTCACCGTATCTCATCCCACGTACTACTAATCCAATATCATTTGGTACCTGGTAGTGGTGGCGTACCACTACCAAGTACCAAATGATACCACTACTAGAATAAAATCACTACCACTAGAAAAAAAATCATATATGAAAATCCAAAAATCACATATCTGAAAAATGAAGGGGAGGAGAGGAAGATTATAGTGACAGAGGGACTCACATCGGAAGAGGCCAGGAGAGGAGGCACGACGGCGGCGACAGAGGAGGGCGACGACAGAGAGTTGGTAACGGCAGGGGTGGAGGGAGGCCGAGGATTGCGGAGGCGGCAATGGTGGAGTGATCAGCAATGGTGGAGGGATGCAGAGGGCGATGGTGGCAGTGCCATCTGTTGGAGAGAGGGAGGAGGGAGGAATTATGTTTTTTTTTATATATATGGGAGGGAGAATGATTGAGTGTGATAATATTTTTCCCATCCAAAAATATCCTTCTTTTAATCCTAATCAATAATCATTAATTTGAAAAAGAATGAAAAGACAGAAGAGAGAAGATATCCATTGGCTAGGAAGTGAGTTGTCAATTCAGGGGCTGTGACCGTATTCCATCCTTTTACGTGCGATTTTAGTCTACTGGTTCATGCATGTATGGCTAATTTGATCGGCTCAATCAACCTAATAAAATTATCCGTTACCAAAATCAATTTTATGTTGCACTGATATACGAAGACACATTCCGGTCGAACCCTTCCACCGTTCGGTTCAACCCCAAATAATAACCGCGGTATATCGTTGGATTGATTTGAGTTATGTTGAGGGTTGACGCGGCTCTTTGGAGTAGGGTTGTTTATAATGGAGGCAGGGTGTGCCCAACTTTTGGTGATCATTCTGCCAATATATACATTCCCTCCCTCTTCATCATCATCCTCAAAGCATCTTCACGACAAAGCAAAGCCCCCACACTCCCCACTACTTGCTACCACCACCACCCACGCTCACAACTTCTTTTTTCTTGATTAGCTTTCTTCCATGATTTTTGGCAGCTAAGCAAAGAAAAAGGGCTACCACCTTTTTCGTCCTCCACCGAAAAAAAGATCCCCTCCCCGACTTTAATTTTCCCTCTTCTTCTCCCTCATCATTCTCCTCCTCCTCTGCTCCTAATGTGGAAAATAATGGACGATTCCTGGCAGATGCGGATGGGGACGGCGCCGGGGCCGCCCCTCCTCCACCACCGTCGTTCCACCGAAACATCCTCCTCCTCCCCCGCCGTCGCCGGACCCACCAGGCGATCCGTCGACAACCACCGTCTCGACCCCAACAATTTCGCCGACGTGTTCGGCGGCCCGCCCAGGAGCCTTCTCGCCAGGAAATTATCCGGCGACCTCAACAGGCCGTCCGGCTCGTTCTACGAGGAGGTTTTCCTACCGCCGAGCTTCGCGTGCCCACCCGCCGCCGCGAGCAAGAACGGCGGCAGGTGCCTGCCGGCGTTCCGGATCCCGGCGAAAGGGGAGGGGTTCTACAGCGACGTGTTCGGGGCAGAGGAGGACGGCCGGGCATCGAGAGAGCGGTCCAGGCCCAACTCCAAGGGGAAATCCAAGTCGAATTCTTCGTCCGTTCTCAGCTCCGAGGAGCTAAGCCCTCGCCGGCCGAATGTGTCCGGCGGTCACGACCCCGCGTTGTCGTCTTTCGCTTCGAAGCTGAGGTCAGCACAACAACTTTACTGTTTCACTTGATTAGTTTGGTTTGCCTGTATTAATATTTATTTGTCCTTATCAAATGTTTTTTTTATGAAGACAGATCAGAAAATTAATTAATTTAGTAGTCTATGCTTGAATATATGAAGAAAAAAATTACTGGTTTTTTTAATAAATTACTGTACTAAGGAATTGAATGGCGGAATTAGATGTTAAATTTCAGCCACTACGAGAACTTACAAGATTTCATGATTTGATGAACAAAATGTACAATTTCTCGGGTCCTTTTTCACCTCAATTCCACTATGCACGGCGGGCATCAGTTGATTCGGTACATAACTGGATAGAATTGACTTAAGACTGGACTAAAAACAAAGGAAAAACTGATGATCAAAATTTAATGTCGACCCATTTCTTCTTCATATATAAAATACTTTATAAGACAAAAATCGAATCAAAATATATTCCATCCGATTCGATATGGTTGTGATCTAGATCGCTACTCACCCCTACCACTAAGGCAAGAATTGCAAATTCAGTCATTAGAAATGGGGAGAAAATAATACTATTTTGTGTCTATATTTTTTTCAACATACAGAGAAGGCCGTTTTCTTTTTCCTAATATTTGGATTTACTGTCTGTTAATTTATTTATCTATCTTGCAACTGGTAGCCCCAATTCCAAATCTCCTAGCTAGTGTATAACAACAAAAATCAAACCAATGTCGCTCTCATTAAGGTAAATGTCATATTTGGTTACTGAAATTACTAACTAAATCGTGTCATGTTTAGTCACAAAAAAAATTTAATATCAATTTAGGTCACTCGAATTACCGAAACATGTCACGTTTAGTCACTCTCCTGTTAGCCTCCGTCCAACTCCGCTCACTCGAATTACTGAAACGTGTCACATTTAGTCACTCGAATTACTATAACATGTCACATTTAGTCACTCTCCCGTTAGCCTCCGTCCAACTCCGCTAACTCGAATTACTGAAACGTGTCACATTTAGTCACTCGAATTACTGAAACATGTCACATTTAGTCACTCTCCCGTTAGTTTCCGTTCAACTCCATTAATAATTGGGTTGGACGGAAACTAATGGAGTTGGACGGAAACTAACGGGGGAGGGTGACTAAATATGACTTATTTCAGTAATTCGAGTGACCAAAATTGATATTAAATTTTTCTAGTGACTAAACATTAGACGATTTAGTAATCTCAGTGATCAAATGTGGTATTTTCCCTATTATCAAATCAACTAAATATCTGTGTCCTTCCGTCCATTTTTCATGTGCTCTAGTACCTTTTAACTATCAAATCAGATCAATGATGAATTTTGAAGATAACAATCAGTCAAAATCAAAATTTTGTATGGATACATGTCAAATATATCAATTTTGACGCTGACGTGGCTGAACCCTGTTGGCTGGTGGGTTTGTGTGGACTAGCAGGTCGATCAACGTGCCAGCCCGGTGGAATTCGACAACAATGAAGCCGGCCGGAGAAGAACGACAACAGAACAACAAACAAGAGGCACCATCTTTCCCGTACAACCGTCCTTCCTACCCTGTCGCCGCCGCCGCCGATGACAGCTTCATGGAGAAGCAACATCTCCACGAGAATCTGAAAGCCTGCGTGGAGAACTATTTCAAAGCGCAGCAGCAGCAGCAGCAGTTTAATTCTTCGCCGGAGACGACGACGGTGGAGCCCAATGCTTCCTACTGGAGCACAACCTGCAGAGGTTCCGGGGATGATAATGACGATGATGATGATGACGTGGAGTTGGAGGAGATGAACAACAACTCCCCTGTTTCCCCTGCTGCCTCCTCTGTTCTCTGCCAGCTCGATCCAGAGCCCGTACGCAGCAGTACTCCCGGTGATGAACAGTACCACAATGATGTAATGCGAGAAATTGATGATGACGAAGAGGAAGAGGAGGAGGAAGAGGTTATGAGTAACTCTTATGTGATCGAGATCAATAATTGCGATTATAACAACAGGGATGGCGAAGCGGTGTCGATTGATGAAGCCATTGCTTGGGCTAAGGAGAAGTTCCGGGCTCACACTGAGAAAGAAGCACTCAAAGATGCTGAATTCCACCAGTCTTCTTCGATGGTGAGTTCTCCATTAGAGAAACAATGGAAGAGCTGCAACGTTCGTTTCAAATGGTCATACCAATTGTCACACTAGTGATGTCATATCTTCTTGCTGATCATTTTTGTAGGAAGAAGCTGATGGGGGTGACAAATGGGTAACCACAACAGAAGAGGAGAAATCAGAGTCGGAAAGAGATGTAAGTACTCTATGTAAACCCCCATTCGTTTGTTTCAGTAACAAGATACAACAGTTTTCACCGAATTCGGATTTTAGTCCTTCCGCTCTGAGTGTTGGTTGTTGTTGCAGAGGGAGATAGAGGAGTTGAAGGAAGAGATAAGACTGTGGTCGTCAGGAAAGCAAAACAACATCCGTCTACTGCTATCTTCGCTGCATCATGTACTTCCACTATAAACTCTCTGAATTCAAATCATTGCTATTTACAGAATGAATGAATAAATGAATGAAAGTTGCTTGATGGGGGTGTGGGAATGCAGATACTAGAACCAGGGAGCGGGTGGAGTGCGATCCCATTGACGAGCATAATCACGAGCTCGCAGGTGAAGAAGGCTTATCAGAGAGCAAGGCTGTGTCTTCACCCTGACAAGCTCCAACAGAGAGGAGCCACGCATCATCACAAGTATGTCGCCGAGCAAGCCTTCGCAATCCTCCAGGTACTTTAATTACTACAGACACTAACAAAGCTTACTGCATCAGTTTCCATGTTAAATTTCGAATATTGGTGAAATACTCCAGAAACTGATGGAATTCATGGTGGGATGGATGGTTGTCTGCAACAGGATGCGTGGGCTGCATTCATTTCCCAGGATCTGCTTTTCAACCACCCAGTGAAGTGAGAAGTGAGAAGCAACCATGTTTATGACGAGTATATTGTGTTGCTTGGATTACTGCTAGAAGCAAGCAGCCGCCAAGGGCTTTTGTCTTGGATTCAAATTCATATATAGGTGGTGGGGCTTGCAGGTTGGCTGTCTGGTTTTTGGAGGCGATGAGAAGCTAGCTAGGCAAGTGTGTATAGAGACGAGAACTGTAAGTGATATGTAATGTTTAGAATAATGATACGATATTCGTTTGGTAGATAGAGTAGAACAACAATTTCCGATCACAAAATCGATCAAAAGGCAACGCTACAACGAGTTGAACAAATCTATATGGACAGGGCTGCATGAGCATAATTGTAGGGACATTCGCCTAGTGGAAACTGATTTACTCGCTATACACGTTTCAACTTTGAAATCCGTATGTGGTTTTCAGAACCGGACCGGAAGCTGAACCGGAAAAGTTAGTGGTTTAGGATTCAACGGTTAATCGTTATAAAACTTTGGCGAACCGTCGATAGAACCGTTCATGATATATAACATATAAGAATTTTATATTACACTAATTTCATAATGCATTTATTATTAAACATAAACCATTTTAAATTCATATTATCACTAAAATATATAATAAATCATTCAAACCATCTCACATGAGAAATCATTTTTTTTTAATTCAAATTTAAAATTACGGTCTCAGTCGGTAGTTGACAATGTAAAGTTAGACAACAAAGTTGGAATGAGAAGAGTAAGCACATGTAACTTAATAATTATGGTTTGATGGCATTAATTTATATTAAAGTATTACATTTTTTTATTTAAAATAGTGAACCGATGAACCAGTTAAATCGTGATGGTTCATCTAATTTTATGTTGAACCATGAAAAATCGTTTGGTCTATCAATAACCGTCCAAACAATGAACCGAACCGCTATTATAACTGGTTTGACGGTTTTACAGGCCCGGCTATTGATCCGATTCGGCATTTATTTCTTCAACGAGAAATTTCCCTCCCCAAGCGACCAACAGACCGGGCCGGGCCGAGCCAGCCCATTCTTCAGCCCGTGAAAGTATTGGACTAATGGCCCTGAGCCCAAGTTCGTATCAACCGGTCCTAACTCCCAATCAGATTCAATAATTACGATTTTCTTCTCTGGTCTTCCGCTTTCTCTTTGCTCTCTCCTTCTTGTCTATCTGTCCGAGTGTCTGTGAACCTCCGATCTCGCTCTCTTTCGTAGTGCCACCCATCACGATCTTCACCGGCGATCACACTCCACCCTTCATCTATCTTGTCCTCAGGTTGGCAACTCTCTCTCCCTATCGTTCTTTTGATTCTCCTGAGATCGTCTGCTTCTCAGTTTCTGATTTCTGTTCCCTCCCCAAGCTAAATGATTTCAACAAGAATGCCGTAATGGATCCTGGAGTCCTAGGATCACTCTCAATATGTCTCCTGATTACTTATTGTAGCAGAATTTTGGTTCGCTTAAGTCCAATTATCTTAAACTTTCTGCTTTTCTGGCTCTGGTTTTCATATATGACGAAGAATGTCGACGATTTAGGTCTTTCTTCTTTGTTAGGGATGGATTCTTTTTGAGGGCTGAGGTAGCACGTTCTTAGAAAGAGGTGGAAGCGTTAAATGGACTCGATTGGAATAAGCAATATTCTGAGTGCTGGGATTCTCTGTACCATGCCACTGTAATTTCAACCACATAACACCTTCAGATGGTGAAAGATCGAATTGCTGAGTTTGGTAGCTACTACTTTAATTTCAACTGAGTTTAGCCTCCCTGGTCAGAAGGGATTCATTGTTTACAAAGCATATTGTTTGTTGCAACTTCATTGAGCGGAAATATATGTTGTATAGGCTTCCATTTCTCTGTGGGATCTGCTACCAGAACACATTGTTTGCCTGCTGAGTGACCTGGGTGATTCAGTAAAGCCTCACATATCATTTAGATATCTCCATGGAAGTGGATAATTGTCTGTAAATGAGATACCAGTCCTTTGGTCATTTCTACTTCGAGTTAGGACCTGTTATGAAGCAGGGATAAATGGCACCTTAAACTACATGGGCAAAAATATGAGATGCATTCAGGTTCTTTATATGCCATGCCATCCCTAAAAGGGGCATATAAGCATTGTTCAATTTATTTGTTTTTATTTTTTCTCAGTTTCCTTCTTTCTTAAGTTTTATGCTGAGACCGTTTTCTACATTCTAGTTTCAGATTTTACTGAAAGATGGCAGGCCAAGGCCAGCGCTTGACTGTGGTCCCTACAGTAACCATGCTTGCAGTGATGAAAGCTCGCCTCGTCGGTGCCACAAGAGGCCATGCTCTTCTCAAGAAGAAGAGTGATGCTCTAACTGTGCAGTTCCGGGCAATACTCAAGAATATTGTATCGACCAAAGAGGCCATGGGAGACATCATGAAGAATTCCTCCTTTGCCCTAACTGAGGCAAAATATGTTGCAGGGGAGAATATCAAACACGTCGTCCTGGAAAGCGTCCAAACTGCATCTGTTAAAGTCCGATCTCGCCAAGACAATGTCGCTGGAGTTAAGCTTCCCAAGTTTGAGTATTTCTCTGAAGGAGATACCAAGAGTAATGACCTAACTGGTTTGGCCAGAGGAGGGCAGCAGGTACAGAAGTGCCGTGTTGCTTATGTGAAAGCAATTGAGGTTCTTGTCGAGCTGGCTTCGCTTCAGACTTCGTTCTTGACGCTTGATGAGGCAATCAAGACGACAAATCGAAGGGTTAATGCATTGGAGAATGTTGTGAAGCCAAGAATTGAGAACACAATCACTTACATCAAGGGGGAGTTGGACGAGCTCGAGAGAGAAGATTTCTTCAGGCTGAAGAAGATTCAAGGTTATAAGAAGAGGGAGATCGAGAGGCAGAGAGCTTCTGCAATTGGGTTTGCTGAGGATCAAATTGCTGAGAAGCTGTCCTTGAGTAAAGGCATTTCGATGGCTTCGGCTCAGAACATGTTGGCTGCTGGCGCAAAGGACGAGGATATAATCTTTTGAGCTGGGATGCAAGTTAGTTTTAATTTATTGCTTCTTTCCTTAGGATTCGGGGCTGCTGCCACGGACATGCTGCTTCGTTTTGGTGGTGACTGCGCCGAGATCATTCAGAGCGGAAGAGATACATATATATTTTGCTGAATAAAGCTTACGTGTATGTTTGTTTGTTTAATCTGATTATTTGCTCCTCCTGTTTGTTACTTTCGACTGTAAGATGCATTTGATAAACATAAGTTTCGCTGGTTGCTTTGAGCATATTCTATCAGATTACTAGTGTTGCATGTTGAGAATTGCAGCTTTCTTCGAAATCATGGATAAACTAGACTCGCCAGGACTACTTGAACTGCACAAGCTGAATATGCAGGTGAATGCTATGAACTCTCAGACCTCTTCCCTTTCGTGACCGCAGTGTTTGCCCACTCAATACCTCCGCTCTCAAGTTCGAGGTTCACTGGAAATAAATCGAGCTACCATGTAGTATATAGAAGAAAAATCATTGACCAGGCCGATAGGCAACTTGATTATAACAACACAAAATCTAGAGACCAATAAACTTCACTGCAGCTAATCTGGGATTGATTTGGAGCAGAATTTATACTGATCTAGACAGCATTGGTCCATCCCACCCTTACAGTGTGTATTATTTGTGACAAAATCTAAAAAATCAATTAGATTAATGAGGGGGAACTAATTTGCCCTCGAATTATAGGAACACTGGAACAAAATTACTGCAAAAATATTGTGCAGTTCATTATGCCAAGCAAGGACTCAGGTGTGGGCCTTTCTTGTTACTTGTTCCTGGTGATTACTCGTTGTGTGATGTCTATCAAAGCTCGCTTCGACCTCTGCATATCCTCATCAATAGTTTCCGGTAAAGAATCAATAGCTTCTGCAGCAAGGCTAGCATGTTGTGCAGCAAGCTCTCTTGTCCTTTGTATTCCACGGCTCTTTCCAAGGTATTCAAGTGCCTGTAATATTTCAAGGACCAATGCAGAACACAATGGATCAGAATGCCCTGAAAGAAACAACGCGAAGAAAAGAATACTGAAATCTCATCCATGCCGGACTTACAAGGTTCACATTCTTGGGATCCTTGAATCCTTGATCAATAATTGCACGCAGCTGGGGAAACTCCTCCATGGCAAATAGTATCGGAGCAGTTACTATTCCCTACAAAAGGTGTTTGAGCAAAGTGAATAGAAAATTTGCAACACCAGGCCATTGGAACTGGCTGCAGTGTATATCAGTGGAAGCAGCATTCAAATATTCACACCAAGGTTTTTTGGATAAATTACATGGTGTATGTCTGACAGTGATCCTTTTCCAAGTGAAGCAGACGTGCCAGTGAAATCAAGAACATCGTCTATCAACTGAAACGCCATGCCCTGGCAAAAAGAAGGAACTGTTATCAGCATAAATTCAGAGAACAGAAAATAAGTTCTAAAAGAACCAGTGGCATTGGAAGCACACAACGTACAGAAAGATCCATATACAATGAATTCATGTAGTCAGAAGGCATTTTACTCATTGACAGCATTAAAACCTTTTTGGATTATAAACCATTACTCTTGCACCAACAATTTAACAGCAGAATCACATTCCAAAGGCATTGAAATGTCAGATCCTACAGGAAATGAACTTTCGAAAGCCATCACCATACAGCAGCTCTTCATCAGATTATGCAACATACTACAAACCAGATTTCTTCCATACTCAAAAGCCAGTGTTGCCACTTCACCAGTTTGCCCAGCAAGAAGAGCAACTGCCTTGCAGCTACTGGAAATGAGAGACGCAGTCTTGTAGTACGTCTTTTGCATATAATATTCCATGCTGCACAGAGAACATGTTCTTAGAAACCCCAACTCAAGGCATCATAAAAAATAACAGTAACCAACAAAGTAAAACTATATACATAAAGGAAGCACAATCATACAACTAAGGGTTCTCCTGACTGTACAAAATGCAACTTATTTGTTGAAAAAGGCCTGGTAACATACCTACAACGTTGCTCAGTGGTAGTAGTAATCTGCATGGTTTCACCAGTTACAAGATGCTCCAAAGCTTTCGCCACTAGCGAAACGACCTATAGTTATGCATTTGCCAGAGAGTGAGAAAACGGTAACAGGCCAGGCAAAGTGATAAGCAGCTCTTCAAAGGTAGCAATCTAGACTTGCTTTGGACTGGAATGTCAGCAAAATTACAGCATATATATACCTCCGGGTTCCCCAAAGAAGCTAGTGCTACACAAGCTCTTGAAAGTAGGAAATCTCCAGCTAGGACTGATACCTGCAGAATGCAATGGAAGACAGTAGTAGGACGCAGCCATGGTTTTCCTACTCTCAATTGAAACTGCCTCTAGTTGTTAGATTGGCAGATCAGACTGTATCTTACATGGGTACAAGAAGGAAAGTACCTTGTTGCCCATCACAAAGTTTAACGAATCGATACCACGTCTCGTGTCTGCATCATCCAAAACATCGTCATGGAGAAGACTTGCTACCTAATACGTGAAACTAGTTTAGTCATCCTCGTAGCGTGGCAAGTCCACCAAAAATTAACTGATGGTAACTGCTAAAGCAAGAAAGCACACATGAATCATCTCAGTGATCTCTGCTAAAAGTTGCTGTCTTGCACGTAGCTCTGCAGCCATGGGAGCACCAGCATTAGGTATAGGTTCAGGTAGGTGCACATTTAGAGCTGTTGCCATCAGCAACAACACCTGCATTAGAATTTAAACCCTCCTATCAGTAAACACAAACTGGGATAACAGAATGGCATAGGCCTACTCAGTATAATCTGAAAGAGATACAAAACTAACTGTGGAACAATATTTTAGTTTACCGTTGGGCGGAACCTCTTCCCTTCCACTCCAGTTTTAAAGAAGTATTCAGCAGCTGATGCGAGCTTGGGAACCTGGAAAGAAGGAGATCAATCATCAGGCCCGAACTGGAATTCTGCATCGCACAACTTGAGTCTAAAAGCAAAGTAAGATTTAAGAGCAAAGACAATTTTAAGTACCTCAGCAACTACCATTTCCCGCAACTTTTTGGCAAGAAGCGATAACTCATCAGCAACGAGTGAAAAAGGATCATGTTGTTCCTGCAAGAAAATCATTCACGTTGCAAGAACTGCAAATTGTTAAGAGCTCAATTGTGGTTAGTTTGTGGCTTTGTGCCAATTTTAACTAAGCATGAACCAAAATCAATTCAGGAGCTGGTCCGAATCAACGGGCCGACTAACTCAGCCGCAGATGACCAGCAGTGCTGTGATTGTTCTAGGTTGGATCTTGGCCCAAATGGAATTAGGCTTTGGGCCGTTGGCCCTTTCCTTTTGGCAAGCAGTACACGGAAGCAAGAAGAAAGGAATTAGACCGGACTCCTTTTCTTTGGAAGGCGACTTTGAAGGCGGCGCAACAGAATAAGTGGAATTGAGATTTGAGAGTCATTTGCAATTTGCATGAGTCATTTATCATTTGCTAAAAAATGAGGATGCTTCAGCTACAAAAACGAGAATGCTTTCTATAAAAAAATATATATATACATATGAGAATGCTTCAACTCACCTCAACCAAGGACGTGCTCTGGTGATACATTTGATGAAGCGCGGCAGGACGAATAATGTTCTCTGCAACTTATAACCTACTAATCACCACGAAATGAAAGGAGACTAAGAATTAGCATAAACAAATCAACCTTAATTAACAAAGACATAGTACTTTGGGTGCATCCAGTGGAAGTTTCAAGATTTTTGAATAAATGTGTCGAGGGGTAAAAATAAGCAACAACCAAAACAAATTTAATTATAATTAAACAGAAAATTTGTATTCATAAATTTCCCAATTTCAGAAGTCTAAAAGCAGCTCATTAAATACACCAGAAATAGCAGATCATGCATGACACAGCAAGCTCGCCAATACAAAGTTAAACAACTTCAGACGCAGAAACCGTGGAGAGTTCCTAGTCGCCGTCAGTCAACCGAACAGAACCCATGAAAGAGTCAGTGGAAATGTTCGACGGGAATGGGATTACCTTTTGATCGAGCAGAGTCGTCGACAGTGTTGGAGCTGTCGTCGGAGAGAGGGAGCAGATCCAGTCAGCGAGAAAGGAGCAAGCTAAGCGGCAACTTATTTATTAGAGCATTGCTCGTCCTGGTAATTCTTGAAATCGACGACAAGCCTCGTGACAAGAAGGGGGAGAAGTATACAACGAGGTATGCCGACTTGAATTGGGTTCTGCGACGTTCCTTCCTCCACCAAAACAAATTTATAGTCCGTATGCATCAACTCGATTTTTGGTGAAAGAGTCTGTTTAGTCACTAGGTGGACAGTTTTGTAAAAACTCTCAATAATAATAATAATAAATGAAATAGCACGAAGGACAAAAAAAAGAGCTTTCCCTGAAAGTGGTTTCGACTCTGAGATGGGAAGACTTACTCGATATAGGATCGTTAATGATAATTGAGGATCCACACAAAATGTAACAATCAATACATTATGAGTAAGACACCATCTTATAGCATCGCAAAAAACAAGTAATTCAGATATGCAACCATCAATGATATCACACTAGAATTTACCAAAAGCAAATGAAATAGTTGCTCATGCTTGAGGGTTCTTTGTTATGATTAAACAAAGCATTTAAGAGTTATACTATAATATGCTAAATTCCAAAAGTGTGAAGCATATAGTCGAATGTCAAGGCAACATAGCAATCCTAGACCATAAGAATTCTTCGATTGAGAAATCATCCTTGAAAATGACCGACACCAAAATCCTTGTTACAAGAACCGTACTGGATTAATGCTTGATCCAGTAGAATCGTCAAGCCAGTTACGATAGTGATCTGGTTCATTACTTGGACGGTTATTGATGGACCAAATGAATTTTCATGGTTCAACATAAAATCAAATGAACCACCACGATTTAACTGGTCCACTATTTTGATCATAAATTTTTTTTAAATAAAATTCTTTAACCTAAACTAAGACCATCAAACCAGAAGTGTTAATTTTATATCGGCTTTCTCTTCTCATTTTCCAACCTCGTTGTCGACTTTATTTGGTTCACTACCGACTTGTACTGTAATTTTGAACTTGAATTTTAAAAAATATGATATCTTTTGTGAGACAGTCTGAATGATTTATTAAATTTTTTGTGATGATATGAATTTGAAATTGTTTATGGTCAATGATAACTTCATTCTTAAATTAGTGTATTATACAAGTCTTGTGTTTTATATATCAAGAATAGTTCTATAAACAGTTAACCAAATTTTTTGTAACAGTCAACCACTAATTTTTTCGGTTAACATCCCGTTCAATTATGAAAACAGAGACCAAAACAAATAAACAAGTCTATGAAAAAAACAATATATTGTACGAATACGACAAATTTGTTGTACGTAATATGTCACTGAGTGAATGAGAAATTTTACAATGCTATATAGTATTGATGCTATAGGTTTTTGCCTTTATGGTACAACTTAAAATTGTACATTTATATTATGGTACAACTTCAGATTGTACCTATACTTTTTGTACAAATTCTTTTATGGTACAACTTGAACTTGTACCTTTATGTGATGGTACAACTCCAAGTTGTAAAGTTGTACAATAACATAATGATACAAATTGCTTTATGGTACGACCTAAACTTATACATTTAATGTTATGGTACAACTTTAAGTTGTACATTAAAGCACTAATACTATATAGCATAATAGAAATCAGAAAGAATATAATTGACACCCTTAAAAAACAATAAACCTGCGTTAATTCTATCAGAATTGAAAAAACAATGGCCCAAATCAAACCCGCATAATTAGCAAACCTCACCTAAAAGCTAAAACTTGTGTCAGGGCACATGTGCAAGAAATCAGAAAGAATATAATTGATTAAAGCATCCACGTTTCTAACAATACGACAAAACAAGTGTAGGAAAAGAGAATTTTGGTGGGGAAAGCTTTTTGGGGGAAGGGAAGAAAAGAGAAGATGGGTTTGGGTGGGCCTCTTGGCTTACTATGCGTTGGGCCCGGCCGTGTAAACCGAGAAACGTTTTAAGTTTGCAGAGCATGTGTGTGGACGAATGGACGCCCATTCTAAGCTAAGCTACTGCAATTTTACCTGATTTGTATTTGTGGATAGGCATGTTAATGAGTCGAGTCGAGTTTTGCCTTGTTCATGTTCGATTCATTTATAAACGAGCCGAGTCGAACACGAGCCGACTTATTTATTAAATTTTGACACATCATTAAGATCGAAAGTTTGGCTCGAGCTCAACTCTAAGATAATTTATAATATAAATACCCTAATATTTATATGTCATATGTGATACATGTGATTACCTAATGTTATGTCATATATGAGACGTATTTGCCTACATATACTCAATGTATTAAACACCATATGAGGTGTCTGGTGATATATACAATTTAATCATTATATGCATCATTAACAAACCAACTCATAAAATATAGATTGATTTTCTCATAAGTTGTTGTCGAGTTGGCTCTCTAGTCATAATGTTGGGACATCTCATAAGCTCAAAACGAGACAATTCATGAGTTGTATTAACGAGCCACCTAATCGAGCTAGTTCACGAGCTTCACGAGCCGAACAAGGTAGAGCTCAAGCTCGGCTCGTTTATTAACGAGTCGAGCTTTTTTTTAATCGAACGAGCTTTTATCGAGTTCGAGACCGAGCCGCTCACGAATAGTTCGACTCATTAACAACCTAGTTGTGCACACTTAAATTTGTCAAGACCAATATTTATGTAAATAAGTTTTCAAAATATTTTTTATGATAATTTATTTTATTTTAAAGTAAGTTTGGTAAGTCTTCCAATTATTTTATTTATGAACTTTTTCCAAAATTTGTCCTGATATTAAATAATATTTGAATTAAAATAAGACACTATGGACACTCTATCGACGCTCTAAATATATAATTGTTTGAGAATAGGCACTTCTGCGCTCTCGCTCCTGCTTCATGAATTGGTAACCGCAGCTCAATTGTTACCGACACCCTTGTAGTTGAATATTTGTCAAATGTAATATAATAGGATGAAAATTCAATTGTTACGATATATTCATTTATGACTAACTTTTATTGGAAGAATGCTAATGTTGTAATTTTAGTGGCTTCTTTGAATACACTAAAATGAGGAAAGAATGTTAAAAATAAAGTATATCCAAATTGGTTAATATAAGGGTTAATACCACTAGGCAACCGAACTATTCAGAATATGCCATTTGTGTCATAAAGTTAAGTATCCAATATGACATTTGTTAATTTTAATTTAAAAAAATAACAACACGATGTGACAGCTGATCTGGCACATACATGGCTGCCACATATGTGTCATGTAACCAACGGTCAACATTTTATAGTTGACCGTTTGGTCAACCGTTATCTATAACGGTCAACAAAATTGTCAGGACGTAAATGACACACAACAACCATACGTCAGGACACAAATGTCATATTGGATAGTTTAGAACACAAATGACACATTCTTGATTGTTTGGGTTTCCTAGTAAGCGAGCCCCGTCATCCGCATAAAAAAAGAATAGCCCTGCTTCCAAGGGTCGGGTCAGCCAAGTGGTGGCGGCTTTTGAAGTGGGTTTGAATATTGCTCAGGAGGTGGAGGAGCCGTCCAAGGCTCGAGAAGTAGGGCTCGTGGTTGACTTTGTGGAGAGTAGTCAACTCGAGAAGGGTGCTGGGGTGCTTGATGAATACGGGTCCAATATGGTCAACCCTTCTTCTGGGTTCAATAAACGACCTTTGGAGGACATTGAGGGTGAGGTGGGTTCCCCACCCACGCCGAAGAAACAATTTGTGGAATTTGCTGAAGTTCATGAGAAGGTGGAGGAAGCCAACCTGGAGTGGCCCCAACCTGATAAATGAGGCTTATTGCCTGGAATGTGAGAGGCATTGGACCTTCCCTCACATTCCAAACTGCTGTTGGTTTATTCCATTCGAATAAACCAGATCTCGTGTTTTTCTCTGAAACACGATCGAGCCAGCGTGTTGTCTCCCGTCATATGCGGGGTTTAGGTTTTGATATTTCTCGTTGTTTTTTTTTGTGGATGTGCGAATGATGCGTCTGGTGGTTTAGTGGTCACCCGGTCCCCCGAAGTTGATGCTTCAGTAATTTATTATTCCAACTTCTGTATTTGCTCCCAAATTAATGAAGTGAATCTTTCTTATATTGTAGTTTGTGTTTACATTAGTTGTTCTGCTGCAATTAGAGCCACCCAGTTGGCTGTTCTCTAGGAAATCTGTTTTGCCTTCCATCTTCCCTATGTGGTTATAGGAGATTTTAACACTACCCTTCATGAGAGTGAAAAAGATGGTGGTAATCCGTGGAATGCTAATAATTCGGTTAGCATGTGAGAATTTATTCATGATTTGGGTCTCCATAATCCTGGCTACCAAGGTGACCAATTCACTTGGACGAATAAGAGGATGGGTACGGCATGTATTCGTGAAAGATTGGATAGGGCCCTTTGTTCCCAGACCTGGATTGACTGGTTTCCTGAAACCTTGGTCAGACATTTTACGGATCAAAGCTCTAATCATAGAGCTCTCCTCCTCTCTGATACGCCGTATGCTCGGCATAACCGCCCTCTTTTCCGATTTGATGCCTGCTGGGCGGATAATCCAGAAGTCAAAGCTATGGTTAATTATGTCTGGCAGGAGGACATCCAGGGAACCCCTATGTTCCGTCTATGGGAGCTCCTTAAGAGACTCCGTCATTTGTTGTATGACTGTAGTAGAGCAGGTACTACTAACTCCTTGCGGAATATTCGAACCCTTCAGAGCGAAATTGATAGGGTGGAACTAATCCATCCTATTGACTGGGATGTGGTCCAGGGACTGGAACTAGAGTTAAACCGGCAATGGGAGGCGGAGGAAATTTACTGTCAACAAAAGTCCAGGGTCCACTAGCTGAAGAAAGGGGTTAAAAATACGTCCTATTTTCATACAGTGGCTAGGGCTCCTCGTAAAAAGAACTTTGTTGACGGCCTCCGTAATGATAATGGGGAGTGGATCACTGATGAAATTGGGAAAGCTGGTATTGCGAAATCCTTTTACCAACACCTCTTCACCACCGAAAATCAGGTGGTTAACATGACTGATAGGGTGGTTGCTTTGCCTATCGCTCATAGTGTTACGCCTAAGATGACTGCCAGCCTAACGGCTGAAGTACTCCCCAGCGAAGTTCGTAAAACGGTGTTTTCAATGGGGTCGAAGCAGGATCCTGAGTCGGATGGATTCACTGGAAAAATTTTCAAGGCCTTCTGGGATATTGTGGGTGACTCAGTAATTGAAGCGGTGTGTTCGTTCTTTGCTACAAGTCGAATGCTTCGTAGTTTCAACCATACTTGGCTCACGTTGATACCCAAGGTTGATAATGTGGAATCTATGCGACAATTGCGTCCAATCAGCTTATGCCAGTTTGTTTATAAAATTATTACTAAGATCATGGCGGAACGACTTGCCTGCCTCTTGCCTCAAATTATCTCACAGGGTCAGAATGCGTTTATCCGCGAACGTCAAATTGTTGAGAATATCCTCCTTGGGCATGAGTTAATGCATTATTTGAAAATCAAAATGCGAGGAAAGAAAGGGTACATGGCTCTTAAGGTTGACATGGAAAAGGTCTATGATAGAGTTGAATGGCCTTTTCTTCTTGCGGTTTTGGATAAGATGGGCTTTAATTCCGTTTGGCAAGGATGGATTCATGAGTATCTCAGGTCATCGTCTTTTTCTGTCCTCATGAATGCTTCGTAGTTTCAACCATACTTGGCTCACGTTGATACCCAAGGTTGATAATGTGGAATCTATGCGACAATTGCGTCCAATCAGCTTATGCCAGTTTGTTTATAAAATTATTACTAAGATCATGGCGGAACGACTTGCCTGCCTCTTGCCTCAAATTATCTCACAGGGTCAGAATGCGTTTATCCGCGAACGTCAAATTGTTGAGAATATCCTCCTTGGGCATGAGTTAATGCATTATTTGAAAATCAAAATGCGAGGAAAGAAAGGGTACATGGCTCTTAAGGTTGACATGGAAAAGGTCTATGATAGAGTTGAATGGCCTTTTCTTCTTGCGGTTTTGGATAAGATGGGCTTTAATTCCGTTTGGCAAGGATGGATTCATGAGTATCTCAGGTCATCGTCTTTTTCTGTCCTCATGAATGGTACCCTCTTGGGATATTTCACTCCTTCCAGGGGGCTACGGCAAGGGGATCCTCTCTCCCCTCTCTTGTTTGTGCTTTGCACTGAGGGCTTTGCGGCGCTCCTTCACAAGGCTATTTCGGAGAAAAGGCTGGAGGGGGTAAAGGTGGCTCCTCGTGCTATTTTGTATTTATTTTTGCCAGGCTCTCTCCGAGAATGTGAGAATTTGATTGAGGTCTTGAACGGATATGAGGAACTGAGTAGCCAGCGGGTGAATTTGGCAAAGTCGGTCGTTTGCTTTAGCAAGAATATTGTCCAGGCAGACCAAGAGTTCTTAGCGTCGATTTTGGGCATCGGGATGGTAGGGGTCCATGATAAGTATCTAGGACTACCTACGGTGATTGATTGTTCAAAAATGGCTACGTTCAGATATTTGGAGGAGAAATTATTAGAGCGACTACAGGGGTAAAAGCAGAGAACCTTGTCTTGGGCGGCTAAAGAAACTTTGATAAAGTCAGTTGCTTTGGCGTTGCCGCTGCATGTGATGTTCTGTTTCAAGCTTTTTGTCTCTCTGTGTCGTCTTTTGGATAAGCATGTGGCCAGGTTCTGGTGGGGTGATACTGATGGCCATTTTCGGATTCAGTGGATGTCCTGGCGCAATATGTGCTGCTCTAAACATGATGGGGGGATGGGATTTCGCCGTTTTGAGCAATTTAATCAGGCTTTGTTAGCCAAATTGGGAATGGTCAAGTTGCTTCCTTACTTCACTCTAACTGGATCCCTCTGCTCCAGCTTGATCCCTTAGCTATAACCCTCAGGTCTTACCGGGGGGGGCCCGCCTGTTGCGGAGGTTATTTGTCAAGGTGAGGGGTGTTGGAGCGATCGCAAGCTTAGCCAATGGTTTGAGTCGCCGACCTGTCGGGCCATTAAAACTATCCTCTTTTGTGCCAGAATGTGGAGGATAGGCTAATCTGGCATGCCACGCCGGATGGGGTCTTCTCGGTCAAATCTGCCTACCATTTAGTTGTTTCAATTGATCAGAGGAGGGGAGGTTAGAGGTCCACGGTTAGTTGGATGGATAAGGCCAGCTGGATTCGTTTGTGGGAAGCGAATATCCCGCCTAAGCTGAAACTCTTTGTCTTGCATATTCTAAATCGGATCTTGCCCACTACTGAAGCCCTTATTGATTAACGAGTCTCGGTGCTCCCCAGATGCCCGGTTTGTTGGGAGAGTTCTAAAACGATGGAAAACTTGTTTCTCGATTGCCCGGTGGCTCGTGCCATTTGGGACTATTCAGGCCTGGCGTATCTAGGGGAGGGGTTGCCTCGTCATACTTTCCCTTTGTTTATGAAACAACTAATGGCTTTGGTTCACCAACCGACGATATTTATGGCGATGGTCGCTGTCCTTTGGCGGATCTGGCGGTCTCACAACTGGATTGTCTTTGAGGGCAAACAGTTTGGGTTCCCCGCCTTGATGCGCCAGTTTCATCAGCAATACGAGGAGCGGGTCCGTTTGCCGGTGGATAGGGCTCCTCCGGTGGCTCTCCCTACGACTCGCAACCTGGGTCCTGTGGGGGATGACAGGGTTGTTTGTATGTGGGATGGGGCCACTAGGAGTGGATCGCACTCGGCAGGTGGGATGGTTCTTTTGACCCCGACTAGGGATATTTTGATGGCGAAGGGGTTTCAATTTCCTTTGATTGATGACCTTATGGTGGTGGAATTGATTGCCCTCCGTGAGGCTGTGTTTGTGGTGCGTGGCGCATGGCTTCTCAGACATTATCATTGAAGGTGATGCCAAAGTAATCATCGATAAAATCAATCAGGCGGACACCAGAGATAACCGAGTTGTGCTATTTTGGAAGAGCTTCTGCAGCATTTTGCCAGCCATCCGGGGGTTTAGTGTTCGATTTGTAGGTCGGCGTAGTAATAGGGTAGCCCATACGATGGCTCGAAAAGCCCTCTCATTGTACTCGACTATGAGTCGTTTCTTTGATTTTCGGACCTGGTTAAATTCCGGGATGCAACTATCTATTCTTCGAATCAATATATGATTATCTTTTGTTGAAAAAAAAAATTGCCCTTTAAATAAAGGAGCAGAGGTTAGTAAGCAACCTCATTGCTAGACTAAAGGAACAGAGGTTCATAAGGAATTAGCCAATATTCCATTACTTTTGAATTATTCGATGTTCTGTCAATTAATTTTTCAATATGATACATTTGTTTAATTTGACCGTTTGGATTTTGAAGTGGAGTAATGTTTTATGTTGAGACAACTCGTCCTTCCAACTCCATTTGCATTCATTAATGAAATTAAACTAAATCAACTTATGGAGACAACCTTAACTTACCGAATGAAAGCTTGTGATCTTTAAAAGTTGGGGTTAATTGTATAGTTGATTACTGAGATTATAAAAATGGTTAAAATTTGATCACTTGAAATATTTAAATTAATTGGTGGTACTTCCGTTTACTGAAGCCGTTCACGTTTGGTCACTCTCCGTTTAATTCCGTTAACTTTGGTTGATGTGACAGTCAACTCTCAAAGTTGACCGTTAACTTATTTATTTATTTTATGGTAAAAATGAGTTGGACATTAAAATAGATTAAATAAAATTAATTTATTATTTCTTAATTGCCAAGTCACTAAGTTAACGGTCAAGTTTGAGAGTTGACTGCCAGATCAGTCAAAGTTAACGGCGTTGGACGGAGAGTGACCAAATGTGAACGCTTTCAGTAAACAGAAGTACCACCAATGGATTTAAATATTTTGAGTGACCAAACTTGAACGTTTTTTGTAATCTCAATGAGCAACCTTGCAATTAACCCTTAAAAGTTGTTATTCGTGCATTATAAACCCAGGGGCTTGGTTGATGACAAGAGAGACAAGAAAATCATCCATTATTCTTCTTTCCATAAGTTTTTGGTGATTTAGTGTTCTTAACCCTATAATCTAAAGTAGTGATAGTTTTATTATACGAAGAAATTTCATGTAACTCAAAGCTTTGTAGAGGATGAAAAAATTCTTTACGAATAGTGAAATAGTTTCCTACTCTATCATAATCCTAATCACCCGATTCCTAATTCTCTCCAAGTATTCCATTCTTAGGTGTTATCTGTTGGTTTATTTCCTCTGCTTATGGTACCAGGTCAATGTATTTTATTGATAATACCAGTTATTGAACTTCATATGTTGTCGTTCTTTTATTGATGTTGTGTTGGATTATGTAATTTGACTCTATTGCGTACTCGTAGTGGAATGTGTTTCGTCTAGTTTGTTTCTATATTGTGGTTCTTTTATTGGACTTCAGAGTCAGTCATTTGTTTATGGAATGTGTTTCGTCTGGTTTGTTTATAAAAAGTATGTGATGGATTATGTAATTTGACTCTATTGCGGACCTGTATCTTGCTTATGTACTCTTTTGATTCAGCAACACTCATTTTGTCCAGGCATGGGAGCAGTTCAGGTTAATGGTTTGGTGTGCATACATATAGCGTACCACTTCCTTATGCTAGGTTCCCTTAACACCGTTGTCTGCTTTTCTCCACCATTCTACTCTCCATTTTCTCGCATGTTCCAAAATTTCTAGGTTAATGTCTGCTCTGTAAACTTACAATGTTCGATCTTGACCAAAAAACCACCCTGACCCTGACAACAAAGATACCCACTCCAAAATCTGTAGATCAGGATTACATCCTCTGCTTTAAAATACTACTCCTGTCACTTTTAAATTTATCAATAATTGGATTTCCGTCTTGCGCATTTCGGTCACAAGAATGAGACGACAAAGAGAAGCCTTGCCAAGAGGTATGTATTAATTTTGGCTCGCCAATGTACACTTCATCATTGTCGTCCTCAAACAAAAACTGGACCTGAACTTCTCTTCGCCACCAATTTATCAAAAGTCGAATTCAAATGGACCAGAAAGTGCCCGCCGCCCAAACAGGGCCGATAAAAGGCTTGTCACCCTCTAAACGAAAATGGGTCCATAATATCTAACTATTGCATTGCTTGGAAGACCGTTCCCTTCATATCCGTACAACAACCCTCGCCTCCTTCAACAGCCTTGCACGCCATGGCCTTCCCTACCCTCACCCTACGAGTGTACCGGTTCACGTTGCTTCCATCACTTCCAACCCCCCTTAAACCAATTCACAGGGATCCATTCTAGCTGGCAGTACTACCTCCACCATCGCCCCTTGCCTTGATGACCATCCGTCCCATTATCCTACAAACCTCATTTTATACTGCATCGCTTCAATCTCACCCATCCTCTGAACCCTAATTAGCGTTTCTCTGCTGCATTGTTAGATAGTGCCACTACTGTACCAATCTACGACGGGCCAAAGGCCATGCCTCGGACAATGCTAGTCCTTTCTACCTAAGGGAGATGGGAACCCTATATTTATAGATTATACTGTTACCTTCATCTCATTGATAGTTTATTTATATATGCTTCCTTAACCACCTCTGTCATAAAATAGGGTTAATGTCTGCTTATTAATTTTCTTATTTTATAGTCTGCTTCCTTAAGTCTAAGAGCTTATTTGTTTAATTACTATCACAAGCGATACACTGTCATACGATCGAGCTTTTGAGTTTTGGTTTTCAACAATAGACAGGATCAAGGGGACAATGGACAAGAAATCGTGAATTGTGGAATTCATTTGTTTGTAAGATATTGAAGCAGTCTTTGCAGATCTTCATTATGCATATCTTATTGTGGTTTGCATATCGCTATTTTGCTGTAAGTTTAATGAATTTTTGGAGTTTAGTGAATTCTAGCTAGAGAGTCTTCTTGCCCCTTCCCCAATCCCTTGCGCTAATGAATAATGGTGAAAAGAAAACACCCCACCCATAGCCTGTCAAAAGCAAAAGAAAAGAGAGAGACTTTCACAAGTACTAATGAACTGCCCTTCACGTTACCTGTCACTACTGACCATGAAAGTAGAAAACTTCACCTTCCCTCTCTTTTCCTCACAAATCATTCTCCATACTCCATCGTGTCACCCTCTCCGGTCACATCCCTCCTTCTCCAATAGCTTTTCTTTTCAATCACCCAACCTTCCATTGTGCTAGACTCCCAGCCATGCTAATCCCTTTTATTCTTCCTCTCATTCACATCTGACAAAGAATAGTAGAAGACAGACAGCAGGGGGAGCAGAAGTGGTGGTGGTAATCCTAGATGGAGTGGAAACAGAAGGCAAGATTATGCAATCCAAGGAGGTTAGTAGGAAGGTGAAGATTGCAGATAGAAGGGCAAACCAAATAAAGAATAGGTGAAGAAATTCAAGGTTGAACTTGGAGTTTATGTCATTGTAAATTTAGAGACAAAAATATGAGGACATGCTAAAATAAGAGATGCAAGTGCAGAATTTGTCCGGTCGGTAGGAAATTTTAAGACATAATCTTGAATTTGTATTTTTCTTAGTAGAACTATATTAATAAATTGGATTCGGTAGGAAACGCTTATAGTATGAGTTTTATTTGACTATTCATTGGAAATAAGAAGATTGTTATTTAATGTTGTATATGTCTTTGCAACATTTAATCATGAGTCCATTAGAACTATGGTACACAACATTTTTTGTGGGATTAAATTTCTACAGCTCTACCATCACCTGTGAATATTGTACCGCATGCTACATTTCTATGTTGATGAACTATGAAACTCGAGATACAAAAATCTCATGCACACACTTTCATACCTTTTAACCACACTTTGTTGCCAGTAACACAACGAACTCTAACTTGGTGTCACCTAGACTGACTACCATACAATTATGCCATGGCAACTTAGTTCCTGTGGTGTTGCGTAGCCGCCGCTCGTATTGATTCTAGCGATTATAACACCCAAAAACTGGTGACCAATAAACGTCACTTCCACTAATCTGAGATTCATTTGGAGCAGAATCTATACCTATCTGGCTATCTGTGTTGTACACACAGTAACATGGGAGCACAATTTACAAGTATCAGGTCCCCTTAGTGCATATTATTTGTGACAAAAAATCTGAAAAGCAATTAAATTAATGGGAGAGGGGGAACTAATTTGCCCTCAAATTACAGGAACAATGAAAGGAAATGAGTGCAAAAATATTGTGCAGTACATTGTGCCAAGGAAGGATTGAGGTATGTGTGGCTTCTTGTTACTTGTTCCTGGTGATTACTCTCTGTGTGATGTCTATCAAAGCACGCCTCGACCTACGCACATCCTCGTCATCAGTTTCCGGTAAAGAATCGATAGCTTCTGCAGCAAGGTTAGCATGTTGTGCAGCAAGTTCTCTTGTCCTCTGTATTCCACGGCTCTTTCCAAGGTACTCAAGTGCCTATAAATTTTACAAGTCCAATCCAGAACACAATGGATCAGAATGCCATGAAAGAAACAACGCAAGGAAAGTAGTGCTGAAATGCCATCCAGGCCTGACTTACAAGGTTCACGTTTTTGGGATCCTCGAATCCTTCATCAATAATTGCACGCAGCTGGGGAAACTCCTCCATGGCAAACAGTATGGGAGCAGTTACTATTCCCTACAAAAGGTGTTCGAGCAAAGTGAATATAAACACTTCATACAACAGGCCGTGTAGCTGGTTACAGCTTTAATCAATGAAAACAGTATTCATATAATCACACTAAGGTGTTTGGATAAATTACATGGCGTATGTCTGACAATGATCCTTTTCCAAGTGAAGCAGACGTGCCAGTGAAATCAAGAACGTCATCTATCAATTGAAAGGCCAAACCCTGGTAAAAAGATGGAACTGTTAGTTATCAGCATTAGTTCAGAGAACAGGAAAGAAGTTTGAAAAGAACCAGTGGCACTGGAAGCACACCATGTACACTGTTAATTACAAGATCTTTTGTTGATGAGTCAATGCATATGGATGCTAGAAGGAAACCCTTGTGTGTCTTAAAACCAACATAGTGGGAAATACTTTCCCAAATAAGCATGCAGCATATGAAAGGTTGGGAATTATCAGTCTTCTTTCAAATAATACGACATCTTTATGGACTTAAATGGAGACCGGAAATGAGATCCATAGACATGATTTCATGTAGTCAACGACTCAACTGGCATTTTACTCATTGACTTTGACAGTCATAAAACCTTTTTGGATTATAGACCATTACCCTTGCACCAACAATTTAATCGCATTCAAAGACATTGAATCTCTTTAACAGATTATTCACAAAGACACATTATGGAGGGGACTACGAACCAGATTTCTTCCATACTCAAAAGCCAGTGTTGCCACTTCAGCAGTTTGCCCAGCAAGAAGTGCAACTGCCTTACAGCTATTGGAAATGAGAGACGCAGTCTTGTAATACGTCTTTTGCAAATAGTACTCCATGCTGCACAAAGAACATGGTTTTTGAAAAATTTAAACACAACATATATCCCGGCAGGAAACCCCAACTCAAGGGACCATCAAATGGACAGTACCAACAATGTAACTATGTACATAAAAGAGGCACAATCGTACAACTAGGTAGATGCAATTGTTCTCACAAGAACAAGAGTTCTCAAGATTTGACTTTGACCAATGGTACAAGTTATAAAGGGACACACCTGCCTAATACATTACCAATGTCGAAAATACAATTCTGCACTTCATAACACAGGCCAGATAACATACCTACAACGTTGCTCAGTGGTAGTAGTCATTTGCATGGTTTCGCCAGTTACAAGATGCTCCACAACTGTTGCCAGTAGTGAAACGACCTATAGTTACCGCATTTGCCACAGAGTGAGAAAATGGTAAAAGACCAGCCAAACATATTAAAAATATAGCCAACCCTTCAAGCAACACCTAGCGAGTATAAATAAAGAGAAATGACACCAAGTGAATGATAGTGAACATTTCTCTTGCTGGCTGCTGCACCTAGCAATGACTTTTTAAGTCTTTTTGCACCATGTATTAACGGTTTTGGCATACTTTTTCAAGAACTTCTCCAACAAACAAAAGAGATAAGCAGCTCTACAAAGGTTGCAATCTAGACTTGCTTACCTCAGTGTTCCGCAAGGAAGCTAGTGCTACACAAGCTCTTGAAAGTAGAAAATCCCCAGCTAAAACTGATACCTGCATTAACAAAGGACAAAAATCAATGAGACATTATGACCCAGTCATGGTTTTCTCCAGTTCGAAGCATCATTTCTACTTCCAATTGAACTGCCTCTAGTTGTTTACATTGGCTGATCAGACTGTATTTTCCATGCCATAAGAAACCTAGGAGACAAATCGAAAAAATCTATAAAAAGCTACAAGGGGATGTTCACATGGCATCCCAAAAGTACTGTCTTAGAACAGCAAATAGGATATGATAAGCATTAAAAGAAATCCCAATGAAAGCAAATTGTATATTCTGGAAAATACAGAAGTACCTTGTTGCCCATAACAAAGTTTAATGATTTAATACCACGTCTTGTGTCCGCGTCATCCAAAACATCATCATGGAGAAGACTTGCTACCTAATATGCCAAACCAGTTAAGTCGCCATTAAGTGGGAAATCCACAAGTTGATACCATCAAATTAACTGATGTAACTGCTAAAGCAAGAAACTCACATGAATCATCTCTGTGATCTCTGCTATACGTTGTTGTCTTGCACGTAGCTCTGTAGCCATGGGACCGCCATTAGGTATAGGTTCAGGTATGTGCACATTTAGAGCTGTTGCCATCAGCAACAAGACCTGAATTAAAATTTAGCCCCTCGTTCAGTATCACATTAGTACCATTAAACACAAACTGACATGAATAAAAATAGTGTATATTTAAGTTACCGTTGGACGGAACCTCTTCCCCTCCACTCCAATTTTAAAGAAGTATTCAGCTGCTGAGGCAAGCTTCGGAACCTGGAAAGAATGAGATCCGTCACCACCCAAATAGACGCAACACTCAGATGGGGCCACAAAATAACAAGGAATTCAAAAAAAAAAAAAAGACATCGAGTATTCTGCATCACACACTTAAGTACCTCAGCAACTACCATTTGCCGCAATTTATTAGCAAGAACCAATAACTCATCAGCAACAAGTGAAAAAGGATCAAGTTGTTCCTGCAAGAAAATTAATCATGCACATCAATTGCTGTGACTAAGCTATAAAACTGCAAATTGTTAAAAAGCTAAAGGTTGCTAATGGAGGCCACGAGTCATTGACATGCAGTTAAAATACAGAGATTTAGCACTTTCTTTTTAACTGCGACTACCTAAAGAAAAAAACACAAGAGGACTGCCTAACAGGACATTGTGGCCCCAGAACAGCTCCCTCACCAAATATTTGGGCACAAAATGTAAAGTGATTGTTATACAATAACACCCCTCTTGCTTCCCTATCTTTTCACCCTCACAGTCCACCACAATCCATAGATAGACAGTCATGAATTTTTCCCTTCGAAAAAAGGGCCTAGAAACCTTCTAAAATCTTGAGGGGATTTAGATTGTGCATAGAGGAACAGATTAAGGCAGTCCAGCAGTAACCTCGAAGGAAATACTTAAGCTCTATAAATTCTATATCAGATACTCAGGTACGTATTTGTAATCTCAACTATCAAAATAGGCCATCTTAGGATTTCAAGGAGAACAGGTACAACTCTCATATCAGTTAGCAGGTAGCAATGTGATAACCTAGAGGCCAGGAATCTCCCCATCATCACAAATTTAGTTTAACCTTGTGAACCAAAAGTTGTAAAATTTAAGAAGCTAGCAAACAATATCAAATGAAAAATGACGATGCTTCACCTAACCTCAACCAAGGAAGTGCTCTGGTGATGTATTTGATGCGTAAAGCCAAGCCGTGCAGGAGTACTTGACGAATAATGTTCTCTGCAACTGTAAACCTACTAATCGCCACGAAATGAAAGGAGACTAAGAAATAGTAGCATAAACCGATCAACCTTCCTTAACAAAGACAAAGAACCCTTCGGGGACATCCAATAACATTATCAAAGACAAAGCAATGCAAAATATCTAGGCTTCATTCCGTTAAAACCAGTTCCAAAATAACTCAGCTTTCCAAAGTGCCAAGATTAATTCAAACAATACCAACTCGGCTCATTCTACGAAATGCTTGCCTGGAATTCAAACTAACAGTGGGACGGAAATTTCTATGGCCATGCTTACATTCATTGATAAAATCAACCACTTCATCATACATTCTCCTAGAAATCTCATGACGTTAACACACAGTAAAACCCCAACACGCAATACCTCTCCAGAAAACTTCGGTCAACAAAGAAAGAAACTTGTACCTCCATATCGAACTGTATACTTATCGGGTAATTTTCTCAAAAACACAATCATTACAAAATATTCAGAAGTCCAAAAGCAGCTCATTCGAGACACCAGAAATACCCATCATGACACCGCAATCTCGCTATACAAACTTGCACAACTTCAGACGCAAAACCGTCATTAAACAGAGAGCTCCAAGTCGCCGTCAGTCAACCGAACAAAATCCAGAAAGGGATTATTAGAGCAGCAAGAGAAGCAAGCACCAGGAACTCGAGTCGCCAGATAACTATTCCAAATCGCCGACGGGAATGGGAAGTAGGGATTGGAAGAGTCAGTGGTGATGCACGACGGGATTACCTTTTGAGTAGAGTCGCCAAGGGTGCTGGAGCTGCCGTCGGAGATAGGCAGCGGATCCAGTCGGTGCGAAAGAAGCGAGCGGCAGCCTAGAGCGTTCTTCGTCCTGGTAATTCTTAAAATCCGCGACAAGGCTCGTGACAACATCATGGAATGTTCGATTGCGATGCTGTTTTCCTTGATGAATCTGAGAAAATGAGCACAGGGTGGCTGCCGGCGGGGGAGTTCGTCGGGCGAAAGCGAAGCAGAGGAGGAGCAGAACACAACGACGTACACCGACTTGAATTGATTTTCCGCCCTTACTCCAGGAAACAAAACAAAACAAAAAAATTCTTTTTCTTTTTCGGTGGAAATTTCGTCGTTCTGTTAACGGAGAAGAAGAAACATGTTTTGATGACGACGGCGAATCTCAGCCACTCGCCACGTTTCCCCTTCCCTTCTACCGTTTCTTCCTAAATCCCTTTCTCTTCTCTGTTAGTTATTACGGATATTTGCCGTTTGCCTGCTTGACTTATTTCCCACGTCTAGTACCCTTATTATTGTCCAATGCCATATTAAATCTTCAATATTTACTTTTCCTAGTACGAGTCTTGTAATAGTTGTTGTGACTTGTGACTTGTGACTTGTGACTTGTGATTTATATAGGCAAATATTAGGGTTGGATATCTCAATAATCGAGTTGATACTACGTTAGATAGAGTCAATTTACTTCAATATTGATTCTTGATAATTAGATAGTAGAGCAGATGGACATTTTTTTTTCCTGCCGATGACTCTTCGTATGTTTCTCATTCTTTAAAATTGTATAAAGAAAGCTCAAGTTCGATTCATGGAAAAGAAAATCAGAAGAGTAGAAAAAATATACTATCCACAGGTTGTATAAAATTCATAACTTATAACTCAAACATGATTTTCTAGTTGTACTAGCAAAAGTCCGCTCGTTATCGTTTCGCATATCAAAAAATAAATATTTTAAAGAGTAATAGTTTTCATGTTGACCCAAAAGTGAAAGTAATTTTATTTATTCTTAATCAATCTTTTCATAGGTATGTTATTTACAATAGCATATGGTCGATGAACTTGCATAAGGTAGAAGGGTCGTCGAGTTGATTATTTATTTTTGAACTTCTTTCATGACGCCAATGTTTCAATTGTATGACTAGTAGTTGATCATGCAGTAATTTTTGCAGAATGAAGCAGTTTATGTTAATCTTTTCAAAAAGTATTAAAAAATTGTCAAGTGTTTAGCTGAAAAAAAATTGTCAAGTGTTTAGCTGAAAAACTATCATATTCTGAAAAATAATATAAAATATACTCGACGTCTTCACTGCTCAACAAATCTATATATCATACTAGACAATAATTCACGAACTGATCGCATATTCAATTTCTAACCTTGTTCTTTGTGTAACTCAAAGTTGAAAGACTCTTTTAACTCTTTGCCGTGTAACTATAAAATCAATTCAAATTAAGGATAGCCCGTAATTACTTTAGTTGTTAGGTTTTGAAAATAGTTGGGGATAAGAAATAATGTTTTTACTATTTCATAGTGTTTAAATAGAACAAGAAATGAGTTGCAACCTAGAGAATATGTTTAATAATAGTAGTGTCCTTGGTTTGAATAACACAAACTACCATTTATATTTTATTAAATCTTACACACATTAGTATCGAGAGTAGTATAATCATTTTTTCAAATTTTAAGAGTATCTCGGATTACTAATAATAATTTTTTTCCATACGAAGCTACAACTGGGTTGGATAATTGTTCTTCCAAATTTTAGGGGTGTCCTAAATGTCCACCACTGATCATAATTACTTTCTAATATAAGAGGTGATGAAAATGCCTAAAAAATATTTCTAACATAAAATATGAATACAAAATTCTAAAAATATATAAGTATTTAAAATGGATCATGTTAGATTTATTTAATATAAAATAATATTGTTTTTCAATTTTTTTTATGAATCGGTGGGTTTGTATTTCATAAAAAAAAAAAGAGCTGCTAGCAACAGCCTTGCTAGCTAGTCCTACATCACTTTCAAAATAACACTACCAAAACAGCAAACCAACAACCAAACCAAAACGTTGACACCAGCAAACATTCGACAGCATCTTTCACGCCATACATGACTCATCCAGAACTGCCAAATCAGCCTCATCACTTCAACAGTCTCAGTAGCAGCAGAAAATTTAGCAGTCCAGAGGTTCATTGCATCGTCCCAACCAGGCCTAAGAGTACTCTTCAGTGAGCTACTTAGAAGACCATCATACAATGTTTTCGAAAAAAGACATTTTGTAAATAAGAGCTATCTGTCCTCATGTTCTGTATCACAAAGACAACAACTCGTAGGTCCCAAATAGCCCCATTTTAGCATCCTTCTCCTTGTGTTTATACAACCTTTAACAACCAACCATGAGATCACTGACACGCTATGACACAACTCCTAACAAAGGCCAAGTGTAACCAATGAAAGGGACTGCAGTATAGTGGCTCAAGTGATAAATATCGAATCCACGGGTCTCTAGAGTTACTATTACTCAGCTTCAGTTTATTATTTAGCAAACCAGATTAAGATGAAAGAACTAAAACTACTCTAGCAAACTATAGTTAAAGTTAATCTAATTACAGGTTGGGAACTCACTTAGGTATGATTCCCCCTAGCCACTAGCCAGATTAATGATTGATGATCTCTAACCTGTTTCACTTTCATTCACAATGCAGAGAATCCTTGACTAGACCTTGAGTCTTGACTAAAGGAACAAGGCCCTCTTGAGTCAATTGCCTAGAGGGACGTATCCTTCTCTAGAACAATCGATCAAGGCGTTCTGAACTAGACTCCCTCTATCGAAAGAGGTTCTCAATCGATACAAAACAGTGAATCAACCCTCGACTAAAGCAATCGATCCAATACTATCAATCTATGGGGCTCTATTGACCTAATCAGGTATTCGCTCTCATAGGATCAAAAAAGAATCAATAATCTCGACTAAAGCAGAATTGAATCATGAAAACATGCATAGATTGAATATGAACTCAAGGTTATCAAGTCAGAGTACTCATACAATCATCCAATCAAACAAACATAGCTAGGGTTCCTCAAAACCTAAGTGAAGGGAAGTTACTCCATAGAGAAGAGAGAGACTGCAGTAAGAATCCTCAGATGATCAGTCTTCAAGTCCGGGCTCGTTCCTCGAGCTTCCAAGGCGAAGAAATCCTCCAATTCCACTCTTAGAATGCCCTCAAATCGCCCTCTCTCTCTTTGGTTCGTCCCTTGGGTGTTTGGGATCCAAAACCCAGCTCTCCCCCATTTCGTTTGGCTTCAATCTGCCTAAAAAACCCGATTCTGGGCAAAACATGGTCGAGGGCACGGCCGTGCTTTGGTTTTGCCCGCCCGTGTTTTGCCCCGTGTTAAAAACACGCTCGTGCGCGTCGGCCAAAACACGGTCGTGCCTAAATATGGGCACGGCCGTGTTTGATTTAGGCGCGCCCGTGTTTTTACTGCCGAACATGTTCCCCTATATTCAATGCTTCGTTTCTCCCTCGTCCGGAATCTGAATCAGTCATTGTTTGATCCCATACGCTCGTAGTCTCGTCCTCTTTATTTTCATGACAAGTTTGAATGATTCTTTGTCCATAAAGTGAGGTAGAAATCCATTCTTCTTCAGGTCATGCCCGAGTTTCTTCTCCCTAATCGCCAATTGATCTCTGATTGACTTGAAACTTGCGCCTATGCTTCACTTTATGTGCTAGGACCTGTAATGTGATAAAGGAACACAACCTAGCGTAAAATAGGCCAAAGACGCGATAATTAAAGCTCAAACGATCAAGAAACAAAGGGGAAAACATGTGCACATATCAAGTCATCAATCACCATGTTCCTTGGGATAGCCTGCCTTTACCATACAAGTTTTCATCGGGGAACTATCTGCTGAGTAGGCTTAATAAATTCTCAAACCTTCCAGATCGAGAACGAATTCAGTGGGACACCTTTAAACAGAACTGTGTCATTATCTAGTGAAAGCAAGTGACTAACTCTAGTTTTGATTTTAATGATCTTCTTCCAGTTCCATGATCCAGTTCTACATGTATAAGTCCAGAAGTTATGCTCTTTTATCTTATAATTAAGCATGGATCCAAGCTACCCACAAAGAGCCTTCTTTCAATAGAATAAGCCATATATGCCTTACCATGCAAGCTACATTCCAACTGCTCATATCCCTAAGTCCCAGACCATCCTCTTTCTTTGGGAAAGTCAGTTTCTGCCAGACCATATTTTCTCTAAGCTTTTTCAAGTCCCAACTCCCCATATGAATCAACTACAAATCTGTTCAACCTCTTTAATAACAACCCATGGGAGTAAAAACACCGACATCCAAAATTGTGTCAAACTATACAAATCAGTTCCTACTAGCTCAATTCCTGCATAAGACAAGGTCTTAGCTTGCCAGCTTCTTACTTTAGTCACCAATTTGTCAATAAGAGGCTTGCAAGCAGCAAGACTGAGTTTACCTGAAATGAGGGGAACCCCCAAGTATCTCACAGGAAACTCTCAAAGCTGAGCCATATCTGGAAGCCCTTCTACCTTTTTCCTCTTGATCTAACCCAGTAAAAACGACCTCACATTATTAGGGTTTGATTTCAGACCTGAGATCCTTCTAAACTGACTGAGAACCCTTTGAAGTTCCAGAATTCCACAATTTGATGCATCAGAGAAGACCAGAAGGTCATCCGCAAAACAAAGATGTTTAAGTTTAATTTTCTTACACGGTGGGTGAAAAGAGAAGTACCCATCAGTGGCAGATTTGTCAAGAAGAGACGTGAAAATTTCCATAGCTACAGAGAACAGGTAGGGGAGAGAGGATCACATTGCCTGAACCCTTTATTAGCTTGAAAATAACCAACAAGCCCCCCATTAAAACTAACACTAATCATAGGAGTGCCCACATGTTAGACCAAGCGAGGTCAATAATGAATACTTTTGACGTGGTCGGTGCACAAATTAATTCTGATTTCAATAGTGAGAGATTAGCACTAGCTTGATTGAGCAATCCAAAAGGACTTGCCAAGAATCTCTCTTGAAGTGATTAATTAGTTGGCACTGATAAAGAGAACAAGGTTAGAGAAGGTATAGAGAGAGAGAGAGAGATGAGTCAGGACACGCAATTTTAACGTGGTTCGGCCAATATGGCTTTACATCCACGTCCCGGAGATAGTTACCACTATCTCACGAGAGACTCTAACTTTTATTAAAATAAAAGACTCTCTAACCTATGAAATTGAAACAATCTTGACACTTCGTGTCAAGAACCAAATAGGTGCAACTCCACACCTATTCAACCCTTAGCCAAATCCAAGCTAAGCTACCCACTCAATCACTCAAGCCAACACTCTTAGTTTGACTTGATTGAAGACTAATCCATCTAATGCAACTCCCAAGCAAGAATCACATCTTGCTCTTGCTCTAGTCCCAATTACAAATACCATTTCTACCCTAAAACCCGACCTAGCTTGAATATCTCAACCTCCGAGATATCAAGCTATTCACACCACGAAATATGATCACACAATTTCGCTATTACAAGGGAGAAGAGATCTTTGCAAAAGGTGTCCTGGTCTACAAATGACTCTACTATTTATAGTGGATGTGAGCCTTCATTTTCTTTCATTTGTATTCCTTTATGTGGCAAGTATCTCCTTGATTTGATACCCTTTTTGCTTGATATGGTAACTCCTTTGAGGGCAAGCAATCACTTTGATATGGTAACTCCTTTCATTTTCTTTCATTTGTAGTCCTTTATGTGGCAAGTATCTCCTTGATTTGATACCCTTTTTGCTTGATATGGTAACTCCTTTGAGGGCAAGAAATCACTTTGAATTGTTTCCTTTTTCCTCATCATTGATTGTGATATTTCTGCAGAGATTGTTAGTTCACAATAATAGCATATATTCAAAACAAAATATCCTATGATATTCAATTTGCTAAATCAAGCTTGTTGACTCAACATTCTCCCCCTAAGCTTGATTTAGCATCCTGTTACTGCATATGCTTCATTCATCATAAAGCTCAATATTAAAGAATGACAATCATTATATCTCTCATTCATCATACGCCACAGATTATTAAGAACACAAATTACTTCATTCATCCTGAGTATAGCTCAGGGCATTATTCAATCAAACACTCAACATCGCAAATAAGAGACATGATTTAATACTCCCCCTGACCCAATCTAGAGCTTAAAAGCAACAATTCAAATAAGTCATTTAAAACAGCAGCAGCAACAACTAACAACTCGAAACTTGCTCCCCCTAAATTAAGGCTTTTAATTGTTTTGCTCAAGATCATGATTCTCATAGAGAACCACTCCTTCAGAATGTTTTTGATTATTGAGACGCTTGAGAACTCTGCTAGAATGGAGAGGCCCTTTCGCCTGTCGCCTGAGCTTGAAGGGACGGACAGAGGCTGAAACAGATGCACCACCATCCGCGGACGCCTCGTCTTTGGCAAGCTCTTCGCCTCTTTCTCCAATAGTTGCGTGCGTGGCCACAACATCTCCCCCTGATGATAAATCAACAATGGGGGGAAGTCCCACGACAGTCAATACTTCATCAATGGAGGGATGAACAAAATTGTCAGAAATAGTGACAAAGTCAGCCAGAGGCACACCGAGACACTGCAGCAGCAGCGTAATCAGCGCAGCAAAGGGAAGACCAACACTGGGAGAGTCATTGGCAGCGGCATCCACGATTGCCCCAAACAGCAGGTGAGGATAGCTCAACGGCATATCAGAGATGGCGTGAGACATGACCCAGCAATCAAGAGGAAAAATGACATCCAAGCGGTCACCCCGCGGAAAGTACACTCGGGTGGTGTAGTAGTGGAGAAGCTTGAGTGAATCATCCAGCGAGTCCAAGGAGCGATTTGTAACCTCCCGACGCAAGTCAAACTTGTATGACCAGAACTCCAAAGGACTAATGAGTTGCTTGCCTCTAGTAGGCAGAATAAGAAATGCATCAAGGTCATCAACCGAAAGGGTAAGCAAGTGACCATATACCAGGGTGGAGAATTTGCCCGTTGCGAGCCCATCTATCCGGAGATTGGAATAGAAGGCACGAACGGCAGCTGGGCAGTAGCTGGGAGGAGGTGAGTCACCCATAGGAAGCCAACCTAGACTGTCGATGAGGGAGATAGGATCCATAGTGTCAACAAAGGCGAAAGCATAAGGATCCAGAGTGCAGATCGGCAGAATGGGCTTCACTGCAAAAATCTGTTGATGACAGTCACGATTCTCACCAACCGGATGAGGGTAGAGCGCCCCGGTAAAGGAAACGATCCTCTGCTGGCAACGAAAGAGAGCTGGAATCATGAGGAACGAGTCACCGGAGAGGAAGCTCATGATGTCGTTTCAGCCAGAAAACGTGGAGCAAGGAGGGGTTTTTTAGAGATGAACGTCGTGATCGATGGAAGGAAACAAATATATATATAGGCAGAGACTCTAGCGTTTCCGCTGGAAGGACTTAAGGAATGGGGGTAAGGGAATCATGATCGACGATTCGGAGAGGAAGGCAGAAAGGGGAAGAATCGATTAGCGGGAAAAGAGAGATAGAAGGCGAATGAAAATTGATGAAGAGGAAGGAAAGATTGGGAATTACAATGAGGCGGCGATGGAATCAAGCGGCAAGAATCCCCAAGGTGGATACGGGGCAAGAATCATAGAAGAAAGGGAAAGGCGAGACTACTCGCCGGGAAAGGCGATTTCCCAGGGGAAATAGCGAGACTACTCGCGGGAAAACGCGAAGTCGCGCGCAGTAGGGGAGTCGCCGTTTTGAGTTTGCGATGGTGTGTCCCCCCTTTTTCAAATTTTTTTAATTTTTTATAGTATTATTTTTATTATATATATATAGACAATAATGGAAACAAACACTCAAGAAAGAGAATATCAGGATCCAAAATTAGCAAGATCGAATTGGAAAATCATTCCTAACTCACTACGAATAAATAGAAATTGATCTATAGGAAGTGGTTTAGTAAAAATATCCGCTAGTTGCTCACTCGTAGGTATGAAGGAGATAGACACGGTTTTACTCTGAACTAGCTCTCGAAGAAAATGATATTTAATCTCTATATGTTTTGTCCTAGAGTGTTGAACCGGGTTTTTGGACATATTAATAGCACTCGTATTATCACATAAAATGGGAACGGTAGGAAGTATAATTCCATAGTCCGCTAGTTGAGTCCTTAACCATAGAAGTTGTTGACAACAACTTCCTGCGGCAATATACTCAGCCTCAGCGGTGGAGAGAGCTACGGAGTGTTGTTTCTTACTAAACCAAGAAATTAAGGACCGACCATAAAATTGACAGGTTCCAGAGGTACTTTTTCTATCTGTTCTACTACCGGCAAAGTCTGAATCGCTAAATCCCATAAGCTCAGGGTTTGTTTCCCTAGGATACCATAGACCTAAAGTAGGTGTACCTTTCAGGTAACGGAAGATGCGGTTAACGGCACTAAGGTGACTTTCCTTAGGTTTGGACTGAAACCTAGCACACATACAAACACTAAACATAATATCTGGCCTACTTGCCGTGAGATAGAGAAGCGATCCTATCATCCCACGATATTTACGTTCATCAACATCTATATCACCTTCATCCTTGTCTAATTGGATATTGGTAGCCATTGGGGTCGGACTAGGATTAAGATTACCAAGATCAAACTTGGTCATCATGGACTGAGTATAGTTCGTCTGACTAATGAAAATTCCTCTTGAAGTTTGTTGGATTTGAAGTCCTAGGAAGTAAGTAAGCTCACCCATCATACTCATTTCAAAGTTTTGTTGCATACAGGAGGCAAACTCTACGGACATAGTTTCATTAGTAGCACCAAAAACTATGTCATCAACATAGATTTGGACAACCATAAGATCATTGTTATGTTTTTTGAGAAATAGAGTTGTATCAACAGAACCCCTAACAAACCCTTCACTTTCTAGAAATTGAGTTATACGTTCATACCACGTGCGAGGAGCTTGTTTTAATCCATAGAGAGCCTTTTTAAGTTTGAAAACATGGTTAGGAAACCTATGATCTTCAAAACCAGGACGTTGTTCTACATAGACCTCTTCATGAAGGACTCCATTCAGAAATGCACTTTTGACATCCATTTGATATAATTAGAAATTCATTGAAGAAGCAAAGGCACACAACAGTCTAATTGCCTCAATAAGGGCTACGGAGCAAATGTTTCATCATAGTCTATTCCTTCTTATTGATTATAGCCTTTAGCCACCAATCGAGCCTTATTCCTATTAACTATCCCTTGATCATCTGTTTTATTGCGATAGACCCATTTAAGTCCTAGAATAGTTTTACCTATTGGTCTAGGAACCAAGTCCCATACTTGAGCTCTAGCAAATTGAAGCATTTCTTCTTGCATAGAAAAGTTCAAGTAAAGCTTCCTTAATGTTTTTAGGCTCAATCAAGGATAAATAGACTGTAGCAATAAGTGAAAAGTAAGAAGTCTGACCTTGATATAAGTCCTTACTTGATCTTGTTTTGACCCCATCATTAATGTTCCCAATGACTTGATGCGGAGGATGTGCCTTAGCAATATGAGGTGGTGCACTTGGCTCTTGGGATTTGAATAACCTCTCATGTGGAATCTCCGATTCTTGGGTGACTGAGGTTGTCGTCGTTCTAATTAGTCCCAAATCATCCTTATCATCGTCCTGCTCTCTTTCATGCTCAGAAATATAGTCAGTTTCATCAAAAACAACATATATTGATTCCTCTACCTTCAAGGATCTCTTGTTGAAGACTCTATAAGCTTTACTACGAGTAGAATATCCCAAAAGTACTCCCTCATCTGACTTTGAGTCAAATTTTCCTAGTGTATCCTTAGTATTAAGTATAAAGCATCTACACCCAAATGGTCTAAGATAACTAATATTTGGCCGCTGATCTTTCCAGATTTCATAAGGGGTTTTTTCTATGATGGCCCTAATCAATGTTCTATTCAGAACATAACAGGCGGTAGCTACTGCTCCAGCCCAAAAATACTTTGGAAGCCTAGTCACTAAGCATTGTTCTAGCTAGCTCTATAAGAGCTCTATTTTTTCTTTCCACTACGCCATTTTGTTGAGGCGTCCTAGGGGCTGAAAACTCATGGGAGATTCCTAGTTGATCGCAGAAATTTCCAAAGCTTTCAGAATCAAACTCTCCTCCATGATCACTTCTGATGCTTTTAATACTAAGAGATTTCTCATTTTGAATATTTTTCACAAGAATCTTGAATTTCTCAAGAGCTTCATCTTTGTGAGTCAAAAAGATTACCCATGTATATATAGAAAAATCATCTACTATGACAAAGGCATAATACTTTCCACCAAAGCTCATCACATTAGTAGGCCCAAACAGATCTAAATGTAGGAGCTCTAAAGGTTTAGATGTAGTGAAGTGAGATATACTCTTGAAGGATGCTCGAGTTTGTTTTCCTAGTATACATGCATCACAAAAGAAGTCATTTGATTCTTTTAATTGAGGAAGACCATCTACTAGACCCAATTTAGCTAATTTAGCCAATCTCTTTATGCTAACATGTCCTAGTCTTCGATGGCATTGAAATTGCTTGTTCTTACCTAAAGAGAGAAAGCAGGTTTCATTGAATGAAGCCTTTTTACTAAGATCAATGACATAGACATTATTTTTCCTAACTCCTAGGAATAATAGTTTATTGTCTTTGATCCTCTCAATAAGGCATGTCTCACGTTGAAACACAACTCTATTAGTTGTACCACATAATTGACTAATAGATAACAGGTTGTGCTTAAGACTATCAACAAATAACACTTGAGTGAAGGTAGGGTCTGGAGGCTCTCCAATCGTACCAACTCCAAGTATCATACCTTTACCATTATCACCAAAGGTTACTTTACCTCCCTTTTTAAGAGTCAACTCTGAAAAGAGACTCTTGTTTCCCGTCATATGGTGAGAGCATCCGCTATCTAGATACCATTCATTTGATCATGCTCTCTTAATGACCTGCAAGATATTTAGATTGTTGATTTTGGTACCCAGACTTGCTTGGGTACCTTTTTCATGGGATACGATTGATATGAGCTATAAAGGTTATTGTAGTAGCATTTTCTCCTAATGTGTCCTTGTTTATGACACCAATAGCATACAATTCTTGAATTACATTCTTGTTTAGTGTGTCCTTTTCTAGTACATTTACTACACCTCACATTTTTCATGCATTCTTTACTATGGTGACTCTTTCCACAATTCATGCACCTAATTTTGTCATAATCTCCACTATGAGCATTACACTCAACACACACACACAATTGATTTATTATGAGGTTTTTGCACCTTTTCTTTAGACTTCTTTTCCTTGTCTTCTAATCGCTCTATCTTGGTATTTGCTTCAAGAAGTTTAGTCCTAGAGTCTATTATCATTTTTTCCAGTTCATTATTTCTAACTCTCATATCTTCTAGTTCTTCAAGAGGTCTATTATTCTTGAGTTTACCCTTTGGTTTCTTCAGAACTTGATTTTCGTCACGTAATATTGCAATATCCTCTTTTAATTCCTTAATTTAATTCTTGCTTAGTTTCAAATCCTCTTTTACCTTGTAGTATCTATCTTTTAGTTTTTCAAAATGATTTTGCATTTATTCATATGCTTCAACTATACTACTGCGAAGATTTGAGCCACAATCACTATCATAAGTTGGAAAGGATGAACATACCTCATCTTCATGTGATCTTGACGAAGAGGATCCATCATCACGATTGGCAAACGCCATATAGCCTTGTATTTCACTTTCATTATCTTCACTTTCATCTTCTGATCCACTCCAAGCCACTGCATAAGCCTTTTCTCTACTTCGTCCTTTGTTAGGACATTCAGCCCTTACATGACCACTCTTTCCACATTTGTAGCATTTTGGTAATCTTGATCTTCACACTCACTTTCCACTTTAATTTTCTTCTTTTGATTATCAAAAGGTTTTACCTTACCATTTCTATTATTCTCACGAAAATAGAAAGAACTACCCCTACCCTGTTTTCTTTCTAACTTTAAAAACTTTTTGAATTTTTTTAAAATGAGAGCAAATCCTTGATCGAAATCATCTCCTGATCCTTCATCATTTGTGACTTTCTTTTCGCAAGCCTTGAATGCTAAACTTTTATTTTTCTTGTCATTATTCTCATCACCTTGAGCTTTTAAGGCAATTTCATGACTAATTAGAGATCCTATCAAATTTTCAATACTGAGAGTAGATAGATTTTTAGCCTCTTCTATGGCAGTTTTCTTAGGAATCCATTCTTTGGGTAGACACCAAAGAATTTTCTTGACCAGTTCAGCATTATCATAAATTTTTCCTAACTCACTGAGTCTACTTACTATTAAGTTAAACCGAACATACATATCAGAGATGGACTCACTTGGGTGCATTTTGAACATTTGATATTCATGCACCAATTGATATATCCTTGATTCTTTTACCTCAGTTGTCCCTTCATGTGATACTTCCAAGGTTTTCCAGATCTGATGTGCCGTCTTACACCTGTTCACCTTATTGAATTCATCTGGACATATTGCACAATATAAGACATTTGTTGCTTTAGCATCTAACTCCATCTTCTTTAGATCATCGTTAGACCATGTGTTGGGATCATCTTTGATATCACCCACACCATTCTCAACCACATTCCAAACGTCAAAACCCATCCCTTTGAAGAAAACAATCATACGTGTTTTCCAAAAGGAATAATTGTATCCATCAAACCATGGTGGTCTAACATATGAAAGACCCTCCATTTGAGTAGAATTAGAACCATGATTTGTAGATGACCCACTAGCCATGCTTGGTATATCGGATCTCAGTTTCCTCGCAGATCTTTCGGTCTTTTGAGGGAGCCAGGCTTTGATACCACTTGTTAGACCAAGCGAAGTCAATAATGAATACTTTTGACGTGGTCAGTGCACAAATTAATTCTGATTACAATAGTGAGAGATTAGCACTAGCTTGATTGAGCAATCCAAAAGGACTTGCCAAGAATCTCTCTTGAAGTGATTAATTAGTTGGCACTGATAAAGAGAACAAGGTTAGAGAAGGTATAGAGAGTGGGATGAGTCGGGACACGCGATTTTAACGTGGTTCGGCCAATATGGCTTTACATCCACGTCCCGGAGATAGTTACCACTATCTCACGAGAGACTCTAACTTTTATTAAAATAAAAGACTCTTTAACCTATGAAATTGAAACAACCTTGACACTTCGTGTCAAGAACCAAATAGGTGCAACTCCACACCTATTCAACCCTTAGCCAAATCCGGGATTTTTCCATAAGTAGCACTGTTTAAAAAACAAATTCCAAAAATAGCACACAACTCTGAAAATTTCCAAAAATAGCACCATTTCTGAAAAACCGCCACCCGTATCAGCGGTTTAGGTAAAAACCGCCACCCGGGGGCGCGTTTTTCGATGAAAACCGCACTGGCAGGGGGCGATTTACAGACCGCACCCCCACCATGCGGTTTTGTTGCAGACCGCACCCCCACCATGCGGTCTGCTTTTTTTTTTTTTTTTGAAAAATCCTAACCTAGGTGGAAACTTCAAACGAACGTATCTTTGTGTTCGGATATCCGATCGTCGCGAATTTTTTTTGATTCCGCATAACTTTTTGAGATCTTGCAAGTCAAAGATTGCCAAAGGTGGTTAGGTCCCGCCTTCGTCCCAAAAAATGTCGTTTGCTACCCCGAACGAGCTTTTTTCCGATTTTGTCAAACTTTGGACAACCATAACTTTGTGCTCCAAAATCCAAACAACATTAATTTTTTTTATTTTGCTTAATTTTTTAAGGACTACAATTTTTACTAGGAATGAATTTTCAAAACATGAATTATTTTTGGATATAATGGATTTTGGGATTAGCTTACCTTCCCTTCTCACCAATCCACGTACATATTGAAATTATGTTTATGATAAAAGTTGTATTCCTTAAAAATTTATGCGAAATAAAAAAATTCATGTCGTTTGGATTTTGGAGCACAAAGTTATGGTTGTCCAAAGTTTGACGAAATCGGAAAAAAGCTCGTTCGGGGTAGCAAACGACATTTTTTGGGACGAAGGCGGGACCAAACCACCTTCGGTAGTTTTTGACTTGCAAGATCTCAAAAAGTTATGCGGAATCAAAAAAAAATTCGCGACGATCGGATACCCAAACACAAAGATACGTTCATTTGAAGTTTCCACCTAGGTTAGGATTTTTCATAAAAAAAAAACTGACCGCATGGTGGGGGTGCGATCTGTAAAACCGCCCCATGCCAGTGCGGTTTTCATCGAAAATTGCGCCCCCGGGTGGCGGTTTTCAACTAAACCGCTGGTACGGGTGGCGGTTTTGCAGAAAGGGTGTTACTTTTGTAATTTTTCGGAGTTGGGTGCTATTTTTAGAATTTTTTTTTTAAACAGTGCTACTTTTGAAAAAATCCCGCCAAATCCAAGCTAAGCTACCCACTCAATCACTCAAGCCAACACTCTTATTTTGACTTGATTGAAGAGTAATCCACCTATTGCAACTCCCAAGCAAGAATCACCTCTTGCTCTTGCACTAGTCCCAATTACAAATACCCTTTCTACCCTAAAACCCGACCTAGCTTGAATATCTCAACCCCCGAGATATCAAGCTATTCACACCACGAAATATGATCACACAATTTCGCTATTACAAGAGAGAAGAGAACTTTGCAAAAGGTGTCCTGGTCTACAAATGACTCTACTATTTATAGTGGATGTGAGCCTTCATTTCCTTTCATTTGTAGTCCTTTATGTGGCAAGTATCTCCTTGATTTGATACCATTTTTGCTTGATATGGTAACTCCTTTGAGGGCAAGCAATCACTTTGAATTGTTTCCTTTTTCCTCATCATTGATTGTGATATTTCTGCAGAGATTGTTAGTTCACAATAATAGCATATATTTAAAACAAAATATCCTATGATATTCAATTTGCTAAATCAAGCTTGTTGACTCAACACCACACAAATCTTAATCCATGCTACAAACCTTTCAGCAGTCTCTCATAGTAATCATCAGTTTGAGGTTCAACTTCAGGATCTGGTCTCCCCAACAAGTGACCATAGAACCTAACAGCAATCTGAGCCATTTGATCCACATCTTGAGTTTTCAGACCATCCTCATCTTTAAGAACTCGAATTCTACTTCTTTTCTGTTTAGATCGAACCGAGCGATGAAAATAATCAGAGTTTGTGTCACCTGTCTTTAGCCAAGTCTCCCTTGATTTTTGCCTCAAGAAACTTTCTTCAGCTGATAACAAAACATTTAGCTCCCTCATTACAACCCCCTCAGCCTCAAAGTTTTCAGGGGAGGGATCAACCAGTGCTTTCTGCTGGACCAAGTCCAACTCCATTTCCTTCTCTTTGACCCTTCCTCTAATATCTGAGTATTCCTCCTTATTCAACTTTCTCAAGAGGTTTTTTTGATTTTTCAACTTCTTGCAGACTCTTACTAATGGGTGACCAGTGACCATACTACTCCAGGCCTCCTCAAGAAGACTATTAAATTTGGGGTGTTGTGGCTAGAAGTTAAAGAACTTGAAGGCTTAGGGAGAGATTTCAAAACTTCCTCAGTTTCAACATACATAGGACAATGATCATAAACCCCAGGAGATTGAAAATGCACTTTACTGTCCTTCATATGCTCCAACCATTCAAATGATATAAATGAAAGAAAATTATGTTTTCTAGAAAAAGAATAATATATGATAAGCACAATTTTGAATTTTCAAATCGGAGCTTCTGCTTTTAAGTTACGAAAAACTTAAGTTTTTTAAAAACCAAAACTTTAGAGGTGTTTGGATTGGCTTCAACTTTTGAAACATAAAACTTCTAAAATTCGGGCCAAACATAATTGTACTCTTTTGTTTTTTTTTTTTTTTGGGTTTGAGGTAATCGTGGTTCTCCTTTATGAATTTTTTGGACTGATTGTAGGTTTAAGAAGGTTCAATAGACATTGATCGGGTCAAATTAGGTTGGGTACCTATGGATTTGGGTCAGTTGTCTTTCTCAAACAAAATGAAAAAACTAAATGAAAAAACTAAAGCTAAAACTCGCTACCGACTCAAAACTCGTGAACACCAGGTTCAACTCGCTTTGGCCTGGTTGGATCGAGTTTTGGAAAAATTCACACCTGACATAACACGCCAATTACAAAAACATATAAAACTTGCTCCCGTTGTAAACCTGTAAAATTGTGTTTAATTTGCTTTGGTCGGGTCAAATTAGGTTGTATGCCCATGCATTGGGGCTCAATTGTCATTCTCAACCAAAAGGGAAAAGATAAAAAGTATTAAAGCAGATAAAACTCGCTCATGACCCCAACAAAAAGGAAAAAGTGGGAAAAAGCACTAAAGCGAACGAAACTCGGTACTGATACAAAACTTACGAACATTGATTAGATATGGTATGAATTGTCGGTAGCGACATTGGGTTCAATTATGATCATGCTCAACAAAAAGAAAAAAGAAAAAGAAAAAACACTAAAGAGGATGAAACTCGGTCCCGATACAAAACTCATGGTAGGGGCCTTCGGAAACGATGGTGGGGAACAATTTAGGATTCTGCTTACAGTATTTCGAGATGGTCTGCAGAATGGTGGGCAAATGCGATGATTTGTGTTCAAGTTAGGATACCCATGTGATTGGGTTCAATTGTGAATATGCTCAACAAAAAGGAAAAAAAGAAAGAAAAAAAAACACTAAAGAGGATGAAACTCGGTCCTGATACAAAACTCGTGGTAGCGGTCTTGGGAAACAGTGGTGAGGAACAACTTAGGATTCCACCGACAATATTTCGAAATGGGCTGCAAAATGGTGGGCAAAATCGATAATTTGTGCAAAAAGCCATAGCGAATAATAACTAAACACAAAGGCGATGATTTGTGTAAAAAATCTTAGACGAAAACCTAGTGAACAATAACAAAACACAAAGGCGATGATTTGTGCAAAAAACCATATACGAAAACCTAACGAACAATAACTAAACACAAATGTTGTAGATGAAGAGTGAAGTAAAAGAAGGATTTGAAACTTCCCTACTTGCACTTAAAGAAGTGTGAGAGCCACTAATTAACTCTCAAGTTTTTATATATGAATGAATATATGAATATATATATATATATGAATGAATCTTCACTCAATACCTTCAAACAAGACAATTTAACCCAGGAGACTATTATACCATAAGTATACGCACATCGCATTTGATAATTTTGATTTTGGAGTTAATTCAATGGATTACGACAAGGACTTTGATTTTCTCGGGGGAAATGCTTTCCTTTTCCTGCTCAAACAAGGATTGTAGTCGTAGCATTTCCTTTTCCCCAATAGAACGCGCAAAAGGGTGCCCAACAAAAATCCTAATCCTTTTCGGACTAGGAAAGACCAACACGCCCAGGCCAAGGATATTCGTGTTCATCGTCAAACTTCCTGTCAGCGATAGCCTGCAAAGCCAATTCCTTGCAGGAAAAAGAAACAGCCAACTTGCCAGAGCCTATAAATTCAGACGACCCTGTTACGACAGAACCAATTCCAACAAACCTGCTCTCTGTATTAATTCCTCACAGCAGCAAGCCAACCGAAGACAGAGAAATCAGCAAACCATGGCTCTACCACGCAAAGCAGAACCATGGCTGGTACAGTTCCACGGCGAGAGAAACCAGAGGTCACAAACCTTCTACAGCATGTCCCAGAGACGTCGCCACGTCGAGAGCATCCCCGAGATACGGTCCCATCGCATCGCCGCCACTTCTCATGGCTGGTTGCTACTAATTTGGGATTGCAGAGAATATGACCACGATTGCTTCCTGCTGAACCCTGCCACCATGGAGAAGATTCAGCTGCCCGATTGGCCCGACCTCGACTCGACCTACGAATACTGCTTCCTTTCTTCTCCTCCCACCGTGCCTGATTGTGTCGTTTTGTTCACCCTGAGTACAGATGAGGAAACCACCTTTCTGTACTGCAAACCGGGTGATGAGGATTGGAAGAGACAACAACTCCACATTCGTTGCAGTTGTGAAGTCGAAGGAGAGTTAGAAGCAGAACCCCTCCAATTTGCAGCAATGACCACCATCAGAGGCGAGATTTATGCAATTGCAAATTGCTGTGATACCCTCTTCAAGGTCCAGATCAATAGAATTGACGATGATGGTGGTGGCTCCTGCTCCCTTAGTGTAGTCGATGTGAACGTTACCAAACCGGATGCTCTGTTTCATCATTACATCAGGGCCGATGTAGATTCCAGAATTTAGTCCTCCTCTGGCGAGCTTATCATGGTTGAGGCAATTTATGGCAATGGTGACTCAATTGACGAGGAGGATCCTGATAGGTACACTAGTATCATGACCATTGAGCTGTATACCGTGAATTTCGAGAGAAGGGTTTGGGAAAAGGTGGACGCTTTGCCTGAAAGTTGTGCCATCTTCATCGGCGCCAGTGGAGGTACGATCTTGTGGTATGAAATCCCGGGAGAAGATCTGGATGCAGGGCTTGTTCGGGGGAATACCATTTACTTTGCACAGAAGAATGACAGGTACCTTTATTCGTATGACGTTCAAGAGAGGAGCATGAATGTTTCGTTACCTTGCCCCGACGTGAATTCGGGTCATCCTGAACAACAATGGATCCTAACTCATGGATGGCTTTCTTCACCAACTGAATTTACCCGGCCAGAAGTCGTAGCTTCTGAAGTTGAGGCTGCTCCTGTTAGCCAGGGGATTACATTGATCGACAGTAATAATGTTGGAGATGGATGGTTTGGAGTTCCAATTGACAATCTACTTGGAGCTGATTGTCGTTGCTTCCATCTCGACTGCGAAAAATGTCAATTTCATGATCAATTGTCGAATCATCGACTCCCCTACCTCGTACACATAGGACAGGATGGTGAACTGGTCAATTTCTACAACCCACTAACCAATGCCACCAGCATCTCGCCTCTGAAAGGTATGAATTTGACAGGCGCGGTGATTCGTTGCTCCAAACATGGTTGGCTGCTCATGTCACAGGGAAGTTGGGGTGAACAAGTGTTCTTCTTCAACCCTTTCACCGACGAGCGGATCGATCTACCCGAATTGGACAGCTACGAGTTCGAGGGGATCGCTTTCTCTTCTCCTCCAACATCGTCGGATTGCGTGGTTCTTGGCTACTCAGTCGGGAAACAAGATTTGAACCTTGCATACGTATGCAGAGGAGAGAGCAGATGGACAGAGTCTGTTGTGGAAAGAAATGGAACTCAATTCATGAGATCTTACGCTAACCCAGTTTATCACCAGGGTTTGTTCTATCTTATAGGAGGGACCAGAAGCTTATGCACATTCGATCCTGTGGAAAGGGACGCCAAACTTCTGGAGTTGGCTGGTAATGATAAATCTACTGTTTCAATACAAGGGAGCTATCTGTTGGAATGCAATGGCAAGCTTCTGTCGGTGTACACGGATCGCGTGGGGGAATTCCTACGAATTTACGAGCTGAATCGAGAAGCCGCAACTTGGGAAGGACTGGATGATACTATGTTGTTCTTGAGCTCTGCATCTTCGTTATCTACTACAAGTGCAGGGGCGAGGATTTCTGGCTTGGGAAACAAGGTGTTCTTGGATAGGTTTCGCGAGAAGGATAGCGTGTTTTACTCTCTCGCAACGAGAAAGTTTCATAGCCTTTGGAGCCGATACGAGAACAACGATTGGTGCGACACCAAAGAATATATGAATTGCGCTTGGATGGAACCGAACTTTGGAACGCACACGGAGGAGGAGCTTGTCTGGTTTAATCCCGTGGAAGAAGAAGAAGAAGAAGAAGAAGAAGAAAAAGAAGAAGAAGAAAAAGAGGAGGAGCAGGAGCTTGCCTCCTTTCATCCGGCCATCGTGGAGGAATGAGCACTTGTGAACCCTTTATCATTCACTTTACAGTTTCCTGCTATCTTTTTTGTTTGTCATGTCAGTCGAGTCGATTACACGAGTTGAACTTGAATGTCATATGTAAGCCCTTATAATGGATTTGTTTTCTTTATATATCGTGTTTTTCATGATGAGTTCGACTATTTATTGATGCTCTCTGGCTATCCTATGACAAAACAAAAATAGTTTTAAGTCTACGTTGACGTCCTCAATAGTCAACCCAACAACAAGAAGTCAACAAGAATGCTTTTATTTTGATCGAATCTGCTTTACAAAGGAAGTTGTAGAGAAAAATGTACAAAATTTTACAAAACAGCTGCTGCCACAGTTTGGGCCTGGGCCTGGTCCTGGGCCTCGCTAAGCAGGAACTTGAACTGGACGTCGGTGCTCTTAAGCATAACAGCGAGAGACAGATCCAGGCCGCGCTCCACAACCTCCACGTGTCTGGGCTTGATTCGATTCTCCAAGCTAAACGCAAAGTACTGCGGGAACTCCTTCACCTCCTCCGCCCCGTCTTTCCCCATCTGCCCAACCAAGTACTCGAACTTGGGCTTCAAATTGTTCTCGATACTGAACGTGAAAATCGTCGGACACCGGAGCAGCACCGCCACCGCCTCCTCCGCCGTCATCCCCAGGCTCTCAATGTACTTCAATTTCGGGACCAGGGTATTCTCCACGCTGGAGACCAGCAGCACGGGGTCATGGTAGGCGAGCGATTCCAGATCGTGGAACCCTAATCCTTTGAGGTAATCGAGGCAGGGGCGGAGCTGATCGGCGACGCTGCTGGTCAATAGGCGGGGGCATTTGTTGATTACTCGTCGGAATTGGTTGTCGGGGACGCCGAGGTCTTTGTTGAGGAAGGAGAAGACAGGGGAGATTGCGGTGGGGATGTGGGAGGTGAGGATCTGAGGGCACATCCCGAAGATGCGGGGGAAGTCCTTGTGGTGGATGCCCTTGGAGTGGAGGAAGGAGACGACGGCGTGGATGGAGTCGAGGGAGGCGGTGTGGAGGGTTGGGTTTTGGGAGAGGACTTTGCCGGAGTCGACGCCCATGATTTCGAGGCAGAGGACTTTCTCTTTGATTTGGGAGGAGACGTTGTTGTGGAGGAGCGGGGCGTAGAGTGGGTGTTTGTGGAGGATGCTCTTGTTTTGGGGCTTTGCTGAGAGCTGCGCGCTGCTTGGTAGTGGGTTGTTGAGCTGCTGCTGGAGTGAATCGGGAGGAGATGGTGGTGTCGATGAGATGCAGAGTGATGAGCGGAATGCTGCCGTGGCGACGCCGGTGGATGACATGGTGGCCGGTGATGATGCGAGCTGTGTGGTGAATGGTGGGTTTGCTTTTTGGTTTCTTCGGATAGTATAATTCAGATACTTGCTTCTTCTTCTGTGCAGTGTGTGATCTGAAAATGGGGTTATCTTGGATTGGGGAAGGTGACACGTAGGCGGAAGGATTGAAGGTGATTGGCTGGTGGTGGATTACCTGTGTCGTCCGGTTTGCTTGGATTGGGTGACGAGTGATGACGGATTGAAGAAAGGCCGCTATTCGTTTTGTTTTCGATTTTATCACATCAGCGATAGAGCATCCGAAGCCCAAATAGGCAAATACTACTACTGTTCTTGAGCTCAATTTTTTTACAAAAGATAATCAATTGGATCAAAAGATATTACACCCTAGATATCAGCCAGGCTTGGAAATCAAAATAACGATTTGTAGCTGTGTACAAAACAAGGGCCCAATGATCTCTTTCAAAATAGTCCCAATCTGGACATCATTCGCATCCCTCCTAGTAACTTTGTCAATGATATTCAGAGCGTCACCTTGGAAACAAGCATCCTGAAAGCCCAACTCCAGACGCCATGCCACTGCTTCCCGAAGAGCCAGCACCTCAGCCACCAAAGGGTGAGATTCGAAAACTGCACACCATGAGCCAGCAGAATATTCCTAGCGAGATCTTTAAGCACGATCTCTCTCGCCGAATGAGACCCAGGCTTGGTTGCCCCATCCCACATACAGGTAACCGACTGCACCATAGTGGTCGTACCCGGAGGAGGTTGAGAAGGATACAAACCCTCAGCCTGGTCCACCGAGAGTCTCACCCATTCTTGGTATTGCTGATAATATTGCCGCAGCAGAGCTGGTATCCCAAATTTTTTTCCTTCAAAAACCACCCAATTACGTGATCGCCAAATATGCCAAAGGACAGCAACCACTGCCATGAACAGATGGGGCTGGTTAATAATGGACATCAGCTTTTTCAAGAACAGGGGGAAGGTGTGGCGTGACAATCCTTGACCAAGATGCTCCAACCCTGCCTGATCCCAAAGGGCCCTGGCTACCCGGCAATCGAAGAACAAATGCTCCATTGTCTCCTTCTCTGCCCAACAGACAGGACAACGAGGCTGAACTACAACGCCTTTCTCGATCAACGCTTCACTAGTCGGAAGGATGCGATGGAACACTTGTCAAAGGAAAACTTTCAGCTTAGGAGGGATATTGCAAGCAAACTTTCAGTTCTTGAGCTCAATCTCAATGTATGTTTTAGAGGATATTGCAAGCAAATAATGGGCCGGGACATTATAGTGAAGATAAATTGGTAGGAAGATTATCCATAATAACTGATAGTAAAAATTGAAAAGATAGTATCACTATTGTAATATTCAATTTCAATCCATAAAAAAATGACGTTGTTTTAGTAAAATTAGATAACAAAAAGAAAGAAATTTGTCGAATGTTGATGTAATTCAAGTGTAAACGATTGAGTGTTGATGTTAAATAATGCATTTAAATATAATAAATCTTTATTATTTGTAAAGTAATACTTTATTTAAATACGGATGAAAAATATGTATAGATTGTCTTAAGATTAATTATAAAATCTACAAATCATCTGGCGTTAATTGTTCTTAATTGTCACAGAAACTATTAGTAGTGAACAACAAACCAACTCAGAGATGTAAAAAACCTGCAAAACCTTCAAACTCATAAAACATAACCCCCGAAAGCCAAGCCATTGACAGTAATTAAGCAGAAAACAAGCCGGTCCAAAGATACATATAACATACTCCAAGCTTACCAAATCCATATATGTACACACACAGCAACTCAAGTCACCAATCCCGCATTCGACGATGACTGCGATAGAAGCTTCATCGCAAATTCCCTGGGCTTGCACAGCAAATGAAGCGGGCTACTTCTAGGCATGGTGACGCCTAAAGTCTCCGTCATATCAATCTCATCTCCTCCAACCCTCTCCCAATCAAACAACTGCACCAAACTCCCAAGCGCCAGCCCAATCTCCCGATTCGCCAGCACGGCACCAGGGCACCGCCTCCTCCCGCCGCCAAACGGAATCAGCTTCCACCCACCGCCGCCACCACCGCCAGCTTGCTGCTCATCACCACCACCACTCTCCGCCGCCGTGGCAAACCTCTCCGGGACGAACTCCGTGGGGTTCTCCCAGACCTCCGGGTCGCGGTGTATGGCCCACGCGTTGATCAGCAGTATGGTTCCCTTGGGGACGTCGTATCCGGCGACGGTGCAGTCCGCCGAGGATTCGCGGAGGGTGAGGAGCGGGACCGCCGGGTAGAGACGGAGCGTCTCGCTGATGACGTGTTGGAGGTAGTGAAGCCTCGGTACGTCTTGCTCGTTGAGGAGTCGGTCGCGGCCGACGTTGGCGTCGATTTCGGCTCGGAGTTTGGCCATGGATTGTGGGTGGTTGAGAAGCAGAGCCATTGCCCATTCCAGTGTCGTGGCGGATGTCTCTGTTCCAGCCGTTAGCAATACCTGCATGCGGCGGCATACGCGAAATTTATATATATGTATGAACAACTGGAAAATTACCCTAAATAGTAAATACTACCTTTGCTGTACGAAATTTGTTATGAGAGAATCCAAATATCATAATACAAGGGGAGCGATTCTTGTATATTAGAGTCCACTTAGCCCAATTAGTACAAAATCTTTTCGGGAGGACACCCAAAAACTAAAACCATGCGGGCATGGCCTAAGACGGACAATATCGTACTAATGAGAAACCCAGTTATGACAAGTGGTATCAGAGTTTGGTTCGGGTCCAGGACGGTGGACATCAGTTTGGTGGACCCTCATTTGGTGGCCTCGGAATTTGAGATCTGCGTTTGTCTGGCGGGTCGCATCTGTTTGGTGGATTCAGGAGAGATCCACATTTGGGTTTGGCGAATCAAAGAGAGTTCAGCATCTTGAGGAGAGGACACGAAGTTCGTGGTCCTTGTCTTGAGGGGAAGATTGTTATGAGACAATCCAAGTACCACATCGGTAATACAAGGGAAGGGACCCTTGTATATTAGAGTCCACCTATGCCAATTAGTACGAGACTTTTTGGGGAGGACACCCAAAAAGTAAAACCGTACGGGCTTGGCCCAAAGCGGACAATATCGTACTAATGAGAAGCCCAGTTATGACAAAATTTCATTTCCACAATACCGAACTTAGAAAAGGATTTTCCAATATTACTAAAGCTTGGTGTGGTTCGCTCCATTAATGTCAAGTGAATTAGGCATTAGATCGCAGGAGACAAGAGCGATCTACATCGAACGAACCCAGATAGCATCAAACCAACAATCCATATTGCACAAGACAGAAGCGAACCAACCACGAACAACTGGGATCGTAATAATTGTACAATCCAACCTTGGATCTACACCTACGGTAGGTCAAAAATTGTAACTATAGTAACCCGAGCACAAAGTTACTATAGTTAGAATTTTTTTACCTACATTAGCTGTAGATCGCTGGTTTGTCCATCGATTTTTGGGGCTAGATTGACGGGGTAGGGAGCGAGCCAATGTGGTTCGCTTCTATGTGTCGCGATCCACCCTTTTGAGTTCTGGTTCGCTTAAGTCTTTGGGAATCCACACCGGTTTACTCTATACTATGTAGTTCGTTTGACATTAGAGCGAACCACTCCAAATTAGGGACAATAATTTCGACCTGACCCATTTTACCGACCTATTTGACATGTTTGGGGCGGGCATGGGTAGTGTCCTCAACTAACCTGCTCTGACCCGCCCCATTTTTTATCGGTTCTTGTATAAATCACATGTAATTTTACTAAAATTATTACTTCGAATTATACTAAAATTACTATGAATTTTACTTTTATTAACTAATATTTTAGCCATTCTAAAGTTCTAAATATGTGAGAAACTCAATTTCATGAATAATTTAACTACATTAATCAAGTTATAGTTTGTTTATTGAATTTCTTAATGAAAAAAGAATATTTTTCTGAGTTTTACATTTAAACTGCATACCTATATGGGTCGACCTGCCTCGACCTACGCCCCGTGATAAATTATCCGATCTGCACCGAACCTGCCACGGGGTGGGTATGTGTATGAAGATACTCGTCCGACCTGCCCCATTGCATTCTACTCCAAATTAATGGCGGAGCTAGAATTTTGAACGAATGGACTGACTTGAATTGTCGTAATTGGGGAAGAAGGGCTAATGCCTTACCGATTATTCTAATTACTAAACCTATACAATATTTATATGTAATTTTACCTATATTTCAAAATTGATAGGGTTACGGTCACTACAACCTACCTCCATCACTTCTCCAAACTTTAATATTTTGGAAAATCAATTTGTAAGTATAGTATTGTGGAAAGGGTAAATACAATTTAATATCCAAACCTTTCATTTTAAACAATATAATAGCCAAACCTTTTCGAAAACAATCTAATATCCAAATCGTCAACTTTCCGTTCGTTTGACTGTTAGTTGACACCTCAAAAAAGCTTTGTTTAGGGGAAATTGTCACAATATAACTTGGTTTCTTGTTTTGGCATTGGAGATGATTGGATATTTAGATATTCTATACCATCATGGTGGAGTCATGGACTTCTCGAGTTTGGAACTACGATATGTTGGTGGTTTTTCAGAGAAGATATCGATGGATATTGATGAAGTGTCGTACTTCGAACTTTTTTGAAGTGTCAACTAACGGTCAAACAGACAGAAAGTTGACGATTTGGATATTAGATTGTTTTCGAAAAGATTTGGCTATTATATTGTTTAAAATAAAAGGTTTGGATATTAAATTGTATTTACCCTTGTGGAAATTTGTTATCGTAAGCCTAGTATTTAGGAATTTTTTTCTAAAACAACGGATATTTATGTAACATGCTGTCTCCAGAGTTATAACCAAAACAGTTAGTATGATTACCAGCAAGATCCCTTTGATTATCTCATCCGTAAAGACCTGGGGCTGCCTTTGTTGCAAGGCCAAGATCTCATCCATCACCACGCGGAGGAGGAGGATCTTGCCGTGGGCGGCGGAGATGGACTGGAGGGTTCGGTGGATGGGTTGTTTGTTGTTGAAGAGGAGGTGGTGGAGGTGGCCGACGACGGGGAGGGACGACGGCGGCCATGGAGGCGGGTTGAGGGGCTTCGACGTCGACGGCCGGGGTGATAAGAGCTTCATTACGAGGAGGGCGATGATGAGGATGGTGGAGTATACTACGAGGAGGATGTACGTTTGTTCCATTGTTGGTAGAGTTAAGTTGGGTTGAGTTAGGTTGGATTTTCGTATTACGTAGAGCGATTTATACTTACGAATTATAGAAGGGGGAGTTATGTCGTTTAGTGCCCAAATATTGTGACCAAAGTTCAGGTTAGGGGAAAATTTTCATGCCGATGTTCGTAAAGAAGACTAACAAGATTTTCATCGCCACACATAGTGGTATCTCGCGGCGGCCAAAGGTGGAAACATGCATGTGTCGGTATTAGGCTGCGGCGGCCAAACAAATTAAAGGATGACGATCGACCAAGCTCGTACATGAGCATATGGGCGTAGTACCCGTGGATCGAAAGGGTGGGCATTCATCGTGGTCATGAAGATAGTGAAGTATACTGCAAGGAGAATGTAGGTTTGTTCCATCGTTACGTCGAGTTGGGCTGGGTAGGGTTGGTGTTGATGTGACTTGAATCGGACTATCAGCCGCTACGATTGGTAGTCGGGGGTTTCACTCCCTTGGCCCACTATATACGGGTTTAATGTTATTTGGGTTCGGGTTCTGGATCTGGTATGTAACTAGAGATGGCAATCAAACCCATGGTTGCGGGTATCCGACCGCCCCCGACCCAGTCAACGCGGGGAATCTCCGCTTTGACCGGGTATGGGGCGGGTATGAGTAAAACCTGCAAAAAAATTTGATGGTATGGGGCGGGTTTGGTTTTAGCCTCCCCCGCCCCATACCCATACCCATACCCGCCCCACCAAGAGAACTTCTTCATATATAAAAAAATATGTGCATCAATTTATAATCTATCAATGATGATGAGGATAACTTGAGAAAATAAATAGTAGAAATGCAATTGAGTGACTATCTTAATCAAAATATAACTCATCTCTCAATTCTCATTTCACTCTTTCACTTTCCCCTTTAAACAAGATTATGTTAGTTAATTATTACTTAGTAGATGTATCAGAGTTAAAACATAATAATTTGAAAAATATTATACTCTATATTATGTATTAGTGGATATTTTAGGATCGTATTCTTTGAACCATATCAAAAAAATAATTGTGTTTTGTTGACTTCATGATATAATATGTTCGTTTAGAATTATAATTAAAACTTTTCTGGTAAGCTTTAGGTATAATAATATTGGATGTACGGGTATGGGTATTACCCATGGGTACCCGAAACTCACGGGTATGGGGATGGGTTTTCAAAATATTTCCCTGCATGGGTATGAGGCGGGTATGGGTTTGGGTATTTGAAGATGGTGATGGGGATGGTTTAGACAAACCCGCCCCATTGCCATCCCTATTTGTAACCGTTTCCTTTGCCAGAATGGATTAGGTTTAGACCCATATGGAGAAGTATAAATACTTCTTATATTCCTCTGTAATCTATAATATCCTCGATATAGTAAAATTTTCAAAAACTAAATTCCATGCAGTCTTCAGTTAGTTAAAACTTAAAAGAGTTAGTATGGTTTACCAGCAAAATCCCTTTAATTATCTCATCCGTGAAGACCTCGGGCTGCCTTTGTTGCAAGGCCAAGATCTCATCCATCACCACGACCTTCTTATTCTTCTCACCATGACGATTCCATTTGCGGTGGCCGTCCACAAGACCCTGAAAGAACCCATCCACTTTCCCCATCAACCCCGCCATCTTCCTCTCTATCCCAAACACGTCCACCCACCTCCTCAACACCGGGAAAAAATCCGCCGGATTAAACACGCCGGACAACTCAATCCCTGGCCTCACCGACTCCTCGAACTCCCCCATCGCCGCCTCCCCGTAAAACCACTCCCCCACCGTCATCGTCGCCGTCTCGTTGAACATCAGCTCGACAATCCTCGCCTTCATCTCCACCACCTTTCCCACATCCCCTTCTCCGCCGCCGCAGCACTCCGCTATCCGGAAGAGCCAGGAGCGGACCTCAGCCTCCCTGACGGCGGCGAATTTGGCGACGGCGGGGGAGGAGAAGAGCTCGAGGGTCATGAACCGGCGGAGGCTGCGCCATAGGTCGCCGTACGGGGCGGCAAGGATGGTGGTGTGGCGGTAGTGGAAGTGCTTGGTGCTGGCCATCTCGAGCGGCCGGCTGGAGAAGGCGATGTCGTTTCTGGTGAAGCATTCTTCCACGGCGGACGGGGAGGAGAGGAGGAGGATCCTGCGGGAGCCGAGGCGGAGGAGGAGGATCTTGCCGTGGGCGGCGGAGATGGACTGGAGGGTTCGGTGGATGGGTTGTTTGTTGTTGTTGAGGAGGAGGTGGTGGAGGTGGCCGACGACGGGGAGGGACGACGGCGGCGACGGAGGCGGGTTGAGGGGTTTCGAAGTCGACGGCCGGGGTGATAAGAGCTTCATTACGAGGAGGGTGATGATGAGGATGGTGGAGTATACTACGAGGAGGATGTACGTTTGTTCCATCGTTACGTCGAGTTGGGCTGGGTTGGGTTTTCTCTTTGTAGTACGTAGAGAGATCTATACTTACTAATTATAGAAGGGGAAGTTATGTCTTTTAGTGCCCAAATATTGTGACCAAAGTTTAGGTTACGGAAAAAAATTTCATGCCGATGTTCGTCAAGAAGATTAACAAAATTTTCATCGCCACATTTGTGGTATCTCGCGGCGGCCAAAGGTGGAAAGATGCATGTGTCGGTATTAGGCTGCGGCGGCGGCCAAACAAATTAAAGCAAAACTAGGGTTGGCAGGAAAAATTTACTGAATTCGGTATCCATCCGATCTAACAGATAAATAGAGGTAAAATTCGTATTGATCGGATTTCGGGAAGGTTAGGACAGAATCCGAACGTGTTGCTATCGGACACGTGTAAAGTATGGATATTTTAATATCCGCCTCGAACCCACTCAATAACCCAATACCTAGATACCCTCTTGACCCGCCGAATCTTGATCACTACTCGAATCTCGTTCTCACTTTCAACCCTGTCTCGTCATTTCCCAACTCCAAGCTTCTGAATTCCCATTCCTGACCCGTTCCTCCAATCCTCTTGACTCCTCGTCTTCTTGGAGCCATCGAATCAAACTCCACTAGCCGTTAAATGAATTCTTCTTCTCAAATCCAAAGCGTTTTTATCTTTGATGGAAAAGTGATAAATAATCTCTCAATTCTTTTTAGTTTCTTTTCAAGGTCTACTACTCTGCTTTATTAGCATGTTGTTGGAGTTGTGTAAAATTTTTGGAGTTTTATGCTTAAGTATATAACATATCCGTAGGTATACGGATATACGTCTGATATCCATTGGTATGAGTATGGTTAGGGATATGATTTATGTCCTTTCATATGGTACTCACCCGATACCCACTCGAAAGGATGGGCATTCCACCGTTGTCCCATAATGTGGGAAATTTTTATATTGGGTAATGAAAGAGTTCAGTTGAATTTGTGCAAACTTCAAACTTATAGAAATTGCCTTTGGTTAAAAAAGTTATAATAAATAAATGATATTAGATACATTATTAAATATCTCTCAACATCTGAAATCAATGAATTACAAAATCTAACATATTCTTCACAAACGGTTTAGTGTACCAGCCCCACTACCCTCCCCTAGAGTTCATCACGTTAAATATTTTGTATTATTATGTGTTTGCAACTTTGCGCAAGCGAATAACAAAAAGGGAAAGAAAAAAAAAAGTGGGTCAACCTCAACCTAGATAAAGACATGCAGTCGGCTTCGGATCTGTGCAAGATACTTTCAAAGAACAAGAAAAATTCTCAGAGTGACCGGAAATTTGACAACATTTTTTTTAATCTAACTTGTCTTTTGCTGATTGAGGTATATTGTGGCACACCTCCACAACGACATATAATGCTGGCATGATTATATTGTGATTGACGTTAGCGATATAGTGGTTAGTGGTTATTTTTTAGATATATCACGAAAGTGGTAATCAATCTCGCACCAAAAAAAAAAAAAAAAAAGTGGTAATCAATCTATCAGACTAATTTACAATACCGACTCGTAACAAAAATGTGCTACAATGTCAATCATTTACCCACTTGTAGACCTTAGTTAAATTTAACAAAAATGACACGCTATTCATTTTACCATCAAATACAGTAGTTGATTATGATATACTTGTTGGAAGGAAAATGTTTCTTGGCACGTTAGGTGACAAAACACCTGATTCTAAAAAATTTACGTATTTTTGTGTTCATTCACGTCATTTGGTGCTTATTCACTTAGTACTATGGTTATTCACGTAAGAGTGTAGGTTATTCACGTAAATGAAAAACCATCAAATACAGTAGTTGATTATGATATACTTGTTGGAAGGAAAATGTTTCTTGGCACGTTAGGTGACAAAACACCTGATTCTAAAAAATTTACGTATTTTTGTGTTCATTCACGTCATTTGGTGCTTATTCACTTAGTACTATGGTTATTCACGTAAGAGTGTAGGTTATTCACGTAAATGAAAAACCATCAAATACAGTAGTTGATTATGATATACTTGTTGGAAGGAAAATGTTTCTTGGCACGTTAGGTGACAAAACACCTGATTCTAAAAAATTTACGTATTTTTGTGTTCATTCACGTCATTTGGTGCTTATTCACTTAGTACTATGGTTATTCACGTAAGAGTATAGGTTATTCACGTAAATGAAAAATCAGACTTTTCCTCCTAACAATTTGTATTGGCTATATTTTATGGAATTAAATTTGGATTCTCAATTAATATACAAAAATGTGTTGCACCAATCATAATCTATATAATGACATCCATTTTTATATATTTGAAAGCTTAAAATTTTATTTTACAACGACGTGAATAAATAATAATATGCGTGAATAAACATCAGTTTCGTGACCTAACAATATTAGTTGCGTGAATAATCAACACTCTTACTTGAATAACCTAAATAAAACGTGAATAATACAAATATGGCGTAAATAATTGTGCAGTGAATTAGGTGATTTGTCAAACTTCACTCAGGAACGGTTGATAATCGACAACCGTCTTGACGTAAAAGAACGAACGTTACAAAGGTCGGTTGGCAATGATGCACGCCACGCAATCAACCGCAATTACACAATGGATAAGAAAAAGGTTCCCATGAAACAGTGGCTAGGCTATCCACCAACGAACTATTATTATTAAGACTAGCTGAACAAACGTCTTCGATATATAACTTAGAAAGACAGCATATACTTAAAACAAGCCATCACCCATTCACCCCGGTCCTCGTTGATCTCGATCGGCTGAGGGGAGGCGATGAGCAATAATAAGAATAGGATTCATTCTTCTTTCAAACAGACTGGGACTACTGAAAGACAGATGACGTAAAGAAAGAACGAAAACTAAAGTTCGAGTTATTATGCTGCTGTAAGACCGGCGTCCTTGCTTAAACCCCAGCATACATATAACGTTGGCAAGATTGTGAACCATTGCCATACTAGAATAGAACAACCACCATATCACACCCTTCTCATCATGGAATCCACAGATCGGTTTTCATTTTATCGATTTCTGGGAACGTAGTTTCCAGTCCTGCTGCACATTGAAAGATTAGCAGATCAACACCATTGCATTCTCATAATCGCGCTAGATAACCTTCACGGTGTCCGAGCCGGAGATCCAGAACTCAATAGAAGCTTTTTTACCTTTCTTGGATGACACATCTCATTGCTGACCATGGCTTCTGCTCATGGAAGGTCGCCGAATAAGCTTTTGCCCAGGAGTTTGATGATCATCCTGTGAGAACCCAAAGTTACTTTAATTACAAGCACCATAGTATGTAGAAAGCTACACCTTAACCAGGGAACCAAGAGGGAGAAAAAGGGGCATCACGCTTCAATCTTGCAAGATGTTTTTGTTTTCTTTTCATTTGGCTTTAAAAGTAGTAAATTTCAATCAACACCAAGGTTGTCAACCCGCGGGTCGACCCACTTTGACCCTGACCCGGTGAGAAAAACGGGCCATACGCACCCGCCGGGCCGACCGCTACAAGGTACCGGGCTGGAGGTCAAATTGTGTAATTTTTTTCTTTGGTTTGCGAAATGCGCCTATTTTCCGATTTTTCTTTTCGCCTAACTCAATCTTTGGAATCCTAAGTTGAACATTTGAATATTTATGTTGGTGGTGTCTTCAGTGCACTCACTTTTTTGGGTGCATTCAGTGCACTCGCTTCATAACCGTTATTTTAAACATGCGATTTATGTCAAAATGATGTCAATCATCACTTATGATGTGATGAACAATAACGCACATGAATTTGCACAAAAACCATTAAAGATTTACTTTAATTTGAAGGATTTATAGTTTAGAGATTTAGGGTTAGGGTTAGGGTTTATAATTTGGGATTTAGGGATAGAACTCAAAATTGGAGGTCTAGAGCATAGGGTTATCCGCTAATTAGTTGTTATCATATGTTATATCATCATATTACACTAATTCTACAAATTAAAATTCAAAATCCGACACCTTAAGACTAGTTTTTGAGTTGGGTGCATTGAACGCACTCATTTTTGTGAGTGCACCGAAGTAGTCACCTATTTATGTTATATAAGTGTGTGTGAATTTTCACTATATGTTGGATCTAAGTACGATATGTTATTTTGGTGTAATATTATATGTTATTAGTCATATTGGTGTAATATTATATGTTATTAGTCATATGCTAGATAAGATTTTATATAATTTATGAGGATAAGTACAATATAATGATTTTTTCTATATTTCCAGGCCAAACCGGGCTAAAACGGTTGACCCATTAACCCTTGACCCACTAACTCAACCGGGTCCGGGTCAACCCTCGGGTTGACAACCTTGATCAACACCCATCTTCAATTAGATCAAGGTTGCGGAGTGCGAGTGTAAATTGTTCAAAGGCGACTAAGCAGGAACTTGTGGCTAAAGGGGGAAAAGGGTGCAAAAGTGGATAGGGAGTGTGCATTGGAATTTTGAATCCAGAGAAGTAACTACGGATAGAAAACATGGAAGGAAGTGCATTTCATTTTCTTTTTTAAAAGCAGCTACAGGATGAAAGGTACGTGTTTGATAGTTGATTAAAAGTTATGTCGACTATGGAGTAGGATTAAAAACAGATATTTTCATTTTCACAAACTAATTACAGTAGTAACTATTGGAAAAACAGTAGTCGGATTTAGGGAAATCCAACAGCATCATGAAGTTCTTTTCTTCTAACTGGCAAGAGAAAGCTGACCTTGTACAGAGATGCAGCTGATTCAGACTGTACGGGTTGAATGGCGAAATTAGCCAAAGATCCTACTGCATCCAGCGCATCCAAAGTCAGCTGCCACCCACAAAGGGCATCAGTATCAACTACATTGCTGCTTCCAGGACCACAGCTACTGCTGCCAGCAGCAGCGACATTTCCATTCACCCATGGACAGAACTCATTGTGATGAATAATTGGATCAAACTCCATAGGCTCCTCATAGTTGCTTTCACCTTTTGGAGGTTCTGCAAATCAAGCAAGTAGTCAAATATAAACAAGACTACCGCCCAAAACAAATTAAAGGAGACACAGCATGAAGGAGTGAAGGTTCAAAACATCAGAGGGCAACTAGTTCCAACAAGATATATTCATCATCTTGATCAATAAGAAATCCTGGTCATGGTAGATATACTAACGGATGGAGGACAACTAGGAAGGACGTGAATAGAACTAACCTATCCCATTGGCAACTGCATAATTTGACTCTATGCAAGTACCATTGTTTGTTGATGAGGATTTCCCAGCTTTTTTGCCCTTATTAGCAGTTGTTTCACAGCCAGAGTCAATGACGGCATTACAAGAAAGAGAAGGATGGGCATTTTCTCCTGTTGCTACTCTCTTACTGCTCCTGCTTCCCTTTTCTCCGCCACTTCCAACAGAGTCTGCCTTAGTTGAACCATCTACTTTCGATCCGCTATCAGCTCTCTCAACAGATCGAGACAGCATCTCCTGGCTATCACCCCCATGAGGATCTTCCCTGTTTATCTCATCAGGAACAATCTCGTCCATCAAACCTGGATCAGGAACCGATTCACCAGTCTGACCTTGGTTGTCAACATCTTCAACTCTAGGTTCCATGTCGCCAACCACACTATCTGCTCTATGCACGGAGAAATCAGCCCCATGAATTTCAGCTTCGTGACTAGCACACATACCAACACTACCCCCACTAATCCCAAAACTAAACCCATCCCTAGCCTGAGCTGTGATTGTTCCAGCATTGAAAATCTCCTCACCGTCATTTGTGCTACTGACAACCATTTCCCCTGGGGCCACAACTGGCCGGAAGCCAATGCTTGGCTGGGCCTGATTGCTATTATTCAGTTCTGAAGTCTCATTCATATCAAGATTCCCATATGTACTCGATGAAGGCAAATGAACATCATCAACATCCCCAGGATAATTTTCAACACTTTCCATCGAGTCATCATCCCCACCATGACCAACGGTATCCATGGCAATGACTGATGATGCACGTGTTGAATCCCTAGTAGATGGACCTGCAACCTGGTGGTCAGTATTTCGACGAAAAGAAGAACCAAATCTGTTTCCATCCATATTAATCTCAAGACCAACTGAATGGCTAGGACCAGCACCAGAGGAGTATCTTGGATATGAACTGTGTGAATCGAAAAACTCTGTATCACGAACTCGTTTTGAAGGCCCAGCAGAAAACTGCCTCCCATCAGTAACTTCATCACCATCACGGTCAATGACAGTTCCTTCAACACTGTCAGCAGGATAAATCAAGTGTCGCCTATCATCTGAGCTACCAACTATGTCCAAGCTCCGCTTCCTAGAACTAGGTCCTCGGGACTCGTACGAAGCCGCACGGTCGCCAACCTCACTCCCAGCTGGTTGACCAATCATTAGATCTCTGCCCATATCCACATCATCCAGGTTATCGTCGTCCATCAACTTGTCCAAAGGAGTAAAAGATAAACCACCAGCCATTGTGAGATTCAAATCGACGTCTGCATTCATTGGCAGCTTTCCCTCATTTGTAGTTGCTACTTCATCACGGTCTTCAGCCTGTTCTTTTTCTGCATCATCAGCTGCAACCCAACCACTAATTCCACTAGCAGCACTCACTCCACGTGTTAAGGTCAATTTTTTGCTTCCATCAGGAAGATCATTTGGAGCGAAACGTGTAGGTCGAGAGACGGTTAAGAAATCGAGTATTCTCACAGTAGCACCACATAAGCTACAGTCCAATAAAGGTGACCTGGAATCACATTTTGACTCAACAGCAACCATTTTCTTCTTCCCGTTGTCTTTTTTGGCTGAAGCAGTATGTGCCTGGTTGCTCCATCCACGTTCACGCGAAGGATGAACTTGTGGCAGAGCAGGCCCAAAAGAATATCCATTTCGAGCTGATTGAGCAGAATGCTCTTCACAGTCTTGAACATTCGGAAGCCATCTTGGTTCCCACCCACAAAGACTGATGAGCCTCTGGGCCTAGAAAAGTAGAAAAAACGAACAACGAAAGAGGTTTGGCATCAGCTCAAAACTGATTGTGCAACCCATAGCGATTGGTAACAAGCAATATGCATAGATTACTCTTACAATATAATATGGACAGAGGGCTCCATCTCCAGGTTCTTGCAAGCCCTCTGACTTTAGGTCTCCTCCTTCAAAAGTAGGATTTTGAGACTGAGACAGAAAGCGATCTACAAGTGGACCTCGAGAAACGCGCATCAGCTCAATGGCAGATGAAGCAACAATAGGAAGTAACTGAAATTGCAGAAGTCCATCACATCTGTCCTTATATCCACCAATCAAAGCAGACTGTGGAGTGGGAGGGAACTGCACTAAGCTTTCAGGGCAGCTATGACCTCGCCAAGGACAGTTAGCTTCGTGGCCAGCATCCAACTGCTTAGCAAAGTCTTCTCCAGCATCTTCAACTTCAGTTCGAAGAACGACAGGAATAGTTGAAAAGAAGAAAGCACATGTCAACGTTCACAAGGCTAATGTAACTTAGACAACAGTAAAACAACATATGAGCCAAAAATAAACATCAATGATGCAATAGTACTTTCCACCAGATAGAGTGCTGGGAGCAACTTGACGTTCTAATCGTACCCCAAAATGAGAGTTAGCTGTTGTTTTCCCCTGCATTAGTGACCATATTCACTTTCTCAAGATTAGTCAAACTATACCCAACAAGATCTTCTTTGCCTTGCCTTGCCCTTGCCTACTGACAACTGGACACATTCACTTTTTTTTTTTATCGAACACATATTCACCTTTAGAGACAAGGCAATGGCACATTCAGGTAAAACCAAGCATCCCCGTTATAGTATTCCAATATAGTTATTTTCTGAAATGTGGATGTTTTTTTTATGCGGAACAAAAAGGATAAGCCAATATCTATTCTACCCATCCTTGCACTGCCTCACACAACATCTTGCTCCATCTAGTTAGGCTGGATTCAAAAATGGGCAACCCGACTATGGACTTGACTCTTCAGAAAAAATCTATATATAGTAGTATTCAAATGCCAGCTAAAAGAACTCCTCGAGTCTTGAGCTCATCAGACAAATATGAACAGGAAGGAAGCATGCTACTAGATAACAAACCTTCAGTGACAGTCCATGAAGATAACAGCATAAAACTCAGACATGCACCACAGGATTCACAAACAATTTTGTCAGCATCAACATTCATCCAACCTCTTTGAGCACACGCCAATGAACTGGTAACCTGCAATCCATTACAAAATAGAGACAACTTTCAGACTAGAAAAACATTTTCATCCTTTGTTTAGACAAGGCATGAAAATTAGAAAACTACAACTCCACAAGGTTTCAAAGCCGAATTCAGGGACCATGACTACTATGCTGGCAAAACCCTGATATCTAACTGACTGTGCATTGCTCATTTGCACAAATTCAGTTTGCAAACCGAGAATACCCTTATTTTTTTATCCTCGATTGTTCTTTCACAGTTTTGTGTTTCTTGGAATTCGATTAAATTTCTCCCCGTATTCTGGATATGGGTTTCCTTAGTAGGTAACTGTTATTGTATTCTCTTGTATTAGGAGATAATACAATGCTGGTATGATTCTTCAAAGAAAACAAGAGGATGCAACATCGACCCATGAATACTACAAGCAACTTGGTACAGTACCTTAGGTTTTCCAGACCAATTTATTGGTTTAAATGTAGCTAAGCGCCTTAATAAATCGCCTCTCTCCCATGGCCTACATGCAAGTCTTGCTGAACCAAGAGTAGAAGTCCCAGGTTGTTTAGAACGGATGACAGACGGAGAAGCCATGCTGGAATCAAGAGCATTGTTGGACTTCTCTTTTTTGCCACCATTGACAGGTCCGGCACGTGAAGACGCACCAGCGGAACTATAAGGCACATACACCATTCAGAAATTTTGGGGAGATAAAACGAGCATGGTGACACATAGATAAAACACGAGTAAAAAAGGTACAATAATTATTCACCCAACACTTGGACTCAGATGCAATAATCATAACCTTCTCACCAAGCAAACAGGGGAAAGTATTTGAAACATAAAAAATAAAGTTCCTACACTGTCATGCATTGAAAAAGTTATCAGGCAAGGAGAAACTACAGCACTCCTGATTCAGACCTTTACACTTGAAATTCATTTAGGTTTCATCATTTGATTTTTCAGGGAATATTAAGTCCATTCAAGTTAGCTTAAAGTGTAACATAGTATATACACAAACAGTAACATAGTTAATGGGCCAGCCAGTCACCTTAACCTAATGGCACAATCTTGAAAGATAGAATAACTAACTTCACAAAAAAGAGTATACTAAGTGCAAAAACTTACAAATCCTAATCATCATTTTATCAAACAAGGAAACAAAACCAAAACACAGGAATAAGCAAATGGTGCTCCTTTTCTTCCGCAACAAGCACACTAGTAAAGAAGACTAAAGAATCTATTTGCCACCCGACTTATCATCCAAGAGTGAGTGCCGACCAACCCTGAGGAAATACATGCGATTTAAATGAAAGTGTTAACAGAATTAATTTCTCTAGAACATTGAGTCATAGTACTGCAATCGTTTTCACCCTAGTCCCCAGACTTGAGATTCCTATTTAATCTTCTGCATGTAAGAATTAAAACAACGTCATCAGCTACAGTCATTCTCATTCATCAAAAAGAAGGGTGAACAAAGTAGGAAGCTATTGTATTCAATTGCATATTTGCATTTCCTTTTATCTTAGTCAAATCTTCCACCGAAACCATCAGTCGCCATATAGTTGAAGTATGACAATCACCTACCCACCAAAATACCGAGCTCCAAGGAAAGAGCCCAAACACCTAACAAACAGCCCTCGTTACGGGCAAAGCTCAAAGAATTGCAGATGTTTCCCGCCCTTCATCATTTTAACGGTGACAAAGAGCAAACGCCCCGAAATTGAAACCTAAAATTGACCAAAGCTAGTAGATTTGAAACCCTAATTTCCACCTCGATCCGCAGAAACGCAGAATTAGCAAGGCAACAGAAATCCTAAGAGAGCAAGAGCAGGAGTAGCGAAGTGTGGTTTCGGGTACCTGGCCGCTGCAGAAGTGGGATCCTTGGTCCCGCCGGAGCTGATAGCTTCTTCCCTCATTGCGCTGGCGCTTGTGGGAGGCAAAATTTTTGGTTTCGACGCTTTCGAAAAAAGAAAAAAAAGGAGCGAGAGATGTGAGGGAGTTGGTTGGTTTTATAGCGAGTGAGAAATCAGAGTGTATTTGCGTGGCGCGTAACGTCCGAGTCAAAGCTTTTTAGCCGACCTTGTCCTTTTTCGGATTGGTGACGTCCGTTCGATTTGAACTGGGAAGTGGATCATATTGTTTGCCGGCCTCCTCGCCGCCGGGCGATACATTGGCCCATACCCACCGATTAGGAAAATGGTATTTGCTAACGTAGAATGTAGATTCCATGGCTGGGCTGGGCTGGGCTGGGCTGGATTCGACACGTTTCGACAATGACTCGATAAATATCGGTCTAGGTCGTAAGCAATTTGAATATATGTCATAAAAATTTATCATATTTATCGGTATTTTGATTGAAGTTGATAATCTTTTAAATATGAAAAAAAGTATCTCTTTCTAGTTTCTACAAACATGACAAACCTATCACACAATTCAAACCACAAGTCCGCAATGCTTGCGATGAAGGTAGAATACCATGTAGTGCATGCAAAGAAATAAGCTTTGGAGGCACATAAAGGACTCAAGTATCATGCTAGAGACAGCATTCCAAAGTCACCATTGTACAATCTTAGCTTATGTTGGTCATTACCTCTAAGAGTGTCCAGTTAAAAGGTGAGGAGTTGGTCAAATTGAAAGTGGTAAGAACATTACAAAGCGAGAATCATTCGGATATTTTAATCTCTTTTCATCAGTTTATGTTGATTCCTCTACGTCTTGGGCGTGCCATAATCTCATTCTTGCATTTAGTTATAAAACATAGGGCTTTGATGGTTAGTATCACTTAGCAAACTTATTAATGTTACCAATGACAATCTAGCTTGGCAACAAGCACAACCAAAATTATGGAGGTTACCAAGAACGATGATCCATAGAAGTATAGTGGCAGTCCTCGACCTCTAAAAAACATATTCTTCATAGATGTGACTCGCACGAAAAAGACTCTCAATTGAGTATGATTTGTTTGAACATTCGTGTGAACATGGTAACGCATTATATGACTAACTAGATCTTCTTTCTACTTCAACTAACTTTTAACTTACAGACTAGTAACCGTAGAAGGAATTTTTTTTAACTTGCAGAGAATACAATTTTGTTATTCTCTGATCTAGAATATGGCTCACCAGCTTCCCATTTTCACAGACAAAACAAACCGCACTATTTACTGTTTTCCCATCTGCAATCCCGGTTGGTGAGTTTTGATCCTACTCACTCGAACAAAACAAAGCAGAGAAACTCGCCACAGTGGCAGCTTCACATTCACAGGTCCAAGTTTACAAGCACAGACTTCATATTATAGTTTCATAATATGCCGTCTTAACAGCCTATTCTTAGTAGCTGCTTCTACTGCAACACACCCACAACTATAATATATACGCACTCAACATATTATTTTTTGTTGCTCCATTATATGCATCAAACTTTCTAGTCCTTTGTAAAGGCTAAACCAAAGGTACTAGCAGTAGACAGATATCCCAATCCCATTGCAGCTCCCAGGACGAAGCTGAGGTCAACAGACATTTATTATCAAGTAAACCTGCTGGACAATGGAAAAGCTGCATGTTAGAAACAGCACATAACAAACTTTCTGCTGACAAATATCTGGAAGGCACAACTCCTACATGTCTATGGCCTCCAAGGATAGTTTTTGTCAAATGGGTTTCACTTGCTCCCCCAAATATGGCGATCTCGTATATGTTAAGGTGATTCGACAACAGTTCGATATGGCCACTACTAGAAAGAAGCACAGATGTGCCTCGTTCATGCAGTTTTGTTGCTCTTTATTTATTTATTATTTTTTTTTTTTTTTGGAATGACTCTTGCAGTTGTAAGGAAAGTACTTTTCCATTTCCTCTCACCCACATACCTGTTTCAACTTGTGCTTTCAATCTGTATGTTTCCTTCCTCCTTTTCTTCATCCACTGTTTTCCAAACGATATCCTTCAATCCAGTCGACAGGTTATTGTAAAACTGCATCACAAACAATAACAAACAGTCATCAAGCCGTCGATAAGGGCATTGATATATGGTACCGATGGATAAGGGACCGGACTGCAACATGTCTTTCGCTTATCAGAATAAGGGCCATAGACCCGATCTAAATATTAAGGCATTTGTGAAGAGAAGCTGACAATTGCTTATTGAGATGCCAACTTATTGTCCAACAAAGTAAACACAATAAAAAAAACCATACCTTGTGGAATTCCAGGGTGTCACCACCAGACTTGCGAACCTCAACCATGTAAAGAGAAGGAGCAACCTCAAAGATCTGAAACGAAAGATATGGATAGATGAATACCTCCCGTTCAACTGAAGTTTACGGAAAAAAATGTAGCAATCAAATGATTCAACTTACTTCAGTTGCAACTGACAGGTGACCTTTACGCCCAGTCTTCTCTCCTTGAAGCTTCATCTAGGTTACAGAAGAGGAGCACATAAAACAAAATGGACAACCATTTCTTTTGAAAAAACTGAGAAAATATCAAACCTTGAAGTTGTTCTTCTTCACGTCAAAACCCAAAGGTGTTGCTGCTGCTTCAATTTGTGTCATTATCTCATTAGCAGAACTTTTTGATGCAAATCTAGTTTCACGTTTAACAAGTCCCTGATTTCAAAATGGAAAACATAAGTTTGATATGCATTCCACGCTATCAACTAACAACCTAAAAGGGGCCTAAAAGACATACAGCGCATATGCTACACAATAATTGCCAAACACCAAGATCAACTCAAAGCTGAACAAAACTACCAAGGATAGATGATTTACTAAACTGTCATTTCTCAAGCATGCGGCTACTAGTAATGAACATATTTATCTGGGAAACCAGAAACATTTACATAGAAAAGAACATGAAGACAACAAATGGATGTTGTTTAAACGTAAACTCAAAGGATTTATTGCTTTATGACTATAAATATGGTCTAAAAATATGCAGTGCCTATAAAAACATACCATCTGTTTCTCGAACAGACTACTGAGATTGAGACCCTGAGATGTAGAGATCAATTCAAAAGCATTCATGGTCACAGGGGCCACAGGACCAACAGGTCCAACTTCCCTCCTCTCCACAACAAGATTCCGAGTGTCCTGTCCATTTACAGAAATTATCATTTTGAACTTTGCAAAATGTGCATTAAGAACCATTCATGCATGGTGCAGGATAAGGAACAAGAACCTTACCGCTGAATCATTGAAGATGGAGTCCACATCATCAAGACTAACATCAGCTTGTTCAAAAACAGGTGGCTTGTACCCTTTCTTAAACCACTCATTTTCAATAACCTCAGCAATAGTGATTCGCTGTTTCATTATCATAAGTAGATGGTGTGAATTCACCAAGTCTGGACCAAATAATATTAGGGGAGCCAAAAGGTTTAAAAGATGAAAAACGTGCTATAAAGAAACTAAAGATGCTGTACCGTAGCTGGATTAGGATCCAATATCCTTTTGATTAGTTTTTTTCCACTGGTGGAGAACCACGGAGGGCAAGAGAAGTCCGCTTTAAAAATCTGCAACCACAGATATTCTCAGGTAAAACATTGACAAAGAAAGATTGCTTACAAATTTGTAACAGTTACTAAGACCTTGAACTGAACATGAATTTACAGCGAACCAGTCTGAGCTACATAGACCTGTGTTACAGAAAAGCATGCCATATATACCCATTCATAAAAAAATTTACATAAAATCACTCGTATTACCGAGGAAAACAGCCAGATACAAAAGAGTTCACATGGCCGAAAGCAGCTAAGATACCAAATCGGACTCAACTAAAGAAGTGAACAATAAAAGGGCTTTACAATAAAAATACACATTCATAATTTGGTGCTGAAAGGAAAAGAAAACAAACCTTTTTGTACAGTTGCATGAGGTTAGAATCTTCAAAAGGCAAGTAACCAGCCATCAAGACAAAAAGAATCACACCACAAGACCATAAATCCGCCTTGGCTCCATCATAACCTTTATTGTTGATTACCTGGAGAAGTGCAAGATAAGAAACCAAGAACAGAGGACTCATGAATTATTAAGAAATGAATTTTAAATGCAAAGAAACTGTGTACCTCTGGAGCAACATAATTGGGCGTTCCACATGTAGTGTGGAGTAACCCATCTTCCTAGAGGACAGAAGAAATCATCCAGTTCAGAAGATTGTGCAACTTCTTGCAAGAATAGGAATGAATGAGCAAATTTGTGACAACTTAACCATGAAATCATCATACTTACTCGAACTTGCTGAGGCAATGCACTCAATCCAAAGTCTGAGACTTTAAGGACTCCAGAAGCATCTAGAAGCAGATTCTCAGGCTGATAACAGTATATGGGATAACACATCCATCAAGGAAATATTTATCAAGAAAACATTCAATGCATAAAAAGTATTAACGACTCTCATACCTTTAGATCTCGATGATATACACCCCTACTGTGGCAATAATCGACTGCATTTATAAGCTGCTGAAAATACTTCCTTGCTTCGTCTTCTTTCAGCCTCCCTCTACTTGCCTGATTTAAGTAGCAAAATAAGAACAAAATGTATTGAATCCTCATGCTCAAGCACGTAATTAAAGTCAAAGCAAGGTTAAGACTTTAGATTATAGGCCGTACAATTTTGTCGAAAAGTTCACCACCAGTCACGAATTCCATGACGATGTAAATTTTTGTCTTGCTTGCCATCACCTGAAACAGAAGAGCAGCAGCATATTACCAAATATAGATGAAGGAAGAGCCAGCCCAAATGAACAAAGATATCAAACAACTACGCGCCAGGTATGATTCCCTTTTTAAGCATAATAGCGTGAGAAAGATTACTAGACTAAGAGTCCAGAAATACAATCTACTAGCAATACCAATCGACCCACCAATGAAAAGACCTATAGTACAACACCAGAACAAGGGAATAGGGCTCTAATTTCTAACCTCGTACATACGGATGACATTTGGGTGTCGAATAAGCTTCATGGTTGCTATTTCTCGCTTGATCTGCAAAGAAAAGATAAGAGTGGCAAAACAAGGCAACCAGACAGCCGCAGCACCATATTTAAGAACCACCAATTACACAGGCTCAACAAGTGCAATTCAGAAAACATACATCATACTTAGACACAGTAGCGATGATAAATAAACAAAAAGCGACTTCGTAAAGTTACTTCATCATGGAAATCATTGGAGCTAAAATGACCCGAATTGAAGTCCATTGGAAGTCTTTTTCATGGCAGTTGCCCAAGAAGGCACCAATCGACCGCAAGGCCCAAGAAGGGGGTGGTTGAAACCGACAATTTCCCGGGAAAAGTTGACCTTTTCTCAAATGTAAAGTGCAAACAGAAAGATCTAAGCTTCCATTCCATTTCTTCTATTCATCATCATGGCCTCTCATGGGGCTCCACAGAACACACAATCTCGACAACCCAATTCACATAAATGACATGTGACAAACTATATCGATCATTCAGCAAAATGATATCATTGACACCAAAACTGTCAGGATTACAATCAAACAAACAGAAAGGGGAAACACGAAAAATTGGAGGGCGAACCTGAGCGATCATCTTGTGTTTAAGGACTTTCTCCTTGTCGAGAATCTTAATGGCTACGTTCTCACCATTCTCAACATTCCTGGCAAACTTCACCTTCGCAAAGGTTCCTTCCCCAAGCGTCCTTCCGAGCTCGTACCTCCCTACGCGAGTTCTGCTCCCGCTTCCACCATGTCCGTGCCCGTGTCCATGCCCTCTAGTCGCCATATTAACCCCACAAAATCCCTCGCCCTCCGCCTTCTCCTGGCCTCTCTCTGTCGGCTATCGGCAATCAAGCAGACAGAATTTCCAATCTCCTCAAGACCCACTTTCCCCAATTATTATTATTATTAACAGAATTAAATTCGAACCCCAATTGAATCTGGCTGCCCTAGAGCTGGTGCGGTTATGCGATCAAGACCTCTTCTTTTTACACGGCTGCCATACCTGAGACTTGGCAACACTCATCTTGACCGGAACAAGAAACCCACGAAGAGAGAGGAAAAAGGGTCCAAAACGAAAGAGGGGGGGGGGGGGGGGGGGGGGGGGGGGGGGGGAAGGTTAAAGAACGAAGGAAATGGTTTCTGATTGAGCAGAGGAATAGATGGTGGAGACGGGTATGGAGATGGAAATGAAAAGAGAAGAGGAGGCGGGGAATAGGGAAGATAATAAAGGCGACGGAGGATGCATCAGAAAGGGAAAAACCATGAAATTGAAAAGGGAGATGAATCAACGGAGGGTGCTGATTTTGCCCTGATTCTGAATTTTCAACTCTGATTTGTACGATCACGTGGAGATCAAAGTTGCCGAGGCAAAGAGAGAATATTCAGATCTTAGTATACGATGGAGAGAGAGAGACCAAACTCCAAAACTGGAAGACGATCAATGGGCATTAATTTAGGGGAGAGGGAAATTTTGGGAGATCTCGAGAAGCAATTGTGAGGTTTGGACCGGGGAAGGTGATGGCTGGCCTACGAGGATGGAATTGGATGGACTTTTGTTTGTTTGTTTGGTAATCACTAATCAGAGCTCAGAGAGGGAGCAGTAATGTCGTTTAACTCTTCTACCAAAAAAAAAAAAAGAGAGGGAGCAGTAAGTCTTGGGGATTAGTGTTAATTTGGCGGGACAGGGGAAGAATAATGTAATAATATAATCCAACAAACAACCGAACAAAATAATTCTCACAAAAAAAACGTCTTAATAATTATCGAGATATTCTATTAATATATTCTTCACTTTCTTCTTCGCCATTTTTTCCCCGGAGCTTCAAGTTCAAAGTTCAACTTTCGACCAGTGGTGGTCATCATGAGCGAATGATAGACAATTGTGCCATGCTCTCTCACTGTTCATTGGTCAACCCCAGGATTCCGTCATCATCATTCATCAGTCATCACTATTCACCAGTGATGGCAATGAGGCGGGAGGGTATCTCAATTTCCACGTTCCGCCCCACGCTACTAGGAGTCGGGGCAGGTAAAACCCGTGCGGGTATGGAGCGGGGCGGGTTGACCCATTTTTACATGTCATTTGAAAAAAAAAACACACAAATTTTACTTTTACGATAAAACAAAGGGAAGAACACTTTGTGAATGAAAATTTGTGATAATAGAATGGGTAATTGAGTCTAACAAGTTGAAAGATCGACTCCAATTAGTTGAAGAAAAGTCAAAATAGGAGAAATATGTATAAATAATGTAAGAAATTGAGATAAAATGGATCTAGAACGGGGCGGGGCAGGGTAGGGTAGGGTAGGGCGGGTCGAAAGTAGATACTCATGTCCCGCCCCATGCTACTGCGGTTCGGGTAATACCCGCCCCATCGCGAGTCAGGTCGGGTAATACCCGCGGGGTGGGTTCAAATTGCCATCACTAGTCATCACCCTCCTTCCTCCTCCCCTCTTTCGAAGAGTATTATGCTTTTTCTATGCTAGGTTTTGTGGGATAGTTACAATGCATGTATTGTCCATAATGTATTGTTTTTTTAATTTTGTGTACAAACAGTATATGCATTGTTTGCTTGATTTAATACAAACTATAACTCGAAATGAGTGATAGTTAAATCTCAAGATTTTTGTGAGATTGTTGAGATTTTTTGGTGGAGATTGTTGGTTTATTTTTTCTTCCAACTATGTCCCTACCTTTTTATGTATGTTACTTTTTTATATTAAAAGCAAAAGGGTAAAAGTGGCATTTCGCCCCAAAAGTAATATAACTTGTTTAAATACTACAATAACTATCAAAAAAATCAAACGATGTAAACTAGCATACATTAATTTTCTTATATACATGCATATTAATATACATGCATTGAGGACAATGCATCAATTTAACTATCACTAAAACCAAACTACCCCAAGAGCCTAAGATGACTCAGTGGAAAATTATATAATAGGAGATTATAGGATAAGACTAGGGATGATATCTAGTTAACCGGTTAGTATTGTAACCATTCAATTAACCGATAACAGTCTAACAGATGGTTATTGGTTATACGATCAATCAATTATAAGATTGTCAAACAAGTTTATATAGTGCGACGATTTAGTAAGTGTTATGGATTGATCGGTGGTACATATGGTTTGTGCCAATTCATGTCTATATAATAAAATATGTAATATCATTAACATAAACGAATTTAAGCATATATAAAACATATTTGAAGACCATTTACTTCCTGTCTATGTTCAAATTTAAATAATATATGACGTTTCATATCAAATAACATATACTCATTTTTAAATACAACATTTGACATCAACACTCAAACTTTTATATCCAACAAATAACATCAACATTTAGCTTTTAAATTCACGAAATAAATCAAAAATTAATTTTTTTATTAATCAAATTCATTAAAACGACGTTATTTTGTTTATAAGATGAAAAAAGTCATGTCGGTGGTATTCACGTCTATTTCATTACCGACACCGGTTCAACCAGATTCAACTGGCCAACATTTCACTGGCATGACAACCATAATTATATACGTTTCTATCCCCACAATGGCCACGCCCCTCCCAAACAACTTCTCGAATTTCAAACAACAATCTCCTCTCCAACAAGACCCTTTTCGTCTTTCTGCAGTTCCCTCCATGCATTGTGAACCCTAAAATCAAAAGTGGCAAAGAGCATCATCGATTTTTGTGATTGAAATGTAAGCATCAAGGTTGGACTAGAAAGATCATATGGCTTCTCTTAAAGGAGATTTTACCAAGATTGCGCCCCGATTATTTTCATCAATGACTTCCCTTAACCAGTTCACACTTATTACTCATCTCCTTCGTCTCCTCGCTTTATTCTCTCCGAGAAGCAAAAATCCAATCCCAAAACATCAATCCTAACGCTCTCCAAAGACCGCGCCACCAACCAAATACTAACTCTCCAAAGACCTCCACATTGAACCCCTCTTACCACCAGAATCTTCACCATCTACCTCGCCGGGCAAATCCCATGGCTCGACTGTTACACAAAGATAAGTTTCTGCCATCCACTCAATGCCTCGCTATGTTCGAATCTACCACATGCTTTATCACCTTTTCTATTCTTCGTCTTCGTATACAACAACTCCTTGTCTTTATAATTTGAACTCGTCTTCGTTGTCTTCCATTAGATTGACCTTCATCTAAAAATCCAATACAATTTGATCTCAATCTTTGAAAAGGTAGGGGTGCAAAGGCAAAATCGAGCACATCTTTTATGGTGTTTCTTGAACTATTTGGTTTGGCTTTCCTAGCCAACACTTCAACTTATGCATGTCTTTGTATACTGTCTGAACTCATAGACAGGACATGCTCCTTATCTTCTTAACAACATTCTTTGTTGGATTTTTTTAGTGGTGTTAATGGAAATGAAAGGGGAAAGTTCCAAGAGAGTCTCTTGAAGTATCAGGTTGGTAAGATGTGGGAAGGCACGGTCTTGAAATCGATCGATTTGATATAATCGTGGTTAATCGGTTAAATTGGTTTGTGTACCAAATGGACCAAACCAAACCGAGTTGAACCAAATCGATGTGGCGGTTGGAATATCCAAACCGGTCCAACTACCATGGGCGAACCGATGCAATGGTTCATTATTTTAAAAATGAACCAATGTGTTGGTTGGGGTGTAACCACCCATACGAAGAGTTGCCTCCCTTCGTACGCACCCCTTCATTCTCTATAAATAGCACCTAACCCCTCTGGTTTACATGGTTTTTTCCGGTACCAAAACTCTGCTAAAATCCAAAACTAGTTTTTTGCATTCTTTTCAAAGAGAAAATCGAGTCAAGTGTGGTTCTCGCCAGGTCGCTGTTTGATGGGTTCCGGGGTTTGAGGTACCGCTTCGCCGGAAAAGGTACGTCCTTTCTATCATGGGAGGAATCATTCCATAACCTTGGGTACTAGAGGGGAATAGGATTATTTAAGGAGAGATAGTGAATTCTATCAGCTAGGACACTTGCATGTGTCTTTGCATGTTTTCTTAATCTTATGTGTTTGCTTGTGTTGCAAGAAAATAGTATACGTGAACAATATCCCCAACAATCTTCACTAACATTGGGGGCTGATTAATTATAACAACTCAGGGAAATATTAGAGATTTTCTGTTATCCATTTGTAATAATGATTTTCTATATATGTTCTTATTACAATGACTAATCATAAAATTTGAAGTATGGGACATGTGATATTATAGAGGTTTAAATTGAGCACTTCTACATTGGTACTTTAAAGTACAACTTAAAGTTGTACTATAACGTTAAATGTACAAATTGAAGTTGTACCATAAGAGAATTTGAACTTTATGGTATTGTACAACTTCAAGTTGAACATAACATAAAGATACAACTTTAGTTTGTACCATAAAGAGATTATACAAAAAAAAAGTATAAATACGCCACTAAGTTGTACCATAATCTTAAAACTACAACTTCAAATTGTACTATAAAAATAAAAAGGGTAAATACAATTTAATATCCAAACTTTTCATTTTAAACAATATAATAGCCAAACCTTTTCGAAAACAATTTAATATCCAAATCGTCAACTTTCCTGTTTGACCATTAGTTGACACTTCATCAAGTTCGAAGTACGACACTTCATCAATATCCATCGATATCTTCTCTGAAAAACCACCAACATATCATAGTTCCAAACCCGAGAAGTCCATGACTCCACCATGATGGTATAGAATATCTAAATATTCAGTCATCTGCAATGCCAAAACAAGAAAACAAAGTTGTATTGTGACAATTTCCCCTAAACAAAGCTTTTTTGAAGTGTCAACTAACGATCAAACGGACGGAAAGTTGATGATTTGGATATTAGATTGTTTTCGAAAAAATTTGACTATTATATTGTTTAAAATTAAAGGTTTGGATATTAAATTGTATTTACCCAATAAAAACTAAAACACTAATGATTGCAAGCATTGTAAAGTTCCTCGTTTAAATTATGTATAAACATCTAGTCAGCAATCAAAATCACCAGCACTGGATAGTTCTATTGGCTGTTTCTCTGACACTATCATCTTAATAATTTCAATTTTAATAAAGAGCTCTTATCTTATGGAGTAGTGTACACGCAGTTGCGATACATTCAGCAGCAAGTTTTGATATTCGGATGCTTTTAAAATGATAGGATAATATTTCAAATTCGTATAGAATAGCTTAAGTCGCTGTCCTGATTTTCATATAAAATGATGGATGCACTTAGTGAATACGAGGTTAGTTTGAGGGCCTATGATAAACTAGCATAGTGCTCTAATACTTCAACACTTAGAAACCTTGAAACCCAACCATCCTTGATTAAAAAAATCAAGCATCAACATCTCTTATTATTGGTGGATCCATACATGAACAAATTTTGCCTCCAAAAATTTGTAGATGCAATAAATCAATATAATCTCGTTCCTTCTAGTTAATTTTAAAATTCAAGTTAAAAATGACTGTGGTAATCAGGGTGGTAACGAATGATATTGATAGTAGTATAATAATTTTCTTGATATATATTAGAAATTGATATTATTTTTTAGATCCCAACTCCATTTGTGCAAAAAAAAAATGAAATCCAAAATAAAATAAAAAAGATAAAAACCAATTAAAAAATAAAAAAGTCTTTTTGTTGTTGTTAAAGATATCCCAAGAGGGAATACAACAAATACAACATAATAAGGGGACCTTTACAGGTCAAAATTACAAAATAGAATTAAGGAAGAGCCGTTGGTCGGCCAACTGACGATTCAACGTTGAGAGAACTTGTTTCGCCACGAGATGGGCAACCCTATTATACTTACACGAGACGAAGTGGAATGATGAACATTGCATGGAGGTTTGACGAATCTGAACTTCAGATAGAAGGCTACCTGCAGTGACGTGAGACAAATCTGCAAAGTGAAACCCGAATAGGCTTGGCAACCTTGACCGACCGTCATATACCCACCCGAAACCCGCCCAAATGGTGAACATTTTACCCAGCCGTCGTGGGTAAAGGGAAGATTCGGGCATACCCAAAATTTGTGAGTAACGGGCAACAGGTGGTGATGGGTCTCGTGGTATCCGCCCCGTTCCTCAAAATGACGTCGTTTTGGAACCTAGCTTATAAACTAAATAAAGGTTCGCCCTTGGGAACCCTAATCCATTTTTTCCCTGCCAGCCGTTCTTCTTCTCGCCACTCTCCCCTTCCCCTCTTCTCTCTTCCTCTTCTTCCCCTCCCACCTCTTTCGTCTCCGACATATCTCTTCCTCTTCAGCTACCGCCACTTGATTCTTGTCGAGCATGGAAGTCGATGCCTCTATTTTTGCTGGTTGATCGGAATCAACCTTGTTTGGCTAAGGGATGGAGCTGCTGCAAACAGTGAAAATTGGCGTGGTCTCGTCGTCGTACTTCACTGGTCGAGGTCTTTTTCCTCTTTGGGGGCAAAACCCTAGACTCAACTGAAGGATTTTCCCCTTCTTATGGTTGGTTCATGATCCGTGGGGATCTGTGGGTTACCCACATCCGTTTGCTTATGGGGGCGGTAGAAATAATCTTCCCGTTTAGCCCGCGGGGACGGGGACTAGGAAATCTGTCACCCTGACGAGCTGGTATCGGGAGGTAGTTATCTGTCCTCGATCCGCTTCGATGCCATCTCTAAACCCGAACCTCAGAGAGAAGGCTTCTATCCAATGCGTGTGTTGAATCCTTTTAATTAATTGTGTGGATGACCAGCTACGGAACACCACAGAATAGCATAAATCATTTAACCCCATTTAAAATCAATAGCATAAATCTATGTATCTATCTATACTATATATAAAGCATATTCATGAGTTGAATTTTCTCCATTTCAAATTTCGAGCAAGCAGAGTGAAAGTAGGAAGGATATTTTTGTCTTCACAATTAACATGGATGACTAGCTGCGGAACACCACAGAATAGCATAAATCATTTAACCCCATTTTAAATCAATAGCATAAATCTATGTATCTATACTATATATAAATCATATTCCTGGGTTGAATTTTCTCCATTTCAAATTTCGAGCAAGCAGAGTGAAAATAGGAAGGATATTTTTGTCTTCACAATTAGTTATTTGTTTTGTATAAAAATATATCAGCACCAAGATTTGAACCATGGTCTCTTTAAATAAAGACAAGAAACATAACCAATTACACTAAACAAATACATTGTATATTTTTTATTACAAAACATACACGAAGTTAAAATCTGAAAAACAGATGACTTTTGCATAACGATAAGCTAGCTCACTAAGTCTCCTGTAAGTATCTTTATGGTGTTTGATACTTCAATTTTCATATTTTTACTATTTTAGTTCTAGACTATCCTCCAATCTATAAAATAATGAAGGAGATTCATGAGTTCAATTTTCTCAATTTCAAATATCCAACAACCAGACTTATTTTGGGAAGGAAAAAAATGTTATTTACCACACTTTAATTGGAATGGTTCGTTTAAACATTTATGTTGGGCTTTAAATCTGTCGCACGGTTTTTAGCGTTTCTGCTAGACTTTAAATTCGTTGGGTTCTATTTCAGTTTCTAATTTATTTTTTATTTTATTGTAATGTTGCTGGAGGGACGCAAACTCTCCCAGACTCTAAACCTGGATAAGAGGAAACAAAGAAGCGGAAGTCTAGCAGCCATAACTTCGTTACCAACTCGGCCGTTCTTGGGACCTCTCCATAGAGCTTTCGAAACTTTTCCTGCCAGACAAAGCTAATAAAGGAGCACCATAGAGGTCCAATAAGCCTCTCCAGAGTCGTATTTTGCTTTGCAGCCACACCAGCACATGAGAGTTGGAGATCCCAAGAGCTGCTACTGAAAATTACCAACTCTGCTAACAATACTCCTCGAGAAACAACATTCGAAAAACAAATGATCACAGGTCTCACTATTGGCATGGCATAAAATGCATCTATCTTCATTTAATTTACCCCAATACATCAACTTTACCTTGGTTACTATCGTCCATGGTCACAATCCATGCTATGATACTCCAACGCGGCACATAGAATTTACTACAGAGAAGAGCATACCGGTGTTGTTTGCTCTTCACAGGATGTATCGTATCCCAGACTGCGCTCACTGAGTAGCTAGGCATCAATTTCCCTCCAAAAGCCTTCATCACCCTGCTTCCTCATAAACGGTTGCATAGTTGGCCGAAACTTCAAATTCGTCTCCACACCCAATCTTCTCTATTTTCACCTGTCAAACAACAAAAGGATGGTGTGTTTTCCATAAATCCAATTATCAAACCAAATTACACATGAATGAAAAAGTAAGTTATCATTATTCTAATAAAATCCCCAATCTTGAAGATTCTAATATCATTTTTGCTTCCATAATATATATGGTACTAATCTTTGGTTACAATTTACTTCAACCTAATTTTGGCCTTTAGATTAATCTAACAATTTTATTAGGTAGTATTAAAATAATAATTTAATATGATTTGGATTATGATGCAAAACCCATACATAAAAAACTCTACAAAATCCCAACCATAGAACCATTTATCGAACAACCATGTATTTTTAACAATAATAGAGTTATTTTTAACAATTATGATATTAGTTCTAATTTATACGAGTTAGTACCTTTTCCATTTTGTGTAATGTTAACAATGATCAAAATCAACATTATGTTCATTTATAAAATAATTTATTAATGATATCATAAACATCAATAATATGTATAAACAACATTAATAGACAACTATGATATTGGATCATACTGCTAACAATGAAATGATGTATTGTTAATAATTTACAAATTGAAACGTTGCCAACATAAGCAAAATCGTTAACCATATATATCTCATATGAACGGGAAGCAGCCAATAAACGAATCGTCACTGAAGCAATTAACATTAAAGTCTGAATATCAACAGTTAATAAATGAAACTTCCAAACTTTGACATCAACTGCATCGAAAGAATAAGATGGCAAACATATACGAAATAACGACGACGGTTATCGAATCAGTTCCCCGTGATTAAGATATCAACATCATCTAATGCAAATCCGTCTTGTTTAAAAAATGGTATATGAAGTAAGTGAAAATAAGGTAACCAAAAATTCATTTTGAAAAGAAGCGAATGTGTCGGACGACATGAGAAAATAGAAAGGTATAAAATGAGAGGTTCCACCATAGTTTGAATGTGGTAGAGAAAGAGTGAGAGATTGAAGTTTAACATTTTTATTTTTTAAATACTTATAAATTTAGAATATCAACATTTCTCTTTTAGGTTTTTTATTCTTGATTAACAAATGATTCCTATTAAGTTAAGAAACTTGATAAATAATTAGCTTAATGATTGAATCTAAACTGCATCTATATGTTTATATTTCGGTGGAGATAAACTCCATCTAATTGTATGCTTGACAGCTTGAGGATTAATGAATGTTGGATCTATTCATTCTATTGTTTGGTGCTTGCGAACATATTTATCTATATGCTATAGTTGTGTTATTCTTGATATTGAATTTCTCACAATGAACCTCTTTTTGACAATGTCTTTGACTCTCATATTCAAGCTCGCTCATCTCCCCCAAGTGTTTAAAATTATAGATGCTGGTATTATCTCATTCTATATCTAATTGTCTTTCTTTATATTTCTTTTGGGAGCATAATTAAAGGTTTTTGTTTCACGTATGAATATGCTATGGATTTTAGGGAGAACAAGATGCAAAATGAAGGCATAAAGTTACTTTAATATTTGGTCTTCAAAGTGAGCTCCCATGAATTGAGCATTTGATATCAATTTGCTCTTCATTGCCCATCGTTTTGTCTACCTCTACTTTCACATTAAAATATTAATACTGAAGTTAATAATGAGGCATTTAAAGGCTCAACTTTTAAGTATAACTTTCGCAGTGCACAAAATACTCATTTGATTTTTCTTTTATGTCTTGAACCCTGGACTCATCTTAAGAATGCTCACTCTGAATCTTGGCACTAGGTCATTTTTTGATTTCTCTAACAACTTCTACAGCGACACTATCATGCATGGATGCAAAATGGTCACAAATTCTATAGCATATTAGTTTGTGCATAAAAGTAAGGTTAATGTTGTATCGATGGTGGTTTTCACGTCATCGTGGTACATCTTCAACATGCTACTTCATATTGTTGATCAATCTCTAACGTGCCTTGTATATTTTTTCACAGGATATAATTTCATATCTATGACGTACCGTGATGAATAAAGATGGTAACTATTGAGAAAACGCACAAAAGATTAAACTACATGAATGGACCCTCATTTTCTTTTATGATTAAGATTTATTCTGTGCGTGTAATGGAAGAAAACTCTCATGTTGTCCTACATGAAATACATAATAAATAGACACCATTTACTTTCTAATATCGCTATTAGTTGTTTATATTTATTATTCATTTCTATAAAAAAAATTTATCTTTACCATATCTACAATATACATAAAGGCAAAACATGAGTTGGAATTCTCCCATTTCAAATTCGTGGCCTGAGAGTGATTCTAAGAAGGTCATTTTTGTCATTGCACTCAGTTCATGTTTATATATATTAAAAATGTTATCTATGGAGTTCGAACCTTGGTCACTTGAATGAAGAAAGAGCATTATAACCAACTAGGCTACATTTTATTTATTGTTATTTCTTTGATTGAACTCTAGGAATATGTTTGGTGATGATACTTCTATATTTATATTTTATCTTAAGTTATTTATATTTTATAGAAAGATATTAGTTCTGAAATCGGAACTCAAGTAATATTGATTCAAACATTAATATTAAATTGTATGTGTTGTTTAGTTCAGACAAAATATAGAAGTGTAATCAAAACATGGACCTTTGTGACGAGTATAATCATTTTTTTGTGACAAATCTACACATAATATAATGATACAATCATTATATTATGTGTAGATTTTTGGACAAAAAGTTATTATATTTGTCACAAAGATCAATGTTTTGGCTACACATATGTATTTTGTCTAAACTGAACCAAACATACAATTTATTATTTAATGTTTGAATCAATGTTACTTGAGTTCCGATTTCACAATTATCCTTTTCTATAAGAATTAATAATTTTTGGTAAAATACATTTCCTACTTGGTTGAAGAAGCTCTTTCTATAATATATATTCAATGTTGTAAGATTTTCTATTTCAAATTTCGTGAAGCGAGAGAGTAGGAAGAGTATTTTTGTCATCACAATTATTATCTACTTCATATGTAAAAGTATCAATATCAAGATTTGAGCCATGGTCTCTTCAAACAAAAACAATAATCACAACCAATTACACTAAATAAATTTGTTTTATCTTCATAGATTGTAAACATGCACGAAGATTTGAAAAACAAAGGACTTTTCATGGTTAGCAATCCTATTAAATTTTCTGAAAATCAAAGTTTAATACGTGATTTATAATTTTTATAACCTATAAAATGATGGGTACTCTTAAAATTGCAACACAAATTTCATTGCTTGAAATATTGCATATCGAACTACATTATTGAATATGCAAAAGTGACGTAGAATTTTGTAAATTAATATGAATTTTCAGAACTAATACGAAACACTAATATTTTGTACAAACTATAGGTGACTGATTCTCTAAAATTTTACTCTGGTTAATTGCTAAACGTTAAACTCTTGCTAATCGGGCATGAATGAGCCTGACAATAATGAGACGATATCGAGTTTCATGTGATGTTCATTTCGTCAGTTTTGGATCGGATGTGTTGATCAATTTATAGGGCATTAACATATAAATGAGTTATAATTAACTCATTATGCAATTTTTACTCTTTATAATAATTAATTTAATCTTAATATTTGTGACGTTTGAAATATTTTATGTATGATTTTGAGGTATAATTATTATTTGTGACATCCGTTGTAGTTTATTCAAATGTAGTATTTCATCGGGTAGTCAAAATCGAATACTGGGTGCATTTATGACTATTTTTATCTTGGTGTTGTGAATAAGTAGAAACTTAATTATTACAATGCATATAACTATACCTAGGCACATGGTCGATCTAACCATGAAGATAATCTATATGGATCGGTCATGTACAAGCATGAATGCTTCATGGGTCGTACTAGATTTAAACTTTAAGGGCTCGGACACAAGTTCGATCACCACAAAGTCTATATTGGTGAACTTAAGTTTTATGAAGAAATGCGCCATTTGATAAAAATAAAACAAAATATTCTAAAAATAACTTGTAAAATTTGAATTAATGAGTAGTTTCTCACATCAACGTGTGACGTCTCATGTTCTAAAAGGTTTATAAAATACATTCATTCTTTATTTTGAGTATAGGTGTCAAAACATAGCCCGACCCGATTAACCCGCCCGATCAACCCGACCGCAACCCGAATTGACTAAAAGTCAACAACCCGTAACCCGCCCGACCCGCAACCCGATTGACCCGCAACCCAACTAACCCGCAACCCGATTAACCCGAACCCGATTGACCCGCAACCCGATTAACCCGAACCCGATTGACCCGAACCCGACTAACCCGTAACCCGACCGACTCAACCCGAATTTCATCTAATCCACTTGAATAATTATAAAAATATACAATACATAGTTTTTCAAAATAAAGTTTTTCATTCTAAACTTAAGTAAAATTATTTTTTCATTTCGTATAAGAAATTTTAAAAATATGAAACTCACTTGATATTACGTATTTTAAGAAAATTACAAAAATTGAAACATGAAGGTCACTTGAGATCATGACAATATTAATATAATATATAAATTAAAATTTTGGTTAATTTAACTATTCAATAAAATTATCAATTAAATATAAACAAAGTAAAGTAATGCATTTGGTAATTTGATGTTTTTAAAGGAAGAGGGAAATTTTGGTGTATTCAAGTTTTTGGGAAGAGAAAGAAGAGAGAAATTTGGTTCTTTGAATTTTTTAGAAAAGAAACAAGTGGGAATTTTGGTGGTTTTGATATGTGGGAAGAGAAAAAAGTGGGAAAATTTGATTCTTTTGATTATGAAAGAGAAATAAGGAGGGAAACTTTTGACTTTTCAACTTTTTGTGGAAGGAAAGAAGAGGGTAATTTGGTTCTTTCAATTTTATGGAAGAGAAAGAGGAGGGAAAATTGGGTTTTTCTAATGTATGGAAGGAGAAAGAAGGAGGGAAATTTTAGTATTTTTGTGAAAAGAAAGAAGGAAACAAATTTGGTGTTTTCAATTTTTTGTTTTTCATAATTTTAGCTTTTGAAATATGAATCTTTAACTTTTATATGGAGGGCATGACTAGTTAAAATTATTCTTATATGCTTTGAAGGCTATTATGTATATATGTATGTATTTTTTTTATGGGCTAACAAATAAATTAACCATTAGTTACAACAATTTATACTAAACTTGATAAGTAATCTTTGACGGTTCGTTGTTTAGGATATAAAGTATATGGTTAGGGTATAAGGTATAAGGTACATATGGTTTAGGGTGTATATGGTTAGGGTATAAGATATTGATGGTTTTGACGGTTCTAAGTTTTTTTTTAACATATGTTCACTTGAAGTCATTTGAAGTCTTTGACGGCAGAAGATCCCTTTTTAATTTATGTTTATGGTACGTGGTTAGGGTACAAGGTATGTGGTGTAAAGTATATGATATATGGTTAGGATATAACAATTAGCAAATATCACCTTTTATCTATGTTTTGAAAATCAAAGTATGAATTTCACTTTTAAATTAACTATACTAGCAAAATCACAACTCAAGGACATATGATTAGGGTATAGGTTATGTGGTTAGTGTATAATGTATTGATGGTTTAGGGTATACAATCAACAACATATACTAACTTAATATTGTTGATTGAGGGTAAAGCTAAGTGTATAGGATATATGCTTTTGAGTAAGTTATGATTGAAGTCACAATAATTTTACTAAATTTGATAGCTAATCTTTAATGGTTCAATTTTTAGGATAATTCGAACAATTTTACAAATAACTCGTTTGGCAACAGTTTACTAAATTTATTTGCGCAATGAGTTATTTTGAAATAACTCCTTTTATCACTATGCTTTTGCAAAATACCACACGCCAAATACCAAATTTGCATGGTTATACTAAACGAGATACTTTAATCCAATTACTACTGAATTAATACTAAAATATCAAATAAACAATTAACGGTGTCTTTTGGTTGCAAATATTGATATCACCATTACTATTAGCTATAATACTTTACCAATTATGATTAATTACATAACTTTGCAAGTCATACAAATTGATTTAACATTTTGACTAGTTTTTTTCAAAAAAATAAAGTATATATATACGAGATAGAAATAAATTGGTTAAAAAGTTGAGAAAATATTTTAAATTAGTGTAATAAAATGTGTAAGTTGGTAATGAGTTAAGTTACTTGATGCGCTGGCCCGAACAACCCGAAACCCGACCCGCCCGCAACCCGCCCGACCCAAAACCCGATGAACCCGCAACCCGATTGAATCCGAACCCGATGAACCCGCAACCCGACTAACCCGCAACCCGTTTGAACCCGAACCCGATGAATCCGAACCCGATGAACCCGCAACCCGACTAACCCGCAACCCGTTTGAACCCGAACCCGATTGAACCTAGCCCGAACCCGCCCGATTGACACCTATAATTTTGAGACTCAAACCTTTTTCAATTTATACAAATAAAAATTCATTTTTGATTAACTTAATAGCTGAAAAGTGTTTTTTTTTTTACAGCTGACAGTAATAACAAACAACGTCAACAATAGCTTTAGAAGCGAGTAAAGTGAAGAAGAAATTGAGATTTAGTATTTCCTTGCAAATGTGGGGAGGAGGGAGGGAGATTTTTTTGTCTAAAAAAATTGAGAAAGGGTTGAAACTCATATATAATTTGTTTGAATATTGAATATTGCATATTGAATTGGAGTATTGAATATTTTGGAAACAATATATAATTCTTAAATTAGTTTAAATTTTTAGTCTGGTTGACCAATAGCCTTAAACCTTTTGCTAATCTGACATGAATCCAATAATCATAAAATGAGATTTAGCTTGATATGGCGTCAATTCAAAACCATTTTTTATATGTAATGAATTTGTACGACAAATACATGTAAAGTGAATATGAACTTGATTATGCATTTTGATTCTTTATATAAATACAATGGTTTAAGGCTTTAAGCGATAAACTAACTATACACTCACTCGATTGGTTTAATGAGTTCTGATTTTTTTATAACTTTTAATAATTAGTTTATTCACAAGCTATCAAGCTACTTTGCTCCGTCGATGAATAAGCGACCATCTATTCGCCAGGTTTCAGGTGCTCTGAGTCACACTATCAATTGTGAATGGAGAAGAAGCATTTCGAACGCAAAATTGAAGAAGTAATTGGGTTGTTTCTAGGTTTCTCTCGATTCCAGGCGGTGAGAAGAAAGAGGAAGGGAAAAGGGGAAGAGTTGTGAGATACAAAGTTGTGAGAGAGAGATGGAAGAACAAATGGAAAAACAAAGAGGAAGACAAATAAAGAGTGAGAGGACACATTTAAAAGAGGAGGAAAATGAGGTAGTGTGAAATAATTGTCATTGTGCTTTGATTAGTAGATATTCTTGGCCCTATTATGTTGAGTTTTGATTTATTTTAGGAGATGACATTATATTTTACATATTTTTTCTATTTCAATTTAAAATCCTAAATCAATAGTATAATTTGGAAGATTTTTTCCTTAATACGATTATTGTAATTTCTGAGATTTAAGAGGTATTTGATAATGTCAATATTTTAGTGGTTTTTATTTAAAGTTTGTATTAAAAGATCGTATGTACCGGTGGTTAGACCATGAAACTTCACATCATAGGCTAAACCGATATGTGATATTTAACAATATGAAACGGTTGAACCATTATTAAATTATAAATTTAGTATTAAATACTCTACTGCCAACTTTTTTATACGATTTACAATCCTTTGGTTCAAACAATTCTTTTACAATGGTGGAAACAAAATTTTAAGACACATTTTGAACTATCTATTGCAAAAAAGCATAAGTCATTTAGTGATAATGAGAATATGTGATTTCATACAACCCAAAAGACACTTCGCAACTTCTATATTTTAAAATAAATGTATGCTACTCATACCCTCGCTCATTCATCAACTTAATGAGTAACATATATTTCATGTAATATTATTTTCATATGTTTTTATTTACTGAATCACTTCATGAAAAAAAAAACATATTTGCTGCATGAAAATTACTACATTGTTGCTAGACATGTCTTTAATATGAGAATAATTTGGGAAATCCGTACACAACACATTGTCCAACTAACTATGAGCGATAACTTAGCATCATGTCTTATATATTTCAAATCAAGCAAATTCATATTCATTACCAACAGTGTGGTAAAAAAGAACGCTCTCTATTGGGGAAAACTTAAAGGACATACTAAACTCTATGAGACATTTTCTTTCATCCTAAAGGTTGATTATGTATGTATGTATATATGTATGTATTATGAGAAGCAACTATAATATTCAACTATATAATTTAATTAAGTTATGAATGACAATTAGTTATATTCTTTTTTTATTCAATAATTATATGTAATGCTTATATTATATTTTTTCTCTTTTCATGGAGATCTAAACACATTATGCATAGGTGGATCACTTTCAAAAATGTTATGTGCATAACTAAGATAGAAAATCATGCATTTCAAATCATCTATTATATCCATTATTATATACCATATTTCTCGACAAAATTCTTCCGACCAACGGGCCGAGCCCTATGCTAGTGATAAAGGACAACAAAACATCAAAATATATAACAATCGGGTCTGGATACTATAACAATACTCATAGTGTTGTTAGAGTAACAACATGGGTAAAAACGGAAACTCACAAAAAATAATAAATTAAAATTAAATTAAATCATTCATTACCCCAACCTTACCCTTCTCTCCTCACTCGATTCTTCTCCCCTGTTGCCGACGCCATCCCCCAGAACACCGCCGTATTTCCGAACACCGCCACCCTCATCTCCTTCGTTTTGTCCCTGTACCGCCTCCCGGATTTCTCCTCCACCACCGCCCGCACCGATTCGGCGACGGATTCGCTGGAGTAGTACCCGTCTTCCTCGTCCCTCGTGACCTCAACTCCGGCGCCTCTCTCGGCGAACGTCCAGGCGATCAGGCCCTGATCGACGACGTGGATCGACAGCATGATCAGCGGCCGGCCGAATCGGAGCGCTTCGACTACGGAGCCCCACCCGCAGTGGGTCAGGAACCTACCTACGGATCTATGGGCCAGGATTTCCACCTACGGAGCTGACCCCGCCGCGCTGCTAGACCCACCGCCGGCGACACCGAATGGCATACTACTGTCAGGATGTCGCCATCAGAGTCGTTATACTATTTATTCAGATCTCGCCTTCTTCCGCACTGTGAATTGAGCTTGAATCCTGATGCTGTAAGGACTGGAAGACTAAAGCGAAGTGAAGAAGCAGAAGGATCAATACGCAGACGTTTTGTTATCACTTAAGTTTCCATTTGTTAAAACTCTGTCGTTTTACCTAAGGATCTATTAGCCGTTATTAAACAGTGTTTTGGTTTGTAATAGGCCAGTTGTTGGTTTCCAAGTGGCAATCTGAACTAAGCTGATTTCTTCAGCTGATATATATACTACAACAGAGCAGCCCCTGCACACTTGAGGGTTTTGCCATTTTTCCCTAGCAAATTCTCCATATGGTATCAGAGCGGAAACGCATCTAGGGTTACAATGTCTACCACACCACAGCCGACGAATCATGGGAAGGAAGCTGCAAGCGGATCACCAGTCTCAGGCGCAACTGGTTCTTCTCTTCGAGGTTTCCAGTTTGGTACCTACACTGATCAGCAGCAGCAGGAGCACCAACAGCAAAACACTACCAGATCTGAGGTGATAACATTCGGTAACCCATTCTACTTGAACCCTAATGAAGCATTGAACCAATCTATAGGTTCAGAGGTGTTTGATGGGACAAATTATATCATGTGGAGTAGATCTGTGATAATGGGTTTGAAGATGAAACATAAAGTGGGTTTCATCGATGGAAGCATACCAATGCCTCCAGTGACTGATGATACTTTTCTGTTATGGGATGGATGTAACACAGTTGTGTTATCATGGATTTTGAATTCTCTTCATAAGGATCTCAGACGTTCTGTGATGAACCATGTTAGTGCTAAAGTACTATGGGATGAGTTGAAAAGGAGGTATGGGAAACCTAATGCCATACGAATTACTAATCTGGAAGATGACATCCATAAGTGCAAGCAAGGGAGTCGCAGCATCAATCAGTACCACAATGAGATCAAGGGAATCTGGGAGGAACTGGCACAATTCAGTCCCATAGTGCCATGTAATTGTGCACCTGGAAACATAAATCCATGTGATGCTGTTGTGGCCTACATTGAAAGGCAGGAAACTGATTATCTTATCAGGTTTCTCAGGGGCTTGCATCCAGATTATGAGATTGTTAAGAGTCAATTACTCTCTCGTAAACCATTGCCTACTGTATCTGAAGCAGTAGATGATCTACTCCAGTATGAGCAGAAATTGAGAGCAGAATCACATGGTGGAAGAAGAACTCAAAGTGTAGCTCTAGCTGTTGAGGCTGAGGAAGATGAAAAGCCAAGAGGACAAGGGAAGAAGTTCTGCATCTATTGCAAGAGAACAAACCACAATGTTGAACAATGCTGGAGGGCTAAAAAGAAGAGAGAAATGCAGAATGGAGGAGGAACAGGAGGATCACAGGGCAATGGTTCTAGCTTTGTGGGATCAGTGTCACAAGGAGGTTCCAATGACTCAACTACAGAAGTGAGCTACTCCAGTTCAACTGATACTCCAGGAGGTAGCCCAGTAAGTTCTTCTAAGACAGTGGTTGGCTTTACACCAGAAGAGATGAACAAGCTAAGAATCATGATGCAATCTGGTACTGGTAGCTTCCCTTCACCTCCAACCTCACCATCTTGACCTCATCATGCCTACTCAGTAACTCAAATTCCACCACCCTATCCTACTTATTCAGGTAAATATAGCCTGTCTACCTCAAGTCAGTTTAACCAAACCAATGCTTCAAACCTTTGGATCTTAGACACAGGTGCCTCAGATCATATTTCTTGCACACTAGCTTTATTTATAGAGCACAAACCAGTTCAAGATGTCTTTGTAAACCTGCCTAATACCACTAGGGTTCTGGTTACTCACATTGGTACAGTTAGACTACCCACAGGCTTGATACTTCATAATGTTCTTTTTGTCCCTAGCTTCTCTTTCAATCTTATCTCAGTAAGTAAGCTTACCAATGACTGTCCTTTAGTCTTACACTTTCACTCCAATCTCTGTCACATTCAGGACCAGTTAAGCTTGAAGATGATTGGTTTAGCAAGAGAGCATAAAGGACTTTACCACCTCATCTTTCCACCTACAACCAAAGACCAGCAACCTGACCATCAAGCAGCCACCACCTTCAATTTCCATCCTTTGCAGTTTGATCTTTGGCATTGGAGATTAGGACATGCTAGTAGTGATAGAATTTCCATGTTGCAGAAATCTAATTCTACTGTAACTAGCTCTAAGATTCTACACTGTGATGTATGCCACTTCTCAAAACACAAAAGACTTCCTTTTCCCATCAGTACCAGTATTGCAAAGAATGCTTTTGACTTGGTTCATGTTGATATTTGGGGACCCTTGTCTGTTCAGTCATATGATGGTCATTCTTACTTTCTTACAATAGTGGATGATCATATAAGGGCAGTGTGGGTTTACCTAATGAAACACAAACATGAGACAAGAGAATTGCTAAAGGGTTTTTATGCCTTGGTTCATAATCAATTCAATACCACTGTTAAAACTATTAGAAGTGACCAAGGGCAGGAATTCCATATGAAGGAATTCTTTATGGAGAAAGGGATAGAACACCAGATGTCCTGTGTAGAGACTCCTGAACAAAATGCCAGGGTTGAACGAAAGCACCAGCACATATTGAATGTGGCTAGGTCTCTTAGGTTCCAGTCAGGTTTACCACTTACCTTTTGGAATGACTGCATTCTTCATGCAGTGTACTTAATCAACAGGATGTCAACTCCTATTCTGTCTGGCAAATCCCCATTTGAGGTGCTTTATAACCATCAACCTTTTCTTGGTAACCTTAAGGTTTTTGGTAGCCTGTGTTATGCAAGTACTCTTGGACATAACAGGACCAAATTTGCACCAAGGGCAAGACAGTGTGTTTTTCTTGGAATTCCTGCTGGAGTTAAAGGGTATAAGTTACTTGACTTAGAAGATAGGAAGGTCTTCTTATCAAGGGATGTTGTCTTTTATGACACAATCCTTCCCTTTCGAGACTGTACAGAGTCTGCAACATCAGACTCACCTCCTTCTTCATCTACTTCACCACCTATTCACTATACAACATCAGCTCCACCCATCTTGGTTCCAGCATCTTCTCTACCTACTACTTCTGCACCTGTATCCTTTGATCAGGCCTCAGCTGCAAGGGGGGATGATGACTATAGTCCAAGTAAAGATGCTACTCCAGCAAATGACACTGATGTTTCACCTGAACATGACTGTGAACTACTTCTACAAGTTGACTTTGAACCTCCTCCTCCACCAAGAAGATCACAGAGACAACCAGTGTTACCTGCTAAACTTAATGAATGTGAACTGGACCCTCAGTTAACATTTGGAGCTTTTGGAACAGCAGCAAATGCAAGTAAGCACTCTCTTTGTCTGAATGTTGAATGCTTGAATGAACAAGATAGAATCTATGCTTTAAGTGTGTTGAAGCATGAGGAACCAACCTCATATCATGAGGCAGTCAAGTCCATTGAATGGAATAGAGCTGTCATAGAGGAAATACATGCTTTAGAAGCAAACCGGACCTGGGAAATAGTAGAGGCTCCACCAGACAAACACATAGTTGGTTGTAAGTGGGTGTTTAAACTGAAGTTGAAACAGGATGGTACAATTGAAAGATACAAAGCAAGGTTAGTGGCTAAGGGGTTCACACAAATATATGGGATTGATTTCTTGGACACTTTCTCCCCAGTGGCCAAAATCAACTCAGTAAAGGCCTTACTAGCCATAGCAGCAGTGAAGAACTGGACCCTAGAGCAATTGGATGTATCCAATGCTTTTCTAAATGGGGATCTATATGAGGATGTGTATATGCAGGTGCCCCCTGGGATTGAATTACCTTCTGGAAGCCCTAAGAGGATGGCCTGCAAGCTAAAGAAGTCACTGTATGGCCTTAAACAGGCTTCAAGGCAATGGTTTGCCAAGTTAACTGGTTTTCTGTTGAGAAGTGGGTTTTATCAGTCATCCTCAGACTATTCCATGTTCACTAAGTGGGTTAATGGAAGAATAGTTGTACTACTTGTCTATGTGGATGATATCATCCTAGCTGGGGATGCTCAGAAGGACATTGACCAGGTTAAGAACTCTATGAGTAAAGAATTTAAGATCAAGTTGCTTGGACCTTTAAGGTATTTCTTGGGACTGGAAGTAAACAGGACAACAGAAGGGTTGATGGTCTGTCAAAGGAAATACTGTATGGATTTGCTTGCTGATACAGGATACTTAAATGCCAAAGGATGCCATTCACCATCAGACCCAAATATCAAGTTGACAGCAACAGAAGGCACTTTACTTGAAGATCCAGAACAATACAGAAGATTGATTGGGAGACTTCATTACATAACCATAACAAGACCTGACTTGACATACTCTGTACAACAGTTATGCCAATTTCAGAAGGAGCCCTACTCAGGACACTTACAAGCAGCCTACAGAGTACTTAGGTATCTCAAATCTTGTCCAGACCAAGGTATCTACTACAGCAGTAAGGCAGACTTGAAGCTTGTAGGGTTCTGTGACTCAGACTGGGCCAGCTGCCCTGACACCAGAAGATCAACAACAGGGTACTGCACTTTCCTTGGGAGCTCTCTTCTGACTTGGAAAACAAAGAAGCAAACAACAGTTTCCAGATCATCATCTGAAGCAGAATATAGAGCACTAGCTCTATTGGTTTGTGAGATTGATTGGCTAAGGGTACTGTTGGGAGAAATGGGTGTCAAGATACCTCTTCCTGTTGCTGTGTACTGTGATAACAGATCTGCAATCCACATAGCAGAGAACCCTGTGTTCCATGAAAGGACCAAGCACATAGAGATCGATATGCATGTTACAAGGGAGAGACTGAAGACTGGTTTGATCAAACTATTTCATGTGAGTACAATTAATCAACTTGCTGATATTTTCACCAAGAGTTTGCACAGGATTCGACTGAATGAGCTGTTGGACAAGTTGGGAGTCAAGAAGAGCACTCACAACTTGAAGGGGGTGTGAATTGAGCTTGAATCCTGATGCTGTAAGGACTGGAAGACTAAAGCGAAGTGAAGAAGCAGAAGGATCAATACGCAGACGTTTTGTTATCACTTAAGTTTCCATTTGTTAAAACTCTGTCGTTTTACCTAAGGATCTATTAGCCGTTATTAAACAGTGTTTTGGTTTGTAATAGGCCAGTTGTTGGTTGCCAAGTGGCAATCTGAACTAAGCTGATTTCTTCAGCTGATATATATACTGCAACAGAGCAGCCCCTGCACACTTGAGGGTTTTGCCATTTTGCCCTAGCAAATTCTCCATACGCACAGGCTCGTTAGAGGCAGATTGGCAGCCACCGGCGGCTCCTTTTCGTCCTCCGCCGCAACTCGTCGGATCTCAATTTACGATCGTTGAGGAGCTCTCCTCCTGGTGGCGGTTATACTGATGCACAACCACCAGCAAAGCGAATCCAGAAATCCGGATCTGGATTTCATATATGGTGGTCGGGATATTGAAGAGGATTGTCGCGATTAGCACCGGCCCCCCATCCGTCATTTCTTTCCTCCTCAAGTCAAATCATAAAAAACCCCACCTGTGAAATGAAGTGTAGTGCCGTGGGATTGAGAGAGCAAGAGAGATAGGGGAGGAGGAAGAAGAATGGGTTGTTTGCTGAGATACAAATAGTGGGAGAAGAAGAAGAAGCCTGCAAAAGCCAAAAGGGGGGATATAGATGGAATGGCGATGCATTCCAACATTGAGCAACATGTTATTTGTGGCGAGTGGTTTGAGAGTTCGGTTCTCTTTGAATAATTTGCTTTTGTGTTTGTTCCTTGTTGTGTCTTGAACTGATACAACGCACACAAAATTGGTTGCCAATCGCTTTCCCGGGAATCAAACATGGCCTTTATATCTCCTCCCATTTTCTTCTGAGGATCCCAATAGTTTGCTGCAACAGGGAAGGTTTTTTTTTTGTGTTTGTTCATTTCCAAATGCTCTGTGAAGAGTTAATGTAGATGTAATAGTGGCAGGAGATGGAGAAGAAGTTCTTTTTTTTAATGATTTATTATATTTCTCATATGCATTTGTTGAGGGTATGAATTCGTGTTTGTGTTTTGAATACTCGTTATTGATTTTGAAAAGTTCATTTAAGTTGTTGCTTTTGTTGGATACTCGTTATTCATAACCACATAAAAAAATTTCTACCTCAAACAGAGTAAATCAAACCTTAAAAAACATATCAGAAACCAGCTAATGCATACCACAACTTTCCTTAAACATACCAGAAATCTCATAAAGCATACCATCAACCTCCTAATGCAAACCACAAACACAGTAAAACAAACCACAAACACGGTAAAGCAAACCACAAGTCTTTCATAAGCACATCATAAACCTCCTAACGCAGTCCACAAACGTGATTAAAAAAACCACAAAAAATAAACCAGAAACCTCCTAATGCATACCATAAATCCCCTAAAACAAACCATAAACCTCACAAACCAAACCGCAATATTTTCGAAAGCATACCATCAACCTCCTAATGCAAACCACAAACACGGTAAAGCAAACCACAAACACGGTTAAGCAAACCACAAGTCTTTCATAGCACACCAGAAACCTCCTAATGCAGACCACAAACTTGATAAAAAAACCACAAAAAAGCAAACCAGAAACATCCTAATGCATATCACAAATCTCATAAAACAAACCACAAACCTCACAAAGCAAACCACAACATTGCGAAAGAACACCAGAAACCTCCTAATGCAAACCAAAAACACAGTATATCAAACCACAAAAAAGCAAACCATAAACGTCCTAATGCAGACAACAAATATACTAAAACAAACCAGAAACCTCATAATGCAAACCACAGAGTTTTTGAAAGCAAACCAGAAACTTCTCAATGCAAACTAGAAACACGATAAAGCAAACCACAAAAGGCATAAAAAAATATGAGAAACCAAACCATAAATCTCACAATGCTAAACATAACATTCGGTGGTCGTTGACCGAACTCCGATGATCGTCAGTGACCGAATTCCGGCGCCGATAGGCATATTCCGGCCCCGATGACTAGATTCCGAAGCCAGTAAGCATATTCCGACCACAGTGAGCATATTCCGACGCCGGTAAGCATATTCCGGCGACAAAAAGCATATTTCGGTGACCGGCGACTAGTTTCCGGCGACCGGTGACAGAATTCCGGCGACCAAAATTTTGGTCAAAAAATAAAAAATATTTTTTATTTTTATTTTTAATTATTATTTAAACATATTTTTCATAATGACAATTATCCCCCTGTTATGATTTTACACTAGGTCAACTAAGCTAATAAAAAGTCATCACAATCCTAGTTTTCTATTGGTTGGAGACTAGTGTTGCTACAATATCCGCTCCCATAACAATCAAACTCTCTAACCAAGTGCCGGGCCCGGTACTAGTCTTGTTATAGATGGGTTAATTTGGGCTTAAGAGAAGGATAGGCATTTGCGTAAACCGAGTTATTCCCTCCAAGTTCGAGATAGTTGGGCCTCGATAAAGGAAGTCAAGTCCAAACCACAGCTCAAAACAATCAGAAACCGTGAAGGGTGGCGTTGGGCTCTTAATTCGTTTACTAAGCCCAGGGTCTTTTTCCAGGACAGTTCCAAGTTTCCTAGTCTCTAGGTCGAGATTCCAGTGTTCTCTCCAAAACCCTCTGGGTAGGGTATAACGGAGTAGAGAAGCCGTTGAGAACAGAGAAGGAGGCGCCAATGGGGGAACCACGACAGGAAAGCGTTCCAGTCTTGCCATGGATGAGGCAACCAGTTGACGTCAGTCAGTGTGAAGAATGCCCTCTAGATCTCCTGCCTTGCCTTGATCCCAGGTATGCCTATTGTTCCCGCCCCTGAGCAGTGGAGTTTACTCGATTCATAAACAGTTTCCTTCTTCAATGACCTTGGTTTTGAGCTCGCGATTGGACGATTTTATATCGCTGCTGGTTTCAGGCTGATGGTCGCGCTGCAGGAGTTGGGTTTCTCATCGCTCTTCCCAGTACAAGTTGGCGTGTGGCAGGAAACAATCGGCCCTGGCGCCTTTGAGCGCGACCTCTGCATAAATTCGCCCACTGGCAGTGGTAAAACGTTGGCCTACGCATTGCCTATTGTGCAAGCGCTTTCGAATCGCACCGTCAGATGTTTGCGCGCTTTGGTGGTCTTGCCTACGCGTGACTTGGCCTTGCAGGTTTAGCGCTCCTTCCATTGCAAATTTAGACAGCTACCCCACAGTTTTTCGTCTTATAGATTGAACGAATGCTTTTTCTTGTGGACTTGGTTGGCATTCTTTCGAGATTAGGTGAAGGAAGTGTTTGCTGCAATTGCACCGGCGGTGGGCTTATCTGTTGGTCTGGCAGTGGGGCAATCTTCAGTAGCTGATGAAATATCCAAACTGATTAAGAGACCTAAGCTCGAGGCGGGTATCTGTTACGACCCAGATGATCTTCCACAGGAATTAGAAAGTTCGGTTGATATATTGGTTGCAACGCCTGGTAGGCTTATGGATCATATCACAAGTACTAAGGGGTTTACGCTTGAGCACCTCTGCTATTTAGTAAGTTGCAACTTCTCTCTTAAAGTTTCTCTTTCAGGTTAGAATGTACAGTTTCTAGTGTGTTACTGTGTTTTCTCAGTTGAGATTACCAAATGCAAGCTGGTTTTATCAGGAGTGGACATTTGATCCTTGTGAACTAATCGAAGTTAGCAAATTCAGGTGGTTGATGAAACTGATAGAATGCTCAGGGAGGCATACCAGTCTTGGCTTCCTACTGTTCTTAACTTAACTCGCTCTGATGAAGAAGGCCCTATCCCATGTATTACCAGTTTTCTTCCATCTGCATTTGGTTCTTTGAAAACCATAAGACGATGGTAAGTTGCATGTTTTATTTTGCACTGTACTCCTTCCAAGTAGTTTTATTCTCTAGATGTATATATTGTCCTCTAAATTTTTCTGGGATGTTCTGCCTTTAATGAAGGGATTTCCACCATTCTGGTAGAAAGTGACAACAAATCGGCAAATCGCCTTCCTAGTTGGCCTCTTATAAATGTTAATTCATTTTGCAGTGGCGTTGAAAAGGGCTTTAATGGGAAACCTTATCCCAGACTTGTGAAATTGGTTTTATCTGCCACATTAACCCGAGATCCAAGCAAGCTCGCTCAACTTGATCTACATCATCCTTTGTTATTGACAACTGGGAAGAGGCGCTACCAGGTTCCCGAAAGATTAGAATCCTACAGTTTGGTGAGCTCTTTTTTTTTCTATTCGCTCTGCAGTTAATTTAATAACCTTTTGTATTACTCTTTGCTATCAACTGCATCAAGCTGATCCCTAAATGAATCGGTAGTCTGTTTGATTGTTGTTGTTAGTGAAGGAACTTCTCTGCATTCCAATTTTATTTTTTGAAACTTATTTCTTTATCCATCTGGCAGATGTGTGAGTCGAAGCTGAAGCCCCTGTACTTGGTTGCTGTTCTACAAAGTTTAGGATCGGAAAAGTGCATTGTCTTTACCTCATCAGTGGAATCTACTCACCGGCTTTGCACCCTAGTGAACTTCTTTGATGATTTGAAACTCAATATCAAAGAGTATTCTGGTCTCCAACGTCAATCTGTGAGAAGGTACTATTCGTATTAAAATATCTGGTTTGGTTTCGTAGTGATTGATCCTTAACATATGCACATTAAACGAGGTATCCTGGATTCTGGTGTATTAGTCTGGCTTCCATTTGGGATATACAAGATAAACTGCAAACTACCAAGCATATGCTTTTGCCAATGAAGTTTGTGGATAGCTGTGTTGATAATGTAATACAGCATCTAAACAATGTTTACTGCACTGCAGCAAGACATTAAAAGCCTTCAGGGAAGGGAAGGTACAGGTGCTTGTTTCCTCTGATGCAATGACTCGAGGAATGGATGTTGAAGGGGTGAGGAACGTTGTCAATTATGACATGCCTTCATATGTCAAGACCTACATACATAGGGCTGGTAGGACAGCTAGAGCAGGTCAAAAGGGCCGTTGCTTCACATTGTTGGATAAAGTGGAGGTAATTGTTTCTGCATAAGCTCAATTAGTAGCTCTGCCCTACATCTGATGCCACTAAATGTTCTCCATTGTTCTACTGCCCTGTCCATGGATGCTGAGGAATATGATGGTTTCTCTTAAATCTCTGGATTTTCAATACTGTGTACATCAAGTTATATATTGGTTTAGCCAACATTCTCTCATCATCTTGGCTTGCATTCTTTTTCCATTTCATTGAAGGTCAAGCGCTTCAAGAAACTCTTACAGAAAGCTGGCATCGATTCATGTCCCAGCTACTCTGTGCCTTCCGACTCTCTTGAGTCGCTTCGAACTATTTATCCTTCCGGTAATGACATGGCTTTTTATCTTTTGTCGATGCTACAATTTTATACAGACACTCATCCCATCTTATTTCTATGATCCAGCGTTGGAGAAACTAAAGGAGAAAGTTGAATCGGAAACATCTAAGAAGCTGAAACTTGCCCCCAAGTCTTCTAGAAGAAGCCAAGCAGAGGGGAAAAAATCAAGGAATGATCAATAAATTATCTATTCTGGCCCCGATCTATGTGCCAACTGTACAGGTTAGTTCAACTATCGCTACCTAGATTATCAGAGTAGCAGTTGACTTCATTTTCTAAGATTATTATAGGTTTGCCCACCAGGAGGTATACTTGTCATCTTGTCTGGATACATCGTACTTGATATGTTCAGGTTAAATCGTCCTTAGATTAAAAAAAAAAAGGGGTGTTCCATACAGTCCTCGCCGGAGGTGTGTGGTCTTTGGATCTCTAGAGATATTTTCATAAGTTAGTTGAACAAATACTGAGATATTTATTTTATACAGATTTTGGAACCATTTCAACACATTGACACTTCTTCCTAGAAGTCTATTCCAACAGGTTGATCTCATAAATGATGATTGCCATGATTAATATATCGTGCAGGTTTTAACAGCTCCAATTGTTCAAAGATTCATGCTTTCGATGAATTTTCAGATTATAGGATTGGCCCCGTACAAATAGTTGTTACAAGTAGAAGAAACAATATCTGCTTGTATTTCTCTTCAACTTCTGTTGACATGGATACATACATAGATCCAAACATTGCAAGCTATCTCTACTGACTTCACTGTGGTTTCTGACAATTTAAGCACTTGTTCTACAGATAGAGTTTACAAAAAGACCTCCCATCTGCTGCAACTCCAGTCAAGAAACATCTCTGACCAAAACAAACATTGTTCCCCTTTCACAACTGGGAAAAAAAGAAAACAAAAGGGGAGAATTGAGAATGCAAAACTGCATTTCTTCTACAAGTCACAGACAGGAAAGTCTCTGGTAGAAGCATAATCTGTGGTCTTTCAGAGATCAAAAAGTGATCTTTGGATCCCGGTGAGCAAGTGCTCGGATTTAGCAGCAGCAGCAGCAGAAGAAGAAGAGGAAGAGGCAGTGGAGGTGTTGTTATTAGGAGCTGCAAAAGTGCGGGACCTGGTGGAGAGAGCATCAAAGCTGGCAGTGGTGGTGTCTCTCTCTTCTTCCTTGATGGTATCCATCATCTTGGATGCTCTGCGCCTCATGACACTAACATACTGTGACGGTGCTACCTCTGTGATGAACCTTGCTATGCGGGCATTCGCCATTTCTTTTGGTAATAAATTCTTTGAAGTTATCAGAAACAGGATAGAGAAGAGAAAGCTGGAAGAGGAAACTAGTTTGTGTTGTGTAGGAGAGAAGCTAAGAGAAGAGATGGAGTTGGGATGAGCAAGAAGCAGCAGAAAGGGTAAGATTTATAAGGGCAGATTCGTGGGCTTGTATCGAGTAAAGGGTCCTGGTCAATGAGAAATTAGGGTGTCGTAGTGGCAAAGTAATGTTTTATCAGCTAGTGCCGCCTCTTACTTTTGGTATTAATTGTTGAACAAATGGGTGATGCCTCTTGAAAGAAAGACTGGAGTAAGGTTTTTGGTTACGTGTCATGCGCAGTGTGGAAGATGAGATGATCTCCCAAAGATATGGTTTTTGTCAGGGAAGCTACCTTCCAAACGAGCACTTTACTTGTGGGGTTAAGGCACTAAGGATGGCTGCCATCTGTCGTTTCTTCTGTCTGTTGCTCATTTCTAAGGGTGGTAATTCAATTCAACGGACGGCCAAGATAGCTTTGTGTATTCATCATGCCTTCTGGCTGTACGGGTCTCTCTTCAGTAGGGAATTAACAGTGGAAAACTTGCTGCTGAATGAAACGATCTGAATGAGAGATCAAAACGTTAGTGGGCTTTCCTTTTCAGTCATGGCCTAGTAGTGGCTTTCGGTAAAGTTGCATTTTGGGTCATATCTGTTGGCCTGTTACGATCGGGTCAGGGCTTATGCCGTACGAGTTCATGCACTTGAAGGAAAAGCAGTCGTCGTTTCCTATCGTGACTCATCGAGGAACTGGAAAGTTTTGATGTTTATCCACAAACAGAAAACAGGACTGGGCTGTGTTGTTAAATCAAAGGTGTGTATAACTCGTTGTAAATTGATTATTCATAATTAAAAATATTTGATTGTCATGTTATAGAAGGAAAATGAAGCCTAGAGTTGTTTATTTATTTATTTTTATAATGGATGCAACGAACTTTCATTCAAAACCAACCGGGGTAAAAAACCTTTTGACAGTCATACAATAGCAGATGCGAGAGCACCATATCGGAAATCGGAAACAAATGACAACCATAGGTAAGGTGATGACCCTGACTAGCAAGTTAATCAGCACAAACATTACCCTTGACGTAGTCCTCGAGATGGAACGAATGTCTTGGTGAGAGTGCCATTCCACAAAACCTGCGTACCGGAAGAGGAGACACAAGCCATAATCGTCATAATGAGATCCCCAGGACACCCTGTTGCTTCAAGTGTTTCGCGCAGGAAACCCCAGCTGATTCGGTCATAAGTCTTAGCTAAATCGATCGTCAATATTATCTGACCCTTCCTCCCTTTCTTCAAACCCATGGAATGCACAACCTCCGGAACAATGATGATGTTTTCTGTTATGTGCCTCCCCGGGACAAAGGTGGTTTGGGTTGGGTGCACCAGACGACGCATAAGAGGTTTAATATTGTTCACAATACATTTTGCCACAGTCTCGTACGACACATTACACAGACCAATCGGGCGAAACTGCTGGATGGTCTCCAGAATCTCCTTATTGGGGATGAGGACGATAAGAGTCTCGTTCACCTCCTTAATCAGAACCAGATCCATAAAGCACCTGCAGACAAACTCCGAAAATGCATCCCCCACCCTCTCCCAGCATTTTTGGTAGAACAGCGGTTGGAACCCATATTTGCCCGGGGCTTTAAGTCCCCCCCATATATTTGACAGCAGCCCAAACCTGCTCTCGCATCAAGGGTCTAACAAGTGCATTGCCAATGTCATCATTCAGCCTGTTAAAGCCATTCGGCACCCACGGAGCAGGGCCAGCCTCAGCCAAGTACAAAATCCTATAAAAGTCCCTTGCCATCTCCTGCAAGACAACATCATCATGAACCCACTCACCATTCTGGTCTTGGAGCGCTGATATCTTATTAATCCGACACCGTTTGAGAGTGGACAAGTGAAAGAACCAGGTGTTTTTATCTCCTTGGGTAATCCAGGAAGCCCGCGACTTCTAAAACCATAAGAGTTGCTCCTGCCAAAGTGTCGATTCTAACTCCGGCCACACTCTCTCTTCCTACTTCCGAGACTGCACAGTAGCCGAGGTTTCATTGAACTCTTACAACCGGCGGAGTTGTCTAGCCAGGTCTCTCTTACGTCGGAAGATGTTGCCGAAGACTCGCTTATTCCAACTTTGGAGGTCGGTCTTAAGCTTTACCAGAGACGTTGGCAATGAGAGAACATGTTTCCAACTCATCTCCAGGAGGCGAGGGAAATCCTCATGCCCCAACCAAGCTGCTAAAAAAACGAAATGGACGAGTGCCTCCACTCCGTTTTCCATGGGCCTCGGTACAGACTCGAAGAGGTGGTGGTCTGAACCAACCCGCTCTAAATGATGACTTATTGATTCTGAGAATTGCTGGAACCACCTTCTTTGGCACACCGCCGAGTCAAGCCTTTGAGATAAGCCACCCCTCTTCCAGGTGAAACGGGGGTCCTGTGAAACCCACTTCCATCAACCCGCATGCATCCAGACAGTTACGGAAGGCACTTCTTCTTGATTCCAAATAGGCTCCGCCCCCCATTCGATCATTTGGACCCATGATAGAGTTGAAATCTCCCACCAATAGCCACGACTCTATAGTCTGTGTAGCAAGCAGCCACATCTTGTCCCACGATCTTGTCGACGACTGGGATGCGGACTCCCATAGACCACAGAGATAACAACTGGTGGTCCCCTACTACCTCGTCTCTTATAGGAAAAATAAATCATCTGCTCCCAAGCTTCGAGCTCTGAGATCATCAACTCCTGCTCATCCCAAAAAACCCTGATGCCTCCTGCAAAGCCAACAACATCAACCAACAACACGCCATCAAACCCGATATGAGAAATGACCTTTTGAGCCATCGATCCACTGATCCGGGGCTCCACAATAATTACAATATCCGGCCGTGTAGGCACAAAAAAGATCGTAAAATGGAGATAAACTTGTCGTGACCTGCCCCTTGGCAGTTCCAAGCAAAAAAATTTAACATGATAACAAAAACCAGGAAGAAACAAACAAAAAGAGCAAAGGAAAGGGACTCCCCGAACAGCCAGCAAAAAGCTGGGAATTAGCGCACACGACTAGTGGCCTGTTGGCCATCTTTACCACTCGGCTTTGGATCACTGATAAGCATAGACGGAGAATGACCAGCCCCCTGAGCCTCCTTTGTACTACGTTTGCGCCTTTCATCCGAACCATTTAATCCCCCGGAATCGACTGGCAAGCCCACCTTGACTGGTTGAGTCGAACTTGTCCCACCACTCTTCCCTGTCTTCTTTTCCACCATGGTACTGTCGGAATTGGTAGGGACCGCCTGGTGTGTTTCACCTAGGGGTGTCAGTCGGTCGGTTTCGGTTTAACCAAAAACCAATTTTTCGGTTATCGCTTAAATCGAGTCGTCTCCTATGGTTGCCGACCACTGACCGTGAGGAAGCTATGGGTAGCCGACCACCGACCGACCGGTTTTCGGTTTTGGTTAGGTTATACCGCAATTAACCAAAATTATTAAAAAAAAAAGAAACCACCCCACCCCTCCCATGTGTTATTCTCTCTTGTTTTGTTAGGTAGCAATAAAAAAATAAAAAAGAAAGAGAAGAGGAAGCCCACACGTTTCTTATCTTCTTCTTCTTTCTCTCCTCTTTGTTTTCCTAAGAATAACAAAAACCAGACCTTCTACTCTCCTCTCCCTGCTTCTCCTAAACTGCACCCTCCAAACTCTTCTTTTTCTCTACTCTCTCTACTTCTATGAAGAAGGAGAAGCGGCAGCGGCGTGCGGTCGACGGGAAGAGCAAGGGCGGCGGCGATCTTCTGCTTGTCTTTGTTTTCATCTTGTTTCTCTTCCTTTTTCTGATGCTGTTGCTGGGGGTCAAGTGGTCGACAAGGGTTGCGGGTCGGCGAGGGGACGACGAGGGTCGTGGGTCAGCGAGGGTTCGCACGGGGTTGGGGGTCGCCGGTAAAAAACTGGAAGGGCAGGGGCTCGCGGGAGGTCGACGGTCACGGGGTAAGGTGACACGTCGGCGGGTCACTAGGAAAGGGAGGAGTGCTGGAGGATGCAGCGGGGGGGGGGGGGGGGGGGGGGGGAGATGAAGGAGGCAGGTAGGGTTGACGTTGGGTTGGGTTATTTTTAAGGTTGAAATTATTGAAACTGTGTCGTATATAGACATTGATGGAAGGTGATTCGGTTTGCCGGTTAAACCGGCTTCGGTTATCGGCTAGCCAAAGTGACCAATCTATGTGCCGACAACCGACCGCCTTTGATATATGTCGGTTTTTGTTTAGCCGCTAATCGGCGGTTATCGGTTGAACCAACCGATTAGTTGCTAAGCGGAAACCGAACTGCCACCCCTAGTTTCACCTCTCTTCTTTCCCTGTCCTTTGTTATGTTTCATCCCGTTGCTACTCACCTCTTTAGGCAAGGCCACCGATTGGATCACGGGTACCGTAACCAGTTTATCAATCGTCTTAGTCGTGAGCATAGATGCCTTGGCATTAGCCACCTGGACCACACCCGAGTCAGGCACTTCTACAGGTTTCTCCGAGGTAGAGACACGGGGTGCCTCAACTATCGTGATATCAGTCATCATCACCTCCCCTTGTAAACCGTCTTGTGCTAGTACTTCTGTCCCCGGAGTGCCAATCTCCTCCTCCTCTTCCTCCTCCTCTTCCTCCTCCACTAAGACATCAAAGCGGGTTCCCGAGCTAGGCCTTGACGATTGAGGAGGTTGTGTCTGGCCAATTTTAGTAATATCAGTGCGCTTGCTCACCGATTTTCGTGACCGTGGCTTGGCTACCATCCATTCCACATAAACCTTAGGCGGGTTCGGCGCCTTAGGAGCAGCCTCCTCCAACTCTATTTGCTCCTTCTCTAGTTGCTTCTCTGGTTGCTTGAAAAGGGAAGGGCACGTCTTAACTGTATGTCCGTACCGCCCACATTCAGTGCAGATTTGATGCAACCCTTCAAACTCAATACAGTATGTCAACCCTTCTATCTTAAACTGCGAGAGGAGGGGATTAGTAAGATAAACTTCGACACAAACGCGAGCAAATCTTCCCATATCCCCATTCTGAGTAGGTCGATCCACTTTGACGGGGCGACCAATCTTGGAGGCGATACGCTCCACAACCTCCGTGTTAATGAATTCAATTGGAATCCCTGTGAACCGTGCCCACACCATGGTCGATGCCACTTCAGCAGTCTTGGGATTGAATCCCTTCCTCCAAGGCCGGACAGTCAGGTAGTGCCCACCAATCATCCAAGGACCTCCTGCCGCAGTCTGTTCATAGTCCATTTGGCTAGTAAATGGGACAACGTAGAAACCCCGTGATAAACTTTGCCAATAATGACTCCAGCCTTCAGGAGACAACCTGAAATGGAAAGGACCTACCCAACGCTTTAACAATCAAGGCAGAACGTCATTTGCGATGGTATCGCTGCTTCTCCATCGCCTTGAAAGGTATGGTTGGACATCTCGGATCGTCATCCTCTGGGATTTCATCATCCATACCATCCTCCTTCATCGCAGCTGCGACGTCTTCGGAATCTGATTCGGCTATATACTATAAATCCTCAACGAGAACTTCGCTAAAAAGCTTATGCGGGCCCGACGTCCAAAACGTCGAATGCTGCTGGCCCTCGCGGCTTTGCGGAGAGAAGTCCTCTCCTTGCATGGGCTCTGACTCTTGATTCGGAGTATCTTCTACTATCGACGAGCTCTCAAAAAGGGGGTTCGAGCTCATCGATTTCACACATTTCTTTGCCTGTTGGGCTCCTTGTTAGAGCTCCTTCAATCAGTAGTAGTGAATCGCTTATACGAGAGTTAGTCGATTCACATCTTTGTACTGGAATCCAATTCCAGTAGTGGAGTTCTATGTTAACTGCCTCAGCGTTCTATCCCGGTGAAGACTAGTTGTCTGCCGGGTAGTCTGTCTGAGAAGGCTTGGTCAGCTTAAGAGATTCAAAGCTACTGTCGGATCTTCCGCAGTTTAATCAACAGTAAATCAACCAAAGGTAATTACAACTTTGACCTAACTAAGGAGCTAGGGGGACTCATTCCCGAGTGACTCTTCCCCTGCTTAAGAACTTCGAACCATTTCATACTTTCTTACTGCTTTTGCTTAAAATCACATTCACTCAACTTAGTCTGCTAGATAATAGATAATCACGGAGTAGGCAGTAGATATAGACCTCGGGTTGATAAATAGAACTTGCCACTATTCTACATTTCCGGAATGCGATTACACTTGGTCGCAGTTTGGTGTTGATTTTTAGCGTGTTAGGAACTAAACCCGTATCTGAGTGAGGAGAAGAACATAAGCTGTTTTCCGTTGTGTCATCTTCTTCCTCGTTCTTTTCCCGCCTTTTTTTCAATTCGTTTTTCAATCCCTAATATAAGATCGATCAACATAGTATGCAAATACAACTATTTATTATGTTGATGTGACTTGACACATAGGCATATGTGTTACATGGTGTTCAATCAAAATGGTGGACTGATCCGCAGTTAAGATACGAGATATGGATACCTATTTACAGGGGAACTTATAATGTGATCACAATGTTTTAAGTGAGAATTCCTAGAGTTGAGCTTATCAGAAATTACTACATCTCAGTGTCCATACTTTGATACAATGCCCGATGGTGTTAAAGAGTGCACCAAGTGGAAAGTCATTGGGTACAATGCAACAGATCTGACAATGCAAGATAAGGATTTCCCTCCTAATTAAAGGAGTATAATATCAATGAACTCAATAGACATATATGAGATCGATGCGAAGATGGATCTATATCAAACATGATAGATCCATGAATGGAATCTCCTCACGATAATCTGTAACAAAATATTCATAGTTTGCAATATGTTCACAAAAGAGGATGACTAAGTTCCTTTCTCCTTTTTGACTTGGGTGAAGATGTGCTGCTAGGTGTTGCTCAGGAAAAATTCAAAAACCCTAATTCTAAATCGTTCATATGCACGGTAGGGGACGAAGTTGCGGAAGGAGGCCGCCAAGAGCTGGCATCTGAATCAGTTGGCCGGGGTACCGGGGGAGAGGCCCCGGGTCCGACAACAATCATTGTAGATGACGGTGACGCATAGGTCGGGACAGAGAAAAGTGCCGCTCCGGAAATATCGGAGCTGTAGGGTTTCCAGTTGTTCCTTGCTAAGAACTAACTGAAGCCTAGAGTTGTTAATTGCATTTTCTGTGCTTTTATGCAAGATAGTGTTAATAAGGAGAAGTGAGTTAAGTGACACCTTTGATGAATTTTTAAGGATAAAGGACTTGTTGGTTGGGTTGATCCGCAGCCGAGATACGAGACATGGATACCTATTTACGGGGAACTTATAATGTGATCACAATGTTCTAAGTAAGTAAGAATTCCTAGAGTTGAGTTTATCAGAAGTTACTACATCTAAGTGTCCATACTTTGATACTATGCCCGATGGTGTTAAATAGTGCACCAAGTAGATAGTCATTGGGTACAAGCACTAGGTAGTAGGTATGCAAGGGATCTGACAATGCAAGTTAAGGATTTCCCTCCTAATTAAAGGAGTATAATATCAATGAGCCCTTCGATGAATATTGTCTACGAAGTGGCTGGCCAAGCCAAGTCAAATGATGTGTTCATATCAAACATGATAGATCCATGAATGGAATCTCATCATGATAATCTGTAACAAAAGAATCATAGTTTGCAATATGTTCACAAAAGAGGATGGCTAAGTTCCTTTCTCCTTGTTGACTTGGGTTAAGATGTGCTGCTAGGTGTTGCTCAGGAAAAATTCAAAAACCCTAATTCTAAATCGTTCATATGCACGGTAGGGTTGCAATGATTCCATTGTTGGGATTTGAAAGGTGTGAATGAGAATGAAAGGGGAATAAGCCAATAGTTGGTGAGTTATTGGTTAAACCAAGTTGAATCGAATCGGACCAAACCGATATGAAACCAACCGGTCCAACTACTATGGCGAACCGATGCAATGGTTGGGGTGTAACCACCCACTTGAAGGGTCACATCCCTTCACTGAACCATTGCAATGGTTGGGGTGTAACCACCCACTTGAAGGGTCACATCCCTTCACTCGCACCCCTTCATTGTCTATAAATAAACACCTACCCCCTTATGTTTTCTACACAAGTTATTTTCCCAAGAAATTTTTCTGGCCAAAAGATAAAAGAATTTTTCATTCTTCATTGCATTTCCTCACTACAAACTCATAAAGAAAAAACAGAGTCGTGTGACTTCTCTCCGATCGTTGCGTTCGTCGGATTCTGGTGTTTCAAGTACCGGTACAGCCAGAAAAGGTACGTCCGTTCTATCCTGGGAGGAATAGTTCCAATAACCTTGGGTACCGTAGAGGGGAACTAAATTCCTTAAGGAGAAATAGTGAATTCTATTGGCTCGGGCGTTGTTTGTGCATGTGTCGATTTCTATATATGATTTGTGTGGCAAGAAACATACTTTTGTGAAACGTTTTCCATAACAATCTTAAGGAATTTATAATAATTATTCTTGTATACTATTTATGCCGGCGTAACCGAATGGTCTAGCGCAATTAATTGCATGATCATGTTTATACATGGATTTGGATGTATTTGTTTTTTACGTAATTGGTTTGGGGAAATGCATGCTGCTGAGATTTGATTCTTTAATCAAGTTTGCCGTAAAATACTTTCTGTGTGTTGGCATGGCGATTATGCATGTATTGTGTTGTTCCAAAAATTGCATTACACGTTGCATGAATTGGTGTAGAAAGAAAGGAACCCAATTCTGGCAGTGATATATAAGCACCAGAAAAAGGAATTCTAATTCTTCTAATTCATAATGTATTCGTGTGTACATGTATTCGTGTATACATGTATGTTCCCCTGAGTGAATGTTTTTAAGGAAGATATGATCATGTTTTATACGTTTTAAGAATCTTATTCATGTATATATGTTTCATTGTATATATATGTGGATACTTGTGTATAAATATATATATCTTGCCGCTTGCATTTGGAATGCAACTGTATGCATTTTTTTTGTGTGGATGTATATCCATTGTTTCAAAGAGGAGGTTGCTCGCATGATTCGATGATTTGGTTGGAATAACATTGAGCGGATGTAACCGCTTGTCTCCTCCAATCAAAAGAAAAGAAAAGAAAAGAAAAGAAAAGGGATTATTGATCTCTAATTCACTGTTCATTGCAAGAAAACCCATGGTTTCTGATTTGATAAGTGTGTTCATTCTGTTAGAAAAGAAAATGGTTGGTATCACCCCCGGAGTATGGAGTCCAACTCACGAGGATGATGACGATGACGTCATAGAGGTCACTAATATCGAATCAGATCCGGAGATTATTGAGCTCTCTACTCCCGAAATGGAGTTTGACAATGAAGAGTGGTTCGATTTTTATGACGATAGCGGGGATTTGCTATATAATGACATTGGTGGAGAGCATCCAACCAATTATTGGACTCTAGATGGAATACCCATCTATGATTGGTACTCAATGGGTCCTAATGTGGACGATTTGGGCACCCATGTGGACTCGATGGAGAGTATGGGGGAAGAAGAGGAAGTTGAGGAATCGGAGAACGAGGAGGAGTACTCCGACATAGCGACCGATGAATGCCTCTCTGATCCTGACTTCGACCCCAAGAATCCTTAGGATTCTTCTATATGTATTGTAATCTCCTTTGAGGAGTAGACATATGTATGTGTGTATATATACATACGGTATTAGTAGGTGTGTACCTATGTAATTCGTGTATTTACATGATGAATGAAGAACAAATGTTCTTATCTCCCAAGTGGAAATTTAGTTGGATAAAACCTTACGAGTTTGTTTGGTTCCAAAATTAACCACAAAGTTTTAATGCTTTTATTGCATTGGTCCATCTCAATTATGTGGCATGGATGAATGACAATTGTACCAATTTAATTTGGACACTTTTTCCATTCAAGGTGATGCATGAGATGATGGACGTACTTATGATAGTCCTTCATGGAATCTAAGTAACGGTGGTTTGGATAGTAATAAACTATCTAGTGGGAAACTATGAACAATCATAGGTGTGTAAAACCTATGGCGCATGGCAAGTGGGGACTTGTGAGTAAAGTCTATCTAAGCCAGAATGTTTGCATAGGTTATGTTCAAATTAAGTTGAACATAGTTATGAAAGAGTATACCTCCAATGTGTTGGAGATGAAATTTGGTTAATGCACGTTTAAAGGATTGCATTACGAGTAAGCCATAAGTGATAAGGAATTATAATTCCTAAGATGCTTGTGATGACATAATAATTTGTTTATTATGTATGTGGTTTAGGACTTGATGTTTCTTATGCCATGAGGGCAAGGAAAATGAAGCTATGATTGATCCTTGTAGGGATTTAATAAGCTTGCCAAATGATGGTTGTCATCAAGATAAGCATTAGGTCAGAATTGTTTATGACCTATGATTATCAACGTGAAGCTCATTGACAGAATTGTTTATGGTATATATAGATATATATCATTGGAAAACAATTTGGCATGAGAGCTCAATTGAGATGATCTTATTAAACTTAAAAGTCTGGATTACTTATGGTATATTTATGAAGTTTATACCATTGGAAAGTGATTAGACAATCGAATTAGAAATTCGTTTGAATTACTTGTGGTATATCATGTTACATAAATGAAATGTCATTGGTAAGTAATTAGATGGGATTTCCATTCCTGGAATGCATCTGAATTACTTATGACGTCTCAAGTTGCCTTGAGCAATACCATTGGTAAGTAATAGGATGATATTTCTAATAAAATCTGAATTGTTTGTGGTATGCTAATCGAGTGAGATCATACCATTGGTAAACAATTAGATACATATAGTGGTTGGAAAGTTCAATAAGTAAAACCATGGAAAATAAATGGGATTATTCCATGATGTTTGGCAAAGGGTAGAATTGTGGGGGAGAAGAGCTAGCCATTGTTTCGGCTACTATCTCAAGATCCTACAATGGGACGCTAACCTATCCATACGACAAAAGTGGAAAGGTAAACGAAGTCATACTTGAAAGTATGAAGGTGTCCAATGAGAAAGTGAGAGTCCTTAAACCTTGTGGAGTTAACCCAGTCAAGGGTATAACTTATGAGTAAACTCTAGCATATATTGACGTTATGTCAGAAAGCTAGAATATTTATTGATGTTGATCCACTCTTCCCAAAGAGATGATTTTGACCATATACATGAATGTATATGAACAACATTCCCCAAACCGGAAATGTTGGTTTCAACAACTATGGCGAAATAGTTGAAATGTGGGATAAATTGGGGAGAAGTAATGTGGAATGTCGCTTGGGTGATTCTAAAGTGAAAGTGATACTTAGAAGTTTTGCGTAAACCCTAAGCTAAGTCATAAATGTCACTACATTTAAAGAGATACTGGTGAAGCACAAGTACTCTAAGGTTAATGAAGTGGAGAGACTTCAATACCGTTGGCATGTGTTATGATTATTGCAAGGCAATAAAATCAAGTCAAGCTCACAAGATGTGTAGTGCATTGAAAAGAGACGAGTCTTTGGTGTATTGTACCCAAAGGGAACTCACCGGATGAACCAAAAGGAAATCTAATAATAAATATGCATTTATGGTTGATGGGGAGCAGTACCTTGGAAAACTTCCAAATTAAACTATGTACCCACTCTAAGACCGGTGAAGTTCTATAGTATGGCCCGCAAAGACTGGCGTTAATAAAACGCTATTGTGCACAAAGGTGTTATTGCAAGGGCTAGGAGTGTTATGTGATAAATCTCGTCAAAGATAATGGAAACGTAACACTATGAATTGATTAATTTCTAGCAAAGTTATTTGGATTGATCATCTTAGTTCAAGTGATAACAAACGTTAGGCCTACCTAGAAATTAACGATAGCATCGAAGGGAATGGACTCGTGGCCTAGGACAAATCATCATGGCGGTAACTCTACCTAAGCAGGATTGGCAGACCCAACCTCTAGGTTCAAGGAGAAAACAAAGTTGTGAATGATGGTCCGACATTGTCAACTTATTCAAAGTCCATTCTCATGATGAGACAATGTCCAAAATATAAGGGTAAACCTAAATATGAAAGATTTTTAATGGTTTCTAAGTTTGACACGTGTTGTGATCAAATAGTGTATTTTCGGAATACATGTTTAGAAATCACCTATGTGAGTGTGAAGTGGAGCCGCTTTAAGGAGAATAAAAGAAGGCCAATTCTCTACGCACTCATGAAACCAGGCGGTGTTCATGGCTGAAACGAACACAACAATGAGAACCAACGAGCGGATAAGAGTTGGTTGTGTGACATATGTTGTCTTAGTATACAAGAAAAACCGACGGTTCAAAGATATCATATCTACCGATTGGTGAGTATACTCGATATATGTTCACTAGGGAAGGTTCAAAGGGAAACCCACCTATCCTAATACAACTAATTCTTAGTTGAGAGTCACACAGTTTTTGCATAGTTTTCAAAACTTAGCATTCTCTTTCATGTGGGGGATTGTTGGGATTTGAAAGGTGTGAATGAGAATGAAAGGGGAATAAGCCAATAGTTGGTGAGTTATTGGTTAAACCAAGTTGAACCGAATCGGACCGAACCGATGTGGCGGTTGGAATGAAACCAACCGGACCAACTACTATGGCGAACCGATGCAATGGTTGGGGTGTAACCATCCACTTGAAGGGTCACATCCCTTCACTGAACCATTTCAATGGTTGGGGTGTAACCACCCACTTGAAGGGTCACATCCCTTCACTCGCACCCCTTCATTGTCTATAAATAAACACCTACCCCCTTCTGTTTTCTACACAAGTTATTTTCCCAAGAAATTTTTCTGGCCAAAAGATAAAAAGAATTTTTCATTCTTCATTGCATTTCCTCTCTACAAACTCATAAAGAAAAAACAGAGTCGTGTGACTTCTCTCCGATTGTTGCGTTCGTCGGATTCTGGTGTTTCAAGTACCGGTACAGCCAGAAAAGGTACGTCCGTTCTATCCTGGGAGGAATAGTTCCAATAACCTTGGGTATCGTAGAGGGGAACTAAATTCATTAAGGAGAAATAGTGAATTCTATTTGTTCGGGCGTTGTTTGTGCATGTGTCGATTTCTATATATGACTTGTGTGGCAACGCTCATTGTAGATGGCGGCGACGCATAGAGTCGGGACAGAGAAAAGTGCCGCTCCGGAAATATCGGAGTTGTAGGGTTTCCAGTTGTTCCTTGCTAAGAACTAACTGAAGCCTAGAGTTGTTAATTGCATTTTCTGTGCTTTTATGCAAGATAGTGGTAATAAGGAGAAGTGAGTTAAGTGACACCTTTGATGAATTTTTAAGGATAAAGGACTTGTTGGTTGGGTTGATCCGCAGCCGAGATAGGAGACATGGATACCTATTTACGGGGAACTTATAATGTGATCACAATGTTCTAAGTAAGTAAGAATTCCTAGAGTTGAGTTTATCAGAAGTTACTACATCTAAGTGTCCATACTTTGATACTATGCCTGATGGTATTAAATAGTGCACCAAGTGGATAGTCATTGGGTACAAGCACTAGGTAGTAGGTATGCAAGGGATCTGACAATGCAAGTTAAGGATTTCCCTCCTAATTAAAGGAGTATAATATCAATGAGCCCTTCGATGAATATTGTCTACGAAGTGGCTGGCCAAGCCAAGTCAAATGATGTGTTCATTTGAGCTTGAACTCAATAGACATATGTGGGATCGATGCGAAGATGGATCTATATCAAACATGATAGATCCATGAATGGAATCTCATCATGATAATGTGTAACAAAAGAATCATAGTTTGCAATATGTTCACAAAAGAGGATGGCTAAGTTCCTTTCTCCTTGTTGACTTGGGTTAAGATGTGCTGCTAGGTGTTGCTCAGGAAAAATTCAAAAACCCTAATTCTAAATCGTTCATATGCACGGTAGGGTTGCAATGATTCCATTGGTATAGAGAAACAGTTGGAGTTCTTGACAACAACAAGGGCTACAACAACTTGGTAGGAGCATATACTATCATGATGACTTCGGTGAAGATGACTCATCGTTAAACAAATGGATTTTGATACGTCTACGATGGTCGATACACGATGAGACATCGGTGCACCAATTCCCACATCAGCTTGATGTTTAACAACTTCGAGGAGGATAAGTAGCAAAGGAGGATGGTTTCGATCAAATATTGAGGACAAGGTTTTGCTCGAAAGAGAAGGCAATTGATGTAGAGCCGTTCAAATATCATCATCATCATCATCTTACTATCTATCTTAATTGGTAACATCAGAGGTTAATTATCGTATAATGCATTAGCATAATTGATAATAATAGAAGGCGTAAGTAGCAGTAGCAGTAGCATAGACAAATATATTCAAACATTACAAGCCATCTACTGCAAACTTCAGTCCACAAAGGCACAAACAATCTCTGACCAAAACAAAACAGAGTTCCCCTGCCTCAACTGGAACCCAAAGCAACAAAGAGGGAGGGAATGGACAGAACAAAACTGCAGCACTTCTTCTAAGAAGCCAAGCCACACAAAGGAAGCTCTCTGGTTTTTCAGACACAAACAAGAGTTCTTTGGATCCCGATGAGCAAGTATTCGGACTTAGCAGCAGCAAACGAAGGAGAGGAATCAACGAAAGTGAGGGAATCATCGGAAGAGAAAGCGTCGAAGCTGTTGGCGTCAATGGTGAAATCTCTATCCTCTTCGGAGATGGTATCCAGCATCTTGGATGATGCTCTGCGCCTCATGACACTAACGTACCGCGGCGGTGCTACCTCTGTGATGAACTTTGCTATGTGGGAATTCGCCATTTTCCTTTATTCTCTGGATTACTACTAAATTTCTCACTTGCTACCGAAAAAGAGCAGAAACAGAGGAACTAGTTTGTGTTGTTGTTGTGTAGGAGACTCAAGTTTGGGAATTGGGATGATGAGCAGGAATAGAGCAACTATGGCGGTTAGATTTATAGGCTAAGTTGGAGGGGTGGAGTTACGTAAAGGGTCCTGGTCAACCCAGAGATTGGGGGTAACGTGATGGAGATTAAAGTAGCATTTGATCAGCTAGTGCCGCCTCTTGCTTTTGGTATTAAATTGCAGTGGTGACAGATGGGCGAGAGAGAGAGATCGATGTGTTTCTAGCTAGGTAGCTAGTTGGTCTCTTGAAGAAGAAAGAACATTTGAGAGATGGGTTTATGTGTCGTCATGGGTATCGTGGGATTAGATGAGGAGAGGAGATTACCTTTCCAGAGAGAGGGATTTGCTACCTTCCAAATGAGCACTTTTCTAGCTTTATGAAGGGGATCTTAGTAGGATCAGCAAAGGAGTTAGTGGTTAGGTACTTAGGTTAGATGGTTTAACGAGAGTAATCAGGTCCTGATATCATGTTCGTCAAATATTGAGTGTTGAAATCCTACTAATATGCGGATTTGAGAGAGGGATATGATCCATGATCAACCTAGCTAGAGTAATTCAATACTTTATTTGTTTGGTCATCAGAGTTGTGCTAATATTATTTATCTTATGACAACGAGTCGTCCCTACTAAATTAGATAGTAGGATTTGCTCTAACAAAATAGAGATATGCATGCGTGTATTGTAATCGATAGGGGTGGAGAGCCGGTTGGTTTGGTTATAACCGAAGGATTGGTTATCAGTCAACCGAACCACCTCCCAACCCTACCGACCACTGACCGAAAGAGGGCTTAAGCCTTCGGTTATCTCGGTTTTCGGTTAACCGAATAGCCCCAAGACCAAAACCAAATCACCCCCTGACCCACAACCTGTTCGTAGCCTGATTTGACAAAAAATCAACCACCCGAAGCTCGCCCCAAACCCGAAACCAATTGACCCGTAATCCAATCTACCCATAACTCGATGAACTCGTTATCCGATCCAACCCATAACCCGGTCCATCTATAACCCGAATGATTCATAACCCAAATAACCCGTAACCGCACCGAACCCTACTCGAATAACCCGAATAACCCATTTGACCTGAATGCTTGTACAAAAATTCAATGTATACATTATTATACTTTTAAATTTACCAAGAAATCATTGTTGTTCTCATAATAATTGAAAATTATTTGTAAAATTGATGGTAAAAATTGAGATTTTTTCTTAAATATTTATTTTGAAAATAATGATATGTGAAATATCTTTTCATTCATTTTTTATTATATGAAATTCAAAGGATTAATTGTTGAAGATAATCGGAAGAGTTAGACACAAAATCGTATCTCCACCACCCATAACTATTTTAAAAAAAACCTAACCCTTGAAAATCAATGAAATCCCCAAAATCAATGATCCCTATCAAGATATATAAGTGGATAGTTTACCCTTTTTACTTCATTCTCAACTTTTTACTGATTTTATTTATTTTTATAAATTAATAAATCAACGATTCGAACTAGATAAGACCATATATTTGAGCGAATCGTTGTTCCACCCATGAGTTTTAGGATGAGATGTTACTGTGAATATACAAAAAATTGTGAAGATATATAAGTGGGTGATTCAGAATGGTGTTCATAAGTCTTCTTGGAAATGAAAAGACACACATCTAGCTCATACTATATTTAATTAACACGATCCATATCGAGATGTATAAGCATATAGTCTACCTTTTTTACTTCATTCTCAAATTTTTATCGATTCAAATTTTTTTAGAAATTAACAAAATAAATGAAGTTACTATCTCTCACCATGAACAAAAAAATTATAACCAACAACAAAGCTTTTATATACACTATTTTCTTTATATTTAGTTTTTATACTAACATAATGGATATTTAATTTGTATGTATAAAGTATTATCATATTATCATTTTCTTAAATTTTGTATCATTACCTACAATTTATATTCATATATTGATAGTTTGTAAAATATTATTTTCTGTCAAGAAGCAAATGATCCAATGGGTTGACCCGAATAACCCATAATCCGACCTGACCGAACCCGTATTAACCTGCAACCCAATAAACCCGTAATTTGATGCACTCGTAACCCGACCCGATCCATAACCCAATTGACCAGTGACCTGATTGACTCGTAACCCAATTGACCCGCAATCCAATTGAAACCGACCTGATTGAACTCGCAACCCGATTGAACCCATCCCGATTAGACCCAATTCAAACCCGACCCAACCCCCAATTGACACCTCTAGTTATTTTGGCCCAACCACTGATCAATGTAAAACTCGGTGGTACCTTTCATGCTCGCTATTTGATTATTTGACAAGGAGGTAATTCGATTGAACTTGGGTGCCGTAGCTGACAGGTAGCGTTGTTTGTTGACCCATGCAATGGTTGGCTGGCTAATAGCTAGCTATATGCCCCTCTTCGCAGGGAACTAAAGGTCCAAAATTGGCTGGTAGATAAAGTTTAGATTATTGCTGAAGTTAAGCTTTAGCATGATGATGACTTTCATTTAATTTGCAGACACTATGGATTATATGGTCATAATACGAAGATTCAGACATTAAACTTATAAGTTGGCTTTCGTTTGAGAGGGTGTGTAAAGAGTGATATAAAATTTATAATTAACCTTCTCTCAACAATTGAATTATTGCAATAAAATGATTCATGCATGACATGAAACGATATAAGATTCATAATTGACTTGAAATTAAAGTCATTTTTAAATTTTCACCCGAGAAATCTCTTATCTTAAAGTTGACAACCCCAACTAACAACTGATTTAAGTTGAAGAATGATAGATTTGTATAATTCAAGCACCCATTATTTGTGTGGTACTATATATGTTCTTCGGACATCAGTTTACATGTAAGAGAAGTGCAGGGCACAAGTTTTATGGGATTTTATTGACGATTGAAACTTCTATCTCTCCTGCCCTAACGCATTTAGCCTTCTTTGATCGGTTGCCTCTTGTCCATGGACGTATTCACCAACAGGCACATGCCATTTATGTCCTACCGACACAGCCAACAGCAACAAGGTTCCGTCGAGACACAAACAGCTAGCTAGGGACTAGAGTGACCCAGCAGCAGAGCAAAGACAGATGAAGAGCTTGCTAGCTAGCTGTAGCCAGCCAGTTTCCAAATGATAGAGCAGATGTTGCATGTGAACCAGGACACCCCGTGATACAATGTATATAAACGACGTTGATGGCTAGGTTGATGAGTCAGAGTCCGATCAGAAAGGTCATGAATTGATCAGACCTACCGATGCATGAACCGACAAATGGAACCTTTAAGAAAATTAAAGGACCTTTGTAGGGATGACAACGAGAGGGATTGAATCGAGTTTTTCTAAACCAAAACCAACTCAATGAGTGTACCCACAAAAATATATGGTAATATAATAACTGAGCTTTAGAAGAGAAAATTCAACTCAACTTCGACTGGTATCAAGGGGTTCATGAATCATGAGTATTCATGGGTTTACCAACATAACTACACACTATTGTTTCAAATATCCACGTTGTAATGTTATCAAAAATATTCCCGTCAAGACTAATAACTTCTACAGATTATTCATATTGTTAGGAATCATAAATCATCCACACTATTAAGGTTAGACACAAAATGACATCATTATACTTTATGTGCGGGTTAATTGCAAGTTTGGTCACTGAGTTTACGAAAAAGGTTTATGTTTGGTCACTAAAAATATTTAATTCCATTCGTGGTCACTAAGATTAGTTCAATAGTTCAAGTTTGGTCACTCTCCATTAGCTTCCGTTAAATTTAGCTGACGTGACAGTCAACTCTGACAATTGACCGTTAAATAAGTGATGTGGCAATTCAAAAATAAAAATTATAAAAAATTTAACCTTTTATAGCTCGTGGTTCATGAGATGGCAGAGCTCGATTGGATTTCTCCGGTCAAGTCGTTGTAATCGACTTGCAACATGGTGAGATGCGAACAGGCGGAGAGGTTTGCAAGGATCGTGTCGGAGTTGGAGTTTGGGACCACGGCTCCCGGAGGCGGCCGAGCTCAGGCGGTATCTCATCGGTGTTGTTGTGTGGGTTCCTGGAGATGAGCTCTGGCAAGCCAATTTATTGGTACGTAATTTGAGCTTGGGTCCGAACGTGCTGATATGTGAGAGAAAGTGATTGATCAATGGGGAAAATTAGCAGCTTGCATTGCCTTCTGATGTGCTCATTCCTTTTCGGTCCTTTACTTGCTTCACCATGTTCTTAATCTAATGAAGTATAGTCACTATCAATTTGTCAAAATCATCGAATTCCAGCTCTAGGGAAAGAAGGGGAAATCATTGCCACCCACCCCATCATCGTCGTAGGACTATCTTTCTCCAGCTCCGTCGAAGAAGAAGATCGACAACCCTTGCCGATTTCGATGAACCCCTCCAGCGCGCCCGCAACGAAGGGCCTTTCCCTCTCAAGATTTAATTCTCTCCCTCCAGCAACCCATATTTGCCCTCGTCCAAGAGCTTCTTGATGATGGCGGCATCGGCGGCGCGGTACCGGTTGTGGCGCACGGTTCAGATTGGGGTGATGAACTCGGAGAGGCGAGAGTAGAGGTAGACGACGGCAGGGATGAGGTGCTAGGGATTTCTCGACGGATTCAACGATTTCAGCCGCAAGGGAGTAGGAAAGGAAGGGGAAGGAAGATGACATTGATGGTGGGGATTTCCAGAATGTCCTGTGGGAAGGAAGTCCAATGATGTAAGCGGCAGCGCCGGTGGAGAGTGTCTCGGCGATGAAGGATAGAGTAAGTGTATTGGGGATTAGAAGAAATTAGATTTTTTATTTATTTTTAATAAAAGTGATAATGAGGTGGAAAATTTAAAAGATTAATTTTTTTATTTTTTAACTGCCACATCATATATTTAACGGTCAACTATAAGAGTTGACCGCCACATAAGCAAAAGTTAACGGAGTTGGACGGAAAGTGACCAAACTTGAAGTATTTAACTAATTTTAGTAACCACGAATGGATTTAAATATTTTTAGTGACCAAACATGAACGTTTTTAGTAATCTCAATGACCAACCTTGCAATTTACCCCTTCATGTGCTAACCAGGTGAAAAAGAAGGTTGCGTTTGACAAATCCAACCCAACCCACCAATTTTAACATGTAAAATTCAAAACTCTGACCCAAAATCCAATAACATTGAATTTTTCACGCTGTAACCGTTTGGGTCGAGTACCTGTGAATTCAATTGTCATTACTAAGCGGGTGAAGAACACACAGAAAGAAAATAAAACATAGAAGAAAATGAAGTCTGTTATTGAGCCCATAAAAGAAATGGTAAAGCTCGTATAAAGCCCACCACTAGCGAGGCCCGCAAGTGAAAAGCCCTACCAACTTAAATTCATCTTTCCACAAAGATGATGAACTCGCTCTCCCTCCGAAATGGGTTAATATTGTTGACGTTGGTATATGTATTTAGTAATTAACCCATTCATTAAGGTTAATTACTAATATGGTCCTTTGTATTAGGGTTTGATCTCGGCTGGTATAAATATAGAGAATGTTCGAGTTGTATGTAAGTGATTTTGGTGGTTCATAACCTAATAAGACTGACTCGAGAGACTCCCTCTCCGTGGACTAGTTTCGACTATTCTAGCGAAGGAAACCACGTAAATTGTGTATGTCTTCAAGTTTTCTTTCAGTTTCCGTATAGTTTGACATGATATCAAAGCCTTCACATGATTTCTTGGGTTAATGGTGGTTTTGTGTGAGAGCTGCACGTTCGGCGGATTGGCGCAGCGTTTGGGTTTTGGATTGGTTGTTGCCTTGTTGGCGGTTGTCTTGTGGTGCTAGTACAGCTGCTTTCGGTTGGTATATTCAAGCTTGTTTTGGTTGGTAACAGCTCCCTTTGGTTGGTTATTTGTGGTTTCGGGTGTGCTTCTCTTTGGTGTACTCTTGTTTTGGCTATTATAATTTGTGTTGCACCTTCGTTCCGTGTTTCTCATGAGCTCCATGGATAACAAGGTTGATGGGTTTTTTGTGCGCTTGACGGGACATGATTTTTCTTTATGGGAATTCCAATTTCGTATCTATGTTCAAGGTCAGCGGATGAGTGGCATATTGGATGATTCTGTGCCGCAGCTAGCTGATACTGCTGTGGGAAGGAGAAGGCAGACTGGGAGGCTAGTAATGTTCATGTAATTTTCTGGATCTTGTCGTCGGTTGATCCCGGAATTGCCTTGAGTCTTCGAGGGCTTTCTACAACCCATAGTATGTGGACGCATCTGAATAGGATTTATTCTCAAACTAATGCTTCTCCGAAGTTTGAGCTAGACACCGCCATTGCTCGTCTATAACAAGGAGACAAAGATATCAAGGCTTATTATAAGGTGGCGGTACATCTGTGGACGGAACACGATCTGCTGCTGTCATCCTCGACTCCGACTTCTGACTCGGGTGCGATGCTGAAAGAAAAGGAGGGTACTCGCTGTGAAAGGAATAGGGTGATCTTCAGCTACTGCAAACATGGAGAAAGCAGCTGAGCGTAAGAAGACTGGCTAAAGCTTCCTTTCACTTTAGCCAGAGTACAGCGAAGAAGACACTGGGAGCGACGACGTTTTGTACTAAGTGATGGAGCCTCACAAGACCGAACGTCGTCGCATTGGATGCCTTGTAATTAGAATAAACTTCAGTCGTAGTTAGACAGTTGGCAGTCGTTGATAGGTTAGTTCAATTGATTAGTTTGTTTACCGTTAATGTACAGTGTAATTGTCTTCTTTGCTATATATATGAAAAACCCACACAAAGGAAAGTCATCTTGCCATTTCCCACAATCCAGGCTGTTCATTCTCTCTACAAACCCTAGCAACACTTGAGCTAGGTTAAATCTTTCTCGTGGTATCAGAGCCTGGTTGGCTCCTGATTACCTTTCCGTTCTGAAATCTCTATTTCTTCTTCTTACATTTCTTCTCTCTCAACTCTTGTTGTCTAGCAAACTTTCAAAGCTACAATGTCTGGTAAGGGCATTGAAGACAGTGGTGGTAGTGGTACTACTGAGAAGGAGATCTCATCACCTAGGTATGAAGATCCTTACAGCAACCCCTTCTATTTAGCACACAATGAAAACTCTTTTCTTCCTGTCATCGGATTCAAGCTGAATGACGACAACTATCTCCTCTGGAGCGAGTCTATGGAGGTGGCGCTGAGAACCAAAAACAAACTAGGGTTTGTTCATGGTATGATTCAGGTACCAGATGCTTCTGATCCTTCTTTTGGAACCTGGGATAGGGTTAATGGAACTGTTGTTTGCTGGATTCGTAACTCTCTCTCAGATGATATAGTGCCTAGTCTTAGAAATATCAATATGGCATCTGAGGCTTGGAAATTCCTCAAATCCAAGTTTAGTCAAGGCGATTCTGTGAGGATTGCCAATTTACAGGAGAAGGTGGATCTGGTTAAGCAAGGAAACCAGACAATCGGGCAGTACTATACTGATTTGAAGCTGTTATGGGATGAAAGTGATAGCTATTTACCCATACCTTTATGTGATTGTGCCTCTCGGACATATGGGACTGTCATAATGTATCGAGAACGAGCCAAAGTGATTCGATTCTTGCTGGGTCTGAATGAAAAATACCAGCATGTCAAAACCCAGATGCTGATGCTTGATCCTTTACCAGATCTAGATAGTGTGTATAGATCTGTTACTCAACTTGAAAGGCAGTTAAAGGGGTCAAGTAGTAATACTGAAAAATCAGAGGAGACCATTGCTCTTGCAACTGCCCTTGCTGCATCAAAATCTCAGTATGGTCAGTCTATAGATAGAGGAACAAGGGATGTTCAGCAAGAAGGGGCAGGAGGTCTGTTCTGCAGGTACTGCAAGAAGGACAATCATGTTATACAAGATTGTTGGAAGCTTAAGAAGAAGAACAAGGAAGGAGGAGGCAGAGAATTTGCTGGTTCAGTTGATGTAACTGCTGGAGCTGCTGAGAAACACAACCATGGAACTAATGGAGGTTCTTCCTATGGTGGAAACAGTCCAAAAAATACTCCTGAGAGTCTAAGCAAGTTTAGTGGCTTCACTAATGAAGAGTTAATGCGTCTCAAAGCATTACTTCAGAATCCTCAGCAGCCTCCATCACCCTCTTCCATGGCTAATTCTATTATAGCTAAAGGGGCTTCAACATCAGGTACAACAGTACTTTCAACCTCAATTACTGATGGTAACAATGATGTTTGGGTGCTTGACACTGGTGCAAGTGATCATATAGTGTGTTCCATGAAATTTTTCTTGAGATGTGGACAAGCTAAGGATATGTCAGTTACTTTACCAAATGGGCAGAAAGCCATAGTAACACACATAGGCATAGTAAAACTGCCTTGTGGCCTTTTCCTTACCAATGTCCTCCTTGTCCCATCTTTTAGTTACAACTTGATTTCTATCAGTAAGCTCACCAAACACAGTCCAGTTTCACTCACATTTGAATCCAATCTTTGTTGCATTCAGGACCTAATCTCTCAACAGAGGATTGGTTTAATCCACGTAGATAAGGGGCTGTACCTACTGGGAGAGAACACACCACCTGGAGAGAGTTCAAGACCACACGTTTTTGGAGTGACAACCAGACAGAATTCAGACCTATGGCATACCAGACTAGGCCATCTTTCCTTACCAAGATTGCAGGAGATTCAGAGACAATGTAGTAAAGTAGTAGTACCTACCTTTAGTGACTATGAGGTTTGCCATATGGCTAAACAAAAACGTTTACCTTTTGATAGGAGTACAACAATGGCTGCTGCCATATTTGATAAAGTACATGTAGACATCTGGGGGCCAGTTGATGTTATGTCCCATGATGGTTTTAAGTATTTTCTGACGGTTGTGGATGATTTCAGTAGAAGTACTTGGTTGTTTTTGATGAAAAACAAATATGAAGCTCGTGATCTAGTGCAATCATTTTATGCTATGGTGGTTACCCAATTTGGCAAAAAGATTAAAGTAATCAGATCTTATCAGGGGCAAGAATTTAACATGCCTGCGTTTTATCAAGAACATGGAATTCTCCATGAAATGAGCTGTGTGAAAACTGCACAGCAGAATGGCAGGGTAGAGAGGAAACACCAACACTTGCTCAATGTGGCCAGAGCATTAAAATTTCAGTCAGGGGTTCCTACAAGTTTCTGGAGTCATTTGGTGTTGCATGCTGCATATTTAATTAACAGGATTCCTACACCTGTTTTAAACAACAAAACCCCCTTTGAATGCTTGTATGGTATACCTCCTGATTATAGCTCTTTAATGGTGTTTGGCTGTTTGGCTTATGCCACAGTCCTGGATGAACACAAGAGAAAATTTGCAGAAAGGGCAAGAAAAGCAGTTTTTATTAGTTACCCTTATGGCATAAAAGGGTTTAAGCTGTATGATCTGGAGCAGGACACTGTTTTTATTAGCAGAGATGTCCAGTTTGTAGAAAGCATTTATCCATTGATGGCGGGGGGGGGGGGGGGGGGGGGGATAATACATTGCATACAAAAGATAATGTTCCCTCTCAAACTCAAAATCAGGACTTTCCCATTAATGATTTCAATACCCCCAATTCTATTCTTCCTTCAGATCATAATGTTCATGAAACTAATGATCAGGACTACTCTCCTCATGATTTTGATTCTGATGATGAGTCAGTCTCTCCTTCCTCATCTTTTCACCCTTCTCCAAACACACCTTCTCCAAACACACCTTCTACTTCTGATCCACTTTCCTCTCCCGTTCCCACTTCTGATGCACTTCCCATTGCTATAAGAAAACCTACCAGAACATTTAAACAGCCTGCATACTTGCAGGACTTTCATACAAGTTTCTTTTCAAAGGGAACTCCAGGAGAACATGATTCTAAACTTCTATATCCCCTTTCAGACCACCTGGATTACTCTTCTTTGTCCCCCAACCATAAACACTTTACTCTTTCCATATCTCTTTCACCTGATCCACAGACATACTCGCAAGCCATAATGGAAAAATGCTGGAATGATGCAATCAATAAGGAGATTGATGCTTTAGAAGAGAACAGGACTTGGGACATAGTTGATTTACCTCCAGGTGAGAAGGTTGTTGGGAATAAGTGGGTGTTTAAGACCAAATTCTTGACAGATGGATCAATTGAAAGGCGTAGAGCCAGATTGGTAGCTAAGGGTTATACACAGACCTATGGTGTTGATTTTATTCATACATTCTCTCCAGTTGTCAAGCTGAACTAAGTTAAGTTGTTGTTGGGAGTAGCAGCAGTTAAAGGCTGGCATCTCCATCAAATGGATGTCAGTAATGCATTTTTACATGGAGATTTGGATGAGGATGTGTATATGGAACTACCAGATGGATTGAAAGGAAAAGAAGGGATGAAGGGAAACCTTCTGCAAGTTAAGGAAGTCCCTATATGGGTTAAAGCAAGCAAGCAGACAATGGTTTATTAAGTTGTCTGAGTATCTAAAAGGTCCGGGATTGGAGCAATCATATGAGGATTATTATGTTTTCAGGACTCCCTCTGTGATATTAATTGTGTATGTTGATGACATACTTCTAGCAGGCCCTGATCTAGATGAAATTCAGAAAGTTAAATTGCAGTTGAAGACAGGTTTCAAGATCAAAGATATGGGAAACATGAGATATTTCCTTGGACTGGAGGTGGCCAGGTCTAGTGAAGGGATTTCAGTCAATCAAAGGAAGTTTTGTTTGGAGTTACTTGCTAATGCAGACTTCCTTGAAAGTAAACCTGCCAAGACCCCCATAAGCATGAAGACAGTGCTCTCAGCAACTAATGGAACACCATTATCAGATGGTTCACATTACAGACATCTGCTAGGTCAGTTACAATATTTGACAACAACAAGACCTGATATTACTTTTCCTGTACAGCAGCTCTGTTAGTTTCAAGGTAATCCTACTAGTGTTCATCTAAAGTGCTTACAAAGGATTTTGAGGTATTTAAAAGGGTGTCCCAGTCAGGGTCTTTGGTTCTCAGCAAAGACTAACTTATCACTTAAAGGGTATTGTGACTCTGACTGGGCAACATGTCCAGACACAAGGAAATCTATCACTGGTTATTGCACATTTCTTGGAGACTGTCTTATCAGTTGGAAGAGTAAGAAGCAGAACACTGTTTCAAGATCATCCTCAGAGGCTGAGTATAGAGCCTTAGCACAGCTCTCTTGTGAGATTCAATGGTTACATTCACTACTCAAATTCTACAGAGTACCTCATCAGCAAAGTGTTTAGGTATTTTGTGATAATTAATCTCCAATATACATTGCACAAAATCCAGTCTTTCACGAAAGAACGAAACATATAGAAGTGGACTGCCATGTAATTCGTGAGAGATTGCAATCTGGACTCATCACTTTGGATCATATTGGGACAGAAGATCAGTTAGCAGACCTGTTCACAAAATGGTTATCTGCTGAACGTTTTGATTACTTATTGTGCAAGCTTGGCGTGCATAGTGCCTCACAAGACCGAACGTCGTCGCATTGGAAGCCTTGTAATTAGAATAAACTTCAGTCGTAGTTAGAAAGTTGGCAGTCGTTGATAGGTTAGTTCAATTGATTAGTTTGTTTACCGTTAATGTACAGTGTAATTGTCTTCTTTGCTATATATATATGAAAAACCCCACACAGAGGAAAGGCATCTTGCCATTTCCCACAATCCAGGCTGTTCACTCTCTACAAACCCTAGCAACACTTGAGCTAGGTTAAATCTTTCTCACTCGCCTCATGTCCTTTTTGATGAAGTTGCGACCAGAATATGAGAGTATAAGGGCTTCCTTGCTTCACCGCAACATCTCCTCTATGGAAGAGACCATTGGGAAACTTTTTCGTAAAGAAACTAGGTCGAGGAGTCAAGCTCAGCTGGATGTTCACTCGTCCGATCCTGGTAATGCTTTTGCTATTCAAGGGAATCGACCTTAATTAGTTTCAGCGCACACCTAATGGAGTAGTCATATGTCATTTCTGCAACGAGCCCGGTCATATCCAGCTTCACTGCAAGAGGAAGAATGCTTGTAACTATTGCAAGGAATCTGGTCATTTGATTGCTGATTGTCCGATTTTATCTCGTCGTGGTCACAATCTTGGTTCAAGAGGACGATCGAGTGGTGCTCGCTCTAACACTGATCCCTTCTCAATGCTAGCTTTTGCTACTGAACAGGTGGCGCCTTCACCGACTCCTTTCATGTCCCCGGCCGAAATTCGTCAATTTGTTCAAGATGCTATTAAGGATGTTCTTCCTATCGCATTAACCTCGGTATTCTCTACGGGTATGCATTCTGGTTCCTCCTCTTTTTGGCATATTGATTATGTAGCTTTTAATCATATGACAAGCTCACGTCAGTTATTTCAAGATATTTGTCCGAGTCCTAGTGTAGCATTACAGGTGGCGGATGGCTCACGCCTTTCTCGTAATGGGATTGGGACGGTGTGTGATAAGGGGCTGCTTCTCAAGGACACTCTCTATGTTCCCGAATTGGTTCCTAATCTTATTTATGTGGGACAACTGCCCGATAATGGATGTCGTATTACATTTGATGCCTCCGGTTGTGTTGTGCAGGACACGACAACGGGGAAGGCGATAGGAAGAGGGACTAAATGGGGCCGGGTGTTTGAGCTCACTACCTTCTCACGTGGCATTGAAGGGGGCAGAGCTCGTGTGCATGGGGTGCATGGCGGCGTGGTGAACAAGGGAGGTGGTCATTTGGCGGCTGCTGTCATGGACCAAGATGTTACATGTAGAGGTGGCAATTATGATCCAAATCCATGAATCCAACTCAATCCATCCACCAAATTATCCACTTAATCCAATCCATTTAAATCCAATCCATTTGATCCAGATCCAATTGGATTGGTGGATTCATGGATGAATCCATAGATCCGAATGGCAAATTATGATTTGGTACCTATATTTTGTTATATTTTACATTTTAGTACCTAAAATTTATATTTTTATACGAAAAATATCGTTGGAAAATTACATTTTGGTACCTAAAAATTTTCATAATGACATTTTAGTACCAAAACTTTTCAAATTTTACATTTTGGTCCAAGCTTTGGATGTCATTTGGATTCATGGATCAATCCACCAATCCATTTGATCCAATCCATTAATCCACTAATCCATTGGATTGTTCTCTTAGTCTTCGTACAACTCCCACTTCCATGACTTGTACTTCTACTTCTCATGGTTTGACTTATTCTGTTGGTTTATCGGATTGGGAACTTTGGCATCGATGTTTAGGCCACCCACACTCTTCTCGACTTTCGGATATGTTTAAGAATAAATGGCTCTCTAGTCATATTTTTCCGGATCTCGGTCTTTGTGAATAGTGTATACAGGCAAAGATTGCTCAACACTCATTTTTTGCTAGTACTACTGAGTATTGCGATCCGTTTGATCTAGTTCACATGGATCTCTGGGGTCCGTCTTCGATCACATCTCGTTTGGGGTTCCGGTATTTCGCTCTCTTTATCCATCATGTCACGCGGTACACTTGGGTCTATTTTTTTTACGCAAGAAGTCTGGTCTTTTGTCTGCTGCCCGGGAATTTCTTTAGATGATTCGCACTCAATTTGGTAAGCAGGTTAAGATTATTCTTTCTGACCCCAGAGGTGAGTTTACCTTGAACCCATTACAAGAGCTTTTCCGGGAACAGGGTACTCTCGCGTAGCAATCATGTCTCGGTGTTTCGCAACAAAATGGTCTGGTGGAATGCAAACATAGGCATGTTCTGGAATTAGTTCATGCTATTCTGTTCCACTCACAGATTCCTTCTCGATTATGGGTCGAAATTGTTCACACAGTGGTTTATTTGGTCAATTGTCAGATAATGCCGATCTTTAAATTAAGCAGTCCATAGCAGGCCTTATATTTGAAGCTTCCTAACTACAAGTGGCTTCGGGTGTTTGGCTGTGTTTGCTAGGTCCTTCTTCCAGTGCGGGAACGTACCAAGCTCACTTCTAAAGCCGCCAAGTGTGTATTAGTGGGGTACAACGAGAAACATAAAGGCTATGTGTGTTACAATATTGCGCATCTGCGGATTCGTATTTCGTGTCATGTGGTGTTTTTGGAGCATTTATTCCATTATGGGTCCTCACTGAGACGAGATGATCATGATTTGGATTTTCTTCTTACCTTGCCGTCTTTCCCAGAAGAAGCTCCGACTCAAGGTATCGACGCTGGGGATGACTTCGAGGATGGGCCGCATTCCCCTCCCTCATGATCGTTCACGTCTAGTTCTGAAGCTTACAACTCTTCTGCGTCTTCCCACTCCTCCTTTACTTTGAGTTCTACTAGGTCATCCTCTTCGCACTCGTGCCATAAAGGGGCAGCCTCCGGCTCGGCATGCGGATTTCTTGGCTTATTCTGCCCAGTCAGTTTTTGTTCGGGCCACTCACAAACAAGCTAAAGGACTCAACCAATGGGAAAGAGCCATGGATGACGAGAAGGACGCACTCGAGCATTGGACCGTCTCCCTGAGTATTCTGTTATTGGGAACAAGTGGGTCTATACCCTTAAACTTTTGGCCGACGGTTCCATTGAACGCCATAGGGCGCTTGGTGGCACAGGGATTCAAACATGCATTCGACATAGATTATGACGAGACTTTCGCTCCTGTGGCAAAGATGCATACTGTTTGGAGCTTGCTTGCGGTTGCTTCCTTAAAAGGTTGGCCGTTACTGCAGTTGGATGTTAAAAATGCCTTTCTGCATGGCGTGTTGGAAGAAACCATCTACATGGAGCGTCCACAAGGTTATACGAAGGGCGATCCTTCTCAGGTATGCCGTCTTCGTTGCTCTTTATATGGTCTCAAACAGGCACCTCGTGCCTAGTTGGAGAAGTTTCAGTCTACGGTTATTCAGGCAGGTTTGGTCCAGAGTGAGAATGATTCCTCCTTATTTCTTCGGCGCATTGAACGGGGTCTTACCGTTCTTCTCATTTACTTGGTCTTGAAGTTGAACAACGTCCAGAGGGCTTGCTGGTGGGCAAACAGAAGTATATTATTGATCTATTGAACAACGTCCAGAGGGCTTGCTGGTGGGCCAACAGAAGTATATTATTCCTCCTTATTTCTGCGGCGCATTGAACGGGGTCTTACCATTCTTCCCTGTTCCACTCCTAAAGAGTAGAATCTCCGCCTTCTACAATATGATGGGGAGTTTCTTCCTAATGGCTCTCACTATCGCAGTATTGTGGGCAACCTGTTATATTAAGTTTACACCAGACCTGATATCTCTTATGCAGTTCAGGTGGTGAACCAATTCATGACGGCCCCGCACACCCATCACCTCACTGCTGTTCACCATATTCTGTGGTATCTTAAGGGGACTCATGACGTTGGTCTTTTCTTTCCCTCAGTCGACTCTCTTACTATTGAAGCGTATGCTGACGCTGATTATGATGGTTGTCTTGACACTCGTCGTTTCACATAAGGTTGGTGCATTAAGTTCGGTTCTTCTTTTGTTTCATGGCGCTGCAAGAAGCAAGAGAGGGTTGCGAAGTCCTCCACAGAGGCCGAGTATCGTTCCATGTCCGAAGTCGCCTCCGAGTTTGTATGGCTGCGCAGGCTGCTGGCCGATTTTGGTGTTGAATGTAAGGTGTCGATGCGTCTCTTTGCCAATAATACTAGTGTCATACGGATAGCGACGAATATGGTACTTCATGACAGCACCAAACACATTGAAGTTCATGTCCACTATATTCGGCAGTTGGTAGCAAAAGGTCTCATTACACTCTCCTACATCACATCGGAAGATCAGACAAAGGATTTACTAACCAAAGCTGTCTCCAAGGCTCGACATTGGTATCTGGCTCACAAATTGATGTTGCGACAACACCATCAATTTGAGGGAGGGTGTTGATGTTGGTATATGTATTTAGTAATTAACCCATTCATCAGGACTTTTTCCAGAAATACCACTGTTTAAAAAAAGAATTCCAAAAATACCACCTAACCCCAAAAAATTCCAAAAATACCACCATTATTCAAAAACCGCCACCCCACCCTGCGGCTTACATGAAAACCGCTGGGCGGGGGTGCGGTTTTCTATGCAAACCGCTGGGCTAAGGGGAGGTTATAAAAACCTATAAAAACTGGGTGGGGCGGCAGTTTTGGGCCAAACCGCCACCCCACCCAGCGGTTTGGTCCTTTTTTTTTATCAACTCCTAACTTCGGCCGAAACTTCAAACGAACGTAACTTTGCACTCGTTATCTGATCATAGCGATTTCTTTTTTGAATCCTAATAACATTTCGAGATCTACAACTTTTACTAGGATGAAAATTTCAAAACAGGAATTAGTTGTGGATATACGGGACCTTGGGAATAACTTTACCTTTACTTTTCACAAATCCCTGTACATTTTGAAATTATGATTATCTTAAAATTTGTAGATCTTGAAAAGTTATGCGGAATAAAAAAAATTCATGACGTTCGGATTTTGGAGCACAAAGTTAAGGCCGCCCAAAGTTTGACGAAATAAAAAAAAGGCTCGTTCGGGGTAGCAAATGACCTTTTTTTCGAGACGAAGGCGGGACCAAACCACCTATGCCTGTTTGCGGCTTGCAAGATCTCGAAAAGTTATGCGAAATGAAAAAAAATTGCTACGATCGGATACCCGAGTGCAAAGTTACGTTCGTTTGAAGTTTCGGCCGAAGTTAGGAGTTTATTGAAAAAAATTGGACCAAACCGCTGGGTGGGGTGGCGGTTTGGCCCAAAACCGCCGCCCCACCCAACGATTTTTATAGGTTTTTATAACCGCTCCTTAGCCCAACGATTTGCATAGAAAACCGCGCTCCCGCCCAACGATTTTCGTGTAAACCGCAGGGTGGGGTGGCGCTTTTTGAAAAATGTGGTATTTTTGGAATTTTTTGAGGTTGGGTGGATTTTTTCCCATTCATCAAGGTTAATTACTAATATGGTCCTAATTTGTATTAGGGCTTGGTCTCGGCTGGTATAAATATAGAGAGAATGACCGAGTTGCATGTAAGTGATTTTGGTGGCTGATAACCTAATAAGACTGACTCGAGAGACTTCCTCTCCGTGGATTAGTCTCGGCTATTCTAACTGAGGAAACCACGTAAATCGTGTGTGTTCAAGTTTTCTTTCAGTTTGCGTATAGTTTGACAGATATCTCTACTATATTTTCTGTTAAAATTGCCCTCCCTTATCCATATGCATTTTGTCCCTCAGAAAAATTACGGTAAATTTTTATCGTTTTGGATACCCATCTGAATTATGTTATGTTGTCGGGATGAATCGACCTGAAAAGTTGACAGAAGGACTAATTCATTTGGTTTTTGAAATTTACCATACTTCTGTTTTCCTTTTGAATATAAATTACCGTGGTTTATTGGACAAAGGATATTTTCCAAACAAATATTTCTTCTATTGTTTCCCTGTGAGAAACTTGCGTTGAAAATAAATTGATTGCACTTTTGACTTCTTTGGACAACGATCACTAAACACGGTTCACACCTCTTCAAACACAGTTCGAACGAGGGTGTTCGATGTTTACACGACTCTCGAGACAGATCTACATTAAGTTACTCCTACTCCTATGGAGGTTCTGAGAGAGCTCCAGATCTACGACTATTGATAAAAATTTGTAGAGGAAAGATAAGATTGATAAAACTTGACAAGTGGTGTCGAGTGGTAATTTTTGCGGGGTTCTCCTCTGTCGACTCCCCCTCCTATTTATAGGCCTTGAGATGATAACCGCCGTAGAAACTGTCATAGAGTAACTTCCAAAAAGAACTGCTCCCTGCTTCCTCGGAACGTGGCTGACGTGTCCTTTGAACGTGGGATGAGTAGCCGTTACTTCTCAACTGCCCAAGTACCTCTCTTGAAACCGTCGTAGGATCTTGTAGTTTGCCTCATATATCACGGTCATGGACTTCTTTACTCATGTCCATGGCCCTCTTGGGACTTAGTCTCTAGTGATATAATATTTCATCCCCATGTCATTCTCCTTCGTGTCCATGGCTCCTCTCGTGAGGCGGCAATGACGCCTCAGAATTATCATATGGCATGGCCTCTTGTTTGCACCCATGGACCTCTCAATCATGAACATGGCCTCCCTCATGAAGCAGCAAGTCCTTCCCTATACTTAGAATATTTTCGGTTATTTGATTTAGATCATGAGGCGGCATTGCCTCTTTATTCGCGACCATGGACTTCTTATTCATGTCTGTGGCCCCTTCCATTGGACGGCATTGGCCTCCTCATACTTAGTATTTTTCACGCGCCCAGGTCCTCTTGTCTCGTGTCCATGGCCGTCACATATGACACGGCCATGGACCTCTTAATCATCCACATGGCCCTATATTCTCATACTTAGAATATTTTTTTGTCATACCGGGCCTTCCTTGAGATAGCATGTGCTTCTTTATTCTAGATGGACGCGTTCTTCTTTGATGAGGCGGCATGGCCTCTTCCGGACTTAGTTAAATTTTCACTCCTTCGGTCTTATTGGTGAGGCGGCATGGCCTCTTTAGACTTAGTGGCTTGGGCTTAAAATCAATATCCATAAGGCCCAACTGAAACAACATTAATTGTTATAATGAGGGTGGCCTTATAACCTCATTAATTATCTTGTAACTCACCAATGTGGTACAAGACAACTTTTATGGTGTAAACATCTATGATTATAAGCTAACATGATATACTGGAATATGCGTGTGGAAATTAAATATGACGCCACCAACCAAAGCAAATTAGGTGAGCCGAGCATGGAGGGAGGGAAGGAAGGTGAGTGGAAAGCATGCATCAGTCTGCCGTGCCCTCTACGGCGGCGGAAAAATCATCGGACAGCGCCCACCTCTGGATCTCATCAATCGCACGAAAATAATATATATTGCTCGGGCCACGACAGGATTCGGACGGCTCGACGGCCGTACCAAAAAAGCAACCCGTCGACGTTCTAGCTAGCCTCCATCGTTTCACCGGTGGCCCTTCAAAGTTTCACCTCCACACAATTTTGTCTTCTAGATCCAAAGTTCGAGAGGCTCCACAAAGTTTGACGAGCTGCAGATGGCGATCTTATACTATTACCACATAGCTCCAACTCGCATTTAAAACTGCACGCCACAATGGTCCAGCGATCTACTTTTACTTTTATTCCTTCACGTTGCTTATAATCTTGTTCCCAGCCAGCTGCCATCTTTGTCCCATTTCGAGTTTCAACCATTCGATTTGGTGTCAGCTAGCTCTAAATGCTATATATAAGTACTGTTAGACTTATAAGTAGAGCTTGATTAAACCACCTGTGGTTCTCATTCTTCCAAGAAAACTTTGGATTCCAATTGAAGTACGCAAAACCAGGATCGGAGAATCGATTAGAACTATTCCGTGGAGAAGCAGCTTATTATTGCATTTCACCGGAATTAATATTATATAATATAGAGGGAGGGAGGTAGCAAGCAAGAAGTACTGTTAACCTGACTGATTGAGTGTCACTTTCGATTTGTAGACAGCTATTTCTTTTCTACCCTCTTCAGGAGGGATCGGAGCACCGACCCGAAAGCTAGCATAGAAGAAGATAGTAGAAGCCTTTTGGCATTGATGTCACTTTATTATTGTGACTACGTACACAACGTGGTGATCAGTATCAAGGAGGAGTAGACGTTAGACTTGACCAGTTGATGTTATGAAAGATTGATTACGTAGAGAAAGATTTGTTGTCTCTCTAAAGCCGTCACTCACATCTAATTTACCCAATTCGATGTTTATTCACCCGACAATAGTGGTTATCAAATATCAACTATGGTTATTATATGATTTTGGGCTCGTTGGTTTGGATTCTCCAAATTGATGCATTTAATCAATTTGTGTATTGTAATTTGATGGATTGATTATATCTATAAATTTTGAAAATATCTTATTTGAAGGTTTAAATTTTGTTTTTTTTTTGTTATAAAGACAAATTGAGTAGACGATTTTTTGTTAACAATCTCACATTTTGGTAGAAATTAAATTGAACTCATAAAAAAGTTAGGACTTTGCTACGGTGACATGCATGTCACGGTGACATGCACTTTTCGGTCGACCTCATATAGGATCAGGTCGACCTAATCAGTTGTTTCAGTGTAAAAACAGTTTCATGGTGCCTACTTTGGAGATTCATATCTTACAATTGGCTAGATGGAAATTGGAGATTAAAGGCTTGTTTTGAAGCTGAAGTGTCCATCTACACATTAAAGTACTTGGGAGCTCAATAGAAAGTCCAGAAGACCTTTTTTGAATCTGACCAAAAGGCTATGCCAAAATTGGAAAACTGCCTGAAAATGGCCAAGTCTGGCAACGTGTTTGTCAAGCCTACTTTGGAGCTCAATTTGAGAATCATGGATGCGAGTCAAGTCCAGGAGCCTCTACCACGTTAAATTACGTATTTTTTTATACAAAGTCAAGGCATTGGATGAAATATTCAATATCTTTAAGGCTTCAAACAAAAGGCTCGAAGTTGCTACGAAGGCTGTTTTTCTGGCAGCTTGCTTGTGCTCCAAGTCTGCCAGAAAAACAGCCTTCGTAGCAACTTCAACCCTTTTGTTTGAAGCCTTAAAGATATCCAATCTTTCATCCAATTCCTTGAATTTGTATAAAAACATACCTAATTTAACGTGGTAGAGACTCCTGGACTCGACTCGCATTCATGCTTCTCGAATTGAGCTCAAAAATAGACTTCACAAACACGTTTCCAGACTTAGCCATTTCTAGGCAGTTTCCCAGTTTTGGCATAGCCTTTTGATGAGGTTCAAAAATGGTCTTCTGGACTTCTTATTGAGATATCAATCACTTCAATATGTAGAGGGACACTCCAGCTTCAAAACAAGTCATTAGTCTTCAATTTCCATCTAGCCAATTGTATGATATGAATATCCAAAGTAAGCACCGTGAACTGTTTTTACACTGAAACAACAGATTAGGTCGACCGGATCCTATATGAGGTCGACCGAATCCTAAATGAGGTCGACCGGATCCTATATGAGGTCGACCGAATTCTAAATGAGGTCGACCTAATCCTAGCTGAGGTCGACCGGAAAGTGCAAGTCACCATGACATGCATGTCACCGTAGGCACACCCAAAAAGTTAATACATATATTCTACCTTAAATTTAACCCCAAAAAATGAATTAATATTGACATTGCATGTATTTGCTAAATATAGAGCATATATAGACCAGCTAGAAATTCACAATCCTAGCTAGTTAGCAGCTCTCTCTTGTCTGTGGCTATATAAGTCGAAAGCCCACCCCTCTAGTTTAAAATCGTCCCATCTCTCTCTCTCTCTCTTCCGTATAGCCAAAATCCAACCCTAGCTAGCCAGACACAATCCTCTCTTCTTTTCATGGCTACAACCGAAACAATATTATCATGCCACCCTGGAGAGAAATGCATTATCCACAACTTCTCCATTAGTAGTCCTGCTGCCGAGGAGAAGAAACTTATCGTCCATCCTCTACTTTTGACTCCTTTCTCTGCAGTTGCACCACCTCTCTCTCTCACCCTCACCACTCGTCTGATTCGGATCCGGGTCGAATCAGCTTTGGAGACCATCTTGGAAGAAGAAGAAGAAGAAGACGAAGAAGAAGCTGACATGGACGATGATGATGATGTTTTACCACTACTACTGACCAATGCTACTGATGATGATAACAAGACGAAGAGCTTGTCGCCGGCGGCAGTAATGATGTTGCCCACAAAGACTAAGGCGCCCTCGTCGTCTACTTGCTTCTGGCAAGTCCGAAGGCAGCCTGGTTCCTCGTCTTCCTCCTTCAGCCTGAGCTGGGGTTTTGCGTAATTAATAAGTAAAATATCTAAATTTCGACGAGTCTAGCTAGCGCTCGGGCGGAGAGCCATAGTTCAATTTGCAAGGATGTAGCAATTAGTACGTACGTACGTAGTTGGTGACCTTTCGTTGTCCCTCTTTTTTATTGGACTTTGTTATATCACTGGCTATGCCCATTTGAGAGTGGGGAATAAATGGTGTACGTAGTACTTGGTTAACTTCTGTGGTGATGGATGAATGGTTTTGTTTTGATAAGGAAAGCAATTACTATATTTGCTTTCTTCCTCATTGATAAGGGAACTCTCGCAAGCCAATGAACTAGTACCGCAGAAACAAGTATTCGTTGTTATCATGAAGGAAGAGAGAAACTTCATGTACGTGCTGGAAGCCGAAAATGGTTGACTTATATATGCCCATCACACACATATCGTACAATCAAAATTTGACTGGAATTTTATTTTATTTAAATGCATGCCAAATGTTGTTCCACATTCAAATTACACATTTCTTTTGCTGTTGGAACGAGTTATGTGTAGTTGCGAAGATGATATAGTATTTCGTGATTGGATTTGAGATTGTGATGTCTGATATATGTATACATATAATACTCACATATTTAAAAAGTGCAAGTTGATGAAATATTGGAAACCTATCCTAAGATATTACCTTAATGTATTGTTTCTAATTACTCATAACTTTAAACCTTCACTTGGTTTTCAATTTTCTGTGACATTTTTTGTAACTATAAATTGTGGGTCCATATCCAGCCATTCTATGGGAGAAATTAAATATACAATTTGTATTTTTCATTGTTCTGTTCTTCATTTCTAGCTGGTTTAGGTTAGGATGTTCGGTTTCATTTCAATTTAAAATTGGGTTAATTGCATGGTTGGTCACTGAGATTATAAAAAACGTTCATGTTTGGTCACTGAAAATATTTAAATCCAATCTTGGTCACTCAAATTAGTTAAATGGTTCAAGTTTGGTCACTCTCCGTTACCTTCCGTCAGTTTCCGTTTACACCGTCAATTATTTGCTGATGTGGCTAACAGAAGTGCTGATTCACCCAATTTAAATTATAAAAAAATAAAACCCGACCCGTACAATCAGCAAAACCCGCCACATTAGTTTTACCCACCCCAACCCGTGACCCAAGTACCCAACCCTTCCACTCCACCCTAATTCCTCAACTTCCTCTGCCCTCGCCGATGTACCAGAATAAAAAAAAAAACTTCAATTCTCGGCGGGTTGTCTCAACCTTCGTCCAATTTTCATACCCTCTGGGTCTTTTTTTTAACTCTGCTTTGGGGCTTTTCTTTGAAATAACCAGATACGAATGGAGAAGGAAGAGAAGAGCCAACAAAGAGGTTGCAAAGGTTTCGAACCAGATTTACTGTTGTAGTGGGGGACCAAAAAGCGGCTGAGATGCGTGAGAGTTAAAGGCCCTCAACTCATCTCCCAGAGATCCAATGGCGGATTCAACCGAAGAATCATTTCCCGGGTCTCCTCGCCGAAAAAAGAAATCTCCCACCATCTCCTTTCCAGTCGTATTACAAGGTAAGTCTGATTTCCGAGGAAAAAACGCAGATCTTTCATCTATCCCCTTGCCGGCGGCAAAGGTGTCTCTTTTGCAAAGCTTGGTGGCTTGTTTGGACATTTGCCGATCTGGGTTTTCTCTTTTCCCTGATTTGACGAGTGGTAATGTGGTACAGGAATTCAGAGGCGGCGGGAGTTCGGTCTTCCGGGGTGAATGAGAAGAAGAAATTGGTTGTGTCGCCGGAGAAAGAGGACATGTATTATAGCACGAGAGGATCTTCCGCGGCGGGATTGGGGGTAGGTGGAGGAGCGGAGAAAGCTTGTTCTGCGGAGGTGGTAGAAGAGAGATCAGGCGGAGAAAGAGTGGTTAGGGCCGGATGAGTTGCTACGCAATGCGCGGCGATCGATTGAGGTTGAAAAGGAGCCGCAGACGACGACAGCGGCGGGGACCGGCGGCGGCGAGGACGGAGGAAGTTGAGGAATTCAGATGGAGTGGAAGGGTTGGGTACTTGGGTCACGGGTTGGCCGTTGGGGTGGGTAACTAACGTGGCGGATTTTGCTGACTGTGCAAGTCGGGTTTTATTTTTTTTATAATTTAAATTGGGTGAATCAGCACTTCTGTTAGTCACGTCAGCAAATAACTGACAGTGTTAACGGAAACTGACGGAAGGTAACGGAGAGTGACCAAACTTGAACCATTTAACTAATTTGAGTGACCAAGATTGGATTTAAATATTTTCAATGACTAAACATGAACATTTTTTATAATCTCAGTGACCAATCATGCAATTAACCCATTTAAAATTATGGACTATTATTCATATTCTATTGTGATGGAGATGGGAACCTATGTTTACAAATAGAAACTTTGGAAAAAAATAACAACTGTTGCCTCTGTAGCACAGTGGCAGTGCATTTGCCTCTTAAGCAAGCAGCCGTGAGTTCGAATCTCACCAGGGGCATTATTTATTGAATTGGTTACACTCTTAAGCAAGCAGCCGTGAATGGTTTTGGTTTTGTATAGTATTACGTACGTATTAGTGACACAACTATATCTGCTCTCTTCCTCGTGATAAGGGATCTCTCGCCAGCCAGCCAAAGAACTAGTGAAAGCTAGCTAGCTAGTACCGCAGAAGCAAGTATTCGACTATTCGTTGTTAATTATCATGAAGGAAAAGAGAATGTTTATGTAATGGAAAACGAAAATGATTTACTTCTGTACCCATCACATATCGTACAAGAAAGAAAAATGGTAAACTCCGAAGTTTCTTCTTCTTTTAATGCACATCATGCATGGGTAGTGCTGTCAAATTGGTTTGGTTTGGTTAACCAAACCATTAAGTATGAAAAACCAAAACCAAAAAACTAACGTGTACTCATACACTCATATTTATTCCTATTTCCCTCCTTTTTATTGAATAAACGTCATAATAATGGTAACTGGCCATAACAAATTATTGGTTGGCATGCGTGTCAAAAGAAAAAAAAAATATTTGTTGATAAATCATTTTATTCTTATTGGTTTCTTAATGGTTTCTATTGGTTTTTCGGTTTAACCCAAACCAAAACCATTAAGTTGCTTATTGATTTAAAACAAAAAAAAACTAAAACCATTAGCTTTCCAATTGGTTTGGTTTCGGTTAAAACCAAAACCAAATGGACAGCCTATGCATTCAAGTTACACAAAGTTTCTTTTGCACACAAGTGGAGTTTTTTTTTTTTTTATGACAAGTGGAGTTTTAATTCCATGTAGTTTAGAAAGAGGTAAATTCTCGCGTAATATTTGGGTTCGTGATTATAAAATGTGAATATATATGTGTGCCAAACATATATTATCTATAATGTAAAGGACTAATTACACTTTCTAGTACAAACTATTTTATAAGAGTCATTTTTGTACTAAACTATTCAATATGACAAATCTTGCACGAATTATTTTTTCGTTAATGTTGACCGGCGTTGACCGTTAGTATTTAACATAAAATCTAGCCAGCATCTATATGGTTTGTGCTAGATTTGTCATAAACTCATAATTGAATAGTTTAGAACACAAATGTCACGAAACACATATATTTTATGCCATATTTGTCATATTGAATAGTTTAGAACACAAATGACACTTTTAGGATAGTTTGGGTTTCCAAGTGGAATTAGCCCAAATGTAAACTCAAAATTTCTTCTTCAAGCTCATGAGATGATCTTCATTTGAGGAGATATTGTAAGAGAGAATAGTATAATATTAATAATTAATATTGTATCTCTATAGCTAGTATAATATAAATTTGGTTCAATATCAAGGATGTCAACCCGAGTTGGCTCGGACTTGCCCTTAAAAACGGGTCGTAGCAACCCTTTTGCCTACCAACCCGGAATTGGTCAAGATTGCCATAACTCTTTTAATGATGAGAGAATTCTTCTTCTTCCCATTTTCCTTCTCTATTTCATAAACACAGAAGTTTGCAAGATTGCTACTTCCAGACTTAAAATTGAAGGGACTCCTGGGGGTGGTTTGCTCGAGCCTACCAGCAATTTGTAGTGGGGGCAAATAACACTCTAAGGAGAGTGATCTAATCACGCCTTCAATCAATTCTTTCCTATCCCGTTCCTGACAATCTTAGAGTGTTATGTCTTGAAAAATGAATTCTGGAGTGGAAAGTACGTTGAAGGCGTATGCAATAAACAAATGGATTCCGCATCACAAATTCGGATAAATTTAAATGGTTAATTAGAGAGAAGAACTCAGTTCCTGTACTATCCGGGTGGATGATGAATCAATGCATACGGATCCAGTACTGGAAAGGAAGAAAAGATGTAATGGTCCAATTTTGCTTCTACTGGTTGCTCCATGCCGAAAGGAAAAGAAGCAGTTCGGCATCCCTAGAACCGGTAACACCTTATTCCTTTTTAATTATCGGTGTTGAGATCAGTGGGATTGGCAAGATATGTTTTATGCATCGTAACTGGCCATTTCATTTCGTCAACCATTGCATGAATCGTGAAATGAGTAAACTGGCATGGTTGGGTTTTGAAAGGATTTCAAATTGAATCCGACAGTCATTAAGAAGAATTCGTGGTTCCTTGTGTATAACTGGAAATTGATTGGTTTCTGTCTCCGGATATATTGTTTACTAATTGATTAGTAATTAATTAGTTAGTTGAATGATTAACCATCTTTTAACGGGTTTCAGTTCATGCATCTTATCGTATAAGCATGAATGTATATATGTGTATATATACTTACATAAGAATGATTCCCCAACTATTCTGGTTAAATGGAGTTGAATACTTTTGTAGTATTTTAGATGAGAACAAACTCATAATTCATATTATGAGAAGAGTTCAAGAAAATTTAATTGTGTTTGAATTTGTAAGAATTCATGTTGAATTATGAAACAAATTTTCTCACCGAAATTTGTATGAGTTTCAATTTTGATGCGTGCAAGATGCAACAATTTGGTTTATGTAACAAAATTGTTTGAGTTGTGACTTGAAGTAAATTGAAATAATGGTGAAAAGTATTCCCCGACATGGTAATTTGTTTATCATGTATTGGTTTATGATGTCATGTTTCATATGCCATGAGGGAAAGGAAAAATGAAAGTAAGATGGGTCCTTATAGGGATTGAATAAGCTTGCCAAAGAATGATGATTATCAAAATAACCATTGCCATAATTGTTTATGGTATATATAGACATATACCATTGGCAAACAATTTGGCTTGAGAACTAATTGAGATGATCTTATTGAACTTAAATTCTGAATTACTTATGGTATATGTGTGAATTTATACCATTGGAAAGTAATTAGAAGATTGAATTAGAATATTCATTTGAATTGCTTGTGGTATGTCAAGTTACCTTTGTGAAATGTCATTGGTAAGTAATTAGATGGTATTTCCAATACAATATGGAAATGCAACTGAATTACTTGTGGCATCTCAAGTTACCTTGACCAATTCCATTGGTAAGTAATTATATGATATTTCTAATAATATCTGAATTGTTTGTGGTATACTAATCTAATTAGTTCATATCATTGGTAAACAATTAGATCAATGTAGTGGTTGAAAGTTCAATAAGTAATACCATGAAAAATAAAATGGAATTATTCCATGATAGTTCGGCAAGTGGAAGAATTGTGGGGGAGATGGTTTTGATGCTAGTTGGATAGCAAGTTCTAGTGATAATAAATCTACAACTGGTGGATTTTACACTAGGCGATGGAGTTGTTTCTTGGGTTTTGAAGAAACAAAAGTGTGTTACACACTCCACTATGGAAGAGGAATTTCTAGCCCTTCCGGCGGTTGGAAAAGAGGCAGATGGCTAAGAAACATATTGTTAGATAAAGAGTTGTGGCCACAATTGATGTTAGCCATATCTGTCTATTGTGATAGTGGGGCTACTTTGTCTAAAGCTTATAGCAAGATTTACAATGGTAAGTCTAGACATAATAGCCTAAGACATGGTTACGTTAGATATTTGATTATTAATGTAATCATTTGTATTGTGTATGTAAGATCAAGCAATAATTTGGCAGATCCTCTTGCCAAGGGATAGCCAAGAGGCATGATCTATGAGTCATCCCAAGGAATGGGATTAAGACCTTTTGTGTAGTTAGAAGTAATGGGAACCCAACATTTTCTTTAGGTATTCACTAATTAAAAGGTTCAATGTGGTAATAACAAGTTACTCTAACAGAATTTATTGTACAAGTAAATTTGTCCAAAGAAGGGTGAGTTATAGAACTCTTGAGATGAGTTATAGAACTCTTAATGAATTCATTTGGAATGTCACCTATGTGAGCATTTAGAGTGGTGCCGCTCTAACAAAAGTAGAGGTCAACTTTTGTGTATGCTCATGAAACATGATTAGCACATGGCCATAATAGTGCTACCCTAGTTGGTGGTTGTGGTTTAGAGAAGAGACAAGTACGTGTGTGGCATCTCCGGTTATAGCTTTGGATCGTGACTCCTAGGCTTAAGCCCGTCACTGATTCGTTATCAACTTTGAGTTGCTTACACTAGGTAAATGTTCAAATCGAAAATATACCTTTATGTATGCGCTATTTGTTCGAGGCAGGCATTCTCAACTCTTGTTGACTAAGTGGGGGATTGTTAGAGTTAGTCAATAGAGTTGTAATACGACATTGATGGGAGAAGTAAATTATAAAGATGGAGTCTTTTGGCAATTTATTTAATTAATTAATTTTATATTAATTAATTAATGTTTGAATATTGTGAAAAGAAGTGTCCTTCCATAAAGGTAACTACCTTTTCTATGAAGGGATGTGACTCTTCGGAAGGTAACTTCCAGTTTTCACAACTATAAATAGATAACTGCCATAACTCTTTTAATGAGGAGAGAATTCTTCTTCTTCTCGTTTTCCTTCTCTATTTCATAAATACAGAAGTCTGCAAGATTGCAGCTTCCAGACTTGAAATTGAAGGGACTCCTGGGGGTGGTTTGCTCGAGCATACCAGTAATTTGTAGTGGGGCAAATAACACTCTAAAGAGAGTGATCTAATCACGCCTTCTATCAATTCTTTCCTATCCCGTTCCTGAAAGAGAATGTTCTCTGCTGTCTCTTTGCTGCACATTTCAATGGGATCAAGGTCCTCGAGCTCTTCAGATTCGCCCTCCGTCATCCCTATTTTGTCCCAAGCTCCGATCGACCCTCGAGTTGACAACCTTGTTCAATATGGATTTAAGAAAGTTCATTGTTTATTTGTTGGATTTGTTCATAAATTTTGTTGTTATGAACTTATTATAGTTTTAAATATAAATTACCTTAATGCCCTTAACTTGAAGCATTTTTATTTTGGGTAAATACAATTTAATATCCAAACCTTTTATTTTAAACAATATAATAGCCAAACCTTTTCGAAAACAATCTCATATCCAAATCGTCAACTTTTTGTATGTTTGACCGTTAGTTGACACTTCAAAAAAGTTCGAAGTATGACACTTCATCAATATCCATCGATATCTTCTCTGAAAAACCACCAACATATCATAGTTCCAGACCCGAGAAGTCTCTGACTCCACCATGATGGTATAGAATATCTAAATATTCAGTCATCTGCAATGCCAAAACAAGAAAACAAAGTTGTATTGTTACAATTTCCCCTAAACAAAGCTTTTTTGAAGTGTCAACTAACGGTCAAACGAACGGAAAGTTGACGATTTGGATATTAGATTGTTTTCGAAAAGGTTTGGCTATTATATTGTTTAAAATGAAAGGTTTGGATATTAAATTGTATTTACCCTTTTATTTTTGAATGGGATATGAAAGTAAATAACCATCTTGAATTTAGGGTCATGTCCCAAATCTCACACCTACATATGATCTCCACACATTTGAATGGGACATGAAAGTAATTCCATGCCCCACACATTTGATCTCTAAAAATAAAATACAAACAAAAAATGAATTTCCTTCAAGTCCATGATAAATTGGATTTGGATACCAAATCTATCATCCAAACCATGAATCAAACGATCCTAAACTATCTAAGAGAAACAAATTAAATATACATATATGCAGTTGAATATATTTTGCTTGTTATTTTCTTCTTTTATCCGGTTCAGGTTAAGATGCTCATTTTCATGTAAATTGTTTAATTATATGTTATTTATTATCATATTAGTGAGATTGTGATGGAAAAATTATCATATTTATTATCATATACGTTATTGTTTAATTATACGTATATTTATGATCAAATAAAATGTTTGGCAAAATTAACAGTCAGTTGCCTCTGTAGCACAGTGGCAGTGCATTTGCCTTTTAAGCAAGCAGCCGTGAGTTCGAATCTCACCAGGGGCATTATCTTGCTGGCGATTGGTTAACGTTTTTGTTCTCTTTTGGTAGGATCGGATCGGATCTCGGTGTCAATCATGGTTGTTATGCCGGTGACATGCCACCCGGTTGAACCTGGTTCAACCTGTGCCGGTCATAAAACCGGCATTACACCACCGGTATGATCGACTTACGAATCTAAGCAAAATGATATCATTTTAATGAATTCAATCAATAAAAAATCTAATTTATTATTCATTTTATGAATTTAATAGTTAAAAGTTGATGATATTTGTTGGATTGTAACTAAATTGTCCACAAATATGTTTTATATATGATTAAATACATTGGATATTAATTATTTTCATATTTTTTTAAACCAGCATGAACCGGCACAAACTGGTTATACCACCGGTCGTACCATTACATTTGCCAAACCGGCACAACGGTATAAACCGGTTAGACAACCTTGGTGTCAATAAAAGTATTGAACACCACCCCAAACTAAAATGTTGTGTAAAATTGCGAAATTTCATAAAGGCTCTAAACACTTGTGACCACGTCTTACCAAAAAAAAAACACTTGTGACCACGAGACATTATCTTTTTTATAATAACAAAACACAAACCTCACATGAATGAGATACCGTGACAACCCCATTAGAAGTTGTAAGATTGACAACCCATTTTATAACCATAGGATCCATTCACTCTCTTCAGGGGCGGAGCCAGGATTTCGAAACCGGGTGGGCCGAAAATAGATAAACGTAAATAAAAATAAAATAATTATTTTTAAATTCTACAACCTTCTTTGAGATCATTGAAATCTCTCAAAATAGCATCTGAACTAACATTTTTAGCTATCTTTCTTTCATCAGGAAACTCATCATTTATTTTGTTTCGCAATCTATTTTTCACTATCTTTATACCTGAAAACATGCACGATTACATGTAGCTTTAGAAGTGTGGAAGAGTTAGAAGAAGACAAATCAACCTATCAACAAAATAAAATTACTTTGACACTAATCTTCTGTTCATTCGGACATAGATAAAAAAAATGGGTTAATATTTTCGTATAAATAAACATCCTGTCCAATCTTTTCGATCTAACATCCTGGCCCGAACTATACACCAAAATAAACAATTTGGCCAGATCTGACTTTTAACCGTTAACTTGGACGGTCAAACGCGTTGACCGTTAGTCAACGCTCCATGTCACTGCCAAGTCAGCATAAAATATTTAAAATAATTCACAATTTCCACACATTCCCTAATTTTAAATTATTATAAATTAAAAAAATCATCTAATACCTTAGTTAAACCAAAAATAAAAAATGAAAAAATTAAATATTTATCAGATCTTCTGACTTGGCAGTGACGTGGCGCGTTGACCGTTAGTCAACGCATTTGACCGTCCAAGTTAACGGTCAAACATCGGGTTTGGCCAAATTGTTTATTTTGGTGTATAGTTCGGGCTAGGATGTTATAGATCGAAAAGATTGGCCAGGATGTTTATTTTGGTCAAAGTTCAGGCCATACGAAAATATAAACCCAAAAAAATAGATCATATAGTTTATATAAAGAGCTAAAAATCTCAAATGAACTAAATAGAGGTTGATTTTTTCATTTGTAGCTGGATTAAAGTAACAAAAAGAATGAAAAGGAGTGGGTATCCGTTTGCTTTGGTCCAGGACCGTGTGGAGGAGAATTAAGATAATAAAGTCCAAAAAGAAGTTAAAGCAAAAATGTGGTTGTTGTGGATCCAACCTATTTGCTTTAGACTAAAAGTTCAGCTTAGCTACCAGTAGACTAAATGATTGATATATGATACAATGTATAGGTCCAGCTATGGGTGATAATCTGGTTTTGGTTATTCGGTTTAACCAACAACCGAACCGAAATGTCGATTTATCGGATAACCGAAATCCGACTATAATAGGTTCGGTGTCGGCGTCGGTTACCATTGTTCGGGGAATATCTGTAACCGACGGTTGCCGGTTTCTAACCGAGAAAAACTCGGTGCACCGTTGCTAACCGCCGGACCTCTCCACTGGGCACGCCGATGAGAATGATGAAGAAGAGGAAGAGTGGAAGACCAATATGCCGGCCATGCGAATCACTCCCTCTCCTCCCGCCTCTCTCCTCTTCCTTCCTTTCAAAATTCCCACCTTTCTCCACTGTTGCCCTCATAAATCCCTAATTCCTAAATAGCTAAATCCCAATTCAACCTCCTTATCTCAATTTTTGCCGATCTAGAGATGGAAGAACACCATCTTCTTCTCGGTTCTCATCCTTCTAACCTAGCACCCCAACCTGATAAGCGTCGTCGACCCTATTTCCCCAATCCCGACCTTGGCGAGATCTAGCCACGACTTTGCTTGGAGAAAGAGAAGCAGAGGGTGTCGAAGCGGAAGCCTCTGGCGAAGTAGCTCCTCCGCGGCGGGTTCAGATCCAGGCCCGCCACCTCTGCCTCTAACAACTCTTTCCCTTATTCCTCTGGCTCCGATCAAAAAATCCAACAACACCTCCATGCATGTTCTAGTTCTGGCAGAATCTGGCATATTCAAAAATTGTCGGCTGAAAAAGAGCGGAGGAGTCAATTGGAAAAAATCAAAGTGGAGAGGATTGGAAGGGAGTCGTATGTGGTCGATGGGATCGATTGCATCCGATAGGAGTGAGAGAGAGAGAGAGCTGGAGAGATCGAAAATGGAGAGGGGACTTGCGGTCTCGGCTAACCGCATCTCCAAACCGATACCGCCGTCTGCGGTTAGCCGTTCACCGATGGTCTTGTCGGTCTCGGCTTCGGTTGGCGATGATGGGGTATCTGCGATCTCGGCTAACCGATGGTGCGGTTCGGTTAAACCGAAACTGCACCGTCTAATAGGCCTAGGTCCAGCACTACTTATCCAAATTTTATCTAAATATTCTTATGGTCCTAGGGGTCGAGACTATTCTCGGGTGGGCAGGGGCCCACCCTACTCTCTGAGTAGCTCCGCCCTGACTCTCTTGTCTTTTTTTTTTCTTTTCAAATCAATGTACAGATGGGATTAAGGGTATTTTTGAAAGAAAAAAAGTTGACCACACTAGATTATTATCCCTATTAATACCCAAAAACCTACATTCTCTCTCTCTCTCTCTCTCTCTCACACACGCCATCACACTTTCTTCTTCCTATTTTCTTCTTCTTCCTCCCATCTCTTCCCTCTCTCTGCCGGCTGCCACCACCACCGCCGCAGCCCTCCCGTCGTCGCGCCCTCCGCCTCCTACCACCACCTCCACAACCCTCACACCGCAGCAATTGCGGCCTCCTCCTCCCACCACCGCCGCACCATCACCCTCTCCCCATCGCAACCCTACCGCCGCCCTCCGTCTCCCACCACCGCCGTCGCCACGAGGTCACCGCCTCTCCCCTGCCTCCCCCTTCCCTCATCCCTGATTTTTTTTTCCAGATCTGTGATTTTTCATATTTCAGATCTGTCTTTTTTTTTTTTTGCGTTAGTCTCTAATGATACGCTACCAGTGGTAGTGGTACGCTACTAGTGGCACTGGTACTGGTACCGCTACCAGTGGTAATGGTACTGTACCAGTGGTAATTGTACCGCTACCAATGGCACTAGCGTGCCACTAGCCCTGGTAGCGTACCACTACTGTTGATTATCGTACCAATACCAATGGTAGCATACCACTAGTCGAAAATCACTACCACTAGCACTGACGAAGTGGTACTTTTTTGCAGGTGCACGAAGTGAGTCTGATCGAAGGATTTCACCGAAAAAAGTCTGCTGGTCGCAGAAAGTTTGACGATCAGAGCGGAGAGGCTGCTGAAAAAAAAGATATAGAGAAAAATACAGTATATTAATTGTAGGTTTATTTTTTTAAAAGAATGTATTTAATATGAATTTTCAATTCTCAATATGTAATTAATACAAAATAAATAATTTATAAAATACAAAGCAGGTATTTAATAAAATTGTATATTAATTGTAGGGTTTAATTTTTTTTTTAAAAAGCATGTATTAAATATGAATTTTTAATTCTCAATATGTAATTACTACAAAATAAATAATTTATAAAATTGTTTTTTTTCATACCTAAAGTACCCTTGATTGTCAATCTGACAACCCCTTAAGGGTTGTCACCATATCACATACCGACCTCACACTCAGTCCGAATAAATCACGATCTGTTGTTTCTTTCTTCCTCAACCGTTCTTTAATATGTGAAGCCTTTTTCCTTGTTCAATTTTTCGATCAGCAATCTGATTCAAAGTTTAAAGGCTAGATCCAAATTGTTGATCATTATCGCTCGAGATCATTCTTGGATGATAATAACACATTGTTTTGTATATAAGTAAAAAAAGTTGGATGTTGCTTATGTGGCTTGGTATAGAAAAACTGAAATCCATATTGAACAGATTGGCCTGTAGACTGAAAAACATCAACCATTTGATACTCTAGTCAATTTTGATCTTACATATAAAATCCCTGTAAATATCTATAGATGTATGCATCCACCCTTGAAATTGGTCGATATGAAAAGGACTCAATAATTGGATGTTATAATCAATTAATTTTACTTTGAATTTTACCCAAATTAGAAATTACCATACAGACGATTCGACACATTAGAGATCGAGGCAGTAAGACCACTCAAAGTTTCAATATCATCATTATCATTGAAAATTAGGTAGTACAAAGTAATGACAAGAAAGTCCATCAAACTCCTGCATTTTATAATCCCAAATACAATCAATTAAATGATCTGACATTTGGAACTAAAAAAAGATCAAAATAACCAATTTTGAACTCATTATCAAAACGCCGTTTCCAGTATTCCACCCCACCCGAAACACAAGACGGTAAAAAATGAAAAAAAAATAAAAAATAAAAAATCGAACCTCTCTCAAAACCCTAGCTCACCTCTCTCTCGATCGACAGATTGGGTATTGCCAAAATTCAAGTTTGACTTCCTTCCGTCATGGACCAGATTTACTCGGCCCCCCTCCCCACCAAGCAGACAGCGTCCCTGTGGAAGAAGAAGAAGATGACCAACGAGATGAAAACAGGGAGAAGCAATGCCATCCCTCTGTTTCCCACCGTCGTCACCGTCGACGGCGACAACGCGGTTGTGTTCCCGCGCCGGGGGCGGGGACTCTCTTCTTGGATGGTTTCCAGGATTGGCGTGCAGTTGTTTGGCAGGCGGCGGGTTTTCAGGAGCGCAGGTGCCACTTCCCGGCGGATTGATCTCTGTTGCTTCACCATCGTTAGCAGGTTTTTATTTTGATTTTATTTCCCCGGCGGCCGGCGTGGAGGAGGGAGAGAAGAGAGAATTGGTAATGATAAGTTCGTCCGCCTGAGATTGGGAGTGAGAATTATTCCGGTGGGGTGGGATAGGGGAACGATTGCTTTCCCTGTGTCTAAATACGAAAAGGAAAAAACTAATTTGTCTATAATTAAGCGGGGAGCAGGGAGAAAATAGCGCGGAAACTGGAAAATGGGAAACGGAAATTCAAAAAAATCAGTGGTGGCTGGTTAATTTAGGTTGAATCGATGGCATAAAAGAAGCCACGTAGTTGAAAGTTTTTTTGGTTCTCTGGGTAATTTAGTTGAAAGCTTTGACCGAGTCCTAACTATTGCCTCTACTTATTTGTGTGATCACCAAAAACCAAAACTTCCTCTTTTTGAACTCGTGTGATTTATTTTTTAATAAGAAACCTGATGTTTTATTCTTTAACAAACACTTCCACTTTGAACTCGTATGATTAGTTTGTGCTTTAATTTTTTATAACTAAACTAGCTATTTATAATAACTATTTGTATATTTAAATTATTTTAGACTTTCATGATTTTTATTTTCTCGTATGAAGGAACGTTTGGTATGGCATCCAAGGGCGTCCGGTGTTTATTCTGTTAAGTCCGGGTATCATTTGGCTGCGGAGTCCTCTCGGCGTCCTCCTCGAGTTTGTCGGGATTCTTGTTCCCCCTTTTGATAGGGGTATGTGGAGGAAGGTCTGGGGCCTACCTGTCCCCCCCAAGCTTCGTTTTTTTTGTCTGGCAAATACTGAGACGAGTGCCTCCAACGGGGGAAGCACAACGGGTGCGGGGGATTGGGGATGGGTGGGTGTGTCCAGTTTGCTTAGGGGAGGAGGAGGAGACGATGGAGCATCTTTTCTTTCGTTGTCTGGTTGCCATTTCCCTTTGGCAATTGACGGGATTGAAACATTTGCAGGATGGGATGGCTTCAGGGAGTATTGCTATGTTTTGGCGTAGGGTGCTGGAGCACTCGGGCTATGGTCCCCTTGAGCTAATGCAATTGGTCTCTCTTTTGGAGTTTATGGAAGTCGCGAAATGGGGTGGTTTTTTATTTTGTTCAATACTTGCCTCCTTCTATCGGATTTCAATTTTCTGTGCAGGTTGCTGAGTGGGTTGATAACCCTCGGGAAGTTCCCCCATGTCCGGTTCCTCCTCTTTCCGTGGAGACTCATTCTAGTATTGGCCCTGGTTCTCTCCTTTGTTTTGTTGATGGTGCAGTTCAGCGGAACTCGCATGGAGCTGGTTGTTGGGTTCTTCAGGATGTGGCCGGTTCGCTGGTGGCTAGTGCGGCGCGACAATACTCTGGTGTTTGTCAGCCATTTTTGATTGAGTTGCTAGCTTTGCGGGATGCTGTTCGTTGGTGTGATGATAGAGGGTGGACGTCGGTCGTCTTTCAGGGAGATGCACAGGTGGTGTTTAAGAGGATTATAGATGGGGAGGTTCATGATGCAGTAGGGGGCGCTCTTCTTACGGAAGTTCAGATTCTCCGTTCGACGTGCCAGCACTTCGATTGTGTTTTCATTGGTCGTTCTAGAAACAGGGTTGCCCATCTGGTGGCAGGGAAAGCCCTTTCATTGAGTCTGCCTTTGTTGGTGGGTTTCGATTGGTTGCTTGGCTTCGGTCACTCTGAGTTGTGTTGGACTTTGTATCTTTTGTTTCTCGGTAATACGAGTTATCTAATGGTAAAAAAAATAATTTTTATTTTCTCCAAGTTTTTTTATCATAGATATTCCGGAAGGAATAAGCCATATACGAATATACATGACTCTTTCAGGCCAAAATCAAATATAAATAAGAAGGGAATGTTGGTCAACAAGACGCTGAGCCAACGATAAAAGGGCTTGTTTTGCCATGATATGGGCAACCATATTGTACCTACGCGGTGCGAAATGAAACAAGACACGTTGGAGGGATGTTCTCAGCACCTGAACCTGTTTCAGAATGACACCTCCCAACACGTGAGCCGAATCGTTCGCGTTGACCACGCGGATGAGTACCTGCGCATCACCACAAAAATAGACATTAGATATAGAGTGATTAATGCACAAAAATAGACATTAGATTTTTATTTTCTCCATTTATAAGTGAGTATCTGGTATGTTTATATTTTCTAATGGAACCTAGATTCATGGATATCAAATCTAATCCAACTTGGTCACAACAGCTTGAACCAGTTATTGACGAGTTTTGATGTGAGAGCAAGTTTTACCGGCTTTTTATTGGCTTTTTTTTTTTGTAATTAACGAAATTTTGAGGGCTTGTTTTAATAGTCTTATCTTTATTTCTTAATTACTCATATGTATTCATTTTCTTTAGAGTCGATATAATTTAATCCAAACCCATCGATATCCTACCTAATCCAACCCATTCAAAGTTACTTGAACCTGGCGTTGACGAGTTTCAATGAGAATGAGTTTAAGATAAAAACTTGTTCCACTTTCAATCGACCCTAAAAAAAAACCTGATTAAAGCAGGTTCAACCTGGCATTGACGAGTTTTGGGTCGTAAGCTTATTTTACTAGCTTTTGTAAATGTTGGGTTGGGTGTAGATATTTGTTACAAATTGATTGTTTTTCATCCAACTTGCCAAAAAATAATAATTTTATGGACGAGTATCCAACCTAATTCGACCCGATCAAAACGAGTTGAACCTGTGTCGACGAGTTCTGGGCCAAAAATGAGTTTTACCCGCTTTTGCATTTTGCCAGCGTGGATTTGGTTAAAAATTTGGTATGCTTTCTATCTGACCCGAAAAAAAAACAATCGACCCAGTCAAAGCGAGTAGAACCTGCTGTTAATAAAGACCAACCAATTATATTTTGAGCCCTTTTACTATGCTATAAAGTATTGGTGCTTTAATGTACAACTTGAAGTTGTACCATAAGATTAAATGTATAAGTTTAAGTTGTACCATAAAGGAATTTGTACCCTTATATTATGGTACAACTTTACAAGTTGAACTTGTACCATCACATAAAGGTACAAGTTCAAGTTGTACCATAAAAAAAAAATACAAAACAGTGTAGATATAATCTAAAACTGTACCATAACATTAAATGTACAATTTCAAGTTGTTCTATAAAGAATGTGGAGATTTGAAATGTACTTTACATGGTTAGCATGTGCGTCAGCATTGTAGGACATGCATTTTGATATTTAAGAAAACATGGTTATTGTGCAACCAAATTTCTTCCAATACCTTTTTTTCGTGAATGTTGTAATGTTCGCAATTACCGGTGGTCTTTAACTTTGTTTTCTTCTCGGTAGAATGGTTGGTTTTAGTATTCCAATTTTCACTAGTTCTGGCAGATTTATATTTTTCACTTTGTTGCATCACGTCTTTGCCATTGTTAATACAACAAGTAGCTTTATGTTGTTAGGTACTCATGATATTGAATTTATCTCTTTCTAAAAAAATCTGTGCAGTTATGTATCTTTATAAGCTGTCGTGTTCTTTTGATGGTGCGGTTTGTGGTAAGTCTCATGCTGCAGTTGGGATAGTTATTTGGGATGCAATGGGAGTCGTCGTGTTGGCGAAAGGGGAGCGCTTGGATAGAGCGTTTGAGCCGGCAGTGGTGGAGTTAATTGCTCTTCGGCAGGCTATGTACTGGTGCATAATGAGGGGATGGGGATCAATGGCAATGCTGATTATGGGGGATGCAAAGGTCGTAATTGATAAGGTGAATGCGATGGAGGTGAGGGACGCCAAGGGTGGAGCAATCCTACAGGAAGTCAGGGCTTTTCAACATATGTTCCCGGGGTTTAGAGTGCAGTTCGTTGGTAGGCAGAACAATAGGGTTGCCCATTTGGTGGCAAGGAAGACCCTAGTATTGTCGGCTAGTGCTGTGCTAGGTTTTGATTTTTGCGCTTGGCTCCGTTCGGAGTTGTAAACGTTCGATCTATCTTTCTCTTGGTAATACAAGCTATCTTTGGTTAAAAAAAAAATAAACAAAAATATTTTACATTGAAATTTTAGCGTTCCTCCCACAACATTCGAAACACCAACAAATTAAGATTCCAACTCACAGAAAATCGCACTCACGTTCACGGCAACCAACCCCTAATTTATTTACCATCTTATCAAAAACCATAGCTGGAATCATATAAATTGGGTGGCATCCAACCTCCATTTCATCATCAATCCACTACACTCATCATTAGACTAAATCACACATAGAAGTTAGGGTCGGGTATTTATTCCGGGAATTTTGGTTTTACCCGAAACTAGACCGTATAATTCAGATCGATACCGGACCCGTATAACTCAGATCGAGACTGGACCGGGACCTGATAACAAACAATTCAATCCAATCTTCGAGTCTAGATTTGAGGTAAAAAACCGTTTGGGACCAGACCGAAAACCGAATAAGAGAGCCCAACACCCAAAATTTAAGCTCCTCACCCTTTCAGGCAAGGCCACTCAAATCTCCACAAGCTCAATCTAAAATCAACACCGAATTGGGATCGGACCGGTTCAAGACCAGACCGGATCAAGACCGAGCTGTATCCAATCTAATTTTTGGTCCTTATATTCTCGAAAAGACCGGACCAGGATAGGATCAATTCGGGCCAATTTAACCAGGCCGGACCGTATAGCCACCCTAATAGAAGTGAAGGCAGTGGTGATAATCGGCTTTAACATATTGAATTTTTGGACTTTATGTGATTATCCATGGTATGTTTAAGCCGATTGGTACTATTTTAGAGCTCGCTAACTCGGAAATGGTTGAAAACCCATTATTGCCTAGTACCATGAGTTTGGTGTGCTACAGGTGGAGAAAGCACGAAAAAGAAGCGAGTGCACAAGCAATTAATTGGGCCCAAATCGCTTTGTCTCGGGAAGGAGATGTAATTGGGCCAGAAAAAGCTTGGGCCGAGATCAATTGGCTCGGGGGAAAAACAAAGCAAAAGGAGGCTCTGGGGATTTTTAGGGGTGGAAACTAGGGATGGCAAAAATATTCGTAACCGTGGATATCCACCCGAATCCGACCTAATCGGGTAGGGTAAAATCCGAACCCGAAGTATTTTTCGTGGGTACGGGTAAAACCCGAACCCGAATATTGCGGGTAATGGGTGGGCATGATTATCTCACTATCCAACCCGAACCCGCCCGATTATACACATGCATATGTATTTTGTCTAGAAATAATCATTATGTTTCTCTATAATATTTTATATTTAGCATATAAATATAATATTTTCATGAAATTATGTTGTTTTAATTAATTTTCGTCATTCTAGTGAATTATTGTCGTACTTTTCCTCTTACGTAATGTGAGTATACGTGTGAATGTTAACATATTGGTTGGAATTATAAGGAGAAATTATTACCCATGGGTAACCATGGATACCCGAAACCCGAACGGGTATGGGCATGGTTTTGATTTTCTACCCGTTTCTCGTGTGGGTACGGGTATGGGTAAAATCCGAACTATATTGGGTAGGGTAACGGATATGCACTATCCGCCCCGACCCATTGCCATCCCTGGTGGAAACGGAATTGGTTTGGGGAAAAACAAAAAAAGGCAGCAATTAAATTGGACGCTGGGGTTTTGGCGAAATTTTGGGAAGAAAAAAAGAAAAAGAAAGGCGGCTTCTTTTTTGGGGAATTGCAGGGCGGAATTCTTGCAAGAGAAAGAGGAGGCAAAAGTGGACGAGGGCGGATTTCTTTGGGCCAGAAGAAAAAGAAAGCAGGCGCGACCAGCTGGCGGACGAGAGCGGACGAATTCCTTTGGGAGAAAATTAGCAGGGCGCAGCGCAAGTTGGGACGAGCAACTTCTTGTCGAGCAGCAATTGGCGATCAGTTTTCCAGGCGGCTTGAGCTGAGTTCAGCGAGAGCGATTAGTTGGTTGGATTCTTTGAATCGAACTAGTTGTGTATTGTTGATTTAGAACATGATAAACAAAACTCTATCGATTTATCTTAATTTCGTCATGAACTAAACCCCAATTTCTGGGGGAAACACCATAGGATGTAGCTATTTCTTGACTTGATCGATTGATTCATAATTCTTTTCTTCCAATCTCTATTGCATGAAATTACTTAATGCTTTGTGTTGACTGGCCACCAATACATTGATTTGTTGTTAATTAGGTTATTAGCGACAGTGAAACCCTATTAACTGAACCTATTTCTTGTGACATAGTAACTTATCGAAGCGACAGTGGATTAAATAAGGTGCTATGCGGTCTTAAATAGGGTATCGGTCTTCAGGCTAAATAATTAGGTCATTGAGCTACGACAGTATGATTTGATTTAATTGTTTAGTACGTAGTAATTCCCGACAGGGATAGCTAGCACATTCGTGATATCCTGGCTGTAGAGGTATGGATTAAATTGATTGGAATATGTGAATTAATCTGGATAGGATAGGTAGTGAATCCCGGTGTTTCTCCCATTGATTTAAACCCGACGCTTTAATTTGCTTGTTTAGTTAAATTTGCTTGTAGTTAATAATTTCATTAAATCATTTTCACCTATAGTTTGCTCTATTAAATCGATAAATCTTAAGTTGTACCAGTCCCTGAGAGACGATACCCGGACTTTCCAGTTTACTACAAGATAGGATTAAGGCATACGCTTTTGCCCTATCAAGTTTTTGGCGCCGTTGCCGGGGACTGCCATACCTTATTTTTGTTGATTTTTGTGAGTGAACTTTTTTGATCTGGGTGTTAGTGTGCAGGTGAATTTTTCAGGTTAATCCTCCTCGTGCATGCCAAGGAGGACGACTGGCAATTTACTGCCACTAGATCCCGAGATCGAGAGGACTTGCCGACATAACAGGAAGCAGACCAAGTTAGGGAAGCAGCCTACCACATCCACAACTCCTAGACCTTCCCTAACTCAGAATCGTCAACCGAGAAGGCAGGTAACACCACCTGTCATCCCTACACCACCTACACCACCGCCGCGCGTCATCGAGCCTGTCACTATGGCAGAGCAGGATCGTTCGATCATGGCTCGCTTGAATCGAAGGACTGGAGCCCGAGCTTCACGTGTTGTCATTCCGGTTGGGGATGCAAACATGGAGATTACCCCAGCCTTCATCAATATGATCAGTAATGGGTACACGTTCTCAGGGGCTAGCACCGAGGATCCTCATGAACATCTTCGCCGGTTTGCAAGCATTTGTGATACGATGAAGAGTCCGACTGTGTCTGATGATGCCATCCGTCTTCGGATGTTCTCATTTTCTCTGCTAGGGAATGCAGCACACTGGTTCCAAAACTTAATACCCCGTTCCATCACAACATGGGGTCAGCTTGAGAAGGTGTTTCTGGATAAATACTTCCCACCTGCCTTGGCAATGAAGAGGCAAGAAGAGATTGTTACTTTTAAGCAGACTGATGATGAGAGTCTGACTGAGGCATGGGAGCGCTATAAGGGGCTATTGATGAGATGCCCAAGCCATGGTCTTGAAGATTGGAACGTTATCATTATTTTCTTCAATGGAATCAGAAGGGAGTTCCGGGATGCCCTGAATAATGCTTCTCAAAATGGTTTCACAAGCATGGAGACACCAGCAGCATATGATCTGGTAGAGAAGATCTGTTCAGAAGCCATTGAATGGGGTAGTGAGACCAGTATTCGAAGAAGAGGAGGCTTGCATGAGATAAACAGAGTTGCAGTCTAGAAGCCAAGATAGATGCCAAGCTGGATTCTAAGTTCGATGCACTCGAACGAAGGCTGGCAAAGATTGCTCTGGTTAGACAAGAGGAGGTTACTTTATGTGAACTTTGCGAGGGTGCTCATAATAGGGATATGTGTCCACTGGGAGCTGCTTAGTTGGAAGATGTCCAGTATATCAATAATCTGCGAAGTCAAGGCCAGGGTGGTATGTATTCAAATACATATAAACCACAATGGAAACATCACCCCAATATATCATGGTCAAACAATAATCCAGCTGGTGTTCGAAACATCCCACCTCCTGGTTTTCAACAGCAGCAGCCTCAACTAGAAAAGAAGCCCCAGCTGGAGGAGTTGATTTTGGCTCATATGCAGAAAACAGACAATACTTTCAAGGGCCTGGATCAATTTGTCACTCAACAGCTAGCCATCAACAATAATTTACAATCATCTATGCTAGCTATGGAGAGGCAGATGGGACAGATGGCTCAAACTTTGGCAGATATGCAAGGCAGGATTCCTGGGACATTACCAGCAAATACTGAGAGGAATCCGAAGGATGCCATGGTTGTAGCAGTGACATTGAGGAGTGGAAAGGCCTTGGAAGAACCTAGCAGCTCGAAAAAGGCACCAGAGGCAGAAGAGGAAGCACCGGGAGAAAGATCTTGTGCAGAAAATGAAGAATCAGCCTTGCACAGGCAAAATGAAAGCAGTTTGCCTGTGCAAAAGCATGCTGCCCGTGTACCTCAAAAAGTGGAAAAATTGAAGAATGAAGAGGTAAAGCCTTATGAACCTCCCGCACCATTCCCTCAAAGGTTAATGAAGCCCATGGAAGACCCAAACTTCAAGAAATTTGTGAATAACTTCAAGCAACTTCAGATTAACATACCCTTGGCGGAGGCACTTGAACAGATGCCTACATATGCTAAATTCTTAAGGGAGTTGCTGACGAAGAAGCTGAAATGGGCTGATCTAGAGAAGGTAACCCTTACTTCTGAATGTAGTGCTGTGATTCAGAATAAATTACCAGAAAAGAGGGATGATCCGGGCAGCTTCACCATTCCATGTGTCATTGGAGGTACAGAATTCAATAAATCACTTTGTGATCTTGGAGCAGGAATTAATTTGATGCCATACTCAGTCTACAAGAAATTGGGATTGGGAGATGTTCTTAAGCCTACTCGGATCACTCTCCAATTGGCTGATCGATCAGTAAAAATTCCAAAAGGAGTGGTGGAGAATGTATTGGTGAAGGTTGGGAAGTTTATTCTCCCAACAGATTTTGTGATTCTGGAGATGGAAGAAGATCGGGGAGTGCCTCTCATACTTGGTAGACCCTTTCTAGCCAATGGAGATGCACTCATCGATGTTGGGAGAGGCAAACTGACATTCCGAGTAGGTAAGGAGGAGGAAATTTTTAATGTCTTTCAAGCTGACCATAATCATGATGAATTTGACAGTGGAGCTCGAGAAAGGAAAAATCCCTCTTCCTGTGATAGTGGACCATCCGAAGAACTATCACCTATCCTATCTGCTCAAATTCTGAAGTCAAAGCAAGGGCAGAAATCCTTGCCAGGTCACCTCAAGTATAGATATTTGGGTAAGGATTTCAATCTTCCTGTTATTATTCCTTCTTCACTGACATTGAAACAGGAAGAGTACTTGCTTGAGGCACTGCAATACCACCTGCGCCTCACTAAAGGGTCCAACATGCCAGCTAAGAAGGTCATACCGAATTTTCGCACACCTGGCCCTGCAGAGGTGACTCATATGTTGGATGGAGGCTATGCGTTCTATCATTGCTCGGGAGGGTATTCTGGATACCTTTCCATACCCATTGGTTGAAAGCTCCATAATAGTCAGGCTGAGGACGTTAAACAAGCGCTTCTTAGGAGGCAACCCAAGGTAAGTTTTCTTTTCTTTTCTTTATTTTTCTTTTTAGTTGTGTCAAACCCGTGCATGTTTAGATTAGGAGTTGAACATTAGGGACAATGTTCCATCCTAAGTGTGGGGTGGCGAGTCTTAGTGTTTGCTTGTTCCTTTTGTCATGTGGTTGGTAAAAAAAAAAGTAAAAAAAAAAGTTTGCCATTGGTGAGTCTTAGTGTTGTTTGTCCCTGTTGCATGTGGTAAAAAACAAATCCAAAAAAAATCCAAAAAAAAAACTGTCATTTGGCTATGCACAGCCAAACTGCATGCAGTTTGCCTGTGTAAAAAGCATGCTGCCTGTGCAAAGTTAATGGCTAAAAAACACCTAAAAATAAAAAAAAAAATGAAAAACAAAACCTTGTACTCTTGTGGTAACATGATGTAAATGACCGTGATGCCTTGAAAATGAGTTTGTGCTTGAATGAAATCATCGAAATCACCCCACTAGTGTTGAATTGCATAGTTCTTCACAATGAGCTTGATGTTTTGACTGACTTGATATGCTTTGAATTAGCAAACTCTTTTAGCAACATTCTCTTTTGTGAGGATAGTGTAATGACTTTTGGTGAAGTAGTTAGGCGGAGAACATTGACCATTCGACATGTTTGGATACCGTACTTACTTGCATCAATTGTGAGCTTTTGATTTGGCAACGAGTCTCTCTGTTTTGAATGTTTTATGATGGGGTGAACTGTATCTTCATAAAAGAAAACACTACCTGACAAGTAAAATATAAGAAAGTTGCCATAACAATTAAAGTGTGGGTAAAAATGCCAAAATCGTGTGAGGCAATCACTCATTGCACATGGGGATGAGGAAAGATTCAATTGATAATCGGTTCGCGGCCGTACGATGTTGCTTATCAAGTACGATCCCCAGTTGAGTGAAGTGCCATTTGAGGATGCAATGACCCTCCACACGGACCGAGGAAAAGGAGTTAAAAGAAGCCCTTATGCGAGTGCTAAGAAGCAGAAATTGCTCTTGCTCGGTCACCGGTAGTAAGAAACAAATCCCACTTGTACTAAATACGACCTCTCGGCAAGCAAAAGCAGAAAGAGAGAAAGCCTCTCCTTGTCATAAAAGGTAGTGATGTGCTTAAAGTAAAATTATGTTTGCGAAAGGCTTCCCCCATTAGTTTTTGAGACTCATGCTTAATTAATTGCTTATGATTGGTGTGAGTAAGCCAGACTGTCCTCACGAGATATGCACCTCACTGATGTGGTTAGATTCTCCTAATAATTGTTACACCATAAGTTGTTAATCACCCACTACTGACGATCGAAATTGAGTGTTGCTATTTGAGTTTTTGATGGATTTGAGTCAGTCAATGGTAATGGTTGCAAAGAACTTGAGTGTGGGGAGAAAGGTATGACAATTAAAGCACAACTTGTCCTTTGAGAAAGAAACTACTAATTACAATAAGAGTACAAGGAAAATTTGGTTTTGTTTGAGTGTTTGATTAGTGAGTCTGTAATGTGTCATTGTTTTGGATGATTTTGTGTTTGTGTTATTTGAGTCGTTGCTTAGGGACAAGCAACAATTGAGTGTGGGGTTGTGATAATCGACTTTAACATATTGAATTTTTGGACTTTATGTGATTATCCATGGTATGTTTAAGCCGATTGGTGCTATTTTAGAGCTCGCTAACTCGGAAATGGTTGAAAACCCATTATTGCCTAGTACCATGAGTTTGGTGTGCTACAGGTGGAGAAAGCACGAAAAAGAAGCGAGTGCACAAGCAATTAATTGGACCCAAATCGCTTTGTCTCGGGAAGGAGATGTAATTGGGCCAGAAAAAGCTTGGGCCGAGATCAATTGGCTCGGGGGAAAAACAAAGCAAAAGGAGGCTCTGGGGATTTTTGGGGGTGGAAACGGAATTGGTTTGGGGAAAAACAAAAAAAAAGGCAGCAATTAAATTGGACACTGGGGTTTTGGCGAAATTTTGGGAAGAAAAAAAGAAAAAGAACGGCGGCTTCTCTTTTGGGGAATTGCAGGGCGGAATTCTTGCAAGAGAAAGAGGAGGCAAAAGTGGACGAGGGCGGATTTCTTTGGGCCAGAAGAAAAAGAAAGCAGGCGCGACCAGCTGGCGGACGAGAGCGGACGAATTCCTTTGGGGGCCCGTTTGGATCCGGGAAACTGATGAGGGATTCAGCCAGATTTCCGGCCCATCAAGTATTTTAATCCATTTCCGCGTTTGGGTAGCTCTTAAATAATGCGGGATTTGGGCCACTCGGAATTTTAAAATCCGGCCCAGTCCGGAATTGGAAATAGCTGCCACCCCTCAAGTATTTTAAAATCCGGCCCCAATTTTTCAATTTCTGCCAACTGTGTCCCTACTCATTTTTTGTTAATCCAATTGTACCCTTAACCACAATTTTTACGGACCTAACTCTCATTCTTCCCATCGACGACATCTTCTTCTCTCTCCCTCAGATCCGTCGGTCGTCTTGCGAACAGAGCCACAACGACGTCGACGTCGACGTCTTGTTCTTCTTCCTCCAACTCCGCCGAACGTTTCCGAACGAAGTCACAACAGCTCCGTTGACAAATACAATCCCCTTCTGAGTGCCACCACCGGCGACGACTTGGTCGAGGATGGTGCGATGGTTGTTGGTGATTCGAGGGAACCCTAATCCCCAAATTAGGGATTTTGGGTTTCGGAGAGTAGATTGATTGCAAGGTGGGATTAGTTTGTCTACTGATAAAGATGATGAATAAATGAATAATGGTTTCTTCAATTGGATAAAGGGGGTGATTATGGGTTACTGGTGGCCATGATGGTTTGGTCATTGGTGGCTATGATGGCGATTTCTGGGTTTCTTTGGATCCGAAGGAGGCAGGAGGGAGAAGACGAGGGTAAGGTAGTCTTTAAACATTTTGGATCAAAATCTCTAATCCTCAAACAAACAAGTAATTTGGGTAAAATAACTGATTTAAATTATCTGGTTTTTTAAATGAGGAATTTGATCTGAAATCACTCCTATTAAAATTGCTAATCCAAACGACCCCTGGGAGAAAATTAGCAGGGCGCAGCGCAAGTTGGGACGAGCAACTTCTTGTCGAGCAGCAATTGGCGATCAGTTTTCCAGGCGGCTTGAGCTGAGTTCAGCGAGAGCGATTAGTTGGTTGAATTCTCTGAATCGAACTAGTTGTGTATTGTTGATTTAGAACATGATGAACAAAACCCTATCGATTTATCTTAATTTCGTCATGAACTAAACCCCAATTTCTGGGGGAAACACCATAGGATGTAGCTATTTCTTGACTTGATGGATTGATTCATAATTCTTTTCTTCCAATCTCTATTGCATGAAATTACTTAATGCTTTGTGTTGACTGGCCACCAATACATTGATTTGTTGTTAATTAGGTTATTAGCGACAGTGAAACCCTATTAACTGAACCTATTTCTTGTGACATAGTAACTTATCGAAGCGACAGTGGATTAAATAAGGTGCTATGCGGTCTTAAATAGGGTATCGGTCTTCAGGCTAAATAATTAGGTCATTGAGCTACGACAGTATGATTTGATTTAATTGTTTAGTACGTAGTAATTCCCGACAGGGATAGCTAGCACATTCGTGATATCCTGGCTCCCAGAGCTTTCTCCCATTGATTTAAACCCGACGCTTTAATTTGCTTGTTTAGTTAAATTTGCTAGTAGTTAATAATTTCATTAAATCATTTTCACCTATAGTTTGCTCTATTAAATCGATAAATCTTAAGTTGTACCAGTTCCTGAGAGACGATACCCGGACTTTCCAGTTTACTACAAGATAGGATTAAGGCATACACTTTTGCCCTATCAAATGGCGAAGCCAATGATGTTTGTGCAAGCTCTGTTCCTGCTAATCATCCTTCAAGCTCTGCCCAACGACGCCATCGCCGACCTTTTCCGCGAATTCATAGGCGTCGAGTTCAAAAACGTCAAGTTCACCGACGTCCCAGTCAACCCACAAGTCGACTTCTACTTTCTCCTCGCCTTCTCCATCGATTACGACACCTCCGATTCCCCGTCCCCCACCAATGGCCACTTCAACGTCTTCTGGGACACCGACAACCTCGACATCGACTACAAGCACTTCAAATCCGACCTAGACACTTTCGCCGAGTACATCGGCTGGCTGATATCAACTCTGAAGAACAACGGGTCATCTCTTTTGAGTCGATTGCTCCATTTGACGACCCCAAGGTACAGAGTCATTACCGGGCTCTGTGGAACAAGTACGGGAATGTGATTGACTATGTGAATTACCAGTTCTACGCGTATGATCAGGGGACCAGTGTGGACCAGTTTTTGAAGCATTACGATGAACAGAGCTTGAATTACGATGGCGGGAAGGTGTTGGTGAGTTTCATTAATAATGGGAGCGGCGGGCTATCCCCTGCGGATGGGTTCTTTAAGGCGTGCGATAGGCTGAAGAAACAGGGGAAGCTGCAGGGGATTTTCGCTTGGTCGGCTGATGATTCCAAGGCTAATAGGTTTTGCTATGAACGCCAGTCCCAGGCTGTGCTAGCAACTACCAACTGGTAGTTGTCTAATGGATTTCTGTCTATGTTGATGAAATATTATTGTGTATTAGGGCGGCAAATAAGCCAAGCCGTTAGTAAGCAACTCGGCGTTCGAATCGGAAAAAACTCGTTCGACACTCGACTCGTTATTTAACAAGCTGGCTCGCGAGTCAACTCGTTAGTTAATGAGCCAAGCCTAGACCATGCCCAGCTTAATAAACTCGTGAGCTAGCTTGATTCGGTGGCTTGTTGAGCTAAGCTCGTGTTTAGAACTATTTGTTGCCCTGTTTAGAACTATTTGTGGAAGGATGAATTATTGTTTTAAACATGAACATTGTCTTGTTAATACAAATGTGTATGAAATTTAGATGTTATTTATAGTTTCTAGTGTTCTTTCTATCATTTAAATTCTTATGTTTACACATTTTTCCAGCAAGAATGATTTTAAATCGAGCTCATCTTGAGCCGAGCTTGTACTAAGTTTGACAAGCTATGTTAATGAGCATTTATCGAGCTCTACTGAGTCGAGCTTGAGCTAGTTTATTTTTATTCAAGCCGAGCTCGAGCTAGATTATAAAAATTCGAGTTCGAGCCGAGCTCGAGCTAAAAATTAATAAACGAGCCGAGCTCAAGCCAAGCAAAAACTCGACTCAGCTCATTTGCAGCCCTAGTGTATATATGTACTAGTGTATATATGTCATAAACCAGTTAGTCCCAACAACTCGAGTTGTTGGGAGAAGGTTATACTTGATCTTATACCACACTCTAACACGCTCCCTCAAACGAAAGCCAGCTCACGGGCTTGAAGTTTGCACAGGCCCACCATACCTTGTGCTTTAATCAACTGTTAATATTGGAGGTCGTGGAGATTCGAGCACACGACCACTTGGTCAAACCAGCTCTGATACCATGTCATAAACCAGTTAGTCCCAACAACTCGAGTTGTTGGGAGAAGGTTATACTTGATCTTATACCACACTCTAACAATATATGTGTGTCTGTATCTTGATTGTATGTAAAGTTCTAAGTATGCTCTGTTTATAGTTTTTCCAAAAAAGGTTTCGAGTTCTTTATGCGTGTATATATTTGTATCAGTAGCTTGATTGTATCTAAAGTTCTGAATATTCTCTGTTCATAATTTTTTTTTTCAAAACGATCTTTGTATGCGCATTTCAAAATGATCTCGAGTTCATGGAAATATGGCCCTACTTTATGTGTTGTAGGAGTACCAAGCTCACATTATCATACTTTTATATGGTGCACACAATCAACCATTTATAGAATTTTCGTATTCCAAATACATGAAAATTTTAGTAAGTAGGTAAACAAACTAGCAAAAGGTTACTTGCATAACCTATTTCCACATAATCTTGCACAATCATGCTTATCATAGGTGACACGATTCTTAACACTAAAGTATATATGCTTTATCCGACAAGTATTAAGATTACAGTAAGAAATATAATTTATTTTGAAACATATTATTATATTAGGGTTAGATTAGTAAATTATAGCATTAAGTCATTAGGGGTGAAATCTATATAAATATAATTTAGTCATTTTGTAGGATTAACAAAAAATCATTACACCAAAGTAATTTCATTTTAGCCTTCTCTTTTCTTATTCCTCTTCCAACGCTCTCTAAATTCCTAAATCACAATTACTATATATGGTCCGCTGTTTGCGCTTCGCGATATATAGGACTATAATGTGTAATGTGGAAGAATTAGTAAAATATAACTCGTAACATAACACCAAAAACAACAAGAAAATTTACAAAGACGTGGGAGATCTCTATAGCTATATGTACTCACTGACCAATAAGATTATGAATGAGAAGAAAACAATCTAAGAAATTTGAGCTTACAACTATTAATTAGAAAAATTACAAAATTTTTTATATTTAAAATAGAAAAGAACAGAGAAGAAAAAGATGAAAGAACATAGCATATGCTTACTTTATTTTTGTAAATAGTAATTATTAGCCAAGCATTTCATGCATTCTTTTTATTAGCCAAATCTTTTAAATTACTAATAATTAGTTAAATATTAACTCCGGTTAAATTTTCTGTGAGTAATGTTGACAAACCATGAAGAAGCTGAGTTGTCTTCCTACATGGCGTTCAACATATAATCATTTTCAGATTTTTATTAAAATATATCAAAGAATTAATAAAATGAAGAGGAAAATGTATGGCCCTCTATCAGATCCATCATCGACAGCATCTCGTCCATCTCAAATTTTGACAAAACAACGGAACCAACCGCCAGGCCATAGATATGGAGCATCGAGACCAAGCGTTCTCAAATTCATTTTGTGACACGACACCATCTCGCTCAATTTTGAGACGATTTTGAAGTCGCGGAGACGAATCGAATCTTTACCAAGTTTGTCGATGAGTACGATTGGGAGATTAGGATTCGATTCCTAACACTTTGTTTTGCTTTTGGAATTTTTGGCTTATATTGATTTTCACTTCTTCAATAAGCTTATATGTTGTTGAGTTTGGGTTTACAGTTCAAGGAAAGAAGACAAGTTTGGGACAGAAGAAAGTACAATCCGAAACAGGAAAATGTACAAGTTAACTAGTTATGGACTTGTTTGGTAATTTGCCAGAGACCACTTCACTCCAGGTGCGATGCGTCGTCGTCTCGGTTGCTGTTTGGGTTGGCTTTAGTGGATGCGACGCCGTCTCATTTCCAACGGTCGATGGGTTTGAATGTTGGAGCTCTGCCTCCTCCTCCGCTGACTCTGGTTCCATCTCAGGCGAAAAAAACGAGGGTTTTTCTCTGATACCCCCCCCCCCCCCCCGGCAAGCTGGTGGGCAGAGGTTCAGCACACCAAGCTTGGAGAGAAGGTGATTGAAGGTTGCAGGAGGAAGAGGTTTGGTGAAGAGATCGGCCAGCTGATGCACAGTGGAGATGTGAAGCACTTTGATGATGTTGGAGATGATTTTGTCGCGCACAAAATGGCAGTCAAGCTCAATATGCTTCGTTCTTTCATGGAAGGTTGGATTTTCGGCAATGTAAATCGCAGACTGATTGTCGCCATAGAGAATTGCTGGTTGAGGATGGCCAATTTGGAAATCTTGGAGGAGATATAGAATCCATTGGATTTCGCAGCTGGTATGAGCGAGGGCCCTGTACTCAGCTTCGCATGAAGAGCGAGAGATTGTTGTCTGCTTCTTGCTCTTCCATGAGATTAGGGAATCACCCAAGTAAACACAGTAGCCTGTGGTTGATCGGCGAGTATCAATGCAAGCTGCCCAGTCAGAGTCACTAAATGCCTTGAGCTGAAGTGAAGAAGTAGCAAAGATGAAAAGTCCACTAGAGGGAGCTGATTTGAGGTATTTTAGGATTCTGAGAACTGCTTTGTAGTGATCTTGGCTTGGATTAGACATGAATTGGCTCACCTGTTGTGTTGCATAGCTGATTTCTGGTCTTGTAGTGGTGAGGTAGATTAGTTTGCCCACAAGTCTTCTGTAAAGAGTAAGATCTGGGAATGGATCAGAATGTTGAGAGGAGAGATGACTTTTGTAGTTCATTGGTGTAGTCACTGGTTTGCAATTCAATAAATCTGCTTCTTCCAAAATCTCCAATGTGTATTTCCTTTGAGAAATGTGGATTCCTTGTTTTGACCTGGCTACTTCGATTCCCAGAAAGAATTTGAGGGGTCCCAAATCTTTGATGCTGAAGGCATTGTGCAGGGACTGTTTTAGGCTGGTAATCTCCTGTAAGTCAGTGCCCCCAATTACCAAGTCATCAACATACACCAGTATGCATGTGTACGAAGAATTAGAGGTCTTGTAGAATAATGAATGATCCACTCTGCTGGATTGGTAGCCTTGAGACCTGAGTTTGTCTGCAAGCTTAGAGAACCACTGCCTTGATGCCTGTTTTAAACCATAGAGTGATTTCTTCAATAGGCAAACTGGGGATTTGAAACCGGCAGGGGGCTTGTAGCCTGGTGGGAGTTTCATGTAAACTTCTTGGTCAAGATCCCCATGTAAAAAGGCATTGTTTACATCCAAGTGATGAACATGCCAATTTTGAGCAGCAACAATGGCTAAGAAGAGTCTGATGGTTGTCATTTTGACAACAGGGGCAAAGGTGTCTTGGCAATCGACTCCTTCTTGTTGGTTGTAGCCTTTGGCTACTAGTCTTGCTTTAAACCTATCAATGGATCCATCAGGATTGAATTTGATCTTGAAGACCCATTTACATCCAATTGCTTTCTTGCCTGCTTGTAGTTCAACTATCTCCCATGTCTCATTAGCATCAAGAGCAGAAAGTTCTGTGGTGACTGCATCATCCCATTCTGGGGATTGGATTGCTTCTTTGTAGGTATCAGGTTCTTTGTGGGATGAGATGGATAGAACAAAGTGTTTGTGGTTAGAAGAAAGATTGGAATAGTTAAGAACAGTAGAGAGAGAATGTTTGGTACCTTGGATGTGCTGCTGTGGAAGATGACTGGTAGAAGGAAGCTGCTGAAGCAGGTTGCAATGGTAGTTTTGTAAGTGAGGGGGGGGGGGGGGGGGGGGGGGGTTTGGAGGTTCTGGTAGATTTTCTAGTTGGTAGGATTTGTTGTTGTTGTGGTGGTGGTGGTGGTGAGTCAGATAGGGAAGGTGGGGTTGGGGAGGAGGAAGGGGAATGGATGAAGGCAGGAGGATCATCATCATCATTGTCTGAGGGAAAAACTGGTTGGTTAATGGAGGGAGGTTCATGGGGTGAGGGAGATGGTAGGTAGGAGATGAATCTTCAAACAGGGCAGGTAGTGAGGGTTGGGGATAGGCAGGGTTAGGAGAAGTGGTTTGTTCTTGGAAGGGGAAATGATGTTCATAGAACTGGACATCCCTAGATGTGAAAACATCATTGGTAGTAAGATCATAGATCTTGTAACCCTTGATGCCTGCAGTATAACCAATGAAAACACCTTTTCTAGCCCGAGATTCAAACTTGGTTCTGTGATTTTTGAGGGTAGAGGCAAAGCAAAGGCAGCCAAAGACCCTGAGGGCAGTAAGATCAGTTTTGTGGTGGAAAAGAAGTTCAAATGGTCTTTTGTTGTGCAGGACAGTAGAGGGTACACGATTGATCAAGTGAACAGCATGTCTAACACAGTCCCCCCAAAAACCAGAAGGTAAGTTAGCCTGAAATTTCAAGGCTCGAGCAACAGCAAGGATATGCTGGTGTTTTCTCTCTACCTTGCTGTTTTGTTTTGGTGTTTCAACACAGGAGAGTTCATGAAAGATTCCTGTGGTGTTAAAGAAGTCATTCATCTGAAATTATTTTCCTTGGTCACTACGAATTCTTTGGATTGATGTTTGAAACTGGGTTTTAACATAGACACAGAATTCCTTTAGTTTGGACCTAGCTTCTGATTTGGAGGATAAGAGAATGATCCAAGTCATTCGAGTGAAATCATCAACTATGGTTAAAAAATATTTGAAACCATCATAGCTAGGAACAAAATTAGGGCCCCATAGATCAATGTGTATTAGCTGAAAAGGTTTGGAGCATATAGTATTGCTCAAAGGGAAAGGCAGTCTTTTCTGCCTTGCAAAATGACAGACATCACAAGGTAATGACTTGTCAGTGTTAATAGAAGTACATATTTCTCTCAAAGAAGGGATTTTGGAATGAGAAACATGACCAAGTCTATAGTGCCAAAGATCAAAAGTATGGTAACTTGTGGCTGTGATGTGTTTAGGTATGCTGTCTGTTTGGGTTGGATCTATGAGGTAAAGGCCTTGGGTTAGCTTAGCATAACCAGTCATCTTCTTGAGCTGCATATCCTGTAAATGGCAAACATTTGAGAAGAAGGTTAAGCATAGGGAAGTATTGGTGGTAAATTTGCTGACTGAGATGAGGTTGAAGCTAAATTTGGGAACAAAGAGAGCTTCCTCTAGGATAAGACCAGGAACACAGGTGACTATGCCTGTATGGGTTGCTTCAACCTGCTCTCTTGTAGGTAAGGTTATGTATATGTTTTGGAGTCTCCTGCAGTTGGTTAGCAGGTGCAGAGAGCATACAACATGGTCTGAAGCTCCTGTATCTATTATCCATTGTTGAGGTGGGGCAATATTAGAGTCAACAATTAGGCCGAATTTACATGAATTGTTACTGAATGCAGCAGCTGTGAAAGATGGAGTCTTTTGTGGTCCTTTGTCCTTGACTAAAGATATTAGCTTGTCGAAATCTGCTTTGGTGAGCTTGATCTCCTCATTTGAATTATCATGGAGGTTGCTGGAAGAGGCATTGACAGAACCTCTTCCTCTGCGAGCACCTGTTGTAGACTTAGGAGGGAATCCATGTTTGAAGAAACAACGTTCTTCTGAGTGGCCTTGTCTCTTGCAGGAGGTGCATTCATATGATTTCCTTTGGATGTTGGGGTTCTTGGTGTTGAAACCAGGAGGCCAACCATGCTTGTGGTACCAGGTGTCCTCTGTATGGCCTTCAAGTTTGCAGTGAGTGCAAAATGGCCTTGGCTTTCTGGTCTGGAAATGGTTGGAGTTTTGAGCAGCAAGAGCCATGCTTTCAGTGGCAAGGCCTTTGGACTGGGGTTGACCATTTAGTTGGCGTTCATGTTGGAGCATTCTCTGAAAGACCCTATCAATAGGGGGGAGAGTGTCTCCAAACAGAACTTGGGACCTAACACTTGAAAAGTTGTCATTGAGACCTCTCAAGAACTAAATGATGTAATTAGTGTCTCGATAGAGGAAAACCAGCTTCATTGCTTTGCAAGTGGTAGAACTTGTGGTTGAGCAGTCACATAGTTCAAGAGGTTGGTAATTGTCGAGCTCATCTTTGAGGGCAATAAGGTTGTCATAGTAGTCAGTGACTGAAAGAGTACCTTGTTTCAAGGTGCAGAGGGATTCAGTGAGTTCATCAATGCGAATGAGGTCACCTTGGCCATATCTTTCGCGTAAGCTCCTCTATGCCTCCAGAGCCGACTTGCAAAACATGATAGTCTTGCGGATTGCAGGGTCCACAGCCTGTTGAATCCATGCCAGAACCATGATGTTGTTACGTTTCCAGGAAACAGAATGCTCACTGTCATCTCCTGGATCTGGAATGCTGCCATCGATGAAACAAAGCTTGTTCTTGGCTCCCAATGCATTGAACATTGCTTTGTGCCAGTCATTGTAGTTGAGTGTTGTGAGTTTCTCTCCTACAAGCTCAGATCCTGGTTGTTCAGAACCATGGAGATAGTAGGGATTTGCCATGGGATCTGGGTTTGCTTCCATGGGTGGCGGCTAGGGTTAGAACCCTTGAGGCTCTGATACCATAACACTTTGTTTTGTTTTTGGAATTTTTGGCTTATATTGATTTTCACTTCTTCAATCAGCTTATATGCTGTTGAGTTTGGGTTTACAGTTCAAGGAAAGAAGACAAGCTTGGGACAGAAGAAAGTAGAATCCGAAACAGGAAAATGTACAAGTTAACTAGTTATGGACTTGTTTGGTAATTTGCCAGAGACCACTTCACTCCAGGTGCGATGCGTAATCGTCTCGGTTGCTGTTTGGGTTGGCTTTAGTGGATGCGACGCCGTCTCATTTCCAACGGTTGATGGGTTTGAATGTTGGAGCTCTGCCTCCTCCTCCGCTGACTCTGGTTCCATCTCAAGTGAAGAAAAACGAGGGTTTTTCTCTAATAATTCCGCAAATTTGGGGACCAACTGCGGCGTGGCAAAGGCGTGGGAGGATCAGGAATCCGCCATCTGTTTGGCTATATTGCGCAGGAGGTTGAGTCGATTGGTGGGGGTGATTATGGCACCAAGGGAGATGATGGTGAGGAAGATGATTGGGAAGAAGAGGATGATGTCGGTGAATGCCATGGTGTTGCGGTGGGCTTGGGAGGAGATGAAGATGGTCACGTCGAGGGAACCGTTAGGGGGAGCAAAATGGGTTCACGCTTCCTGTAAAAGATGAAGTTGGATTGGCAAAACCCGGTTCGTGGGTCGATGGCAGCGTTAGGCAGGGTTGGCATTGAAGGGGCTCGTTGCTGCCATCATCATCCTTGCCAGTTGCCGATCACTTTGCTTATTTTCATCGCCTTTCATCCTCATCAGAAGTTCAGATCCAAAACCCCTAGTTCAAATTACAGATCTAGAAATTCCCCTGTTAGATGGGAAGGAAGGGAAGAAATTGAATGGGCAAGATTCAGCAGGTAATGTCTATATTTTGGAATTATTTTTACAATTTATTTGAGGGGGACGTTGAGGTGGAGCACAATTAACAAATAATTAACGATAACAAACCAATGATTATTATTTTTAATTTTTATACGTTTTAAATTTTTTGCCTAATTGTTATTATTTTGAAAGGTTTGACTAATAAAAAAAAGGGAAAAAATTGGCTAAAAAACAGTATTTAATTTTTTCTACTGAAATCTATTCGCATATGCTTAGGAATGGCAATGAGACAGGTTCGGGGTGGATATCTCGATACCCATGCCCACCCCGTGGCAGTTCGGGTAATTTACCATTAAGCGCGGGTCAGGGGCAGGTCGACCCAATGTGTATGTAATTTATCTGAAAAACATCATAAATATTCATTTTTTTCATTAAAAGACTAAGAAAGAAAGTATAATATAATAAAATGTAGTTAACTTATTGGAGAAATTGAGATTTTCACTTATTTACAACTTTATTATAGCTAAAATATGAGGTGATAAGAGGAAAATCCTACGCAAATATGGCTAAGATTACATGTAATTTAGGCAAGAACGGGTCGATAATGAGGCGGGTCACGGCAGGGCGGGTCAATGAGAGGTACCCATGCTCGCCCATAGGAATGACAATGGGGTAGGTCCGGGGCGGGTATCTTGATACCCATACCCGCCCCGCGGCAGGTCGGGTCCTGGTCGGGTATTTTATTATGGGGCACGGGTCGGGGCAGGTCGACCCAATGGGTATATAGTTTAGGTGAAAAGCATTAGAAATATTCGTTATTTTCATTAAAATACCAAGAAAGAAACCATAATATGATAAAATGTAGTTAAATTATTAAAAAAATTGTGGTTTTCACTTATTTAATACTTTATTATAGCTAAAATATGAGGTAATAAGAGGAAAACCGTAAGTAATTTGACTAAGATTGCATGTAATTTAGGGAAGAACGGGTCGAGAATGGGGCGGGTTAGGGCAGGTCGGGTCGATGAGAGGTACCCATGCCCGCCATGCCCCAAAATAGGCCAAACAGGTCGGGTAAAACATGTCAGGTCGAAATTGCCATCCTTACTCGCCCCGCCCACCTTCGAAGCTGGTCGGAATCCGCCCCAAAATAGGTCGTGTAAAATGGGTCTGGTCGAAATTGTCATGCCACCGTTAGAAACTATGAATTGCTTTATCTGATTCCATTTTGGAAGATAGGAATTGCTTTATCCAACTTATTAGCTCTATTACTATTTGCTATAACAGCTACAAGGTTTTAGAAAAAGGATCAATCCCAAAAATAAATAATTTCCAAATCAGAAATGAAAGCTGATTAATTTTTCACCTTAAGTACCAACATACCTGATAAGTCTCACCCATAAACGTCCATACCACCTCATAGAGAGTAACTACTATACACCACATGTATTCTCTTTTGTATTCTTCCTTCTAGGGCTAGCTACTCGATCCTTGCTCGCGTGTTTGGCTATTTGTACACCACGATGAAGGGTCACAACCATGCATTGTTTGGCGGGATGCTCTTCCACATGGTGATCATGTCGTTTGTGTCGGCTGTACATCGTCTGGTTCGTTGTCTTTGGGAGTGGGTTTCTACATTAAATCTTGCCCCGCTGTGGAATCCATCGTGAGAAGAACTGTGAGAAGGATTATATTGTGTCTCTCAATCCTGGCAGCAAAGCTGCGCTCATGCTGTTGCGTTTCCACGACTGCTTTGTCTGGTGTTGTGATGGTTTCGTATTCCTGAAATCCCTCCTCAATGACCCCAAGCGGAGAGAGACCACACGACCAACAATTCGAGTTTGAGAGCATTAATCAACGTCATCACTAGAGCCAAAAGAAGAATTGAACGCATATGCCCCAATACAGTCTCGTATGCCTACATCTTAGCTTTCACGGCCAGGGACTTCCATAATGACTTTGTCCGGGTTTGTGGTGTTTTCGTGCTGCTAAAATCGGTTCTTGTTGGCCCACAAGCGGAGAATCAATCCTTGCTGGCTGACAAGTTGAGAGAGACGACATGGTCAACAAATCCAAATAATGGCTCAACATTATGAATTTATGATAGTCCGTAAAGAGTGATGTTGAATTTACAATCAGGTCAGTTTTTTTATTAACAACCCAATATTTATTTAATTAGTATCATGGCGTACCTCTTCCTTCCTAATTTTGTAGTCTCTTGCTCAAAAATTAAATTATCTGCAAAACCCTATAACTGCTAAGATATAACTAAGGAGAAAAGCATAAACAACAAGCAAAGGAAGCTAGCTGCTCAAGATTCAAGGTACTTATGTTGTAAATATTACCTTGTGTTGTTAGAATGCTTCATGAAAGATTATTTGAGTAATCATCGGAAGGTTTAGTTGACTAGCCATCATGAATAAAAAGAAGATTTTTTTCTTCTCAAATTGTTGTTGCCTTGGTTTAAATTTGACTTGAAATAACGATTTAATTTCCTCCAACATCTCATAAAACCAATATTATTTTTCTTTTACAAGACTAGAAACTTAAGATATTCTAGTAAGAGCAAACCCTTATTTCCTATTGCTGAAAGTGATTTATTACATCTCCATCTCATGCAGATGATATTTCTTTGGAATATTTTCTTATATTTATGAATCATAATATATCCATGCATCACAAATAATTTCTTATTCACGAGTTGCATGTTTTGTTTCGGATCATGGTTATCTTGTTTTAATTTCGTTGTGTATTATAGAAATAGTGTGGGAACCTTTGTGATACGTTTGAATTTGCTTTTGCTTGCATGCAGTTATTCTATATTTCATTTATCCAACTACAGTATAAAAAGACAAAAAAAGATTTGTGCAATTATTATGTTTAAAGGTATGAAATAGTGATGGCAAACGGGGAGTGGGTGGGTATCTTAATACCTTTACTCGTCCAGCATTAAGCAGGGACGGGTTAGCATGCTAATTGGTTTTTTGACACCCCTTTTAATTGGTCAATTTTTCATTAATTATTGATAAGTATTAATGAAAGTAAACATAATAAATGTTCTGTTATTAAATACAAAGTAAGCATTAAATACACCACATTAATTACCACTTTACTGGTATTTGTACCACTACACTGATACTCAGATATGACATTGCTACCAGTGCACTGATATCGCTACCAGTGCAGTGGTATATCTACCAGTACAGTGGCACAACGTATCAGTGCAGTGGTATATCTACCAGTACAGTGGCACAACGTATCAGTGCAGTGGTACAACGTATCAGTGCAGTGGTATATCTACCAGTACAGTGGTACACCGTATCAGTGCAGTGGTATATTTTTTGGAGGTGGTCGGAGGGAGTCTGCCGATGGGATTTTCACCGGAGAAGTGTGGCAGTCGGAGGAAGTCTGGTGGTCGGAGACTGCTGAAAAAGGAAAAATCAAATATAGTGAGATAATTCCTAATGTGTATTTAATGTGTGTATTTAATTTCTAATGTGTATTTAATAGTGAGAGAATTCCTAATTAATATCGTACATTTAATTCCTAATGTGTATTTAATGTGTGTATTAACTATTGTGTATTAATTATAGTTGTATTTAATATACTGGGGGGTGTCATTTTTCCAACCCCTAAGGGGGGTTAGCATGCTAACCGACCCCATTAAGCAGGAATCGATTCACATTTTAATTCGGTTGAAATATGACCTTACGTGTTGCGTTGTAGGAGTACGGAGTCCACATGATAATATTTTTATATGGCGCACACAATCAACCATTTGGATAATTTTTTTCGTATTTCTAATATACGTATAAATACTCATTTAGTTATATAGTAACGAAACTTACAAAATGTTACACATACATATATAACCTAATATTCTACCTAAGCATGCATAATAATGTTTATCAATGGTGACACGATTGTTATCACACAAGCATGCTTTATCCTGCAAGTATTAAGATTTAAGACTACGGTAAGAATTGATAATTAACTATAAACATATTATTAACTTAGGGCTAGATTAGTAAATTACAGCTTTAAGTCATTAAGGTTTAGGGGTTCAAAGTATCCATCTCTTCTCTTCTTCCTCGCCCAAATCTCTCTAAATTCCTAGTTCACAATTATTTTCTTCTTCTTCTTAATCTCTATTTTGTTTTATTCTATTCCTCGAACTGTCTCTTAAATCACTCTTAATCACGTTATAATTGGGCGAATTGCAAACTTGGTCACCCATATTATTCATTTATAACACTTTACCCACTCGAACTACGCGGCCAGTCTGAGGATCACGTGTCCCGTGAACGTCGGCAGTGATCCGACGGTGGCGCTGGACCCGGCGACGCCCAATCGGTTGGAAAACAGTTACTACGCGGAGCTGAGAGCGGGGCGGGGGTTGCTGACGACGGACCAGACGTTGGCGGAGAGCCCGGCGACAAGGGGGTACGTTGATGTGAACGCGGGGTACGGTGTGGATTAGAAGGAGATGCAGCATGGTTAATTAGGAGCTAGCTATTCATATACGATAGATTGTCACTTTTCTTTCTCGTTGTTCAACTAATTCATTACTTATTTTTCGTAATGTAATCATCATTTTTATCCAGAATCATTGTTTGATTGGTGAGTAGATTGTAATTAATCATTCTTCTTTAATTAACTCGTGCAAAACAACAAGAATTTCTCACTGGTAGCCGTATTACGCTACCACTACCACTGGTACCGCTACTAGTGGTAGTGGTAGAGAGAGATGGAGAGAGTCTGCCTGTCGAAGAAAGTTTGGCGATCGGAGCAAAGAGATTGCTGGAAAAGGAAGAGAGAGATGAAGAGAGATATAAATGTATTAATTTTAGGATTTAGATATAAGGAAAAGCGTGTATTTAATATGGGTTTTTTAATTCCCATTGTGTAATTAATACAAAAGAAATAATTTATAAATTATGCATTTTTTGTCATACCCAAATTGCCCTTGGATGTGAAACTCACATCCCCTCAGGGGAAGTGCTGCTATCCCATCCCCATGCTGTGCCACAAGATGGCACAAAAATATTCTAAGTCTGGAGAGTGACATGCCGCTTCAACGAGTAGGAACATGTCCATCTAGAATTTAGAAGCACATGCCACCTCAAGGAAGACATCATGGACGTGATCATGGCCCCTTCCAATGTACGAAAATATTCTAAGACAGGAGAAGCATGTGTCGCTTCAATGAGAAGGACCATGGATGCGAACAAGAGACAACACATGCCGACCCACGACCAAGACAGAATGACTGAAAATATTCTAAGTCTGAAAGAAGTACATGCTCCTTCAAGGACAAGCACGTGCCGCTTCACAAGAAGGGGCATGGATGCGAGACAAGATGAGACGTCCATGCCGAGTGAGGAGAAGGGGCATGGATGCTAGAGAAGATGCATAGGCATGATTGAAAAAACTAAGTATGAGAAGTCCATGCCGCCTCAAGAGAAGAGCCATGTCCTTGACTGAGAGGTTCATGGTCGTGTCACGAGAGGGGCCATGGACACGAGGAAGAAGTCCTGCCGCGAATCACACTTCAAAGAAGATAAAAATATTCTAAGTCTGGAGAAGAGCGTGCCACTTCAACGAGAAGGGCCATGTCCCTCTAGAGATCGAGAAGATCGTGCCGCTTCACGAAGAGGGCCATGTCCGACAGGCAAGAAAAGCTACACCCCATATCTCATGATGGTTTCAAGAGAGGTACATGGGCAGTTGAGAGATAACTACTACTCATCCCACTTTCAAAGGACACATTAGCCACGTTGCGAGAAAGCAGGGGAACAATTCTTTTTGGAAGTTACTATCAGACAGTTTTTCAATGACAGTTACCTACTCATGGCCAATGTAGTCAAAATCTCGCTTTAAACCTTAAGAACTTACGATTTTACGTTTCTAGGTCATTAAAACGCTTGTCCACGAAATCTCAGTTTTTATAACTTATGTAGTTAAAAATCCGTATTAAAACTTAAAACTTACGATTTTACTCTTCTAGATCACTAAAACGTTTCTACTTAGAAACTTGCCTTTGCCTACATTGCTCGTGGCTGTAAATAGGAGGATAGATTGACAAAAAAAAGTCCGCGAAAATCACTACTGGACACCACTTGTCAAGTTTTTATCGTTTTATCTTTCCTTTGCAAATTTTAGTCGTAGTCGTAGATGTGAAGCTCTCACAGAACCTATGTCGGAGTAGTGCTAATTTAATGTAGATTTTGTCTCGTTAGTCGTGTATACATCGAACACCCTCCTTCGAACTTTGTTTGAAGAGGTGTGAACCGTGTTAAGTTGATAGTTGTTCAAAGAAGTCAAGGTGCATTCAATGTGATTTTAACACAAATTTTTCTCGTCGGAAAACATTATGTGTGTGATAATTCATAAAAAAGTGAAAGAAAGAAAAACATCTAGCATATGTATGTCCTAACACTTAATGGCGGAGTCAGATTTGAAAGTACCCGTGTCCAAATATACACAAATATTAAATATAATATAATAAAATCATTCTTATATAATAAAGAATAACCAATTAATAGAATTATTGTTTTCATTAACAATCATGACATATTTTCATTACGGAAGGGTTACATAATGGAAGTTCTCTTTCTGTAATGAGTATTAATGTCGTGTTACGTAAAGAGCTAAGTTATTATGGAAGATTTACATAACACTTTTAATTCAATAAGAATTAAAAAAAAAGGAAAGGTTAAAATAAGAAAACCCAACAAGGAAAAAAAAAGGAAAATTATGAAGGTGGTCACCGGCAACCCCTTTTGCCATTTATTTTTTTCCTTATTTTTTATTTCTTTAATCAATGGTTTAAAATAAGTTTGATCGATTTTAATGGTTTAGATCTATGTAAGTTATCTTATTTGAAATTATACCCAAGTTACTGTAGGAGGTCCCAACACTCTTATATTACCTAGAGTCTAGAGATCATGAATTCAATACTTAGTTTATACATATATGGGATAAAAAAAATTTACCCCAAAAACTACCTATGTCCTGGAGCACATTCTAACACTTTAGGAGAATGTCATATCAACAAAGTATGAGAGAGATCCATAGTTAATAAGTAAGAAACCGATCTAAACTGCCAAGACGTATTTTTGTGTGAAATGGAGGAGTTCTTGTGAGAACTTCAAAGTTAAACATGTTCGGCATGAACACTACAAGGATGTGTTATCCTATGAAAAGTCACAAGACCATGAAAGTATGTGCTCAAAACGGACAATTTTTTATCGAGAAAAGTTTCAAAATGTTAGATCAACTATTAAACCACGTAAAAGCATTACGAAAAGTAATATTTGAGGATCGTCATATTGTAAAAATGAGAAGAAGAATAACCGAAGACTGCTAGAAGCAAACAAATAACGGGCCTTGTCAGGAAACAATGGGCTCTGGGCCTCTAGCCCAATCCGATCCTTCCCCATCTTTGTCAGTCTAGTTAGTACACTACAGCCCATAGTTTCAAAAAAATCAGTGGTGGTGCTAGTTACTTTAGGTTGAATCCATGGCATAAAAGAAGCCACGTAGTGGAAAGTTTTGACCGAGTTTTTTCCTCCGTGCTTTTTTATCTATTACCGGTTCTCATTGTCCGCGCTCTGCATCGGAATTTGAGATTAATAAAATTACTTATTTTGGCATCAAAAGAGTGTTCTACTGGAAATTATGTAGCTTAATGACTATAAAAAAACACCAGACACCAATAAATATCATAGATAAACTATAAGCCAATTTAGTAGCACAATGTTTACTTTCAAATAGAGGTGGCAATTGGATCGGATTCGTGGATTGGATTGGTGGATCAATGGATCAAATTGATTGGATTCAATGGATTGGTGGATTCATGGATTGAATCAAATGGATTGGTGGATTCATCCATGAATCCAAATGACATCCAAGGCTTGGACCAAAATGTAAATTTTGAAAAGTTAGGTACTAAATTGTCACGATGAAAATTTTTAGGTACCAAAATGTAATTTTCCAATGTTATTTTTCATATAAAAATATAAATTTTAGGTACCAAATCGTAATTTACCATTTGGATCCATGGATTGATCCTTGGATCCACCAATCCAATTGAATTTGGATAAAATGGATTGTATTTAAATGGATTGGATTAAGTGGATAATTTGGTGGATGAATTGGATTGGATTCATGAATTTGGACCCTAATTGCCACCTCTACTTTCAAAACATTATAGTAATGTTATTTTACAGGCTTGATAGAGTAAGCATATCTTAATTTGATACATACAGAATACAAAATTCTGCAAATGCAAATATAGTTGAAAATACAATACTTTCGGGGCAATGATCAAATCATATGTATTGATACTGGATATTAGGTGGACTTTTCATTCGTCACATACCCTTCCTCTACCGCTAATCTTCCATTCATTCTGCAACCAACAATAAGGCACTATAAATTAAAGAGAACGAAAGCAAACATGATAATGATGGCTACTGGCTAGCATCACAACTACTGTATGGGAAGTCGAGCAGAGCCATAACAGCGATTTGATTCAATCTTCATGACATAGGATTTCAATTATCGTCAACTGTTGAAACAATATACTGCCTAGTGTAAATGAAACTACAAAAAATGATATTTAATGAAAAATCCCAGGACGATCGAGCCCTCATCTAAAATCATTCAAGCTAAACATCTTACACTAAACAGAGACTATGAAACAGCTTCTTGTATCTAAGCACGTAGTGCAAGAAATACAGTAACCATTCCAATTCCTACCCCAATGGTTAAGTACCATACATGGACCTCTCTCGAACACTCGAGCTATTGAGACCAGTTGGTTTATGACATGTTATCAGAGATGGTTTGTCCTCGGGTTGTTGGGAGAAAATTGTCTATGAAACTTATAACGGTCTAACCCACCCCTCGTATAATCAACTATACTTATTATTTGTACAAACTTTGGTAGGGCATTCTCAATAACAATCCCTCATAAATGTCATATATAGTCTTTGTATCCAACAGCGTGTCGTTTCTTTGATTTTCAGGCCTGACTGATTTCTAGGACTGAACTATCTCTTTGTCTATCAATATATGATTATCTTTTGTAAAAAAAAAAAAAGTGTGAGGGATTTCACTAGTGAACAAGGTTAGATTCAACCACATAAAATGTTTTAGATAAGAAATCTTAGCGTTCCACCCAAAACATTGTAAACACCAATAAATTAAGATTCTAAGTCAAAGAAATATCGCATCACGTTCACGGCAACCTAGCTACCTTAAATTTATTTACCACCATATCACAAAACGTAGCTAGAACCATATAAATAGTATGGCAGCCAGCAAACCTCCATTTCATCATCAATACACCACATAAAACGTAGAAACAAAATGGCGAAGCAAATCATGATTCTCTTCCTGCTAATAAACATCCTTGAAGCTCTGCCCAACCTCGCTGCTCCCACCGCGGACCTTTTCCGGGAATACATAGGCGCCGAGTTCAACAACGTCAAGTTCACCGACGTCCCAGTCAACCCACAAGTCGACTTCCATTTCCTTCTCGCCTTTGCCATCGATTACGACACCTCCGATTCCCCATCCCCCACCAACGGCCAATTCAACGTCTTCTGGGACACCGACAACCTCGGCGCTTCCCAAATCTCCTCCGTCAAATCCCAAAACCCCAAAATCAAGGTCGCCCTCAGCCTCGGCGGAGACAGCGTCTCCAACGGCAATTGCTACTTCACGCCGTCATCCATCGACTCCTGGGTCTCCAACGCCGTTACCTCGCTCACCGCTGTCATCCAGAAGTACAACCTGGACGGCATCGACATCGACTACGAGCACTTCAAATCTGACCCTGACACTTTCGCCGAGTGCATCGGCCGGCTGATCACCACTCTGAAGAGCAATGGGGTCATCTCGTTTGCGTCGATTGCTCCATTTGACGACCCCGAGGTGCAGAGCCATTACCAGGCGCTGTGGAACAAGTATGGGAATGCGATTGACTATGTGAATTTCCAGTTCTACGCCTACGACCAGGGGACCAGTGTAGACCAGTTTCTAAAGTATTATGATGAGCAGAGTTCGAATTACGATGGCGGGAAGGTGTTGGTGAGTTTCATTAGTGATGGGAGCGGCGGATTATCCCCTTCGGATGGGTTCTTTAAGGCGTGCGACAGGCTGAAGAAACAGGGGAAGCTCCAGGGGATTTTTGCTTGGTCGGCTGATGATTCCAAGGCTAATGGGTTTCGCTACGAACGCCAGTCCCAGGCTGTGCTAGCAACCCCCAACTAGTAGTCGTCTAATGGATTTCTGTTTACGTACGTTAATGAAATATTATTGTGTGTATATATGTATGTCTGTTTATAGTTTTTCCACAAAAGGTTTCGAGTTCTTTATGTACGTGTGTATATATTTTTATCAGTAGCTTGATTGTATGTAAAGTTCTGAATATTCTCTGTTTATAATTTTTTTTTTCAAAATGATTTTTGTATGCGAATTTTAAAATGATCTCGAATTCTTCTATTGGGTGAAAATATGACCGTACTTTTTGTGTTGTAGGAGTACCAAGCCCACATTATTATCATACTTTTATATGGCGCACACAATCAACCATTTATAGAATTTCCATATTCCTAATACACGTAAATATTAGTAAGGTATGGCTCTATACCGTAAATCTTTCAACTATTGAATTGTGCCTCCCAGCCGATTTTTGTTAGGATTACCGCTGAAATCAATCTCTATAAGCACGACCCTTGGGATTTCACAGGTAAATATCATTTTTTTCCTACGATTCAGTTTATTATCGGCTAATTAATTGGATTTTTCTTCTCTGCGTTTTCAGATTTCATTGTTGTTGCCGTCCCTCAAATCGACATCTCCGCAATCACCTCAACAAGCGAGAGCGGCGGGCACCAATCTAAGATGGGAAAAGCAGAGTGCGAGCGACAGGAAGGGATTTAGCCAGATTCATCATCCTCCTCGTCCAGATCTAGATCCTTAAAAACCTGACCAACCCCTGGTCGTTATCCTTGATAACCGTCCTTCAATAAGATCGTTGTTGGGTGGGGAATTTGCTCTGACGGTGATCGAGGAGTGCAGCGTCGAAGGATCTAGATATTCAACGTTGTGGTTCGAACATCAACTTCTAATTATGTTTTGAAGCATTCATTCATGGAGTTGAAGATTGATGAGCTTTTACTGTAATTTCTCACTAATAAGTGTAAACTGTAAAGGGATTGTGTGAATAAACTGTAAAGGGATTGTGCTGACCTTGTACGATGCCATACATGCTCTGCTTGTATTTTTCAAAGTATTCAAATAGATATTCATGTTGGTTGAGTTGAGCACGAGACTCTGGCGATGATTCTCCTTGTTTTGTAAGATAATCGAAAACGTACAAAACCATAATTGAACTCCTTTGACAAGAGCAAGTGAGACCGAATGACGGTAAAGGTGAATGATCAAAAATTCAGATGAAAATGGCTTCCCTTGCGTGTTTGTCAAACGACAGCGAACAGATGAGTAGGCTCATTGACACGCTAAAACACAACACCAAACTGCGACCAAGTGTAATCGCAGGGAGAAGCTGCTTCTGCAAAAGCTACCGCAGGGCCAAACACTCAACTGCTTTTTTTTTAAGTACTTATCTAAAAGCTCCAGTCAGAAGCTGCTTCTGCAAAAGCTACCGCAGGGCCAAACTAAGCTATTGCTTAATCTGCAGTCCCGAGTCTAAATAATCTCAAGCTTCATCTTCGTTCCGGCCGCCGTCGTAGCTGTACGTATCCTTGCTCATCAAGTCGACGACAATCGCCTGCTTTGGATCACTCCCAGCGTGCACTTGCTTCCACGGTCATGATTGTACCGTCCTTGTTTATCGAGCTTCGTCGGAAATCGACTGGCTAGGATCCCTTCCGGCGTTCGCTTACGTACTGAGATCGCAGCCGCAGCGTGGTGATAATTGTGGTTGCATGCTGGATAGTTATTAGACGCTGGAGGTGCTTGCTCAATCTCTTTGGCTGACGTCGCTACAAGCTGGATAAAAGAAAAGGAAGAAAGAACTGCGGTAAAGGGAACTAGGAAGGTAATTACGATGCTCCCTCTTCCATAAAATTAACCTACAGTTCTTCCCCTCATGTAATTACTTGGTATGTTGGTGTCTTTTTAGGGTTCAGGTTTAGCACCCTTGATAATCAATCTTTCTTGTTAAAATAAATTGGTATGTTGGTGTCTGTGCAATATTTAAAATTGTAGAGAAGGCCATTAATTACAGCTGGTCAAAGAGCCACAAACAAAATTTTTGTGGAAATTAGCGGGAAGAAACTTTGGAGGTGAATTCATTATACTACAAACCAATTAATCAACCTTTCCTGTTAATTCTACTCATATTACTTCTTTACTTGGATCATCTTTATAATAATAAAACTAAAAAGCTTTTGCAAGTTATACGTAAGTATGAAGGGGGATTTGCAAGCTTTATGTTCAATATGAAACGTAACCCAACCTTTTTTGCATTGTTACTCATCATCGTACTTTTTTTATTAAAGTTTAAATTTAATTTCTGCTATGTCTAGTTCAAAGATGAGTAAGATCGACGAAGGAGTCTCTTCCGAACTTAATGATGAAAATCAATAAAGAAAGAAAAAGGTAATCCATTAAAAACTAGTGGTCTTTTTAAGACTACTGTACTCACGGTTAAGCTTTTGAGTTTGGTGATTTTGTTTTGATATTATGTATAAAATTAGTTTATTTGCTTGATTTCTAATTTCATAGGAAATTTGTTTATTTGAATATTGGTTGGCATTGATTGAAATAGGTATATTTGAGTAGCCGTTGTGGCGTACACCAATTTTGTGAGCTCATCGACAATTTATGTGATTGAAAAAAGAAGGCCATTGAAGAAATTGGATTTGGTGAACTCTTGCACTTGAAGAAGCATAAATTGAAGTTGAATCTTTTGGAGGACCTTATGATGAGATTCAATGTGACTACTAGTGATGCAGAGCTAGGGTTCGTACGAAGGAGATAGAGAAGATTCAACTTTGATTGACATTCTTTATTTTTTCATTTGATGGAGTTGGAAATAAGTGGGTAAATTCCCCAAAAGTGAAACGGTAACAAAAGGAAAGACACAGGTGGACAGGTACAACAAAACGGCAGCAAGAATTTGTTTTTTACTTTTTTAAATCACCTCACACCAAAATGATGCGGCCGGTTGAACCTGGTTAATATGTGTCACTAATGAAATCGGCGTGACACCACTGGTATGACCGGAATAATAGACTTATAATTTCTATGGAAAACATTGTTTTCATGAATTTAATTAATAAACAAGCTAATTTATTATTCGTTTTTGGAATTTAATAGTTAAAATTTGATTGTATTGGTTGGATTGTAAGTAAATTATCTACAAATATGTTTTGTATATGATTAAATAGTTTGGATAATAATCATTTTCACATTTTTTAAAATCAGCATGAACCGACAAAACATATTTGTACCTAGGGGTGGCAGTCGGTCGGTTTCGGTTTAACCAAAAACCGAAAACCCGATTATCGGTTAAATCGAGACATTCCCCATAGCTGCCGACCACCGACCGAAGAAAGGCCACGGTTAGCCGGCAAACCGACCGGCCGGTTCCGGTTTTAGGCTCGGTTAGCTGGCCAACCGAAAAAAAAACATTTTCCAAAAAAAAAAAAAAAAATAAAACAAAAAAAACTCCACCACTCCTTCCTTATCTACTCCTCTCTAGGGATGGCAGTTCAACCCGGACCCGCGGGTACCTGACCCGACCCAACCCAATCAAACCGAATAAAACTCGTGTTGACCGGGTTTGGGCCGGGTTCGGGTTTAAACCCGGTGGCTGGTTGGGCGGGTTGGGGCGGGTTCGGGTTTGGAGAAACCCGACCCGTGGATACCCGGACATAACCCTAAAATCTAAATTACCCGTCCCCCACTCCCCAGCCCACTTCCCTTCCCACCCTAATCGGCAATCACAATCCCTAATCGGCGCGACTCCTCTCTTCCTCTCCGCGCGACTCCTCTCTTCCTCTCTGCGACAGTGTGACTCCTCTTCCTCTCCGGCGAGACCGGCACCGCGACTCCTCTTCTCCATCTCCAGTCCCGACTCCCAATCCGACGGCCGCCCTCCCCCTGCTCTTACTTTGCTCCGGCTCCGCCTCTCCGACACCATTACCGGCCGCGCCCTCTCCGGCTCTCCCTGCTCCTCTGCCCTGACACCCTCTCCGGCTCTGCTCCTTAGCAACTCCTTCACGTCGTCGACTCCGCCGCCAGACACTGAGAGTTGGCGACGTGGACGAGGAAGAGGAGAGGGCCACGGTGAAGGCAGCGATCATTGACGCCACGAGTGTGCAGGACCCCTTCATCTTGTTTCTGTGCAGAGGATCTGTTTTCTTCAATTAAGAGAAAGGGTCTGGCTTGTCTGGAGCAGACAGGCGCAAAAAGGACGAAACCCGACGAAACTTGTCTCGCCGGATCTCAACCACCGCAACAATGGAAATCGGATTTGGCATGCATGTAAGTAGAATAAAAAGGCCAAAGAAAGAAAGATAAAGTTGTATTCTTTCCTCTGTATATAAAATAAAAATGGGGAATGGAGGCCGTTTGGTGGTGGAACGGAATGAGGGGGATTGGAATTTTGTTTTAGATCCGCCCCGTGAGCCGTGACCTAGGGACGGCGAACGATCAACAAGCGGAAGAAGAAAAAGGATTGATGATGACGACGATAGCGGGAGGTAACACCAATGGCCTTGAGACACGTGTCGAAAGTAAAAGCGTTTGCTTAAACTCGATGCCGTTCTGGCTTCAGCAGCACTGTGCGCGCTGAGTCCCCGTGTGAGCACTTACTTTACTCCAGTCAAGCGGTACAATCGAAATTGGTCAGAGAAATACAAGCAAAAGCAACTCCCGCAAATTTCAGGCCAATCTCCATTTTGTGAGCGGTACAGAAACTTGGTAACTCGTTGTTAACATGATGACACGTGAATGTGTTGGCCGCTGATTTTTATTTTAATAGTTTCTTGTTAATTATTATTTTATAAATATTTTACCAAAATCCCGTGGGTAACCCATCAACCCGCGATTACCAAGCAGGTTGGGTTGGGTTTGAGTTTTTCAAACCCAGCGGGTTTTACCCCGGGTTTTTTTGACGGACAAACCCATGGGTTTGGGTTCGGGTTTGGCAAAACCCGCCCCAACCCGACTCATTGCCATCCCTACTCCTCTCTCCTTCCTCCCACCAACAGACTTCTTCTCTCTCCTTCCTTCTTCTTCTAATCTTCTCTCACCTTCTTTCCCATGGGCCATGCAAACAGATCTTCAGGGGCGACGGGCGGCGAGGCGCGCGGCGAGACGGCGAGGCACGAGGAGGCGAGGCAAGGCGCACGGCGGCGAGGAGACAAGGCGCCCGGCGACGGAGGCATGGGAGGGCGGCGAGGGGCACGGGCGGCAAGTTGTGGTGGCGGTGGAAGGAGGGGTAGCGGAGGAGGCAGGGGATGGCGCCCGGAGTCGTCGTCGGAGGGAGGATGGGGGAGAAGGAGGATGGGGCTGTTCACAACTGCTAGGGTTTAGGGAGGTGGGTGGTTTTATTTAGGCCAAAACGGGGTCGTTTAGCGTCGGTTAGCCGGTTAACCGGCCTCGGTTTTTTGGCTAACCGCCTAACCACTGAACGCATCCGACAACTGACCGTAACCCATTTTTTTGGTTTCCGGTTAGCCGCTAACCGGCAGTTACCGGTTCGATCAGCCGGTTAGCCGCTAACCGGCAACCGAACTGAAAGCCCTATTTGTACCACTTGTCAAACCAGCACAAATGTATAAACCGGTTTGACTTGTAACTCAAAATAGATTAAGCCATGCATACATGGTTGGAACAATGCTCCCCCCATCTCCTAACCCGAGGCTTCGCCCCAAGATGCTGACTCGTTATCCGGTCAGTGAGATCCCGTGACTTCTAATCAATGAATGAAATAGTTCCCGACTTCGCTTACTCTAAGTTTACAATCACTTACCACAATCCAAAACCGACCAACTTGCTCGTTTAGACATAAAACACTCGAACTGGTCAAGCCCACACATCCAGCTCAAATATGTCTTTCGCTCAATCAATTTGTTTTTGTACGTTCATTTGTTAACCATTAATAGTTAAAGACGATAAAACCAAGTAGGTTCAAATGATAGATACATTATACACAGTTATCATGTTCATGAAAAATATACAACCAACTAAGATAGCGAGACAAAGATAGTAAATAATGTTGGTAAAATTACATCATATCAGTTGGATGTACCAATCAAATAGATAAATTAAAAATAAACCATATCGCTCTAATAGAACCAAGTAATTGCTAATGACAATGAAAATAAGAAATCACGTTATTAAAATCAACACGACTTCTGAAGATGAAAGAAATAATTTTCGACTTTGCTTATTCTAAGTTTACAATCACTGGCACCTTAGATTTAAATAGAGAATATCATAATATCAACCATTCAAGCTAAATTGACAGTATGTAACAGGAACATAACCACAATTTTTCGTTCAGAGGAACTTTCTTTAAACATCAATTGAAAATGCTAAAAATTAGTGATGAGAAACTAATTCATTAATTTCAGCTAACTCATTAAATTTGCTTGGCAAAATTATAATTCAAACTAAAATGTATAATAAAGAGTGAGGCTAAATTGCTAATGACAATGAAAATAAGAAATCGCGTTATTAAAATCAACAGGACTTCTGAAGATGAAAGAAATAGTTTTCGACTTTGCTTATTCTAAGTTTACAATAACTGGCACCTTAGATTTAAATAGAGAATATCATAATATCAACCATTCAAGCTAAATTGACAGTATGTAACAGAAACATGACCACAATTTTTCGTTCAGAGGAACTTTCTTTAAACATCGATTGAAAATGCTAAAAACTAGCGATGAGAAACTAATTCATCAATTTCAGCTAACTCATTAAATTTGCTTGGCAAATTTATAATGCAAACTAAAATGTATAATAAAGAGTGAGGCTAAATTGTTAAATTAACTTCATAAAACTAATTTATTAAGTTAAGTTGATAAAACTATCATTAAAGTTAAGAAAATGTATAAAAGGTCTAATTTATTAAGTTAAGTTGATAAAACTATCATTAAAGTTAAGAAAATGTATAAAAGGTAAAAAGTAACACTACTGGGAATTGAACCTGCAACATTAATTAACGGTGAAATGATTAACATTTTGTCCACTAGGATAGAGCAATGTTCGCGTTATTTTCGTACACAATAGTTAGATAGAAAACGTTGTGTAAGACTTCCGTAATGATTTAGCTTTCTACGTTAGACGCAGTTAGTACTCATTATATAAAGTGACCTTCCATTACGTAAGACTTTCGTAATGAAATTTTACAACTGTTACGTAAAATAAACATTTATTACGTAAAGGTTACGTAACAAAGTTATTTCTTACGTAACAGTTAAATCGTAAGTGTTAAGTTAAGGCTTTCGTAATGATTTAGCTCTTTACGTAACACGAGGTTAATACTCTTTACCAGTGGCGGACCCGGAAATTTTTTATAGGGGTGTCCTCTTTTAAAAAATAAATTAAATAAAAATAATTAATTAATAAAAATAAAATTTTAAATATGAAAATACCTTACTCGTACAGGTTAAAAAAAGTCCATGATGTGTTTTCATATTCGGAACTAATTGTAGAATACACTTGGTGTCTATAGTGTTTAAAAAAATTGTCTCTATATACACTACTAGACAATCATTCACGAACTTATCGCATATTCTATTTGTAAACTTGTTCTTGATGTAACCCAAAGCTGAAAGACTCTTTCAACATTTGCCGTACAATCATAAAATCAATACAAATTAAGGTTAGTTTGAAATTAGTTTAATTGTTAGGTTTTTAAAATAATTAGAGATAGGGAATGCCATTTTACTATTAAAAATTGTTCAAAATCGAACAACAAATGAGTTTAGCTCAACGAAAATTAAGTTTATTAATAACAATAGTGTTATAGATTTAAATTATCCAACCTACCACTTATATTCTTATACACAAATGACAGTAGGATAATCATTTTTTCAAATTTAAGGGGTGCCCTCACTATCAATTATATTTTTTTTTATCCATACGTAAATTACCACCGGGGGTTGGATAATCGTTTTCCTAAATAATTAGAGATAGAGAATGTCATTTTACTATTACAAATTGTTCAAAATCGAACAACAAATGAGTTTAGCTCAACGAAAATTAAGTTTATTAATAATAATAGTGTTATAGATTTAAATTATCCAACCTACCACTTATATTCTTATACACAAATGACAGTAGGATAATCATTTTTTCAAATTTAAGGGGTGTCCCCTCACTATCAATTATATTTTTTTTATCCATACGTAAATTACCACCGGGAGTTGGATAATCGTTTTCCCAAAATTTAGGGGTGTCCGGGGACACCCCTATACCTCCCTGGGTCCGCCCCTGCTCATTACGTAAAGGGACCTTCCATTACGTAAGACTTCCGTAACGACCTTTTACAACTGTTACGTAAAATACACATCCATTACGTAAAAGTTACGGAACAATAGTTATTTCTTACGTAACAGTTAAAATGGAAGCGTTACGTAAGGCTTACGTAATGACTTAACTCTTTACGTAACGCCACGTTAATACTCATTACGTAAAGGGACCTTCCATTACGTAAGACTTACGTAACGACCTTTTACCACTGCTACGTAAAATACACATCCATTACGTAAAGTTACGAAATGATAGTTATTTTTTACGTAACAGTTAAAATGGAAGCGTTACGGAAGGCTTCCGTAATGACTTAGCTCTTTACGTAACGCGACACCAACACTCATTACGTAAAGGGACCTTCCATTACGTAAGGGTTACATACGACAATTATTTATTACGTAATAGTTAAATTAGCAGCGTTACGTAAGGCTTCCGTAATGACCTTACACTTTACGTAATGCAATGCTAGTATTCATTACGTAAAATAACCGTCTATTACGTAAGGCTTACATAATGGTGCTTTACAACTGTTACGTAAGGTTACCATACGTTACGTAACTATTACGTAATACCTATTGTATTTTACGTAATGCAACCTGTGAAACCTGCTATAGCCGGTAAAAAAATTCAAGTTACCTTACTTAAAGTTACCATAGGAAATCCCCACTTATATATAGAATTCTGTCCGTGATGCAGTGGCCTTGTGTGATTCCATTGGTCGCCGACGAATTACATTGCCAAAAGGGGAAACCGTCACGACTACATTGCCAAACCTGTTGTTGGTCACATTTTTATTCTCGATGAAGATTAGTAAAATTAGAAAAATAAATTGCAAATATATATACATAATTAATTACGGTAAAAGATCTATATAGATTCAACGAAAAAAAAGATCGACATAAAATTGGATTTTGAACTACTTCCAATAACTTGCAAATTAATGAGACCAACTAAATATTGCCATAATATGATAGAGTACTTTTCTAAAAGAAATTTCATAATTATTAAAAGAAAAAAGCTCATGTGAATAACTCAACCTACATAACCTCGTGATAATTATTTTTAATTATTTTTACCAAAACATATATAATTTGTTTCCACACAAATTTGAAATTTTATGTTGAGAAAAATTGAATTAATTGTACACAGTACACTACAAGATTATATTTATATTTTGATTATTTGTAACAAAAAGATTTTATGTCTTGGTGCCTATTAAACGTAGTGTGTTACACAATATTGCATGGCATGTAACCAGTTAGGGGTGGCTATACGGTTCGGTCCGGTTAAATTGGCCCGAATTGGTCCGGTCTTTTCGAGAATATAAGGACCAAAGATTGGATTGGATATAGTCCGGTCTTGACCCGGTCCGGTCCCAATTTGGTCTTGATTTTAGATTGAGCTTGTAGGGATTTGAGTGGCCTGAGACCTCAAAGGGTGAGGAGTTGGATAAGTTTTGGGTGTTGGGGTCTCTTATCCGGTCTTTCATCCAGTTTTCGATCCGGTCCCAAACGGTTTTTTACCTCAAATCTAAGCCCGAATATGAGATTGAATTGTTTTCTATCCGGTCCCAGTCCGGTCCCGGTCCGGGTTATACGGTCCGGTTTCGGGTAAAACCAAACAGTCCGGACCAAATAGCCAACCCTATAACCAGTGGCGGACCCATAATTGCCGGAGAGATGTGTCGCCGATGAAATTAAATTAAAAAATTAAATAAAATTAAATACAAATTACTAGAAATTAATTTGTATTCAGGAAGGTGACTCTAACACATTTTACTTTCACAAGATTGTCAAAGTCAAGACACAGAGGCAGCAAATTACCAGAATGAGGAACGATCAGGGTTCAATTGTGTCTGATATTCATGAGATAGGTGCAATTGCAGTTGACTTCTATTCTAAACTAATTGGAACTGAGGATTCGCATGTCAAGCAGCAGTCAGTAACTTTCTATCAAGCTATACTACATCATAAGCTTAACGAGGAGGAGGGAGAGTACTTAATGCGAGGTATTACAAGAGCAGAAATTAAGAGTGTTTTCTTTTCTCTTGGACGTGATAAGGCGCCAGGGCTAGATGGATTCCCTGTAGAGTTTTTCAGAGCACATTGGGATATTATTGGGAAAGAGGTTGAAGAGGTAACACTTGCTTTCTTTTCAACTGGAATTATGCCTACTATTGTGAACAACAATATTTTTACATTGGTAGCTAAGGTTCCTTGTGCGGAGAACATGAAAGACTATAGGCCTATCTCGTGTTGTAACACGTTATACAAAGGGATCTCTAAAATCTTAGCTAATAGGATGGCACAGGTTCTCCCAAGTGTGATAAGTAAGTCTCAATCTGCGTTTATCAAAGGAAGGGCCATTAGTGATAATATCCTTTTAGTCTATGAACTAGTGAGGAACTATCACTATAAAACCGTGAGTCCTAGATGTGTGGTAAAAATTGACATCATGAAAGCTTTTGACTCCGTAAACTGGAAATTTTTGTTTATTGTAATGGAAGCAATGGGTTTCCCTGCTGGATTTTTAAAGCTTCTATCTACTTGTGTTACTACTCCCACAATTAAGATAGCTTTGAATGGGGATCTCTGTGGAAATTTTAGGGCAAAAAAAGGATTAAGGCAAGGTGACCCTTTGTCACCTTACCTCTTCACCATAGCTATGGAGGTTTTGGATGGCCTTGTTGGGAAGGCACTGAGGGAAAATCAGATCCCTTATCACCCACGCTGTTAACCATTAATGATCACGCATCTTTGTTTTGCGGATGATCTGATGGTTTTCACGAATGGATCAGTAAGGGGGGTGGCAGGTATAAGGAGACTGATGGATGAGTTTTATACTCTATCTGGTTTGAAATGTAATGCAGCAATGTGCCAATTATTATGTGCTGGAATATCTAAAGAAGAACATCAGTATATATCTACTATAACAGAGTTTCCTCTTGGGTCCCTTCCTGTTAGATATCTTGGAGTGCCTTTGATAACTGGTAAGCTTTCTAAGCAAGACTGTCAAGTGCTTATCGACAAGATAACTCAGAGGCTTTGTAGCTGGAGGTCTCGGTTATTGACATATGCAGATCGTATCCAGTTGATCTTGTCTGTTATTTCTAGTACATTGCAATTCTGGCTAAATATATTTCTACTTCCTAAGTATATAATTAAGGAGGCAGAGAGGTTATGCAATGAATTTCTCTGGGATACAGCTGATGGTGGTACAAGGAAGAAGGAAGTGATTGCTTGGAACAAACTTGCGATACCCAAACGCGAAAGAGGTCTGGGAATTCGAAACTTCAGCTTCCGGAATAAGGCATGTGTGTTAAGGCATGTATGGGAGATATTAACTAATGGCGGTTCACTCTGGGTTGCCTGGGTCTCTCGATATAGGCTGAAGCAGAGGAGTTTTTGGGATATTTCGATTTCCTCTGCAGGGAAATGGATATGGCGGCAGCTTTTGAAGTGTCGTGAATTTGCTGCTACTTATGTTTCAGGTGCTCCTCCAAATGTATTATGGCAAGGGCAGCAGATGAGTAGGTACTCGGTAAAAAGAGTGTGGGACGCTATCAGACAACGTAAGCAGGTTGTGGAATGGCGTAAACTGGTGTGGTCTAAGGAAATTATTCCTAGACATGGTTTCATTTTGTGGATGGATCTGCACGATAAATTGATGATGCAAGATAAGCTCCTTGAGTGGGGAAAACAGGTTTCTGGGCTGTGTCTACTATGCCCTGGTGGAGTAGAAACTCGTAATCATCTCCTGGATTCATGTTCATTCACTATCTCTGTATTGCGACATTGTTTGAAGCAGTTTGCTCCTCCAAAGGAAGGGGACTGGAATGCAGTAGTGGCCTAGTGCACTCGGCAGTTGGGTAAGACAAATCCAAGGCATGGTTTATGTCGTTTGATATGGAGTTCAGCCATTAGCTACGTTTGGCGTGAGAGGTGTATTCGCTTGTATGGATTGAAAATGATAAGGCAGCCTGAAGTGTTAGCAAAGCAAGTGCTAGTTGATGTCTCGTTTAGAGCTTCCTGTGATCTTGCCCTCCATGCAGAGTTAGAGTATTTAGATAGAATACCTTATTAGGTTTTTTTTGTTTTGTTTTTGGTTGTAACAGTTTGAGAGGCGCATGAAGTTTTTCCTTGATGGTTTGCCGGTGCTTAATGCAAGTTTTTTGATTTCGCATAAAAAAAATTACTCAAAATTAATTCATAAAGTTCATAATGTCATGTTTACAAAATTTCCGGGCGAGGATGTGTCGGCCCTCCCCTTCTTAGGTCCCACTGGATGTAACACACTTTTATGTCCTATGTGCTACGTGCCACATAAATAGTGTTGCATTGCATGGAACCTAAGACTATTACATCGATGAAAAATGAAAATAAAAATCTATGCTAAAAACAAATTAAATTGGATATAGATCTCAATTACTGGATTTAAAAAAACGTAAACAGCTTGAAATAAATGAAATATGGTGGCACCTGAACCTTAGCTGTATTCAAATCATGATAATTAACTCCTAGCTGATATAAACCTGCAATAGATAAATTATTCTATTTCGTTTAAAAGATGTTTGAATGAATGATATAATCCAAATTTAAAGACATGTAAGGCTTTGAGATCGACCATTTTCATTAAGCCTCATTTCACCCTCTATATCTTTTCCACCCTATAAACCTGCGAATTTCACCACTATATCTCAATGTTGTATGGTGTGATAGATGAGAGATGCAATAATAGATCTTTTATCAAAAAAATTATAAATTTTTTTTTTATCAACATGGCTTGTATAATTAAAAGAAGCATACCAAGACAGCGAAATGGTGACCAACATCTTCTTTGCTACCCTTTCACTGCTTTTAGTGGTCTTTTTAACTTCTACAAAATATATAAAGAGAAAACTAGCCTATTACCCGGCCCGTTGGCCGGATTATTGTATGTTACCCACTTGTGAAATAGGAGAGAAAGCAAGTGAGAGTGAAGGGATTGAGATTCCACTTGATTAGGACCGACCCACTAATCCGATTCTTCCCGACCCGCCCCAACCTAAAGGGTCAGAAAGAGTCAATAAGAAAATACGAACGGAGAGGATTAGTCATATTCATATATCTTGACTCTTCAGAAGTGGGTCAAACAGGATCAAGGTTGGGTGAGTGAAATTTTTAGCGCTAAGCAGAGTTCTGGGTTGAATAACTTTACTTAGGCCTAGAAATTGGTGTTGATGCAGACTGCAGTTTTTATTATACCATCATCAATTATCATTGAATTAGTCCTGGGCATCCCTCCCCGTTGTCGGTCTGAATTATAATGATGGCTCCGTTCCTTGCACCAGCCTTATCAGCGAGTTGTCATCTCGAGCATGATTTGCCTATGTACAAATGATACAATTAGAGTATGAAACTGAATTCAAAGAAAAGGAAAAGAGATTTCTATCACATGCCAATAAATACACACATAATAGTTGAAGCTAAGTGAAAGTCATTACTCGCACATCAATTCTCAAAAATTACAGACTAAACAATGGCTAGAATGGCACTGAAACTACCAAGAATCATGGACGAAACAACTTGTCAAATTAAATAATCCTTATACTGAAACTACCTTCTAACTTGAAATAAGACATGATCACAGTTCATAGCTCTCTTCTCACTATGAATTGGTTGCAGCTCGTCCTTATCACTGCCTCCCAAGCTCAATTCAAACAGAATAGAGACCGTTATGTAAGATAACCATATCCTTACTGATCATAATTCCTTTCTTCACTCCATTTTTGTCAGAGAAAAGAGTTACCCCCTCTCCTGCATTTCCCTTTCCCCTTCTCTTCTCCCTCTTCTTCACAAACCGATCCCTAAACCAGCAACAACAACACAAAAATAACCTTCGCCTCTGCCATCTCCATCTACTGAACGCGTTGGTGGCAAGACAGGACTGCAGAAGCAAAATTTTCTAAAATCAAACTAAATTTTTTGAAGGAGACTCAACCACGAAAAAATAGTAAAGCAACAATGCTAATAGTTCAGATGGTTGGTTTTGATGTTATACATTGCTTTTGTTCTGGTCTCCAGTATATCAACTGCAATAGAGATGTTTCCTCCAATCATCTTTAGTGCACGATTTAGAAGCAAGTCCTCCTGTTTGTGTCAAACGGAAACATTCATGGGTTCTTAACTCCCCCGTTAGTGTAAAAGCAGCAGCAGCAACAAAGAAGTTTGACAACACAGCAAGCACCCAGGCAAAATGATACAATGCAGTAGGTGATATGTGTCTCGAAGGTTTTGAGTTACTAAAGTTCATGTTAAAAATAAACATGAATTAAAATGGATTATTCTATTAAGCAAACATCTCCTCCAATCATACAAAGATCAAATATCCAATTCACAAACAATTAAGCCATAAAAAATCATCACACATCCACCACCTTTGATTGCCTAAATTTGGTTTTTCGCAAAAGTTATGAACTCTTAAGGGAAACGTTCATGGGTAGTCTGTTTCATAACTCTAAAGAGTAAGTAGCCACCAGCCAGACACAGTGCGGTAGGCGAATATGATTCTCAATTCACAATTTCTCACCACCGCAAGTAAGAACAGACCATAATAAGCTTAGCGTTCATGGGTGGTCTGTTTCATAGCACTACTACACAATTTGTTAAAAAGGAAAGAAAGGTATTTAGCACCACGGCGGAACAACGTTTACAGGCCAACAACGACAACATGCTGCAACCACCAGAACTGGTATCACAACTCATAGGGAAAATCAAAAGATTTACTCTCAAATTAAGCAGTTACAACATCGAGCAATTGTCAAGCACATACACCATCAAAAAAGTCACGGAACCTGATTCACAAAGCATTAAAACATTTGAGGACATTTCTGCAAAGGTACAACTTATATGTCTTTTTTCCAAGCCATTTCCATCAAAATGCTAATAAATTTGCAATGCATAAAACAAACGGGCCAAAACTTGAAATTCAGCCTGTTTGACGACCCATGCCAAATTCTAATTATTCTTTACTTTTAAACTTTCTATTTGAAAATAAAAAATAGTGAAAGAAAAGAGACGACTACAATTCGCCATTTGTACATCACTTATTCGGGAATAAAACCATAGAAATTCAAAAGGAACTGAAAATGTTTAGGATTGTTATAATGTTTAAAATAACCAAATAGATCTTTATGTTTAATTTTTTACTAACAAATACCAAACGATTCCCTATAAAATACACTATAATTTGATCATTATGATATCAAATAATTATAAAATATATATTTGAAATGATAAAAATTGGACTAATTGTGTTGATCGAGGTTGAACCATTGAATAACTTTAAAATACATTATATTTTAGCCACTAAGATATAAAATAATAGCATAATATATATTATGTCAGAGAAATTGGCTTATTTTAGAATGACAAACCAATGATGTTCATTTATTTTACTTGATGGCCAAATCCCATGTAGGTCACGCACATTCAACTCTTTTATTTTATGGTTGGCGGTTAGCCCATTAGATACCATGCATTAGTTTATTGTTAAATATTTTATTTTTAACAATAAAAAGGAGTATTATTTTTACCTTTTCATATATATTTTGTCACCACGGAGAAATAAAAGGGCTTAAAGAAAAAAAATTGACACTCCTGGACCCTTTTAAATTCACATGTGTACGGTAAGTTGGCCCGTTCCACAGAGGAAAGAGAAAAATAATTGACACTCCCTATTCTACCCTTCCTACAAACGCTCATGGAGCAGGGAATTTGAAATGGGGGAAGGGTTTTTTCCTCCCTGCTATTATATGTTTTTAATTTAAAAAGATACAACAAATGTGCTTAGTGTGATTGGTTATTATCCTTGTTTTTCTTTAAAATGGTCATGGTTCGAATCCCAATACGTGTCTTTTTAATGAATAAAAAAAATGTATTGTGAATACCAAAATGTCCTTCCTACTTTCACTCTCGTTGCAGGAAATTTGTCTTTTTAATGAATAAAAAAAATGTATTGTGAATACCAAAATGTCCTTCCTACTTTCACTCTCGTTGCAGGAAATTTGAAATGGGGCTCCCGTTTTTCCCTTCGGCGTATTATATTATGTGTAGATATGGATTGGAATTGTCTCATTTTAAATTTCGTGGCCTAAAAGTAGGAATGACAATTACCCACCCATGAGTAATTATACCCAAACTCAAGTAGACCCATTGATAAATGGTTGGATATGGATGATGATGCTTCTATATTTATGTTTTATCTTAATTTATTTATATTTTATAGAGAGAGGTTAGATCTAAAGCAAAACTCAGATAACATTGATTCAAACATTAATATTAAACTATGAGCGCAATATAGTTTAGACAAAATATAAAAGTATATTTTACTCTCTATAATAATTAATTTTATCTTAATATTTGTGATGTTTGAAATATTTTATATATGACTTAGAGGTATACTTATTATTTGTGACATCAGTGGTAGTTGGTTCAAATGTAGTATTGCATCAGGTAGTCAAAATCTAATATTGGGTGCATTTATGATTGTTTATTTATTTATTTTGGTGTTGTGAATAGGTAGAAACTTTATTATTAGAATGAATATATGATATAACTATACCTAGGCACATGGTCGAGCTAGCACGACACAATTAGCGCATACTATGAATACAATATATATGGACCAGCCCTATACAAGCATGAATGTTTCATCGGTCATACCAGACTTAAACTTCAAGGGCTTGCGCACAATTGCGAGCACCACATAGTTTATATTTGTGAACTCATGTTTTATGGATAAATGTGTCATTTGATAAAAATAAAACAAAATATTCTAAACATAACATATAAATTTTGAATTAATGAGTAAATTTTCACATCAACGTGTGACAACTCATGTTCTAAAAGGTTTACAAAATACATTCATTGTTTATTTTGAGACTCAAACTTTTACAATGTATACAACTAAACACTCATTTATAAAATAATTCTTGATTAAATTCATAGCTGAAAAGTCTTTTTTACAGCTTGTAGTAATGATAAACAACGTTAACAATAACTTTAGAAGCAAGTAAATTGAGATTTAGTATCACTTTGCAAATGTGTGTGTTTGAGGGGAGGGAGATTTTCTTGGTCTAAATTTTTTGAAGAAGGGGTTGAAAGGATTTTTTCCCCGTAAATAACACTATTTAAAAAAATACAAAAATAGCACTCAATCCAAAAAACTTCTAAAAATAGCACCCTTTCTCAAAAACCGTTGAGTGGAGGCGCGCTTTTCAACCAAAACCGCTTGGGTTGGGGCAGTTTTGTTTACTGCAGCGGGTAGGGGCACTTAGGTTCAAAAGCGCTGTCCCACCCAGCGGTTTGATCCTTTTTTTCGATTATTCCTAACCTAAGTGAAAACTTCAAACAAGCGTATCTTTGTATTCGGGTATCCGACCGTAGCGATTTATTTTTATTTCGCATAACTTATCGAGATCTTGCTAGCCGCAAACCGCCTTCGTCCTGAAAAAAATGTCGATTGCTACCCCGAACGAGCTTTTTCCCAATTTTGTCAAACTTTCGAAGGCCATAACTTTGTGCTCCAATGTCCAAACGTTAATAATTTTTTTTCCTTTCGCACAAATTTTTAAGGACTATAATTTTTATCATAGACATAATTTCGGAATGTACGTGGATTTTTGAAAAGGGAAGGTAAAGTTATTCCCAAAATCCTGTATATCCAAAAATAATTCCTGTTTTGAAAAATTTTTCCTAGTAAAAGTTGTATTTCTTGAAAAGTTATGCAGAATCAAAAAGATTTCATGATGTTCGGATTGCGGAGCTCAAAGTTATGGACGGTCAAATTTTGGAAAAATCGGAAAAAAGTTGGTTCGTGGTAGCAAATGACGTTTTTTCGCGACGAAGACGAGACCAAATTTTTTATCGCTACGATCGGATACCCGACCACAAAGATACGTTCATTTGAAGTTCCCACCTAGATTAGGAATTATCGAAACAAAAAATAGAACCAAACCGCTGGGTGGGGCAGTGGTTTTGAACCTACCTGCCCCTACCCACAGCGGTCAACAAAACCGCCCTCAACCCAAGTGGTTTTGGTCGAAAACCGCACCCCACCCAGCGGTTTTTGTGTAAACCGCGGGGCGGCGGGGGTGGGGTGGTGGTTTTTTAGAAAGGGTGCTATTTTAGGAATTTCTCGGGATTAGGTGCTATTTTTTTAAACAGTGTTATTTCTGGGGGAAAATCCGGTTTAAACTCATATATCATTTTTTCAAATATTACATATTGAATTGTTGTATTAAACATTTAGAAGCTATATATAATTCTTAAATTATTATTAATTTTAGCCAAGTTGACCAATAGCCTTAAACCTCTTGCTAATCTAACATGATTGGACCCAATAATGAAAAGATGAGATTTAGTTTGATATGCCGGTTCAAAACAATTTTTTATTAGTTATGAATTTGTACGACAAAAACATGTAAATAAGTGAAGATGAACCTGATTATGCATTTTGATTCTTTAGATTACTAAAATTGTTTAAGGAATAAACTAATTATACACTCACTCTATTGGTTTAACGAGTTTTGTTTTGTATCACTTTAAGTAATTAGTTTATTCACATGCTATCAAACTGCTTTGCTTTGACGAAGAATAAGCAGTCATCTATTCGCCAAGTTTCCGGTGTTCTGATTCACACTATCGTCTGTGAATGAAGAGGAAGCATTTCAAAAGAAAAATTGGAGAAATAAGTAGGATGTTTCTAGGTTCTCTCGATTTCAGACGCCGGGAAGAAAGAGTAAGGGAAATGGGGAGAGTTGTGAGATACAAAGGTCAGAGAGAGATGGAAGAACAAACGAAAAAAGAAAGAGAAAGGCATAGAGAGTGAGATGACACATTTAAAAGAGGGGGAAAATGAGATTTTTCCCCATAATACATTTGTTTTTTAGAAAAATCTCAAAATACACACATTTTATGAAAAATCCTAATCTACAAATGTTTGGGCATCACCGCGGTGAATACATTCACCGCTGCAGACTAAAGCGGTGAATGGATCACCGCGGTCGACGGCCACAGTGAAGGCCTGACCTAAGGCTGAAACTTCAAATTAACGTAACTTTGATTCCCAATCTACTATTGATCAGCTGCTGTTGGGGAAATTTAGCTCTTTCTCTCCACAGAATTGGGAGGAAAATCTTGACTGGGCTATAAGGAAGCTTGGAGTTAAGTCTGTGTGTGCAATGACAAATCGACTGATATGGCAGTCTATGGTGAGTCATGTTTGGAGAGAGCGTTGCAGGAGGGCTTTTGGTGGTAGCAGGAGGTCACCTGAGGCTCTGGCTTTAATGATCATGAGTGAAGTTTGTGTTCTGGTGCAGGATTTGAAGGAATTGGACAGGTTCTAGTTTCCTGGTTCTTAGCTTCATTAAATCTCTTACCCGAGATTGTTGTTTCCTGTTTTGGTATAGTTGGCTGGTCTGTTTTGATTCCTGTTTGACTTCTGTTTCTGGTTCCACTAACAGTTTTGATCCCATTCCCCTAGCTGGCAAGGGTGTTGCCAGCACCACTTTTTTGATGGAATGAAAGTATACCGATTCATAAAAAACAAAAAACAAAAAACAAAAATTTTAGGAACCAAAACGTCATACACAAAAAATTTAGATACTAAAATGTAATGTTCCGTCAATATTTTGAGGACTTATGTGCCAAAAAAATAAATTTAGGAGCCAAAATGTCATACACAAAAATTTAGGTTAAAAATCCAAAAAATAAATTTGTATGAAAAATGATAAATATTTACTTTTTTATGGTGATGTATTTAAGATGTTAAATATTTACTTTCATACACAAAAAATTTAGATACTATAATGTAATGTTCCGTCAATATTTTAAGGACTTATGTGCCAAAAAAATAAATTTAGGAGCCAAAATGTCATACACAAAAATTTAGGTTAAAAATCCAAAATATAAATTTGTTTAGAAAAATGATAAATATTTACTTTTTTATGGTGATGTATTTAAGATGATAAATGTTTACTTTTTTTTATAGAAAAATGGAAACTATTATTTGATATATGTAGATACCTAGCCAAACATTCCATGTATAATTGTTGAAAATTCTAGCTCGGGTGAAAAAAAAACTTTAGGGAGAAGCAAAACGAATACAAACTGGAACTCGTTTAAAATTTCACGCCTTCAAATCGCATACTGAAAAATAATTACTTTCTAATAAGTAATAAGCATATATAGTTATTTTTACTTGTACTCGACAATGAGTTGAAAAAGTTTGTGGTTCATAGTTCAATTATTAATTCTCTAGACTATTGGTATGTCTTGTATGGACATGTTCATACTTGTGATTAAAATACATACCCATTAATACTTGTGATTAGACCCGTTCATAATCACCGTAGCAATTTATTGACACTTGCTTATGTAGATGTCGCCTATTTTGTTACATGTAGTTAGTAGAAGTTTGTTTAGTATCCCGTTAATGTATTAAATGAGTTTATAAAATCGCTCTTTCAATATTTTAGAGTCATCTCTCTATTATCATTTATTTAATGTTTCATGTAATGAACAACTATAAAATGGTCAAATCTTCTCCTACAGTTGAGTGATACATCTTGTTTGGTACAAACATTTTTTGTTTGTTTGGTGGATTGGATTCATGGATTCAAGTGAAATCTAAACATTGGACCAATATATAAATTTTAAAAATAGTAGGTATGAGCTGTGGAAGTAAGACAGTGGTCCATCGGTACAAGGACTCCAAGTGAAGGCAGATTACGATGGTCTCTTTGTATTAGTTATGTGTGGCGTGAGCGTTGTAGCAGAACTCATGACGCTATTATTTGCCCCCCCCCAGTAAGCTAGTTGGAAAGATTGAAGAGGAAGTGGATTAAGTTGTAATTTAATTTAATTATAGTGACCAAAATACCCTTATTTATTTCCTGAAAAAAAAACCTTCTCTCTTATCTTCTCCTTCGACAAACATATCTACCACTCCTACGTATCCCCGACGCCGGAGTTGAACTGAAACTAAGAATCCGTATCTACCGGTCGGCAGCACCAACTCCGACGCCGACAACGTTTCCCGATGATGGTATCGCCGTCACGTATCCCTGACCACTTCCGCTCCTCCTCTTCTACCAATGTCCCGTCATCCATGAAGTGCAACCAAAGCCACCGTCTGGCGCCTTGCTCAGGCCACGGCTTCCAAGATTGCCGACGATGACGACGAGCTCCACGACCTCGATCTCTGTTACATCGTTCATCTTCCCCTTCTCTCTATCTCCGCCACTGCTAGTGCTTCAATTCATATTGGGCAGCCTGCTCCCAGGATCCACTAATCTCCTTCTCCTGCTGTAAATTGTGTCCACCATTTTATATTCTTGGATGCTTTAACCGAGACCACCTGCTTCTCTCAATTGAATTCATACAAATTGTGGGAATATGAAATGTGTAGACTGGGATTTGTTTAATTCCCTATTCCACATTCAGTTCAATCTACTATCTATATAATACGCTGAAGGGGAAAACAGCTTCCCCATTTCAAATTTGCTGCCTCCGGAGCGTTTCTCGGAGGGACAATCTTGGAAATCAACAATATTTTTGGATGCTGACGGCAGCCAATTTAGTCGGGCTTTTTTCCTCTTTCGCCCACCTGGCAGCCCATTTCCGGAGATTTGTATTCTTCTTTCTCTTTCTTTCCTCTGCACGACCAACAACCTTCGGCGAAATCCATTAAAGCAGTTCACCACTCCAGAATAGGATGAACTCCCGGCGAATGGTTCAACAGAAGCCTCCCAGGTGTTTAGCCTTCGATTTCCATTTCTCTTCTCCCACCTCTTAGTCTGAAGAAAATTCTGCGTGCGAGGTAAGATACAGGTGTAATCAAAGGTTGTGTTTCTATCCCTCTCCCTCTTTAGTTTTTAACCCATATCAATATTATAGTGGCACTGGTTTGTTCCAGCGGAGGTCACCAGCGTAGCTGCTTCCCTGCTTCTCGGATCGCCGCCAAACACCTGTTGGGGTCCCTGAATTTGTGTCGGCGATTGTATTATTCACAGGTTTGTTTTATCTTTGAATAAACCAAAAAAGGTAATCTCAATAAGGTTACCTTTGAGGGTAACCTTTATTACCGGTTGCCTCTACTTAGGATGGTGTGTGGGTGTTGAATGCAAATGGAAGTACACTCTAGCTTAGGATGGTGTGTGGGTGCTGAATCAGACACTGTCAAGTCTGCGTCTTAATCTCAAATTCATTCAACTTATATCCCGTGTGGGTTGCTTCATTACAATTCTATAGTATCCCGCCATCAGCTCCTTGATGCAGGTGGTTGTCCTGTCATTGACCCAAAATTTGTCCTACCAGTAGCTCTTATTCTATCATTATCCGTGACCTCTTGCTGAAATATGAAACCACATCCTGCTGTAGATTACGTCATTTGTTCAGTCAGTCTTCTTAGCATCAATATGATGTATGTTTAGCCAACTATTTTCGTTTACCAAATTCAATAGAATCCAATCCCTTTTTAGTTACCTGTACTGATAACAAGGCTGCATTATAGATTATTAAAATAATCATAACATTTATGACTTCCAAACATAAAACAATAATCTTTAAACCTGTATATACTAGACTTCATATGATGCTTCTTTTCGCTCATAAAACTGACGAACATTATCAATCTTTATCACTATGCTAAAGGAGCAGATTATCTATTCTTACCTGAAATTTTATCATACTGGAAACCTTTTGATCGAGTTGTCATGTTCAGGCATCTGCAACGTAGTAGTAGGAAGCTATTTGTTTACTCTTACATGGTCATAATGGCAAGACTTTATTGAGTGGCTGGTACGGACCTAGGAATCTAGAATACTAGACTCATTCAACTGCATTCTGATACCTGCAATCTTATAAACTGTTTCGTTCACACAAATACTTACATATCACCGGCCAATTGGTATGATGTTCGATGCAGGTATACTCTTGGCACAAGCATTTGGTTCCAAAGCAACTCTCAGGTTTGACACTAACTTCAGAGAATTTACGATGCACGCTTGGTGTTTCTTATCCATTATTGTTGTGTGAATGGTTATATCTTGGTGGGAATCATCCAGTTTTAGCAGCATAAGTTTGATCTAGCAGTCTCATGACAATGTTCTATGCACAGATCAGTTATGATTAATGCATGTAATGAAGCAGTTAGAAGAAGCATTGATAACTATGACCAAAATAAAATGTTAAAGTTTCCGAGAACTCAGAGACTGTCATACTTTAATTAGTGCTTACCCCTTCTTTTGGTTTTGATTGCTCTTCAAAAAAATAAGTGATAAAAAAAAATTGGTTTCTACAAAGAAGGAAACCTTAGCAGATAAATCCTGTGATTAGGATTGCAGTGTGAAACTCGCAGCTTGTGTTTTTTTAACTTTCTACGACACATTTAAAACAGTTTTAATGGTTTTAGTCTTGCGTGCGGAAGACTTGCAGCTGGCAAACCCAGCTTTAGATACCAAAGTTTATCCTTTTACTTCGTTCTTCCATTCCCATTTTGGTTTTAAGCTTTACGAAATAATTGGAGCTTTGTTGGGGTTTTTCGAACCTATTACAGAAACCAAAGATAACTCATGTATGCTACATTGTTCGTTATCTTGACCGATGCTCTTTACTGGTGAATGAGTCTTCTTTCTTTGTCAGTGCATCATACTTTAATATTTTATAACTGTTTTGTGAAGTAGAAATTGTAGTGGTATAACTACGACAAGATGGTAAGTGGTAACTGAGGAAAAAAAAACCAGATGTGATTTGATCGGGCCGTGGAACGATGTGGAAGATTACTGTGATTTGGTTGTTCTCAGGTTATTCTTGCCAATGGGTTACTTAAAGTAGTTGGTCAAAGGTCGTGGCTTTATTTATTTATGGAGTTTCTGAAGGTTTTGTGAGGCAAATATACCTTCCTTTCTTAATGTAGATATATAGTAAGCAATTATGCGTTCCTTTCTTAATTAATGTACATATATAGTAGGCAATTATACGTAGTTGTTGGATGACCCATATATTGCTAGAACTTTCGGATGGTTGAGTTGCAAACTCTTTTGGGCCATCCGGACGAGGGATTATGATAATTAGGAATTTATATGTAGGATGTGTGGCAAATAGTTTGAGCCCGCTCCAATTTACTAATAACTGTTCCAAACCCAAAATTGCACAATAGCTCAATTGTTGGGCGTGAATTAAACAATTTTGTATCAGGATTACAGCTTTGGAAATGTTAATATAGTCAACTGATTCTCCCGAGTTTTGTGTTAGAGCTTATGAACTTACAGGTGATGCGGATTCAATGGTCTTCCGCAGTATGTTGGTAGGATATATGCAGTATGTTGCAGTGTGGAAGTACTTTTGTTTTATATATGTTGGTAGGATATATTATGCTTCCTTTGTTTTAAAAATTGATGTGCTCTTTTCTGTATACACCAGCAGACTTGCCATTTTCCCAACCCATATGTTCATGCCCAAATTATCTATTTGAGACATGTAGGCTGTAAAGCAAGAACCGGGAAGTGTTGACAACTAAGTTTCAGATGCATTATTTGTTTTATAAAGGGTCAAACTGCAGCTTCGGAAATGTTAATAGAGGTTAACTGATTCTCCTGGGTTTTGTGTTAGAGCTTATGAACTTACAGTTGCGGTGCGGATTCAATGGTCTTCTGGATCTCGATTTAAGATGCCCCTCCAGAAAAAGGATTCGTCTAGCATTTGTCAGTTGTCATCCTATTAAATATTAATATATATTTTTTTTAATCTTGGGATGCACATAGTATCAGGATTGCAGTTGATGTCGGGCAAGTAAATTCATGAAGAAATATGAATTGATGGACCGGGTTGTGTAAAGTGTCAATATTATTTGCCAAAAAAAATATGGTACTTCCTTACTTCATATAATTTATATGTATTTTCATCAACATTATAGTGCTTTTAAGTTTTAAATGTATTAAATACTTCTAAATCTTTCGTGATGTAACTGTGGGTATCGATACTAATATTTTTTAAATGCAAAATGACTGACCATTACTTAATTATTACCAAAATCTATTCATAGTGATTACTTCACAACAGACCAACGGGCCGAGCAAAGACGCATTCAAGATGCAAGCTGATGTGTAGATATTCGCAACAGTTCTGCGACCAATTCTTTTGGGCTATCTCCGGCCAAGGGGCCGGGTAATAAGCTAGTTAGAATTAAGAGAGAAGAAGGGATGAAGATATATAGGAACTAGTACTAAGAAGTGGGTTCTATATCTAGGGATCGACGTACGACAGCGGGGTTTGCCGAAGGAGAAGATAAGAGAGAAGGTTTTTTTCCAGGAAATAAACGAGGGTATTTTAGTCATTTCCAGTAGGTCGAACCATGGTCAGACCTAGGGGTGTCAATTCGGGTTCGGTTTTTCGGGTTTACCTGAAATCGACCCGATTATATACATTTTCGGTTTTTCGGGTTCGGGTTCGTTTCGGGTTTTGGGTTTTTTGGTTTCGGCTTCGATTTTGCTTATCGGTTTTTTGGGTTCCGGCTAAAAACCTCCAATGAATAGAAGTCAGCCCGTATTTTTAGGCGTTCGGATTTTTGGGTTTCGGTTTTGCTTTAACCGAACCCGATAAGGAATTTTCGGATTTCGGGTAACCGGAACCCGCAAGTCCTTATCGGGTTCGGGTTCGGTTTTAGTGATTTCATTTTCGGGTTTCGGTTTGGGTAACCGAACCCGACCCGAACTGACACCCCTAGTCAGACCATGACTAACAAAAATTGGACGGAAAATCTAACAGAAGGGCATGTTTAGGAATGTGATTATAATAGAGGGACAAATATGATGTGAAAAATAGTAGAGGGGCAAGTTTGATAAAATGTAATAGGGCAATTTATGCTATTAACCCTAACATAAAAGTTTTGAATTGATTTTTTTCTTATTCGTACTTTTTAGACTTACGGTTTTGTATTGACAAAATCACCCCACTCACCGATTGTTAAATCTTGACTCCGCTTCTGAAATTACTAATTAGCTGTACAATTTAAAGCTTCAAACGCCAAATAAGAACAAAATCCTAAGAATGATTACAAGCTACTAATCAATCAAATATTAATTTTAGATAAAGAATGACAATTACATTACGAAAGAAAAGACGAAAAATACAAGTTCTAAATTAGTTGAACAATGAGAAAAAAGAAACAAAAGTGATAATCTATCGTATATGAATAGCTAGCTCCTAATTAAGCTCCTAATTAACCATGCTGCGCCTCCTTCTGATCTCCCCCTGATTCCCGGTAGAGCATCAATGGAACTCATCTTCGCCATCGCCCTACCGAATTTGGCAGCCTAGCGTTCACATCCACGTACACCCTTGTGTTGGAATTAATCGAAATACATAATTCCCTGGAAAAATCTTATCAAATTATCAAAGGCGAACATATCTAAATACCTGGATTCATGATGGTAGATCGTCGTGAGATTGATGTGGAATCTGTAGAACGATCTTTAACCAGACTATACCTCAGGAGCACGATCCAGGAAGTTTAGTGGCATTCCTCAACCAAGCCTCCTTAGTCCACTCACGGGAAACCTCACGTATTCCTGATGGGGAGAATATGTGTGTATTTTTCGGTCTTGGTGTCTTGGGGACCACAACCTCTAGGTTCTTTATATACTATGTTTAGCTAGGGTTCCCATAAAACCCTAATTAGGTTTAGTATCTGGTTTCCACTCATTGGGCCCATATAAAAGATTGAGTAGTCTTGGACTCCATAATTTGACCACTTATAATTAGCCCACTTCAACAAATAACTAATACAATTATTATCCCATAAACCACAGCCCACATCACGTGGAACATATATTTCCAACAATCTCCCACTTGGGCTGCATGGTTTATGCAAATAATTATATCACAAGTTCCTTAGGCGCGCGTCCGAATGTTATTTGTACAATGACTATTCTTTAACAATCTTGTTCATCTCATGTATAGCAGTGGAACCAACGCGGCTTCAATCATGATATGATAATGATTAAACCACCATGATCACCACATTTATACACTCATTGACATAGATAAAATATGGATGAGTGGCATGAAAATTACATGTAATGTGATCTTGAACATGCATATTTTCAACTGGTCCAACTTTATTGAGATAAAAAAAACACTTCATGCAAGAAAATTGCATAATATAAATAAACACCTTAAGGTTCAAAACAGAAACTGAAGAAAAACAAAAAATCACTTTATTCTGCAGAGTCACAAATCAATGTCTATAGAACAAACCGAAATGACTCCCACTAAACCAAGGTATCATCCATAATAACGCCCATATGAGTAGTGTGCTCATAAAATGCAGTAGGCGGTAATCCTTTGGTTAATGGGTCAGCTAGCATAGACTCAGTCCTAATATGTAAAATAGAAATCTGTCTATTTTGAACCCTCTCCTTAACAACCAGGTACTTGATATCGATAAACTTTGACTTTGTCGAGCTCCTGTTGTTATTAGAGTACAACACTACTGCATTATTGTCACAATAAATCTTCAATAGTCTCAATGTTGTTTACCACACGCAGCCCCGTGACAAAATTTCGCAGCCATAATCCATGATCAGATGCCTCATAACAAGCTATAAACTTTGCTGCCATGATGGAAGGAGCTATAAGACGCTGCTTAGCAGACCTCCAAGAAATAGCCCCTCCAGCCAACATGAAGATATAGCCAAATGTAGAGCGCATGCTATCTTGGCATCCAGCAAAATTAGAGTCAGAATACCCAATGACCTCCATACTATCTGATCTCTGATAAGTAAGCACGTAATCCCCTGTTCTCTTTAGATAGCGCATCACACGCTTGACAGCCTTCCAATGATCCATGCATGGATCCTTTGAGTATCAGCCCAGTACTCCCACTATGAAAGCTATATCGGGACGAGTACAAACTTGAGCATACATAAGACTCCCTATTGTAGATGAATAAGGAATCTTCTGCATTTCCGCTCTTTCTAGATTGTTTATAGGGCATTGAGCGAGACTGAACTTGTCTCCTTTGGCTACTGGTGTATTCGCTGGGTTACAATCTTTCATGTTGAATCTACTCAAAACATTATCGATATAGCTCCTTTGTGATAATTTGAGATACCTTGAGAGCGATCTCTCAGTATCTCAATACCCAATACAAAAGAGGCGTCACCAAGATCTTTCATTTCAAAATTCTTTGTTAGAAATTTCTTGGTTTCATGCAGTAAGCCTATATCACTACTGGCGAGTAGAATGTCATCAACATATAACACCGGGAAAATAAATTTACTCCCACTGAACTTGTGATATACACAATCATCAACAAGATTAGTCTCTAAAACCATATGAGCTAATAACTTTGTGAAATTTGTGATACCATTGACGGGAAGCTTGTTTGAGACCATAGATGGACTTCTTAAGTTTACAGACCATTTTCTTTGGATCCCCCACAACGAAGTTTTGTGGCTGAACCATATAAATCGTCTCATCAATGTCTCCATTGAGAAACGCAGTCTTTACATCCATCTGATGTAGCTCCAAATCAAAATGAGCCACTAGTGCCATTATTGTCCTAAAAGAGTCTTTCGCAGACACCGGAGAGAAAGTCTCTTTATAGTCAATGCCTTCCTTTTGAGTAAAGCCCTGAGCGACTAGACGTGATCTAAATCTCTCAATCTTACCCTTAGAGTCCCTTTTGGTTTTAAATATCCATTTATTACCAACCGGAACTACTCCTTCAGGGCATTCAACGACATCCTAAACGTCATTGTCATACATGGACTTCATCTCTTCTTTCATGGCACTATTCCACTTTTCATAGTTAGAACTGCGCATGGCTTAAGCAAGGTTGATAGGATCATCCTCCATTAAGCCTGTGCCATCCTCATGTTCTTGAAGAAAGACGACATAATCATCCGGAATCGCACTCCTTCTTTCTCTAGTGGATCTCCTAAGTGGCACTTCTTGAGGATGTTGATTTTGTTCCACTGGTGGTACAGGAGGAGGAATTTCATTTTTGTCTTGTTCCATAACTATGTCAGGACTAGTGATAGGTATGATAACCTGATCACTATCAATGACTTGTTCTTCCTCAAAGACAACATTCCTTATGTTCCCTTCCCCTCAAAACTCAATATCCTCAAGGAACCTCGCATTTCCCGTTTCAAAGAATGATCGTGAGGTGGGATTGTAAAATTTGTAGCCTTGATAGTACTGCGGATAACCAACAAAGTAGCAACTTACAGTCTTTGAGTCTAGCTTTCCTTCATGTGGCTTATAAGGCATTGCCTCAGCTGGACAAACCCAAATGTGCAAGTGCCTAATGCTAGGCTTTTTGCTTGTCCATAGCTCATAAGGGGTTTTAGTTACTACTTTGCTTGGTACCCTATTAAGGATGTATACAGCAGTCTTTAGAGCTTCCCCCCAAAGTGACTCCGGTAAGGAAGAATGACTAAGCATACTTCTTACCATGTATTTAAGAGTACGATTGCACCTTTCTGCAACGCCATTCATGCTAGGTGTTCCTGGCATGGTGTATTGAGGCACAATCCCACACTCTTTGAGGTAAAGCGCGAAGGGTCCTGGACGTTGTTCTCCTGATCCATCATATAGACCATAGTATTCTCCACCACGGTCCGATCTGACAGCCTTAATTTTCTTTCCAAGTTGAACTTCAGCCTTAAAAGACTTGAAAACATCCAAGGATTGCGATTTCTCATTTATCAGAAAGAGGTAACCATATCTAGAGTAATCGTCTATGAACGTGACAAAATATTTGTGACCGTTCCAAGATGCTGTAGGGAATGGACCACATATATCACTATGAATGAGTTCTAAGACGTCTTGAGCTCTATTGGCACCCAATTTCTTAATATTTATTCTCTTGCCCTTAATGCACTCAATGCAGACTTCAAAATCTGCTAAATCTAAGGGTTCAAGAATTCCATAAGACACAAGCCTCTGAATTCTCTGTTTGGAGATATGTCCTAAGCGCTTGGGCCATAAAGTAGCAGAATTCTCATTAAATTTTCGCTTTGTACCTCGTGAACTTGTTTGGAGGATTTCATTATGGTAACTAATCACATCAAGCATGTATAGATTATCAATCAATGGACCAGTACCAATCAAAACTGAATTTTGTGAGAGACTAAATTTATTATCTCCAAATGAACAAGAATAACCTGATTTGTCCAAACATGGAACAGAAATTAAATTCCGTCGAAATGACGACACCACAAAAGTCTCAAACAAATCCAAATGACATCCAGTCTTGAATTGTAATCTAAAAGTTCCGATATCATCCACTGCAACTTTATTGTCGTCCCCCACTTAGATGAACTTTTCGTTCTTACTTGGTGGCCGACTCCACAGGCAGCCCTGCAAAGATACACTTATGTGAGTGGTAGCACCAGAATCCACCCACCAAGTATCCATAGGCACAAAAGCTAAATTAACTTCACAACAAACTAAAGTAAGAAGCTCACCCTTCTTTTCACGCCAAACGACATACTTGGGACACTCCTTCTTCATGTGCCCAGTCTTCTTACAGAAGTAGCAAGGAAACCCCTCAGTTTGCATCTTTGGTTTCTTTTGCTGAGAAGACTTTTCTGCAACATCCCTAGCTCTCTTCTTGATTTTGTTTTGAGAACTTGATGCTAAGTGAGCACTCTCAGTCCTATCCCGCGCTTGCCTCTCTTCCTCTTGCACACAGTGAGATATAAGCTCATTGAGAGACCACTTGTCTTTCTGAGTGTTATAGCTCACTTTGAATTGCCCAAAGTGTACAGGGAGAGAGAACAAAACCAAGTGTACGAGCAAATCTTCAGACAGCTCTAACTTTAGCGACTTGAGTTTTGACAGAAACGAGCTTAGACAGAAGGTTACTTGCCTCTGATTTTTCATTCTTGGCAAAGTATTGCTCAATTTCCTCAAGGAACCCCTTAGCGCTCTCATTCTCAGTCATAGAGCCCCGAAACGCTTTTGGAATAGAGCGCTTCATGATCATCATACACATACGATTAGAGCGATCCCACTTTTCTATTTTAACCTCATTAAGGTTATCCGGAGTAGAAACAGGACGCTCCAACCGCAGTGCAAGATCCAAATCCATACAACCGAGAACAATTTCTACAGTTTCTTTCCAGATATTGATCTAAATCCATACAACCGAGAAGCAATACTGATCTACAATATGCATGGGTACGAGAACAGTAGCATGCAATATGTACCTAACTAGCAATGCAATAATGCAATATAACATATCCGCGTATGCAGAAGCCTCAATAATCTAACAAAGATAACCAGGCTCTGATACCACTTGTTGGAATTAATCGAAATACATAATTCCCTGGAAATATCTTATCTGATTATCAAAGGGGAATATATCTAAATACCTGGATTCATGATGGTAGATCGTCGTGAGCTTGATCGGAATCTATAGAACGATCTTTAACCGGTCGATACCTCAGGAGCACGATCCGGGAAGTTTAGTAGCCTTCCTCAACCAAGCCTCCTTAGTCCACTCACAGGAAACCTCACGTATTCCTGACGGGGAGAATATGTGTGTATTTTTCGGTCTTGGTGTCTTGAGGACCACAACCTCTAGGTTCTTTATATACTATGTTTAGCTAGGGTTCCCATAAAACCCTAATTAGGTTTAGTATCTGGTTTCCACTCATTGGGCCCATATAAGATATTGAGTAGTCTTGGGCTCCATAATTTGACTACTTATAATTAGTCCACTTTAACAAATAACTAATACAATTATTGTCCCATAAATCACAACCCACATCACGTGGAACATATATTTCCAACACCTTGTCCCGGGGCCCTCCGCCAACGTCTGGTCCGTCGTCAGCAACCCCCTTCTCACTCTCAATTCCGCGTAGTGCATATTGTCCAGCCGATTGGGCGTCGCCGGTGTTGGGACTTTTATTTTCCAACAGTCGGGTCCAGCGCCACTGTCAGTTCACTGCCGCCGTTCACGAGACACATGCCCCTTAGACTGGTCGCGTAGTTCCGGTCGAGGGTCGGGTCTTGAGCACGCGTTTCGTTGAAGTTGTAAAGCCGGTCAGGGAAACGACGAGCAGCAGGCCCTGCCGATGGAATGCACACTTGAGAGCGTCACCATCTCGTTGGCCGACAATCCTTTCCTGGCGAAGTTCTAGATGAGCTGGTCTATGGTGAGTCTCGAGGAATGGAGGTTTTGCATGTCCTCGTTGAAGCTGAAGACGAGTGTTATGGAACAATCCAAGTATCATATCAGAAATACAAGGGAAGAAACCCTTCTGTATAAGTTTCCACCTAGCCCAATTAGTTCGAGGCCTTTTGTAGAGGACACCCAAGAGTAAAACCGTGCGGGCTTGACCTAAAGCGGACAATATCGTACTAATTGAGCTCCCCGGTTATGACAAGTATCAAATTCTGGTTCCGTTTGGGACGGTGGACGTCAGTTTGGTGGACCCTCATTCAGTGGACATCGGGATTTAAGATCTTCATTTGTCTGGCTGATCAAAGTTGATTCGCGTATGTTTGGTGGATCCAAAAGAGATCCACGTTTGCGCTTTGGCGGATCAAGGGAGGTCCGCATCTGTCAGGTGGATCTAGGAGAGATCGGCGTTTGGGAAAAATCCTTGTACCGAGAAGCCCATCGATACAAGGTGTCTGGCAGATCAAAATAATCGTTGAGGTGAGGACACGAAGTTCGTGGTCCTTATCTTGAGGGGAGGATTGTTATGGAACAATCCAAGTACCGCATCTGAAATACTAGGGAAGGACCCTTGTATATAAGTGTCCACCTAGTCCAATTAGTACGAGGTCTTTTTGGGAGGACACCCAAGAGTAAAACCGTGCGAGCTTGACCCCGGACTATATCGTATTACTTGAGCAGCCCGGTTACGACAAGTGGTATAAGAGCCTGGTTCAGTTCGGGGCGATGGATGTTAGTTTGGTGGGACCCTCATTCAGTAACCTCGGAATTTGAGTTATGCGTTTGTCTGGCTGGTCAAAAGTGATTCGCGTCTGTTTGGCTGATGAAAGAGAGTTTTGTAACATCCCGTTTTGGCTAAACTTGTATTACGGTCGCTAGGAAATTTCACAATTCAAAATCGAGTACTTCGACACTATTTCGACGAAAATCGGATTATCGATTGATCGGATAAGTATACGTATTAATTATATATATATATATATATATGGCGAGTTCTACGGTACCCCGAGTGAAATCCGGTGTACCGCATACCTTGAGTATGAAAACGCTATCCAGACCTTGAATTGATTGATCTTTTGGACATGATATTATACTCTAACCCTTAAAGATCAAAATCTAGGTCTTAGCTCCCTAAATCTTGTGCTCCAATATCAATTTAATTAGAAACAATAATCGACGGTTATGATTCGTCCAAATATAGGCAGAAAAATGAATGCTCCGTCTTAGGGTTTATAGTTTATGATTTAGATAATTAGGACCTAGGGTTCACTCAATAAGGATTAGTGTATAGTACCAGCCCAAAGTTTTTTCTATTTCGAGGTCTAGATAGTGTTTTCATACTCAAGGTATACGGTACCCTGAATTTCACCCGGGGTACAGTAGAAGCCACTATATATATAATTAATATAAAAAACAATTAGCGGTCGGGGGCCGCATATATATAATTCCCCTCCCGACCATTCTTCCTATCCATTTCTTTCTGTTCTTTCTTTTCCTTTTCTGGGACCGAGAGAACCAGAGAAGCAAAGGCCGCACAGGGGAGGTCGACAGAGAATTAGCAAGGCAAATTTTTTGAGCTTTAGTGATCCAAAAATCTCGTAAGTAATACCTAATCCATCTAAACATCGTAGTTAATCGATTTAGAGTTTTAAAATGAGTTTTTGATTTAGGAATTTCTTGAATTTCCGATAAGCCAAATTAGGGTTTTGGAGTATCCGGAAGCCGGATTGAGCCCAGATTTTATATACGAGCTTCCTTCAGCGAGGTAATTAATCATCTGGTACTAATCCCTGAATTTCGGCAATTATTTAGGTCGGGGTCCATATCGATGAATTTTGCTCCGGCCAGGGTTTGATATGTTTTTATCGAGAATTTGATCCGGAGCCTAGAACTAACATTGCAGGGATACAGCGGGGGATATTAGGACGCTATTGGATTTCGATTTCGGGTTTGTTTGAGAAAGTGAAGTTTTACTACGATAAGCTAAAACCGGTGTTTGAACGACCAGAATTGGTGAGGGATTAGCACGGCATACCGGGTTTGTCATATCACGATAATTATACTTATGCATAGAATTGACCTAGGTGAACTAGAATGGCATGATTAGGAGTGTATGATCTTTTGCGCTATATGCTGAACCCAGGACTATTGTATGATATTATTGTCTTGCCCTAATCCTTATGGACCTTGTTTATGCTGATGATTGCGTATATGTTGCAAATTGTGGGCTTGACTGTTAATATGCCTTATGATGGTTTGAGAAGGTAATTAAGTATGATTTTTCATGATTGTTGTATTTGGATGCACAAGTGGGAAATAAACTTCCCAGGGTGATATTATGATGTTTTAAGGAGGATAACTTGCACGAGGGTTTATCACGAGGAAGTGCAATTATACGACTCCTGGTTATGTTGAGCCAATTGTGGCCAGGTCAAGGACATGTCCAAGTAACGAATTATGATTAAGCAAGATGAGATATGGATCATGTATAAGGATACCAAGTAGGAGTACTTTGGTCTCATGGTCAATTACATAGTAATTAGGGCTCCTCATGCTATTACTCCATTATGATATGTTATGTCACACCCCTGATGTGGTGTTGAACATTGATTCATCATGAGATATGACCACACCCAGAGTGGTGTCGAGTCCGATATGACCACACCCAGTGTGGTGTTAGGTCCGATATGACTACACCGGCAGTGGTGGGTGCGATATGACCACATCCACGAGATGTTTGGTCCGTATTCCCGAGAGAGTAATTAGCATGGGAGTAGCCAGACGCCTATGATTAAAACATGATAAGACGCATATGCATAAGTCAAGGTGGTTGAGTCTTTTGCCTATTGGAATGTCGGATGGCTGAGGTCTGATCCCAGTGCTTTGGCTTGTTTGCTAGATGTATGGTAGGGGTATTCTCTGTTATGAACTCACGATGCTATGATTATCTTACTCAGCCATGAGCTGACCCTCTTTCATTCTTTTCCTCTGCTTATGCTATGTGTAAGCAGATCATCAGCAGTAGCAGTAGCAAGTACTTAGGTGGGGGCAGAGCGAGGAGTTGAAGGCAGAATGAGGTATTGTCTTCAACTATTTTGTGCTTGGACGACTACTTGGGATTTTGGCCAGTGATCCACACCTTATTGTAAATATGTTATGAACATTTTCATGTTCATACTATCTTCTGATGTAGTGTGAGATATCCATAGGTGTGGAAAGTTTATTATATGTGTATATGTGTGTGGTGGTTTATGTAGTGATGATTATGACATGTATAAGTATGGTATGTAGTTGCAGAGTACGAAAGTGTGACTATAGTTATGAAAGCCAATGTATATGGTTATGAGTATATATGTATGTCTAAGAATGCAGGGATTCAGATGAATAATTTGGCAGGATAAGTTGCAAGAACTGTTAGCCCATTACACGAGTAATTCATGTCGAAATTTTATTTGATTTTTTATAATTAATGTAACACCCGAGATTATTTCCGCTGAAAATGTATGAAAAATATGATTAGGTAAAATGTACAGGGTAGGGTGTTACAGTTTGGTATCAGAACTGGTTTGTTTTCTGCATTAGGTATGTTACTTTCACTCTTGAAGACTGATCACCCTCGTAAGGGGAGGGAGTACTCCATACCTGTACTTGCACTAAACTTTCCAGGATTGGGACCAAAGGTGATGATGTGTTGCATAGTCAGTTGCATATGGTCAAACATGATTTTGAGTATTTGAATGAATCTTGAAAATTTTATGGTTTAAGAGATTTCTGAAAATATGTGGAGTTTTTATCTTGTTGTCCAAGTAATTATTTTGAAGAAAGTTTTGTTTCAGCAAAGTGAGTACCTTTGTTAGACACAAATGGTGTGTGGATCAAACTAGGGCCAATGTTTCCTTGTAGTTTGCACATAAGTACTTTTAGTGTTACTACTAACCGATCGAGAAGCATGGTGGCTAGCTATGCAATGCAGTTGGGTTTAGGTTGTGCCAACATGATGAGTTGTGATGGTAGATATTTGAATAGAGATATGAATCTTGATGATGTTGTGCTAACCATTTTGTAGGTTGATATAACCTTGGGTTAGTGGCAACCTACTTTGCAGATTAATAATTTGGTTTATTGAATTATGCTTTTGAACTTGTTGATGTGCTTTTGTGGTGATAGCCCAACATAGGTTTGTGAAACCAAAACATGGGAACTGATGGTGTTATGTGTTTACTTATGTACTTCAGAGCTCCTAACCTAAGAGTTAGGTAGTAACCAGATATGTGGTAGTATATGCTAGCACGGGAATGAACAGATGTGTAGTATTAACTCGAGGTTAGATTTAAGGGACGAAATCTTTTAATTAGGGGAGAATTGTAACATCCCGTTTCGGCTAAACTCGTATTACGGTCGCTAGGAAATTTCACGATTCAAAATCGAGTATTTCGACACTATTTCGACAAAAATCGGATTATCGATCGATCGGATAAGTATACGTATTAATTATATAATATATAATTAATATAAAAAACAATTAGTGTACCATTCTTCCCATCCATTTCTTTTTGTTCTTTCTTTTCCTTTTCTGGGACCGAGAGAACCAGAGTAGCAAAGGCCGCACAGGGGAGCTCGACAGAGAATTAGCAGAGCTAATTTCTTGAGCTTTAGTGATCCAAAAATCTCGTAAGTAATACCTAATCTATCTATACATCGTAGTTTATCGATTTAGAGTTTTAAAATGAGTTTTTGATTCAAGAATTTCTTGAATTCCCGATAAGCCAAATTAGGATTTTGGAGTATCCGGAAGCCGAATTGAGCCCAGATTTCATATACGAGCTTCCTGCAGCGAGGTAATTAATCCTCTAGTTCTAATCCCTGAATTTCGGCAATTATTTAGGTCGGGGTCCATATTGATGAATTTAGCTCCTGCCAGGGTTTGATGTGTTTTTATCGAGAATTTGATCTGGAGCCAAGAACTAACATTGACGGGGATACTGCAGGGGATATTAGGACTCTCTCATATTTTGATTCCGGGTTTGTTTGAGAAAGTGAAGTTTTAGTACTAGAAGCTAAAACCGGTGTTTGAACGACCAGAACTGGTGAGGGATTAGCACGGCATACCGGGTTTGTCGTATCATGATAATTATACTTATGCTTAGAATTGACCTAGGTGAACTAGAATGGCATGATTAGGGGTGTATGATCTTTTGTGCTATATGCTGAACCCTGGACTGTTGTATGATATTATTGTCTTGCCCTAATCCTTATGGACCTTGTTTATGCTGATGATTGCGTATATGTTGCAAATTGTGGGCTTGACTGTTAATATGCCTTATGATGGTTTGAGAAGGTAATTAAGTATGATTTTTTATGATTGTTGTATTTGGATGCACAAGTGGGAAATAAACTTCACAGGGTGATATTATGATGTTTTAAGTAGGATGACTTGCACGAGGGTTTATCCCGAGGAAGTGCAATTATACGACTCCTGGTTATGTTGAGCCAATTGTGGCCAGGTCAAGGACATGTCCAAGTAACGAATTATGATTAAGCACGATGATATATGGATCATGTATAAGGATACCAAGTAAGAGTACTTTGGTCTCATGGTCAATTACATAGTAATTAGGGCTCTCCATGCTATTACTCCGTTATGATATGTTATGTCACTCCCCTTATGTGGTGTTGAACATTGATTCATCATGCGATATGACCACACCCAGAGTGGTATCGAGTCCGATATGATTACACCGGCAGTGGTGGGTGCGATATGACCACATCCACAAGATGTTTGGTCCGTATTCCCGGGAGAGTAATTAGCATGGGAGTAGCCAGACGCCTATGATTAAAACATGATAAGACGCATATGCATAAGTCAAGGTGGTTGAGTCTTTTGCCTATTGGAATGTCGGATGGCTGAGGTCTGATCCCACTTCTTTGGCTTGTTTGCTAGATGTATGGTAGGGGTATGCTCTGTTATGAACTCACGATGCTATGATTATCTTACTCAGCCATGAGCTGACCCTCTTTTATTCTTTTCCTCTGCTTATGCTATGTGTAAGCTATTCATCAGCAGTAGCAGTAGCAAGTACTTAGGTGTGGGCAGAGCGAGGAGTTGAAGGCAGAATGAGGTATTGTCTTCAACTATTCTGTGCTTGGACGACTGCTTGGAATTTTGGCCAGTGATCCACACCTTTTTGTAAAAAATGTTTTGAGAACATTTTCATTTTCATACTAGCTTCTGATGTATTGTGAGATATCCACAGGTGTGGGAAAATGATTATATGTGTATATGTGTGTGGTGGTGTATGTAGTGATGATTATGACATGTATAAGTATGGTATGTAGTTGCAGAGTACGAAAGTGTGACTATAGCTATGAAAGCCAATGTATATGGTTATGAGTATATATGTATGTCTAAGAATGCAGGGATTCAGATGAATAATTTGGTTAGGATAAGTTGCAAGAACTATGAGCCCATTACACGAGTAATTCATGTCAAAATTTTATTTGATTTTTGATAATTAATATAACACCTGATATTATTTCAGCTGCAAATGTATGAACAATATGATTAGGTAAAACGTACAGGGTAGGATGTTACAAGTTTCGCGTCTGGGCTACATTTGATTTGGCGTATCATGTGTGATCCGCGTTTGATTTGGCAGAACAAAGAGAGTTCTGCGTCTGGTAAAGTCCTAGTACCAAGAAGTCCATCAATACAAGGCGTCTGGCGGATCAAGATAATAGTTGAGGTGATGACACAATGTTTGTGGTCCTTGGCTTGAGGGGAGGATTTTTATGGGACAATCCAAGTACCACATCGAAAATATAAGGGAAGGAACCCTTGTATATTAGTGTCCGCCAAACTCATTAGTACGAGGCCTTGTGGGGAGGACACCCAAGAGTAAACTCGTGCGGGCTTGGCCCAAAGCGGATAATATCGTACTAATTGAGCATCCCGGTTACGACAAGTGGTATCAGAGTCTGGTTTAGTTCGGGGCGGTGGACGTTAGTTTGGTGGACCATCATTCGATGAACCTCGAGATTTGAGATCTGCGTTTGTCTAGCTGGTCAAAAGTGATTCGCGTCTGTTTGGTGCATCCAAGAGAGATCCACGTTTGGGCTTTGGCGGATCAAGGGAGGTCTGCGTCGGTCTGGTGGATCTAGGAGAGATCCGCGTTTGGGAAAAATCCTTGTACCGAGAAGCCCATCGATACAAGGTGTCTGCCAGATCAGGATAATCGATGAGGTGACAACACGAAATTTGTGGTCCTTGTCTTGAGGGGAGGATTGTTATGGAACAATCCAAGTACCACATCGGAAATAAAAGGGAAGGAACCCTTGTATATAAGTGTCCACCTAGCCCAATTAGTACGAGGCCTTTTGGGGAGGACACCTAATTGTAAAACCGTACGGGCTTGACCCAAAGCGGACAATATCGTACTAATTGAGCTCGCCGGTTACTACAACCCAGGACAATATCAGCACAAGAGACGGTGTTATGGAAGATGCGCTCGATTCTTCTTTCTGCTTTCGGGCCACCGGCGAGGGATTTCAGCAATACAGCACCATCACAACCCGGGACGAAGCAGTCATGGAAATGAAACCTTATGAGCCCAGCCTCGATGCCGGGATTGAGAGACACTGTCCGTCTCACAGTTCTTCTCACAATGGATTCCACTGCTGGGCAAGAGCGCCTGTAGAAGCCAAGCCTGAGAGGCGGGGAACAAGCTGAATGCACCGCCGACACAAACAACATGATCATCAAGAGGAAGAGTATGCCTTCGAACAATGCATGTCTGCTACTCTTAGTCATGGTGTACAAATAATCGAATACAAGAAAGGATCGAGTAGCTAGGCCTAGAGCGATGGGGTACGAAAGAGAATATATGTGGTGCAATTGTTACTTTATCTTTTAAAAGGAAGTAGTATGGAAGTTTTTTGAGAGACTTATGAGGTATGTTGGTATACTTATAGAGTGGAATTAGTTGCCTTTTCCTTTTTGGGATTAGTTTAGTACTTTAGTTGTTTCTGAAACCGTGTAGCTATAGGTAGGGAGCGGATCAGGTCAGTAACCTTAGGGTGAGTAACCCATCCACATCAGCATCTCTCTCATGAAAAGCAGAAAAGCCTTTTATCTTTTACCCTTTAATCTTTAACGGACGATTTCTCTCTCGTTTTATGTCGGAATTTAATTTTTTTGCACACATAAATAATATTAATTGTGCTCTTAAAATGATATCCACTTTGAGTCATTTTTTACTAGTCAATACCATATGGTATGCTCCTATTTAATACCATATGATAAGAAAGCGTATCATGATGGTATGAACATACAAAGACTGTAGGAATGTTGTATACATGATAGTAGGAGTATACTAACTGTCATTACGACTTTCATCATTGTTTACCACAAGTTAGCACCCCATACCATATTGGTAAAGTATGGTAATTTTTTATACTAAATTTTTTTCACCCAGAAATTTGTAGATCCAATAGATCATGATGAAATCATTCCTTCTGAGCAAATATTTTCAAAAACAACTTAAAAACGAAGAAGTTACCATATGGTATGTTGATTCGGGCCTAATTGCACATGTTTTGCCCCGTTTTACTTAGGTGTTTGTGCCAAATTCATTCCTTAAAGGTTGGTTTTATGCTAGGTTCTTCATATTCGAGTGATTTTCAAGATTTAGCAGATGTAACCAGCCTCGGAGTCGAAAGATTGGCGAAAATGATCGAAAATCAAGAGAAGAGGTGAAAAAGAGTCTGTTCACTGCTAACAAAGGGAGTTCACGGTCTTGCATAACTGTGAATAAGAGGAGTTGACCGTGAATCGCGAGGCGTCCAGAGCCAAAGTGAACTCGAGTGAACGATGCGGCGCATTTTGGCACACGCCTGCAGTTCACAGACGCGTTTCATGGTTCACGGCCGTGAACTCAACTCGTCTCTGGTTTAAAAGATGCGCTGAAAGGAGGAGAGAGGGGAGCGCCCATTTGGTGTGAAAAGTCTTCTTCTACATTCTAGAGAGAGAAACACGAAGCAAGGGGAGAAGAATGCTAGGGTTTAGCTTCAATGTAAATTTTGGGAAGATTACCTCCAAGGAAAGCTCAACTCAAGAGCCAAGAAGACTTGGAGCATCCTCCAAGATGGTTTCCATCTCTTTCCCTTTTGTTTTTCCCACTTCTAGCATGGAGTAACCTCCTTTCACTTGGGTGTTGTGAAACCCTAACTTTACCATGTAGTTTTCTTTTATGTGTATTAGATGATTGTCATTGGGTATTGTTCAATTCAATGATTGAGGCATTATTTATCAGGATTGTGCATGCTTATGCTTAGCAACTTAGGGGTTGTGCATGTTTTGTGCTAGCACCCTTAGGTTTGTGCATGTAGGTGCTAGAAATCTAATTAGCCACATTAGCCTAGCTTAGAGAGGAAAATCACCCTTCCAATGGAGACTCAATCGAGTTGGTTTTCCTTCCGCTTTCTAAGACACCTATACTAGGTTAAGTTAGGGAAAACCTCGATATTGAGTTGAGCAAGTCGGTTAATCGCGATCAAGCCGCCCAACCTTAGAGTTAAGTGAGGGAGTAAGTCAATTACCGATTGTCTAAACCGAGAGGGTCGAGTGACACGACCTTTCATGCTTACCTCGGTGTAGCTATTGAGATTGTGGTCTCCGACCATATATGCATCCCTCTGCGGTTCACGATTACCATGCCCAAAGCAATCGTTCCAATCCACATGGCGTGGGAGCAGTTAGGGGGGAGCGACACCCAAGTGATCTTTCCACAAAAAAGAGTTATCAAAACCATTTACCTTTGTTTTCTTTCATTTCAATTAGCAAACTTTTAAACCAAAGTTTTGTTGCTAGATAATGATTTCAACAACTGAAGTAGGGGTAGACGGACCGTCCCGGTCAATATCTAATTACTTGCCCTATATTGCACCAGATTAGAGTTTAAAAACTTGGGCTCTAGTTGGAATTTTATTGTGGTGTAGTTTCGTGCGAGTCATTTGTAGTTGGTAACGGGAGGTATGAAAAAAATTCCCAAAATATATTGAAAATTGTTTTAATTTTGTTGAGCACAACAAACTCGTTCCATCTTTGAATTTTTTTTTTTTTTGAAATCCGAGTTAGAACGAATAAAATAAGAGCCGATTAAGAAAACTAAGGGAAAAAATGTTTTTAATTCACTACCATTAGATCTAGATTTTCAGCGCTCACTTATATCTGAATGAAAGGTGGAGATTTAATTACTCGTACCGTATCCCAAGCCCTATAGGTAGAGCTAACTAAGTTGGATAAAGCAATTCCTGGCTTTTAAAATGGAATCGCCAGGATTACCTTCCTGGAGGCTATGGATGCAATTGGACTGGAATATCAGCAAGACAAGTTCCCATACCAAAGTGGAAAAGGATTTGTTATACTTTAGTATATATAAACATAAAGCACAATTATTGTTGCCTAAGAGTGCCTGTTTCTGTTAGTTCTAGCGGAACCTTTGGTTAATTGGGCTTAAAATATAGACTTCGATGTCCTAATGGGTTGGGCTAAAAAAAATGGCCTTTGCTTATTCTACAGGTTGGACTTAACCCTCCAACTTATAAATAAATAGTAGGATTAACTATTAAGAGATGATTTATTAAAAAAAACTATTAAGAGATAAAATTTTGCTTGACTATCTTTTAACGGAGAGGAAATTTTGTTGAAGTATCTTTTAGTTTTCCTCTTATTTTTGTATTTTTCCTTTTCTATATCACAATTTATTTTGTATTTATGACGTCTAATTAGTTGCGCACATTGGATTTTAAAAATAATAAATAACGTTGTCTCTAATTAGAGGTGGCAAATGGATTGAATCTATGGATATGTGGATCCATGGATTAGTAGAATCATGGATTGGATTATATCCAAATGACATCTAAAAAATTGAACTTATATATATATTTTGGAACTCATAATAAGAATTTTAAGCTTTCAAAATATAAAATTTCAATGATATTTTAAGCGCACGAAAAATTACAAAAATTCCCCCGGAAAAAACTCCGCTCAATCGTTGATTAATGAACTTCATCATTTCTGGAGAATAGCCCCAATTCGCCTCAAGCCGAATCTGAGATCCGTAGCCTCCAAAATCAAACAAAACTGGCCATTCCAAAAAATCGCCCCAAATCGGTGCTTGATAGACTTAATCGTTGATGCAGGATAGCCTCACGCCGAATCCTCGTTCCATAGCTTCAAAATCAAAGGAAAATGCATTTTCGAAAAAAGTGCAAGAAAAACTACGAAAATGTCCCCAGAAAGAATTTTGCCAACATCGACTATTGATTGACTTCATCATTGCTGGAGAATAGCGTTCAGCTCATGCCGAATCCGTGATCCGTAGCTGATTTGCTATGACACAACTCCTAATAATGGCCAAGTGTAACCAATGGAAGGGACTGTAGTATAGTGGCTCAAGTAATAAATATCGAATCCACGGGTCTCTAGAGTTACTATTACTCAGCTTCAGTTCATTATCTAGCAAACTAGATTAAGATGAAAGAACTAAAAATACTCTAGCAAACTACAGTTAAAGTTAATCTAATTACAGGTTGGGAACTCACTCAGGTATGATTCCCCCTAGCCACTAGCCAGATTAACTATTGATGATCTCTAACTTGTTTCACTTTCATCCACAATGCGGAGAATCCTTGACTAGACCTTGAGTCTCGACTAAAGGAACAAGGCCCTCTTGAGTCAATTGCCTAGAGGGACGTATCCTTCTCTCGCACAACCGATCAAGGCGTTCTGAACTAGACTCCCTCTATCGAAAGAGGTTCTCAATTGATACAACGCAGTGAATCAACCCTCGACTAAAGCAATCGATCCACTACTATCAATATATGGTGCTCTATTGACCTAATCAGGTATTCGCTCTCATAGGATCAAAGCAGAATCAATAATCTCGACTAAAGCAGAATTGAATCGTGAAAACATGCATAGATTGAATATGAACTCAAGATTATCAAGTAAGAGTACTCATACAATCATCCAATCAAACAATCATAGCTAGGGTTCCTCAAAACCTAAGTGAAGGGAAGTTACTCCATAGAGAAGAGAGAGACTGCAGTAAGAATTTTCAGATGATCAGTCTTCAAGTCCGGGCTTATTCCTCGAGCTTCCAAGGCGAAGAAATCCTCCAATTCCCCTCTTAGAATTACCTCAAATCGCCTTCTCTCTCTTTGGTTCGTCCCTAGGGTGTTTGGGATCCAAAACCCAGCTCCCCCTTGCAAAAACGCACAAAACAGGCTTTTAACAGCCTGCGTTCGCGATCCCCGGTCAAAATACCCGGTCGGGTATATTAGGTCACGACCGGGGATTTTTTGGTTCACGATCGGGGAATTTTGGGTCACGACCGGCGATTTTGGTTCACGACCGGGGATTTTTGGTTCACGATAGGGCCCCCTTCTGTTTCTCAGAGAAGCCCGAAACCAATTTTACCCTATCTTTGATTCTTCGTTTCTCCCTCGTTCGGACTCCAAATCAGGTGTCGTTTGATCCCAGATGCTCGTAGTCTCGTCCTCTTTCTTCTCAAGACAAGATTACATGATTATATGATCACAAACTGAGGTAGAAATCACTTCTTCTTCAAGTCATACCCGAGTTTCTTCCCCCGAGTCGCCAATTGATCTCCAATTGACTTGAAACTTGCGCCTATGCTTCACTTTATGTGCTAGGACCTGAAATGTGACAAAGGAACACAAACTAGCGTAAAATAGGCCAAAGAAGCAATAATGAAAGCTTAAACGATCAAGAAACAAAGGGGAAAACATGTGCAAATATCGAGTCATCAAATCCCCCCACACTTAACCGTTTGCTTGTCCCCAAGCAAACCTAACTCAAACTAATGCATCTCTCCATACCTCTATAGCAACATGCACCCTCGATCCTTGATAGAGGATTTTCTAGATCATTTAGCAGCTTACGAGGTCAACCGACGCACAAGTCATCTCATAGCTTCTTCGGCGAGAACGCTAGTCTCGAGTCGGCATCATGGCAAATAGTGATCAGAGGACAAATGAATCGTGGACGAAGAGACTCTCAAAAACAAAAGATCATGGACTCACATTTTTCAAGGTGCTCTTATTTTCTTTTTGAAGACGGTTGGAACCCCTTTTTTTCCTTTTCTTTTGTTCTCTTTTTTTTTTCTTTCTTTTTCAAGGGTTCCAACCCGATTTTCAGAAAAGTGGGGCTCCCACCTAGCAAAGGTTTTGCGGGAATCCGGCTCTTACCGGCCATGCCAGGAGAGAATGTCTCGAGCCTCGTGCGGGGAAAAGGAATGTAAGATGGCTGGAGGTAGTAGGTGGAAATTGGGAACGAATTCCCGTCTCCCCTTACCCACTTTCGTCCTATTCGCACGAGAGACGTTATTTTAAAGCACATTATCGAGCACCTTTTATTTCAGAACATGATACAGGAGTCCATGACAGGTATAGAGTCCACAACACCACACAATTCAAGGGTCCTAAGATCACTAATTCACACAATCAACCAACACAATATGAAAAAGAAAGGAGACTTCTTAAATGCATCAACATCCTCCATAGTGCTAAACTACCTCCCTAGATTGCATATTACTATAAAGACTATCAATTCAAAGCATACTGAGCAGGCAATTGCAAGGAACACGTTCTTGGAGCCCTCAAATCGAAATTTGGACAGTGGACTAGGCTCCAATAATTACACATGTTTTTACCCCTATTCTTGAGCCGTTTGAGAGGTTGACTCTCGTGTTTTAAGCCGATTTCACGCAAGGTTGTGTGTTTATGTCATATTTCAGGACCCGGCATTGGAATCGAGGCGAGGAAACGAGTTTTGGGTCGAAAGGAGCGAAGTTGGGTCGAAATGTGCTGCAGGAGGAAAATACCCGGTCGTGGGCTCAAATACCCGACCGGGTATTTATTGTTTTGGCACCCGTGAGAAACAGAGGGGGGCCCGGGCAGGAGCCAAAAACCCCCGGTCGGGGATTCTTGGGACAGACCGGGGATTTTCCCCTGACATCAAAACATGCGTTTCATTTATACCCGGTCGAGACCCAAAATACCCGACCGGGTATTTCGACCGGGTATTTCGACCGGGTATCGCGACAGGGAGCAGTTTTAAAGGAAAACATGGCCAAAGATCAAGGGTTCTGAGTTTTAGAGAGAGAGAGCGATTCCTAGAGAGAGAAAGCAACGAACAAGAGTTCCCAAGTGCCATAGCTTGATCTTCATCACCATTGGAGCCCGGCTTGAGCTTGGAGAAGTGCAGATTGACAACCAGGAGCTGAAACTCATCCTTCACAGTATGATTTCCACGTCTGAATATGTTTTTGCTTCTTTCTCCATGGAGTAGTTCTCCCATTCATCTGGGTATGGAGAACCCGAGATTTGTATGTTAGGTCTGATTGTATGAACCCAAGTACAGATTTCATGAGTTGATTATATTCGATTGAGGCTTGAATGATTGAATGACTTGAATCCTGATCAAATTCCTGTTGTTTCTGCTTTAACCTAGAATGAGAATATCTGCCTAGGTTGATAGAGCACCCTTAATTGAAGGTGGCGAATTGGTGACTTTAGTCGAGGAGCCAATTCGTTATTCTGTACCTAATTCAATTCAGTAGTGGAGGTTTGGTTCGTTAGGGCCTCAATCTGTTTACTCCGGTGGAGGTTAGTCGCCCGCTGGAGACTCAGATTGAGAGGTTCTGAAGACCTTTAGTCGAGACTTCAGGCTGTTTAAGAACCTTCCACAATATAACTTTCTTGGAAACTTAACTTGGTAAATTGCAATCCGGCTTAATTGCAGCCTAGGGGGAACCATATCCGGGTGACCTCTCTCGACTTGAAAACAACCATTTACTTTCTTTGTTTGTTTGTTAATTTGGACTTGCACTAAAGTTTCACGGCTAGATATCAAGAATTCGCCGAGTAGTCATCAAATCTAGGACCCGGGTTGACATTAAAACCCAAACCCGCTATACTACGCTTTAGGAAGTGGTTTCACTTTGCCATTTTCTAGGGTGAAAGTAGGAGTGAGTCAAGTTTTTGGCGCCGTTGCCGGGGACGGCTAGGTTGTTGAATAAAAGTGATTTCTGTTACTTTAGCACTTTCGTTTTCGCATTGACTGTTTGTTCTTTCCCACTTGTGCCTTCACGGGTTTGCTTGCTTGATTGTGTGCAGGTAGTGCATGACCCGTAGCCAGTCGGGAGGTTTACTGCCGTTGAATCCGGAGATTGAACGTACATGTCGCCAACTCAGGTGACAACAGCGAGCTAGACTGGCTACGGCAGAGCGCATAGATGGCCATTTGAGCAGCGAATCCGAGGACGAGTACGAGATGGAAGGAGATCACAATCCACACCAAGGGATTCCTCACCAGGTTCCCCCGGTGAATCAGCTCTTGGGGAACAACCCCATACCCCAGGCATATGGGGTTCATCATCACCCACCACCACCAGGTCCCACCTTGGAGTACTACTACACTCCCCGCGTTGAGGACATCCGCCCTGTCATCCTCTGTCCGCCCATTCCAGCGAATAATTTCGAGATCAAGCCATGCTGGGTTCAACTCATTACATCCTCTGTCCAGTTTCATGGCTTGAAGGATGAGGAGGCAAGGGTGCACCTGTCCCGTTTCCTGCAGCTGACGAACGGGTTCAAGCTGAACGGTGTCCCTGATGATGCAATCCGCCTTCACCTCTTCCCCCATTCTCTGGCGGGGAATGCTAAGAGGTGGTTGGAGACCCAGCCCCCATTGTCCATCACCTCTTGGGACGATCTGGCTGACAAATTCGTGCACAGGTACTATCTGGCATCGAAGAATACAGAGATCCAGCGAGAGATCACCTACTTCCGCCAAGAGCCAGATGAGTCACTTCGTGATGCATGGGAGCGGTACACGGGATTTTTCTGGCAGTGTCCTCATCATGGCTTGAGTGATGCATTCACAGTGGGGAACTTCTACAGTGCTCTCTCTCCGGAAAGCCAGAGGGTGATTGAGTCTCTATGCCCAGGAGGGGACATTCTTACCAAGACTCCACCCGAACTGAACCAGATGATCAGTACATTGGCTGCCAGAGATCATTCCTGGGGGCAGAGCAGCAGATGCAGACATTCCCGGGACCGTGGTGTGCACGCCATGGAGACCAGATTCGGGCTCGAGCAGCAGGTGGCTGAGTTAGTGCAGACATTGAAGCAGCCCAACAGTCTTATTCCGGGCAGAGGTCTGGGCGGACCTCCCGTAGCTCAATGTCAGTGGTGTGAGAGCTCGAATTATCTAGTGGAGGACTGTCAGGCTATGCGGGAGTCCTCTACTCCCCAAGAACAGGTGGACTTCATCACCAATGCTCGGCGCCTTGACCCATATAGCAATACTTACAATGAGGGGTGGCGCCAGCATCCCAACTTTGCCTGGAACAGTAACGCCACTAACCACCTGGTTTCCCAGCACCAGCGGGTGGTTTTCAGCAGAGGCAGCCCTTTCAGGCTAGGCAGGGGCCCCCACCACAGCAGCAGCCCTACCAGCCTAGGCAGGGGCAGCCATTCCAGCAGCCCCAGCGTCAGTATGCCTAGCCAGCAGCAGCTCCAGCTCCAGATAACCAGATGACGGAGCTGAAAAACATTTTAGCGGCATTCATGACTACCAGCCAGGCAAATTTCGCTAGGATAGACTAGAGCATCGCCTCGCTGGAGGCAGGTCAGAGGAACCAAGGTGCTATACTGCAGAACCTCCAACATCAGATTGGCGGAATAGCCCGCCAGAACAACACCAGAGCACCGGGAACTCTACCTGCCACTACCATCCCCAATCCACGGGAGCCGCCCAGCAGCTGGATGCCATTTTTACCAGGAGCGGTAAGACCATATCCGCTGATCCTCCCCCGGCCAGGCAGGAGGAACCACTACCTGCTTCAGCACTTCCAGCTGACGATGCGGAAGTGCGGGTGGAGAAGGAAGCCCCTGCTCCCAAGCCACAACCAGTGGTTAAGGAGCATGTGCCCCAGCTTTCCTTCCCCACTCGCCTACACAAAGACAAGCTGGAGACTGAGTTTGCCAAGTTTATGGCAATGTTGAAGCAGCTCAACATCAGCATACCGTTTGTGGAGGCACTGTCGAAGATGCCCAAGTACGCGAAGTTCATGAAAGATCTCCTCACCGAAAAGAAGAAACTTGGGGATCTTTCGATAGTGTTGCTGAGCGAGGAGTGTTCTGCTATCCTGCAGAACAAGCTGCCTGAAAAGCGCAAGGACCCAGGGAGTTTTACTATCCCTCTTACTATTGGCAGCATGCATGTAGGCAAGTCCTTGGCGGACATAGGCGCTAGCATAAATGTCATGCCATATAAGTTGTATAAAAAGTTAGACCTAGGTGAACTTAGCCCTACTAGGATGAGCATTCAGCTAGCTGATCGTTCCATTGTGCATCCTAGGGGGGATCGTAGAGGATCTGCTTGTTAATGTAGGTGCAGTCACATATCCTGTTGATTTTGTTATTCTTGATATACATGAGGATGTGGATGTGCCTTTGATTCTAAGTAGACCATTTCTTGCCACCGCCAAGGCACTAATTGATGTGCATGATGGTAAACCGATCTTGCGTGCTGGGAATGAACAGGCTACTTTTTCTGTGACTTAATTAGATCACTGTGCTATGATTGCTGTCACACATGTGCATGCCATTTCTGATCAGGTACACGAGCCTGTCGTGTATCCTTCTGCACCTCTCATTTTGCAGGACCCTCCTATCATTCCTGCGCCGCCGCTCCATCCAGTATCGCCTCCGAACAAAAAGATCAAGGAGGAGTGGCGGCCGAAGCAGCAGGCTGCTAAGCCTGCACGGAAGAAGGGTGGAGACCACTACGAGCTCGTTCCACCCCCTGCACCACGACCACCCTGGCCATCCGAGTACTCACTCGCTTGCATCTTGTCGGATGGCCAGGTCGAGCTGACCAATGATGGTGGTTGCACCCATCGGGTGCATGGCCACGACCTGAAGCTGTACCTCAAGAGCGACGTGGATCCGCTCTTGGAGGCACCTGTTCCTGCACCTCCCTGAGTATCCACCATGGGCGTCCATCTAAAAGACGATAAAGAAGCGCTTGTAGGGAGGCAACCCCACCACGGTTTGCATTTCTTTTTCCCTTTATTCTGAGTTTTTGTGTCGTCTTGAGTCAGTTGCATGTATGTGGTGAAGTTCGGTCGTCTGTTATACCTCGATTTGGTGCTGTCGTGCAGGAGAGGTCGAAAATTTGGGCGAATGAGTTTTTTGGCCAGAAGGGGACAAATACCCGGTCGTGGCCCCCTTCTGTTTCTCGGGGTGAAAAAGGGAAAACCCCCGACCTTGTCCCAAAAATACCCGACCGGGTATTTTTGGTTCACGCCTGGGGATTTTCCCAAGTTAAGACGCAGCGTTTCCAGAACCCCCGACCTTGACCCAAAAATACGCGGCCAGGTATTTTTGGCTCAAGGTCGGGGATTCCCTTGCACTTGGCACGCCGCGTTTTGAACCCCCGGTCGTGGAATAAAAAATACCCAACCGGGTATTTTTGCTATTTATGGCAAACCCCCTGTCAGTTTCTCTCTCTACCCTCATTTTTCAAAATTTTCCCCTCTCTCTTCCTCTCAAATCCTCTCCCCTCTCTCTTTTCCGCCACCACCGGCCGGCGCCCCTCGCCGCCGGTCGTTTTCCGGCAACCTTCCGGTGGTTTTCCGGCGAACCTCCCGGGTCATTTTTGGCCTCCGTCTCGCGTCCCTCACCCGTTTTTTTAGCCTTAGCTACAGTTCTCCTTGCGTTTTCAGGTGTGTTTCTTGTTAACTGTTCTTTCCTGGAAAATCGAACTGTAGATTGTAAGACCGACAGCTGTATTTGCTTGCATGATTTAGAAAAGGGTGAGGGATGCTTTGAGTATGCACGGTTCTATCTATGGTGTGTGTGCTGCCCGTGTAATTAATGTGGTTGGTTCTGTGTTTCTTGCCTTGATTCCGGTTGAGTTGCTTGCGATTCAACCGTTTGTGCTTAAAACTATTAGCCTAGGTGATCCTTAGGTGTGGGGGAAGTGTTGAACACATGCTATTGGTCCTGACAAGTTTTTTCTTGGCTCCACCTTTGGTTTGTTGATTTTGCAGGAGCATGTCCCTCGACCATCAGTTTGTGCAGGGCCTGAGCCTGCACCCGGAGTACGCGGACCAGTTCCGCGCGGTGATTCGGGGGAAATTGGAGCGCCACCACCATCTGGAGTGGGCAGTGTTCGAGCAGCTCCACTGCATACAGGAGCTCACCGCCGCCATCAGCCACCGCGATTGGCGAACTGCTGGCTATCGAGGAGCCCACCTACAATGAGCTGGTGTGGGAGTTCTACACCACCTTCAAGTACGACAGCAAAGCAGCTCGGGACTCCTATGCAGTGAAATTCAGGCTAGGTGGCCATCCCCGGGAGCTGACCATTAACGGGTAGGCCTACGACTTGGGGATCCAGTATCACCTACCCTCCCACCACGTGATCGAGGTCCCGAATCCAACAGACTTGAACATGGATGAGTTCTACTCGCAGATTGCCCAGCGCGCCTATGCGTTCGACTGCTTTGACGCTGGCCAGACATACGTCCGCACCCTCAAGCCGCAGTGGCACATCCTGAACTTGCTCATCACCCGCTCCATCATCCCCAACGTCACCGGCTCGCACAAGATTCCTAAGCGGGTGCTCTATGCCATGTTCTCGATGAGGGACCCGGATCACATGCTGCATTTGGGTTCCTTCGTGGCCACCACCTTCTCTCGATGCCACGGGAAGCCCAACCATCTCTACTGTGGTCCCCTGATCACCCGTCTAGCGCGCCATTTCAACATCAGCTTCCAGGGGCTCACAGATTCTTCTGCACAGGGCGGCTCCACCCCCCTCAGCCGGGAAGTGCTTCACAATGCACTCCTCCTGGCCATTGATGGCACCCGCACCTGGGTGGATGGGCTTTCCCTGCCTCCTGATGAGGATGTGGATCTCGATGACGATGAGGAGGACGCTGACTATTCTGACGCGGAGGAGGACGAGGATGATGATGATGATGATGATGATGATGGCGGGGCCATGGATGCTGATGAGCCGGAGCCCCCACTGTCTCCACTAGGGGACCTTCGGCCACGATGGAGATCAGAGAGAGGTGAGTCCTCCTGCGGTCCTTCTGGTCCGTCGATGGCTTCTGGCCCGTCGATGGACTTCTTCACGGAGCAGTTCCAGCAGATGGGGCTCCAGTTCCAGCAGCTCGGTCTTCAGAACCAGCAGCTCATGGGCCATCAGGTCCAGTTCTACCAGCAGTATTCGGCCCACCAGGCCGAGTACCAGTCCAGGCTGACGGTTGTTGACGAGCTCCTCGGCCGCTTGGAGACCCATATGGGAGTCACGGGTGCTCTCATCGAGCGGGATAGAGATCAACGCCGCCGATTGATGGAGTACTCGGAACACCTGCTCCAGGCTTGTCACCCCCCAGAGGAGCACCACTGGACCACCCGGTGGGATAATTCACCACCACCACCGGAGGATGGCGACGACGACCTCATGAACTAGATCGACTTCACCGGTCTAGGAGGCGGCTCCTAGTGGCATGTTTTGAGTGTGTTTGTTTTTGTCAGTGTGCAAACTGTCTTGTGTCGGTTTAGTTTCTTTCTTTTTATTTTGGATGTTGTACTATTGGGCTGACCATTAGACTTGACGTATTGTGTTTGAGCTCTTTGGTTTCCTTTAGCTGTGCTTGTCTTGACTGGTCCTCTCTCCAGTCCGCTTCACTCCGACTGGTCCGCTTCCAGTCTCCTGCAGTCCGTGCATATCGGTAACATCGTTCCCCTTTTCCTTCCCTCTTCTCCATTGAGGGCAATGCCGATCTTAAGTGTGGGGGGGATGTTTATCTTTTGACTGCGTTAGATCTGTTTGTGTGCTTGGAGCCTAGTCCACTATCCAAATTTTTAAATTTGAGGGCTCCAAGTACGTGTTCCGTGCAATTGCCTGCTCAGTATGCTTTGAATTGACAGTCTCTATAGTAATGTGCAACCTAGGGAGGTAGTGTAGCACTATGGAGGATGTTGATTCATTTAAGAAGTCTCCTTTCTTCTTCATATTGTGTTGGTTGATTGTGCGAATTAGTGATCTTAGGACTCTTGAATTGTGTGGTGATGTGGACTCTCTACCTGTCATGGACTCCTGTATCATGTTTTTGAAGTAAAAGGTGCTCGAAAATGTGCTTTAAACTAACGTCTATCGTGCGAATAGGGCGAAAGTGTGTAAGGGGAGACGGGAATCCGTTCCCAATTTCCACCTACTACCTCCAGCCCCCTTACATGTCTTTCCCCCGCACGAGGCTCGAGACATCCGCACCCGGCATGGCCGGTGAGAGCCGGGCTCCCGCCAAACCTCTGCTAGGTGGGAGCCCCCATTTTCTGAAAAGCAGGTTGGGACCCTTGAAAAAAAAACAGAAAAACAGAAAAACAAGCAAAAAAAGAAAGAAAAGGGGTTCCAACCATCTTCAAGAAGAAAATAGAGCACCTTAAAAAGGTGAGTCCATGATCTTTTGTTTGTGAGAGTCCATTCGTCCATGATTCATTTGTCCTCTGTCCACTATTTGCCATGATGCCGACTCGAGACTAACGTTCTCGCCGAAGAAGCTATGAGATGACTTGTGCGTCGGTTGACCTCGTAAGCTGCTAAATGATCTAGGAAATCCTCTACCTATGATCGGGGTTGTTGGTGAAAGTGTGAATTCCCTATTTTTACCCATCCACGTTCTAAATCTTCTTTTCATCAGTTCGGGGATATCAAAAGAAAAAAAAAAGATTTGTCTATTCTGTCCAAAAAAAGTGGAGAATGAACAGTTGCTATAGAGGTATAGAGAGCTGCATTGGTTTGAGTTAGGTTCGCTTGGGGACAAGCAAACGGTTAAGTGTGGGGGAGTTTGATAGACCAATAATTACACATGTTTTTACCCCTATTCTTGAGCCGTTTGAGAGGTTGACTCTCGTGTTTTAAGCCGATTTCACGCGAGGTTGTGTGTTTATGTCTTATTTCAGGACCCGGCGTTGGAATCGAGGCGAGGAAACGAGTTTTGGGTCGAAAGGAGCGAAGTTGGGTCGAAGTGTGCTGCAGGAGGAAAATACCCGATCGTGGGCTCAAATACCCGACCGGGTATTTATTGTTTTGGCACCCGTGAGAAACAGAGGGGGGCCCGGGCAGGAGCCAAAAACCCCCGGTCGGGGATTCTTGGGACAGACCGGGGATTTTCCCCTGACATCAAAACGTGCGTTTCATTTATACCCGGTCGAGACCCAAAATACCCGACCGGGTATTTCGATCAGGTATCGCGACAAGCAGCAGTTTTAAAGCAAAAGAAGGCCAAAGATCAAGGGTTCCGAGTTTTAGAGAGATAGAGCGATTCCTAGAGAGAGAAAGCAACGAACAAGAGTTCCCAAGTGCCATAGCTTGATCTTCATCACCATTGGAGCCCGGCTTGAGCTCGGAGAAGTGCATATTGACAACCAGGATCTGAAACTCATCCTTCACAGTATGATTTCCGCGTCTGAATGTGTTTTTGCTTCTTTCTCCATGGAGTAGTTCTCCCATTCATCTGGGTATGGAGAACCCTAGATTTGTATGTTAGGTCTGATTGTATGAACCCAAGTACAGATTTCATGAGTTGATTATATTCGATTGAGGCTTGAATGATTGAATGACTTGAATCCTGATCAAATTCTTGTTGTTTCTGCTTTAACCTAGAATGAGAATATCTGCCTAGGTTGATAGAGCACCCTTAATTGAAGGTGGCGAATTGGTGACTTTAGTCGAGGAGCCAATTCGCTATTCTGTACCGAATTCAATTCGGTAGTGGAGGTTTGGTTCGTTAGGGCCTCAATCTGTGTACTCCGGTGGAGGTTAGTCGCCCGCTGGAGACTCAGATTGAGAGGGTCTGAAGACCTTTAGTCGAGACTTCAGGCTGTTTTAGAACCTTCCGCAGTATAACTTTCATGGAAACTGAACTTGGTAAATTGCAATCCGACTTAACTGCAGTCTAGGGGGAACCATATCCGGGTGACCTCTCTCGACCTGAAAACAACCATTTACTTGCTTTGTTTGTTTGTTAATTTTCACTTGCACTAAAGTTTCACTGCTAGATATCAAGAATTCACCGAGTAGTCATCAAATCTAGGACCGAGGTTGACATTAAAACCCAAACCCGCTATACTACGCTTTAGGAAGTGGTTTCACTTGGCCATTTTCTAGGGTGACAGTAGGAGTGAGTCAGTAGCCTCCCAAATCCAATCGAAATAGCCATTCCAAAAAATCGCCCAAAATCAGTCATGGCACCCCTTTGGAATATGCCAAAAATGGACCTGGAACAAATACGCCCAAATCGGTGCTTAATAGGCGTAATCGTTGGTGGAGGATAGCCTCACGACGAATCATTGATCCGTCAACTTCAAAATCCAAGAACAATGCTCTTTCGAAAAAACGCCCGAAAAATTACAAAAATGTCCTGGGAAAATGTTTTGCCCAAATCGGCGATTAATTGACTCCATCATCGATGTAGAATAGACGATTAATTGAATTCAACGTCACTTTAGAATAGCTCTAGTTCTCCTCAGGCCGAATTCGTGTTCTGTAACCTCCAAAATCCAACCAAAATTGTCATTCCAAAGAATCGCTCGAAATTGGTGATAGAACCCCTTTGAAAAATCGGCAAAAAATGGACCCGGTACAAATATGCCAAAATCCATGCTTAATAGACTTAATCGTCGGTGGAGGATAGCCTCACGCCAAATCCTCGATCCGTAGCCTTCAAAATCCAAGGAAAATGGATTATCGAAAAAGCGCACGAAAAATTAAGAAAATGCAACCAGAAAAAATTTGCCCAAATCGGCGAATAATTGACTTCATAATCGCTGGAGAATCGCACCAGTTCGCCTCAGACTGAATCCGTGATCCGTAGCCACCAATATCCAACCAAAATGGCCATTCCAAAAATCGCTCGAAATCGGTGATGGTACCCCTTTGGAATCTGCCAAAAATGGACCGGGAACAAATACGCCCAAATCAGTGCAATAGACTTAATAGTCGGTGGAGGATTGGTTCACGGCGAATTCTCGATATGTAGTCTTCAAAATACAAAGAAAATGGCCTTTCAAAAAAGCGCACGAAAAATTACAAAAATTCCATCTGAAAAATTTGCCCAAATCGGCGATTAATTGACTTCATTATCGCTGGAGAATAACCAAAGTTCGCCTCAGGCCGAATCTGTGATCTATAGCCTCCAAAATCCAACGAAAATGGCCATTCCAAAATATCGCCCGTAATCGGTGGTGGTACCTGATAACGATGTATTTGCACATGTTTGCACCCTTAGTTCTTATCCGTTTGCGGCTAGTAGACGTGTATTTTTGGCCCATTTTACACTGGGTTGTGCTACTTTGTCATATTTCAGGTCCCAGGCGTCGAAGGAAAGGCTAAGCACGAGATTCGGGGCGTTTGGAGGTCATTCGGTCGAGCTGGGGACAAAACACGGGCAGGAGGGCTGAAGAACACGACCGTGTACACAAACAGGCACGCCAATATTTTTATGTGAGAGAGTTGGGTTTTGGATCCCAAACACCCAAGGGACAAACCAAAGAGAGAGAGGGCGATTTGAGGGAATTCTTGGAGTGGACCTGGAGGATTTCTTCTCCTTGGAAGCTTGAGGAACAAGCCCGGACTTGAAGACTACTCATCTGAAGATTCTTACTGCAGTCTCTCTCTTCTCTATGGAGTAACTTCCCTTCACTTAGGTTTTGAGAAACCCTAGCTATGTTTGTTTGATTGGATGATTGTATGAGTACTCCTACTTGATAATCTTGAGTTCATATTCAATCTATCCATGTTATCATGATTTAATTCTGCTTTAGTCGAGATTATTGATTCTGCTTTGATCCTATGAGAGCGAATACCTGATTAGGTCAATAGAGCACCATAGATTGAGAGTATTGGATCGATTGCTTTAGTCGAGTGTCGATTCACTGCTTTGTATCGATTGAGAACCTCATTCGATAGAGGGAGTCTAGTTCAGAACGCCTTGATCGGTTGTTCTAGAGAAGGATACGTCCCTCTAGGCAATCGACTCGAGAGGGCCTTGATCCTTTAGTCGAGATTCAAGGTCTAGTCAAGGATTCTCCGCATTGTGAATGAAAGTGAAACAAGTTAGAAATCATCAATCATTAATCTGGCTAGTGGCTAGGGGGAATCATACCTAAGTATCCCAAACTGTAATTAGATTAACTTTAACTGTAGTTTGTTATAGTAGTTTTAGTTGTTCCATCTTAATCTGGTTTGCTAGATAATGAACTGAAGCTGAGTAATAGTAACTCTAGAGACCCTTGGATTCGATATTTATTAATTGAGCCACTATACTGCAGTCCCTTTCATTGATTACACTTGGCCATTGTTCGGAGTTGTGTCATAGCGAGTCAAGTTTTTGGCGCCGTTGCCGGGAATTTCTAGAGTATTAGGAAAGGCAGAAGTTTGTTACTTTAGCGTTTTTTCTTTTCTTTTCCACCCTTGCTTTTCACTTGGGTGTTTTTGTTTCTGTTGGTGCAGATCTGAATCATGGATCCTCATGGCTTCTCCAACCATTGGGGGTATCCACCACCATCCGAGTGGTATTACCCCGAGACTCCCTGGAGCAATCAAGGAGGAGAAGACTATGGATTCGGGTTCCAGTACCAACCCCCTTAGTACGGAGAACAATCAGACCCCTGGGCATATCAAGAACAACCTCATTACCAAGAAGACTTTCTCCCACAACTAGAAGGGCCATGGGAGTTGGAGTTACCCATGGCGGCCTACACGGGCCATTCTGCATAGCCATGCTACACTCCACAGCCAGATCCGAACTATGAATTGAGGCTTCTCATGAAGCATTTTGCTTGAGACAGTGAGAGATCATGGTCCAGGATGGATCTTTGTAACCAACCCTATCATGAAACAGAGGAGATCCTCCTAAGCATTAAGAAGAGCGTCGATGATCTAGAGAGATCTTATGCACAACCTGCTCCAGATCACCCTTATGCTACCATACTAGAAGAGGAGGAGGAAGAATAAGGCTACAAGTACATTGTGGAGCACACTGAAGTTGTCACGGAGAGCTCTCGTGATGATCATGATCAGGAATGTCCTGTCGTAGCCGATCACACCTTCCCACATTCCAGACTGAGCTTTGAAGAGGCTGGCATGAGTGAGGAGATGCAAGAAGATCTCATGAAAGAAATTGCTTGGCATCTTGCTCTCCAATCCATGCTAGAAGAAGAAGAGAGAGAAATGGTGCAGAAAGAAGTTGTGGAGGATGACGAAAATGAAGCAGAAGGAGTTCTTGATCATTTCCCAGGGGTGATACCACATGAAGAAGGAAGGGAGATTGAAGAAGCAATTGGAGTCCAGGCTGAGGACGAAGTTGAGGTGGAAGAGGCTTCCACCGGCCATGAGTTGCACGTGATATCTCCACCAAACTTCGAGGAACTACTTTGAAAGGACCCATTTGCAGTGTCTCTTTGCCAGACAAAGGCCACATCGACATCGGTTCCTCTTGGTGGACGCGATGGTGGTCAATCGATGTTGTCATATCTGGTTTGGGGCAATGAGACGAGAGAAGAGAAGAAGAGGTCTCGAGGGTGGAGACTTCAGCTGCATCAAGTGCACGAGCCTTCATCACCTGCCACACCACCAGCTCGTGACTTGAGACTCCACCTCATAGATGAGAACATCAAACTCAAAGAGGTTCTAGCATGGACCAAAACTTAGGATCCAACGTCCAGCTCACGATGTGAAAGAAGCGCTTGTGGGGAGGCAACCCCACCAAGGTTTGTTTTTCTTTCGTTTGTTTTACGGCTTGTCCACTTGTAACTCCGGTTCTTTCACCTAGTGTGTGTCTTTTGATGACTTTAGCTCTGTGCCTTGGACTGGTCCCCCTTCCAGTCCCCTGCTATTGACTAGTCTGCCTTCCAGTCCCCGTTCCTGATCTCATTTCACGGTAACATCGTTCCCCTTCCCTCTGCTCCATTGAGGACACTGTCGCATTTAAGTGTGGGGGGTTCTTTGTATTCATTGGAACGTATATATGTGTGCTTGGAGCCTAGTCCGCTGTCCAAATCTCGAGATTTGAGGGATCCAAGTACCGCTATTGGCACTGTGGATTTGATTGATGTTCGATCGTATTGGCACTGTGGATTTGATTGGTGAATCGAATGGCTTTCGAATTAATGCATGACAACTAGATTGTAACTAGGAAAACCTATAATGATGACTGAGACGTGTAGTAGAAATGTGTAGGGGTTCATTTTTTCAACTGTTTGCTTACCAACTGTGACTTGGATTGATCACTTGCTATTGACAGTCATTTATGCATCTAGTTCAGGGAATCAGAATGAGAGATAGAGCATATAGGTAGCCAAGTGAGATTTGAGCATGCTCGTTTCTTTCTTGTGCGATAGTTCCCTCTTCCATGATGTGTAGCATTCACGTTGCCATTAGCTAAGATGATGGAGGCATAGGATTAGCCCACGATCAAATTGACTGTCCTGATGTGTCATACCCCCTAGTCAGCCCTTTGAGCCGTGTGTTATCCTTTCTTTCGGTCTACCATGGAAAATCACCCCTTTGCATCTTTTAGAAGGTTCCACAGAGTGGTTTTTACATGTTCTCTGCTGTTTCTACTAAATATAATGTGAGGGTTGGAGGTAGTTCTTAAAAATGTTGGGCATGTATTTGAAAAATGTGCATAGGTGGTGGTTCTCTCTAGAAATGAATAGAAAAGAAAAGAAAAAAATGAATGAATGAAAGCAAAAGAGAGCCACCACCACAAAATCTGAATAGTGCCCATTGAGTAGTGTTTCTTAGCAGTGTGGCTTGGAAATACTAACATTTATGTGACCTCCTTTGCTCTTGTGCTCTAAAGAATGTGAGTAATGCCGTATGGCAGAAAGAAAGAGTGGTTTGATTGACTGTGATTGTGTTGATTTTGGAATTGTGGAACCTTGTGCTATGAATACTTCCACCACCTAAAATGCCTTTTCCCCATGTCCAAGACCCTAGCCAGTCATCTGAACCTGTGTATAAGACCTCCGGATTAGTTAGCAATGACACTCGATATGTGAACTCTAACATTTAGAGGTTGCCGTCATGGTGAAGAGTCTTTAGGAATTGAGAGTATGAGTATGCACATCTTGCATCAAAATTCTGTCCTCACCCCACTGGTCGAGAGTGAGCGATTTATTTCCTCATATTTTCTACACTCTTTACCTCGGTGAGGACCTAGATTGCTCGGTCTTAATTCTGATATCTTGAGCTTTGTGCATGAAGTGACTGTCTCGAATAAGTGGTTGAGTCAAGTCCATGTTGGTTGGTGAACAGAAGGGAGACTCTTCCTTTGCTCGACTTTGCTGCACTCGAATGTCATCTGTGGTGGTTGTCTAGGTTGTCGTTGAGGTTGTCCATGTGTTAATGATCAAAAGCCAGTATGATTCACGTGTTTTGTGCCGATATGACATGCCCCTAAAGCCTGCTTGATTAAAACGTTTTGAGCTTACCTTGTGTCTGACTTGGTCTGCTTGGGGACAAGCGAACGGTTAAGTGTGGGGGAATTTGATAACGATGTATTTGCACATGTTTGCACCCTTAGTTCTTATCCGTTTGCGGTTAGTAGTCGTGTATTTTTGGCCCGTTTTACGCTGGGCTGTGCTACTTTGTCATATTTCAGGTCCCAGACGTTGAAGGAAAGGCTAAGCACGAGATTCGGGGCGTTTGGAGGTCATTCGGTCGAGCTGGGTGCAAAACACGGGCAGGAGGCCTAAAGAATACGACTGTGTACACAAACAGGCACGCCAATATTTTTATGTGAGAGAGCTGAACTGATGGAAAAGCAAAACACGGGCTGGCCTAAAGAAAAACACGGCCGTGTACATATTTAGGCACGACCGTGTCTTGGCCGACGCGGGCGTGTTTTTAACAAGTGGCAAGGGCATGGACGGGCAAAAGTAAAACACGGTCGTGCCCTCGACCGTGTTTTGCCCAGAATCAGGATTTTCCAGGCAGATTGAAGCCAAAGGAAAGGGAGGGTTGGGTTTTGGATCCCAAACACCCAAGGGACGAACCAAAGAGAGAGAGAGGGCGATTTGAGGGAATTCTTGGAGTGGAACTGGAGGATTTCTTCGCCTTGGTAGCTCGAGGAACAAGCCCGACTTGAAGACTGATCATTTGAAGATTCTTACTGCAGTCTCTCTCTTCTCTATGGAGTAACTTCCCTTCACTTAGGTTTTGAGGAACCCTAGCTATGTTTCTTTGATTGGATGATTGTATGAGTACTCCTACTTGATAATCTTGAGTTCATATTCAATCTGTCCATGTTTTCATGATTCAATTATGCTTTAGTCGAGATCAGTGGCGGACCCAGAAATTTTATCAAGGTTATTCACAAAAATAAATAATAAAAATAAATTTTAACTGATAAAGAACACCGATTATCGTTTCTCAAAGCGAACCACGACGTGTTTTCATATTTTGAAAAGTTTCCATAATACATACATCACTAATGTTGCGACTCACACCTTTTTCACTGAATGTAACTAGACAATCATTCATTAATTAGTCCCCATCCGATTTCAAAAATCGTTCTTAACGAATTTCATGAGTTGTCGGCGATAGAAGGGGAAGGAAGGGTTCTCGCAAAAAATTGGGAAATGCACATTTTTGTTGACGATAGTTTGGACATACACAAAATAATACGTGCAATGTTTCACAATTGTTAATAAATTCTCAAATTTTATTAATTTTATATAATGATAATGGAAATTTTTAATACATTATTATAAAGATATGCATACGTAGTAAACAAAAAATAAAATTACCAAGCCAATTGGCCGGGGCGGTAATCTATTTGGGAATATTGGAAGTCGGGCCAGAGAGCTATCTTTTTGTTGGTGATAGAGTTTTCATTCTCCGAAGAGGAGAAGAAGATTTAATTAAATTTTAATTAACTTGGATTCGGCAGATTAGTTTGGAATTAGTTTGGGCCCTTATATATTTGCTTTGTATTTCTATAACAATAATTGGGTAGTGGTTTGACGGAACTTCTAACTGGCTAAGGGTTGTCAAATTGTGAAGGGTTTAAATCCTGCCAATCCTCCATTAATATATGGTAGAGTTTTGTGTACTTTTCTCCATTTTAAATTTGCTGCAACGAGAGTGAAAGTAGGAAGGTCATTTTTGTCTTTACACATTTATTATTTATTTCATATAAAAATAGCAATATCAAGATTTGAACCCGGGTCTTTTCAAACAAAGATAGCAATCATAACCAGTTACACTAAACAAATTTATTGCATCCTTTTTTATACAAAAAATAGAAAAAGTTAATATCTGAGAATCAGAGGACTTTTTCATCATAATTAGCAAGCTCACTAAGTCTACCGTATGTATTTTATCGAGCTTGATACTTCTATTTTCATAGTAGAGTTTCATGTAATTTTCTCAATTTTAAATTCCCGCTCTCTCCTTAATTTTTGCTAAAGGTAAATGGGTAATTGGCTAACATGGAAGAAACTAATTATGTAACTACGTGTTGTATCCTTGCATTTTTCAATTTAAATTTAAAATTTGTGTTTTCTTTTATCTTTGTTCTTTTCTTTCTAACTTCCTCCGAAATTTCATCCATCGTGCAATAGTTTGCGCCTTTCACTTCCCAGTACAAGACTGTCATTGAAAATCAATCTTCACGTATCTCTTGGCACTACGGTTTTATTGTTGGGGATTTTAAGCTGGGCGAGTAGAAGATTTTAACTCCGATATCAATTCATGGCGAATAGAATGGAGTTCATCAATAACTGAAGTTGTAGAAGGAGGATTAGAAATTGAATTTTTGGTTGAATATATGCCTCTTGAGATAGAAATTTGGTTGTACAACGGAGAGTTGTGGCTATTAGATCTTTAGTTTATGGTTTTTGCAATTGTCACAACCTATTTCTATATTAAAACGAGGAATTATTGATTGATTGTTTGAAATAGGTCGCTTCTTTATTCAACCTACTGGAACTAATAGATAAGGAGTGTCTAATTTTGCGCCTTATTACTTTGATCGAGTCTATTCGTATATTGGAGTAACCCTGATTTTTTCGTTTGCTCTCAAGTTGTGATGGTCCCCTCTTAGCTGAGTTTTTAGTATATAGATAACTTGAATCAACAACTCTCCATTTCTTTTTGATTAGTGACATATTGTTTCTAAAAGGAGAGCATTGAACCCTTTATATAGAATTGTGAGGTTTAAGATTTAGTTTCAAACTATCTATGGTTGTGTGAGAATTTCAGTGAGCTTTTATACTCTATATTTCTTGACTGTGAAAAAAAAAAACTAACCAATAGCATTTTAACAGGGACTTAATTAACATTATGAAAATGGGGTCAATGATACATTTTTATATTTTATATTCTTAAATGATTATGATATTTCTCCGAATGTTCGACCTATATATTACTTTTTTATGTATCATCTCGATCGAATGATTATCAATAAGATTAAATGGGTTAATAGACTTAAAAGTAACGTAAAAATACAAATAATCAAATATGAGCATTCCGGCCAAAGGGCCGGGTTATAAGCTAGTAACAATAACAAATTTAGTGGGCTGATTTTCTCCAATTTCAAAGTCAAGGTTTGTCAATTGACTACCCTTGACAATGAGTAGGTCCGCCACTGGTCGAGATTATTGATTCTGCTTTGATCCATGAGAGCGAATACCTGATTAGGTCAATAGAGCACCATAGATTGATAGTATTGGATCAATTTCTTTAGTCGAGTGTCGATTCACTGCTTTGTATCGATTGAGAACCTCATTCGATAGAGTGAGTCTAGTTCAGAACACCTTGATCGGTTGTTTTTGAGAAGGATAAGTCCCTCTAGGCAATCGACTCAAGAGGGCCTTGATCCTTTAGTCGAGATTCAAGGTCTAGTAAAGGATTCTCCGCATTGTGAATGAAAGTGAAACAAGTTAGAAATCATCAATCATTAATCTGGCTAGTGGCTAGGGGGAATCATACCTAAGTGAGTTCCAAACCTGTAATTAGAGTAACTTTAACTGTAGTTTGTTAGAATAGTTTTAGTTGTTCCATCTTAATCTGGTTTGCTAGATAATGAACTGAAGCTGAGTAATAGTAACTCTAGAGACCCGTGGATTCGATATTTATTACTTGAGCCACTATACTGAAGTCCCATTCATTGGTTACACTTGGCCATTGTTAGGAGTTGTGTCATAGCGAGTCAGTACCCCTTTGGAATCTGCCAAAAATGGACCTGGAACAAATACGAAATGACAGTTTGGGAAGGTCTCTTTCGATCCAATTTGGGATTGATTTGCTTAAGCTTTTGAAGAGCAACAGACCAAAGCTTTGAGGTCAAAACTTTTTCATGGGGGAGGGATTCATATTATATCAAATTGGCCATTAACACAGCTGGAATTAATTGATTATGAAGGCAAGCTAAGTACGTTGAAGAACACTAATTTTTTGCCAAGTCTTTTTACAGTTTTAGGTAGCCAACTTTGGATGTGTGCAACTTGTGATTGGCTTAGTGACAATTCACATTCAAGGGCTTGTATTGAAGAAGAAGAGTTGTTCTATCCATTAACATGATTTGGAGCACAAGAGGAAGTCCTGAAGGTTTCTTTTCATGTCGATCAAAGTGCTCGCTCAACACAGGCAAAACTGCCTGTTGGGGGTGTTACTAAATACTCCACGCGCGGACTAAATAAGGGCACGCTCAATCGGTAACGTGCTCCGGACGAACGCCACTACGAAGTATTTAAAGGCATGAAACTCCCCATGGAAGGGGGCTCTCTTCTTCTCCCTCCTCACTTTCCACTTTCCATTATCTCTCTACACTTTATCTTTCTACCTTGTTCTCTCAACTCTCACTTGAAACATAAACTGACTTGATCATCGGAGCTTAATCCGGGGGGCAACCCCGGCTCTTTCACAGGTCCCTTCCCTCCCGACGAGATCAGACGAACGGATCGTGAGTCGACCCCGCACAACAAATATCATTGTTCGTGCCCTGAGCGAGATGGAACAAACAATTGGCGCCCACCGTGGGGCTGATTTCACATTCGTTTCTTTGATTTCCAAAAGGTGGAGGGATGTCTGTAATCGGAAGCTCACAAAAGCTTCGTCGGAAGGAAGAGGACAACAACCAAAAAGGGGCTGAGCAGGCAACGCGACGGGAGGAGGAAATCGATTCTTCCCCACTGCCACAATCATCGACAACAAGTTTGGTCAAACAGAAACAAAAAGGAAATCCAGATCTCCGACGACTCTACTGTCGGTGTTGAACCATCGGCGAAGAAGAAACCTTGAAGTAGAATTCATTTTCCGTCAACTCCAACCACTGGAATTGCAAGCCACGTCATAGCTCAGGTGGAGGGAAATCGAAGAACCACCGTAGTCCTGTCAACATCATCCCTGTCTCCTTCGACCTCTTTCCCTGTGTCTCATACATCATGCCAGCTGTGATACAGTAGTCGACACTTTCCCGAAATCTGAGGAAAAAGAGGACGGGGTTCCCAAGGCAAGCAGAGTTCTACGAGCGAGAGGAGAGCGTCACACCCAGGGGAAGAGCTGAGGAACAAGGCATGCGAAGCAGAATGCGCGAATCAGTGTGAATGCCCCGCAAATAACAAGAAATGGAAAAATTGATCGAAAAAGAGAGGGCGAACAGCTCTCTTACTACCGCCGAAGTCGCGACCGGCCTTCTCACAACCACGCCGGACGGCGCGAAACCCCTACTGCCAAATCACCGCCGAGATCTGATCGAGAACCAGCACCAATCTCATGGCGAACGCCCCGTCGAACCCGGGCTTCACCGCTAACGAGAACACGTCCTTCCCCAGCACCACGCTCGTCGACGCGTCAACCTTCCGCCGGATCTCCGCCACCGCCGCTCCCCTCGCCGCGTCGACCACCGTGCAGCTCCGGCTCCCGTACTCCTCCCCTGGGTTATCGTACACCTGCACGCTCATCCCTGACCGTCCGATCATCGACGACCTCCTCACGCTGAACATCGCCTTCTGCCCTTCCTTCCTCTCCTCGAGAAATCCTTCCCACCGCTGATGCAGACTCGGCCTCTGCCAAATTGGAGACTCTCCCTCTCCAAGTTTTCCATTTTTCTCATTCGCCGAGCCGCCGCCGCACCTGCAAATCAAAAAAAGGGAAAACTTCTAACGCCTGCAAGGATGTAAAGAGAAGCAGAAGATTGAGCACAATAGAGAGGAAGAAGGAGAAGAAAGGAAAGAAGTAAAAAAAAAAAAAGGAAAAATACAAAAGAAACGAGGAGAGGATTCAAAGCAGTCCTTCTGCCACTCTTCAAACACGTTGGCTTGAAGCCTTCAACCACCCAATGAGGATCGACGCCCATGTCTGGCCCGTCTCATGGGCCTCCACCGTTAGGGCCCAAATACACCCGCCTCCAATCCGTTTCCACTCCGGCGCCAACTCGTTCCTAACAGGCTCGTCTGTCACTAGCGCGGCCAAGATGCGATACATCCGACCCGAATCAGCCCGCTCAAGCTTCTCCCATCTTACTCGCGCCATACAAGCCCGCCGGCGAGTGGGCCCGACACCAGCTCGCGGCCCACGTCTCCGCTCCTGACCCGCGTCTCAAACCTGTCGCGGTCCAATATTTCGAATCCGCCTCCATTCCGCTCCGCCAGACCCGACCTTTGAAGCCCAAGTCTCTGGCCCGCCAGACTACAAATGTAACGCCAACGCGTCCCCAACGCTCGTGGCCCAACTCGCGTCCCCAACGCTCCCGGCCCAACTCGCGTTTCTCCCGAGCTCCAACGTTCGCCCAGCCCAAGTCACGGCCCGCGTCGCGGCCCCGCGCCGCACACTCCACCAGCCCGCGTCGAGCCAGGCCACTCGCGCTAGCCTTGCACCAAGTCGCGGATCCAAGCCTGCCCCAACAGCTCAATTCGCCCCACAGAAGCCCTACTCGCGGCCCGCATCTCGCTCCATTGCGTGTCAAAAATAATGGCGTTGCTGCCAATACTCGAACTCGAGTCATTTCTCCACCGGACGTGCATGTCAACCAGTAGACTAAAGCCAATTATTACTACTAAAGCGTGGCGCTCTTTATAAATTCACTCAATCGCGGCTCAATTCACAACACCTCCAGCTCATGCCCACATCTCGCGACAGACCGACCCGGCCCACCTCCAGCTCTCATCAGATACAATAAAGTGGCCCGCGAAGGCCCAGGATCCAGCCTCCAACTATTCAGGGCCCGCGTTACCGTCCCGCCCAACTTTAGCTCGCGGCCCGATTCGCTCATGGCCCGCTGCCTCAACACTCGCGGCCCAAGTCCTCCTTTCTGATCCGCCACTCCAGCCCGCTCCACATAAGCCGCCCGCTTAACAAGCCCACACTCACGGATCCAAGTCCGCCCAGTCCATCCTTGGACCACTCCGCGTCAAAAATATTATTGCCTCCACCAGGAATTGAACCCACGTCATTCCTCCGCCAAACATGCAACATTACCAGCAGGCTACATACGCGCCTTGTGATCCTTAGGCGCAGCACTCTTATTTTAACAACTCTTCGCGCCGCTTCGCCAACATAAAGCTAAGTACTCTATCCCTTTATCATTATTAAATATTGAAATATTTTACTCTCATGAGCGTTAATGGCGCTAAGGGAGAGGGCACATTGCCTCGAAGATCTACAAATAAGTCTCAACAAAGCAAACAAATAAGACTTCAATAAGAGCACCGAAGACTCCAAACTGAGGGTTAAAAACCCCGACGAGGAGGGCTCCAAACTGAGGGTTAAAAACCCCGACGAGGAGCCACAAATAAGTCTCAACGAAGCACACAAATAAAACTTCAATAAGAGCATCGAAGACTCCAAACTGAGAGTTAAAAACCCCTACGAGGAGGGCTCCAAACTGAGGGTTAAAAACCCCGACGAGGAGCCACAAATAAGTCTCAACGAAGCACACAAATAAGACTTCAATAAGAGCACCGAAGACTCCAAACTGAGGGTTAAAAACCCCGCGAGGAGGGCTCCAAACTGAGGGTTAAAAACCCCGCGAGGAGCCACAAATAAGTCTCAACAAAGCACACAAATAAGACTTCAATAAGAGCATCGAAGACTCCAAACTGAGGGTTAAAAACCCCGACGAGGAGGGCTCTAAACTGAGGGTTAAAAATCCCGACGAGGAGCCACAAATAAGTCTCAACGAAGCACACAAATAAGACTTTAATAAGAGCATCGAAGACTCCAAACTGAGGGTTAAAAACCCCGACGAGGAGCCACAAATAAGTCTCAACGAAGCACACAAATAAGACTTCAATAAGAGCATCGAAGACTCCAAACTGAGGGTTAAAAACCCCTACGAGGAGAACTCCAAACTGAGGGTTAAAAAAAAACCGACGAGGAGAGCTCCATGAAGAATCTACAATGAGTGAAGGCTACACGCCTTAATGAAATACAGCAACTGGGGGGCAAGACGCAAGAAGCTGGCACCGCGTCAGTCAAACGCGCCACCAGCTGGGGGGCAACTGGGGTACATAGGGCTCCACCCAAAATTACCGACGAAGATTTAAAAAAAAAAAATAATAAGCTAGCGATGAGTTAAGACTCACCACCAGCTTGGGGGGCAATTGTTGGGGGTGTTACTAAATACTCCACGCGCGGACTAAATAAGGGCGCGCTCAATCGGTAACGTGCTCCGGACGAACGCCACTACGAAGTATTTAAAGGCATGAAACTCCCCATGGAAGGGGGCTCTCTTCTTCTCCCTCCTCACTTTCCACTTTCCATTATCTCTCTACACTTTAACTTTCTACCTTGTTCTCTCAACTCTCACTTGAAACATAAACTGACTTGATCGTCTGACCTTAATCCGGGGGGCAACCCCGGCTCTTTCACAGGTCCCTTCCCTCCCGACGAAATCAGACGAACGGATCGTGAGTCGACCCCGCACAACAAATATCATTGTTCGTGCCCTGAGCGAGATGGAACAAACACTGCCCAAGTCTGGAAACGAGTTCATAAAGGTGATTTTGCGCTTCAATTCGAGGAGTTTGAGCTAGGTTCGAGTTGCAAAGTGGATTTCACATGAAAATAGGCATTTCATACTTCAATGTCAGGGAATTGGATGACTAGAACGAAGTTTAGAGGACTTCGAACAAACGCTAGCAAGATCGTCCGAAGCCTGAAGAAACTTCCTTGCTTGATCAAGAATCTGAATCCTATTCGGATTAGGAGTACGACTAGAACTCTTTACCTTTTCAGTTTGCATTCTGATTTCCGAGTTTGTGTGTAATTTAGACTTTCATTTTAGTTTGTTTGTTGGCCTATCTCTATTTAAAGCTTTCAATTACGTTTTAATTGTCTGAGTTGATTGAATTGAATACAAACCCGAGTTTGGTTCACAAGCTTGTTGCTTCGTGAGTTTGAGAGGTGTTTTGAACGAGATCTTGACAGCTTGTGTGCTTGTATCGATCAAGTAATCCACATCAGCATCCCTCTCTCTCATTGAAAGTCTTTTATCTTTTCCTCTTTAATCTTTAACGGGCGATTTCTCTCTCGTTTTAAGTCGGAATTTAATTTTTTCACAGATAAATCATATTAATTGTGCTCTTTAAAATGATATCCACTTTGATATAATTTTATAAGAAAAAAATGAGTCATTTTTTACCAGTCAATATCATATGGTATGCTACTATTTATACCATATGGTAAGAAAGCGTACCATGTGGATATGAACATACCAATACTGTAGGAAGGTTGAATACATGATAGTAGGAGTATACTAACTGTCATTTACGACTTTCATAATTTTTTACCACAAGTTACCACCCACATACTAGAGACCAGAGTTGTAAAGTATGGTAATTTTTGGTTCGGTATTTTTTCACACAAAAATTTGTAGATCCAATAGATCATGATGAACTCGTTCCTTCTGAGCAAACATTTTAAAAAACGACTTAAAAACAAAGAAGTTATCATATGGTATGTAGTTGGTAACGGGAGGTATGAAAAAAAGTTTATCGAAATATATTGAAAATTGATCTCATTTTGTAGAGCACAAAGAGCTTGTTCCATCCGTGAAAAAAATTGAAATCCGAGTTAGAAGGAAGAAGATAAGAGCCGATTAAGAAAACTATGGAAAATAAAATGCCTTTAATTCAGAACCCTTAGATCTGGATTTTCAGAGCCCACTTAGATCTAAAGGTCCAGATTTATTTACTCATTGGTCAGTAACCAATAATTATTGACCGTATCCCAAGTCAACGGGCAAGTTTTTAACAAAACTCATATTGACACTGGGTCCAACTCATTTTGACCGATTTGAATTAGGTTAAATACTCATGGGTTGAGCACTTTCATAAAATAAAATAAAATTTTAAATGGTATTAAAGTTTTGATTAAGTAGACGGATTTTTCTACTTACGACTTAATAATTCTAATAATAATTTGTCCAACAAGTATTAGGATTTTTTTAATAATGCTGTAGGATGTTTTTTATTTATGCAAGTATTATGATTATATTAAAACTAATCCTAGTCGGTCCAATAGCATTCGATCTCTAGCTTCCTGGAAGATAATCCGATTCCATTTTAGAATCAGGAATTCCTCTATCTAATCTATTTAGCTCTACACGTCGTTCAAAAAAAGAATAAAAAACAGAAAGCTCTACCTATATCTACACGGTTTCAGAAACAACTAACCAAACCCCAAAAGGTAAAGGTCATTAATTCCACACTATAAGTACCAACATAGATGTGATCAGTCTCCCAAAAACCTCCATACTACTTACTAGTTACTTCGTAGAGAGCGACTACTACACCATATATTATCTTTCGTCCCATCGTTCTAGGCCTAGCGCTACTTGATTCTTCCTCGTGTTTGGACGTTATTTGTGCACCACGATGAAGGGTCACCGCCGTGCATTGTTGGACGGGATGCTCTTCCTGATCATGATCATGTTGTTTGTGCCGGTGGTGCATGCAGCTGGTTCCCCGCCACTCAGGTTTGGCTTCTACACGCGTTCTTGCCCAGCCGCCGAATCCATTGTGAGAAGAACCGTGAGAAGGGCGGTGTCTCACAATCCCGGCATCGGGGCTGGGCTCATTAGATTGCACTTTCATGACTGCTTTGTCCGGGGTTGTGATGGTTCGGTGTTACTGAAATCCCTCCCCGGTGGCCCAAAAGCAGAGAGAGATCACCCGGCCAACAATCCCGGATTGAGAGGATTCAACATCATCTCCAAAGCCAAAAGAAGAATCGAGTGCATCTGCCCCAACACAGTCTCCTGTGCTGACATCCTCGCTTTCGCCGCCAGGGACAGCTCCCAGATACTCGGGCGCATCAACTACCCTATCCCCGCCGGCCGCCGCGACGGCAACATCTCCAGCTTCAACGAGGTCACGCAAAACCTCCCTTCCCCGAGACTCTCGGCCGACCAGCTCATCCAGAATTTCGCAAGGAAAGGGTTGTCGGCGGACGAGATGGTCACGCTCTCCGGTGCGCATTCCATCGGCCGGGCCCGCTGTTCATCGTTCTCTGACCGGCTCTACAACTTCAATGGAACGCAAGCTCAAGACCCGACCCTTGACCGGAACTACGCGGCCAGTCTGAGGGCCACGTGTCCAGTGAACGGAGGTAGTGATCCGACGGTGGCGATGGACCCGGCGACGCCCAATCGTCTGGACAACAGGTACTATGCGGAGTTGAGAGCGGGGCGGGGGTTGCTTACGACGGACCAGACGTTGGCGGAGAGCCCGGCGACAAGGGGGTACGTGGATGTGAACGCCAGGTCGTATAGTGTGGCGTGGGCTGCAAAATTCGGTAGGGCAATGGTGAAGATGGGTTCCATTGATGTTCTTACGGGGAATCAGGGGGAGATTAGGAGGAGGTGCAGCCTGGTCAACTGATATTGGATTGGATTAATATATACTTACGGAGCTTAATTAGAAGCTAGGTAGCTATAGCGCTATTCATAATCTCATATACGACAGATTATCACTTTTATTTCTCGTTGTTCAACTAATTCGGTACTTATACTTGGTAATGTAATTATCATTCTTTATCCAGAATTAATGTTTTAGGTGATGATCGTACCTTGTTATTAATCATTCTTTCTTCGCATGGTATTATTTTAATTGTTCGACAACACAACATGCACCCTCTGTAACAAAGGGAACGGGATTATTAGTTGCAAAATCTGCCGCGAGTATGTTGTGCAGATCGTACGACAACCATCCTATCACCTTGACCAGGGACGGATGGCACCCCTAAGATCTAAAATAAATGTAAATTGTTAGCATCAAAGCATTGGAGGATAGACGAAGTGTTATATATGCTGGCTTTTCCCTGCTTGCGAGTGAGAGGACGACAGATCAAGTCACCCCTGCTGTCCATTTTTTAGCTTCAATGTATTGTTAGTTATTAATATCTCAGCAGTCAGCAGTTCAATCCACATAGGTCATAGCTGATTCTTTTTTATTTTATTTCTATGAATGGCTTGTTAATATATAAATTTGCTTCTTAGTTTGATAAATTTTTCGTGCTGCTTTTTTATGAATGGCTCCTTAATATCTAAACTTGCTTCTTAATTTGATTAATTTCTTGTTTGACATATATAAGTTTAATTTTTATTGATACATCCAAAATATAATTACTATGTGAAAAATTCAATTTTTCATCACAATTTCTTTTTTTAAATTAACTACATATCGTAACAAGAAACAAATTACTCTAATATATAAAATTATAAATACATTAGTGACTTGCATTCTAGAGATAAAAATATATATATTATTATTATAGATTAAATATTGATTTAAATAAATCCTTAAATTTTTTCATAAATTGGTTATTTTTAGAGTTTTCTAAGAATTTACAAACAGATTTGTTACTTATTATGTTTTTGGGGGAAAAATTGGCCCCTCCTAACTTCAAATCCTGGCTCCGTCCCTGACCTTGACCTTCCCAAAAGAACTTAAGGGTGGTAGATTTGGAATTTTTTTGGTATGGGTGGTAGTTTTGTAAAAAAAATTAAACAGTGGTAGTTTTGGATTTTTTCCGAAATAAAATGAGGATTTTTTTTCTTCTCCCTATTATTAATGCATTGGTTCAAGTTTGACTTGTATACTTTGCAAATTGTATACTTTGTCAAATTAAATATAGTTACTTACCTTTTCTTATTTTGTGCCATTGTTAAATACATTGTTCAAGAAGATGCTGGGCGCCATCTAGGCGATGAGGCACCGTCCAGCGCCCAGGCAGATTAGTCGCTGACTAGGCGAGATTAAACGTCGAAAAAAAATGTGATAGATATTTAAGTTTAGCATGCAAAATCAAACATAACAGTCATAACAGCCCTTAAACAAACAAAATTGGGAGTCACATTCACATATAATTATATATATCAATCCATTCCACCCCCAACTCTCCCCTTTCCCTCGAATATATTGTTGTTCTTTCGGACTTTTATATAGCAATCTTCTCCTGCTTCTTCCATTTCTATTTCCCCAAACACCAATTAACTCCATTATATTCCCTAAATCGCATCCCTACCATCAATCAACTACCCACCACATATAACAGAACAGAAAATCCCAAACCATTCTCACCTAGCCGCTGACCCGCTGTGGTGTATCAATGATGGCGACCGATGAGAGAGGGCGAGGACGACCGGCGAGGACGAAGGCGAGAACGGCGTTGGTCGATGGCGAGTCTGGCGGCGAGGACAGCGGCGCTGGTCGATGGCGAGTCTAACGGCGAGGACGGTGCGGCTGGTCGCTCTCGTGGACGACGGCGCTGGTTGCTCGTTGCGGCTGCTGCTCTCCTTTTGCTGAAAAAGTCGAATGAATAAATGGATTATTAGGGTTGGGTTTTGGGTTAAAGGAGAACAACTTCCCCATTTATTTCCTACCCTGGGCGTCTCCAACAGGTGGGAATAGTGATTCCCAGAGCCTAATCGCAGCCTAGGCGTTTTGCCGCTCGATTCCGCGTTTTGTGCGCCCAGGTCATCCGCTCAGGCCAATTCTCCACGTTTCCATCATGCCCAGCAAGTAATCGCGCCTAGGCACCCGCCTAAGCGCGTCTTCTTGAACACTTATTAAATATTAGATACTCTTGAAAATATTTCAGGGTCCGCCGCCTAACTTGAATGCAAGAATGGGTTCGTCAAGAATCAAAAACGCAGCCGCCACCCGCCAGCCCAATAATGTCGAACACTTGACCAAAATGCAGCAGCCAGTGGAGCACCATTATTGAGCTCGACCAAAACTTCTCGCCATGTACATTTAATGGCTTCGTACATTATCCAAATCATTTGAAAAATTAAGCACAAACTCTCCATAATTACTTCACCAAGCAAACAAAATGGCCCCCACCACCGCTTATGATCGTCTAGCAGAGCAGAAATGGTTTGAGGAAACCAAGGCCGGAGTGAAAGGCCTGGCGGACGCCGGAATCACAGAGCTGCCACGAATCTTCCACGCGCCGCCGGATTCCCTCAACGGCGCCAAACCCTCTGCTTCATCCGCCGATCCCGATTTCACCGTCCCCGTAATCGACCTGGAATTGGGGAGAGTACTCCAACAAGACCCCGAGAAACGGAAACAGATCGTCGCAGAGATCAGAGACGCAACGGAAACATGGGGGTTCTTTCAAATAGTCAACCACGGAGTCCCCGCGAACACCATTGCCGAGATGAAAGCCGGAGTCCACAGGTTCTTCGACCAGGACGTGGGATTGAAGAAGGAATTCTTCGGCCGCGACATTACCCAAAAAGTCGTATACACCAGCAACTTCGATCTCTACACCGCCGCTGCTGCGGACTGGAGGGATTCCATCGTCTACCGCATGGCGCCGGATCCCCCGGCGCCAGAGCAGCTGCCGGCCTGCTGCAGAGGAATAGTGATGGATTACTCGGCCGAGATGCTGAAATTGGGGGACTTGCTTTTCGGGCTGTTCTCGGAGGCTCTGGGCCTGGATCCGGCCCACTTGAAGGAGATGGGCTGCTCGGAGGGATTGGGGATCGCGAGCCATTACTATCCGGCCTGTCCCCAGCCGGACCTCACCTTGGGGATTGCCCGCCATTCGGATCTCGGTTTCGTCACGGTTCTTTTGCAGGATCACGTCGGGGGTCTTCAGGTTTTTCGTCGGGATCGTTGGGTCGATGTCCCTCCGACGCCGGGGGCTCTGGTTGTCAATGTCGGCGATATGTTTCAGGTCAGTTTTTCTTATTTCGTCCATATCGTTTATACAAACTAGTGTATGTATTTCCCGTTTAGTTATGTATCTTATGCAAGTGTAACAAGTTATAGGTTATACCGTTATAGGTTTGATAACAACTTGCAAAGCACAGAGTTACAGACTTACAATATTTTGAGAATGGGTTATGTGATGTATCTATTGAAGTGATAAACTTTGCAGCTAATCTCCAACGATAAATTTAAAAGCGTGGAACACAGGGCACTAGTCAGAAGCGTTGGACCAAGAGTATCAGTTGCTGCATTCTTTGGTAATGAGGGACTATCGACTTCGAGAATATATGAACCCATAAAAGAGTTTTTATCGGAAGATGATCCTCCGAAATATCACGGCATCACAGTTCGTGATTTCTTTTTCCGATCCTTTCAGAAGGGCATTGATAGTAGCTCGATTTTGTCTCGGCTTATGCGCTGAAAATGGTGTCATTGAACACATTTTGGAGGTGTGTTGCCGCACATGAATGATCTCCATGGAGCGTCGAGTAATACACACTTATAATTATAAAGAGGCGAAAAGGTTCTCTACACTTTGTCATTTCTAATTCTCTTTGTTCCCTACTTTTTATTTCGTCGAACCTTTAGCGTTTGTGTTTGACACTACCGAGCGAGAGTGATTCTATCATAATTCATGCGAATGTTAATAAATTTTTTTGCTAAAACTATTAGGGATCTCTCCATCCAACAACTCTTTCATTTTCACATTATCTTACATGTTAAAGTCTAGTTATTTGTGCCTGGGTTTCAGTTATAATTTTGTTCTGCCTTTGAGCCCCCAAAAACGCAACATAATTCTATATGATCCAATTTTCATTTCATCAGTTCTCTTACCACCAACTCATGCTTTCCATACGATAAAAATACACTTGGAACAGGCCGCAATACTTTCAAAAGATGTAACGATGTCATCTCTTTACTTCACTACACTTGACGGGTGTACAGTAAAAAGCACAGCACCAGGATACACGTTTCTTCATCTGTTGTTCTTCCTCTTTGACCAATGCACAATTAGTCATATGGAATCTTGTACACGTCCAACTGTTAACAATACTAGGAAACGAATCCACACCAACAGAAGGCAAAAGGTTTATAAAGCAACCGAAGGAAGGGACCAAAGCACGTTCTTCGGTCCCAGCCGCCACCATCAAAAGCCCCCTGTTAAAAGTGAGGTGGCAAAGACGTAAAAACAAAATACAACAGAAGCAATAATGCTCGGCCGGTTGTTGGGCAGCATAAGAACAAATGGTATGGTACAAAAAGTGCCGCCAAATCTAATCAATGGATGCTTCTCTCTGTTCCATTTAGCAGATGAAGATGTACCCATTCCCAGATATCCCTAAAATGCCATCGCAGCTGACTCTGCAACTCATTTCTCAGTTGTTGAACCAGACAACGCCGCCAGATTTCCATGGTCATTTCGGCCGTTTGCACTAAGAGAATGTAGTAACACAAGAATCAACCAGAAATGCCCTTTTTGTTCCAGGCCAAGTAAGCAGCGTCTCCATAAGTCCTGGAATTGGCCACATTCGTTAGTCCAGGAACTAGCAAGAAAATTATGAATGGATGTCAGTAAAAGGGTCATATATTTTGATTCTTACCTGGGGTTCTTGACGTGAAGCAGCATGAAGACCAGTGACAGGAGTATTGACGATGAGCCAACAAACATGAATGCAAACCCAATGAAGTCATTCCTTCCACCGATCCAGCTCGTGGTCGAAAGCACAATCTTCTTCTTCCCACCAAAGCTATATGTATTGTAGTTGTTCATTAGGTCCACTGTTATCTCCTCGTCCATGTCTAAATCCACTTCGATTCGCCCATATAACTTTCTGAAGCTTGGAAGGGCCGCTGTGCGCATCCATACAATAAAATCCTCTTGGTCGCTTAGCTGTACAAAGTCAACAAACGGCAGCTCGCTTCAGTGTGAGAATAAACTCTGCGGAAAATGATGTTTTGTGATAAATGCTATGGGATACTAACAGGGACAGTTGGATCTAGCTTTCCACCGCCGATAATACTCCCATTTTGGAAATTGTAGGGATATACATCCTTCCCAAACTTGTGATCACGGTCACTCCTCCATGCTATGTTCTTTCGATCGACTCTCAATTCCGATGCCCCTCGCGAAAATGTGAATGTGTCATTGAATAAACTCCATGCTACTAATCCACAAGGGACAATGGGATGACCATTTGCAAACTCTTCAGGTCTGCAAAGACTCGTGTCGTTGGTTTGTAGTCCTCGTAAAAGCTGCGTATCACTTCTACTTTTGACATACCTGGAAATCTTTCACCAAATCAATTATTGTGGACAAAAGACAAATGCTATGATGAAAAAGGTTCCAACCAAAGACAATTTTGAAAAATGACTATGGGAAGTGAATTAGCAGGGTCACTTATCACAACCACAATACCCAGATGGAAACAATCTAACCTTCGGTGGTTTTGGTAGTAGTTGTCAAGTTGATAATAAACATAAATTGGGGCTTTCATATTCTTGGGCACCTACATTGAAGTCATATCAGAACAGAAAGTCAGAACCTCCCACCAATTGAAGAAGTGGCCATAATTAATTGAACTGAACTACTAAAAGGCACAAAATGTTTTTTTTTTTTTTTCCTGCTATCAGCTGCTACGTTATTCTTAAGGCATAAACAAAGCAACCACATTGAACATTCCTACACTAACAAAGGAAGCTTCACATGAAACATTTAGTGGGATAGATACAAGTGCATAGAGCAAGTACAGAAGATTTCCCTCTAAATTTGAACAATGGCATGACCAGTAAATGTCATAATCTCCAAAAACGCAATGGGTCATAATCGACTGTAAGGAGTTTCTATAGATTCATGAATTAAATATCAAATTAGAGGCGAACCTTCAATGTCCTGGAACAATTTTTTGGAATAGAACTGTCTGCAATATAAGACATCTTGTTGCCTCTAAATTCCTCGGGCAGACAATCTGCATCATACCGTTCCACAATCTCAACGACCTGCATTGGTAAATCAGTCCAGGCTTACAAAGAGATGATTATAAGATCAAAAGTGAATGGACACAAGAAGTAAATAGTAGCTGTTCATGGCAAGCAGAAGCAACTTACACTACGAGAAGCACGAAGAGTGATAAATCCAACAGGCACAAAAATAAGGCCCAACAAGAAAAATGTTGTAATCACCTGCACAGCCAAAGAGACACAACATTGAACAACAAGCCAAATAAATAATCCTCAGATAACAGTAACCGATATAGCAAATCAATGCACTCACTTACCGATGCTGGTGTCAGTACAGGCTTACAAGCTGGGAGAGTCTGCTGTGTGAATTGATGTAAAGCTGAAAAGTACATGTTACTATTAATTAGAAACATAATCAACTACTTCTGCGAATTATGGTGCAAGGATAAGAAGATCAATTATCCAGAAAACACACGTCCATCCAGCAACTAGGTCTGCTAGGAATAAGCTGACAAATGAACGACTGTTGACAAAAGTTCGAACTTTAACCTATTACCAGGCACAGGACTCGTGCTTTGCTCATCCCCAAGAAATTAACAACACGGATATCCTGCCTTTCTATGCATACAATCTTGAGCCAAAATCTTAACCAATAATATAACCACCCAATAAACTTCTTTGGTGGGAAGAGAAACAATTGAACTCCCTCCAGCAGCAAAATCCAGATATTTGCATATGGGTATCTCTCTTAATTGCATAATCACAGTCTAAACATAGCAAGTTGAAGCATACCCTTTGCTAGAACCACCTAAAGATTTCCAAACTAAGTGAAAAATAGAGAAAGCTGGGCATAAACCAGAAAGAAATTCACATTATCAGCAAAGAATCTGAAATACATAAATCAATCGTCGGAGATAACAATTACCTCTCTGCCGGCGTGACTGTATCGGAATTGATCGGACGACAGTGGGATCAACTGAAGCATACACTCCATCAACTTCCATTCCTCTCTTTCCTTTCCGTTTCTCTTCCCCCAATTCAACACCAAAGCCTACGATGCCTTAAACCTTGGGCAGCAACGACTTCATGGTTTGGGTCTTTTTTTTTTTTTTTTACCCTTTTTGCACCTCGAATCTTCTTGTTGGCGGAGCCCTATGCTCCAATAATCATTTGCAGGCCGAGGCGGTAAATACTAGGAAGGAGATGAAGACGTGATGTGAGTGGCGTTAATTTGAGTAAAACAAAAAAAAAAAACCCCAGGATAGACAAGGGAAAGACGGAATTGCAGGGAATGGAAATGGAGTGGCTTTTCTAGGGTTTTGTTTTTGGGAAACTTACAAGGATGGGTGAGCAGAGCAAGGATTGCTTCAATGGCGGAAATTCGAATCACCACTTCTCCCCTTCCGGTGTATGATTGCTTGCGTCCCTCTCCGGCTTTCTCCCCCTTTATTGTTGTTTTTTTTTCTTTTTTTTTCTTGTCCTTTTCATATGTTTTTATTCTTCTCCTGGGGAGGGCAGTTGAAATTGATGATGCAGCTGCAGCGAAGGAGCGAATTGAAAATGGATACGCGCGGAAGGGGATCGCTTTCCACTGGCTATTTTGGCGCGCCTGCCCGGCCGGCTGCCAAGTGCCAACCGACAACTAGCATATAGAAATAATTTTTTTCTAAATAATTTCAACCATGCCCTAAGTTTTACTTTTTCTAAGTTCACAATTTCAATTAATGATAATAGTGGAAAAAAATACTACCAAAAAATAATAATGATAATAGTACATAACTCTAAATTGAGATTTCATACTTATATTGATCCTTACATAAAATTTTGTTTTGCAAGAGAAGAATTTGGTCTTAATGAATGATTCAAATTTTTTTATGAACCATTTTGTTTTATATCATAAAAAAAACCTCAAGTAGTTGGGTAGACAACTAGGGGTGGGCATTCGGTCGGTTCGATTTCGACCGAACCGAAATTATAAATACCGGGTCCCCGAATTCTCCCAAAATCCAAACCGGTCTCGAACCGAATTATAATTAGGTTCATTCGGCCTAATATAAACAATAAATATGCAATTATATGCATCATCAATGATAAAATCAAATTTTTCAACACATAAGTGATAAAACATTTCAAATATTTAAGTCTAAAAACAATTACAAACATAAAAATCCACCATTTGGAGCTTGCAATAATAGTATTTCGATTTTTCGATCGAAAATTCGGTTCGGTTGAAAGAACCCTGATTTCCGAACTATCCATATTTTCCTTCCGAATTCCGAACTGAATAGCATTACATCGGTTTCTGTTCGGTTTAATTCTGTTTTGGTTTTGGGTATACCGAACTGGTTGCCCACCCCTATAGACAACCCCAAGCTCATGGGACCAGGAGGTCGGTCCTCCTTGCTCTCCAGGAGAGCTCATTCTATTTGTGGATGTGGCTACGGCTGGGGGCTCTCATGGAGTAGGATCTGGGGTTTGCGGGATGAGAAGTGTATGGTGGTGATGGCAATGGTGGTTGTTAGAGAGTGTTATAAGATCCAACATAATCTTCTCCCAACAACTCGAGTTATTGAGACCAACTGGTTTATGACAGTGGCTGCCGACTTTGTATGGTGGTCTGAAGTTGTCGGTTACTTTTGCGGGTGATACAATGGTGGTGTTCAATAAGTTCAAGGGCGGCCAATCTTCTTATGTGCAAGGTGGCGCAATATATACTAGAGGAGATTTAAGCTTTGCGTGGTGTATTTGAACTGGCTTGCTAAATGTCGCCCTTGAAATTGCTAAAGGTCGCCCTAACTTAAATATAAAATTACCTATATACCCTTAAGAAAAAACTAAAAATTGAAGTGAACAAACAAGCCCTAACTCAAAATCATTCCCTTCCCCTCTGCAACTCCCTCTCACCCGCCGACTTCTGTCCCTCCCTTCGCGTCGCCGCCGCAGTCGCCGCCGCTGTCGCTCGCTCGCGACGCCATCCTCCCTCGCGTCGGGTCGCCGCCCGCGCGAGCCTCGCCGTCCTCCCGCGCTCACCTCGCCGCCCTCGCGTCGCCGGAGAAGATCGGAGAAGAAGGTACGACCGCAGTCAAACCGCGGTTTGACCAACGGCTGACCGCAGTTTGACCGCTTTTTTTTAATATCCTGTTTTTTTAAATATTCTGTGTTTTTATTATTCGATAAATGTTAATAATCATAAAAATGATTAAAAAATATAATTAATAAAAATAATTTAGTTATATATTTTGTCAATAATGATATAAAAATTTAAAAAACGTATTCGATAAATGTTAATTAATGATAATAAATTTAAAGAACATTATAAAAAATTAAAAATGTATTTTTATCATTTTAATAATCAAAATTTCAAAGTAATTCATTTATCTACTTAATTATTAATAATTTTACCTTGATTAATTATTTACTTTTATGTAAATAATGATTACATAGAACGTAACATAAATGTTCAAACTATTAGTTTTATAATTTTAATTATGAAAATCTTAAATTAATTACTTTATGTACTCCATTATTAATAATCCATTATTAATAATTCGAACTTTTTTTTGAAGATGTCTTGACATGGAATGGGTAAACCGGATATGATTAAGGAGAGAAATAAGGAGAGAATGGAAGGTCAGTGTAGACTTACGGCGACTGGTAGGAAGGAAAATGAAGAAAAAAACCCACCTAAGGTTAGAAGGAAGAAGAAGGAGGATGTAGTGCGTCCTGACGGCCACCCTACTGTGGGGCAGTTGTCTCTTAGTCGAGGTACTACCAGTACTCCTACACCAGAGAGCGCACCGGCATGGCAGGGTAATTTGAGTGATTCCATTGACGAGGATGACGACGGTGATGCTGGTATGCTGAGATTGGGGATGCCCCACCTCAAGCTTATTTAGGCGTGGGGAGGACGGCGCGGGTCGGGATATCTTCTACTGCCTCCTCACACTTCCATGGGCCCGATGGACGCTATGCGTCCAGACCTAGTAGCGAGGAAGGCGGAGATGGAAATAGGAAGAGGAAGACCACGAGTAAAGATATGTCGTGGTTTCTTACATCTGAGTCTCAGATGTGTTCAGGTGGACCAGTGATTCCCGATGTGATCCCTAGATTTGGAGGTCACATTAGCTTTATATTGTGGACTTCCCCTGAGCAGGACCGTGGAGTGTTGGACGGCTTCCATAGACCGAAAGCTGTAGAGTCTTTGAGGCGATATAAGTGGAGTGCAGAGGGTTCCAAGGAGATGGTTGAAGGCACAGGATTGTCTCACTTGACAGGGTGCATGATGCAGCATTTAGACATGGCTCTACTATCGACATTTGTGGAGAGGTGGCAGCCGGACACAAACACCTTCCACGCGCCGTTTGGAGAGATTTCGATCCTTCTACACGATGTGCATCACATTCTTCGTATTCCGGTTGATGGAGAGCTGATGGGAGATGAGGCATCGCCGGATATTCTTAAGTTAGACATGGGTGGTCTAGTTCGACTTTCGGTGGATGCTCATGTTGGTGGTAAGTGGAAGTCTAAGTGGTACGATAATGGTGTTATGCATGCGGAGGGATTGTTGGTACGTGGGGGAGAGCTGAAGATTAAGGAGATGGAGGTGTAGTGTTACCTACTTGTGTTACTGGGATCCACGCTTTTTGTGGATAAGAGTCGTGATTGCCTTCATCCTGCGATCAACTTGTTTCTGAAGGATCATCGACGATTGACTGATTACGCTTGGGGTACTGGTGCACTAGCCTATCTCTACAGACAGTTGGGAGTGGCCACACGAGCGGGTAGTAAGGGTGTTTGTGGTTGTTTGACCCTGCTTCAGGCTTGGATATATGAGTACTTTCCTCTATTCCATCCTAGCCAGCTGCCGCAGTCTCCGGATGCACCTCGTGCTTCCTCATGGATTTCTCCCCGTTTGCCAGGTGGGGATGATGCTAGACAGAGGTTAGCACGTTATCGACAGTTGTTGGATAAGCTTTCAGCTGATGATGTGACCTGGACTCCGTACAGACGAGTTGGCTACACAGATATACCCCGCTCCTTGTTTACTGGGATCATTCGCTTTTCTGACATTGCTGAGGGATACGATCCTGCATGTTGTCTGCGCTAGTTTGGATACCGGCAGATTATCCCCCGTGCTATGATGGTACCACAGGACCAGTACCGTCCGGCTTCCGGCAGCAGTTACACAGTCTTTTGGGATCCGTTTGTGAATCAGTTGTGGGATAACGTGGCAACCCATCGTCTAGATTTGAATTTTGCTTCTAGGTCGTGTGAGAACCCATCGGAGATCGTGGAGGAGTACGTTGACTGGTATCTGACTAGATCTCACCCACGGATCACCCACCCCATCTCTGATGGGTGCCTCAGCAGCGACCACTACTAGTTCATCAGGTTAGTTATGACTTTCTTTTGCTTTTCCAAATATAAAGAACATTTGTTATTTATTCTAACATTGTTTTCTATTTACAGTTGAGAGAGCAGATTGTGGATCGTTTAGGTCCCGTGTTGCAGACGAGGGACATGAGTAAGTTTGAGGAGGACGGTGGTAAGTTCTACGATATGATAATTGGGGTTCACAAGTTGTACGACCAGTTGGTAGGGAAGCCGCCTCAATAGATGTTTATCACTTTCGTTTCTGTTTTTTATTTGTCATCGTTTGTAGTTGAATTTCGACGATTGTGTTTTTTATTTGTCATCATTTATAGTTGAACTGAGACTATTGTGTTTTTTATTTGTCATCGTTTGTAGTTGAACTAAGACGATTGTGTTTTTTATTTATCATCGTTTGTAGTTGAATTGGGACAATTGTGTTTTTTACTTTAGTTACATTCAATGCATTGCTAAAATAGTTAATCAACATGGTAGATTACTAAATGTTTTAATAATAGAGAGTTATACAATTCGTAAATAACTTCCAATCGTCATCCCCGTGGGTTCAAACTATCATAAAGTGCACGCTCATGTAAGAAGAATTGATCCCACCCATTGACACTAGGGTCTTGAAAAATAGGCCAAAGGCCATTAATTGGAGGCATGGGCACTTGACCATGTCGAAAGTCAAGTCGCACCCAATGATCCCCGTAAAATGTAGTGATAAGATCCCACGTGGTCTTGTTACTCTTGGTGGGGCCGTCACAGGTACCATGGTATAACGACCGCCTTGACTGTATACAACGGTAGCACGGTATAACGACCGCTTTGACTGTATATAACTGTAGCACGGTATAAGACGAAGAGTTCCACATTATCCATCCAGTTGGGAGGTCCACAACCACTTGTTGATGCCCACCTGCAACGTCGAATACCATTTGCTATTCCATCATAGTACTCTCTATAAAGCTCTGGACGGGATTCAAGCTCCTCTACAACAGCGCGTCTCATGGCCAATTCCTTTGGTCCCCAGTAACTCCTTGTGATATAGCTCGAAATCCACAGTGTCCATCTGGAATAGGGTTATGCCAACCACAAACTAGTCGTTGCACGTAGGATTTCAAACAATGTAGCCATGGGTAATTCTTCCAACTAGTATTGGGAATCCGAGCAACCCTCCACGGGCACCATCTAGCCAAAGAGCATAACACAATAAATTAATACAAATAGTTATACAATATGTTTACCTGAAATTAGGAATATAATTTCTAACCTGTATCATTAAGGATCACCGGCTCCGTCCCATTCTCGAAGTTGGTTTGTGCATTCCAATTCGGGGCACCATCTAGATGAAGAACATAACACAATAAATTAATACAAAGAGTTATACAATATGTTTACCCGAAATTAGGAATATAGTTTCTAACCTGTATCATTATGGATCGGCTCCGTCCCATTCTCAAAGTTAGTTTGTGCATTCACATTCGGGGCACCACCTATCTCATTTAAAAAATAGAATAGTTGTACATCATATTGAGGACAATTGAACACAACTAATAGAAAAAGTTAATCTACCTGTATTTCCATCATTGTCCGGAGTTGCAGTCGAAAGTCTTGAACTTTTCCTCCCTCGTCTCCTCTCCACATGCTCTAAGTGAGATAGGTTTCGAGTGGTGGACGTCCTTGGGCGACTGGGGCGGGGCTGTCCCCCATGCGGTTCATCAATGCCATCGTTTTCAGGATGAAGATGGCTCCGAAGTAGGCCGATTGCACCTCAAATGGTCTTGTCGCCTCTATCAAGAACCTCCTGTACTAGACCTTGGAACACACCACGGTGGTAATCACTATGGTCATCCCACTCCGGCCGAGTAGGAGGTTCACGATAGTTGATAACGGTCCAGAATGGCAACACCTCATACAAGGCGAAATCCCGATTTTCACGTCGTGCTAACTGAATGGAACATCTACATGGGAGACCATAGGTAGGAGGAAACGTACATGTACAAGGTTTCCCTTCCACTGCTACCTCGAACAACATCAACCTCAGAGCTTCTAGAGTGACTTTCGTATTCAACTCTCGAAATGGTTTTCCATCCGCTCGGAGCAGCTTCTTTTGTCGGTAATCCTCTAGAAGCTTCCTGATTTGAAGGTGTTGAGCCTCAATGTAATCATCGTTCTTCTTGAATATCTACAGACAATAAAGAACAATTAGGAGACTACTAAAACTTCTCTACGTATCAATGAAGATTTATTAGGAGACTAACCGTGTCGACTGAACCAGTAGATGATTGAAGCCACTTCTTGAAGGAGGAATGGGCAACTTCAACCCTATTAGAGCTTGTGTTACCCAAATGCTGCACTTGATTGGTATAACATTTAGCCCACATATGTCTAACTGGTAACCACTCAGCTGCCAAATACCCCCAAAGTCGTCGGTACTGTACTCCCCAACTACGTATGAAATTGGCTAAGGCAATATCCATGTCTTCCACTGTCAATGCATATACAGCACGTTGCCAAGACGCCATGATATGATCCACTGTCGGTTTGGCTGCATCTATACCACAATGAGTCGTCCTTCGCACCTCCGTTAGACACTTTGCTCTCACATTCCTATCTATATGCCAAAGACATAATATATGAGTCGATGATGGAAACATTACCCCCACAGTCTCAACCAATCCTCCTGCCTTGTCATTGACAAACACATCTGGAACAATGGGGCCAAGAAGATGTTGCAAATGCGTCAGAAGCCACTGGTACGACTCCTTCGTCTCGTCTTACACTATTGCAGATGCAATGACAAAGTTCAATCCCACTGTTGTCATGCCGACAATCTCAACCCAAGGCATATCATACTTAATGGTATTGTATGTTGCATCTATCACGATCACATGGTGCCAAGCTCGCAACATCACTATTGACTCGGGGTGGGCTAGGAACAAGTGTATAAGCACGTTACGATCGTCCATTTACTGTACATAGTAACTCTTCTCCTGAGCCACGTGGAAAGTATACTGTAAGGCTGTCATCTGACCAAGCTCTTCTTTCCTTATCTTTTGCAACTCATTATAAATCTGCTTTCTATTGTGTGTTCCATTTGCACCTTTTCTCTCATTCACTGCCTTGTGAATATTCCTTGGTGGGACACCGGCTGGTCTCAAATGTCTGATGTATTGCTTATCCTCTGTAGTCAAAACATTCCTTCCCTTTGATCCCTCCGGAAATAGCTCCAACTGATGATTGTGGAAACCCAAAGTAGCACCAGGATTCTTTGTATTTGCCACCCCTAGGATCAACCAATATCCATCACCGGACCGCTCAAGATTGATCTGAAACTCACACCCCAACTTTTCAGTAGATGTAAGAGGCCTCCTTTCCTTACTCGGATCAGGTTCCCTCGACTTCTTCTTCTTACCATGAGTGCAATGTAAGTAATGTCGCCAAATACCTTCATTTTTATTTTTTTGTTCGTTGCCCTCACCAAATAAAACCCAAAACCCTTGGCAATCTCAGTAGCTGCTTCATATGCTTGCAACTCCGTAGTGTATTTCACCCCATCAATGAAATCTGAGGTGTAATCATGGCCATCCGAATAGTAACTTACAATATCCTGCAATGTTATTAGAATTTATAAGTGATACCCCACAAATTTTAAAAAAAAACTTAACATTCTATATCGTCAATTTAACGAATACCATATGATAAATTTAAAATTTCATAACTATATTAAATTTAATAATCATCATAACTACATATGCGAATCTATTATTTATGCAATAAATTCAATCTTAATTTGTAATGCAAAATCTAATCTTAATTTTCTAGATTAAGACCAAATTAAATCTAATCTTAATTTAAGACTAAATCTAATCTTAATTTCTAATGTTAAATCCTTCAATTCCAAAAATAATTATGCAAATAAACCTAGAAAATTATATAAATTAAAACCCAACAAATTATCTCATGGAACAAACCATAAATCATATAAAAATAGAAAAATACTGATTTGAACAAAAAAAACCATAAAATGCTCAACCGCAGCTCAGTTGCGGTTCAGCCATGGTCAAACCGCAAGTGTCCTGCGGTTGAACCATGGTCGAACCGCATCTGAGCCGCGGTTCACATTTTATGTGTTTTTTTTATTATTTTTCCAGTTAATGTTTTTACCTCGTCGGAGTCGCTACTCATGATTCAGACGTCCTACCGACGATATCGACTTCAAAATGACGATGACGGATTTTTCTCTCCTTGGATAGTGTTTTTTTAGTCTAAGTGGTGTTTGTTTGCTAAAGGGAAGGTAAAGAAGCTAAGGGGGTTAAAAGCATGGACCAGGAAACCGGTTTGTACCAGCCGGTTCGACCGTAAAACCGGAAACCGAACCAGGAACGAAACGGTAGCCATTTTGTGGTTGAATTATCGTATCGCCCAATTTTTTTGGTTTAACCGGCCCGAAACGAAATATCGGCCGGTTTTGTTCAGACTGGCGACAGGCTATTTGAAATAAAACGTCATTGTTCTCTACAACGAAAATTATTAAAAAAACAAAACGTCGAACTCTGAAAGCCAAACTCTAATCCCTAATCGATTGCTCAAGAACGCCGCCACGCCGAGTCTCCCTCCCCTGCTCAACTGCCCTTCGTCTTCTCCAGATCAGGCCTGCCTCTGGCGACCGGCGAGAAGGACGAGCTCGAGAATGCCACCGAATCTCCAACACCCTCGTTGGCGGCGGCGGTTGCCATCTCAAATCAATTGCAGTTCGTTCTCCGTTGCCCGCCATTATTCCCTCCTATCTCCTTAACGTCGCCAAGATCTCTGCCCTGCCTCTCTGCCTTCCTAGCTCTTTGTTCGTAAATCATCATGGAGGTTTTGTTTGAAGAGAGAAGCAAATCATCATGGAGTTTTTGTTTGAAGAGAGAAGCAGATTGGAATTCGTAAAATGGAGAGAGAGAGAGAGAGTACTACTGGAAATTGGAATGTGAATAGACACTATAGAGTTAGACGAAGGGTATTCCTTTTCTAGTTGGAAAAGTATTGCATGATACCTAAAATTATATATATGTTTAGTCCCTGCAATATGAAGTTATTCCATTATATACCTATAAATTTATGTTGGTACTTTATTATTTTATATCCGGTATATTCGATATTATTCCGGTTTTACTCCGAAACGGTACCATGTTTTGGCCGGTACTATTTTTTGACAAAAAATGTCTTTTATTATTACAAACACGGTCGTACCACAAAATACCCTACCAGAAATGAATCAGGTATAACGTCCGGTACGGTTTCCTGAACCATGGTTAAAAGTGTAACTTTGATATTTTTAGGGTGACATTTAGCAATTTTAAGGGCGACCTTTAGCAACTCCCAATTTGAATACTCTGATATTAAGTTTGTGGGTCATCATTACAACAAGATTGCTCATCTCATAGTAAGGATAGCTCTTTCTTTGTTCCATTCTATTGTCGGGTTCGATTTTGCTTTTTATTGTTTGTCATGTGATTTTCATGTATCTATCTGTTTTTTCGGTAGAACGAGTAATTTTTTTATATTAAAAAAACTCTAGCAACTAAGTATGTAGCTATACACTGGCAAAACCGGTAAGTGTATGAACTTTAAGACTACCTACTAATCTACTATAGTACTAAAAGCCATGAGCAATTAGAAAGAAATCGGGCCTATACACTCATATGTTACAGATTGAGTAACTTCTTCCCAGCTGCACATAAGCACTATGCCTTTTGTATCCCACATTTTCTTCATTGAGAATTTTCTCATATTAACTACTTTTGTGATTTTTCCAGATATAGCACCATTAAAAAAATTACAAAAATAGCACCCAGCTCACAGAAATTCCAAAAATATCACCTTTGTTTTAAAAACGCACCTCCAATGTGCGGTTAACATGTGAATCGCACGTCAAAGGTGTGGTTTATATGTAAACCGCATCCTAAGAGAGCGGTTTAAGGTTCTGGCCCAAAACTGCATCTTGGCCATACGGTTTTGTGTCTGACCTAATAGAACCGCATGGCCTAGGTGCGGTTCTTTGGCTGACCTAGCAAAATCGCAAGTTGAGGATGCGGTTCTGTTTCTCCAACACAAACCACACCCTCAACATGCGTTTTTGCCCTTGCCGACACACAAACCGCACCCCCCCCCATGCGGTTTGTGTGTCGTCCCCATTTTCCCGACATCCACCATGTTGCCATGCAGGTTGACAGACGTGGGGCTGCATGGCAGATGAAAACCGCACCCTCCTCATGCGGTTTTCATTGATGATTTTGCTTATAAAAGGCAGCCCTGGGAAACCTCTTCTCTTCACACATCTCCTTCTCCCTTTTCAATTTTTTGTTGTAGCTCCCTACTTCTTTATTGTTTTAGCGGTTAACTTTAACTCGTAAGTTTATTTTGTATTACTTTTTATTGTGATCGAAATAAGTGGCGCTATGTATTCGATTAAATTATTGAAAACAACCAATACGATTAAAAATTATCAAATTTATTTTATATTCTACTAAGTACATTAGCAAAATAAAAGAAAGACAATGATGAAGATGTACTTCGTGATCGTTCCAAACATCCCTTGAACGATGGTTGGGTTGGTCGTACAAGTCGGTTTGATCAATAGGTCCTCTATCAACATAATACCGTAGGTTGTATATATTCACGTCGTCCCTAACCTATGAGAGAATAACAACAAGGTTAGTACATAGATTAATTAAAAAGCTTATAACAACAACAAACATTTGGTAAAATGAGTACGTACCGCTCGTCCATTTTTCGCGAAAGTCGGACAGAGATTCGGCGGGTTTTGAAGGAAAAACCAAAGAAAAGTTCTCTGATAGCAGATCGGACTTAGCCGCAACCAACAGACCACTATTTCCTAGGCTTTTGGGAGAGGAGGGGATGGATAGAGAGATAATTTTAGAGAGAGAGTGAAGAATGGGTTGTGGTGTGAAAAAATGAGGGGAGGGGGGTATTTATACTTGCAGACCACACCCTCCAGGGGCGGTTTAGTAATTTTGCCCTTGCCAAAACCGCATCTGGAGGGTGCGATTACGTTTCACGATGCGCAAAATCGCAGCAAGGAGGTGTGGTCTTCAGTCCTCTAAACGGATCGCTGAGCTGGCGTGCGGTCGCCGTTGGATCGCCGCCTAATCCAACGGTCTTGGGGGCCGCTGCGTCGGAAACACAAACAGCACGCTGATGATGCGTTTTTCTGGCTGACGTGGCAAGGACCGCACCTTGGAGGTGCGGTTTGAAAATAAAGGTGCTAGTTTTGTAATTTCTATGGGTTGGGTGCTATTTTTGTACTTTTTTTATTAAAGGGTGTTATTATTGGAAAAATCCCACTACCTTCCTTTCCGTGCCATCAGCCCATCACACACTCTCAAGCCTCAACAAGACATATAAGAAATTAATAGATCCATGGTTTTTAACAACTCTTGCCAAATCCACGAACTTGCTCCACAATTAACTTGTCAGAATCTTGTTGCTTCAAATTTTTATGTTGATCGGACTATTGTATTTTTATGAATTGATTTCAGTATATATTTTTAATTTTTTTGGTAGAAAAGTGAGAAGCTAAAAGGGCGCCCCTGCCTGAAACTTTAAATTAATCGTGATTGGGCAATGCCCATAGAGTCATACAAAAGCCAAAAATTAAGCACGGAGTCATTAGACTCAACAACATGAAAGCCTAAACCAAGAGTGTGGCCTCTATTAGCTAAGTAATCAGCTGCTTTGTTTCCTTCTCTGAACGTGTGAGAGATATGAACCTCCCAGATTTGTTGAATGAGGCTCTGGAACTGCCTCCAAAGGTTATGATAGTTGGGAATCTCTGTCATAAATTATAACTATTTGAAATTTAATAAAACCGTGAACCTCCAAGATTTGGAGAATGAGGCTCTGGAACTCCCTCCAAAGGTTATAATAGTTGGGAATCTCTGTCATAAATTATAACTATTTGAAATTTAATAAAACCGTGAACCTCCAAGATTTGGAGAATGAGGCTCTGGAACTCCCTCCAAAGGTTATAATAGTTGGGAATCTCTGTCATAAATTATAACTATTTGAAATTTAATAAAACCGTCCATTCTTATAATGTGTTAGACAATTATAAGCATTCGTTAACTTTTTCGTTAAATATGTTAACATGGCTAACGATCATGTCACATATGTTCCACTTGTCCGCCACATGAGAAGAATGAAGTTTACTAATTTTAGGGAGCAGATATGGTGACAACACCATATGTGTTGTTATTGTAACAATACTAGTCTCCAACCAATAGGAAGCTAGGGTTCTGATGACTTTTTATTAGTTTAGTTGACCTAGTATAAAATCAAAACAGGGGTATAATTGTCATTATGATAGATATATTTAAAAATAAAAATAAAATATTTTTTAATTTTCTGCCCAAAATTTGGTCGCCGGAATTCTGCCACCGGTCGCCGGAAACTGGTCGCCGGCTATCGGAATATGTTTTTTTGTCGCCGGAATATGCTTACCGGCGTCGGAATATGCTTACCGGGGCCGGAATATGCCTATCGGCGTCGGAATCTGCTCACTGACGGTCACCGGTCAACGACCACCGGATGTATGGTCTGCATTGTGAGATTTATGGTTTGGTTTCTCATATTTTTTTATGCCTTTTGTGGTTTGCTTTATCGTGTTTGTGGTTTGCATTAAGAAGTTTCTGGTGTGCTTTAAAAAATTTTGTGGTTTGCTTTGCGGGGTTTCTGGTTTGTTTTAATAGATTTGTGGTATGCATCAGGACGTTTCTAGTTTGTTTTTGTGGTTTGTTTTACCGTGTTTGTGGTTTGCATTAGGAGGTTTCTGGTGTGCTTTTGCAAATGTTGTGGTTTGCATTGTGGGGTTTCTGGTTTGTTTTAGGAGGTTTGTGGTATGCATTAGGAGGTTTCTAGTTTGCATTAAGAAGTTTCTGGTGTGCTTTCGAAACTTTTGTGGTTTGCTTTGCGGGGTTTCTGGTTTGTTTTAATATATTTGTGGTCTGCATTAGGACATTTATGATTTGCTTTTTTGTGGTTTGCTTAACGTGTTTGTGGTTTGCATTATGAGGTGTCTGGTGTGGTTTCGCAAAAATTTTGGTTTGCTTTGTGAGGTTTGTGGTTTTTTTTAGGGGATTTGTAGTATGTATTAGAAGGTTTTTGGTTTGCATTAAGAAGTTTCTGATTTGTTTTATCACATTTTGTGGTTTGCATTAGGAGGTTTTTGGTGTGTTTAAGAAATAGTTGTTGTTTGCTTTGTGTTGTTTCTAGTATATTTTAGGCAATTTATAGTGTATGTTTTATAAGATTTAGGGTATGCCTACTATGACATGCATGTCACGGTGACATGCACTTTTCGGTCGACCTATTCCTGAAGGCGGTCGACCGAATTGACTAATTTGGGCAGCACGAGAAAGCATTGCGGTCGACCTCAACGACCACTTGGTCGACCGCACTTAGTTTAAGTTGTTATTTTTGGTCGACCAGAATAAAACCTGGGTCGGCCATTTCGTTGGCGTCAGAAACAACATGGTCGACCACCTAAGGTATATAGGTAGACCACTTGATGGCAGTCATTAAAAAAATGGTCGACCGGATAAGGAAAGAGGTCGACCAGATAGAAGATAAGTGTTCTATCAAAGTGTCCAATCATTTGACGTAAAATGAAGATCAAGTGTTGGTTTCGCGATCGACCTAATCTGGTACGAGGTCGACCGAATACAAGAAAGTCAACCTATGCCCCGTGTCTTTTTTGCTTATGTATGTTGATTTGTGTGGTTCTTTTAATCGATAAATTATGTTTCAAACCATCATAATTAGTCATAAATAATTATAACAAGGACTCATCAATTCATAGCATAACAACTAAAAATAAAACAGAAATCATAATTGTTCACACATAAAATAAAACTAAAAAAACAACAGAATAACAATCAACAATCGTTTTGACCACTAAAACACACAATATAAAATCTCCTCTCTCCTACTCATCTCCCCCCTCTCTCTCATCCACATTTTCTTCATTGGTGGTGCTAGCATGATGGTGGTCGGATGTGGTGGGATGCATGTATCTTCCGCTGAAAGATCGCCACTCATCTCGCATCTCATTCACGGTCACCTGCATTGTGCTCATCTGGGCGGTCATTTGCCCCATGTAGTCGTACATGCCAGTCATCTGGGTGGACATCTGGCCCATGTAATCGTACATGCCATCCATGAGCTCCCACACACGCTGTAAGGTGATCGGTGGAGTTGAACTCTGTGCCTCCGCCATTGGCTCGTCTCGAGCTCCTTCATCACCATCATCATCCTCATCATCATCATCATCATCACCACCATGAGCATTGTTTACTCTGACATACTCACCATTACGCAGCTCAAAGCCCATCTTTTTCAGAGATGAAACAGTATAGAACCCCTGCCTCGAGATTCTTAACCCCACCTCTTCACTTAAATTCACATTAAAATGCTCAAATAGCATAGTGAGGATCATCCCATAGGGAAGATTCCTGTTTGAACTCTCTGCAGCAGTAAGCATGTGGTTAAAGATCAAGTATGGCAAGTTCACCTTCTCGTTTAACAGTAGGTTGGTGAGGAGCTCCATGTCGAAGTAGGTGACTGTCTCCCGATGTCCACCCTTTGGCAGAATGTTGTAGGAAAGCATGTGGTGAAGAACTCTGGCTTGAACTGTCAGGTGGTTACTCGTTGGCCTATTGCGCCCCTCAGCATCTTCCTCTTCATCAAGACCACATACCGTCTGGATTTGCTTGGCTCTCGTGAAATGCGTTTCATTCCAAGCACCGTAAGAATTGATTCTCTTCCACTCGTTTGGAGCCTCCAGTACTTGCGCCAACACATTCTTGCTGATGCGCATCGCCACCCCATTCACATAGGATTTGAATGCGTGAATGAATCCATTTGCATTGCGCTCGTAGACGATGTTGTTGTAGAAGTATTGTACCAGTTTTGGGTAGTATGGTACATTGAGTGATATCACCTTCAGCCACTCCTGCTCGATGAAGGGTCCCAGAAACCCGTAATTCTCGAAATGAGAATACGCATCCATCGTCAATGGCCTTCCCGGAGCCACCCTGCGGTTGTGCATTCTCTTCTCTTCATAGTTCTCACTTTGCTCCTTGGTCTGGAACAGATTGGGATTGAACTCTTCCCATTCCGAACTTGAGGCAGCAGCTTTTTGTGCCTTTCTTTTCTTTTTGCCGGCAAACATCCTGCGATCAAACAAGCAAGAATACACGTTAGTCACATTTTCGAAATGAACAATACGTGGTCGACCACTCCATAAAGCGGTCGACCTCAGTTAATTTAAAACGAGAATGGGTCGACCTAGGAAGAATCATAGGTCGACCTCAGTTAGTTTAAAACGAGAATGGGTCGACCTCAGAAGAAGCATAGGTCGACCTCAGTTGATTTAAAACGAGAATGGGTCGACATAAACCCGTAACAATTCAAGTACAAAATTGCTTTCATAGGTCGACCTCAGAAGAAGCATAGGTCGACCTCGGAAAATTTAAATCGATTGAAAACCAGATGTGACTTTCATCAGGAGTGCAGTTCAGGACATTAGACCACCTTGGAATGCACTCAAAGACACAAACGTCTGCTACCTTCACTGAGTTATCCTTTGCAACCCTATGCCGGTCATCGACAAGCAAAGGAGAACTCGGTGAAGGCAGCAGACGTTTGTGTCTTTGAGTGCATTACAAGGTGGCCTAATGTCCTGCACTGCACTCCCCATGAACATTTGGCTTTCAATCGATTTTAATGGCCCGAGGTCGACCTCAATATCATCACAGGTCGACCTCAACAAGTTTAGCACAAATAACTCGAACTTTTGCCTTCATAGGTCGACCTCAGAAGCATCATAGGTCGACCTCGGCTAAATTGAAACGAGCCCGAAATGGCCCAAATGCTTGTACCAATTCAGTGCAAAACAGGTCCGGTCGACCTCATAATTATAAGAGATCGACCAGTGTTAGTTTCGCACAAATAATTCAAAGACAATGGCACAACTCGAACTTTTGCCTTCATAGGTCGACCTCAGAAGCATCATAGGTCGACCTCGGCTAAATTGAAACGAGTCCGAAATGGCCCAAATGCTCGTACCAATTGAGTGCAAAACAGATCCGGTCGACCTCATAAGTAGAAGAGGTCGACCAGTGTTAGTTTCGCACAAATAATTCAAAGACAATGGCACAACTCGAACTTTTGCCTTCATAGGTCGACCTTAGAAGCATCATAGGTCGACCTCGGCTAAATTGAAACGAGTCCGAAATGGCCCAAATGCTCATACCAATTGAGTGCAAAACAGATCCGGTCGACCTCATAATTAGAAGAGGTCGACCAGTGTTAGTTTCGCACAAATAAGGTCGACCTCAAAAGCATCATAGGTCGACCTCGGCTAAATTGAAACGAGTCCGAATAAGGTTAAATACTCGTACCAAAACGTCACAGGTCGACCTCAATATCATCACAGGTCGACCTCAGTCTATACACCAAAAGAAAAAATCGAATGAAAGCCAGATGCGGTCGACCACAAATATGAAAAGGTCGACCGCTTCTGGCGAACAGAAGGGAAAATCCCTCTTTTCAAGCTATAGATCAAAATAATAAGGCCATAAATTGTTGCAAAACTTCACAGGTCGACTTCAATATCATCATAGATCGACCTCAGTCTATACACCAAAAGAAAAAATCGAATGAAAGCCAGATGCGGTCGACCACGAATATGAAAAGGTCAACCACTTCTGGCGAACAGAAGGAAAAATCCCTCTTTTCAAGCTATAGATCTAAATAATAAGGCCATAAATCGTTGCAAAACTTCACAGGTCGACCTCAATATCATCATAGGTCGACCTCAGTCTATACACCAAAGGAAAAAATCGAATGAAAGCCAGATGTGGTCGACCACGAATATGAAAAGGTCGACCGCTTCTGGCGAACAGAAGGGAAAATCCCTCTTTTCAAGCTATAGATCTAAATAATAATGCCATAAATTGTTGAAAAACTTCACAGGTCGACCTCAATATCATCATAGGTCGACCTCAGTCTATACATCAAACAAAAAAATCGAATGAAAGCCAGATGCGGTCGACCACGAATATGAAAAGGTCGACCGCTTCTGGCGAACAGAAGGAAGAATCCCTCTTTTCCATCTTTAGATTTTTTGAAAACAATCTAATCTACCAAAGAAGAAGACAAGAATCGAATCAAATGAAAAAGAGGACTGAAAGTTATACCTTGTTCTTCTTCTAAGTGATGAGAATGAAATGGAATGGAGTTTCCTTTGAGTTTTTGGAAAATGGAGTTTTTGGAAATTAGAGAAGAAGATGAAGAAGGGAAAGGAGAGGAAGAATGAGTGGATATGGTGGGATAGGGTTCTGATTGTGGTGTAGAATGAGTGGGGGAGGGTTTCTTAAATAGAGGATTGGGGGAGGTTTGGGTGGATGTTGCAAACAAACCGGTTTGGTCGGCCGAATTAAATACGCGGTCGATCGCACTAACTTGTTCGGTCGACCGTGTATGGTCAGGTCGACCAAAATTTGTATGAGGTCGACCGTTTATTGCTATTGTTTATTTCAACCAACAATCAATTAACTCATAAATTATTAAGATAATTCGAAGAAAATACAATGCAATCACAGTTATTAAAAAATAAATAAACTCCTAAAAAACAATAGAAGAAATTTAAGATCCTTTTTTGGGACTTTGTTTCGGGCACTTAGGGCGAAAATGACCATATTTCCCACATTTCGAACACTTTCTTAAATTTTTGCCCGATGCAGTTCGTGCTGACTTGAATGTCCACTTGGTCTTCCCAATTTTTGGATCTTTCACACTTCTAAGGGGTGCTGGAGGGTTTGCCGGTGTGGTGTTGTCCGTTCTCTCCCTCGTGAACTCAATTGCCCATTGAGTAAGGTCGTCCAACGTCTTAGAGACATGATTAAAAGCAGATTCACTACCACACGCGATGTCACATAAACGCTTACACTTTAGAGCCAATCCTCCATGTCTTATCAGTCGACCAACTTTGTCTCCCACATCACCTCCAACTCCAGGATGACGATTTAGTGTCTTCGCATTTTGGGTCCATCGAAGCTTGAACCACGACGAGGGTAGTGCGGTGTATCCCATATTTTTTTATTACTCTAAGCATGTGTCTGCATGGAAACCCCTTAGATTCAAATAATGCACACTCGCATTTTAGATCTTGATTGGACGTAGTAAATGTTAACCGCCTTATCCGATCTGGGTTCATGTAGTTCTTCAGTATGAATGTCTCTGTCCCATCTGATTCAGTTCTTCTCTCCGCTAATACATAAGAAGCTTCATTCTCTAGTTCAGACTTGAAGATAGCAAATATACGATGAGTGTAGATACTTTCAGCTTGCATTTCCCAAGTGCGAAGGGCATGCTTGCAGACCAACCTCGTGTGCCTAGAATTATAATCATCCTACACCTCCGTGAAACGCATCCCCTCCAGTGCTTCATCAATGCCCTGAACAAAACGTTGCAAGCTGTATTGAGTTCCCACATACCCATTTATCCAATGGTTACATGACTCACATCGCGAGGTTGATTGGAGTCCACCGAAATAAATATTCTTCAAGTATGCCTCTGCCCACAGTAATTTGTCAGCGTACAAATCCTGCAACCACTTATTTGCAGACAAACCATGCTGACTAATCCAATGCTCCCAACGCCTCTCAAACTCCTCAATCGATATTCGTGCTTTCGCCAAGTAAGTGAATGCGCTAACAAACTCCTTATTATGAACGGCCGTTGTCTCATTTGTCTCAATATGCCAAATACAATGACGGTGAGGCACTCCAACCAGAAAAGTAGCAATGGCACCACGCATAGACTTGTCTCCGTCTGTGATCACTGAAGTGGGCATCTTAGAGTTCATACACTCCAGAAAAGTATTCAACAACCAAACATAGTTGGGGATTGTCTCGTTATCCAGCTGGGCAAAACCATATATGATGTTACGGTGGTGGTGATTTACACCAACCATCATAACAAATGGTCGATTGTACTTGTTGTGCTTGTAGCATGCATCGAACGCCAAGACATCCCCAAAAAAATGGTAATCTGCTCTAGATGTGGAGTCCGACCAGAAGAGATTGCCTAATTCACCTTCATCGTTGGTTGTGTACTTGAAGAAGCTGCCCGCATCAGAGGTATGTTTACTTTGCAAGTAACCCAATGTTCGGTTAACATCTCCTATTAGATCGTCGTCAACTGTTCGGGATTGCTGAACAGCATTGTCCAAATCCTTTGGAGTGTACCCCGGATTCTCATATCCTCCAACTTTATTCTTCATGAACTGAACAATGTTGCGTTGTTTTATTCCTGACTGTCGCATCCCTATCGCCAGAGCCTTGTCTCCTTCACTCACATTTCGATGAGACCGAAATAATTGAGTTTCTTCTTCATTGCAGCAACGATGTGAGTGCTTCCTCTCAAACTTAGAAACAACCCACATTTTCTTATTCCGATCAAAGCGTACAGTATACGATGCCTTGCAAGAATGTCTTGTCATCTTACGATGTTGTCGAGTCTGACCTTCTTTATCTATATGCATCTTATATCTAGTCCCCTCTCTCGAACATACCATTGTCCTCCCAATTGCTACTCCTCGACGACTCCTCCGAAGATCTCTACGTCGAACGCTAAATCCTTTCGCTTTAGCATAGGAATCGTAAAATTTCTCTGCATCTTCTAATGTTTGGAACTTCATGGAAGGAATTTGTTGTTCATATTCAGTAGCTTCTTCATCATCCATAAATTCTTCTTCAGCACCCTCGGTTTCATTATCATCCCCAACCACTTCATCATCTGTATTATCTGTATCATCTGAATCATCCATAGCTCCTTCTCGAGCATCCTTAGGTTCCTCATCGAAGTTAACCTCGTCATCATCTCTATCATCTGTATCATCTCTGTTATCCATCCTGCAACGATCGGAATACAAACTTAATGTAAAAAACATACACAATTAGCTCTCGTCAGGTCGACCTGAATGAACTGTACGGTCGACCTTATTACTAAAAAGCAAACATGTGGTCGACCTGAATTTACTGAAAGGTCGACCTAATCATATAATTACAAAAGTAAGGTCGACCGGATGGTGGAGGTGGTCGACCGGATGGTGGGAAAAATTTAACCACATACAACCATTAACAAGCCAATACGAGACATACATTAGCAATGAGGTCGACCACTTATTGTTACGGTCTACCGGAATAAAAATAAACCGCCACCAACACCCGATCACAATAAGAGCGATGAGATTACAACTTCACTCCAACAAATTGCATAAATCGAAGTACGATTAAAGTATTAAGACTCCCATCTATTTATAGATAATGTGGACGAATTCCTTATCCAATTGGTGAAAGATATATAAAATCATAATTCGACAAGGACAAGTACACAAAATCCTAATTGTACAAGGACATGATTCATTACGGTCGACCTCTTTGCATAAATGGTCGACCGTCTTGGGTAAATGTGAAACAGGTCGACCTCTTTACACAAATGGTCAACCGTTGTTTATAAATGTGAAACAGGTCGACCTCTTTACTGAAATAGTCGACCATAGTTTATAAATGTGAAACAGGTCGACCTCTTGACACGAATGGTCGACCTCTTGACACGAATGGTCGACCGTATTTTATTAAGGCCAAACAGACGAGATTCCATCCATATTCTACATGGTTTTTTACTTTGCTAAGGTATCATAGGTCGACCTTAAGCGTCACGAGGTCGACCTGTGCTCTGCCTTTGGGTATGCCCGCTTTGAGTATGTGGTCGACCACTTGTTCTAGACGATTGAAATCGTAAATTCAGTCACATCCATAATTGTATAACAAATCTAATAAACGATAAACATTCAAAATCCAAAATGAAACGATCTCGCAAATACAAATTCAATGTATGGTCCAAATAATGCAACATTGTAACTTAACGACTTCATTTCTTTGCTTTTTTGTTTGAACTCTGTCTCTCTTTGCCTCGTTCCATGCATTCATCTACTACATGCTTGAAAAGATTTTCTCGTGCAAGGTTTTCAAAATGTGTAGCCAGATACCATAGAATCTCCTTTCGAGCCGGTAATTTGTGTTCTTCTCCTATCTGCATTATGCCATGTAAGATTTCGTTACAACTAAAAATAGTGTAAATTAAACAAGTTATTTGTTTGACGATATACTCACCACTCTATCAAGATCCTTGGATCCATAGCGCATCCACTGCATGACGTGCACACCACACTCAGTACTATTCCTTTGCCGTTGAACTCGTAGCTCATCAAAATTGAAATCTCCAAAATTTGGTACTCCTACATTGCTCATGCTCTCCGGTTTGAAAATATCATCCAAATTGGACAACTACACACAAATAACGAATATTTTAAGTTTCTAGCATAATACGTGACGCTTAACAGTCGGAAAATTATAGGAAACACTTACCAATTTCTTGCATAGTGCTGATTTAAGCCTACGATTCGCCTCACTAGTTGAAGGTAGACTGTCAAGCAAAAATGCAGTTTTTTGCTGGACATTGACGAGATACAGAAACCAGATACAGAAACCAATGACGTGCTTCATCATCAAGAACTGGCATAAATATCTAGCAATGAAACACTCACTATATGTTATAAACAGCGAATACAAACAAATGCACTTTTGAAATTTAATGATATAGGGACATTGACTAGACTAACCTTCTGGCATGCACTGACATTCGGCATAAAGACCACGCCATCATTCATCAACTTGTTACGAATTTGTCTGGTCTTCATGTTAGCGCGTACCATTTTCTGCACCATGTTTTAGTTGAGATGAATTGACATGGTACAATATAAATAACTAGGTTATGACAAATAATTTGACATTACGGCTCTTACCGAAAACATATTTGGCAAATACCACACATTTGGCTCTTTCACATCATGTTTTTTAGACATTGTTAGTGCCCTTGCACACAAATCTACTACCTACCATCCAACAATCAAACACAAAATCATCGTAAATCGTAACATAAATAGTGCACAATTCATACGAAAGTCGTAGTAGTATAGTACTTATTGATGAGCAAACCCAGCTATTCTCGCTAATGACCGAACTCAAATAATGTCGTTGCACGTTTTCAGAAAAAAAGTTCACAACGGTCAAACTGCAAAAATCAAAATAACAGAAATGTCAATTGTGATTTGCAACGTACAGGTCGACCTGTTCACAGTCACGGTCGACCTTATTGGAAAAACGGTCGACCTCGTGACCTAAACGGTCGACCACACGTACTAAAAAACGTCTTACTTGTCCCAATTCTTGTCCCCAGCCTTCTCTTTAGTAACAACATAATACAAAGTCTTCAACTGGATTTTGAAGATTTTTGGTGAATCCTTCTAGACCCTCCACTTTCATGACCTACAAATCATAGTTAAAATTAAAGTAACATATGAACACAAACACACATTATAGATGAATATGTAACGTAAACTTACCCCGTGCTTTCGAAAGGACTCTTAGATTCATCTTCATCGCAATCATCACTAAATAATCCTTTTCTTACAAATTGATCCTTCATATCGCGGTCTCTTGTACTTAGGAGAGGAACCCTTGCTGCCATTCGTTGTTTCACTCTGTCAAACATATAAACAAAACAAATTAGCACTAATGATAGTAATACTAATATCTTCAATCACATATGAATATACTTGGATACCTTTAAAATGTGCTCTTTCAATAAATCTTCTATGCTCTGGTAGCAATTTTCAGAGTCATCATGGTCTTCTTCCTCTTTACCAAAGTAAAATTTCTTTCCTTTACCATTTCTTCCGCCATTCTCCATTCGTTCTGCACTTATATCTTTGATAGCACCTTCTAGCCTCTCAAACCCGTCATGCATCATCCCAGTCATATCTGTCAGTCGAACTGACAATTGCTCCACTCTATCACGCATGGACTTCTGAAAGTCATTGACTTGTGTTTGACACACCACCAGCTTCTCTTGTGTGGCTTTCAACAATTTCATGATTTCACCCAAATCTTGATGCAGTTTCTCATCATGCGTCATCATCTAAACAATTTAAAGAAAAATTTAAATCATACTTCAACTACAAATTTCTACAATTGACCAAAAAACAAAGACGTGGTCGACCTGACAAAGTATTAGGTCGACCTGGAAGACAAATAGTGACTACCACAACCATTAAGGTCGACCTCTGTTATTCCTAGGTCGACCTATCCAGCAGGAAAATAACAATTAACAAAAAAAAGTAAGTTCAAAATTAAACCAAAAAAAGGATAGGTCGACCAGATATCTGGCGCGGTCGACCTTTTCAAGCACAACATAGTCATACAAACAAAGCCAAAGTCGACATTCAGGTTGAATAACCAAAAAAACAGAAACGGTCGACCTTGAAACCCATTAGGTCGACCAATTGGGTTACCTCGCAAGTACAGAAGTCCAAGTGTTCTGGCCTAAATTCAAATACGCAGAATTGTCTCGTCAGGTCGACCTGGTTGACGTCACGGTCGACCGAATGGAATTCTGCACCCAACAATATATCAAATTAGCCGGTGGAAATCACGCATTAGAAAAGAAGACGGCGAATGGTACATTAGGTCGACCGCACCTTAGACCTGGTCGACCACTTCCAACACGTACAACAGCAACCGCGAACGATCTTCTTCACAAAGGCTCTTAATCAGAAAAAAACCTAATTCAGACTTGGAGGCGTTGAAGGGGACTTATATTCGTATTTGTAGAGATTTAGGACGTCAATGGGTCGACCCAATTTGTTTCCTTGTCCAATTGTGGAACCTTTCTGGTGTTGGAATCCATATCCAATACGGATACGGTGTGAAGGCGGTCGACCTCTTCATAATGCGGTCGACCTGTTAGGTGCACAAGGGTCGGCCTATGAGATATTTGGGTCGACCTTTCATTCTGTTAGACCACCAAAGCGGTCGACCGTATTATGTAAGAGGTCGACCGCGTCTCGGAACCCCACATACATGAATTAGTCCATTCGGTCGACCGCATGTTAGATTAGGTCGACCGAAAAGTCCATGTCACGGTGACATGCATGTCACCGTAGCAAAATCCTAAGATTTATAGTGTGCATTCTAATACTTTTGATGTGCTTTGTCCTCATCCATCCATCACTCCAATATAAAGACCCTCTCACATTATTACATGTGGTGTAATTACCAACCCCAGACTCTTAAATCTGGCTGTGGTACTTCCGCTTCTTCACACCATTTCCCTCTTCTTAATGTCCATTCGACGGCCGATACACTGTATACCCATTCACCCCACTGGCTAATTTTGAAATGTCGGGGCTGAAGTAGGCCGAAGAGCCATCATCCTCTGAATTTCTCATCCCGCCTAACGAAAGCTCAGGAATCGTCTCTTCGTCGTCAGTTTTCTAGTAAACGACAGCTCCTTGCACTTCATCGCTACCCTCGCGCCAAATTCACTTGTTGCTCATCTTCTTCTTCTGGTATGTACCCAAAATTTTTGACCCACACCTGACAATGATCTCTTTTGTTAGAACAAACACAAAGTTTTATACTCCTTTGCCTACGAGTGGCGACCAGGAAGAAGAAGGAGAGCCCCGTCTGCGAGTGGCGACCCGGAAGAAGCAGAGCGTCTCCTGCGAGTGGCGACCTGGAAGAAGGAAACCGGTGCAGGCCCTGGTCCGAGTCCGACTACGATTTTGATGTCATCATCGGCGTTTTCTACACCAGTGTCTGGCCCGACCGTTGGAGCTTCTCCGACACGAATCTCGGCCCCGTTCGCTCCCGGTGGAAGGGGATCTGCCAGGTCAATATCAGATCTATCGCTAGAAACTGTAATAAGAAGTTAATTGGAGAGCGATTTTTTGAGAAAGGCAGCGCGACGGATGCCAATGGGCTCAATCGGAGAGGGTCTCGCCGGTGGCAGAGGAGAGATATGAGAGAGAATCCGTCGGCGATAAGGGAGGAGAAGGAGATCGAGAGATGGAATCGGCGATAAGGAAGGAGAATGAGATCGAGAGACGCAGAGAAGGTAGTTGGGTATTGAAATTTTATAATCAATTTTAATTTATTATTTTTTGTTGGTTTTCCTTTTTTACCCTTGATGTTACTATAACAACACCCCTAATTTTATTAAATTTATAATTATGAACTACTAAAAAGTAAAACCTAGGTTTGTAGAATTGGGGTTTCTTCCAATCCGCTAGACCGCTACCACAAATAGGGTTTCCCCCTTGTTGAAAGCAATTCTTCTCACATTGGAGGGTCTCTTCCGTCGTCCCAGTTAAATGGGCAGTCGCCTCATCCAACTGACGGCGTTCTCTACTCCGTCTTCCCTTGTCACTTGTGAGCCTGTGCAACAGTTCAGTGCACCTCTAGCAGATTCACGCAAATTTCATCCCCCGTGGCCTCCACCAAAATCCCGTCGTCGCTTCGGAACTCATCGACTCAAGCTAATCTCGGCCTCCTCTACTTCTCCATCCAGATTTTCTACTCTTCCTCTAAGAAAAGTAAGGTGCTTTGCGACATCCTGTTGAGGAGTTTAACAAAGCATGGCCAGTCTAGGAGCGTTCTCTCTTTGTTTATAGAACAATGGTGCTGGACTCTGTTTTTTCCCGACGTAGAAACATACCCGTTAATTCTGGGTTCGTGCCCTTCGGGCTCAGAGATTGCTAACGGGAAAACGGATTTATGGGCTAGTCATAAAATTGGGCTTGGAGTCGTCGTCAGCGGTGGAGGCTGCTGTGACAGAGATGTGCAATCGATTTGGAGAATTTCGCAATGTAAGGAATGTCGTCGATCAGCTTATGCCATTTAAGAATGTCAATCTGTCGGATGGAAATATTATTGGAAGTTCTCAAATGGGAACGGGAAGACTAGAAACTGATTTTGTTAGGAAGGCGACTAATTTGTTGAGGTTCGTTGTTGATTCGCGCTTGTTAAAGGAGGGAAGAATTGTCCATTCTTGGGCTTACACTTCCGGATTATGCAGAAACTTGTCTGTAAGTACCGCTTTGTTATCAATGTATGTGAAGCTGCGGGATTTGCACAGTGCTGGGAAGCTGTTTGTCAAAATGCCTGACAAGGACTGTGTTGTGTGGAACATAATGATATCTGCATATTCTCACAACGGGCACCCCGAGAAATCTGTGCAGTTGTTGAGAGAGATGTTGAAATCAGGGACCAAAGCTGATTTGTTCACGGCCTTGCCTGCTGCTTCCTCGATTGGGCAGTTGAAATCCTTGGGCTGGTGCAAAGAACTGCATACTTACGTGACAAGAAACGAACTAGGTTACCAGGTATCTGTTCATAATGCGCTCGTTGATATGTATTGCGATTGTGCTTGTATGGACTACGCAAGGAAGGTATTCGACTCAATTATAGATAAAACAGTGGTCTCTTGGAGCACCCTGATGAAGGGTTATGTGAAACATGATCACTCTTTGGCAGCTTTATCTCTCTTCTCTAAAATGAACTTGGTAGGACCGCAAGTTGATTTTATAGCCATCATTAACATCTTGCCTGCCTGTGTGAACACTGGAGCACTAGAGCAAGTGAAATCCCTTCATGGCTACTCAGTTAAACTTGGTCTAAACCTTTTATCAGCTCTAAACACGGCTCTACTCACCAGCTATGCAAAATGTGGATCCATGGATATGGCTAGGAAGATCTTCTTCATCGAGGAAAAGTTCGATAGAGACATAATCATTTGGAATTCGATGATTAGCTCACATGCCAAGCACGGAGACTGGTCTCAGTGTTTTGAGTTGTACAAGCAAATGAAGCATTCAAATTTAAAACCAGATGAGTTCACGTTTCTGAGTCTACTAACAGCTTGTGTGAATTCAGGTCTGGTTGAGGAAGGACGGGCATTGTTCAAGGAGATGACTGAAACCTACAAGCAAAGTCCCAGCCAAGAGCATTATGCTTGCATGGTGGATTTGTTAGGGCGTGCAGGCCTTGTGAATGAAGCTAAGGAGCTTGTGGAGAGCATGGCGTTCAAACCGGATGCACGGATTTGGGGTCCGCTGTTAAGTGCCTGTAAGTTGCACCCCAATACTACTGAACTGGCAGAGTTTGCAGCTGAGAATCTCATAATTGCAGAGCCAAGAAATGCTGGCAATTACATACTGCTCTCCAACATATATGCCGCTGCAGGGGAGTGGGATGGAGTTGCTAAGATGAGGAGTTTCCTTAGGGATAAAGGGCTGAAGAAAACTCCTGGATGTAGCTGGGTTGAGATCAATGGTCAGTCCCATGAGTTTCGGGTTGCTGACCGGTCTCACCCAAAGGCTGATTCCATATATGGGACACTGAGCTCTCTGGAGCTAGAAATCAAAGCTGCCAGAGACGAGTTTGGGAGGGAAGCAAAAGGCCTAGCTGTGGATTCTGATCTTTTCTGGTGACTTTCTTTGGCATGGACTTTCCAGGCCTGAGGTCAGCCTTCAATGAGTTTCCTATTTCTCTTTCTCCTCCGCATTCGTATCATTTGACCTCCCTAATCTCAAACGTTGTTCATTACAGTGTTCAGCTTCTCTGCGGAAGTTAAACATCTCTTACAAGGCTCTATTATCTGGTGGACGATTTCATCTAGAAGCAAATTAGGAATAGTTCTTCACTCCTATTGGTGTTAGTTGTGCAGAGTGATTTAGTGCATCTTCCAGTGGAAGAAGGGATGGAAATATGATCAACAAAAATTTCAAGAAGCGATCTTTTGAGCTGGAACCAGAGACAACTGCTTGATTCCATTCTACCAACTCGTGGGTTTTGCGCATTCGCTTGGATTGGATGCAGCCTTTCAAGCACAGATAGCCTTGAGCACTGACCAACTTCGAACCTGCCTGATTCACATTATGGAGAACACTGGAAGCTTGCTTCTTCCTTTCGTGTACCCCGCCCGACAAACCCAAGTTCAGACAATTTGCAAAAGCTGGACAGATCGTTGAACGCGACTCTGACCAATGAAGTTAGCAGGAAGGCATGTACTTCACAAAGTACCAGCACTAATGAGAGTGACTGCTGCAGTAGTTTCCAGGGAGATCCCATCTCTTAAAGCTACTGAAAACCCATATCTTGGTTGGTCTCGGATGGTCCAACTCCACACTGGTCCTGTCTTTGGGCACCCATGTTGGCTTCTTGGGAGTTGGGAAGGATGCCCAGACCTCTCAGAAGGGTTACTTGTTGGTAACAATGAGAGATGACATTTCTGCTGCAACTAGCTGTGTTGCAGCATGAAGTCTCAGCCTCTGCGACTGAAACTGTAATTGAAAACTGGGGTGATCGACTGATCATCGTGCTTATCAGGAAGCTTGCCAGACAGCGCCTTTGCTTGATACTTTACAGAGGTGCCATGGCTATTTGTTGTCTAGACTGTTTTGCTCTTGATGAAGCCAGGACGGTTTGATTGAATTAAAATGAAATTCAAGAGATCCTGCTGCATGTGCAAACCGGCGAGCACTACAAATAGTCACTAAACTATCTCAACCTGAAAATCGTGGATTCATATCCAGTTGGGAGGTAGTTACTCCAAATGGTTATTTTGTTACGACTTGGGGGAAGAATAACATTACTACATCAGTAACCAATATGTTATGTGTTGAAGTTCTGTGATAATTTTGTAATATTCCGCATAATTTGGTGACCATCTGACTAACTTTTAATGTTGTCAAAACCGAACCGGAGCATGACCCGATAATGTGAACGGCTCGCATTTTAGTAGTCCAACCGATATTGAGCCGTTAAAAAACTGTTTGAGAGTCGATAGGTTATAAACAATGATATAATATAATAAGTACAAGATGCATAAGGTAGTAACTTAACAATTCAATGACTAAAATAAAATTTACTTTGCAGGTACTACTTGGTAATTTTACAATATATATAACAACTAAGAAAACCCTAATCCCCACCCCACCCTTGTGCGCCGCTCATCACTTTTCTCCCTCTGATTTCCTTCTCATTCCCCTCCTTTCACCTCTCTTTCTCCTTCACTCTCTTCTTTGCTGATCTGTCTCCCCACACCGCCGTCACTCACTTCAAAAGTTCAACCCTGCCATCCTCCTCAGCGCACCAACATTGACTTGCTGCATGATATGCCCACTCCGTTGGCCACCTACAACACCATTGTTCTAATCCTTCACCATATATTATTTCTCCTCTCTTTCTTTCTAGAAACGGCGACGACAAGGTAGGCAACGGCGGCGGAGACAACACTCGACATCCATCCAGTTTTTTTTTCAGCCAGAAGTCAAAAACCGATAGGTCGGTTCGATCGGCTCGAACGATTAGCCGTTGCGGCCGCTCACCAACCGTTCTTTCTGACCGTTGCGGTTTTGGAGGTGACCCAAACCGGAATGACGTCCGGGTGACGGTTTTACCGGTCGGACCGACCGGCTCGGTCCGGCTTTAATAACATTGCTAATTTTGTACTCCTGAGTCCTGACTCCTAGGAATTGGCCAATTTTATACTTCCTAAGCCCATTAGTGCTCGATCGTTCTCTCATTTAGCGAGAGTCAGTAGCGGCGGAAACCCTAGCGTTTTTCCGGAGACGTACTTCAACTCGTTTTCCTTTTTCCTTACGAGAGGGATTAGAGTGCAGTTTGAGAGTTTTTGATTGTTAAGCTTTAAAAGTGCTGGTCCAGTGGTTTGAGCGATAGCTATACTCTGGCAAAAGTTTCTCTGGCTGTACACGACAACCATGGAAAATACAGAAGGTGTTCGTTCCGAAGAGGTAATCCAACGGCTCAATAACACTACTGAAAACATCGAAGAGCGGCTGGATAGTATCACGTTGGCGGATGAAGATGACTCCCCTTTGGAGGTTGAAGACGACGACGTTGATGTAGTCAGGATGGAGGCTGTGCGCCGTCTTGGTTTGATAGGGCTTCTGGTAGCTGGACAAACAACCAAACGTCAAGTCATTGAAAATTGCCCTAACAAAAGCATGGAACCTGAAAAAAGGATTCCAGATCACAGATCTAGGAGATATGCTATTTGTGTTTGAGTTCCTAGATGTGGACGACAGAGATAGGGTTTTCTATGGAGGGTTGTGGCACTATGAAAACAATGTGATGGTCTTCATGGCTAGCTTGCTAATCAAGAAACTGATTCCAGAGGCTCTACACATGATCGATATATGGATCCAAATCAAAGAACTCCCTGCAGAACCCTAAAGATGGTAGAGAAGATAGCGAACAGGTTTGGTTCACTAGCTTGGTTTGATGACAGTACAAGCACGATGTGGGATGATTACATGAGACTCAAGGTTAGTGTATCTATCAACAATCCACTCAAGAAAGAGCTAAAACTAAGTATTGGAGGAAAGTTGATGTAATACCGGGTGAAGTACGAGAAACTCCCAATGTTGTGTTACTCCCGTGAGCGAATTGGCCACCCAAAATTGCGGTGCCCTACCTCATCAAATATGGAGGTTGATCCTTTCGGGATGGAATTGAGGGATAGCGCTCTTGGAACACGAAATTGATTGTTCTACACAACAAAGAAGGAGGGTGAGGAAGTCTGGGCTTTACTGCGAAAAAAATTCGACATAGAAAGTGTTGGGTCAAACTCATACCTGGAGGTACCCCTCCGGAGGAGAGACTACAGCCTCCACCTGGTTTGACAAAGGAAGGCAAGGAAAAAAACACCAAATGAGACAAACCATGAAACAAAAAAAACAACAGAAATAACACATGGGGCTATTGATCGAGACATAAAAATGGCAGAAGAAAGAGTCAGTGAAATCATTAATCAAACAACAGCAGAAGACTCACTACCTTGAGGCCCCGAATGCAGGGCTACTGGGAATGGGAGGAGTGGTCCAGAGGTTTGATATGGGACCTGTAGGAGAGGTACCCCAGAGAAGAGGTCCAAATCGAGTGCGGAGAAGACAATAACAAGTTCAGGCTGGTACCTCGACACCTTTGCAAATAACACCACAGAAAAGACAAGGGGCAGAACTAGAAGCTCAAACTATGAAAGAAGTGGAGCTTCAATCACAGGGGGAAAAAAGCTAAGGTTCTTACTTTCCAAGATACACAAGGACACCTCTTTCCAAAAGTGCCAGAAGCTCAGGAAAACATCAAGGATGGCGGTGAGGCAGACTCTGCAAAAGAGTAGAGCCGCCCAGCTCAATGAGTGTGTTAAGTTACAACTGCCGGGGACTCGGGAACACCCTGGTAGTTGGCAAGGTGAAGAGACTACTTCACCAATATGATCCCGACATTGTCTTTCTTATGGAAACAAAACAGTATGAAAAGGAGTGGAAGGAAAAGATAAAAGAATTTAGTTATTATGATGGGGATGGAGCATCAGCCGGCTCCAATAGGGCTGGTGGACTCCTACTGATGTGGAAGGAAGAGGTCAAAGTGCATATTATGTGCTTGAAAATAAATCACATTGATGCCAAGGTTAAAATGTACTCAAAGGGTGCGGAATGGAGGCTAACAGGGTTTTATGGCTGGCCTGAGAGCAAAAACAAATAGAAGAGTTGTGAGTTGATGCGTAAACTTCACCAGCAAGTTGATTTTCCCTGGATGGTTATTGGGGATTTCAATCTCCTCCAGATCATCTGGAGAAAACTGGTAGTAGGGAACCAGACCTCAAAGAGATGGAAATGTTTCGAGCAACTTTGGAGGACTGTGAACTCGAAGACTGTGGCTATTTCGGGAGGATTTTTACATGGGAAAGCAACCGAGATGAGGAGAACTATACTGAGGAAAGGCTCGACAGAGCAGTAGCAAATGATAAATGGAAACATATCTTTCCCAACATGAGATTGAATCATTTGGAGAGATGTGGTGCAGATCACATTCCGATTTAGATGGTCCTATACACTATGGAAGAGGAGATAACATGGGGGTGGTCTTTTCGATACGAACACCACTGGGAGAATTACAAAGATTGCAAGAAAGTGGTCCAGGATGGTTGGAACTCTCCTGAGAATGTGACTGTCATGGACAGAATCAAGAGTTGTGAAACTAAACTGCTTGGGTGGAGCAAAGAAGCTTTCGGCTCATTAAAAACCAGAAGAAACAAGCTAGAAAGACTACTCAAGAACGTAAACCAAAGAAAACTAACGAAGACTATGCTAGAACAGAGGAAAGCCCTAGAGCGAGAATTAGATGATATTCTATATCAGGAGTAGGGATGGCAATGGGTCGGGTTGGGGCGGGTTTTGCCAAACCCAAACCCATGGGTTTATCCGCCAAAAAAACCCGGGGTAAAACCCGCTGGGTTTGAAAAACTCAAACCCAACCCGCTGGGTATCCACGGGTTGATGGGTACCCGTGGGTTTTTGTGGTAAAAAATATACAATAACAATTAACAAGAAACTATCAAAACAAAAATCAAACATAAATTTCACCGTACAAATTATCCATACATAAAACACCATTCTAGAAAATTCAAGCAAATCACACACCATCTATACAAATTGTTAAACATCAAACTAGAAAATTCAAGAAAGTCACAAATTATCCATACACAACATGATTAATTGAAGTTTACTCCTCCTTGAAAAGTTGAACATTGTCATCTTAGCTTCGCTCTCCGCTTCATAACATCTTCATTCTACACAATTAGGTAGACCAAAATTAGAAATGTCTTCACAAACATAGAAAAAGATGAGTTTTTTTAAGAAGATATTTAGAATATTAAATATACCTGTAACACATGAAGCACAATCTGGATCTAGGTCATCATTAACAGTGGCAAAAGTCATGAGCTTATCAATTGTCTCCAAGCCATCTACAAATAGAATAGAAAGTGAACAAATAATGTTAACCTACAATATCATAACTAACATGTATTAAATTTCATATGTGAAATCAAACAATCAAAGGTTATCAAGCTACCTGGAATGGTTGAATTGAGCAACCAATTTTGAGCACACATCAGAACCTCAACAGTTTCTGGGAGAAGTCTGCTTCGACTAGGGCTAACTAGTCTTCCACCGGCACTAAAAGTAGACTCAGAAGCCACAGTAGTCACTGGAATTGCAAGTATGTCTCTAGCAATCAATGCTAAAGTCGGATACTTTGACTCATTTGCCTTCCACCACAATAAAATGTCAAATCCAGCTGTCGTTGGCAAGACTTTCTCCTTGAGGTAGCCATCCAACTCAGTTTCCACATCAACATTGCTAGTAGTCAATGATGCTACATACCTATCATATGTTGTCTTTCTTCCTCCACCTTGACTTATCGAACTCCCATCATGAGACGAATTTCCATCTTGATTCCCATCCACGTTTGACTTCTTATAATCCTTCTCCAATTCAACCAACAATTGTCGAACACTCTCAATACATGCCCTTGATTAAGCACCATAGATATCTGGAAAGTAGCACTCCAACAAGGTAAACTTATACCTTGGATCAAATACAACAGCAATGGCCAAAACATCATGAATAGTACTTCAATACTTCTCATATTTTGTCATCATGCTTTTGGCCATATCTCTAATGAAAGAATCATCATCCAACATCCAATTAGAGATGGCCACCTTAATGTCGCACACCTTTTCAAAAAACAAATTGGAAGTTGAGTATTTAGCCCCTGAAAACAGCTCAGTCACATCATAAAACAACTCCAACTTGTCACAAACCTTCCTTGCAAACTCCCAATCAGACTTACTAGGTAAAATCTTATAATCCTTCTGATCTCCATCTGCTTCAGAAGAGGAAATACAATCTTATACTTCAAAGCAGAATGAAGCATCAAAAAGGTAGAGTTCCACCTAGTTGGGAAATCCAAAGACAAACTTTTCCCGTAAGAAATTTTCAATTGTTTTGCAACTATTTCAAACTTCTCTTTCCTTTTAGGAGTTGCTGTCCAAAATTGCACACTATCACGGATGCACTCTACACTCCTCTTTATCACATCCAATCCATCCTTGACAATCAAGTTAAGAATATGAGCACAACAACGCATGTGAATTTTAGCCCCAGACCACATCAAATGCTCGGAATTCAACTTATATTTGACCAGATCAATCAATGCATCATTCGTACTACAATTATCTAGAGTAATTGCAGACAACTTCGTATCAACATTCCACTCAAACAAAGTTTCGATAAGAACCTGAGCAAGTGCTTCACTAGTATGAGGGCAAGGTACATATACAAACCTACAACCAAAATATATCAACAAAGAAAAGGTTAGATGTTGGAAACACAAAGAAGAGTGCATAAAAAGTGCACAAATAAGTGCTGCCAGCACCTAAAAATAATATAAAACAGCCTAAAAATCATACAAAACAGCCCAAAGATTACAAATCAATAAACAATGATTGAAGAGGATTAAATACCTAAGAACGTAGCTCCGCATTGTCCAAGAAGCATCAATGAAATGAGTTGTTACCACCATAAATCCCTTCTTTTGATTAGTAGCAGTCCACATATCACTAGTAATTGCTATCCTACTCGAATTCTCCTCCATCATACTCATAAGCATCTTCTTCTCACCCTCAAAGATTTTGAAAATGTCACTCTTCACTGTATTTCGACAAGGGCACTTGAATAAAGGTTGAATGATGTAGAGAAATCTTCTAAAACCAATATGCTCAACAATAGAGAGAGGGCACTCATGTAATATAATCATGGAAGCTAAATCACGCCTCCCTTCTTCCTCATCAAATCTATTGCCACTTGCTTTGCTGACATCTCCTTTCAAATTCTTTGTCAAAAGCATTTGTTTAAGGTCTTTACATTGTTTCCTCGGACATGTATGTAGAATATGCTGGCGCAAATGACTCGTCCCGTTATTAGTAGAAGCAGATAAGAGTTTCTTACATCATATGCATTCGGCTCTAATTACCCCGTTCTTCAAAATTCTGTTGAAATGCGGCCAAACATCACTCTTAAGCCCACTTGTATCAAGAACATTAATCTCATTAGAACGTGCTGGTTGTCCACTATCCATTACACCAGTAGGTGCTGCAGCAGCACAATTACCACTCTCACTAGTGGGATTGGGAAGCTGGGACTGAGATCCCACAGTAGGTGCAGAAGTAGTACCAATGGTTTCATCACCTCCACTAACAATTGGAGTTCCGTCTTCGGAGGCATTCGAACCCATTTCAAGCACCTACACAAAGCAAAATCATAGTGAATTGAGTGAGCTATGACTGTTCCACTACTTAACCAACTCTTAATGCAATGCATACAAAGCATTATCTATCCACTTCGTGCCTAAAGGTAACCAGCTTGTTAGCAATTACCCTATCTAGCTAACCAGCTTTGCAAGATAAACAGAAGCAGTTTCAAGATGAATCGGGATGCGGTGGTGTGCATTTGGCAGCTTAGAACCACTTCCTAGATAACAATTGGCATTCAACATCTCAAATGCATTTCACTAAGACATGGGATGCGCTGTAATGACGCCGGAAATACATACCAAGAGACATAAACATATATGTAACCACTGATTCATCAAGTTAACCATACGCCAAAACAAGCAAAGTGATTCATCTCAGTGGTACATACTAAATGTAAACATCAACACACAGTTGAAACCCCCAAGATACTCTGCACCCTTTAGGAATTAGGGCTATCTAGTTACAAAAGAAGAGGAACACACCTAGATGGAGGAACAAGGTGTAAACAATTACCCTACCTAGATGGTACCCTCTGCCCAGATGGAGTCGGAGCCTTGGAGTGGCGATCTTGCGGAGCAGAAGAGCAAGGAGAGGGTGGTGGGGGAGGGCGGCGGGAGTGGAGTCGGAGGCGCGCGCCGAGGAGCAGGGAGATAACGGCGTGACTGAAATCGGGAGAGGAGTCGGAGGCGCGACCGCGTAGCAGAGGAGAAGGGAGAATTCGGCGTGACGGAATCGGGAGTGGAGTCGGAGGGGCGGCAGCCGCGTAGCAGAGGGGCAGCCGGCAAGATAGGTTTTGGACGGTGGCGTCCGTTGGATTGGAGTCGGGAGTCGGGACGGTAGGGCGGACTGGAGGTGGAGACTGGACTCTGGTCTAGAGATCGCGAAAGGAGAGGGGCGCCAGCAGCCTTTTTCTTTTGGGGGAGATGGGGTAATTTCGATTGTATGGGAAATTAGGGTTTAGTCACTTAGTATGCGTGTCCGGGTATCCATGGGTCGGGTTCCCCCAAACCCGAACTCGCCCCAACCCGACCAAGCAGCCACCGGGTTTAAACCCGAACCCGACCCGAACCCGGTCAACACGGATTTTACCAAATTTGACCGGGTTGGGTCGGGTCGGGTACCCGCGGGTCCGGGTTTCACTGCCATCCCTAATCAGGAGGAGTGCAAATGGAGGAAATGCTCAAGGGCTGACTGACTAAAAGAGGGAGATAGCAACACAGGTTTCTTTCACAGGAAAGGTTCATAAAGAAGAATACGCAATACAATTAGAAGGCTTCTGGATGATTCGGGCAGACTTTGGACAGTGTAGAAACTTGTCTAGTGGACTACTATAAGGGTCTGTTCACGTCAGGGGAACCTCCCTCCACGAGTCAGATATTATCAGTTGTGGATCATAGGGTTACCCCAGAAATGAACTAGGTACTTATGCGGCCTTTTACTAAAGATGAGATTTGGGAAGCACTAAAAAGAATAGGGCCAACGAAAGCCCCAGGGCCAGACGAGATGCTATCGCTCTTTTTCCAGCACAACTGGGAAGTTGTAGGTCCAGAAGTGACAAAGACCCTCACAACTTACTTAGAACAAGGATGGTTTCTTGTACAATTGAATTACACCCTAATAGCCCTAATTCCGAAGACTAAGAAGCTGGAGAAACCACTGGAGTTTCGTCCCATTAGCCTCTGCCAAGTCCTCTATAAGATTATGGCAAAAGCTTTGGTAAACAGACTAAAAAGGATTCTGCCTAAGGTGATAGGGGAAAACCAGAGTGTGTTCTGATTGCATTTGAATGTTTTCATGCAATCAAAAACAAGAAGAAAAAAAAAGCAAAAACAGGGATTATGGTTGCCAAACTCGACATCTCGAAAGCCTACAATCGACTGGAATGGCATTTTCTATAAGCAATGATGTTGAAGCTTGGTTTCCACGATAGATGGGTGCAATTGATTATGAATTGTGTTAGAACGGTTGCCTACTCTATCCTAGTAAATGGGCATAGAACTATGGAGTTCAAGCCGGATCGAGGGCTTAGACAAGGTGACCCACTGTTACCTTACTTGTTCATCCTCTCTGTAGAGGAATTGTCGGCTAAGATCAATCAAGAAGTTAACAGGGGAACGATCCATGTCCTAAAGGTATCCTGCAAGGGACCAGCTATCTCACACCTTCTATTTGCAAACGATAGCATACTATTTGCTAGAGCTACACAACAGGAGTGCAGGAAGATAAAAGAAATTTTGCAGACATATGAGCTTGAATTGGGACAGAAGGTGAATCTACAGAAATCTGAGATTAGCTTCTCCCCAAGTGTAAAGGCAAACAAGGCAAAGGAGTTGATAGACATCCTAGGGATGAGACACGTGACAGCATGTGAAGTACCTAGGACTTCCTACTACAATATGTAGTCAAAAGAAGGTCGTATTTGGGTTCTGGTTGATCGTGTGAGGAAGAAAGTCAAGCATTGGAAGAGTCAGACTCTATCGAATGCAGCCAAGGAAGTCTTGATTAAGTCAGTCGCACAATCTCAAGCTACATACACCATGTCGGTGTTCAGAGTGCCAGAGGGAGTCTTGGATGAGATGAGAAGAGTGATTTCAGCTTTCTGGTGGGGACAGCAGGGGGAGGAAAAACGAATTCCCTTGAAAGCTTGGACGAAGCTATGAAAGCCTAAAGAAGAAGGAGGGATGGGGTTTGGAGATTTTGGCACTTTTAACCTGGCTTTACTAGGGAAGCAAATCTGGAACCTACTGGAGAACCCAGAGACCCTCGTAGCTCGGGTTCTAAAAGCCAAGTACTTTCCACATTCTGATATCCTAGGTGCCTCTATGGGGAACAACCCAAGTTACACTTGGAGGAGCATGATGGCAGCACAGGAGCTAGTGAAACGGGGTCTGAGATGAAAATTGGGAAATGGAGCGAATATTAATATGTTGTAGGACAAATGGATCCCAGGAGCTGAAGAAAATTACTACAGAGTGACGTCCATGAGATCAGACTTGGGAGATGGTGATCAGGTGAATGTCCTAATTGATTTTGACACTAGAACTTGGAAAAGATCGTTGCCACAACATCATTTCAATGTTGAGAATCGAGCACGCATCAAAGGGATACCTATCCCTAGACAACCATCAGTGGACAAGAGGATATGGAGTAGAGAGAAGTTAGGCAAGTACACAGTTCGCTCAACGTATAAATTTTGGTACAAGACCAGGAACAATGAAGAGATAGGGGACGAGAATGAGTAGGCAGGGGGAGAAATATACGATCCCATGAATTGGAAGCGCCTGTGGGCTCTAAATGTCCCTCTCAAGGTGAAGAATTTTCTATGGAGATTTGCCCATGACATTCTCCCTACGGCGAAAAATATCGAGGTGCGGAAAAAAGATGCACCTATTGAATGTCCATACTGCAATCAGATAGAGACACAAATTCACATATTCAGAGAATGTTCGTGGACTACTAGAATCTGGAGACCAACGGAATTTTGACCCCTTTTCAAATCAAGGGAAAATCTTTCCAGTGGTAGTTGGCTCTGTGAAATAATGGAGCGAGTGGATGACGAAGTGCTAAGTCGACTAGGGATGATTCTATGGAAGATATGGGGGGGGGGGGGGGGGGGGAAGAAACAATCATCTGTTTAACAACCACAAATTGGAAGAATGAGAGGTTGTTGGCCGAGCCCTAGATCTACTCGAAGAGTTCCAATCACACAGAGAGAAGAAATAGAAGACAAAGGGGGAGGAAGAATTACCTGGTCGCCACCTCCAACTGGCTGGAACAAGATCAATGTAGACGCCGCTGTGTTGAAAAAGGAAGGGGCTGGACTTGGGATGGTGGCGAGAAATGCGACGAGGGAGTTCCTTTTGGCATCGGTGACGAGGGAACGCTCCTAGTGGGAACCAGAACTGGTGGAAGCTCGAGCCGTACTAAACGTGATGAGGTTGGCAATCCAACACCAGCTGCTCCCGGTGATTATTGAGACGGATTGTCTAGGTCTGGTGCAGCAATTTGGAAATGGTGAACAAAAGGGAACGGAGGTGGAATCAATTGTGGAAGAGATAGAGAAGACAGCGGAAGAAGCCGGGCTATAGAACTTTCAGTGGGCTTTGCTAAGCGGCAAGCCAACTTTGCAGCCCACCTGATGGCTCACACGAATTGTAACTGGGAAGCCAGGAGATATGGACCACCAGACCTCATATTTTCCTCTGTTCCATTCCTGCTTAAGACTGTAATGGCCCAATTTCTACCTAAATAAAATGAGCAGGTTTCTATTAAAAAAATCCTATTAGTGCTCGCCGCTGTCTACCAATAGAGTTATTCTGCTAACTGCATAAGTTGTTAGTATATACTAACTAATATCCAAAATGTATGAACTAGTATCCAAGTCTGCTGATTTTACTAAAATATCTAGATAGCACAGACTAGTATTCAAAACATCACAAAACTAGTATCCAACTCACATAATTAGTATTCAACCAATCAATTACCAACTAGTATTCAATATGGATACTCTTATGTGTTATCTGGATACTAATCATGTGATGTATGAATACTATTCTGTGTTGTCTAGATATTAGTTTGTGAATTTGGGATATAGTTTATTCATGGCGGATATCAATTAGCAAACTTTGTATATTAGTCTGTGCTCTCAACATACTTTAGTAAATCTTCGTATTAACTTTTTCGGCTGTCTGATGGATTCCCTATTTTCTATGTAAAATCAAAATTACACAAAGGAACCTTGGGGTGTATAAGAGGAGAATATAGCTGGAGCCTGGAAGAGCGACGACGAGGAGAAATTCAGTGAACCCGACGCCGGCCGATAGTACCCCTCTTCTCTTGCCCCATCTCGTAGTCCGCCGCAGCCCAAAATAATGCCCGACGATCTCACGCCGCCTCCTGCCGATGCAGTCTCCGCTCCTCCGGAGGCCGGATCCACTCCGTCTTCACCGCCGCCGCCAACGCCTTCTCCTTCATTCGATCCGAGTCGAAGTAAACTCCTTGACCCTTAATTTATGTGGTTTCTCCCAATTTTCCCTGATAGGGTTTTCTTCCCCCTTCTCGCTTCTGGCAGCACAGCCACTGTTATAAATTGAAATCAACTGCAAAACCTTGACAACTGTTTTGTTTTTTCTCTTTTTCGTCTGGCAGTGATCGGTATAATCAAGAGGAAGACATTGATAAAAGAGTTGGCGGCTGTTTACCACGCTGAGTGCCTCGCGTATTGCCAGGAGCTGCTGGAACTACAGAAGAAGTCGGAAGAGGTCAGTTACATCCCTTCTTCTTCCAGTGAAAACTGGAAAGTATCGATCTTTAACATACACGCCATTCGCTATACGAATATGCTTATATGAGAACTGCTGCGTAGAAGTTCAGCCTACTGCTAGTGAATTTTGCCCCAACTCTGTCCAGTTACTGCTCTTTTTCGTTTGTTGATGGCTTTCATCCATGGCAGACCTTTAAATCTGTGGGCTAGTAGTGATGATTGTTCATGCCAATAAGTGCTGTAAATTGGTTGCCTTGCAGCCGTTTCTGGATTCAAAACCTCCTGAAGATTCAAGGAAGGAGACAACGAGACCCACAAAACGCTCCAAGAAGGGTCGGTAGGCTACATCTCATAGCTGGAATCTGTTCGCTTTCTTTGCGGATTGATATGGAAGTCCTTCGAATTTCTTGCTGCTATCAAATTGGACGAATTGGTACACAACCAAAAATGGTAACTTCTCATTACAATAAGACGTGATCTAGTGGCGCCATGGCAGTAATGTGGTTTGAACTGCACCTATGATTCGCAAGTTCGAGCTGATGGCGCTGTTGCTGACGGGATGCGTTGCAATCGTCATCTAAAGAGTGCTGTTGTTTAGTTATTGTTGTTTTTGTACCAATACGGTATGAGAATGAGATAAATACTCTTGTTGGAGATCGAGATGGCAATGGCAGTAGGGAACAAAGTATCTAGATCATTTTGGCTGTGAAACCTAATTAAAGAGGGAAGTTCAGGCCTTGTGCAACTCTTTCTAATTTCCAGAGAAAATTGTCTGCTGTTGTTACATCTTATCTATTGTCAATGTACATATAACACAGATACATGACTCATCTCTACAATTTTCTTTCCTTTCTCTATACGAAGTCTGTGTCGATATCCAAAATTCTGTCTGTAATCTACCAACAGTGAAGAGGTTTACTGAAACCAAGTCCTCAGCCAACCATACGTTGTCACCATGATCTGGAACATGCCACTGATTTTCAACTAGCTGAGAGCAAGCACAGAGCAAAAATAAAGTATCGTTAGAAACACCACAGGCAAATGTAACACAGAACCAAGCAACTGACTCCTCAACTATTATTTACCTTAGCAGGCTTGAACTAAAAGGCCAAACTTTTTGCAAGAGGATACTTGCGAAGGGGAACAAACCACTCTGCCTTTCCATGATCCTTTCAACCGCAGCACCCTTTTCGTGGACAAATTTAACAGATTCTGACAGCCGATTTAGAAGATTGATCAATGCAATTACTTCATTCCTCTGTAACTGCAACTGAATTCAATCAACAACAACAAGTAAGCCTCCCACAATCAATACAACGGCCAACAGGAATAGTTATTGCTATAAGTGACGGTCTACTGACCATGACATGGAACACATGTAAATCTTTAGTTTGTGAAATGAATTCTTACTGTTTGGACTATTTTGTCTTCCCCGTTTTGAGAGAACAATATCTTCAATGCAGTACCTAGGCCAAGAACCTGGAGCTTTCCCCAAAGTCTGCATTTCTCACAGCCTACACAGTCCATCAGTGCACTGCAAGTGCAATGGAATAATTCTCATATTATGTCAAATGAAGGTATTGAAAAAACAAAAAAAGTGCAATAATCAAAAGGAAACCAAAATAGAGTTAAGACTGTAAATCCTGTTAGCAGATGAAAGTAAAAGGGTAAGGTATGAAAAGGACAAATACCAACCTTATGTTTCTGAACTGTTCTTGTGTTTTCTGTTTAAGTTCAGGTCCTCGTTGACCCTTCCAAAGTTTAGCTTCATCAAATGGAAGCGGGCAAGCGGCTTGAAGTTTTGGATTATAGAGTAGCTGTCTGATCAAGGAATGAGCCTTCAGGTCTTCCGTAGGATTACCAGTGTTATACTCGGCTTGTTCCAAGTAAGTCGCTGTCTGGAAGTTCACAGGAGGTTAAGCATTATGATAATGTCTAACAGAGACTACTCTAAATTCAAAGAAAATAATTGTATTTCAAAATATAGATGATGTGATAGCAAGCTCTGTTCCGTTGGTACGCACCTTTGTGACAGCTCGCAGAACAAAGAGGTAGGTAAAGTATAAGTTCCTAACACGTTCTGGATATCTCAAAACTCTATCGTACATCAAAGTTAGATTTTCACCCCACTGCAAGAAGACAAGAAAGCAAGATCAGACAGTACCACGAGTATCTGCAAGTGGAAACTAGACGACCAATCAACTTCCAAGATACTGCTGATATATGAACTAGTCAAACTAATTTCCACTTATAGACATGTTGTGGATTAAGATGACAGAATCACTGGCAGTGGAGTCTTGAACATCCTATAAGGACTGCAAAATTTAATAGCCAGCACGACTTGAGATTCATATTAGAACTAACAGTGAAATTAGACAATGGAACTACTCATGACAGCTTATCAAGGGAGGTTTAACATTATTCTCTGGAACCCAAGGTGTTGGTACTCTAGGTTTCAACTTTAAGGCCAACATCACAAGTAACGACCACACTATTCTCCAGAGAAATATGAGGATGCTCTCTATACTTGCCATGGTTAAAGATAAAGTAACCAGCCAACATGTTCTGTATAGTTCATACCGAGTTTGTATCTTCATCAAGCAGGTAGTCAGCTGCGATATGGATAGAAATGGACGAGTGGAGACCTGAAATCAATTTATATAACAATCTCTCCTCTTGGCAAAGCTCTTCAGATGGATCTGTTGATAATGTTGAAACTTTAAATATTAGTTTTGCTCTTGGCGGCAACAGATCTGCTTATAACATTACTAGAAACTTGAAACACCATGTACAGCAGGATAAACAAACATAGGTAAAGGAAGTTAATATAGTAAGATCCCTCAGAAGTCAAAGTTTATAAGCAAGTCATTCTAATTCTTCTATGAAAACAATTAGACAAGCATGTTCGTCAAAATAGAAAGACCAATTCGCTAAGCAAGTAAGAGCTTCACTTACACTTGGGACAGTTCTCAGAGTAAACAGCATCCCATATCCTTCTAGCTGATGGACCAGTGTATCCAGTATAGCGTTCAGGATTCAGTTGCAGATTCACATACGTCATCTCATCTGTAAATGAAAAGTTGCATCAGCAGCAACATTTGATAGCTCAATATAAACTATCCCTAACCAGACAAATAGTAGCAATAAATTGTGAGATCTGATCATTAGTATTTCTACATCAGGGGTGGCAGAATAGTGAATACCAATCCCAACTCAAACCACAAACATAAAAGATTTATAGGATGAAACATAAAGACAAACATAAATGAAAACGACACCAATTTCATATCTTTGAAGCTTAGGGACCAGAAAGGGGACTAACCATTGTTAGTCTCATCATCATTTGTCCATGGGTTATCAGTCACTGTCCAACCCCTAAAAGCTCTATGATCAAGGGTGCGATCGACGGCAGCCTCCGGCTTGCCTTCTTGACAAATAGGCGCATCTGAGGGCAGACCACGGCGGAAAGGCCTCTTAAACAACTCAGGGAACTCATTATCCGGACATTCACAGACACTGCAATCCCTCAATTTGCACATGCCATCATCCGGCCAGAAAGGACAGTCACACCATAATTTCACCTATTAGAGAGCACAAATGGCCAAAGAAAAATCAGCCACAAGAAAAGCTAACCAAGCAAACAACATTATCAGTTCAGTATGATCGGGAATGAGCAGCAAGAGATAAAGACAAATACAATTACAGAATCATGCTTCTTGATCACAAAGCAAAGAAATTGCTGGCACGGCAACATGTATAGTAATGCTTTGAAAATGACAAGTTCCTAACTTTAATGAGAACCCAGTGGAGTTTGGGGGGAAGGACCTTGAAATAACGGAAGAATGGGGTTTTCACAAGCTCCTGGAGAGACGGATACAATACTTCCTCGTTCAAAAGGTTAGCCGTCTCGTAGTTGCAACAGCAATCTTCCACAATCCCAGTATATTTCTGTGCACACACAGACGAAATTAAGAACTGCCCAGTCAAAATCAGCTGAAACAATGATGTAAAACGAACACTCAGATGGGGACAGAATCTCAAATCGCCCCTGAATCACTTAATCGCAAAGCATTCGAAATAGAATACCAGGTCTAATACGATTGACAAAGCTATGAACTTGTATAATAATGCATGTCAATCCCCGAGCCGCAGACCAAGTCAAACGGAGGCAAAGAATACAGAATTCGAACAGAACAAAACGTACCTGCTGCTGGGAGCAGCTGCAGAGCTTATTGACTTTACCGAAGAGAGAGATCTTGGGAGAGGCGGTGGAAGCAGCGGCCAGAGCGATGATCAGAGCAGTTATAGCAAAGAAAACCGCCCACAGGCGCCGGCTACCACCCTCGGTCTTGCTCTTGTTATCCATCACTGACTCCGCCATTCACGACGAAAGATAAGATCAAGAAAACGGGAAATGATCAAAACGGCGAGCGATGAGGTGAATTTGGGGGGGTTAGGAAGGAAGAGATTCAGTATTCGTTGCTGTTATATCTCTCAACTAAAACCCCCGAAACTGGTTCCGGGGGAAATGGGGAGAAAGGTGATTCTGGTCGCCGCTCTGACCTTTTCTGTGCTCTTGATTTCAAAACAGGGGGCAGGGTCTTGGAAATGGCGGCCGGGATGATCAAAGAATGAATACAAAGAAGAGAATCAAAAGTAAGTCGGAAGATAGAAAACCGGTGTGGGAAAGAAAAGGAAGGTGGGGAGGAAGGAAACTCGGTCGTGGGCCTTAAGTCGGCCCGTTTAATTGAATTGAACACGGGGAGGGAGAAGGTAAGTGGGAGGGACGTGGCAAGCTGGGGAGGCGTACAGGTACAACCTGAAGGAACCTCTATTCCTCTCCTCTGGCTGTAAGGACTCATGACGTGTTGATATCCATTCATATGGTGACAGGTGTCACGCGATTTAGTTTTTTTCGAATTAAATAGTGTGTTTCTGTTACCAGCAGGTAATCGAGCTCATCTTTTAGCCTCCTAATTATGAAGTTGTTTGTTCTGTAATTGCAGCTAATTAATTAATCTAATAACTAATAAAGCATTTTATTATATTTTATTAGTTGCATAAATATTATTTTTTTCATATATGTATGCAGAAATTATGTTAAAATAGTGGAAAATCTTGTAGGTTCCCATTTTATATAGTGCAATTCCAAAATATTTCATAATCTATGCAGTTGAAACTACGTACATATATAATCTATCTATCTATCTATCTATACTATATATTATGGCAATTCAAAAAAAATTTCTTGCCACATAAGCACTTGAAGGATCCACAATTTGCCAAGTTGGACAACTTTTTTACAAACAAAAAATTAGTTATTAATGTATTTATGGAGCTACCTCTCTCTTCTTTAATATTTCCATTTCTTTTATCCAATTATTCTTTTTCATTTATTCTTTTTTGTCTTTAATAATAAGTTACATGTTGATAAACTTAATCAAACAAACATAAATAATAATTTTTTTTAAATAAAAAAAATATAAATAAGAAAAAAGAGAGTGACATATATCACATTTATTTAAATAAAAAATATCTGATTAAACCTTATGAAATAAATTTTCTACTCATTTTTACTAAAATTCAATGATAAGTTACATTTTGATGAAAAAATAAACAAACATACACATAAACACTTATGTTTTAATCGATTAAACCAAAATATATATGAAAAGAGAGAAAATAAACATTTGTCATTCAATTACCTTTGAAAAATAAACTAAATTACTTTATATTTTGTTGCAATGAAACACTCTATTATTCGTACAATATATATATATATATATATATATATATATATATGGCGAGTTCTATGGTACCCTGGGTGAAATCCGGGGTACCGCATACCTTGAGTATGAAAACACTATCTAGACCTTGAATTGACCGATCTTTCGGACATGATACTATACTCTAACACTTAAAGATCAAAATCTAGGTGTTAAATCTCCCAATCTTATACTCCAAGATCAATTTAATTAGAAATAATAATCGACGGTTATGATTCATCCAAATATAGGCACAAAAAGGAATGCACCATCTTAGGGTTTATAGATTATGATTTAGATAATTATGACCTAGGGTTCACTCATTAAGGGTTAGGGTATAATATCAGACACAAAAATCCTGGTAATTCGAGGTCTAGATAGAGTTTCCATACTCGAGGTATGCGTTACCCCGGATTTCACCCGGGGTACCATAGAAGCCACCATATATATATATATATATATATATATATATATATAAAATAAAACAATATTATTTAGCAAAATGTCAGAGTACAATCTTGATCGAGTAGTTACAGTTATTTATTTAAAAAAAAAAATTCTTATTCATTCAGACCATGTTCTACCTTAAATTCCTCAAATGAAGAGGAATCGCATGTGCAATAATTTGATAATGTGACCTAAGTTCACATTAATAATATTTCTTCTATATCATGTCGATTGAGCAAACTCTATTGAGGTTCTAAGTCGTATGTTAAGAAATTTTCTTTCAGACTTGGAGTTATCTTCGACGATTATAAATCAAAATTTTCAAAATGACTTAAGTAAGATTGTTGACGAACTTTGACTTTTTTTTTTTGAGAAAATAATAGATTTCATAGAAATCACAAGTCAGCCTCTGCTGCAATTACATCAGCAATTTGCCCAGGAGCACTATCCTGCCAAACCTTGTCTCTAAAAACATTAAAAGGGAAGAAATGTGCTGAGAGGTGAGCAACCCCATTTGCTTCCCTGTACACAAAACTCCAATCCACCACATTAACCTCCGACCCAGCTGAAATAAGGCTACTGCACACACTCTCAATCTCTGTTCTACTATTTTCTCTTCCATTCAGAATGTTGATCAGTCTCTGGCAATCCGATTCCACCTGGATGACCCTTAATCCCTTGTCTTTGGCTTTCTCCAAACCAAACTTCAAAGCCATTCCTTCCGCAATCTCAGGAGACCAACCAGCCTTGACTGTTCTGCTACCAGCCAGGATCATTTTGCCATTCCAATCTCTGATAATGAAACCCATTCCCACCTCTCCTTTGCCACTGCAACCCGCATCTGAATTGAGTTTATAAATTCCTTCTGGTGGCTTCTTCCATCTGTGAATCCTTCTATCTGCTCTTCCACTTCTGTTGTTGTCTTTTCCCTGCACTGCAACATAGTCTTGTATGAAGTCATCAGCTTTTGTAAACACTTCCCATTCATGTAGCATTTTGCTATTAAACAAACAGTTATTTCTTTCTTTCCAGAAAAACCAAAGCAGAGAGCTGAATCTTTCAATTTCCCCTTCTTTTGCTTCCTTTATCACCCTGAATATCCACTCTTTGCAGGAAAGGCCATCTGCCATCTGGAACAGACTTGCAACAGGCGTTTTTGGCCAGATCCTCCCCACCCAACTGCAATTCACCAGACAGTGTTTTAAAGTTTCTTTCATTCCACAGTTTGGGCATTCGTCCCCTCTTCTTTTACTCTTTTGCTAATCTTAACACCAACTGGAACTATATTATGAGCCACTTTCCATAAAAAGACTTTGATCTTCCCGGGGACATTCAGTTTCCAGAGTTTATTCCAACCAGTATTCAATTCCTGATCATCAACACTCCCTGCCACCCAACTCCATATCATATCATATCATACCATAGGATGAGACACAAGATTCCTTGAAAAATAATAGATGTGAAGGTTAGAAAAATCTTTGTTTAGAATCTACGATAAACATCACGTTCATCAACTACTAACATAGGCATTTACCAAATAAAGGTTGGCAATTTTTAGTAAGACCGTCAATTGGGATAAACATATTTATTAAGCAATCAAGTATCTTTATCCAATAACCTCAACTCTTAAAATTGGTTTTCAGTTCGTCTAGACTCGAGAAAAAGGAATTAATATATGTTGTATAAGATAATAAGTTATTGCAAATAATCAAATGAAATACACTGATATTGTTCAAATGATAAGACATTTTAAATGCACTTAAAATATGTGTGTATTGGAGACACTCTTTATCAATTATTAATATATAAACGATAAAATCTTTGAAAATTACACATTCAACGACCATATTAAGACCAAAAATCCTCGATAGTGTGTGTGTGAGTGCCTTAGATTGAGATTCTAAGTCAACATATAAACAATGACCACCGGTTGAGGTTTAGTATAAACTTCAAAAATTAACAATGGATACATATTGTATAATATATTAAATTTAAGTGTCTGGATAAAAAAAAACATCCAAAATGGAAATGAGTCGAGATTAGAGAATTTAGTCATCATGAGGGCTACAGTGTGTGTCAAGTTTCAATATGGATGAATAAATCCAATAATGAAGTATATTTACTAAGAATTTCTCACTAAAAAGTGGTAGTTTGTCCAAACTCGAGGATCCTGAATGTGTATTGGATTTCCAAAGGACCTAAAATCCCAATCCCTTTTGAGGGCTAAATACTTCTGATCACAACCATAGGTGCTAAAGTAGAATGAAAAAGAAGCAAAAAAAAAAAAGAAAAGAACATAACCTCTGATAAGATGAACATAATAAAACCATATCGAGCTATGATCCCGTCATCCCTACCTTTTATATATTATATATCGAACAATAGACAACCCCAATGGTTCTCTGGAGTTATGGGGGTAAAAGCGAGATCTCTAGATAATTTTGAGTGTAATATACACACACATGTATATATACATGTATATGTAATATCAAGATATACTATACTTTTTATTTAACTCAAGATACGATAGGAGATAGGTATTACGAAGTATGTGCATAAATTAGAGGTTACAGAATTAGGGACTAGAGTTCACCTATTAGATAGTATAATGCCCCAAAAAAATCCGGTTAATTCGGGTCTAAATAGTAAAACTCAATGGTCGTATGGTAGTATGAACGCAAGAGTATAACGTACTCCTGGCGCACGGTAGCTTGAACTATATATATGTGTGTGTGGTTTAGGTTGGCGTACACTAAATATTAGTGTTTTAGTTGACAAATTTTGACATAAGTTCTAAATGGGACGTGACAGCGACATAATTTATGATTCGAAAACCGAAGCATCACAAGTGAGTGTGCTAAATATTGGAAATTTCAATATAAACATACTACAAACTCGGTTACAAAATATTTAGAAGATCCAAAATGATTTAAACATATAAATTATAAAATAAATCTCTCCGGCCAACAGGCCGGGTAAAAGGCTAGTTGAGATTATACAGATTGTCACTAAAGTTTACATGAAAATCGACATATTTCTTCCCAATTGCATGAAAATCTCAACCTACCAATTACATCCAACCAAGGTTGTCAACCCGCGGGGTTGACCCGGACCCGGTTGAGCTAGTGGGTCAAGGGTTAATGGGTCACCCGTTTTAGCCCGGTTTAGCCCGGAAATATGGAAAGCGTCATTATATTGTACTTATCCTGATAAATTATATCAAATCTTATATAAGATATGAGTTCTAACATATAATATTACACCAAAATAACATTTCGTACTTAGATTCAACATATAGTGAAAATTCACACACACTTATATAACATTAATATTCAAATGTTCAACTTAGAATTCCAAAGATTGAGTTAGGCGAAAAGAAAAATCGGAAAATAGGCGCATTTCGCAAAACAAAGAAAAAAATGACACAATTTAACCTCCAACCCGGTACCTTGTGGCGTGCGACCCATTTTTCTCACCGGGTCAGGGTCAAAGTGGTTCAACCCGCGGGTCGACCCGCGGGTTGACAACCTTGCATCCAACCAAACGACTTTTTTTTTGGAACAAGCCAATTTAATTACACCTACTCCTATTGAGGTTAAGTGAGAGCTCCGAAAAACTAAAAGGTAAGTTGCAGAGAAAAGATAAATTTTGACATTGTGCGTCAAATGTTTGGTTGTGAAACCCCTGCTTCTTCTTCGTTTATTCTATTTATAGCCACTAGGCGTAACTGCATTGGTAATTGTTAGCTGACCTCTTGCTTCAAACCGCCTCAGGGTCCTTGTCGCCGCCTTGGTGACTAGTTGGTAAACGTCGCCTAGGGGGCCCTTGTCCCATCTTGGAGTTGGTGGGTACTTGATGGCCTCGATGTCGGGTCGGGTTGGTGTTGAGCGTTGTCACCCTGTCATAACTGGATGGAGTTGAGGCTCTTGCCTTAGCCTCCATGAACCATGATGAGGTCTTGATCTCACCTCGATTGCTTGACGACTCCCCGCTCCTGAGACTGCTACCACCTCATGACACCAAGTCCTCCTCATTAACTTATTGGTTGTTACCAAACTGTCTCATCGGCTTGATACCTTCTGGCATGCCACCAAGACCATGTAATCAACTTGACACCCCTTGCTACCAAGCCAACCTTGGTGGCTTGGTCTCCATACTTAGTTTTTGTAGCTTCGCCAAGTTGGTAAGTTGCACCCTGCCGGTTGGGTACTCCGTTAAGGTGCTACCAAGGCTGTCTTGGGAATTTTTCTCCATATGGCCCAATAAGGGCTCAGCTCTGCATCCTGGCCGATCCATCCGTGGCTGTTTGGTACCTAGTTGAGTGGCTACCTCAGCTAGCCACCATGCCTTAGTCGAATTTCTTGTCTTGTTGGCTTGATACCCCGATGTCTGGCTATCAAGTTCGTCTTGTCGCCTTGATACCCCCTTGGGGCAATATGACGTGGCAACTACTTGGCAATTGTGGTTGATTTGTTGTTGACGTGTGCGATGATTTGACATCCTAGTCAGCCTAACATTAACCTAACTGACGGAGTTTCTAACATCGTTAAAGTTTCTAACGAAAATGGCTAGATTTGTCACACGACCATCCAATTTCTTGGCTATTTTGTGTTTTCCCATAGTTATGGCTATATTTTGTCATAAACATGAAAGTTATGGCTATACAAGTATATTTTCCCAATTAAATAGTGTGTTTCTGTTACCAGCAGGTAATCGAGTTCCGTTAGCCTCCTAACTTATCAAGTTGTTTGGTCTGTAATAGCATCTAATTAATCTAATGAGACTAATAAAGCGTTTTATTATATTTGAGAAAAGAATATTATTTTGTTTCATTTATGTATGCAGAAAATTATGTTAAAATATAATTGAGATTATACAGATTGTCACTAAAGTATACGTGAAAATCGACATATTTTTTCCCAATTGCATCAAAATCTCAACCTACCAATTACATCCAACCAAACGACATTTTGTGTACTTTACATGCAATCTCAGTTTGTATTAAAATTATGCAATCTCAAATATCTTGGGAATAAAGTATGTGATAACTAACTTGTTAAAATTGGGTTCCACATGTTTTTCCCAATTTTTCTAAAACAATTTTTCATGTAAATGTGTTGAACCAAACAAAAATTTTGTAAATACATCTCACATTATTACGTGTCTTGCACGTCCCAACGTGGAGATGTTTCAGTAGGATTCCACGTTGGCTTCCTTGTCCTAGTTGGTTTGTTTTCATTGTTTGTCAAGCCTTCTTTTCTGGCTGTACAAGGAAACCCTAACTAGCCTTGTATAAATAGTTAAGCTGCCGAGTTGTGGAGCTAACAATCAAGTCGTCATAATCAATAAAATCAGTCAAGGTCGAGAGCTCCTTTGAGCTCTCCGTGGATTAGTCTCGTTCGATCAAGAACGAGGATACCACGTAAATCGTTGTCTCGTGTGTTTGTTTGATTCCGCAGTACCGAATTCTTTATGGTATCAGAGCTTTGATCCTGTCCGGTTTCGAAGTTCAGTCCTAGCAGCGCTTGTGCCCTTCTTCCCGTCTCCCGGTCGCTCGTCCAAGAAGCTCAATCATGGCTGGAGACACGACCTCGACCAGCGAAGAAAAGAAGTCTGCTGTCAGCGATGAGGATGCAAGTATTGGCCCCACATCGCCTTTGTATCTGCATCCGTCTGATGCCCCCAGTCAAGTCTTCGTTGGAGATCTTCTCACCGACATCAATTACGGTGAGTGGTCGGCAGAAATGTCCAACGCGCTCATTGCCAAGAACAAATTCGGTTTTGTTCTTAGAACCGTTAAACGTCCCGCATCTGGAGAGCATCTCAACGCTTGGGTCAGATGCAACGCAATGGTTGTAGGCTGGCTCCGCCAGGCTATGTCAAAGGAGATTCGTACCAGCTTAAGTACTGGTTTCACTGCTCAGCAAATTTGGGAGGAGCTTCAAGAACGCTTCTGCACTGGAAGTCTTCCCCGCAGGTACAAAATACGTCGGCAGATTACAAACCTGCGTCAAGATCGTTTGAGTGTATCTGCTTTCTATGCCAAACTCAAACGCTTGTGGGATGATTGGCTATCGTTGGATCCACCGGCCAAATGCACTTGTGGCCTTTGTACATGTAACGTTGAGCAGCGAACCCGGGAATCCCATGAAGCCATGAGGCTGCTCGATTTTCTAGTTGGGCTTGATGACAACTACTCGACTGTCCGAACCCATCTGTTGTCACTAAAGCCGCCGCCCAGCCTAGGAGAGGCGTATCATTCAGTTGCTAATGATGAACAACAGCGCAATATCACCCAGGATAATCGATCTCGCGTCGAAGCCGCAGCTTTCCAAGGTCAAGGAGAGCGAGCAAAATCTGAGGACCGGACTCTTGATGGACGGCCAAAATGAACACATTATGGTAAGATTGGTCATTTACGTGACAATTGTTATGACATAATTGGATGGCCGCCTAAGACAGGAGAGAAGGTTGATCGTTCGCGCCGTCGTAATCAGTCCCAGCAGCAACGAACATCTCCCCAGGCAGCCGTAGTTGAGAGCGCAGAGGCGGTGATACTAGGTCTCACGTCCGAACAAATTGCTCAACTGAAGGCCTTCCTCAATTCCGAGCCCAAAGCCGCAGTAGTTATTCCCGAGCAGCCGAAGGCGAACATGTCAGGTTTGTCTTCTAGTCCTTCTCCGGATGTTTGGGTCATTGATTCTGGTTGTAATGAGCATATCGCTAAAAATATCTCATTGTTCAATGGCGAGTTTGAGTCGAACTCGGCTCTACAGGTCAGGATACCTAATGGTACTGGTATTCCAGTTCGTGGTATTGGTCGATCAACTTTGGAAAATGGTTTAACCCTCCAGCGTGTCTTACGTGTTCCTGAATTCCAGTGCAATCTATTGTCTGTCAGTTGTCTCACGGCAGATCATTCAGTGGCTGTGATATTTCTAAGCAATTTCTGTGTCATTCAGGACTTAAGATCGAAAGCGATGATTGATACGGGTAAACATGTGGATGGGCTTTACTATCTGCAAGTCTTCGATCACAGTCATCCGGTGGCATTCACAGTTCAGCAAGCACTATGTGATTCAGAACTCTGGCATGCGCGTCTTGGTCATCCGTCAGCAGCCAAGCTTACAGCTTTGCAGCATTATCTTCCTAGTCCTTTAGTAGTCAGTAAAGAACCTTGTCAATCATGTTTGCGGGCTAAGCAAACTCGCCTACCTTTCGTTCCTAGTAGCATCAAGACCAAGTCATGTTTTGAACTCATTCACGTTGATATTTGGGGCGGATATAATCAGCCTTCATTTTCGGGAGCTCATTATTTTCTCACCATTGTGGATGATTTTAGCATAAGCGTTTGGGTCTATTTGTTGAAAACGAAGTCCGAAGTTGCTCGATATCTTATGCTTTTCTGTAATCAGGCCCGTGTCCAGTACAATAGTCAAATCAAGAGAATTCAAAGTGACAATGGTCATGAGTTCTCGGTTCCTGAATTGCGTGACTACTATGAACAGGAAGGAATAGTTCATCAAACGTCATGCACCGACACTCCACAGCAAAATGGAGTGGTAGAGCGTAAACATCGTCATCTGTTGGATACGGCTAGGGCACTTTGCTTTCATTCCGGATTATCTATTCATTTTTGGGGAGAGTGCATCCTTACAGCGGCTTACTTGATTAATCGTATGCCTCTAACGGCAATCCAGAACAAAACGCCATACAAAATCTTGTTGGGTGCCGTGCCCAAATATGATCATCTCAAGAAATTCGGATGTCTAGCTTATGCGAAGGACACGCGATCCGGATTATCGAAGTTTGCTGCCCGGGGCAAGCCCGGTATCTTCGTTGGGTATCCTGCCTCGCAACGGGGATATCGAGTGTTTGACATTGACCGTCACGTCATTTACACCTCCCGTGACGTCTTCTTCTTGGAACATATATGTCCTTTCCATAAATTACACCCTGCAGAGGTAGCGCCCTCAAACTTGCTAACCTCTGAGTCTCACGATCCCATGCAGCCTTGCTTTGATGATAGTGGTGATGGGGATCTCCTCCAAATGGTGCAAACGGTGGCAGCCTCTCTCGATGATGTGGACTCCAATGATGATGATGATCATTCATTGCTTCAAACTACACCCACCTCGCCTGAAGCACCCCAGCTTTCCGTTTCGCCTTCGTCAACAGGGGGAGAAACACCTCCAATGTCCTCGCAAGGGGGAGCAAATACAGCTCCATCATCTGTCGAGCTAGTCCATAATCAGTCCGTTGAAGGTCAATCGGGTGTCCCCCTTCCTTCACCGTATGTCATGCCGTCACCTCCTTCCTCGTCCAAGGAAGAGATGGTCAACGCTCCTCCACTAAGGAAGAGCAATCGGATCTCCAAACAACCAGAACGACTGCGAGACTACGAAGTCGACCTGCCAGGACGTACCTCCACCGCACAACACGTTCTTTATCCCATGTGCAACTACGTTAGCTACGACAAGCTATCTCCAGCGCATCGAGCTTACTTGAGTAAAGTTACAAATGTGTTCGAGCCCACTTATTACTGGCAGGCCGTGAAATATCAACATTGGCAGGCCGCCATGCAAAAGGAGTTCGACGCACTTGTTGCAAACGACACATGGTCTCTTGTCCTCCTCCCACCGGGCAAGCACGCTATAGACTCAAAATGGGTTTATAAAGTTAAGTATCTGCCTGATGGATCAGTGGAGCGTTTTAAGGCGCGACTCGTGGCTAAAGGTTTTACCCAGATTGAGGGAGTTGATTACCACGACACTAATGCTCCGGTGGCAAAACTGGTAATGGTTCGATGTCTCCTTGCAGTCGCAGTCAATCAAGGTTGGTTTATTCATCAGTTGGATGTCAACAACGCGTTTCTTCATGGCGATCTCACAGAAGAGGTTTACATGAAGGTTCCTCAAGGATTTTCATAGCCCGGAGATCCTCGTGTTTGTCGATTACATAAATCAATTTATGGTCTGCACCAAGCCTCAAGGAACTGGTATCAAAAGTTTTCGCAGGCTTTATTGAGTTTTTAGTTCGTTCAAAGTCGCGCAGTTCACTCGTTGTTCATTCATCGTTTCGGAACCAGTTTCGTAGCTGCATTAATTTACGTCGATGATGTCATTCTGACTAGAAACGATGCTGTTTTCATCCAACAAGTCAAAGATTTCCTTCATGCTGAGTTTACTATCAAAGATTTGGGCTCATTGAAGTATTTTCTCGGCAACGAGGTTGCTCGTTCCAGGAAGGGTGTCGTTCTAAATCAGCGAAAGTATGTATTGGACATACTTGCTGATTGTGGTCTCGCAGCTACTCGCCCGTGTGCCACTCCTATCAAAGTCAATCACCATCTCGGACGTCTACCTTCTGAGCCTGCGGATGACCCCTCGGGCTATTGTCGTCTCGTGGGGCGATTGCTCTATCTCACTGTTACTCGTCCGGATATCCAGTATGCAGTCAATATCCTTAGTCAAGCTGTTCATGCCCCAACCCAGGCGCATGTTGCAGCAGCTGTTCGTGTGATGAGATATTTGAAGCAATCCCCCGGTCGTGGTCTTTTCTTCCCATCGCAGTCGTCATTGACTCTCACGGTGTATTGCAATGCGGACTGGGCTGGTTGCCCCCTTACCCGACGGTCCACCACAGGTTATTTCATCCGTCTTGGCGGTGCCCCAATTTCTTGGCGCACTAAGAAGCAATCAGTGGTAGCTCGTTCTTCTGCAGAAGCCGAATATCGAGCTATGGCCACCACTGTGAGTGAGTTGGTATGGCTTCGCTGGTTATTGTTAGAGCTTGGGTTTCCGATGTCTTCTGCAACACCTCTATACTGCGATAATCAGGCAGCATTGCACATTTCAGCCAATCCTGTCTTCCATGAACGAACCAAGCATGTCGAAATGGACTGTTATTTCGTTCGTGAACGAGTCCTTGCACAACACATTGCTCCTCGCAAGATAGCCACTGCTGATCAACCGGCGGACCTCTTCACCAAAGGCATCAGTATAGCTCAGTTTCATCATCTTCTTTCCAAGCTAGGCATGCTTGACATTCACGCCTTAGCTTGAGGGGGAGTATTACGTGTCTTGCACGTCCCAACGTGGAGATGTTTCAGTAGGATTCCACGTTGGCTTCCTTGTCCTAGTTGGTTTGTTTTCATTGTTTGTCAAGCCTTGTTTTCTGGCTGTACAAGGAAACCCTAACTAGCCTTGTATAAATAGTTAAGCTGCCGAGTTGTGGAGCTAACAATCAAGTCGTCATAATCAATAAAATCAGTCAAGGTCGAGAGCTCCTTTGAGCTCTCCGTGGATTAGTCTCGTTCGATCAAGAACGAGGATACCACGTAAATCGTTGTCTCGTGTGTTTGTTTGATTCCGCAGTATCGAAGTCTTTACACATCATAACTCTAATGAGTTGGTCTAATATTAACGTGAGAAGGAGAACATCCACCACATATAAATTTCGAAACTTAGGAGTCAACAACGAACAAAAAATAACACTATAACACAATATTAAGAGAAGTAATATAAAAATATGTCAATCTAACCGCACCTATCTTGAGAAAATGGCAAATAATTGCGTGTTTTTCAGTTGTTAAGTGTCGAAGTTGTGAGTGGTGTTATGTAATTAAGCTGTAGCAGCCCATAGCAACGGCACTGTTTGAACCAGGCTTTAGTAACTTTTGGTTTATTATTTGCTAAACGAGTGGGCCAAGCCCAGGTCCAACTCTTGTGCTTTCGATGGCCATTAGCGCTCTAGGACCGTTGACTGATTCCTCACTTTGGGTGCTATTCTATATTACTAGCTTTTATCCGACCCGTTGGTCGGATGATTTCATCTTATTTTTCATTACTTCATAATAATCGAAAGTGATCTTTGCACTACTTGATAATTGTGACATTGATAACAATTAGTTCATATGTATTTTTGTTAATCAGATTATCCTAACTCACTACGGCCTATACATGTTTTGTATTAAAAGAATTTGCCCTATTTATTGTATCATAAATTGCTTAAAATTATTTCTTTATATTGGTATTATTAACTTGGTTTACTATTAGATACAAACAAAACTAAAACAATTATGCATTAAATTAAAATAGTAATTAGAATTTCTTCAAGGGATTAACTTATTGCTACAAAAGCATAAAATTGATCATCTTAAGATTTCCAATCTTGCTCCATCAGACACAAATCAAAAACCTTTCACGAACATAATAGGAGGGAAGCATATAGCTAAAATAAAGAAGCGAAATGGCAGACCGATAGAAACAAATATCAAAAGCTGGCTGGTTGATGGCTGAGAATTACCTTGACAGAGAGAAGCTGCTAGTGGAGTTTTCGCTGAAACGCTTTCGTGGGTCTGTGTGATTTAAACTGCCTTTTATACGCATAACGCAGAAGGTGATTTCGTTTGCTGGCGTGAATCGAGCTTGGGTTGGTAGCTGAAATTACCTCGACAGAGAGAAGTTGATAGTGGCATTTCTAGAGGAAGCACTTTAACACCCCAATTTCTTCGTTAGAACATTACAGCCGCCGACGTCGAATCTCAGACATGGAGAGCAGGAGGATATGGGTGGATCTAGCTACCTCCGACACAATCCCTATTCGACACTGAATTTGCCCACTGACATCCACTTGGACGTCGTCCAACCACTGACATGCAAAACAACCGTTTGATCCTGGCTTCCCAATGAAAGGAGAGGACGGAGAACGACGATAGAGATGAAGGGAGCGGAGGAAGGGCCCTCTACGAAACATTTAGGCCAACAGTGGTAGACGACTAATGTATCAATCCCTAGCCTTTCTGACAATCATTGTGATCCTTATCACCCAACATTTTACTAAACCCATTACCTATTGCAAATTTTAGGTAGAGTTCCTACTAAAGTACACAAATCCCCCTACAACAATTTAATCAGGACCACTGGTTAGACATTTACTCATGGCAAATTTGAGAACTGGAGCAAAACTCTACCATCCTAAATTTGAAAATAGTCAAGTGTAAAAATAATTTAAGTCCATCCAACTATACCTGAAATAATAAGGGATCCCACAGTACATCATCATATACAACTAACATTGCTATGTAAGTTAAGCATTCTAGGCAGGGGCGGATACATGGGCCTCTAGGGGTGTCCCGGGACACCCCTAAAATTTGGGGAAACGATTATCCAACCTCCGGTAGTAATTTCGTATGTGTATACAAAATATAATTGGTAATCCGGGACACCCTAACATTTGAAAAAATAATTATCCTACCCTCGATAATAGTTTGCTTATGATTAATAAAATATAAGTGGTAGTCCGTGTTATTCCAACCTAGGACACTACTATTATCAAACATATTCCAATTATGTTGCTACTCATTTGTTATTCTATTTTAAACATCATGCAACAGTAAAACGCTATTTCTTTATCCCCAACTATTTTCAATACCTAATAATTAAACTACGTACACGCTACCCTTAATTTTGAATTGATTTTATGGTTACATGGCAAGTGTTGAAAGAGTCTTTTCTACTTTGAGCTACATTAAGAACAATGTTAGAAATCGAATATGTGATAAGTTCGTGAAGTATTGTCTAGTAGGATATGTAGATTTTTTGAACAGTGCAAACATGGAGTTTATTTATATTATTTTTTCAAATATGAATTTTAATTTATTATTTTATAAAAATTATACAAGTATGATATTTTTAATATACGAATTATTTAATTTATTATATAATTAAATTTAATTTTTGAAGAGGACACCCCTGTGAAAATTTTCTGAATCCGCCACTGATTCTAGGAGCTAGGAAATATGTAGCGTAATGTAGTAGTGTTGCAACTTGATTAGAAGATAGAGCCATAGATAAAAGAGGGGAAGAGATAGTGTATATATATAGTTATTGTTAGAAGGCATGATGATTTGCATGATGCTCCATGCATAAAAAGAAATGGAGTCACAAACTTGGTGAAGTATTCATACAAAGTGACTTAGCAAAATAAAACGTGTAGGTATAGAGAAACACACAATCCACTCAGCTATAATACGTATAAAGTCATCGATAAACCTAATTGAATATTCATGAGAATAAACATTCAAAAACTCGATCATCTGTGCATCACTTTCTGAATTCACATGGACCTTCCTCTTTAGTGACTCGACTAAAGGTGTTGCAATATAATATCATGGTTCGCTTGATCAATTTTGGTGCATTTGGCAGCATCAAGGTCACCAACTTCATGTTCACTACTAATATTATGGGAGCTTTAGGCATTAATATTTGTAGTATCGAGCAAAGCTTATTGATACATCCACACAACCACCCTATCCATTAAAAAACACGAAATATATGTAGCTCATTAAGCCATGGAGATTCAGGAAACACATATACAATGCAGTGACAATACTAAACCACATAACTCAACTTTTGAAAGCCACAAAGTTTGGCAAAACTACAAAGATGTAGAGATAATAATAACTTAACAACTTTACCAAAACTCATACCCCCAACACTGTCTAATTCTATTATAATAATAAAAGTACCTATATAGCTAATTGAGTACTACTTTTCCTTACCTAAACTTATGTAGGGAAGCTATGAGAAACTTCAAATCAAGAATAGACACAGCAAAATAAAACACCATGACATAATCTACAAAAGGCATTCATCCTTTGTTGGTGGCCAGCTTTTAATTTCCCTAGAAATTTATTAGTTTCCAAGAACATAACAAACAAAAAAGGCCCGGAGGAGAAATCAGCTGTGGAACAGAATACTCTACATAATGATATGATAAGATGAATGCATCAGATCTATGTTTGAGACATAACTTAGGCCTATCAACTCCGAGAACAACAGGCTGAATTTCAAATGAGAACACAAAACTTTAAACTAAACATTGTAGATTCTAATTTTTCACTAATTGTCTTATGAATACTAATGCTAAACCCTTATCATTTCTAGCAAATCCTAAGTTTTTGTCATGAACAATAAAAATGAAGGTATCTCACAGAGAGTGAGCCAACCCATGGTATCCCAAAACCGAAGCAGGAAACTTTGGGCATTCTCATTTAAAAAGAACACCAAAAGGAAACACATGTTTATTTTGTGAGACAACTTATCCTGCTGCCACTCACCAATACAAACTAAAAAAGCACATCTCATGAGAATATGTAAAGCATGGTAAGGCTTATCCCACCACTGCTAATGTCACAGTCTGCGCCAGTCATGACACCTTCCAAATTGAAAGCTGAAGGAAAGAGCAAAGTACCAACTTGCACGCCACGACGGAGGGAGACAGTGCAAGTGGCACCAGCAAATCCGACGATGGCTAAAGCCGAAAGCTTGATTAGAAAACTCAAAAGCGAAAATAGGGGTGGTGGGATCCTGGGACGAAGAGGGGCAACCCGGTCTCCCGAAAACAGGGGCGGAGAGAATAGTAGGAGAACATCGAATGTGGGGTTTCCAAAGGGTAACATTAGTGCGACATGCCTGTAATTCAAACATGGAGAATAGAATACAAAGAACAAAACAAAAAATGAAACAAAACAAAAAAGGAACAATAAGAAACTGAACATAAAAGAATAGAAAAATGAACCACGGTGGAAATCAACAACAAATAAAGCCCGCAAAAGAAAAAGGTTAGATAAAATTGACTGAAGGTGAGCGAATGACATGCCCACAGTTCATAGCACCGGATCTGAACATCCCGACAACAGATGAAGTTGTGACTGGTTAGCGAGCCTCCTTTGTCCTTTGTTCCTCTCCAACCAGAATTGCAAACTATTCGACGTCAAAATCGAGCGCGTGGCCCTCTAGCTAGTTCCCCTTTTGCTGTTGCTCGGTTGCCATTCACTCAGTCTTGGAGAATAGCGTCGTCGACTATATCCATCAACAGGGAGCAATCCAGAACGGGAACTGGAGAATACGAGTAGAGAAGGCCCCAATAGGCGAGGTCACACAAAAGAGATTTTGAATTTGCTCACCGACGAACCAAAATTGGAATCCCCACCTCTGGCCGTCGCAACTCAGAAACCTAGATCTTCCCCTTTCGTCGCCTGATACCCGAGTTTCCTTTGCCGACGAAAAAACAAAGGAACTGATGCGAAGGGGAAGAGGAAGGAGCTTTGCCTCTGGATTTTGTTGTTTTGCAAATAAATACAAATTAAATGAGAACGTGGGCCTGGAAGGAGAAAAAGATGTGTAGTGGACAGTTTTTTGGTTCTGAAATCAGGCGGGATTCCTTTTTTTTCCGCTTAACACTCCGCCACATCAGCTTCCTAAAATCACTCTATGGGCAGGAAATTTTGAATGGGGGGTGCAGTTTTACTTTTCAACTATAAATTATACTGTTGATAGTTCACACTTCACACTCCATGATCCATCCACACACCCGCTGCGCATACAGTATAGTCTATGGAGTAAAAGTGAGAACCTGAATACAATCGACAATTGAAATCACTATGCGAACAAGGAAGAACCAATCGAGCACATCAACCAAGCACAGTAAAAAAAATAATTTTAACAAGAATATAAGAGAATTTTAAGCATCGCCTAATAGTTTAAAGACCTTATATAGTTATACATACTCTTTCAAGAATGGATGATTGACGTCAACCTCTGCAACGAGGAAACGAGTGTTACGTTCAATTCGGGTTGATTTGCAGCGCGTTTGTTTGTAACCTTGGCAAGTGCGCTCAATCACATTTGCCGTCCCGAGTTAAAAGGATTAGCGGAGGGTTTAAAAAAGTAAAAGCTAATTACCTGACTGTATTATGGTGATATGAGTATTGTCAAATTTCATATTTAGTAAGTAATGTTAATATGAATGCAATTAAAAAAGTGTAGTGAAGTCTCCCGGCCCACATCATCCTGGCAGTACTGTCGATATATATATGTGAGACTGAGAGAGACTCGTCGCTTTTTTGTGGCCGGATAAACAGAGTGAAAATTGAAAGAGAAGAAGAAGGAGAGAAGATTATGAGGGAGTGAGTATGTAAATATATTATGGTCACATGGATTACGTCGCTGGCCTGCCCCGCCTCCAGTCCAACTGCAACTGCACTGATCAGTTCGTTTTTTTGTTTCCGGTCAAAACTGCAAAAGCTAGCGTCGCAGGCGGACGACTAACGGGTAATGAATAGCCTACGCAGCACTGCCCCCTCTTACGTAATACGGACTGACTCGGTAGAGCCAGCCACCATCCGTACATCATATAAAATTACATATCCGACGTCCGTTACTGAGAATCACATCTCTCCTACGTACGTTACCCTAGCTCTTAATTAGTTAACAGAGAAAATGACGCCGTCTCTGCCCTCTATCTGCAGCTTACCTTACAAATGCAGTACTACAAGTTTTACTCTTCAAATCACAACTTCTGCATTTGAAAAGAGATGCTATATATTGTACATGCATCAAACACAACATTCAACAAGCTAAGTAACAACAACCGTACTACGCAATTAGTTATGATCAGGACCGTTAAAAGGGACGGGACTGCAACAATGGCATCCGTTTAATTAGGATGGTGTCATCAATTAAGCTGATCATTAGCTTCCCTCCTCTACATTATATTAAGCACGAGTAAAGTAAGCTTTGGAAATATACGTAACGTAACCACATATCATGATTTCCGACAAGTTCCTAACATCATGTTCCTATGGATATTAAGTCAAAAAGGGGGCCAAAAAAAAAAACAAATATATAATAATTAAGCAGTTAAAAAGCGGCAGATTGCCGAGTTTTTAAATTAGGGTTTATGGAAGTAATTAAAGAGGTTTAGAGCCAGAGGGCGCCGGCGTCCTTGAGGAGAGGGACCAAGGAGCCGTTGATGTGGCAGGCCATGAGCGTCTCTATCCCGCCCAGGTACTTCCCGCCGACGAACACCGCCGGCACCGGCTGCCTCCCCACCGCCACCCCGCCGCCCTCCGAGGACGAGGAGGAGGATTCCTGGAGGAGGTGGAAGAGGACGGCCTGGATGTCGGGAGCTCCCGAAGCGAGGTGGTCGAGCTCGACGATGGTGGGGCCGACGCCGAGGCCGAAGAGGAGGCGCTTGACCACGGTGCACATGCAGCAGCCGCTCATGCTGAACACCACCACCGCGTTGCTCCCGGCCACCTCCCGCACCACCTCGTACGGGCTCGTGCTCTTCTGATGACGATCCGCCGTCGTAATGGGAGAAGCAGTAGTAATCTCCGGGACCTCCATCGCCCCCGCCACCACGCTGCTGCTGCTGCTCCCCATCGCGACCGTCACCGCCGGTAGTTTCTTCGCCACCACCTGCATATCTGGTGATCTCTCTCTTTGGTAAGGATTCGCTTTTTTTTTCTTTTTTTAACACAAACAATGAGACAATACAAGTGTTGAGGGTTTGTGTGTGGGGGATATATAGTAGTCAAACTCTCAAACGAGGAACAGCTTAATAAATGAAGGAGAGAAGAAAAAAAACTGAAACTGATGATGATGATGATGGGGTATAGAGTATAGACTATAGAGGGATCGGAACAGTACTTTTTATCGGATTGACATTGAAAAAAAAGAGAGAGAGAGAGAGAGAGAGAAGGGGGAGGAATGTACCGTAGCCGGCAGCTTCTGACGACGGAGCTATTAATTGTCTTGAACTTTCTTTGTGATCTCTGCTGCTGCGGCTGCCCGGTCGCGGGTTTACCTTCTTTGGCTACTCTACCTTAACTTTAACGCAGCTCTTATAGCTCGATCTCTATATATAATTAAAATGTACGTTGTGGGTATGGTTTATATAATTAAGTAGCTCCCTCCCTCTGCATAAACGTGACAAGAGTCACGTAGAACAACAGACAACAGAGGAGGGCTCCTGCAGGTGATTCTAGCTAAGTCCAACCAACTGAGAGAGAGAGAGAGAGAGAGAGAGAGAGATCACAACAGAAAAGGATTCTGTTGGGAGTAATGATGGTCATACATATATTATATATGGCTATAACTCGCTTGTTATTGGATTGGGGGATTGATTTGCTAGGCTAGCTACAGTCACGCCTATTGTACTCAAAATGACTTACAGAGAGGGAGGCGGAGTAGTCCAGCAGTCAGGCTGCGACTGGCAGCTGACCTGACCGACCACTGCAGAAGAGAGATGGCAGGAGGGAGTCATACGCGTGATTCTTTTCTTCCTCCCACTCCACTCCAGGTAGCCTCCTCTTTCCTTTTGTGCCGTACGCTCCTGTTTGTGTTTCACAAAACGGAAACAAACAAACAAACCATAAAAACCCCAAAATATTATATGCATGCAGCCAACGGGCCGGGAGACCCAGGTTTAATTTGGGACGAATTTTGCCAAATTCATCTCATCCCCATTTTCAAGTCATAATTGCATACACTCTCCATCTTCATATAGGTGTAATTCCCGCGCAATTTAGAGCAAACATAATTAATATCTAATTTCTTAATTATGAGAAATTAGGAATAAAAAAATTACATGTATTTATGGAACTAAAAAGGTAAAACGAAGGTTTTTTCGTATCATATTATTATTAAATTTTCAAGGAAGATGAAGGAGATAGAGATCAAATTAATGAAATTGTGTATATGTAATATCCAAACCACATGCGAGACAGTTATGGATATGCGAATTGTTCGAGAATATCTAAATCTATCTTCACCATTTTCCTTAGGGGTATTACCCATATTCGTTGAACATCATATCAGTTTCCCTCGTTCAATGGTTCGAGAAAACTCAGATACCCACAATTAAGAATACAATTGACTTCACTACTCTCTACTTGTTTTCCTTCTTCATGGTTTTCCAGCCAATAACCCAGCATCCACTTCCCATTGGATTGCTTTTCAATCTCAGCATATCAGCAGCCATGGGGATAGGGTCACCATCTCCACAGTTGAGAGATGTTGTACTTTCTTTTTTACAGCCAGTGTTAACACATTTGTGAGGAGAAACCCTAAGTCTTCTCTTACCTTTCTCATTAGAAATCACAGTTTATATAGATGGAAAGAATAGTACAAAGCTCTCTGATGTTGCTTACATTTCAAGAAAGAAGACAAATCTTGCAAGGAAAGAAAGGACAGCCCGAAAAGGGTAAAAGTTACAAAAACAAAGTTCAGGTACTACTTGGCACTTTGCCAGAAACGACATCACTCCAAGACCTCTTCTTCACGTCCGTTTTAGCCAACCCGGTGTCGTTCGCTGTCGTCTTCTTCTCCCCTGTTTCTGTGCTGTCGATCGTTGCAGAGTTCAAAAGGAGTGAAAATCCCTCGTTTTCCCCTGATACCCCACCCCCCCCCCCCCCCCCCCCCGGGCAAGCCGGTGGGCAGATATTGAGGACACCAAGCTTGGAGAGGAGCAGCGAGAATGGCGCAGGTGGAAGCGGATTTGTGAAGAGGTCTGCAAGTTGGTGGACCGAAGAGACATGGAGAACCTTCACTGTTTTGTCCAGAATATTTTCGCGAACGAAGTGCCAGTCAAGTTCGATGTGCTTCGTTCGTTCGTGAAAAGTGGGATTTTCAGCAATATAAATCGCCGACTGATTGTCACAGTAGATTGTTGTTGGCTGAGGATGAGGAATTTGAAATTCATTGAGAAGGTAAAGTAACCATTGTACCTCACAGGTTGTATATGCGAGAGCTCTGTACTCAGCCTCATAGGAAGATCTTGAAATGGTGGTTTGTTTCTTGCTTTTCCTGGAAATCAAGGAATCCCCAAGATACACACAGTAGCCAGTGACAGAACGTCTTGTGTCCACGCAAGCATCCCAGTATGAGTCACTGAAGGCCTTCAAATGGAGAGTAGAAGAAGCTGGGAAGAAGAGCCCAGATGAAGGTGCAGACTTGAGGTAACGCAAGATCCTGACTACTGCTTTGTAATGATCATTGCTGGGGTTGGGCATGTATTGGCTTACTTGCTGGGTTGCATAGCTTATTATATCTGGCCTTGTTGTAGTGAGATAGATGAGTTTTCCCACTAGTCTCCTGTAGGTTTCTGGAATAGGAAACGGATCCGAATGTTCAACTGAAAGATGATGCTTGTAATCCATTGGAGTAGTGGATGGTTTGGAGTTGAGAAGGTTTGCTTCCTCAGGAATCTCCAGTGTATACTTCCTTTGAGAAATGTGAATTCCCTTTTTGCTTCTGGCAACTTCAATGCCAAGGAAAAATTTCTAAGTTCCCCATATCTTTGATGTTGAATGTGTGATGTAGAAATGTCTTGAGGCTTTGAATTTCATCCAGATTATTCCCTCCAATAACCAAATCATCCACGTAAACCAGTATGCAGGTGTAGGAAGAACCTGTTGATTTGTAGAAAAGAGAGCGATCCACTTTGCTTGGAGAGTAACCTTGTGACTGCAGTTTGGTTGCCAACTTTGTGAACCACTGCCATTAAGCTTGTTTTAGTCCATAGATTGATTTCTTGAGGCGGCAGACTGGATTTTTGAAACCTGGAGGGGGGATGTAGCCAGGTGGGAGTTTCATGTAAACCTCCTGATCCAATTCGCCATGTAGAAAGGCGTTGTTAACATCCAATTGTTAGATATGCCAGTTTTGGGATGCAGCAATAGCTAGGAACAGCCTGATAGTGGTCATTTTCACTACAGGAGCAAAAGTGTCCTGACAATCCACTCCTTCCTGTTGACTGTAGCCTTTTGCTATAAGTCTTGCTTTCTATCTTTCCAAAATGCCATCTGCCAAATGCTTGTTTTTATAGACCCATTTGTTACCCACTGCTTTCTTCCCAGGTGGGAGTTTAACCACATCCCAAATTTGGTTGGATTCCAAAGCCTTTGTTTCAGTTGTCATTGTATCATTCCATTATGGAAACAAAATGGCTTCCTTGTATGATTCTGGTTCTTTGAGGGATAAAATGCTTAGAACAAAATGTTTGTGATTAGGATATAAAGTAGAATAGTCAATGACTGATGAGAGAGGATGTTTCATAACTGGAGATGCCAACTGGTTGGGATGACTGGTTGAAGAATGATGTTGAAGCATGTTACAATGATATTGTTGTAGGTGGGAATGACGTTTGATGGTTCTAGTGGATTTGCGGACAGGGATAGGGTCTGTTTGTGGTGGTGGGGGAGGTGGTGTAGGAGATGGAGAATCATGATTAGAGTCATTTTCAGTATCTGTGTCAAAGTGGTGATCCGGAATGAGTGGGGAAGGGTCAAGGAGTGGAGAAGGAGAGTAAGATGGACTTGAGTCATCAAATAAGGCTGGATAAGAGGGAGTTGAGTAGGCTGGGTTTTGGTTTGGGGTAGAGTTGTGAAAAGAGAATATGTGTTCATGAAATTGAACATCTCTGGATAAAAACATCACGAGTGAGAATGTCATAAATTTTATAACCCTTCATTCCATTTTGAAAGCCAATGAACACACCTTTCCTAGCTCTAGGATCAAACTTCCCTCTGTGATTGGCTAGGGTACTATCAAAACATAAGCATCCAAAGACTCTGAGGTCAGGTAGGTCTGGTGGTTCATTATGGAGTTTTTCATATGGTGTTTGATTCCCAAGAACAAGAGTGGGAACCCTGTTGATTAAGTAGACTGAGTGTTTGACACAGTCTCACCAAAAAGCAGGAGGGAGATTGGCCTGAAATTTGAGGGCTCTAGCAACAGCTAGAATATGCTGATGCTTCCTCTCTACTTTGTTGTTTTGTTGAGGAGTCTCAACACAGCTCAACTCATGAAGGATGCCAGTTTGGTTAAAGATATCAGTCATGGTGAATTCTCTACCTTGGTCACTCCTAATTCTCTTAACTTTGGTTTGAAACTGTCTTTCTGCATAGGAACAGAAAGCTTGAAGTTTTGGTCTAGCTTCTAATTTAGTTTGTAAGGAAATCAACCAAGTCATCCTACTATAATCATCAACAATTATGAGAAAATACTTGAAACCATCATAACTAGGGACTGGATTTGGTCCCCAGATGTCAACATGTAGCAAATCAAAAACTTGTTTGGTTACAGCGGTACTGGAAGGAAATGGGAGTCTCTTCTGCCTAGCAAAATGACAGACATCACAGGCTATAGAGCTGTTTGTATATATATGTGGACAAAATGTTTGCAAAAAGGGCACTTTTGAATGAGAGACATGGCCTAGTCTATGGTGCCAGATATCAAAGGCTTGTGTGCTGGCAGCTAAGATAAGTTTTGGTGAGTTGGTATCTACAGGGGTCTCAAGGTGGTAAAGGCCAGAGGAGAGCTTAGCAGAACCAGTCATCCTCCTTAGTTGCATATCATGGATCAAACAGACATTGGAAATGAAGGTAAGGCAAAGAGATTTGTCTTTGGTAAGTTGACTGACAGAGATAAGATTGAAGCTGAATTGAGGAACAAATAAGGCTTCATGTAAAATGAGCCTAGCAACACAAGTGATAGTGCCTATGTGTGTTGCTTGTACTTTATCTCATGTTGGTAAGGTAATGAAGATGTTGTTTGTGCTTCTGTAGTTTGTTAAATAACTAAGGGAACAAACTATGTGGTCAGAAGCTCCAGTGCCAAGAATCCAGGTTTGATGATGTCGTGTTTTATCACTCACATTGAGCAGAAATTTACCTGGGGGGTTTGTTGGTTTGGTGGTGAAAGTAGCATCAGTAAAGGGAGAGTTGGCACTGGTGGAAGGCCTGGGATTACCTTTGTCATGCATGAGTGACATCAGTTTCATGTAATCTGCCTTGGTGAGCTTCACCTCTTGCTGTAAATCATCTGAACTGGCTGTGTTCACTTGAAGTTTGTTGCGTGGGGGTCCTCTTGGGTTTGGGTAGCCATGTTTGTTGAAGCATTTGTCCTCTATATGACCTTGTTTCTTGCAGAATGTACACTCAAGTGGTTTTCCAGAAGGATTGGAAGATCTGGTATTCATCCCTGGGGGCCAGCCATGCTTGTGGTATTCATCCTCATTGTGGCCTAAGAACTTGCAGTGAGTGCAGTAAGGGCGTGGCCTTCTGATTTGAGTATTGTTGCTGGTCTGAGCTGCAAGAGTCAGTGCTTCTCCTGAGAGAACTTTGGATGGCAGTGTGCCATACTATTGTCTTTCATGCTGCAACATCCTCTGCAAGACTCGATCTATGGATGGCAATGAATCACCAAAAAGAACTTGGGATCTGACGCTGGAGAAGTTCTCATTCAATGCTCTTAGAAATTGAATAACATAATTTATGTCCCTGTATGCAAATACCAATCTCATAGCAGCACATGTTTCTCGACTAGTTGGTGTGCAGGTACAATGTTCAAGTGGCTGGTAGTTGTCTAATTCATCTCGAATGGCAATGAGGTTGCCATAATACTCAGTTACTGACTGGCTACCTTGTTTGAGAGTGCTTAGAGATTCAGTAAGTTTAGCAATCCTTACCACATCACCCTGACCATAACGAGATCTGAGACTGCGCCATGCTTCAAGTGAAGTTTTGCAAGACATGATGGTCTTCCTGATGGTTGCTTCAACGGTCTGTTGGATCCATGAGAGAACCATGACATTGCTCCTGTTCCTGTTCCAAGCCCAAGCATTTGGATGATATGCGCCTGGATGTGGAATGGAACCATTGATGAAGCCAAGCTTGTTCTTGGCTCCCAAAGCATTCAACATGGCCTGACTCCAATCATTGTAGTTGGTGGGGGTAAGTTTCTCGCCCACTAACAGCAACCCTGGTTGTTCAGAGCCATGGAGATTGTAGGGGTCTGCCATGGGATCAACAGGAGGATTGACAGCAACAGTATTTGCAACTTCATTTGCAGCGTTGTTGACTGGATCGTTTGGCTGGACAGTGGCAGTCATTGTGACGACGACTAGGGTTTATAGAGGCTCTGATACCATGTTAACACATTTGTGAGGAGAAACCCAGTCTTCTCTTACCTTTCTCATTAGAAATCACAGCTTATATAGCTGGATAGAACAGTACAAAGCTCTCTGATGTTGCATACATTTCAAGAAAGAAGACAAATCTTGCAAGAAAAGAAAGGACAACCCGAAAAGGGTAAAAGTTACAAAAAGAAAGTTCAGGTACTACTTGGCACTTTGCCAGAAACGACATCACTCCAAGACCTCTTCCTCACGTCCGTTTTAGCCAACCCTGTGTCGTTTGGTGTCGTCTTCTTCTCACCTGTTTCTGTGCTGTCGACCGTTGCATAGTTCAAAAGGAGTGAAAATCCCTCGTTTTCTCCTGATAGTCGGTAAAAGTGAAAGTGAAAAAAGAAGGGGAAAAAACAAGAAATTCTACCGTGTATATTTACTGAGGGAATAATTCAGAATATGTTACGTTTTTACATGCAAAAACAACCCATATATGTACAAGAGGTCGTCGTAGTTATGACAAGACAACCTTCACGTAATTATGATGACAAGCCTAGCTGCGCTAATTAATGACAAAACGGAGCGAAGCAAACCCCCAACGGCCCCCAGACCAGACACGAAAACGACGCCACTTTCTCCCAACACGACTCCATGCAGCTCCGTTCCCGAATGCTAATGATCGTCGCCGCCGACACGTACGCCGACGCCGCGTGCTTCACCAGATGGTTCCTGATCGCGATGCTTGACGGGTCGAACTCGTACCCGTACCCGTTCCCGTTCCCCTCGTGGTGATGATAATTAGCTGCGCCCCACAGGTGGCTCGTCGGAGATCCGCCCGAGATTATGTCCTTCAGGCTCGTGTAACGCAGCCCCACGTCGTCGTCGTCGGAGTTGTCGTCGCTGTGGATGGGGGAGGAGGTGGATCGGGCCATGCGTGGTGGGGGTGTTTCCTGGTAAAGCGGCCGGCGGTGTGGATCTTGTGGATTAATCATGGTCGGCGCCGCGGCTGGGACGTTGTGACGGTGGTGGTGAATGGGGAAGAGGTTCGGTGGAGAACGGGGATGAGGGGAAAGCTGTCGTCCATTATGTGGTTTGTGGAGATTAATTGGGAAGTTTGCGGAACAAAAATGGTTGAGATTTTGTTTTTTGGGGAGATTTTCTGTTAGATGGATGAAAAGCTGAGGGAGATTTTATATTAGAGGTGATGATTATCCTTGAAACGAATCTAATTTTATATTTCTGGAGGTCATCTTGTTTGGTTAGATTTGGTCGTTGTTGGTGAATGCATGATTGTCCATTTATATAGGCTACCCCTTCTCATACCGATTTTAGTTATGGTTGATCGTTTCGTTGGACTAAAGTTTATAACTGACTTCACATTTTTCGGTTTTTTTAAACGGTTTGATTACCATTTATAATATCATATCACTCTTGACCTGTAAATGTATGATACTATTTTTCCTAAGTGCATGTGGTCCCATAATTAATTCTCTTGATACTAGTAATCTTATGTGAAAGTTGAGATGCAAAAGTAGGATGACAATTTCGATCTGACTCATTTTACTCGATTTATTTGGCCTATTTTGGGGCGGGTTCGACCCTCCCCGTAGGCGGGGTGGGCATGGGTACTCTCATCGACCCGACCTGCCTTGATCCGCCTCATTCTTGACCCGTTCTTGCCTAAATTACATGTAATCTTAGTCAAATTACTTAGAAATTTTCTTTTATTACATCATAATTTTGCTATAATAAAGTTATAAATTAGTGAAAACATCAATTTCTCTAATAATTTAACTACATTTATCATAATATTGTTTGTTTTCTTGGTCTTATAATAGAAATAACGAATATTTCTAATGTTTTTCATATAAACTAGCTTATTACCCGGCCCATTGGCCGAATTACTTTAAATTACATATGCATGGAATGGTAGAGAAAGATGAGTTAAAAAAGATGAGTTAAAATGAAAGTGGCAGAGCTTCTACTTTTGAGAATTTTACATTCAAAACATTAATATTTGTATTTAAAAAATTATCAAATATACTCCGAAATTTTAGACAAAATTCTAATATATCTCTTATTTTTTAATTCAATATATACATCCATATCAATAATAAAATATTAAATTTTAATATCCCATTCGAAAGATTTGTTATCAATTTTATACATAAATATCTAATTCATTATGTATTTATTTATAAAAGAAAAAATTAAAAGTATAGTCACAGTTATACCCCTCCCTCCTCAATCTCTATGCTTTCCCCAAATGGCATTGGTAGTACTCCTCTTCACAGTCTTAGTGTTTTTCATCATCTTCCAATCTTTCTAGCCATGCATCACCATCAACCTTTCGTTCCTTTATGCCAAAAGCGTATCATCTAAAAAATCCTAGGATTCTAGTGCAAAATTTTTTTTACCAATCCAGACTATCTCTAGATCCATGGAGACCTCAATAACCTCATAATACCCATCTCTTCAAATCTGGTCTAGAGCTCTGAATATAATTAAAAAAAAGTTCAAATCACATAGTCATTACACATTCAGATAAATAAGCCTATGGTGGATTGGTGGTTCCCAACGTCAATGTAAAAGACATTCAATAAATGCACTCATTACTCAACTTCGACTACCTGATGAAATACTAAAATTCAACCAACTACCACTAATACCATAAATAATAAGTATATTTCTGTTAGCCCCGATAAGCCAAAACATGGCATGATCAATGATCCAATAATACAAATTGCACAAAAAGTGCATTTACTCACTCTCGACCCGAATCGGTCAAGTAAGCCCAATAGGAACCTAGATCTGGGAAGGGTGCACCTAACGTCAATACCAATGAAACAACTATATGCACTTGAGAGAAAGAAGCTACCGAACTTTAAGGCCACACGCCAATTTGGCTTGTTAGGCTGATGCTAAAACATTTTAATTGATTACAAACCTTGGAACCACTCAAAAAGACACAGTGCCATAGATAGACATGTGTATGAACCATTATTAAATGAACTTAGAGTATCCTGACACGACTCTCAATGCACCAAATATAGCATTAATGATGTTTAACCTTATTTACCTAGTATAAATAAGGTGGAAGTCTCTAGAGATTACAGACATTAATACACAATTTCTCAAAACAATCAATATGAAATAATTTTCTATCTTAGTCTGGCCTGCACCCGAACTAATCAGTTACCAAATATAAAATCATTCACTTATTCTCCCACAAATGCAAACCATCTTAGTCAAATTACTTAGAAATTTTCTTTTGTTTAGGGATGGCAACGGGTCGGGTTGGGCGCGGATAGTGCATATCCGTTACCCTATCCAAAGTAGTTCGGGTTTTACCCATACCCATACCCCCTAAAAAAATGGGTAGAAAATTAAAACCATGCCCATACCCGTTCGGGTTTCGGGTATCCACGGATATCCATGGGTAATAAAATCTCTTTATAACTCCAACAAATCTGTTAAGATTCACACGTATTCTCACATTGCATAAGAGGACAAACACGACAATAATTCACTAGAATGAAGAACATTAATTAAAACAACACGATTGCATAAAAACTTTATATTTATATGCTAAATAAAAAATATGATCGAGAAAAATAATGATTTTCTAGACAAAATACACGCGCATGTGTATAATCGGGCGGGTTCGGGTTGGATAGTGTGAAAACCATGCCCACCCATTAACCGCAATATTCGGATTCGGGTTTTACCCATACCCGCTAAAAGTCCTTTGGGTTCGGGTTTTACCCTACCCAATTAGGTCGGATTCGGGCGGATATCCACGGTTACGGATATTTTTGCCATCATAATTTTGCTATAATAAAGTTATAAATTAGTGAAAACCTCAATTTCTCTAATAATTTAACTACATTTATCATAATATTGTTTGTTTTCTTGGTCTTATAATAGAAATAACGAATATTTCTAATATTTTTCATATAAATTGCATACTCATTGGATTGACCTGCCCCGAACTGCTATCCGTGATAAATTACCCGACCTACATACCACGGGGAGGGTTTGGGTACCAAGAAACCCGTCCCGGATCTGCCTCATTGTCATTACTATGCAAAAGGTTATGTGAACTAGAATAAAAGTGTCAACATCATATAAATTGGGCTAATTGTTATAACATTTATCGTTTATTTCAATATGATAGATTTGTCCAAAATGAGTGTAAATAGTTATACATTTTTAAGGGTTAATTGGATAGACCATTATTGATAGAAATGGCTATTTCTCGATTATATAAGAGGCTGACTAAGTTATATTGCTAATCAAATTTGATTATTTTGTGTCAAATTAGACATTCTAGTTCTGTTCGGCAAACCCTGATACCCATTACCCACTATAAATCATAACATGTCCTTTTCTCCGTACATTTGAAAATATAGAAAAGGAACACTGGGAAATACCAGAGAATTAGGGAAAAAATCTGAAAGTACCACTTTTCAAAAGAAAATTTCAAAAATACCACTCAATTTCAAAAAAATTCAAAAATACCATCTTTTCAAAAATCGCCACCCCACCCTGAGGTTTACACGAAAACCGCTGGGCGGGGGCGCGATTTTCCAATGCAAACCGCTGGACTAAGGGGAGGTTATAAAAACCGCTGGGTGGGGCGGCGATTTTGGGCCAAACCGCCACCCCACCCAGCAGTTTGGTCAAAAAAAAATTCCGATCAACTCCTAACTTCGGCCAAACCGTCATTTGCTACCCCGAACTAGCCTTTTTTTTATTTCGTCAAACTTTGGGCGGCCATAACTTTGTGCTCCAAAATCCTAACTTCATGAATTTTTTTTAATTCCGCATAAATTTTTAATATATACAACTTTTAAGATAATCATAATTTCGAAATGTACATGGATTTGTGAAAAGTAAAGGTAAAGTTATTCCCAAGGTCCCTTATATCCACAAATAATTCCTATTTTGAAAATTTCATCCTAGTAAAAATTGTAGATCTTGAAAAGTTATGCAAAATGAAAAAAAAAATCGCTACGATCGGATACCCGAGTGCAAAGTTACGTTCGCTTGAAATTTCGGCCGAAGTTAGGAGTTGATCGGGAATTTTTTTTTTTACCAAACTGCTAGGTGGGGTGGCGGTTTGGCCCAAAACCGCCGCCCACCAAGCGGTTTTTATAACCGCCCCTTAGCCCATAGAAAACCGTGCCCCGCCCAGTGGTTTTCGTGTAAATCGCAGAGGGGTGGCAGTTTTTGAAAAAGGATGGTATTTTTTGAATTTTTTGGAATTGGGTGATATTTTTGGAATCCTTTTTTAAACAACAGTGGTATTTCTGGAAAAAGTCCGAATTACCTAAAATGGTCTCCAATCATATCCACTTTCAAGATACCACATAGCAACGGCCAAGGAGGGTACAAAAGGTACAAATCCCCCCCCCCCCCCCCCCCCCCCATGTAGGGATGGCAACAAAACCCGAACCCACGGGTACCCACCCGACCCAACCCGGTCAACGCGGGTAAAATCCGTGTTGACGGGTTTTGGGCCGGGTTCGGATTTAAACCCGCTACACTATTCACCGGGTCGGGTTGGGTTTGGGTTTAGGTAAACCCGACCCATGGGTACCCGCCCACACACATATAGGGGTCGTTTGCTTGTTGGATTTGGGTCATGGATTTGGTACCCAAATCCCAAGCTTGATGGATTTAATATAAGTCCATTGTTTGTTTAAGGGTGCTAAATCCGTGGGGTCCACGGATTTGGTCTTTATTTTGGAACCAAATCCGTGGACCCCACGGACTTATAAATCCCACATATTGATTTGGGATTTGCAAATCCTTGATGGTTAGTTATTTATTTAACAAATCCATCACAAATCCATCATCAAATCTATCATGCAAACATTAGACTCTTCAAATCCATATTCCAATAAATCCAACATAAATCCCAAGGTTTTTATTGGCCAAAACCCTCATTTTTCAAATCCAACAAGCAAACGACCCCATAATCCCGGTATATTTAATATTCTAAATAATATATTTTCCTTAAACAATTAATATTCTTTATGTTTGTGGAGACATGTGTAATTTGTTCTTTCTAATTGTTTAGAATGAAGTTGATATTATGAAGTGGAGAGTGAAGAAACTTAGTTGACGAGGAAGAAGCTTTCAATTAATCTTTTGTTTATAGATGTTTATCTTTAATTTTGAACAATTTGTATTGATCATTTGCGGTTTGCTTGTATGCTCTAGATTGGTGTTTTTTTGTATGATTAATTTGTATGAGAAAATTGATGTTAAACTTTTATTTTGAAAAAAACTTGTTATTGTAAATTTTTTACCATAAAAACCCACGGGTACCCATGAACCCGCGGATACCCAGTGGTTGGGTTTGAGTTTTTCAAACCCAACGGATTTTACCCCAGGCTTTTTTAGCGGATAAACCCATGGATTTGGCTTTGGGTTTGACAAAACCCGTCCCAACCCGACCCATTGCCATCCCTTACTGCCATGAGACATTGAAAGTCTTTTATTTTTCCTAGGTTGGAAGGTTTTGTATTTGCGGGCCAGGGCCAGCCTTTGCTTTCATGGTTTGTCCATAATTGGGCCACTATTGGGCCGGCCAAAATTGTAATATGGGCCGTATGTGTTCTAGCCTCTTCCGTGGCTCATTGGAGCGCTTGGGCTATGTCTGGTTTAGCTGAACCAAGCCCAGAGGAGTTAGCTTTCCATGATCATGGAATCGACCCAATGCAAATGGCGTTGAACAAGTATATTCACGACTTAAATTAAAACAGAAGAATGATATATGCCACAACGAGTTTCGACTGTTGGCAAACTCGGAATTGGCGCGATGGTAGCATTCACTCTCATAAGAAAGTTGCCGCCATTGGTGGCATGATTTATGGTTTTGCCCACAAACATCAGCTGGTGCTCTGTTAAATCAACAAAGTTGAGACTGGTAAAGGATGATTTATGCCTAGTATGATGGCTAGGAATTAGGAGAATTGGTGTTAAATTGATATTTGGAACTAACTTTTCCTCTCACTTGGATTGGGTATTGATTGCAGTTTGCAATTGTCTTCTCGCAAGATACTGATACGTACTGTCTCAATTTCTTAAGTGCAAAAAGAAGACACTTCGGTTATCAATTGTTTAGATAAACTAATTAAGACACCAACTATGACAACTCTAAGAGAATGTATTGACGCAAAAATAAATTGTGAGAGAGGGAATGGTTGCTTTTTACTTTTTATTTTCATTATTTGTTTAGTAATTGAATTTCCTTGTAAGATAATTGTCGAATATAAAAAATTCAAAAGCAATGCCGTTTCTATGAACAAAGAGATAGATTACAAGAGATTATCATCTCCCATGCATATAGAGTTAGTAGTTAGGACTTGTTTTGGGGTAAATACGGAAGAGCGAGATGTCATGTTACGTTTTGTGGTTTTTTTTTTTTTGACAAGGGATGTGCTTATATTGCAATCTGGAAATCACGGTTACAAGAGGCGGATTACATCAATGGAACAAAAGCAAAATGAACACTCTAATAAAAGGCAGAACAATCAAAGACAAAAGCAAAGCTAGAGAACCAGCCACAAGAAAGAGCAGGCAAGATTGAACTACACCAATATCAGAGAGCCATCACCAGAGCCAAGGAAGAGTTAGTAGTTAGGACTTGTTTTGGGGTAAATACGGAAGAGCGAGATGTCATGTTACGTTTTGTGGTATTTTTTTTTTTTGACAAGGGATGTGCTTATATTGCAATCTGGAAATCACGGTTACAAGAGGCGGATTACATCAATGGAACAAAAGCAAAATGAACACTCTAATAAAAGGCAGAACAATCAAAGACAAAAGCAAAGCTAGAGAACCAGCCACAAGAAAGAGCAGGCAAGATTGAACTACACCAATATCAGAGAGCCATCACCAGAGCCAAGGAAGTGAACCCAAGAACCTCATGCTTCCACAACCAACAGATCAGCAACAAAGCAGGGTTTCAACTCTCCCAAAACAGACAAGACCATGGCGCTTGAAAACACAACGCCATAAGCCGCCTCCTGGGGATCGTTCGAAGACGATCCATCACAGTGAATCACAAGGTTGCAATTACATGGCGGTGGGCAGGGCTGAAACCGGGATGCTCAGAGTTGAAAAAAAGGTCGAGGAAGCCGAAGGCAGGATGGACCGAGAAATGGAGAGACAAAGAACTCCAGCCTAGTCTCAACCGAAACCCAGAACAGCTGCCGATGACAAACGGAAATGACACCGAAACCCACAACAGCCGAGAAGAGAAGAGGCTGAGATGCTCACCAACAGTCGACGGCAGGGGACAACGGCGAATGAGTTCTTCCGAACTGAAGAAACCACCAACAAGGAGGAGCCACTCAGGCACCAGATCTCCATCAGAGACTCTTCCAGCTGCAAAATCCGAAACCCAAGCAGAGCAAAGCAAGACCAGAGAGGAGAATCCAAGATCCGAGAAGAAGAGCAACCGCTCCGAAATCTGAAACGCCACATCGGCAGAGAAACCCTAAACTAGAAGATCCGGGTGAAAATCGCCTAAGACAAAGGCATGAAACACAAGAGCAAGAAGAGCAAAGGAAAGTAAAAAAAAAAGAGAGATTGGCAAATCACGTTTATCAATAATCATGCCCTTTGAAAGGTAGAGACAATCTGAGAGAGGATACTACGCTAGTGGGTTTTGGTGTCACTGTATAGAGTTGGCAAAGTAAATCAACTCACCAGAAAGTGTTCAAGATACTTTCTACTTTCGTTCAAAGATGAAGAAAAGAGAGAAGAAAAAAAAAACCAGAGAGCAATTTGTGTGGTACAATGAGCTGATACAGTTGCAATCAAATTAAATGAACACACAAAGAAAGAAAAAGGGGAAGGGGACGTGTTGACACCTAAAATTAATTTGGCCGGAATTAAATGCCGCATTAATTAGTCTCGGCATTTAATTCGATACAGCGGGTAAAAAACGGTGTCGTTTGGAGTCAAGCGGTGCCGCGGAGAGTTAAAACGATACCGCGAAACAGAAAAACGGTACCGCAAGGAAGCCCAGCGGTACCGCGGCACTGGAAACGGCACCGCTCGCCAAAAAACAAAAGAGGAGCCGCGCGTTTAGTTGAGTGTTGGGGAAGGAGTTTTTGTTTGCTCTAATTAATTATTATTATTATTTATTCCTGGTTGGATAGGGAGAAGCGGCACCGCGGAGAGCTAAAACGGTGCCGCGGAATTAAAAACGGTACCGCGAGTAAGCCCAACGGTACCGCGGATTAGCAAACGACAGTGTTTAAATAAAAAACAATGTCGCGAAGGGAAAGGCAAACATAGCCGTTTTGGCGCTAATGATCTCGTTGGTCAACACACGAGTTTGACTAGTGATGACCGGATTAATTAACTAATATTTTTAATGACTTTTTAGCACGGTGTCGTTTAGTTGAAAACGATGCCGCAAGAGGAAGAAACGACACCGAGGATTTAAAAACGATGCCGCGAGTGGGCCAAACGATGCCGCAGTAGTTAAAACGACAACGTTAAATTTAAACCGGTATCGCAAAGTTCAACAGCATTGCAGAAATAGAAAACGACCTTGTTTAATATAGAACAATGTCGAGAGAAATTTCACATAAACGGTGTAAAAACAACATTGTTCCGTGGAACGACATCGCAGGAATAGGAAACGGCGATGGTTAGCCAAAAACAACGTCGTGGCGAGAGGTCAGTTTTGACGATGTGGTGGACTCGATGTCGTTTGTTTATCATGTGGACAGGGTGTTTGGAGGATCGAACCGTGGTGGAGGATTGTCGATTTTGGCTCAGTGTCGTTTTGGCCAAGTTCCCGCGTGTCCAAGCGGTTTCGTACTCGTGGGAGTTACGCAACAAGGAGGGAGTTATCTGCGGTTAACAGGAATGAAGAACGTGGGAGACAAAGGCGCGAAGGCAGTTACTACGACTACGGGGAGAAGAGCGGGGTATAAAGATCGGGAAGAGAGAGAAGCTCAGGACGGCAAAATCAAATCACAAACTGCACCTACGCAGATTTATCTTTTTCTCTCTAGTTCGTAGAACTTCTCTGTCAAAGACCTCTTTTGCAGAGTCGTAGTAGTCGTAGTCGTAGTTGCGGAGCTCTCCAGAGGAACCTCCATAGGAGTAGAGGTAACGTAACTTACAACACTCCCGGTGTGGTTTCTCGTTGAACAGCCTCGTTCGAACGTAGTTTAGAGAGGTGGTGAACCGAGTAACGGTTGTTTGATTAGAAGTCAAAGGTGTATTGATCGAATCAACATCGCCGACACCGGCGGTGGATATTTGACAGTCATCTTGGTTTCTGTTTAATCGATCAAATCAACGGTGCCGACATTCGGTGGCGGATATTTGACGGTTTTTGCTGACTTTGGGTTTTTGTTTCCTTGAAATCAGAGCGCATTGAACGCGCGAGTTTCGCCAACGAAACAAATTGGCACACCTGGTGGGACCCGTGTGTTCGGATGGCTCCGCGAAGGACGAATCACGAGGGCGATCTTCCACCAACTTTAGTGGAGGAAGAGCCAATGGTCAATGTAGAGACTGACCAGAGTGACGGTTCACACGGCGGTTCGAGCAACGACGCCGGTGGGGAAGTGCCAGCAGTGGCGCAAACTGCCAACCAGGGTGAGATAACACGCATGCTTCGCCAAGTCATGGCTGATAACCAACAGGTAAAACCTCACTTAGCCTCTTTGGATGGACGTCTTGATGGTCTTAGTTCTCGGATTGATAGACGTGTTAGCCAACTGGTTGAAGTCGTAGATAAAAACAGAATGGATTTTGAAAGTAACAGACGTGATTTTAATGATTTTAGAGAGTTTTTGAATAGGCCAGTGCCGCAAACAAGGGCTTTGCCGTTAAGAGGAGAGAATCCGTTACACAACGACACTGGCACCAATAGCTTTCCGGTCAATGGCGGCAGAGATACTCAGCCGAGACAGGGCGTTTTGCCGACACCGGTGGTGAGCCCAACAAGTCCGTCGAGAGTAAATCCTGGCGAGACCAGCACTGCGGCTAACACTCGTGTTGAGCCGCCACCAGTGCACAATGTGGGTCCACAAAATATTCCGGAGGCCAGACCCTATGTGGCCCCGATGAGCGGTGGTGGAGGAACGATCAACAATGATCGTGTTCCGCCACGCGGATACCCACAAAACGCGCCTCCTCCTCCAAACGGGCTTGGCATGGATCCTGGTGGATTCGTACCACAAGGGGGGCAACTCGGGGGGCAAGACATTAATGTGATTCGAGATCAAGTAGCACAGATGCTGGCGGATCAGTTTGGTTTAGGTATTAGACCAGCGATGCCGCCGGTGTATCGAAAACCATATCCGGATTGGGTTGATAGATACTACCCCTTTCCACGTGGTTTTCGCGTGCCTGATTTCATCACCTTCAGCGGGACTGGGGATCAGTCCACCGTCGAGCATGTTGGACGATTCACGGTTCAGTGTGGTGATGTGAGTGATTTATTGAAGTTGCGTTTGTTTGGCAACTCGTTGACCGGCCCTGCATTCGCGTGGTACGTCAACTTGCCATCGAACTCGGTTCAAACTTGGCAGCAAATGGAACAAATGTTCCATGCCCAGTTCTACCGTTCTGAGCCAGAAGTAACAATGGCAGACTTGGCACGAATGCGCCAACAGCCAGGAGAAACAGTGGAACACTTTTTAACAGACTTTAAAAATGCAAGAAATCGCTGTTTTGTAAACTTGACAGAACGCGAGTTTGTTAAACTGGCCCAGGGTGGATTAAATTTTGAACTTCGTAAAAAGTTTCAAGATAGGGAGTTTTCTGATTTGTTTCAATTGATGTCCTGCGCTGTAAGATACGAATCTCTTCTTCGTGAAGAAGAACATAAGAGGAGTGGTTCTCGTGGACAATATTTCCCTAATTTTGAAAACTATGGTGTGAATAACGTCGGCAATGATGTTGACGAGGTTGAAGTTGATTTGGTCGAGATCGTGCAGGGGAAGACATATGTGTGTGCTTCTCTAGCCAAGGCCGATGGGGAACTACAAGCTGGAAAACCCAATCGTGCTCCAATTCAACCTAGAAAATATTCTTTCGATGTTTCAAAATCGGATATAATTTTCGACCAGCTTTAAAAAGATGGTCAAATTAAGTTGACTGGAGGGCAAACTATCCCGCCAGCTGAAAAATTAAAAGGAAAACGCTACTGTAAGTGGCACAACAATGTGTCTCACTCAACTAATATGTGTGTAGTGTTTCGAAACGTGGTGCAGGATGCTATTGAAAAAGGTCGGTTCAAGGTACCGGAGCCGAGGAAGGAGGCCATGATTGTTGACACTGACCCGTTTTCCAACGGTGTGGGCGTCAATATGGTCAACATTGTGGGGGGCAACATTGTCGAAGCTCTTTTGTACCACAAAGACCTTGGTTCTCAAAAAATTAGGAGTATGGAAGGGGGATCATGCAACGTCGCAGTTTCAATTACAAAGGTGTTGGGTGAGGCGTGCTTGAACTCGTTGTCCGAGATTGTGAGACCATCAATGCTTGCATTAGGTGGTCCACCAAAATCTGAGTAAGCCACCTCAAGAGAGGGTGACGAAGGCCAAAATTACGGCCTTGCTGGAGGGGTTGCCGATCAACGGCGACGATGCGAGTAACGAGGTGGGAAAGGAAGCAGTGTTGCCGACATTGTAGAAGAAATCTACCTTGGTGTGAAGGAGGATCAACGTTCAACTTTCATAGTGCCATCTTGCATGAATCTTACAGGTACGAGTTAACTCTGCTTCTGATTGGCTTCAAAGATTGTGTTACGTGTGAATGTCATGAAATATTGCATGTGCATGTTGCAGTCTTGCTAGCTAGACAATTTATTGACTTTTATGTTAGATTGTCCAATAAGTGAAGGATTGAGCTATATAGACACTAACGGCGTTGCAACAACAAAATCACCGCCGTTGGAGTGAAGTTGTGGCTTGTTATGTTATATGATTTGAGTTTTTGGTCAAAGTTGTTTAATATGGTTGGCCAGTGTTTACGATGTTGACGAGATAGCCAAAACATCGACATGGAGTAAAAAGCTTTACCATGTAATTTTCGTTGACAATGGTCACATAAGACGAAAGAGGAGCGAGGAACAGGTGCGGGCTTTTCCCTCTTTGTCATTGTGTTGAAAAATAAAAGAAATAATAATAATAATGACAGGAAAAGAGAAATCTTTGTAGCAAAACGCTAGTGTTTATCGGAAAACAATGGTGTTTGTTGCCGCACAACTTCGTGGCAATTCTTTTTGGCCAAAACAGAGGCCGAGGAAAGAAAGTTCAGGGCTGTTATGGACGAAGTACCTTTGCGGCCGTGAAAAAATTGTTTACTAAAATTTCTGTCAAAACAATGTTGTTTATTGGCCTAAAACGACTATGCCGCGACTCTTTAGTTTTTATTTGAGAAAAGAAAAACTTAGGCCACTTATCCGCAGCTTTGCGGGAAGAGTGCCGCCAGGTCTGTTTTGAGAAGAGCAGCGTTGTTAGAATAAAAAAAAATTATTATATGTAAAAAAAAAGAAGCAAGAGAGTGTGCGGCCAAAAAAAAATATACAAAAGAAAAAAAAAATTAATCTCAGCGCTACCGCTGTTGCTAGCAGGCATGAAAAGAAAAAAAAAACAAAAATTGTGTATGCAGCGCTGTTGCTAGCAGCTCTGATATATAAAAAAAAAAAAAAAAGAGGGCGCTCAGCGCTGCCTCCGTTGCTAGCAGCCACGAGAATTAAAAAAAAATTTCAGCTCTGCCGCTGTTTCCAAACAGCTCTGGCGGAGAATAAAAAAAAAATTATTATTGCAACACTGGTGGTGAGTACGAAAAAAATATATAATATAAATAAAAATTTTGTGCATGCAGCGCTGCTGCTGTTGCGCTGATGATATAAAAAAAAAATAAGGGTGTTCTCAGCCGCTGTTTCCAAACAGCTCTGGCGGAGAGAGAAAAAAAACAAAAAAAAATTAATTATGCAAGCAGCGCTGGGGGTAAAATACCTTGGGTACCACTTAAGTTTGAGAATTGGGGCAGACATACCACTTAAGTTTGAACAGGGCGTCGGGTACCACTGAACTCTATTATTTGTGCACCCGGTACCACTTAATTTTAATGTTAGATGCATTCCGTTAAAGTTAACAGAATATTCTTGGAATATTCTGTTTTCTAAATTTCTTAATCAGTCCTTCTACTTTTCTTATTGTAAAGAATCATTTTGACTTATGAAAAACATCAATTTTCATGATTTAGTTGGTATATTCTTTTGAATACTTGATACCAAATTGATTTGTGAATAGAAAATTTAGAATCAACTATCATTATAAGTATTTTTAATTATCATTATGTTTTCTAATAATTGAATTATTCTCTAAAGCAAATATATCCTATGAATTCTATTTAGTTGGAATCCTCTTTTGAAGACTTTGAAACCAAATCAATTTTTGAATAAGAAATGTAGAATCAATTATCATTATAAGTATTTTCAATTACCATTATAAGTTATAATAATTGAATAATTTGATGAAGCAAATATATACTATGAATTCTATATCGATATAAATAATATGAGAATGTTATATTTAATTCTCGTACATCATGCTGGTGTTGTATAATTTTCTATGTTAAATATCCTTGTAATTTTCTAATATTATATTTTAGATGTTCCATATTAATTAAATTTACTAATTCTAATTCTCTTCCTATAGTTGTATTTTTTTTCATATTTGTTACGGAATGTTATAAATTTTATTTATTTATTACTTGGTTACTTTCGTTCTCTTTTCGTTCTAAATTTTCTTCAATTACTGGAATATGTTTAATTATTTCTGACTCGATTCCATTTATCCTTCTTTGGTATTGATGTATTAATGATCGACTAGGTTCTATTTTAATTATATTTAATGGTATTTCTAATTGGATTAGCGATTTAAATAGATCTTCTAATATTGATTTTAAATATTTATTATTATATTATATATATTTATTCTTCTTCTTGGTATTTGTTTATTATTTTTACTAATTTATCTATTTTATTGTGAATTTTGATTAGTCATTTAAGTAATATTATGTTTATAATTTTTTTAATTTCTATATTAGATAAAAACTTGTTGAAATATAGTTTTGGATGTTTTTAAAAGTTTTGGGTACCAAAAAGTAATTAAAATTTTGGGTTGGATGGAAAACTAGACGGATGCACATTTTGGCGACTTTAATGGTACCCGACGCCCTATTCAAACTTAAGTGGTATGTCTACCACAATTCTTAAACTTAAGTGGTACCCAAGATACTTTACCCACAGCGCTGGTGGAGGGGGTTAACAGCCGGAAAAAAAAAAAAAGAGACAAAGTTGAGGTGTTGGACTTTTTCGTTTTTGCCGCAAGGTTGCTTGGCATGGATATAACTGATTTTAATAATAATATTATTATTGTTTTATTGGCCATCTCCTTTTATTGCTTTTACGAAGAGGGATAACCACAAACAAAACAATATTGTTTGGCAGCTGCAACATTGCAAGGAAACAAGTTTTTAGGCCAAGTTGTGGCCGCTATGGTAGAGTTTAAAGAAGAAAAGGTTGCCAACAATGTTGTTTTTGGGTTAGACTAGAATTATTTTAGGTGTTAGAGTTTTCCTTTCAACAATTTGGTTCATAATTCTTATAAACCAAATTGTGGGGAGCATTTGTTAACACCTAAAATTAATTTGGCCGAAATTAAATGCCGCATTAATTAGTCTCGGCATTTAATTCGATACCGCGGGTAAAAAACGGTGTCGTTTGGAGTCAAGCGGTGCCGCGGAGAGTTAAAACGATACCGCGAAACAGAAAAACGGTACCGCAAGGAAGCCCAGCGGTACCGCGGCACTGGAAACGGCACCGCTCGCCAAAAAACAAAAGAGGAGCCGCGCGTTTAGTTGAGTGTTGGGGAAGGAGTTTTTGTTTGCTCTAATTAATTATTATTATTTTTTATTCCTGGTTGGATAGGGAGAAGCGGCACCGCGGAGAGCTAAAACGGTGCCGCGGAATTAAAAACGGTACCGCGAGTAAGCCCAACGGTACCGCGGATTAGCAAACGACAGTGTTTAAATAAAAGACAATGTCGCGAAGGGAAAGGCAAACAGAGCCGTTTTGGCGCTAATGAAGTCGTTGGTCAACACACGAGTTTGACTAGTGATGACCGGATTAATTAACTAATATTTTTAATGACTTTTTAGCACGGTGTCGTTTAGTTGAAAACGATCCCGCAAGAGGAAGAAATGACACCGAGGATTTAAAAACGATGCCGCGAGTGGGCCAAACGATGCCGCAGTAGTTAAAACGACAACGTTAAATTTAAACCGGTATCGCAAAGTTCAACAGCATTGCAGAAATAGAAAACGACCTTGTTTAATATAGAACAATGTCGAGAGAAATTTCACATAAACGGTGTAAAAACAACATTGTTCCGTGGAACGACATCGCAGGAATAGGAAACGGCGATGGTTAGCCAAAAACAACGTCGTGGCGAGAGGTCAGTTTTGACGATGTGGTGGACTCGATGTCGTTTGTTTATCATGTGGACAGGGTGTTTGGAGGATCGAACCGTGGTGGAGGATTGTCGATTTTGGCTCAGTGTCGTTTTGGCCAAGTTCCCGCGTGTCCAAGCGGTTTCGTACTCGTGGGAGTTACGCAATAAGGAGGGAGTTATCTGCGGTTAACAGGAATGAAGAACGTGGGAGACAAAGGCGCGAAGGCAGTTACTACGACTACGGGGAGAAGAGCGGGGTATAAAGATCGGGAAGAGAGAGAAGCTCAGGACGGCAAAATCAAATCACAAACTGCACCTACGCAGATTTATCTTTTTCTCTCTAGTTCGTAGAACTTCTCTGTCAAAGACCTCTTTTGCAGAGTCGTAGTAGTCGTAGTCGTAGTTGCGGAGCTCTCCAGAGGAACCTCCATAGGAGTAGAGGTAACGTAACTTAGAACACTCCCGGTTTGGTTTCTCGTTGAACACCCTCGTTCGAACGTAGTTTGGAGAGGTGGTGAACCGAGTAACGGTTGTTTGATTAGAAGTCAAAGGTGTATTGATCGAATCAACATCGCCGACACCGGCGGTGGATATTTGAAAGTCATCTTGGTTTCTGTTTAATCGATCAAATCAACGGCGCCGACATTCGGTGGTGGATATTTGACGGTTTTTGCTGACTTTGGGTTTTTGTTTCCTTGAAATCAGAGCGCATTGAACGCGCGAGTTTCGCCAACGAAACAGGACGACTAAGCCAAACATAAGTGGAAGATGTGTAATAAAAGGGAGATTGCAACTTAACGGCGAGGAGACCTATGGTCGTCCTCGTCCAATCCATAAACTAGAGGAGAAAGCAGGGCCAGAGTTTTGGTATATGGCATGGCCGGCCTGGAGTCTGGGCGCTAGATTTCCCAGTGCAGCGGGCAAGGCCGCAAGGTGGTGGATGAAGATTGGTGGACGTGGACCAATGCGCATGTTAACGCAATGATACCCGGGAAGATGTTAGTTGTGAAAATTGTTCACGCGTATTAAATCTTGTAAAACAAGCAACATGTAAGATCACAATAAATTATGTAAAGACACATATGACCGTCTTAGCCGATAAAATTCACTGTTTCTCCTTAAAGAATCTTATTCCCCTCTAGTACCCAAGGTTATGAAATGATTCCTCCCAGGATAAAAAGGACTTACCTTTTCCGGCGTAGCGGTAACTCAAACCCCGGAAACCATCGAACGGAGCAAACCGGCGAGAACCACACTTGACTCTATTTTCTCTTTGAAAAACAATGTAGAAAAAACACTTTAGATTTTGGCAGAGTTTTGGTATGGGAAAAATGTCTATATCTCGTATATCTCGTAGTCAAAGCTTGAGGGGGTATGGTGCTATTTATAGAGAACGAATGGGTGCGTACGAAGGGAGGCAACTCTTCGTATGAGTGGTTACACCCTAATCATTGTAATGGTTCGTTTAAAATATTTCAACCATTGCATCGGTTCGGCATCATGGAAGTTGGACCGGTTTGGTTATTCCAACTGCCACATGGTTCGGTTCGATTTGGTTCAACTTGGTTCAGTTTGGTCTGGTTGGTTACACAAACCAATTTAACCGATTACCAACATATTACATCAAATCGACCGAATTCGCGGCCACGCCTTCCCACAACTTACCAACATGGTACTTCAAGAATTCTTTTGGATATTTTCTCCTTTCATTTCCATTCACACCACTAAAAATTCCAACACATGTATCTGTCAATTATAAATATCGATCATTGTTTATAATGTATCGATCTTATGGTTTGAAGATTTAGAAAATTAGGCTCTAAAAATTCACTCATTTGAGTTTAGGGTCTATGATTCGCTCATTCAAAAATTGTGATTTAAGCTTTTAGTTAACTAGGGTCTAGGAGGGTTAGATCAGCCATTGAAAACGATAGATCGATGCATATTGTATGACATACAAAATTGAATGTCGTGGTACATAAGATTCTACACTACACCGAGACTTACACACCTCTATTGAGGACATTAGTCAAAATTACATAATAAACCGTCATGAGTTAGTATACTAAATGTTGGGAACGTTCAACACAATTTTATGATAAGTTTGGGAAATTATCCAAATTAAATTATTGATTTGGTGGTCCGTATTTGGTTGGAAAATTATCCAATAACAAGTCAATGTTGCATATAATCTGCACGCTAGAGACCACATACATTTTCAACAGCTAGGAACATATATATATAGACAATTCAATGGCATCAAAACACATTATTTGATTACTCCCATCAACTTACCTGTGCAATTTGAAAACAAGTGGTTGTGCTCCCAGTATGAACTATCCTAACACACAAATAACATTGAATCTTGCACTGTGCAATCTAACTTGATTCTTCTACCCGTATCCCGATTCTATACTTGGAGAGACGACGAAACTTGCCCTGCGGCAGCTGCCACACCAAATTCAAAGACCCCAAACCAAAAAGGGTGGGTACGTCGAAAGTGACGATTGGAGGATTCAGGTAATAGCAGGCAGAAAAGGTAGTTGCTGGTTGTGACAAAGATGGAATCGGGCGGTGAAGATCCCAGAAACTGCCGGTGAGATTTCGGCAAGCAACAGTAAATTAATTGCCTGTTGGGGACGGAAAAGGAAGTAACAGGGAACACACACAGAAAAGAACTGTGGCCATCTCCTCTGCCAAGAAATCCCATTCCTTGCCAATCTCGGAATTCTTCTCCATTAAGTCCAACATATAATTGCCAAATTATACTGTATTTTATTGCTGGGATGAAGAGTAGGTCCAGCCCAGAACTCGTTGTCTAAGGCCCAGATCAAGTGAATATGATGGAACGGGTCCAACTCGCTCGGCCTTTTAAGGCGGTTTGTCAAAAAATAATGTTGAAGACGATAAATAGAAGAGAAGGTCGAATATTCGTTTCGAAATGTATAATGTGGTAGTTAATACTAAAAGACATGAGCGAATTTGTTAGCATTCCGAAAATTACCTAAATACAAACGATATTAGATGTTTCAACTGTCTACAGAGACAAACTCATTACTTGATGATACGGTAAGGAACGTTTTCATTTTGAATGTCTATGTAGTTATCTTACTGATATGACACTTAAATTTATTGATACAGGTACCTTGCCGGCTGAGCTCCTGGAGTCAACAATTGTATTAGTGCCCAAAACTGATCACCCGAAGACTCCTGCTCAATTTCGCCCAATATGTCTAAATAACGTGGCTTAAAGGCGATCACCAAGGCTTTCACCAATCGCCTCAAACCTTTGATGAACAAGCTTGTAGCACCCACTTAAAGTGGATTCATCCCTGGGCGACAAACGAATGATAACATTATTATTCTTCAGGAAGTCCTGCATTCTCTTCGACACAAGAAAGGGAAGAAGGGAGGGCTTGTGATTAAAATTGATTTAGAAAAAGCTTATGATAAGCTTAGATGGGAGTTCATCAGGGATACTTTGGTGGAGATAGGGCTTCCCAACTCCTGGATTAGTAGAATTATGTGTTGTGTCGAGGGCAACAGGATGAAAATCAATTGAACGACCAGCTGTCCGACCAAATTACACCCTCCAGAGGGGTTCGGCAGGGAGACCCACTTTCCCCTTTTTTTTGTTTGTTTTATGCATGGAACGTTTGTCTCACCGTATTGAGCAAGCTATTGCAGACAAGCTCTGGAAACCTTTGTCTATTTCTCCCAATGGCCCTAAACTTTCTCACTTATTTTTTGCTGATGATCTAGTTTTATTTGCAGAAGCTGAAAGCAACCAGATTGAGATTATTCGCAGATGCCTTGATGAATTTTGCAGGAGTTCAGGACATAATGTTAATCTGGCTAAGTCAGCTATGCTGGTTTCAGCCAATACTCCGCGGAACAAAGCCGAATTTTTTAGTCAGAAAGCAGGTATTCGTCTCACGTGTGATTTAGGAAAATACCTGGGGATTCATACTATCAATGGGAGGGTTTCCAAATCCCGTTACAAGGAGCTCTGCCTTCGAATTCAGGCCAAGTTGGCTGCCTGGAAGACTCGTCACCTCTCGCTAGCTGCTCGAATTAATCTGGTGAGATCGATTTCGTCATCCATGACTATTTATCCCATGTTTACAGAAATGCTACCTTCATCGGTGTGCAATTCTATGGACAAATTCAACAGGCAATTTGTATGGGGAGAAGAAGATAGGAAATCTAAACCCCACAATATTGCTTGGGAAGAGATGGTGCTTCCTAGGAAGCTGGGAGGAGCAGGGATAATACCTACACGTATAGCCAACCAGGCGATGTTAGCAAAGAGTGGCTGGAAGCTTGCTACCAACGATCAAGCTTTGTGGACAAGAGTGCTGAGGCTAAATATGGGAAAGCTAGAGATGGTCTTCAGGTCCTTTCAAAAGTTCAGGGAAGTTCTACTCCCTAGAGGAGCTTCACTTCTACTGTGAATGTTCTTAAAAAAGGAATTATATCTAATGTTAGGAATGGCCACAACACTAATTTCTGGTTGGATAACTAGGCTTTGCAGGACCCCCTTATTGAGAAAGCGACTAGAGACGTTTCTGAAGACATGAAGAATAAATCGGTGGCAGATCTCTGGGATGCAGATCATGGATGGAAGCTGCAGGAATTTCAGAACCTTCTGCCGCCTCACATTATCAACACCAATAGAGCTATCGTGGTTGACCCTTTGGCAACAGGGAATGATGAGAAGATTTGGAACCTTACCGCCACTGGCCGCTTTACCACGAGCTCGGCGTATTCTGCTTTGGTGACCCAGCAATTGAACATGACTCCTCACTTCTGGCAAAAGATTTGGAGACTTTAGGTACCAGAAAGAGTTCGTACCTTTATCTGGCTGGCTATGAAGGGAAAACTTATGACCAACAGTTTCCACAAGTTCAGACACCTAACCCAGAATGATGAATGCTCCCGGTGTGAAGATATTCAAGAGACTCATCTTCACTGTCTTCGAGACTGCTTCATGGCTAAGGCTGTTTGGCAGAAGTTTCTTCCTGCAGACCAGGTTCAGCATTTTTTTAGTTCTGATTATCATAATTGGATGGAGACCAACCTATCCACAGACCTCCAGGGAGAGTGGCCAGTTGATTGGCCTAGTTACTTTAGACTTGTTTGCTGGTATATCTGGAAATGCCACAATGATCAGATTTTTAAGGGGATCAAACTCTCGAAGCATACTCTGTGCAATGATGTGATGAGCAAAGCAAAAGAGTGGGGAAATGCCTGGAAAAAACCTAGTAACAGCATCAGTCTATTGAGTCCTCAGCCTCGTTCAGAACAACTTATTAGCTGGACTCCCCCGAGAGCTAGCTGGCTTAAACTTAACACGGATGAAGCTGTGCAACAAAATCCTGGTATGGCCACTACAGGAGGAGTGTTGCGAAATTGCTATAAAGATGGGTTGGGTGGTTTCTGTAGTAAGCTTGGAAATGGTACTGCTCTCAAAGCATAACTCTGGGGTATTTATCAAGGCTTGAAGATGGCTTGGCAAAGGGGAACTTAGTTCCTAATCTTGGAAACTGATTCCCAGCTAGCTCTGGACTTACTGAAGCACAGGAATGATACTGCTCATCCTTATGCTGCCTTGTTGGGACTCATCCGTCGTATTCTCACTCAAGGATGGGTGGTACAGTTAGTTCATACGTATCGTGAAGGTAATAGAGTCGCGGACTGGCTCTCGAAGCACAGTCTCGTCTATCCCTTTGGTACGTATGAGCTAGATGAACCCTCGTCGGAACTCAACGGGATCTTGAATGATGATAGCCTAGGGGTTAGTTTCCCTAGGATGGTGCGTCAGCAAAGGGGAGAATGGATAACTTTGGACCTTTCTGTACTTTGTTTACTTTGGTTCTCTACTGAAGCAAACCTTCATCTGATGTAATCTGGCTCTGTGCCTCCCTTTAATAAAAAAAAGGCAAAATACACTAGTATAGCCATAACTTTCACGTTTTTGACAAATATAGCCATTTCTATTCGAAAACCACAAATAGCCAAGATATTGGATGGTCATGTGACAAATCTAGCCATTTTTGTTAGAAACTTTAACGGTGTTAGAAACTCCGTTAGTTAAATTAACGTTAGGCTGACTAGGATGCCAAATCATCGCACACGTCAGCGACAACTCAACCACACTTGCCACGTAAGTGCCATGTCATATTTTAATTCAAAAATAAATTAGTTAATCAATTAATAACTAATTTAAAAACATAAAAATATTTATTAATTTTTTCCTTTTCAATATCCAGTCTCCTCTCCCTCTCTCCTCTCCTTCGTCTTCCCCATCTGTTCTTCAATATCCACCACCGCCGCATCAATCGTCATTCCCAACCAGCGACCATTACTCCCAACCAACGACCAGACCCCCTCCGTCTCCGAACAAATCCCCTTCCCTGCAACAAAAATCTCAAACTAAAAAATGGCGCTCTCTGCTTCCGCCGCCATCGCAAGCCCCAAATCCCTCGTTTTCTTGCTTCTCCTCTTCGCAACCTCAATTCGATAGAAATGCCAATAGCAACCCCTCTTTGAACTCTGTTCCCAAGCGGAAGAATCGCATAGTTGATGTGGGCATCGGGCTGCTGTCGGCTTCGATTCTCGCTCTTTCTCCGATGGACGCCGACGCCACCAGGATCGAGTACTACGCTATGGTGGGAGAGCCTATGTCTCCGATTCAGATCTGCCTCACCGATCGTACCGCACAGCCAGGCCCTGCAGCTCCTTCACCGCAGTTCTCTCCGCCTTCAACCCCTCGTACTGGCTCGCCTTCTTATCCTCCTCCTACTCTCCCCGGACAAAGCAACGACGACCAGTCTGAAATCCCAATTCGCCATCTCCCCGCGGCGACATTTCCAATCCGAACCGTGCCCAACAGATCGCCAATAGCCAGAGTCGGGCTTAATTTGGGAATCTGGGGATTTTCCTTGTCGGTCAGTTGGGACTACGCGTGGAGGGACTTGGGCTCATGGAGTTGCTCAGAAACTAGATCTGGAAACCAGATCGTTGGATTCACTCACCTGCAGATGTTGAATTTCATGGCGGTAATCACTGCGCCGAACCCATCCTGGTTTGAAGAAATCCCTTTCGTTTCTCACCACCGAACCCATCCTCCATCGATGAACTGATTGGGCGAATCTCGAGGAAGCAATATCAGCTGCAAGAGGGAGGAGTGGGGATGGAGGATTTGGAGTCGGTAGGTCGATGGAGGATTTGGAGTCGGAGAGCGGTTGTTCACGGCTGCGGGCGGGCGGTGGTTTGATGGCGTCGCTGGTGGGAATCGTAGGGGAAAGGAGGGATGAAGATGATGTTGACGGCGCCGAACAATGGTGGGGGAGGTACAAGGAGGAAGATGAAGTTTTTTGTATAAAAAAATTTTATTTTTATTTTTCATTTTATGAACTCGGAAAAATTGAATTTATGTCCTTTTTTTTATAATCCACGTGTCCGACAAAGTATCGCCAAGTAAGCATTTCCGTCAGTCTAGTCAGAGTGTTAAGTAACACCGTTAAAGAGATGGACGGAATTGGCTATTTTTGGTTTTCGAATAATTATGGCTATATTTGTCACAAACGTGAAAGTTATGGCTATACAAGTGTATTTTGCCAAAAAAAATGTAGTTATCTTTCTAAGTTTACCATTAGAAGATGTATTTGATTCCCTATCAATTGCCAATGACCTTTTCTGTAGGCATAAAGACTCCACCTTCAACGCCTCTTTTTCAGGGATAGAGCCAGGAATTCGAATGGGGAGGGCAGTAAAAATATTACGTGAAAGATAATGTAAAGTGTTAGTGTTTAAAACTATCATACATCAATTAGTCATGGTAGCTGAATTTCATTGGATTTGCCATAAGAACTTTAATAATTTACTATTTGTTTAATGTATGATATGATTTTACAAAAATGTAAAATTGATAATATTTGTTCATCAACTTTGAATATATGAATGATAAAACCTATCATATTAAGATTCCTAGAACTATCTCAATATTACCTATAAAAAAGTGATCAATGCAGTTAAAAGCGTGCTTATGGACAGGAGCATAAAAATATAAGCTATAAAGCGCGATTTTGACTACATTAAAAGAGAAACCCACGTTTCTACGTCGAAGCATTTTAGTGATCTAGAAACATAAAAAAAAACGTATGCTTTAAAGTGCGATCTTGGCTACATTAGTAAGAAAAAAACATAATTCAATATATAAGCATTTTGGTGACATAGAAGCGTGAGTTTTTAAATTTTAAAGCGCAATTTAACTAATTGAAGTGATCGTTCTAATTAGATTTTTGCTACATACAAATAATCTATAAGTTTATCAAATGAATTGATGATCTCTACAAATAAATCATTGTGAAAAGAAAAGGAAAATGGGGGTGACCTAATTGATCATACCCAGCTAACGCAAAAAGGTTCCCATAAAAAATGGAAAAAGGAAAATGTGGGAAGGAAGGCCTTATAAAACACAGAAAAAGAAGACCAAACTGTAAAAATGGAGTGCCGAACCAAGAAACCTCTGAAGGGAATAGGTATTTTGTTGTCTACTTCAGCACACTTGAAGGAAAATAGAAAAATAGGGGAGACCTAATCGATCATATCCAGCTAAACACAAAAAGGAACCCATAAAAAAAGGCATTGCTATTCGTCGCCCTAAAATAGTTTATTTGTCGCCCTAACTCTTATTAAAATGACTCTAATACCCTTTGTTTAGTTTTTTACTTTCAAAAAATATAAACGCTAATCAAACATATATAACTTAATAACTATACCAAATAACAAAATAAATTATTCAAAAAGTAAATTACAAATACACTAAAAACAAATTCAACGAAAAAACAAATACAATAAACAAAATTATAAATTGACTGGGATTATCGAAGAAAAAAAAACTCAACTCCGACGGTCAGCTTCTTCTTCCTTCTTGGCATACCAAGCGGCAACATTCTTCTTCCTCCTCCTTCTGCCTCTTTCCTCCTGCTTCTTCTTTCTCCTTCATCAGCAACAGCAACGGGTAGGCGGAGTGGGGGGAATGGCAACGACTGTGTGTTGGGGGGGTGGGGGATGGCCACGACGGCTAGAATCCGGCTCGGCGAAATGCAACGATGGCGGGTTGGGGGAATCGGAGTCACGGCGGGTTGGCAAACGGCAGCGGCTGCCGAGATCCGGCAGGTGGACGGGACGATAAGGAGCAGAGAGTGAGATTGGGTGAAATTGTGTTTGTTTAGAGATTAGGGTTTGAATTTGGGATAGGGGCATCAACGTCATTTTCACACGGTTTAGGGCGAAAATATTTAAATTTTAGGACGACAAATAGCAATTCAGTAAAAAAACAAAAAAAGGAAAATGTGGGAAGGAAGGCCTATAAAACACAGAAAAAGAGGACCAAACTGTAAAAATGGAGTGTCGAACCAAGAAACCTCTGAAGGGAATAGGTATTCTGTTGTCTGCTTCAGCTAGAGCCTAGAGGTGACAAATGGATCGGATTCATGGATTGGTGGATTGGATTGGGGGATCCATGGATCAAATGGATTGGTGGATTCATGGATTGGTGGATTATCCATGAATCCAAATGACATCCTCAACCTTGGACCAACATGTAAAATGTGAAAAGTTTAGGTACTAAAATGTCGTAATAAAAAATTTTAGATACCAAAACGTAAATTTCCAATGATATTTTCCGTATAAAAAATAAATTTTAGGTACCAAAATGTTAAATATAAAAAGTATAGGTACCAAATCGTATCCATGAATCAATCCATGAATCCACCATCCAAATTGGATTTAGATCAAATGTATTAGATTTAAATGGATTGAATTAGGTAGATATTTTTAATGGATTGGTGGATTGGATTGAGAATTGCCACCTCTACCTTCACCCAGTAGGCTACAACGTAGGGGTCGTTTGGTTTCTGTCATTGTTTGGTTGAGATTGTTACAATGGTTGTATTGTTTACAATTCATCGTTTTTCTGATTTTCTATACACAGACAATACATGTATTGTTTACTTCATGTGACAGAAACAATCATTCATAATGAATGATTGTACAATCTCAGCTTTTAGCTGAGATTGTTGAGATTGTACTTGTTGAGATTGTTTTCTTTCTTTTTCTTCCAACTTTAACCCTTTGAGTTACTTTTTGCATTGGCAATGAGGGATACAAATGACATTTTTTTTAAAAAGTTACTTTCCCTTTTAACTATTGAAAACACAATCACAAATACCAAACGTTGTAATCTACAATACACCAAATTCAACAATACATGTATAATATATGCATGTATTGTTCACAATACATCAATTTAACAATCGGAAAAACCAAACGACCCCGTAATAACGATGAACAAATACCTCATGTTATGTTTTTAAAATCTTAGGGGGCATAAAGCTGGCTCCGTTCATGCTCTTTCGAATCTTTGGAATACTAGACTAGACGTTTGACACTAAATTCTTCCATGCTTTATATAAACCACATTTTATTATTAAGAGATCTTTCAAATCTTGCTAGCTTAACTTTTTCAAATGCCTAACCAGGCATGCACTTCTTTCTTTTCACTTTTATAGGAAGAATTTAGGGGTCGTTTGGATGGATCTATTGCATGAGGCAATTCAACCCAATTGACTCAAAATGAGACAATTGGGTCAAATTATCTCATTTGGCAGCATAAAATAAAAATGGAACATTTTGGATTGGGGGAATTTCAATTGATCCGTTAGGGTTCAATTAGAAATACCTGGGGTAGGGGTAGGAAATGTGAATTGGCGCGTTTATTGTGGCCCCTTCCAATAATAAAAAACATTTCCCTTTTATTTATGCCGAGAACCACTTTCCCCTTTCTCCTTCTTTTTCCCTGTCGACGGTTCTTATTCTCTCCTTCTCTTTCTTCTCTCCTTCTCTTTCTTTTATCTGGCGGAAAACGAAAATCTGCCGATTTGCTTTTTGATGGCGAGCAGAGGGAAGATCTGTTCTTCTCTCTCGCGAATGATCTGCTGGGGGAATCTCGGGAGAGTAGTCGGCAATCAGTCTGCTTCAGTCTTGCTACGAGGAAAGCGATGTCCTGGGCAGAAGAAGAAATCGAACTGCTCTTTCCCTGCGACCAAGCTTCTCTTTCCAACAAAAGAAGAAATCGATTTCGTTGCATGAGGGTTTTGGATTGTTTTTTGGCGTTGAATTCGTTGTGGGTAGGGTTATAGGAGGAGAAGAAGAAATCGATTTTCAATTTTGTTTTGGATCGGTTCAGAGGCCGCATCTTTCATTGGCGAGACAAAGACGTCTCTTCCTGTTACCGTGTTTTATTCCTGATCTCCGTTCTAATCTCTTATTGTCTCTGCCAAAACTTCAAAAGCAACGGCGAGATGGGGATTGCAATCAACAGAAACCAAAGCAAAGCACCCCTGTTTCGATTTCGTTTTTGGTCATGTGAAAGCCCACTTTTACGAAAATCAAAACCATAAGGAAATTGATTGCATGTGAGTGGATATGGTGAACTCGACGGTATATGTATATATTTTTGTAGATGATGAACTTAATAGAAAGAAACCCAGAAATAGATAGAAAAACTTGTATAAGAAAATGATAAAATGGCAATTTTCACAAAATGGCCACTCATATTTCTCTATCTCTCAGATCATGCCAAACGATACATTCCGCACAGATTTCCTCATAAAATTGAATCGTTTTCAAAAATGAGTCTTTTGATCTAAATTGTCTCATTTTGAGAATGATCCATCCAAACGACCCCTAAATATCTTTGCATGATAAAATTGTACAAAAAATATGAAAAAAGCCAATGTGGAACATATTTGATAATTTTGCAGATTATTATTGTTAGTACCGTTGGAAAGAGATTCTCTGGGTCTGGGACTGGGTTGGAAGGAAGGTGCAGGAAAGGTTGCTCTCCATGTCTAATTTCTGGCAAGAACGAAAAAGACTAATCATCAAATAGTGGAAAATTGTTAGTTCTTATCATAACTAAAGAGTGGAATGGACCATTACTAAGGTGTGAAAAGTGGGACTGGTCCATGTTCACACGCACAAAATCATCAAATGCAATTTCATCTTTGGACCTATATATGCAAAACTTGTAAGTGAAAGTAGAACTAAAATTTGAACCTAATGTAATTGCATTGATGATTTTGTGCGTGAAAGAGGTCTCAAATTTCATTGGTTAACGTTATTCTTTAACGATAAATTCAGAAGACTATGTACCATTTATCGTGACAACTCTTCAGCTTTTACATTAACCGAGACATTACGTACAACATGAACGAACCAAGCATACGTGTTCATATGTTCACATACTTTATTTTCAAGGTAAACATCCACGCTTAGCTTGATGGAAGAGTGGATGTTAGGGATCATGATCAATTTATGGTGCAATGTAGGTTAGGATTTAGTTAATTTTGTATACGATTAGTTTGCTAACTTTTGATTGTTTAAGTTCTTGTTCCAAACTTGTATTGGGATTGATTTCATCATAAAATCAATGCAAATGTTGTCAATGTTTGTCCATCCCTCTCTATTTGGATCCATCTGACAAGGACATCTAACACCTACTTTTTTTAAAAATCTTTCTTCGACCACATCAGATTTAAGTTTGACTAATGCAACGTTTTCAAAAAACAAAAATGTCATACTAAAAATTGGAATAGACCATTGTTTTCCTGTGGAAATAGATATACAGTTGCTACCTCAATCAATTATCAATGCATTCACGCAAGTAGTACTGTACATCACAATGAATTAGCATTGACAAAGAGATTAGTCATCAGAGGCCCAGAAAGCTCTCCCAGATTTGGAAATTCAAATTTATCAGCGGGACTACTGAGTTGTAGAAGAAGAAAAAGATACCATGGACACTATTATTAGTCTTCTTCACTCAGGAAAGCTAACTCCTGTTAATTGTGTATTAGTTAGGTAGCAATGTGTAATTATGTAATTAGGGTTTGTTATAGCAAACCACTATATATATACTCTGTAACTCATGTATGATTGAAGTAATAAGAGAAACAAAAAATTTGAGAGGAAGATCCTCTCCGTGAACTAATGTTACATTGACGAACTCACGTTAAAAAAGTTTTGATGTTCTTTCGATTTCTGTTTCTATTAGCATAATTGACAACCCCCACGCCCAAAGCAACGTTTTTTTTCCTAAGCCCAATCTGCCTTTGGCCCTGTGTTACCTTGTTCAGTAGCATTAGCATAGCAGCATGTGGAAAAGTCGAAAAGAAGAGACGCTTTAGAGTTTAATTAATCTGGACAAATTTCGGAATTAATTAAAGTTGATTCTCCCAGCCCACACCTGTATTTTTTTTTTTTTGTTAATTAATCAATTGTTTGGTGCTGGAAAATCAATCCCAGCTTCTGTTCTCTTCTACTCCGTCTCCCCCTTCCTCCCACAATTATATATTAGGAGACACAGCGACAAGGGTCTCCGCCATAAACGTCTTTCCATGAAACTTCCTGCTCCTCCTCCTCCTCCCTTTGATTCCTCGTTTCCTGTTTTTATCCCTCATCTCATCTCACTCACCACTCGTCCCCTTAATTAAATCCTCACTCAATACAGTAGTCAGTTACTCAACTTCCCCCAATTCCCTCTGCGTCTTCCTCTTCCTCGAACAAAACCTGAATTACCAAAGATGGAAGGAGGAGTCCACCCGTTGCCGGATACTTCCGCTTTCAGAGACTGCTTCGCCCTCACATGGAAGAACCCCTACGTTCTCCGCCTCGCTTTCTCGGCCGGCATCGGCGGCCTTCTCTTCGGCTACGACACCGGTAATTCTCTCCTCCTCTTCCTTTCCTTCTCTCTCTCTATCTCTCTCTCTCTCTCCCTCTCCCTCTCCCTTCTCCATTGACATTCACTCTCTATTCTGCCCCGCAGGAGTAATATCCGGCGCGCTTCTCTACATCAGAGACGACTTCAAGGCCGTCGACAGACACACTGTTCTCCAGGTAACCTTATCATCAATTCAAGTCAATTTTTTCCGTTTCCTCGTTTTCCGTGCTGTTCAATGTTCTCTCTGAACAACATTAAAAACAAAATACCAGACATGGAACATCAAGTACTTCGTGCTACTGGACTGGATAGGTATCTTCTTTACTTCTTGCTGCCAATCAAACCGAAAATGGCGGTTCGCCAGTAATCGCCACTCTTATCCTTTTTTTCCCCCCACTGCTCTGCCTCTGCGCCTCCCTTCTCTTTTGTTCCTTTCCGGTAATTAGTAACAAGGAAAAAGTAGTCAGCGACCACCACCGTCCTCCACCCTCCCACCGGACATCACCATGTGCTCCCTCCTCACTCGCAACCTGGATTTGGAGAAAAAAGCGAATTATTGGATCGAAATCCGTTCGCCTTTCTCATTTCCCTTTTTTACAAAAAAAAAAATTTCCCACGGAAATTCTCGATTTCATCACCCCCGATATGCTGCCGTGCCGCCTCTAAGATGACGATAAGATTTAGGGATCTCGGAACAGAGAAGACGAAACCAAGCCTCACTCACACACTCTCTCTCTCTCTTATCTAATGATCTCCTCCAGTGAGTCAGTCAGTCAACTTAGAAGAAGCCAAGGAGGAGTTTCTACTTTGTGGACTAGTTTACTCTTCCCGCAATTTGGCATCTAATGCTTAATCTCTCCCTTTGTTTAATATCACATCGTTTGTCACCAAGTTAAGCAGATTCTCTGCCTTAAAGTAAGTTTAAAAAAATCAGGATAATCCAGCCACCTGGCCCCTTTCTCAAAGACGTTTGTTCCATCCCCATTCATCATGGTAGACTGTGGAATTGTCAAGTCAACGAAATCGGCCTGTGTTGGTGGGCTTCTGGCCCATTAAGACCGTAGAACTTGGGCTCCTTCCTAACTGAAACTGTATGAGGGAAACTTAGCTGCTTTGGTGTTGATATGATCTTGGCAGGAGAGCATAGTGAGCATGGCGGTGGCAGGGGCGATCATAGGAGCAGCAGTTGGTGGGTGGGCTAACGACAGGCATGGTAGGAGAAGTGCACTTCTCGCAGCTGATTTCCTCTTCTTCATTGGAGCTGTGATCATGGCTGCCTCGCCCGGACCGGCAACGCTCATCGTCGGCAGAGTCTTTGTGGGTCTTGGGGTTGGGATGGCATCCATGACGTCCCCGCTCTACATCTCGGAGGCATCTCCGGCGAAAATCAGAGGTGCCCTCGTCAGCACGAACAACTTCCTCATCACTTTTGGCCAGTTTCTCTCTTATCTCATCAACTTAGCATTCACCAAGGTACGTGACAGTTTTGTAGAGTCAAGATGTGTACTAAAAATTGTGATGCCATGTAGTTTGGAAATGCTGGTGCCAAAATTTGAGGGTGTTGAGTGTTGTTTCAGGTTCCAGGAACTTGGAGATGGATGCTCGGAGTAGCAGGACTTCCCGCTCTGTTGCAGTTCTCGTTGATGATCTTCCTTCCAGAATCTCCTCGCTGGCTATTCCGCAAGGTTTCCTTTTCGCTCTTTTTTCGTTGCATATTGTTTGTTACCTTACTTCTGTGATTCCTCATGCTTATTGTGGGAAATGTGACAGGGTAGAGAAGAGGAAGCAAAAGCAATCTTGAGGAAGATTTACCCAGCAGAAGACGTCGAGACAGAAATCCAGGACCTCAAGGACTCAATCGACAAGGAAATCCGCGAGGAAGGAACTTCTGAGAAGATCAATTTCAGGAAACTCTGGCAAACCAAGACCGTCAGGAGGGGACTCATCGCCGGTGTAGGCCTTCAGGTTTTCCAGCAATTTGTGGGGATCAATACTGTCATGTACTACAGTCCAACCATAGTTCAGTTGGCTGGCTTTGCATCGAACCAGACCGCGCTTCTGCTGTCCCTTGTCACCGCGGGGCTCAATGCCTTCGGCTCCATCCTCAGCATTTACTTCATCGACAGGACGGGGAGGAAGAAGCTTCTCCTGATCAGCTTGTTTGGAGTGGCCGTTTCACTTGGCTTGCTCGCAGGAATTTTCCACCAGACCACCACTCACTCTCCCATGGTGACCGTTGCTTCCGGAACCAAATTCTCCAACATGACCTGCCCTGACTATGGCTCGGCAGCAAACTCGGCTTCCTGGGATTGCATGAAGTGCCTCAAAGCTTCGCATCCTGATTGTGGGTTCTGCTCTGCAGCTTCGGATAAGGTACATTTTAGGCATCGCTGCAATCCGTTTGCTGTCGTTCTACACAATTTCCACACATGAAATCCAATGATTGAATTGAAATGTTGTTACTGTACTATTTTGTTGCAGCTGCTACCAGGAGTGTGCTTGGTATCAGACGACACAGTGAAGGATCTGTGCCACGGTGACAGCAGGGAATGGTATACTAGAGGATGTCCAAGCAAATTCGGATGGTTGGCACTAATCGGTTTAGGTCTGTACATCATCTCATTCTCGCCCGGAATGGGTACAGCGCCTTGGATCGTCAACTCCGAGATATACCCACTGAGATTCAGAGGTGTCTGTGGAGGGATAGCTGCGACGGCAAACTGGATATCCAACCTCATCGTAGCCCAGACCTTCCTGTCCTTGACCGAGGCTATCGGGACTGACATGACTTTCTTGCTGTTCGGGATCGTGTCTGTGGTTGGTTTCTTCTTCGTCATAGTCTTTGTGCCCGAAACTAAAGGACTGCCCATTGAGGAAGTCGAGAAGATGCTCGAGTTGAGACCCCTGCAGTACAGGTTCTGGGAGAAGAAGAAGAGACCCGAAGGAACGATGGAGGAGGAGGAGAAGTTGGACAAGAAGAATCAAGGTGTCTGAAACAGATTTGAAGCGAAGTTTGCATATGAACTGTAATGCGGAGGAGGGGAATTGGGTTTTGTCTATATACTATATAGTGCAGAAGTGTGAACTAGTAGGGGAGTTTCTCTCAGAGAGGGAAAGGTTTAGTTTGGGTTACTATTACAGAAACTGGCACCTTCAATTCAGCTGTGGACAACTCCTCAATATTCATACTGAGAAAAATTGTTGGTATAATAAACTGCTTCTGTATTGCTTTATTACTATCCGGACCCTTCGGCGACAGGGAAGCTAAAATCCTGATCTTGCCATTTGGGCTTCTGTCCACCCATGATCCATTTCGAACGGGTCCAAACAAGCCGGGATTTTTTAATAGCATGGGCCTGACCTGGCCCTATGGGACAAGTAACGGAGCGCGAGATGGACCTGGATGGATTGGGCTGTTTAAGCGAAAGCCCACTGTACAAACCATAAACAATTTTTTCAGTTAGAACTTCGACGAAAAGCCAAACGAATCCATCATAATTACTCGGTCAACTTGCAACATCACTCTGCGTTACTTTCTGGTTTTCCGCAAATCTGACTTTCGGTACGTACGCTAGCTGCTTTTACCTGCTGGTAACTTTTTTTTTACCTGGTTATAATTTGAAAGATATAATGAGGGTTACATAATTTAAAGAAGCCTGTTTGTACTTGCTTTTACCTTATGTAACTGTTCAGTTACCATAAGTAAAATAACGCCCAATTCTAACCAGATCAACTAGCTAGGACCACCGGCCTCCATATATATAAAATAAAATGATAGGAAACAAGAAGGTGTTAGTTAGCTAGCTAGATATATACTATATAGTTAATCAATTAGAAGAAGATATTTGATGCAGAGGAGGACAGGAGTTTCCATGGAACAAAGATTGCTCTCCTTACTTATGGTCCCCTCTCGTTTTGGATTGACTACTGGAAGGAAACCCCATGCGCCCTTGATTGGCTGTCTACCTCTCCTCGTTATTACACTACACACACTGCTGTTGCTTGCAATTGCAAATCACATAGATTCTCTCCCTAGCTAGCTGGTCCAATGTTTGATATTTATATAACAAATCAAAGGGGCCGGGGCTGTGATTTGTATGCTATCTGTCTTGCTAATTATTGGTGAGGCGATGGCTAAAAGGATATTAATACATCATGTGGGTTAATGACACAGAAAATATACCATCTCAGGATATACTGGTTGACTAGGTGTTTAGATTTGCAGGTCAACAAACGGAAGGTTGCACCCACAAATAGAATTGCGTGTCTGCACATACCATTACCATTTACCAAGCCCTCTCTAGAGCCTACTCGTCGTCAACTTGGTCCGTTAACCGTAATGTACCGGTGGTCGGAGTGTAAGAATCGTCTTTAGTCGGTTGTGTAAGTCGTTGCTGAATATCGGTCTCGAACTCTAGATCTTTCACTGGAATGGTGTGATCGTTTTTCCCCCCCCCCCCCCTTCTATTGGGGTAAGAGAGAAACCGATTATTAGACAAGCCGTTTTACTAAACACGCATATACAGGGGGGATTCTGCATCGGGTGGTCTGACCAGTCAAAATTAGATTAAACCAGTTAAAACGGGGTGGTCTGACCAGTCAAAACCGGATTTGAAGATGAGGATTGATAATTTCGTAATATATAAATTTCTTTCGAATAAATAAGTTGGCAATATATTAATGTAGATTAGGGTTATTGTTCTAAAATATGTCAATATATATGCCTAATCTATTTGGTATTAGACGTTTACTCACATATTGTGTTAAAATCCACTTGGACTGGCTAAACCCGATCCGACCATTAAACCTCAAACCACTTGTCAAACCGACTTGATGGGTTAATCCAATTTGACAACCTTATATGCTATCGATTAAACGAGACTCGTATCACTTACTTATCCGATACGATACGATCTTTGACATCATGTTTATCACCTCCCACCTAACTTGTCAATTAGAAAAAAAGGATACAAACTAGAATAATTAGCAAGAGGGTGAATTAAATACATTAAGAACGAAAGCAACAGTTGCAAGTTGATGCCTTTGCTTAATTATTATTATTATTATTGGTGCCTAAACCCTAATCTTTTGGGGTCGCTATATATGATATCAATTAGGGTACGTCGACGGATTGAAATGGCAAATCCCACCGCCCAAACAATTTCAACCGCCATTCAACCTTATCGTAGCGCCGGGCAGACTTTTGTTTTGCGTGGCCAGTGGCCACCAATTTTGGTACTGCGCCAAGTTGACGAGTGGCGGCGGCTGCTCAAATACAAGCTTTTTGCTAAGAATAAAGAAAATATCCTCTTTGCCAGCAAGCTCTAAAGTAGAGCCCACGACACTACACAAAGATGTCTTGCACCAATCAGACTCCAATAAACCCATAGATTTGACTTGATAATGTCGACACAGATAACGGTTCAGTTTTTTAGGGTGTGTGACCCTAGATGATAATGCAATTGTTGTTATGACTCGTCGTAAATTCCAAATAGATCTATTTGGAGGTTAGAACTCATTATGTTATTGGTATATAACATCAAAATCATACACTTTCATCCTCCACGGTTAGGTGTTATCATGGTCAAAATTGGGCAAAATTGTGTTCATAATCAATGCATTTCTAGTCCATAGGTTGTTATCCTTGTCATACTTTCAGGCCTTGCCGAAGAACTATGTGTTTTGGGCACAATTGGAGCCTTTGGGATGTAAGTGTAGAGAGCAAAGAGAAAACAGCTAGAGATCATGATCACAAGTTTAGGATCACGACCGTGATATTTGTTCCGAGGATCGCGACTGAAGAAGGGAGATCGTAGACAAAACTTGGTCATGATCGGCTTCTATGTGTCTGTAATCTCTTGCTGCAAAAGACAAAGAGTTTCATGGCCAAACGAAGGGAAATCGCGAACAAACATCTTGCTCATAATATCAAAATCATGATCGCGAATTGAGATCACACCTGTGAACTCCGGTCTTCATAGGCCGTCAAAGTTAGCATTCTAGAGCTCCAAGGTGATGTGGCTCCGGTGATCACGAGCAAACTCAGTAATCACGCATGTGATCTCTCGGTCGTGATGTTGTTTGCCCCCATAGCATATATAAGGAGGTTGGGCATTGTGAAGAACGAGACTAATTTTTTTCATTCCAAATATATGGAGAGAGAAAGAGCAAAGTCTTGAAGCTTAGTGATAGATTGAGATGAAGCGATACGATGGAAGTTGATTTTTTTAGTTGAAGATTTCTTAGAGGCAAGAGAAGCAAATTGAAGAATGAAGTCTCCTCGATGAAGAATTAGACCCTCACTCCCCCTCTACTAGGCCTCTTTCTTCTTATTTATGGGGTCACCCTCTTGTATTTGGGTATGATGAACCCGAACGCTATGGAGTATATTGGAATTGAATGAAATGGTTTTTGTATGAATCCTAATTTTAGTGATGACTACTTGATATTTTATTTGTCCAATCTATTCCCCTAATTGTGTAATAGATTTGCCTTGTTCTTGACCTATGACAGTGCCCAACTAATTAGACCAAGATTAAAATCCACATCAAATAGTATGAGTGTATAATTGCATGTTCAGTGAGTTATATTCACATTCATTGAAATCCATCGATTCACACAACAACAACAACAACAAAAAATCATCCCCTATTGTAAAATCCACTTTTCAAGCTTTCTCACCCAGCCCTTTAATGGAGTTAGTCTCACTTACAAAAGGTTAACCTAACCGCATTGCATAATAACTCGATTTGTAGCTAGATTATATTCAGAAGTAGGCGCCTCACTCGCCAACATCCGCTAAACATAAACAACTTGCCTCTTTGCTTTGTTGGTTGGATTTCTCTCTCCCACACTCGACACGTGCCCCTGCCTCCTCCCCTTTTATTCTCTCTCGAGCGTGTCACTAAACCTGCAATTGCATTGATCTCCACCAACTTAACTTAATCAATCACGGATTAAGTAAAACTAAACAAAAAGAGGGGTTTAAACAAACGCTTTCTAAATTCTAATCATCCTCCCCCCTCTTCCCTAATCTCCCCTACTTTTCTTGATAATAATAATATCAAAAAGCCCCTCTTTTCCCTCATGTGGTCTAGTGGGTTTTCTAGTTACCCTCATGACTTGCACTCTTGTACTATGTATACTATACCGTTAATCTCTGATTATTAATAAACTATTTAATTATGGATTTTGAATAAGTTATGAATGATGATAGCTGAACTATGTCCTCTCGGTTACATTATTAATATTAATCTGATTATTAGGGTGCGGGATTGAAGGGTGTCCCTAATCCTACCTATTAGCTAGCTCTGCATAAAGTAGAACCAGTAGGCAGCAAATTATGTATTATTATTATTATTATTAGGGTTTGGCTTCTGTTTACCCGGCAAGTGATTTGTCATGGAATTGCGGGAAACCCAGCTGATTAGCTCCCCCAACCTTTCCTCATTATCTTCTTTTTTGCCATGCTTTTGTATTAGTAGCCAGCTAGGTTTCCTAACAACATCTGCTGCATATCTGCATTCCTGAATTAGGTTGTAGCTTCTTTCTTATGATGCTTTTTAGGCCATACTACTTGTTCATTCCATCCAGTGGCGGAGGCAGGAACTGAAACTACCTATGTCTTCTTCTGAAAATATAAATATAATAAATAATAAACAAATATAATTAAAGTTAATAATTCTAAATAATCCATTCATAGATTAAAAAAGACAACTACTATACTTATTGTTTTCATAAACAACCACGACATCTTATCATATTCTGAAAGAAATACAAAATACATTTGTTGTCTACACTCTTAAGTAATTCTCTTTAAATATATCCCACTAAACAATCATTAGCGTACTGATCTCCAATTCAATTTCGAAACTTTTTCATGGTGGCTGATAGGCAGAGGAAATTTTGTCGAATGAATCCCTTTTACTCCTGTTGTTGGATGCCTGAACTGCTGCGGTGAAAAATCTAAGAGGGTTAATGAGTAAAAATATTGGATTAGATTTTTATTCAATTGGGATTTTGTTTACCATAATAAATTGTCTTTTCGTCAACATATAGACAAATTATTTGATGTGGTGTAGTTGTAAAACTTGCTTGTGTTAACTATTGGTGTTGGGTTCAATACACACATCCTCAACCCAAAAAATAACCCCTATCCTGAGACAAGGATAATCCTACTGGCTCCACCTATGGGCTATGATTGCATCTCCATGGTCTCACATTTTAGATTCTACCGGCAACTGGGCTAGCAAGCTTCGTGCTTCCCTCATTTTCATCGTCCATTTTCTATCACGTTCATCTCTTCGTTGATAATTTTGTGGACGGTAAAGATTTTTATAAGGCGTGGATCATTCTAATGAAATTTTTGCATCAATGCTAAGCAATTTGGTACTCTCTTGACTTTCAGGCTTGACCTGTAATTCCACTGTTTGGGCGTTGCTTTAGCAGTCTCGAATTTCCGATAATATTTTTTTCCCCCTCCTTCTTCTACTTCTTGATAAAATTTGCCATTAGTATCTCGGATCTCGATATCTAATCCAATTCCTCCATCCCATCATCCGTGCTAACCTTGTAGCTTCTCGATGATGGATTTTAACTCGCTTGTATCCTTCAAATGCATGAGTGATTTCAGATCATGCTTTGTCGCTCTATATTTGTTCCATAGTAATAATCTTTCTTTTGTGTAAACACACTTTCTCAAAATAATGGTAAAGTATAAGCAAAATTTTTGAGCCGGGCCATCAATCCAATTAACCTGCACAATCATAAAATTTTATCTCATCTAATATAAATTATCCATTGATCTCCGCTTGTAACCCATCATAACTCTACTCATTGTAATCCGATTCAAACATCACACGTCATGTTATTGTCCACACAATACCAATATTCATATGAGGAATACTCCATATAAGATATAAAAAAAATATAGATTATAAGAGAAAAATTAAGAGATATAGATTATAGGGGGCGAAAGTAGTTTGGCTTTAGACAGTTAATTAAAATGTGCCGTTTAGAGAATATAAACCAAAAACGGGGCCCCAAACACGCTTCACTTGTCTTTGGATTGGAAGGATCAGAGAACAGTTGTCATCGTTCGTCATGTGCCCATTGGCCCATCAAATGCTACCATGCATTCTCGGCCCGCATCGACATTTCTTTTCAACTAATTATTAAGTATTAACCACTTTAATTAAGCACCAAGTTCACCCAAAAAAAAAACTAATGATTAATCACTCCTTCCCTTCCTTCCTTTGATGGGAAACTTTGAAATTTTGAAGGCAAAACATCAAAATTATTCTTTTGAAAAATTCAAGACACATGCGAAAGTTCTAGCCCAAGTGGTGAAGTAAGTAGGAGGAACGTAAATATGAAGGAGAAGGCGGATTGAAAATCTCAACCTCCTTTGTCACCAACTAAACATCTCAATATGCATATCTCAAATATCATATATGATGCATGAGGCATAAAATGAGAACGACTGTCACGAAGAAATAAGCGACAAAAAGCTCTAAAGAGGAAGCTCCAAATACAAAGGAAAGCAAGATGAACAATGCTTATGGCTGGCAAGGGACTAGATGGAAAATTTTATCGAAAATAGTATCGTCTCAAGAAATGTCTCAATATCGATCATTCATGGGGCTAAATCCATACTCCTATTGGTAAAAACTAACACCCATGGTCCACTAGTCATGGCTCTTCCACAATCTGGCTTACCGGTTGCGTCCAAGCTAGGCACTTGACTATTGAAGTCGATCTATGTTACCGTCGCATGATGAACTTCTCCTTCACACTGAAATGAGGCAGAGGGTGGGCACAATCGTCCTTCTCCTCAAGTTCATCGTGGATATATTCTTTATTGCCTCAAAAACATGTTTAGAGGAGGAATTCGCAATGTACAAAGCTCTTTCTCTGAAGTTTCACTAAAAAGTTTACTTTTATTTTACTCAGATGCAAACATTTCATATTCAATCCATTTCTTTAGGGTGCAAGTCCTTTTCATGTTCCTTTGTAGTAGCATCTTCAACAATAATGTCATCCATATCATCCAACAAATTTTGTTCCACGGCACAAACTCGCTTTTTAGCATATTGAAGTCATTCTCACCTTTCGCATTTGGAGATATATGATTAAGCAGAGGGGGCATAGACTGCACAAACCGGAATTGAGGAGCTCGAAATCATCATAGACATTGCTGAGTTTGAAATAAAAAATATAGCATGAAATCAGCGGGTTGGGTGATAAATATAGCACAAACTGTCATGTCTCAATTGTAACTACAAGATACTAACTAATTCGGTGATTTTAACAAACATAACATAATCTTCCTCTTCTAGGCGAACTGCGATTTATTTATTAAGTTATGGCGAATTTCAAAATATGGTTGATAGAATTATTGTACACGTGAACGACTTGCATATAAAATGATTCAGGTGGATTTTTGCTTTCATCTAATTTTAATTTCAGCTATTTACTTTAATTTTAGCTCATCCCTTCATTGGTTCAACCCACTCTATAATTTAGGATCAATTTGCGACAATAGCAGCCAAAGAGTTGACTATGCTGTCTGTGCGTGTTAAGTTTTCGCTAAAATACCTGATTTTATACCCAATTTTGTCCTTTCGAGAATCATATGCTGCTCTACTGATTTGTAAATAAAGCAAAGAATTATAATTATATTTTGGAGCTTGGAAAACATTCAAATGCAGCAGGCAGCAGCGGTTGAATACAAACAAATTGCATTATTGTACTGGAGGTCAGGATAGACATTCATAGTGGTGTCAATTTATTTTATTTTATTTTTATAAAAAGAGTGGAAAAGGTAGGATGATAAATAAAAGAAAAGGAAAGAAGAAACAAAAGGAGAAGGTGCTGGGAGAAATCAGAAGAGTGCAGATGGTGTGTTTGTTCAAAGTAAGATAACCACATAAAAACACACTTAAAAGTTAAATCTAGAACAAACACTTATTTGATTTTATTAGAATAATAACTATTTACCCTCCAATATATATATACTAAAAAAATCACCCAATAATAAGAAATATTTCCCATTTTGTTTCTAATACGAAATAAATTATTTTAGATTATATTCATGATGGTCATATAAAAAAAAATTAACTTACTTCATTTTATTATTAGAAACAAACATTTCTCCCTATTAGTAGCCGAATGTTTTTTTAAGAAGTCACAATTTTGACACATTTAGAAAATCGGAAATGATCTAAATTTTATCTTTATCCAACCAACCCAACTATGTTTTCAATTCTACGCATTACGTTCGTCCGTGCGAAATGATGTTTTGCTATTCGTACTTCCCAATTGCCATCGATCCTCTCTTGCCCAACCTTTAAGGACCTGCTCACAACCTAGTCCGTCGTCATGGTGCTAGATCCTACTTAGACTCATCACACATGGAAACATATGGGTTAAACATTATCGAACCCCCACGAATAGGTGTGTCACAACAATACTGAATCCTAACCTACTTTTTTCTCCATCAAGAATTGTAACTCAAGATCTATTGTATGTCATCTCGAGTCGATCTACCCTTGTTAATACTTTATAGCCAACCCGCCATCTTCACAATCTTGGAAATGCATAATATGAATTTTGACAACAAAGTTAGAAGATCATCTTTTCTTGTGGACTTTAACTTTGTTTGGTTTAATCTCAACGACACAATCACAAAACAAACATTGCAAAATGTGCTCCTAGAGTCCTAGTAAGACTCGTTAGAGAGTTGGACATTTCCTTACTTTTGACACATCCGTTAGATGTGGGCAACCCGAACTTGTGCTACTGGCTTTTGTATGGCAACATGGGTGTTTCCATGTGTTGTGATATTAATGAAATGATATAGGACGCTTTCGCGTCTGTCTTCTACAAAAAAAGAAAAAAGAAAAAGAGTTGGACGCACAATCTTAATCTTGTGTCAATAAATTTTAACTAAATTATATTGTACAATTATGGTCAATCAAGATGAAGTCGGGTAATATTCCAAAAAACTACTTCTTTTAATTACTAAATGATATATTTAACCTCTAGGCTCTAGTCAACTTAACTTTTTCCATAAACATCAACCAGAAGCCACCTTTCGTTTTACTTTTACTAGAATTAATGTCTCTGAAGAGATGCCAGGTTCCTGCTTTGGGTAAATGATGTTGATTTTTGTTTGAAACAGAGAGAGAGAGATGTGGGGAAGTGGCAGATGGGCGTAGAAAGGGGATGTGAGGGAGGGCAGAAAAGGAAGAAAAAAATGAAGATATATTAAAACGTCGGCGTAAGGGAACGGCGCAGTTTCTGTCCGTTCCCGATAAGCCCGGCGATTTGCTGGAAACTGGACACCATCAACAATCATAATGGGTAAGCAAACCCCTTCCCCTTCCTTTTTCTAGCTTCTTTCTTCTTTCTTCTTCTTCTTCTTCCACTGTTCTTCCCACTTTTCACTTTGTAAGCAGTAATAATTTCTCCAGCTGCCTTTCTGGCTTCCCAAACACTCAACCCTAACCACAAACACACACGACCGAGCGGAGAAATTTACTGATTCAATTTCCAAATTCTCCGGGACGATTCGTCCTCTGGATTTTTTTTCACCCCTCCAGCACCGGTTTCATTAATGGTGGCGGATTCGTCCTTTGTTACTCTTGTGTAGGAACCGACAGGAAGCTAGAAAAGAAGCTGCTAAGAATACTCGAAAAACAGTACTCCGGTAGGTGAGCTGCAAACAGGAATTCCGGCCTCCGGCGTACAGGAACAAGCTCTCGTACGACTGCGAAAGGTTGCTTTAGCTCTCCGATTCTCTTATCTTCTTCTTTTTTTGGGCGGAAAGTGAATTCGACATGATTTGGCTAGCTTGGCAGTTGATAGGCGTAGAGGAAATAGTGTTTCCCTGAGCTTGGGGCATTTTCTAGCAGTACTGCTATCATTGTCTCCATGAGGGGAATACTTTCCAAAAAAGAGAGAAAATGATTCCTCCGCTTAGTAAGAAAGCCAGCTTAATAGTAGTTTCCGGTTTGTTCGTTTTAACAGTGAACAGCGATTTTCCCAGATCTGTCGGAATCGGGATGGCAGCAGCAAAGATCTACTGCAAGGTATAATTGTTGCTTTGATGAGACGAAGAAGAAGTGGACAGTAAGAATAGACGACGACCCATTTTGTTATTTTCTTGTTTTATTACTTGTGCCGTCTACAGTAGTATCCAATTAAGCAAATCTGATTAGGCTGGCAGGTGGGTTATTGATGGTTATTAGATGATTGACACCTGTAAGAAACAATGCCCCCAAAACTCAGCTGGGTCGAGCATTTTTTTAGCTTTTAAATTGGTTGCTGGTAATTCTGAAACACAGTGTATAAATTAAATGGGGGGACTGTGGGGATTCGTCATTTATTGTTCTTGCTTCTAGGAGAGCTGCTGGAGGTAGAGGAGAGGAGGAAGAAGAGGAAGGGCAGCATTGGGTGGTGGTGGTGGTTAACAATGTCTGCCATTTTTAGTGTCAGCGAGAGCTTTAAATACACAGGAAAGAGAGACCCAGGAAAGAAAGGGCAAAACCCAAGTGAGAAGAAAGGGGATAGGGGCGGCTGAGTCCCGGTGAAGCCTTTGCTTTAGCTTTACCTTTTTAGCAACCTAAAGAGAGATCGAAGGCAACTGCGGTGGCCTAGCTATGGGTTTTAGAAAGTTAGTTTTGAGCTCTGGTTAAAGCTAATGGTCTTTAGGCTTAAGTTGGGTTTGCAAAAGCCCTTTTTTAAGCCATATATCATCATCATCACCATCTACAGTGAGCCAGCCTGCGTAGATCTCTCCCTTTCTCTCTCTGTGGAAGAAATGTGAAGAGCTTGATTTGTACGAATTGAAGCTATGTCTTATAATTTTCACCCTTTAGTTCTGTTGGTTTATTTTGGTTTTTCTTTTTAATATGGTCTGTGTGGGTTCTTTGGTTGCAGGGTTCAGGCTAAGGAGGAGGACTGAGGCTGCCATTTTCAGTCATTGCTTTTGAGAGGGGGCTGCCTGCCTGCCTCTGCGCAGCCTGCTGCTGCTAAAAAGCTTAAACGAGAGAAGAGAGAGAGAGGGGAGAGAATGCAATGCTGGTATCTCCTTTCCTTCTCTTTCTCTCTCTACTGACTTAGACCGTGATATATCAGAGTGAAAAAAAGAAAAGAGAAGAAGGCCCCTTTTTTATCACTACACCACAGCCCAAAGTACACTCTGTATTATCATCATCAATGCAAAGGACACTGAAACCCCACTTGCATTTCACCACCTTCTTCCTCCCTCTTCTTCCTTCATCGTCTTTCTGAGTGAAAGAAACAAAGAAACCCCATTTCTCTTTTCTCTCACTCTCCCCAAAACTGCAGAAGAAGGAGAGGGGGGAAGGGAAAGAGACTGGTTTGAGCTAGTCTGTGAAAAACCCAGAGAAAAAGAGAGAGCAAGGAAAGAAGTAAGGAAGGATTCTTCATAAAAATTCTTCCTTTCAATCAAGTTTTGACAAAAAAAGGCATGAAAGTGGCATGGAGATTGAGGAGCTTCATCCAACGCAACCTCCCTGCAAGTTCTCCAGAATCGGGAACGGTCGAAACGACAGCAGCAAGATAGGCACCATTAAAGGAAGCGGGGGCGGAGAGGAGCACCACCACCGCCAATTCCAACCAGATACAGATGATGGTGAAGTCAAGATGGCCCTGTGTAACCCTGCCATTGGCGGAGCAGCTGCCGTCACTGTCGCCGGCGACGGTGCCACCAATCGGCTCCGGGGCTGGCACCACTCCAGGATCATTAGGGTTTCCAGGGCATCCGGCGGGAAAGACAGGCACAGCAAAGTTTGGACCTCCAAGGGTTTGAGAGACCGGCGGGTCCGGTTGTCAGTCACCACCGCCATTCAATTCTACGATCTGCAAGACCGATTGGGTTATGACCAGCCCAGTAAGGCCGTTGAATGGCTGATTAAAGCCGCCGCTGATGCAATCGCGGAGCTCCCTTCCCTCAATGCTTGTTTTCCCGACATTCCCAAACAGCTGCTGAGTGACGAGAAAAGAATCACAACCACCGCCGTCACTGCTGAACAAGGCTTTGATTCGGCTGATTTAGAGCTTCACCAAGAAGAAGAAGATCCCGGCGGGAACTATAACCCCAATCAGAACCACAACCACCAGCAGCTCTCCCTTTCTAAATCTGCCTGCAGCAGCAACTCAGAGACTAGCAAAGGTTCAGGATTGTCACTCGCGAGGTCAGACGTTCGGGCGAGTCGTGTCAAAGCCGCACGTGAGAGAGCAAAGGAGAAAGCTGCTGCCAAAGAGAAAGACCATACTACCACCGACTCCAGGATTTCCAACCACCACCAACAGCACCACAACATCAACACTATCGCTCAGAGCTCTACGTTCACTGAGCTTTTAACTGGTGGCATTGGTGGTAATATTGCCAGCAACAATGGCAACAACAACAACACAACTGCTGCAGTTGCTACCACAATCGCGACTAATCCATCTGAGGTCAATTTGTTCCACAACGCAGCCACAAGACCATGGCCGTTGACTGCTATGGATTACTTTGGGCCTGGCCTTCTTGGGCCGACTGCTTCATCCACCCGCGGCAGCCAGCAGCAGCATTGCTCGTCTGCTACGGTCTTTCCCGGTCAAATCCAGCTAGGGAACTCGATCCAGCAGCAGCAGCAGGGAATGACAATGTCGATGTCAATCCCGCAGTTCAATGTTGTGTCATCGGGTGAGGCTCACCATAGCCACCATCACCATCAGGAGCAGCAGCAGCAGCTTCTGCAGCAGCAGCAGCAGCAACAACAACATTTCCCATTTGTTTCCGACCATTTGATGCCAGTAACAACTACACAAGGAGGTGGTCCAGTTGCGGACTATAACCTCAACTTCACAATCTCATCAGGCCTTGCTGGTTTCAATAGGGGGACCCTTCAGTCCAATTCATCACAATCACCGTCTCTTTTGCCGCCTCAATTCCAGAGGTTTGCTTCACCCATAGACGGATCCACAACTCATTTACCATTCTTCATTGGTGGCGGTGCGCCGCAGCAGCCTCTGGAGAATCACCACCACCACAACCACCAGCAGTTATTCCCTCATGGGTTGCAGCTCTGCTATGGCGACGGAAACAGCAGCAGCAGGCAATCTGACCACAAGGGTAAAGGGAAGAACAACTGACGCCGCTGCTTTGAACCCCTCATTGCCTCTTGAGCCATCTTCTCCCTGGTAAGCCCATCACATTATTGATCTCCATTCAGTGCTTTGACTTTTAATAATGGGTCATACCGTACGTAGTTAGAAAGCTTTTTATTTTTGTTTTAATGTCATGTTCATGGCTTTGCTCTTTTTGCTTTTCGTTTTTTGTTGTCTAAGTGATGGGTTCTGGATCTTCGTGTAGTGGCTAGTGGTGCATAGTAATACTAACTATTCTAGCTCTACCATCTTTTTTTCTTGGTAATCATAAACTAAGTTAGCCATTGGGCAACTTTTGTGGGGTTATATGCAAAGCAATATATTATAATGAATTAGATAGTGTGGGATTCGTTTGCATGGGTTGATGTGAATGATGATCGGCTGGTTGTCTCCTTGCCTGTATTCTTGGTGGTTCCCTTCTTCCCTAGTCCCTAACAACTTGTAGACTCATTGACAGGTGTTATCGTCTAAGTCGCAAATGTCATGTGTTTTGCTCTGACTCTGCCGAGGGAGAGAGAGGGTCACTTTGTAGGGTGAAACCTTAATTGCTTTAGAATCCCAATTGCTTTGGTTTGTTTTTGTTTTATTTTCTTGCCTTTTGGCCCCGATATACCAAACCACTATCAAATGACCACGCGGCATTGCAGCCGGCTGTTGGTTTTGGTGGCGAGCTTTTCCAAAAGCCTTGGTTTGGTTTGTTAAGTTAGTTGGTGAATTACATGAACGCCGTGAGTAAAATGCTGCCCTTCTCTCTGGTTGGCTGGTTTCTTTCCCACCGTAACATTCCATTAGTTTATATAAAATGACTATTCTTCAATAGTATGCAAATGAATACCATGCCAATGCAATATTTTGACGTCCACTTGATTATAGTTAGCCCTAACATCTCTTTTTTCCCCCTAAAAATGTATGCTTTTGTGTCCTTGTTCTAGCTTTTGAAATCTCAGGAATTATGTTCTTAATAAAATGTATAGATGTTTACTATTATGAATTTAGGATGATCTCTTTTGTATATAGGCTCTCATTTTCCGTATCCCGTTTCACCCTTAATTATTTTAATTTTCATGTGAAGACTGTAATCTGAAATATAATTGTTTTCTTCTATTAAATGGGTTGAATTTTTACTCATTGAAACCATAATGTAAGTAAACTAATGTTGAACCCCTAACTAGAAACCAATAGTCTAGAGTCCAACTCTAAATATTGCAGGCTCCATAACCATAGTGTGCCTACTAAGATTAATTATTGATACAACCATCTAATGACATTCAATTATTTTGTTTTATTAAACACAATCAGAGTCTCTACCTTAGAATTTCGTAGAGAAAATAAGATAGACATAATATTGCATTTCTTTTTTCTTACATATTATTCAATGATTTCATTCTTTCCAACATAGGGCGCATTAAAAACCCAAAAAGGTTTTGCCAAATGATTTTATTATTTAAATCACAGAATGAGATTAAGAGTGGTGTTTTGGAAAGAGAAATTTGAGTGTCTACTAGTCTTTTATAGGGCAGTGGCATGACATGAGTCAGTGCGTAAGTCGGAAAACTAGTCCTGCCGTCCTCTAAAAAAACTCGTCTTCGCTTAGGAGACACTGTATTTTGCCTGGGTGGCACTATCTGTAGTAGCTGGTTTTTGCTTCTTTGGTGCATGATTTTTTATGAGCATCAAATGTGATTCTTATCTATTCTTGGCTTTATTTTGTTTATTAGGTTTCAATGCATTGTGCACGTGATTCTATACATTTGTGTATCATCGTCATGACATGGTTCATGTACATTAGATCATTCAAAACTATTTATTAGGGCTAGAGTGACCACACATATCATTTTCTTTTCTCAATGTGGCACGAGACATAATATTTTTCAATCTCATGATCAAAACATTGTTGTCCGTCTTGGTCCCTTAGATCAATATCGCCCACTTGCTAAAGTTATGCTATAAACGAGCTATCTTCCTTGGTTTGGGTTTCACCCGGCTTTTTGTATAGGCTAAGGTGCAAATCTGGGACTAAGTTAGGAGCATGCTCTAAGATCTCTAAAGTTAATAGGGGTAGACTTAAGCAGGGAACCATAATCTTTCATTCCTTGGACTTGCCAGTTAAACTGTCTTTTCACTCAAACTTATTGTTGGTGTGGGATCCTGATATGCAAGTTGCAACCTTCCATCTGGAATGGATCTTAGTTTGACCTAATTAATATTACTTTATCCGTACATGTAAACAAGAAAATTTCCAATCTTTCATTTGGTTGATTAGGTCATGGGTGACGTTTCTGTTTTACTTGATGAAACCCAACAACCACTTGCTTGTCAGCTAGCTCATTAACTAGCTTGCCATTATTATGTTACTAGTTTGTCGGCTGCTTGAGATTGGAGTGTTTGTCTTTGCCCTGCTGCTGTAATATACACTCACCAGCATAAAGTACCTGTTCAGACGCTTAAATACTTCAGTTATAGCTGAATTGCCATGGTTGTAATGAATGGGGAAACTGAACATTAGTGAAAACTTGTGATGCAGGGAGTGAAATAAAAGAAGGTGGTGGAAACAGGTGGGAGGGCGCCAAGGTGGAGGAGGCGATCGATTGAGAATGCCATGGCCATGGAGGGTGGCTGCTCGAGCTAGCTAAGCTCTACTGGGCAAGTGCATTTCTCGCTGTGTGGGGTGTTGTAAGAGTATGTTGTCGTGTTTATTTAAAGAAGAAAAGGTCAATTGTGCATGGGGCTAATGTAAGCTTCGTTCGTTCGTTGGCCCTTTTCTTCTGCTGCTATTGCTTGCTTGGTTTACCATTTTGGGTGTCGGCGGCCATGCAATTAGCGCATCAGGATGTTAACATTCCCTGTTGCGTCGGCTGCTGCTCTGCTAAGTTAAGCTGTTGTATGCTTAGTTGGTCTTCATTTGTGAAGGTTATGTAATTGACAAGACAATTGGATCGAATTGTTATAAAATTCTTTCTCTGCCCCTTCCCTCACCACAGGAGTGAACGTGGACTTGACCCTTCATCTTGCAGTTTCATTTTTGGCATCCTGGTGATGAATCAGAGTTCTTAGAGCGCACTGAGCTTGCACTGAACAGTGAACACTCTTTTTGCAGTTCTTGTATGTCTTAGTACAGTAGGCGGGATGGTATGCTAAGTCCCCCGTGCGTTTTGTGTGTCGTCTTCGTTTTCCCGACATCCAGTATGTTGGCCATGCAGGTTGATAGATGTGGGCTTGCATGGCAGATGAAAACCGCCCCCTCCCCCTGCGGTTTTCAGTGATGATTTTGCCTATAAAAGGCAGCCCCGGAAAACCTCTTCTCTTCACACCTCTCCTTTTTCTTCTTCTTCAATTTTTTTGTTGTAGCATCCTACTTTTTCTTGTTTTTGCGATTAACATTAACTCGTAAGTTTATTTGTATTACTTTTTATTGTGATTTGAGATTCTTATGATATTAACTGGATTAAGGTTTTATTGCAGATGACATTCCAAAAGTTCACGCTTGGGTTACAGTGGAATGGTTACACGGAAGAGACCGGAAAGGGGGTCACCTACGTCGGTGGCAATTTTCAGAAAATAAAGGTCGATACCAGACCGATGCTTGAAGACCTCAATCAAATGTGTACTGACGTTATTTGCATGGATGACAAGAGAAGAGTTGATCGTATGGTGTGCTGATATCCAAACAGAGAATGCGGGTCGTTGTGGTATGAGGAATATCTAATAACCACTCAGGATGAAGTAGATGTCATGCTCGGATTCTTGAAGTCCAATAATCTTTCCAAAGCCGAGATGTTCGTTTACACCGAGGCTGTCGAAGGCGTTTGAGGTCATTCTAGAGACGATCAAACATATGGTATCCATGGTGGAGGTGAATTATATGAAGACCATCCCTACCAAAGTTACCATGATCCTCATTCCTACTTTCAGTACCAAGAGCAAGGTGAAGGTCATCATCAATCTTTCCCATCATGTGAAGAAGAAGTCCAGCGGGACCATGCCAACCAACCCGAGTACAACTTCCATTCAGGCAGCGGTAGTTTTCACAACTACCATTATAGAGCTAATGAAGGTGTCTTTCATGAACTGGATCAGATGGAAGATACCCTGCCAGCACCAGTTAGTGACGCCTCCAATGAAGAAGAAGGGAGCAATCTCAGTGCAGACAGCTCCGACCCTCTTGAAGGTGCTGATGATTCAGGCCCAGAGTCAAGACCCAGATGATGATGAGGTGTCTCGTGACCGTGTACCTATCCCGTACTACAATCACATTTCAGACGACAATTGGAGTGTCGACACCGACATGGAGCCGCCAGAGGTCCCAATATGAGGTCCACTCACTGGGTTTATGAATGGCCAACAATTTGGTTCGAAGAAGGAGGTGCAACACACCATTGAAACAGAAGCAATGACTTGGCATTTTGAATGACACACTACTCATTCCAACACGAAGAGGCTCATAGTCGGATGTTGTAATAAAAAAGAGGGATGCAATGCTAGGATTCGGGCCTTCAACAACAAGAGACATGACTATTGGGTCATATCCCGTGTGGTGCACACACACATGTGTGTCATCCGTAACATCCCAACGCCATCGACAGTTGAAATCCATGGTGGTCGCCACGGCTATCAACCATCTAATTGAGCAAGATCCTGACCTGGAGGTGAAAGTCATAATTGCTGACATTACAAGTCGTTATGGTTATATTATTAACTATAAGAAGGTGTGGCATGGAAAGCAGAAAGTTCTGGCCGCCGTCTTTGGTGATTGGGAAGAATCATATGCATTTCTTCCCAGGTTGATTTTGGCATTGGAGGCGTCTAACCCTGCACTGTTTTCTCCCCTCGATACCAAGATGAAGAGATACAGCCGCCAGAGCCCGGTGTCAAACGCCATTTCAAACGTCTTTTTTTGGGCATTCAAGACATCTATTGATGGTTTTGGCTTTTGTGTCCCTATGATCCAAGTGGATGGTACATTCCTTACCGGCAAGTACAAGGGCACTCTCCTAATTGCCAGTGGTGCGGATGCAAACAGACAAGTCGTTCCTTTAGCCTTCGCCATTGTTGAGAGAGAGAATGCCGATAGCATCTCTTTATAAAGAGTCTTAGTAAGTGGCGCTATGTATTTGATTAAATTATTGAAAACAACCAATACGATTAAAAACGATAAAATTTATTTTATATTCCACTAAGTAAGTTAACAAAATAAAAGAAAGACAAATGATGAAGAATTGTATTTACCTCGTGATCGTTCCAAACATCCCTTGAACGATGGTTCGGTTGGTCGTACAACATGGTTGGATCACTAGGTCCTTGATCAACATGATACCGTTGGTTGTATATATGCACGTCGTCCCCAACCTACGAGAGAATAACAACAAGGTTAGTGTGACATCTCGTTCCGGCAAAACTCATATTTCGATCGCTAGAAAATTCGCGATTTAAAATCGAGCGTTTTGATAGTATTTCGGCGAAAATTGGATTATCGATCGATCGGATAAGTATACTATATATATACTGTCCATTTAATTCCCCACCACCGGCCCATTTATTTTCCCATCGTCATCTTCTTTTCCTTTTCACTACCGAGAGCATAGCAACGCGCGGAGAGTACAAGGGAACGTCGAGGGAAAATTCCCAAGCTCAATTCTTGAGTTCTAGTGATCCAAAAATCCCGTAAGTAATGCCTAATTCATCTATACATCGTGATTTATCGATGTAGAGCTTTAAAACGAGTTTTTGGTCCAGGAATTTCTTGAATTCCCGATAAGTCAGATTACGGTTTCGGAGTATCCGGAAGCCGGATTGAGCCCAAATTTCATATACGAGCTTCCTGCAGCGAGGTAATCAATCCTCTAGTTCTAATCCATGAATTTCGGGTATTATTTAGGTCGGGGTCCAAATCGCTGAATTTAGCTCCGGGCAGGGTTTGATGTGTTTTTATCAAGAATTTGACCCGGAGCCTAGAACTAATATTGATGAGGATACTGCAGGGGATATTAGGACGGTCTCGGATTTTAATTCGGGGTTCGTTCTTGAAATTGACGTTTTAATACGGCAAGGTTAAACCGGTGTTTGAACGACCAGAACTGGCGAGGGATTAGCACGGCATACCGGGTTTGTCGTGTCACGATAATTATATTTATGCTTAGAATTGACCTAGGTGAACTAGAATGGCATGATTAAGGGTGTATGAACTTTTGTGCTATATGATGAACCATGGACTACTGTATGATATTATTGACTTGCCCTAATCGAGATGGACCTTGTTTATGCTGATGATTTCGTATATGTTGCAAATTGTGGGCTTGACTGTTGATATGCCTTATGATGGTTCGAAAAGGTGATTGGGTATGATTTTTCATGATTGTTGTATTTGGATGCACATGTGGGAAAATATATATTCCCTGGTGATATTATGACGTTTAAGGAGGATGACTTGCACGAGGGTTTATCCCGAGGAAGTGCAATTATACGACTCCTGATTTACCTATGTTGAGCCAATTGTGGCCTGGTCAAGTACATGTGAAAATAACGAATTATGATTAAGCAAGATGAGATATGGATCATGTATAAGGATACCAAGTAAGAGTACTTTGGTCTCATGGTCAATTATATAGTAATTAGGACTCCCCATGCTATTACTCCGTTATGACATGTTATGTCACACCCCTGATGTGGTGTTGGCCGTTGATTCATCATGAGATATGACCACACCCAGAGTGGTGTCGAGTCCGATATGACCACACCTAGAGTGGTGTCAGGTCCGATATGACTACAGCGGCAGTGGTGGGTCCGATATGACCACATCCACGAGATGTTTGGTCCGTATTCCCGGGAGAGTAATTAGCATGGGAGTAGCCAGGCGCCTATGATTAAAACATGATATATTGGACTGTATTGTTTTCAGTTACTTAGTTTAGTGACTAGTTTATAATTATGCACAATAAACCCTACCCGTGTACTAAGTCGAAGGGTATAAATAGCTAGGAGTCTTGGTCATTCGGATGTAAGCAGCAGCCATTCGTACTGCACCTATAATAAACTTGAGACTGTTCTCCGTGGATGTAAGGTCGATCACTCTGATCGGCAAGAACCACGTAAACCAAAGTGTTCTCTCTTCCGCGCTATCAAATCTTACATGGTATCAGAGCTGTGATTCGACTCCAGCTGATTCAATATGGGCGATGAGACTAAGGATACCAAGAGTGGCGGAGCCGGTAGCTCCGACCAGGATATCCCGATCTCTTCCCCTCTCTACCTTCATCCGTTCGAGGATCCTGCTCGTTTGTTTGTGGTTGATCTTCTTTCGGATTCCAATTACAGTGAATGGGTTAACGACATGACCGAAACCCTAATCTCCAAAAACAAGTTAGCTTTTGTCAATGGCAGCTTGCCGAGGTCTTATGCTGGTACGGGGCTCCGTTTGGAGGCGTGGGATCGCTGCGACGCTACCGTTAAGGGCTGGTTGAAGACTGCGATGAGCAAGGAGGTTAGTAATAGTGTGCGTACAGCTCAAACGGCGCGCGCCATCTGGACGGATCTGCAGCAGCGTTTTGGCAAAGGTTCCTCACAGCGGGCTTATGAAATCCGCCGCCAAATCGGCTCTTCGCGTCAAGATAAACAGAGCGTTTCAGCTTTCTATACTGGCCTTCGTGCCCTTTGGGACGAGATGCATGTCTTAAGCGCTGCTCCTCGTTGTTCATGCGGCGCCTGCACGTGCAACCTCGTCCAACTCCAACGTGAGCAAGAAGAACGTATACATCTGTTCGAGTTTCTCTTAGGGTTGGATGATGTGTTTTCGGTTGTGCGATCCCAGATTCTCAGCATGAAGCCCACTCCAACATTGGCTGAGGCTTACTTCCTTGTCTCGGCTGAAGAACAACACCGACAGCTCACTAGCGGTCGCCGCCCGGTTGTGGAGACCGCGGCCTTCCAGGCTCAAAACGACAAGGACGGACGTGATTCGGGGGATAAACCTCGTTGCTCCCACTGTAACTGACTTGGACACACTCGGGACACTTGTTACAAGCTAGTAGGTTATCCCACCAGTTCGGTTAAGTCAACCACGCCGTCACCGACTGATCACTCGGGTACCCGACGTCTGAGAAAAGATAATTCCCCACGGGCAGCTCACGTAGAGCCCGAGGAGAGTCCAATTTCTAGGACTTACAGCTCAGCAGTTCGCCCAACTCAAGCAGTTCCTCGCACCTCCACAGGATACGTCTCCTGAGACGACGGCACACATGTCTGGTAATGCTCCCGAACTCTATGAGTGGTTGATCGATTCAGGCTGTAATGAACACATTGTGCGTGATCTTAGTTGGTTGGATTATGTTGATGCCAGTCCGATTCATACTTCAGTTCGTATTCCGAATGGTGCAACGGTTCCCATTCGTGGCTCTAGATCTATCTTGTTGTCACCATCACTTCGTTTAACAGGAGTACTTCATGTTCCGGAGTTTAGATGCAACTTATTATCTGTAAGCAGACTGACCAAGGATCACAATGTTTCGCTGATATTCTTGAGTGATTTCTACGTACTTCAGGACTTACGCTCCAAGACGGTGATTGGTCTGGGTGAGATGCGTGATGGGCTCTACTATCTGCGACGTTGCAAGGTTGGAGCGAATTCATTGGAGCAACAACCTCAAGCTTGTAGAACCACACGCTCTGGGCAGCCATTAGAGCTATGGCACGCCCGTCTGGGGCATCCCTCCATGGACAAGTTTTCTTTGATTAAGAATTTGATTTCTTGTACTGCTGGTCGACAGCATGGTTTCTCTTGTGATGCTTGTTTTCGTGCCAAACAGACATGTACTCCTTTTCCTACTAGCTCAATAAAGACTACTCGTTGTTTTGATCTAGTACATGTCGATATCTGGGGTGGTTATCGTACTGCGTCATTGGATGGTTCTCGCTATTTCTTGACCATCGTTGATGACTACAGCAGAGCTACCTGGGTATTATTGATGAAGCACAAATCCGATGTTGAGCGATATATTCGCATGTTCTGCGAGTTGGTTCGGACTCAATTTGGTTCATAGGTGTGGCGCTTTCAGGCAGATAATGGACATGAGTTCCAAACTAACTCCCTTCATGATTACTACGAGGCTCATGGGATCATCTTGCAGATCTCTTGTACTGATACTCCACAACAGAATGGGGTAGTGGAGCGGAAGCATCGTCACCTTCTTGACACTGCCCGTGCTCTATTGTTTCATGTCGGTTTACCTGTGCGTTTTTGGGGCGATTGTGTACTCGCTGCCACTTACCTAATCAACAGGCTTCCTGTTGTACCACTTGCCGGGAAATCTCCCTTCGAGGTTCTTCTCAACAAGTCCCCCTCATACACTCATTTACGTAGCATCGGTTGTCTCGTCTATGCAAAGAACACCCATCATGGGTTGGATAAGTTTGCGGAAAGGGGGAGAACTTGTGTTTTCTTGGGATATCCAGCTTCTCAAAAGGGATACCGAGTCTATGATTTACGCACTCACAAAGTCTACGTTTCTCGTGATGTTCATTTCCTCAAGACGGTTTTTCCTTTCAAAAGTGGTTCCTCAACCGTCACTGGTCGCCCTCCGATTGTTCCTCATGATTTGGACGTTGTGCATGGGATGCATGGCTTGCCAATCTCTCGGCAAGACCCAACTCCTCTCCTTGAAGCTACTTCGCCCATTCACCTTGATGATCATGAGTCCCCATTTGACGAGGAGGAGATTTCCTCTGTTGAGCACTCCACGGGTATCACTTCATCGCCAGCTGTTCAGGGTCCTACCCCTGATGATGGCCCCGATCCCGTTGCACCTCGGCGAAGTCTCCGTACCCGTCAACAGTCCAGCCGACTCGATGGCCATGAGGTAGACCTCCCTCCTTCTCTTGCCCCCACTACATCATATCCTATTTCCCATCATGTCTCTTATCATCGATTCTCACCTTCACATTCTGCTTTCCTTGCCGCCATAACCAAAATGGACGAGCCAAGGTTCTTTTGGCAGGCTATTCAGCACGCGTACTGGCGCGAGGCGATGCAGCGCGAGATTGTTGCTCTTGAGGCTAACGGGACATGGACTTTAGAGTTGTTGCCACCCGGGAAACGTGCCATTGACTCTAAGTGGGTTTTCAAGATTAAATATTATCCTGATGGCACGATTGAGCGTTACAAAGCGCGTCTCGTGGCAAAAGGTTTCACACAGCTCGAGGGCATTGACTTCCACGACACTTTTGCACCTGTTGCTAAGCTTGTCACCGTCCGAGTTCTCCTCACTGTTGCCGCCCATAAAGGTTGGTTCCTCCATCAGCTCGACGTCAACAATGCTTTTCTGCATGGGGAACTCGAAGAAGAAGTGTACATGAAGGTGCCCCAAGGTTTCCAGAAGGAAGGTGACCAGCGCGTTTGCCGCCTCCGTAAATCATTATACGGACTAAAGCAGGCTTCGCGGAACTGGTATACCAAGTTCACCCAGGCTCTTGTGGAATTTGGATTTCAGACTTCGAAGGCTGATCATTCGCTGTTCACGCTCTCCACGTCCACTTCCTTCCTTGCCGTGCTTATCTACGTCGATGATGTGGTGTTAACCGGTAACGACGAAGCTCTCCTTGCTCAGGTGAAGGAGTTTTTGCACCAGCGCTTCAGTATCAAAGATCTGGGCCCTCTAAAATATTTTTTGGGCATCGAGGTTGCACGTTCCAGTGAGGGTATTGTTCTCGGTCAACGGAAGTATACCATGGACATCCTATCTGATGCTGGTGTTGGTGCAGTTCGGCCATGTAAGTTCCCTATGGAGCAGAACCATACTTTGACCCAGCCGAGTGGTGAAGTGGCTGACGATGCCAGCTCTTATCGACGCCTTGCTGGTCGCCTGCTCTACTTGACTATCATGCGGCCTGATATTGCTTATGCAGTCAATATCCTCAGTCAGTTTGTTCATGCTCCGAGCCTTGCTCATATCTCTGCCGCTCACCGGGTCCTGCGTTACCTGAAAAATTCGCCGGGCCAAGGTATTTTTCTTCCTACTGCTGATGATCTTGTGTTGACAGCATACTGCGATGCTGATTGGGCTGGCTGCCAATCTACACGCCGTTCTACCACTGGGTACTACGTGCAGTTAGGAAATGCTCCTATCTCTTGGCGCACTAAGAAGAAACGTGTCGTTGCCCGATCCTCCTCCGAAGCTGAATATCGTGCTATGGCAAGCACGGTCAGTGAAGTCATTTGGTTACGTTTCCTTCTGCAGGAGCTAGGGGTTCCTCAGACTGCCCCCACGACGCTTTTCCGCGACAACCAGGCTGCTCTCCACATTGCAGCTAATCATGTTTTCCACGAGCGTACCAAACACGTGGAAATGGGCTGCTATTTTGTTCGCGAGCGCGTCACTTCAGGTGACATTGCCTCGCGCAAGATCGACACGACCTCTCAACTGGCTGACATCTTCACCAAGGCTCTGGGTACTGATCAGTTCCACCTCCTATTGTCCAAGCTAGGCATTCATGATCTTCATGCTCCAGCTTGAGGGGGAGTATTGGACTGTATTGTTTTCAGTTACTTAGTTTAGTGACTAGTTTATAATTATGCACAATAAACCCTACCCGTGTACTAAGTCGAAGGGTATAAATAGCTAGGAGTCTTGGTCATTCGGATGTAAGCAGCAGCCATTCGTATTGCACCTATAATAAACTTGAGACTGTTCTCCGTGGATGTAAGGTCGATCACTCTGATCGGCAAGAACCACGTAAACCAAAGTGTTCTCTCTTCCGCGCTATCAAATCTTACATGATAAGATGCATATTCATAAGTCAAGGTGGTTGAGTCTTTTGCCTATTGGGATATGAGGATGGCTGAGGTCCGATCCTAGTGTTTTGTCTTGATTGTTAGATGTGTGACAGGGGTATACTCTGTTATGAACTCACGATGCTATGATTATCTCACTCAGCTATGAGCTGACCCTCTTTTATTCTACTTATGCTATGTGCAAGCAGATCATCATCAGCAGCAGTAGATAAGTGTTAGGTGGGAGAGGAGCTAGAGTTGAAGGCAAGATGAGGTATGGTATTCAACTATTCTGTGCTTGGATGACTACTCGGGATTTTGGCCAGTGATCCACACCTTTTTGTAAAAATGTTTTGAGAACGTTTTTCATGTGCATACTAGCTTCTGATGTAGTGTGAGCTATCCACAGGTGTGGAAAGTTGATATGTATATATTTGTATGGTTGTGTAAGTTGTGACGACTATGACATGTATAAGTATGGTATGCAGTTGTGGAGTATGAAAAGTGTGGCTATGGCTGAGAAAAGCCAACGCATATGGTTGTGAGTATATATGTTTTTGATGAATTATTTTGCAGGATAAGTTGCAAGAACTGTTAGCCCATTACGCGAGTAATTCATGTCGAAATTTTATTTGGGTAAATTTTGTAATTAATGTAACACCCGAGATTATTTCCGCTGCAATTGTATGAACAATATGATTAGGTAATACGTATAGGGTAGGGTGTTACAGTTAGTACATAGATTAATTAAAAAGGTTATAACAACAATAAAAATTTGGTAAAATGAGTACGTACCGCTTGAAATTCATCATAATAAACTCCCACTTCTTGGAACCACATCCATTTTTTCGCGAAATTCAGACAGAGATTAGGCGGGTTTTGAAGGAAAATCCAAAGAAATGTTTTCTGATGGCAGATCGGACTCAGCCACAACCAACAGACCACTATTTCCTAGCCTTTTGGGAGGGGAGGGGGATGGATAGAGAGATAATTTTAGAGAGAGAGAAGAAGAATGGGTTGTGGTGTGAAAAATGAAGAGGGGGAGGGGTATTTATAGTCTTCAAACCGCACCCTCCAGGGGCGATTTTTTAATTTTACCCTTACCAAAACCGCACCTGGAGGGAGCGGTTCAAGGAGTCCGAGGCGCAGACCGTTCCCCAAGCGCGCAGTCTTCGATCGCTAACGCGGATTGCTGCGCTAGCATGCGATTTACCGTTGGATCGCCGTCTAATCCAACGGTGGTGGAGACCGCCGCGTCGGGGATGAAGACCGCTCCCCCGTTTTGCGGTTTCTACATAAAACGCACCTTGAAAGTGCGGTTTGTCATTTTTTAAAGAAAGATACTATTTTTGGAATTTGTGTGGGTGGGTGCTATTTTTGTAATTTTTTTAAATGGTGTTATTATTGGAAAAATCCAGGCAAAATCAATCTTATTTAGTGACATACAAAGAAATTTTATAAGGGTTCAAGAAGAAAGAAATTATCTACTAACTCCGCTTTTAACTTAGAGACGTGACTAATCATTTTTGAGAAATGAACTATCCAAATTGTCTTCATAATATCGAAGGATGCTACCAATAGTTGCAGTTGGGATTCCAAATGTTTACTTCCATCAAGATGGTGCTTTAACCCAAGAAACTTGCCTAAATAGCAAGGGGCCGACAATGCGCGACTGCTGATGGTTTCACAGAATGAATTTTTACATCGAAACTACGGGTGTGCTGTTAAAAGTAAGGTATTGACAATATTTGAGCCAGAAGATCGAAATATGTGTCCTTTTATATGATATAAATATATGAAAAATATATTTAAAAATTAATACTCAATTATTTTGTTCATGAAAAAACTAACCTATTAATACAAGGTTTTTTTTGTATCAACAACCGTAACGTAATTTCATATCCAGAAAGAATTATAGATGAAAATTTATTGCTTATATTTTTACCAGTCAGGGACCCGACCAATTGGCCAGATTTAGTTGGCAATCACGTAAATAACAGTATCAATTTGTATCCAATTTACGTATTTTATACTAAGATTTTCAAATTCTCTAAACACTATTATTAAAATAGTTCAACAATTCAATGAGGATCAACATCATGCTCTTTTCTCGCATTTTTATGACTAATCGACTAAAATTCTTTTACGAAAATGAAAGAACAAAGCTAATGCAAGGAATCGACTCCTAAAGTCAAATCAAAATGACCTTCTAATTATTCCTCAATGTTAGAGATTACAACACGTTTCTTTTTACTTGCTTGCATTTCCTCCTACATGAGCAACAACCTCGAAGTGACCAGTAATAATGTGTTCATCTCCATTAGTGACACATTTTATCTCTTCTATAAATTGATTCTTCCTTCTATTCATGCATTTCAGTTGGGGCTGGCTATTTGGTCCGAGACCAGATGCAAAATCGAAAACCGGACGTTTAAGACCAGGATCGGATGTAAAACAATTCAATCCCGTCTTTGTTCCTAGAATTAGTATAAAAAAACAGACCAATCTAGTCCGAGTTAAAACCGTATCAAAACCGGAAGACCGAATAACTTAAAAATATACCCAAAGGCAAAGCCCACCAGGGCCTAGGCAAGCCCACAGCCAGACCAATCTCGTCGTCGGTCTCTATCCCCACCGTCGCAATCACAGGTCGCTCCTACCTCCGCTCCACGATGCGACCCAGCCAACATCACGTTGCCCTCCGCGCTGTCCCAGCCCCCAGGTCGATCCCACCTCATATCCCTACATATTACACAAAGTGTTATTATTCGATAGTTTATTGGGAGTTAGATCGGAACTAATGCCTATCTCTTCTCCATCTTTCATTTTTAATTGATTGAGCTCATGTAGTGTTATGGTTGGGATTGGCTTTTGAGCTTTTCTATGCTTTTCAGTGGAGGAGTTGGTGCATCGCCATCACGTTATTAACAAAAAAATGTTAATTAATCTCTTTATGTTATTCAACTTCAAACTTATACACATAAACAAATACAGTGATTATCGTGAATTTAATATTATCCCAAAATTAATGAATTCTTAAATTATTGGGTTCGCTAGCAACAAGGTCGTTCTAGTTGAGGAGACAGTGTTCTTGCCTGCAAATTTGACGATTATTTAATTAAATATTGTTAAGTTGTTCGCAAATGCTTAGATCAATAATAAAGCAAGTAAGATGTGTCCTTACCATTGTAATTAGCGACATATAATGACGTAATGACCAGGATGGGAGGGTAATTACCCGCATTTGCAAGGATGACATTAATTTGAACAACTATCTTACCAAATAGAGTTACCTTGAAACCAATTCACTGTGCTCAAATTGTCTATTGTTTGTGATTGGAGTTAAAGTAATGCATGCTATTTTAAACTCAGACCTAAAAGAATTAGGTACTCATGAAGTTTTAGTTGGAGCTCTTTACGGGAATCTTTCCAATGGAATCTAGTAGACGTCATCACATATGAATACCAAATAAGTCGGCCAACAACATATGTGGAATGAAACATTGAAAAGTGAATGTCTTGGTTGAATCTAATTAAAGTAAATTTGATATGGGAATGGTAATATGAACTTCAAAGAAATTTCCTTTGGATGCGCTTCTTGCGCTTCTTTTCAATTTGATCTTGTGTGAAAAATATAACTTGTAAGTTGGTATGTCTAGAATATTGTCGCATGCTTCAGCCTCAATTTTTATTTCAATGATGACCAATTTGTTTGTAATTGGCCCGTAATTTTCTATTGTCAAACTGACCTTGAAGTTCCTGATGGTATAGACACTCTCTGGTCCTGAAATAGGGGTTGAAAGTCCTTAATTAACTTGCCATTTGGGTATTTGCATCAAAATATCATTACCCCGAAGAATTTAAATAAGCATTTTACTTGAGAATGAGTTTGCCTATCTATATGAGATTGTTTTAACTACTTATACAAAATTTGACTGATTTGTAACACTGAAAATATTTATGTATCAGAATATAAGGCAAGATACTTCTAGGTACAATGGAATTTTCATTGGTTTTTAAGACTTTTAGGCAACAACAAAAAAGCGTACTAATTCTTCAAATATACTATAGTTATGAAATATAATTTTTATATGCATATGCGTACATATCCAAATTCATTGTCCAAAATCCGAACCAATCCAAATAAATAAATATATGATTATATGGATAAAGACCACAAAAATATATACGTTTTATTTCATACCCAATTCAATTAAATTGGATAATTTTTTGGAAGAATTCTCATCCAACCCTACTGATTACTCTCCCGGATCTAAATAACATCACAACCAACACATAGAATTATTATTCAAATTGCCATTGTTCAATTATGTATTATCAAATTCATATAAACCAACTTCTAATAAAATAACGAATTATGGGAACACTTAATGATCCTAAGAATTCAATTACATGCCTGCGGATAGGGATGGCAAAAATATATGTAACCATGGATATCCACCTGAACCCGGTTTAATCGGGTAGGGTAAAACTCGAACCCGAAGGATATTTAGTGGGTACGGGTAAAACCCGAACCAGAATATTGCGGGTAATGGGTGGGCATGGGTTTCACACTATCCAACCTGAACCCGCCCGATTATACACATATATATGTATTTTGTCTAGAAATAATCATTATTATTCTCTAAAATATTTTATATTTAGCATATAAATATAATATTTTCATGAAATTGTGTTGCTAAAATATTTTATATTTAGCATATAAATATAATATTTTCATGAAATTGTGTTGTTTTAATTAATTTTCTTCATTCCAGTGAATTATTGTCATACTTTTCCTCTTACGTAATGTGAGAATACATGTAAAAGTTAACATACTGGTTAGAGTTATGAAGAGAAATCATTACCCATGGATAACCGTGGATACCCGAAAACCGAACGGGTATAGGCATGGTTTTAATTTTCTACCCGTTTCACATGTGGGTATGGATATGGGTAAAACCCGAACTACTTTGGATAGAGTAACGGATATTCACTATCCGTCCCCTACCCGACCCATTGTCATCCCTACCTGCGGAAGGAAGGGAACTTTAGTGATTTTTGTGTTAGCTTGGGCGGTGGAAGAAAAGTGGGAGATCATTTTTAGTTTTTACCTAAATGCCCCTCCGCCTTTTGCTCAGAAGCTAGTAAAATTAGGATTGAAGGTAGGGGTGTTCAAACGGATTGGTTACCGTGGTAACCATATTAACCAGTAACATTCGGTTAATTTGGTTTGGTTGATTTGGATAATTGGTTTGGTTTGGTTTGGTTAAACAATTCAGCTTATTTGGTTTAGGGGGTTTGGTTAGGTTTCAACATTGCTAACCAATGAAACCAATTAACCAATTAATGATACACCTAATACACAAAATTATTTATACTTTTATGCAACCAACAAACCAAACTTCCGTGATTCCCTATTTTATTTCCATGTGCACAATAAACCAAAATAATATGGGTCAAAAAATAAAAGTGGGCCTGCCTATTTACTAAACCAAAACATTTTGGATAACTACTAGACTTTAGGATTACGTACAATACCATGACAACCACTTCAAACTATGTATAGTTTAAGTGTTTTGTAGCAGAGTTTTAACTTCCCGATGAGGGATATTAGTAAGTATTTATGTTAGGGATTTGTTGTAAGCTAACTATATTAGGTGCAGAGATGATGAATGATGTATTAACTTGAATGATGATGATAATTTTGGATGATTAGTGTTATTATTATTGCTTATATATAATGATAGATTATGATAGTAACAACATATGGTTATGTTTTATTCATTAACAGGTTAATTGTTTTTATGTAATGTTATGTTATTTGGTTAATCCCATTATCCGATTAACCAAACCAATTAAATTTTTGTTTGGTTAATTTGGTTTTCGTGTTAATTTGAACGGTTTGGTTAAGACATTTTATTTCATGGTTAATGAAATTTAGACTTAATTGGTTTGGTTATTACCACGCTAACCATTTGAACACCCTTAATTGTTCGGTAGAAGGACCTCCATATATTGATTGGAAGGAGGGTGTAATGTATCGAGCTACATATCTTTTATTGCATATAAAACTTCGTAATAGAATTATAGATGAACAAGTTCTCACGCTACACGTCTAGTATGGAATTTTATATATACACCTATCTGAGAATTGATTTTTTATTTTATTTTTTTCACAGAGTTTTAAATCTATCCCGTAACAGAAAAAAGATGGCTGGCTCCCCCCAATGGGCATTGTATATTTGTATTGTACACGTTGCATTGTGTGTACAAAATCATTCCTTTCTTTCCCAGTTTCCCGGTATGCCTCAAAATTCTAATAAAACTATAAAAGAACCCAAGATATTGATAGACTGCAAAAAAGAACTTGGATCTGGGAACTCTTGCTTGGTTGGGCTTCAGTTAAGAATAATATATTTCTTCTGGGTCAGCCACCCATTCCTTGATGGGCTCATAGTTGCTTTCTACTTGGGTTTATTTCAATAGCTTTTCTCCTTCGCATGGGCCTATGAGAGTTGGACTCTACCATTGCACAATGCCCGATGCTATGGATAAACTCGACAAGAGGAAATGCTAGAGTATGATGGATTATTTGTAGGGCTGGTAATCGGTCGGTATCGGTATAAGCGGTTATCGATTTACCGGTTATTGGTATTACCGACATGCCCAGCTTTAAATCCGACTACCGGTACCGAGTAATTTTCGGTTAACCGGCTTACCGAATTGTCGGTAACGGTTATGGTTCCTGATTATCCGAAAACCGGTAAGCCTTTCTCTTTTCTTCGTCTTCAACTCTTCATCTTCCCCCAACCGACCCACTCTTTGCAGAGCACGGAGAGCAGAAGCAGGGGTCTGGAGGAACTTTCGAGACAGAGTAGCATCTCCAGCGCACGGCGGCTCTTCATCTCCCTCGTGCATGCAGTCGTCGTTGGTGGATCCGGCCGTCTGCGAAGGTGCTGCGGCAGCGGTGGATCCCCAGATCTGCTAAATCTCTGGTCGGAGTTGCGGTCGGGACTCGAGAACGAAGGTAAAGCAGCCTTCAAAGGTTGGGGCCGGGACTCGGGAACGAAGGCGAGGCCGCCGTCGGAGGTTGCGAAGTCGTCATCGGAGGCCGGGGTCGGAAATCTCCGGTCTGAGAGAGTTGGGGTCGGGAATTGGCTGATTGGGATTTGCCGATTTGGAAAAGGTAGCGCATGGATTGTGGATTTTTAGTGGGCTGTGGCCATTTGAGATTGAGAATCATGAACGTTGGTTTTGGATTTGTTGATTTGGAGAGGTTGGGGATTTCTTGTGCAGAGGTTGTTGGGGAAGGAAAAAAAAAAGAGAGGAGAGAAGGGTTGCAGAGCTTCTCGCAAGCAGGTGAAGGGAGGGTGGGGAGTACTGGGGAGGGTTATTTGTTTAAGATTGATTGAGGATTCTCGGTATCGGTAAAACCGGCTGACCGCCAGTATTATACAGAAACTTAGTCAGTATATCGGCTATTCCTTTCTCCCATTCGAGTACCGCCACACACCGGTTAATGGTATATCGGTTACCGCCGGTTACCAATTCGGTTTCCGGTTATACCGTTAACCGGATACCCGATTACCAACCCTATTTATTTGATACTTTGGTTCACACTTTCTCGTTAGTCCTTACTTTTTTATATATATTATAGATGGATATAGAGGATTTCAAAATCAAACAGAATTTAAAGAACCATCGAATGTCATACATAATTCAAGAAGTAAAGGCAAACTATTATGTAAATATTTATATTTGGATGACCAATGGCCTACCACATTAGATGCTCACTTGGGAGTTACATGTAACTCCCATTCCTGTATTATTATCTCTAATTCATATGCATTGATGTAAGGATGTAATGGTTATCAAAGGGTGCCTATAAATAGAGCACACTATTGTATCACAAATGGTGAATGAATAAGGAACTATTCCCCTCACTTCTCTTGTGTTTTTCCTCCTCCAATCTTCTCTTGTAGTTGCTTACATTTCCATTAGTTTTATAACACGTTATCAGCACCAGACTCTTCCTTTTGAAAAGGTTAAATCCATAATTGTTCTGCTCAAGAATGAATATTCCCATGCTTGGCACCAAGATCAAAAACCATGATGTGTGTCTTATTGATAGTGCATCGACACATACAATCTTGAAGGATAAGAAATATTTTTCTCATCTTGAAATGCGAGAAGCAAATGTTAGTACTATATCTGGAAGTACAAATCTAATTGAAGGCTCCGGAAGAGCTAGTGTATTGTTACCAGAAGGAACCAAGTTGTATATCAATGAAGCCTTATACTCTTCAAAGTCTCAAAGAAATTTATTGAGTTACAAAGATATTCGCCGAAATGGATATCATATTGAGACAAAGGAAGAAGAGAATAAAGAGTATATTATGATAACAAATATGGTCTCCGATAAAAAACACATATTGGAGAAATTGCCTGCTATTTCTTCTGGGTTGTACTACACGTTTATTAGTACAATTGAAACACATGCAGTGATAAACCAGAAGTTTACTAATCTTGATAATTTTATAGTTTGGCATGACCGGTTAGGCCATCCCGGATTGATTATGATGCGAAAAATCATTGCCAATACATGTGGACATCCATTGAAAGGTCACAAAATTTATCAGTTTAAAGATGTACCATGTGTTGCATGTTCTCGTGGCAAGTTGATTATACGGCCATCACCTATGAAAGTAAGGAGTGAATCTCTCACATTTTTAGAACGTATATAGGGTGATATATGCGGGCCAATTCACCCACCATGTGGACCATTTAGATATTTTATGGTTTTAGTTGATGCATCAACTAGATGGTCACATGTGTGCTTACTATCAACTCGCAACCTGGCGTTTGCTAGATTACTTGCAATTTCTTGTTGGGGACATGCTATATTGCATGGGGCAACATTAATTCGCATAAGGCCAACAAGTTATCATGAAATTTCCCCCTTGCAAATGATTTTTGGTCAGGAACCTAATATTTCCCATCTAAAAATATTTGGGCGTGCCGTCTACATCCCTATTGCTCCACCACAGCGTGTTAAGATGGGTCCTCAAAGGAGGTTGGGAATTTATGTTGGATATGAGTCCCCGTCAATCATAAAATACTTAGAACCCTTGACGGGAGATTTATTCACTGCTCGTTTTGCTGATTGTCATTTTGACGAATCAGTTTTTCCAACATTAGGGGGTGAGAACAAACAGCTGGGAAAAGATATTTGTTGGAATAAATTATCATTATCTCACCTTGATCCTCGTACTAGACAATGTGAACTGGAAGTTCAAAAGATAATTCATTTACAAGGTTTAGCAAACCAACTGCCAGATTCGTTTACTGACCAGAAAAGAGTGACAAAGTCACACATACCAGCTGTAAATGCTCCAGTGAAAGTTGATGTCCCTGTTGGACAATCTGAAATTGCTAATGAATCTAAACCACGAATGAAGCGTGGTAGACCAGTAGGTTCCAAGGATAAAAATCCTCGAAAAAGAAAAGGAGCTATGAATCAAGTTGATCAAATCGAGGATATGAAAGCTCAAGAAGAGTCTCCAAGCATAACTAAGATTGTAGTTCCCGAAGAACATCAGGTACCTGAAAGTTTTGATAATGAAGAGATCTCAATCAATTATGTCTTGGATGGAAAATGTTGGAACCGAAGTAAAATAATCGTCGACGATGTTTTTGCTTACGCTGCAGCGTTGAGTGTGATGAATGAAAATGAGGATCATGAACCAAGATCTATTGATGAATGCAAATCAAGAGATGATTGGCCAAAGTGGAAAGAGGCCATTGAGGCAGAATTAAACTCGCTTTCAAAGCGAAAAGTTTTTGGACCGGTAGTCCTTACACCAGAAAACGTAAAGCCAGTGGGATACAAATGGGTTTTTGTGCGGAAAAGAAATGAAAAGGGTGAAGTCGTGAGATATAAAGCACGTCTTGTCGCACAAGGATTCTCACAGAGACCTGGCATTGATTATGAGGAGACATACTCCCCTGTGGTGGATGCAACTATGTTTCGATACTTGATTAGTCTAGCAGTTCGAGAAGGACTAGATCTGCGTCTAATGAATGTTGTGACAGCCTATTTGTATGGGTCACTTGAAATGATATATATATGAAACTCCCTGAAGGATTCACTTTGCCAGAAGCGAACAAAACACATTCTCGAGAAAAATTTTCTATCAAATTGAACAAATCCTTGTATGGATTGAAACAATCTGGACGAATGTGGTACAATCGTCTCAGTGAATATTTGATGAAAGAAGGATACACGAATGACCCTATTTATCCATGTGTTTTTCTAAAGAGATCGGGTAGTGAGTTTGTTATAATATCAGTTTATGTTGATGACATAAACATCATTGGAACTCCCGAAGAGCTTCCAAAAGCAGTTGATTGCTTGAAGAAAGAGTTTGAAATGAAAGATTTAGGAAGAACAAAGTTTTGTCTTGGATTACAGATTGAACATTTGAAGGATGGTATTTTTGTGCATCAAGAAGGATATGTTGAAAAGGTGCTTAAGCGATTTTATATGGACAAATCACACCCGTTGAGTAATCCAATGGTTGTAAGATCACTTGATGTGAAAAGAGATCCATTTAGACCTCAAGAAAGTGATGAAGATCTGCTTGGCCCTGAAGTGCCATATCTTAGTGCGATAGGAGCATTAATGTATCTAGCCAGTCATACACGACCCGATATATCGTTTGCTGTGAATATATTGGCAAGATATAGCTCTTCTCCCACTAAAAGACATTGAAATGGAGTTAAACATTTACTTCGTTACCTTCGTGGAACGACAGATATGGGCTTGTTCTATTCGAGTGCATCGAAGATGGATTTAGTGGGATATGCAGATGCAGGATATCTCTCAGATCCACACAATGGTAGATCTCAGACAGGATATTTGTTCACTTGTGGTGGTACAGCCATTTCGTGGCGATCCACAAAACAAACTATAACAGCCACATCATCCAATCATGCTGAAATCCTAGCAATTCACGAGGCAAGTCGTGAATGTGTTTGGTTAAGATCTATAATTCGACACATCAGAGAATCGTGTGGACTATCTCTAGAAAAAATGATCCCGACGATCATGTATGAAGATAATGCAGCATGCATTGCTCAATTAAAGGAAGGATACATTAAAGGAGATAGAACAAAACATATTCCACCCAAGTTCTTTTTCACTCATGATCTTCAAAAGAGTGGTGAAATAATTGTTCAAAAAGTTCGTTCAAGTGAGAATCTAGCAGATTTATTCACCAAGTCACTCCCGGCGACAATCTTTGTAAAGCTTGTTCGTGAAATTGGAGTTCGACGACTCAAAGAACTGAGCTGATGTGGTCATGAGGGGGAGCATATACGCGCTGCACTCTTTTTCCCTTAATCATGGTTTTTCCCACTGGGTTTTCCTGGTAAGGTTTTTAATGAGGCAGCATGAGATAGCGTAATAATGCAATCTAGTGGTCATCCAAGGGGGAGTATTATGTAAATATTTATATTTGGATGACCAATGGCCTACCACATTAGATGCTCACTTGGGAGTTACATGTAACTCCCATTCCTATATTATTATCTCTAATTCATATGCATTGATGTAAGGATGTAATGGTTATCAAAGGGTGCCTATAAATAGAGCACACTATTGTATCACAAATGGTGAATGAATAAGAAGAACTATTCCCCTCACTTCTCTTGTGTCTTTCCTCCTCCAATCTTCTCTTGTAGTTGCTTACATTTCCATTAGTTTTATAACACAAACTTGATAATAAATATACCGTATAAATCTATAGATAACTGATACTCTCTACTAATAAGAAAATTATAACACTTATTACCTTCTCTATAAATTATGACATAGAAAAACTTCACATTTCTGATTCAAAACAAACTGAAAGTGCTGAAAGATTGTCGAATAACGATAATCATAGTTGGTATTTTACTAAAATATGAAAATAATTTTTTTAATAGCAACTGTTAATACAAACAAGACAGGTTGTCTGATTACAAATGAGTAACCATGAATTCAAAATTAACTTGTCAAGAATTTAATTGTGCTTCCTGAAAAGAGATACTCTGCCAAATCCTTATTAAATTTGAGCAGATAAATTTCTTTTTTATTGCTTCTTAAGCTCTTTTCTAGATCGAAATCTTTTGGAGCCCAGTTTACGAGACACAGAATTGAAGAATTCTTAACTCGTAACCGCCTCGCGATAAAACTAACAAACTACGATAAAACGAGATAAATTGCGATAAAACGAAAGACAATAAACTAGATTTGGGTTCCAATCTTCTTCATACCATTAAACGAATGAGACATTACATATTTACAGGCACAAATTCCTCTCATTCTTCCTTATGGTTTCAGTCCACTCTTCCTTATTCCTACCCATAATATGTAACATTCTCCTACAAGGACACCACAACCAATTCCTAAACAAATACCAAAAGACAATAACAATCCTTCTAAGACTAGGAAACAATGACAATAATATCTCAATTACTAAACTACTAAAATAGGTGAGTTCAGAAAATGCCCGAATTATTACGATAGCTCGTCTCGTAACACCCAGCCCGGCCAGCCATCCACCACCACCCCAACTGCCTCTGCTCACACAATTTCTGGTGTTCTTTCTATTCAATTATAAACAAATATTTTATTTTGTTGTATGCATTGCACATAAATGGGAAAGCAAATAACGACGGGAACAAACGGACCGACTGCATGCATGTTCTCCTACCCCAACTTCTCGTAATTGGGGATTTTGTTTGGGTTTGGGTCGGGCGGTGTGTTTTTTCGGTTCCTTTCATCACCCAATGTGTGTGATTGTATTGTAGTATTTTCAGACGATTTTCTATTGAAATGTTAGCATTTATATGTAAAAAGTACTAAATATAAAGAATTTGTCAAGTTTAAGAATCATAATGTAATTTTCATATAGGTATGGGTGCACATCCAAATTCATGGATTAAAAATCCAACTCAAACAAAATAAATGAGTAAGTGTATAAATCCATTAAACTCTACCTATATATTTTGTATTTCAGGTTCATACCTAATCCAATTGAATTGGATAAGGAACTGTTAATGGTTTGGTCAAATTTATCATCCCGAGTTATGGATGCCATATTGCAGTGTTTGATTAAGGCTTAGGAAAGGTTTGTTAGATGAGATATTATGTATCTTAGATGTAGCTACCATAATTAATGAGTTCAATAAAGTCTCTCAAAATCAAGAAGGAAAAGGTGTTATGTATGTTAAGCAAGGATGCCAAAAGGAAAGGGAATAACACAGAGAAAATTCGTATGTATCATATCCATAGTTGCAACTTGCAAGTAAAAGAATAATCAGACACATTTTGGTCAATTCCAATTGAAGGTATATTGGGTTTTGTGGCTTTAATTGAGTTTGGACTAGACAGTTCTAGATATTAAGACTTCTCAGATGTGTTAGTTCATACTTGGGTAGAGTTTTAGATGGGTTAATCAGATGTTTGGTGAAATTGAGTTTGAATCGTGAGTATTTGTATTACATTTTAATGAAACTACAAATGAATCGCGTGAGTAAATTGGATTACATATCAATCTACCGAAATATTTATTGAGTCATGAGTTGAACAATCGATTTAGCGGACTACAGAATCAAACCTTGGTAACTGTAATAATAACGAAGGAGAGAGTGGATTGGGGGGAAGGAAAGTGATCTGTTTCCTTTGTTCAGCGAGGCTGCTAAAAGGAAAGGGAATAGCAGATGCAAGAGAGCATGGGAAGATCAATCATCAGGTTGGTTGCCCAAATGTTCCCACTGGCCTGGACTCATTCATAGAGATACACACACGTATGTCTCCATCTCTCCACAATTCCCTTCCCTTCATCATCAATCATCATCCCATTCCCTCTCTCTCTCTCTCTCCTCTGTGGCCAGACAGAGAGATGAGGAACCAGATGTGCAGTCTACTCATTCGGGTTTTCTTCCATATTTTAATGGCTCCTTGCCAGCCTCCACCACCATCACTGCGCTGGCTGATCCAAACATGTGGGGGCAGCAACCTTTGTATCTTTCCCCAGTTTGATTCATCTTTCTGCGACCAGTTTTATCATCTTGCAAAAGCTATCTAACCCATAATAATAATGCCTTCGTTTCTGGTGTGCTTCCCATTTTCAGAACCAAGGACAGCTGAGATTTGGAGTCATTTGTGGTGGATTGATGACCCCCCCAAGTCCTCTGTAAAGCTTCTCTTGTTTGTGATAGGTGTTGCATTTTTGTGGTGGCTGGCGGTTTCCATTAGTATAATGGAAAAGCCTACCACCCATGAGCCATAATTACACCTTTTTAATGAACCCAACTCGTCTCATCGCCTCCTGGATCAGGGGAAAGCCTGCTTTTAGATCCATGTTTGTGCAGCAGCATCGTAACATGACTCCACTGCAACATCATTTTTAATGCCCCCATGTTACTCTTCATCAGCCTGACAAACATAGCAAAGCAAAGGGTTTTTTTTTAACCCTTTTGGAGGGTCTGAAAAGGAAAGGAGAAAAGTGACTGAAACCCCATGTCATCAGAAAAGAAGAAAGTCAAGATGAGGATGCAAGCTATTAGCCATGGAAGGAAAGGAAGAGGGTGTTCATATTTAGGCGCAGGAGTTGCTAGCAGTCACGTGGGAGGAAATAAGAGATCAGGCCTTTTAGTATGATGCAATATTAAGTATCTGTCATGTGATAACTTTGCATAGATCACTGATTAAGGCAGGCAGCCTGACCAGCTAAGCCCTACAGCTTCCCGTACGCCTCAGAAAAGTAAACGGGCGGGTGCCGGCCGAAATGGCTTTGCTTACAAATATCTGTCAATTAATGCGGCTACGGTGGCTATCCATCTGGGTTCCAATAGGGTGCTTCGACCTGGGTTCCAGTCTCTGTTTCCAGAAGGATTCCAGTTTCCTCCTGCCATTGGAGCATCTAGAAGAAGGCTTCCCTAATTTTAAACAAAAGTATTATCTAGCATTCATATCAGCCATTCCAGAAATGAAAAGAGGGCAATCTCATTACTCAAATTACTGGGATTGGAACCTATGTAAGGTTGATGCCATATTTGGTGGAACTTGGATTAGGGTTGTGCAGAAAAGAGTAATGCAGAATGACAGGTCTAGTTGGTGTTTGGTGCTTGCTGCTCCCTAGCCTAGCTAGAACTAGTGAAATGTCAGGTGCTGCACCAGCCAGCCTGCTGCCTGCGTGTGTAGTAAGTGTAGCCACGAAACTAGTAATTGTTTAATCAATAGAAACAGAAGCTGAATCATAACTACATAGTTTTGGCATCCCAACTGCCTAACTTTTGACGAATAGATCAGCAGAAAGAGTGTGGGAAAACAAAGGGGAAAAGTTGTTTTATTGATTGAATTAAGAACTAACAATAAGCAAAGCAGTACATATTCTCTCATTACCTACAATATTCACATATATATATATGATACTGGTGGTGCTTAAAGATAAAAGTAAAAGGAGGAGTGCTACTACAAACTCAAAGCTCTTTCAGCGACATTTTGGTCTAGCAGCAAAGTGTTCGTGCACCCTTACAAAGCATATGCCTCACAGCCATAAAAAAACCAAGCAGCAGATGCAATTTCCTTCCTTTAAATACCAAGCAACAACTTCATGTAGCAAAATGGCGGTTCCGGTATCTCACAGTACAGACAGAATGAGCTCGAGGATGAGGGATTCTTGCAGGCAGTTAGTTCAATGCAGGATTCACATTCGACCTTCCAGGATTATATTGCAGCAGCTGATTCATGCAAAAGCTTTGGTGCAAAATTGTTTTCACTTACTTCTCTCGGCGGTGTTTCCCTTGAATCTTTGCAATTTCAAACTGCAAATCCTCTGCAACCTGGACAAAGGACAATGCTACATGAGTGGTCATCCTAGCAAATGCAAGCCATCCACGTGCAAGCCAAAAGGATTTGTTCAAAGTATCATCCAGAGATGCATCATTTGTTCTACATTTCACTTGGATGTATATATGATACAGAATATCCAAATGAACAATTCAGCTAGCAATTGATGGACTAACATATATCCCTTAATGCCTACTTGGAGACTGAAAGCCGATCATTTGCAGATTTATGTAAACAACCAAGCATCATCACAAGCTACCATGTAAAGCAAACCAATTCTACAGCTGCGCATACAAAGGAAACAAATTTCCTACCTCAGCTGCCATGATCAGTTAGGCAACCCAGTTAGAAAGAGTTCATCTCCAAGCAGTAAGTCCTCCGCTTGACAAGCATCTTCGCCGCAGTACCATAAGGCTCCTCGAAAGCTGTGGAGACCCACGACAGATCACAAACTTCCTTCTTTGCCGAGGTCTGCTCGCTGGGCCTAATCGCGACCAGAGTGGCACCTTTCAGAACGACTCCATTGGGCAATTCCAAGTGGGGGGCATACCACAGCCGCATGTTGAGAGCAGGGACAAGTGTCCTTTTGGAAGCAGAGGAAGCCGACAATGGCTTCACCCGCAGCTCTTCCAGCTGATCCCTGTTCATGCACAGCACGCCTTGACCATCCGCATCGGTCAACACCAAGCTGTTCAGCGTCTTGTGCTCGGCGATTATGGGCTGAAGCAAGTAGTGCCTCGCCGAGGCGGCGATTAGAGAGCTAATCGTCCAGACGACTCTGAGCTTCAGGCCGCCGTTTGTGTAGAAAGATTCCGGTATGCTCCCGTTATCATCTCCCCCTGCATTGGCGCAAACTAAATCGGTAGTGGCGACGGGAGGATCTGGAGATGCCGTGAATTGCTTAGAATGGCCGTTGTTGATGACGGAGGCAGCGCCGAGGATAACGCAATTGTCGAGGGTAGATCCGAAATCGGCCCTCCATTTCAAGAGCACGCCATCGTCGATCCCTAGCTCCCCACTGGGTAACTCGATTCTTAAGAAACGAATCTCGTTGAAATTCTTAAGAACCTGCGTAGGGGAGTGGTGGGTGACGCCGCCTTGGTCCATCTCGCCGGCGTCGTCGTCGTTTCCGCCGCCGCTGCTGCCGACGGAGAGAGGCCCGTTCCTGGAGGCGTAAGAGGAGGCCTGAATCTCGCGCTTGGGACCCAGCAACTGACCCAGAGCCTGGAACGGCTTGACAATGCCGCCGAAGACCATCCGGAAAATGGAGGAGAAGCCGGAGGAGGAAGCCGATGAGCGGGACTTGTCGGAGGAAGAGGAGTTGGATGTGTCGTCGTCGGAGATAACGCAGTCAACCCGGACGACGACGCTCTCTACCTGCGGGACGAGGGAGTGGAACCTGCGGGAGACGACGCAGCAGCGCCCCAGGGCCTTGACGTCGCCGATTTTGTTGAAGACGAGGATGAGGAGGGAGTCCGGGAGGCGGTCGAAGTGGTCGATCCCGGCGGCGAGGGTGATGGAGCAGCATGTTGGGTCGGCCTCCGGGTAGATTCTGGAGGTCAGATCTGGGCGAATTGAGACCGCCATGATTATCAAAGTCCCCTGTAACTGGGTTTTCCCCTCCTTAGATACAGAAGGGGTGGAGAAAAAGAGAAGAGACAGGGAAGACCCAGAGGAGGAGAAAGAGAGAGGGAGAGATCTGAAAGGTGGGTTTTTTAGAGGGAGAACGAAGGTGAGAAGGGTAGATCTAATCTGCGGAAGGGGCAGGTGGAGAAAGACATGAATGGATGGGTTTGTGGAGTGGAAGGCGGAGAAAGAAACGGGGATGAGGCGATCGAGAAGACGATGCGAAAAGACAGAGGGAAAATCGTGCAGACGAAGAGAAGAGAAGAGAAGAGATGAGAAGAGATGGTGGGTAAGAGAGGAAAGCGGGATGGTCTTCTTAGCTTTAGCTTCTATCGCTCGCAGGGGAAGAGGGAAGGAGGAAATGGAAAGGAATGGTGGGAGGAGGAGATAGATCCACGGCTTTGTCTTTACAGAGAGAGATGGCCGATGCGATGAGAGAGAGACACTCACAGTCAGAGAATGCGCGAACCAAAATATAAATAATATTTAAAAAGAAATAAAATGTTGCGGTTACTATTCATTTTAATTAGTATTATTATTATGCGCGTAAAAGACAATGCCAACTAGAAAATAAAGAAAAAAAGGGAGAGAGAAAGAGATGAATGGATGCTTGAGAAGATAAGAGAAGAAGAACCAGTGGGAAATTTAAAGAGAAATGAAGGGAGCAAATGGCAAATTTTTAGGATATTTATCAATTTAGTGAGTTTTTTTAAATAATTTTGATTTGAGAGGGGTGAGCTTTCATTTCCACTGATTAGAATGACGCAATTTTGATCCTGATTTCTTTTCTAAACAATAATTAAGGGATAGTGTCTTAATTAATTAATTGTCCTTTTCCCCTACTTTCTTACCCTATCAATTCCTTGTCCTATCTGTCCTTTGTTTAATTCAGTTTTTTACTAATGGAGTAATGGTTAATGCTTTTTTCTTAACGGAGCCGATGAAGTATATGGTGGGAACGGATCAGGTCAGTAATCTTAACAATAATTAAGGGATAGTGTCTTAATTAATTAATTGTCCTTTTCCCCTGCTTTCTTACCTTATCGATTCCTTGTCCTATCTTTCCTTTGTTTAATTCAGTTTTTTACTAATGGAGTAATGGTTAATGCCTTTTTCTTAACGGAGCCGATGAAGTATATGGTGGGAACGGATCAGGTCAGTAATCTTATGGTGAGTAATTATGAGTAACATGTCCATATCAGCATGATATCAGCATCCCTCTCTTTCCTTCAAAGTCTTTCATTTTCCCCTCCTTAATCTTTGACGAACGATTTATCATTCGTTTTAAGTCGAAATTTAATTTTTTTGCACACTTAGATCAGATTAATTGTGTCTTCAAAATGATATCCACTTTGATATATTTTTCGAACAAAAAAATGAGCCATTTTTTACCAGTTCATACCATATGGTATTGACTGGTATTGAAATAAGAGCATACCTATGGTTTGAAAAGCGTGCCATGGTGGTATGAACAAACCAAGACTGTAGGATGGTTGAATACATGATAGTAGAAGTATATTAACTGTCATTTACGACTTTTAACATTGTGTACCACAAGATACCACCCCGTACCATGGTGGTATTGTATGATATTGTGTGGTATTTTTTGGTCCTGTAATTTGTTCAACCAGAAATTTGTAGATCCAATAGATCATGATGAACTCGTCCCTTCTGTGCAAACATTTTCAAAAACGAATTAAAAACGAAGAAAATACCATATGGTAAGCAGTTGGTACCGAGAGGCCATAATTTTTTTCCTAAGAAAATATTGAAAATTGATCTCATTTTGTAGAGCACGATGAACTCGTTTCATCTGTAAAAAAAAAAAATTAAAATCCGAGTTAAAACAAAAAAGATATGAGCCGATTAGGAAAACTAGGGAAAATAAAAATGGTCTTTAATTCTCCATCCACTATCTTGAGCCGTATATTGTAGGATATAGGATTGCAGTGGCTAGCTAATCCGCAGTTTGACATCGATACACTAACAAATAATTATGATTGTAGTGGATGAGGTGATTAGTATGGGTGGATCATGGATTGAAATTTTTTGCCTGCATTATTTGGGTGAGTGGATTGGGATCACCCGAATGACCTGCATCTCACTTTCACATAAAAAAGAATTGTTTGTTGTTTATATTATCAAATATTCATTTTTCTTTCTAACTGCATCACACACCAACCATGAACTTCCAAAATAGAAAATATTTTTGAACAACTATTGTTTGTTATTGTGTAATGTTCATTCAATATTAGAATGCAAATTATAACCTGTCAAAAAATGCCAATATTTTCTACATAATCAGTGATGGATCAATGATAAATTTGATGCATCTGTCAGAGAATTAATATCCACACACATAAAAGGCCCATCATGTGGCATAAAAGGCCCTCTTATCGGGAGTTCGATTATTGGTCGACTCTCGCGCTTTTTTTATTTTCTCTGTATGTCTGATTTAATAACAACTGACTTTGCGAAGAAAAAAAAAGTCTTGGTCTCTAGAAATATGTGGTCATGACTTTATTTTCTTTATGAACAAATACTTCATGTAAAGTGGTCAATTGGAAAATTGGTATGAGTAGGAAAAATTTACATGTCAAAAAGTATCTAGACGGATCCACAAGAGACTAAAGTGTTGTGTCTAAATGACTATTGTCTTCCTAATTTGGAATTAATTTATTACAAATATTAGACAACTAGTCTAATGAATAGTCGGGGAATTGCTTTTATGAGTTAACTCTAGCATCCACCCACCACTCAATTCAAACTGAAATAAGAATGTGGGTGGATCGAGGGTCACAATTATAACAACTTGTTAATAAAAACAGGTAGATCAATTTGAGATTGAAATCCACACAACCCACTCATTACTCACCCCAAATCAAATGTGCATAATTATATAAAATTATTTTTCTCAACATATATGAAAATAAATATCAATACTAATATTTTTTTACATGCAAATATTTTCAAGATTAAAGGTGAAGTGAATAAGATGTACAGTGATTATGAAGTGGTCCTTTTCCTGGGGGTGATGATGATGATTATTATTATTTTATGAATAGGGTGATTACTTTAGTTGTTAATAAGTTGGTACATGTTAAAATTGCCTTCTCTAATATTCTTTCTTTCTTGTTGCTATGTTTGGCATGCTGCTAATAATGATCCACCAAAACTAAAGTAAATTAGCGGTCCTTTTGTAAGGCCTAACTAAGCCCTTCCTGTGTTTTCTACTTTTCTTTGTCCTAATAGTACTAAACTAATGGTAATTCATATCTAAAAGATGCCGACTACTATGTTTCCATGGTGCAATATATGGTTAAAATAAAAAATTAGCCACTAGGTTAGGCAGGGAGGGTACCAGCGAAATTGGCAAGTGTGAAATTTTAGGTATATCTGAAACTCTTCACTTCACTACCCACCTTCCGTTACTTTTGCTACTAGCTAGGTAGTTCCGATATATAATGTCTCCCTCTCTATTTTATTTATTTATTTTACAATCAACCTATATTCATAAAATTCAAAGTTCAGGGGTTGCTTTTACAAGCAGCCTATATTTATAAAATTCAAAGTTCAGGGGTTACATTGCCATTAACTAGAAGTTGATGTATCAAGAAAATAGGAGGACAAGACATCTAGATCTCTGTCTTCTCATATCTACTTTTCATTCTAGCCATCGGATGGGCACAGGCATTCTCAGCTCTCCCCAAAAAATTCACTCTACATTTCCTTATGCTCCAGCGACTTCTCTAATCTCATCACAAATCCCCGCCACCTCCATCTTTGTGGCCTCCCTTCTATTCAGCTTATGGATCACAGATTGACTAACAGATTCCATCAATAGAGGTAAAAAAATTTGGTGTGCTCGAGCAAGTTTCAGTCCCCAAAGTAGGGCTTGGGCCTCCGCCATCTCCACCAACCATTTCGTCCTCGTCCGGTAAGTTGCTCCCATCTGAAAATGTCCCTCTCCATCTCTGATTACCAAACCACAACCTATTCCTTCTTCACCTAGGATCGCTGCATCGGTGTTCAATTTGAAGGTTCTCGGTGGCGGTGATTAGGGGTGGACAATGGGAAATGGGTATTTGGGTATAACCATACCCGTCCCGTTTTTTGAGGGTTACGGGTACCCAAATACCCGTTTTATTTTTAACGGGATGGGACTTGGGATCAATGATTACTACAACGGGTACCCATGGGTTACCCGTTAATACCCGTTTGGGTAATACGGGTACCCGTAATACCCGTAATACGTCGTCATCATTCTTCTTCGTTTCGTCTAGTTTATATAGGCATATTGGTTACTTACAGCTGCTGCTTCTTCCTTCACTATCCCAAATTTTATGTCCATTCATTCATCTCAAACTGACAACTGAAATTCAAGAACTTTAAAAGACAGCAAGTTGACCATTCATTGAACTAAAATCCCCACGTTGCACCATGAATGGCTATACATACAACAAGAACATGGTATTCTATTCTCTTTTGTTCTGAATTCATCAATAAGTTTAAATTCATTGTTGCCCTTAATTAACTCGTTAACATACCTTCGGGAAATAGAAGGGGAAATCTATGTGGTAGAGCAGTGGAGGATCCTAGACTCCTAGTAATATAGAGAACCAAAAGAAGCAATCCATGTTGACTTCGTTTCTTATATGAGCTAATAGCTCTTCATCTGAGTTGTTGCCAGTTTATTCAGCATTGCCCTTAGCTGGTTAACACCCTCTACTTTTGTTGTTGTATCTATAGAAATAGAACTGTCATTCTCAATTGTTGGACGGGTATGTACGGGTAGTTTGGGTACCCGTTATCCGTCCCGTACGGGTAACGGGTACCCGTTAATCCTTATGGGTTTGGGACATGGGAAGGATTTTGCTCTCCAAACGGGACCGGGTACCCGTTTCAAACGGGACGGGTATCCCGTCCCGTCCCGTTGCCCACCCCTAACGGTGATTCCCATTTGGCCTGGGTTCTTGAGACCAGGAGCTTGTTCCCGACGTTCCCGATGACTGATGAATTTGATATTCCTCCAGATAATTCTGTGCCCTTGGTCGCTAGTTACCATTCCTCTAACCTCGAATTATTGAAGAGGTGGTTGTTGCGCTCTTTCCATAAGAACTATAGAGTGATTAGCACCTTAGTCAGTTCTTCCTTGCTCGTTCTCTCAACCAGATTGCATAGCCATTCTTCACAGCTTTCCCCCTCTCCAATAGTGAAATACGGAGCCATATCGCTAGGTCTCCACACCCTACCTGCCCAGTCACACTCTCGAGTAATGTGTTCCTGTATTTCCACAAGCCCACAAAATGGGCATTCATCATGTGCATCCTTGACCCTCTTGCTTAGATTAGCCCTAGTAGGTAGAATCTTACTGCCCCAAAGCTAAACAAAGATTCACACCTTTGGAGGCAATTGAAGCAGCCATAGTTGTTTCCTTGTTAAGTTAGAACTAGAGCTTGATTTCCTTGTTTGATTAGAGTTAGAATTAGGTTATTTGTTGTCTATTTAAGGGCTTGAAAGCCTCGTTTACAAGCAGAGAAGATTGAATGGAAAATTGTGACTTTGTCACCAAATCCTTGTGTGTTGGTTGAGAATCAGCAACAAGCTTGCTTCGTATCGATTGAAACCGCATCAATCGTGGCCGAGCTTCATCCCAAACCAATCGAGCCTTCTTCCACGTGAAAGATTGCACCTTTGGGTCCGTTTTTCGTTTTAAGTTTGTTCAAAGTTCAAGCCTTCTTCGAGGGGGAACTGAGTTGCGCACTTTGATCTTAAACAAGCACAACTGTGCTCGTATAAGTTAATACAACTCATGATCATTTTAACCCAATCTTCATGAAATCGCAACTTCAACATTATTCCTTCGAGGAAATTCCATTCAACTCTATCATACGCTTTAGCTATATCGAGCTTAGCAGCCACAAATCCCTTCTTGCCATGAATCATGTTTTCATGGCATGGAAACATTTGAATCCCACCATGATGTTGTCTGTGATGTTTCTCCCACGGACAAAGGCAATTTGTGTCTTAGTAATCACCTCATCTAGAATCCTCTTCAATTTGTTAGCAAGTACTTTCAACAAAATTTTGTAAAGTACTTTACAAAGATCAATTGGACAAAACCCTTTAAGTGATTGTGGTTTCTTTGTCTTAGGGATCATAGCCAACAGAGTATGGTTCAGATTGGAAGGGACCATACATGTTAATAAGATTCTCTATAGTTCAATGCACACAGTATCCCCTAACACTGTCCAATTTTTCTGGAAAAAAAATTGTGCAGGCATACTATCTGACCCCGGGGCTTTAGTTGGAGCCATCATTTTTAATGCTTCCTAGATTTCCTCCCTTGAAAATGGTTTCATAAGCTCCTGGTTCATTTGAGGTGTAACCTTGGGCTCGGCGACTTCCAACACTTCTAGAATATCTGGAGTCTGGTCCGCTTTATATAACTTTCTAAGATGGTGTGTGAAGCAATTCATTACCCCCTCTTGGCCCTTGAAAATCGTTCCATCATCACCCTGTATATCTTTAATCGTGTTTCTTTGTTGTCTGTTGGATGCTTTTCGATGGAAAAAACTAGTGTTTTTGTCCCCTTCCTTTAGCCAATCCGTTCTTGACCTCTGTTTCCACCTTATTTCCTCTTGGTCCAAGACTTCATTTAGTTCTCTCTCTAAAGCTCGGCGTTGAAGAAGGACATCTTTGTTCTTTTTGGCCTTAGAAAGTTTGGCCAAAGCTCTTTCAATCCTTCTTTTCCTCGATTTTAGGTTCCTGAAAGTTTTCCTACCCCAGTCCATAAGAACTTTCTCACAGTTTTTGATCATGTCCTCAAACGGTAGGTCAGGGTTTCTATTCCATTCAGCTTCTATAACAGATGAGCACTCCTCGTGTTGTTGCTAGTAGGCTTCAAACTTGAAATGCCACCCCCATCGAACCCTTTCTTCCTGTAAGTTAAGTTCTATCTTGATAGACAAATGGTCCGAAACCCATCTATCCATATGATAGACTCGCGCTTCGGGGAACTCTTCTTTCCATTACAGGTTAGCTACTGCTCTATCTACTCTCTGCTCCAAGAAAGTTTCATCACCCTTCCATTATCCCAGCTAAACATATTTTCATAGTACTCCAGATCCTCCAAATGGCATTCATTCAAAGTGATTTGGAATTCCTCCGTATGATGAATGCCTCTCTCTATTGGGTTTGCTTGCTATACACTCTATTAAATAAAATTTTCTTCATCCGCAAACTCTTCATGTGTAACGTTCTCATGATCGTGTTGCGGAACTCTGTTACTTCTGTTTGCTTTTTCATGACTACTTCCAAATAATTGTTAGATAAACTGAAGGTTACTAGATGATGACTTATATGAGTTACTACTAGTTAACCCTAATTTGCAGTGTTGTTAAAGCCGAACCGAGCCGGCCGGTTGGACCGCTAAAGCCTCCACCCGGCTGTAAAACCGGCTCGGATCAGCTATTTAACCGCTACGCGTTTATACAGCGGCCAGCGAGCGGCCGAGGCGGTTAACCGCTCGAGCCGGTCTCGCGGTTCCCCCCTTCCGCCCGTTTTGTTTACCTAAAAAAAATTGAAAATTGAAATCGAGAAGGGCAAGGGAAATCGTGGGTCTGGGGAAGCCAAACAAAACCCTAACTCTAATTCATTTCATTTCTTCGTCTTCGACCCTAGAACAGACTACAGAGGGAGAAGAGTGGTGCCACCCTGCCGTCGTCAACACCTCTTGTCCCGGCATCGGCGCTTCTTGACGGCATCGCCATCCCCAGTCGCCACCACATCGCCATCGCATCACCATCGCCAGTCCTTGTTGTAGCAAGCAGCTCCCCGCTAAGCTGCCCTGTATCACCAGAGGCTTGGATTGAATCCGAGACATTTCGCGGATTGGGACGAGGAAGACCATTTACGGGTTAAGAAAGGATGAGGAAGAATTGAATGTGGTGATGGATTTTTGAGGAATTGCAGAAGGCTATAGTGGCTGAAAAATGAAATAGGTGCGGCGGTGGGAGAGGAGGAAGGAGAGAGGGACGGGGGATGGGGGAAGCGGAAGGAAGGAGAGTGAGGGGTGGGGAAGCGGCGCTGCCACTTAGGATTAGGTTAGGGTTTGTTTTTAGTTGTTGTATATATATGTTGTGTAGAATTACTAAATGGTACCTGCAATTATCATTTTTACTCATTAAATCATTGAATTATTACTTTATGTGTGCTCTGCTATGATATTATATTGTTTATAAGGTACCGGTTCTCTAACGGTTTTTAACGGCTCAATATCGGTTCGACCACTAAAGTGCGAGCCATTCACGTTATCGGGTCATACTCCGGTTCGGTTCTGACAACATTGCTAATTTGTTTTAGACAACTTCAATTCGTACCTAAAATAGTAGGCAAAATACACTTGCATAGCCAAAACTTTGACGATTATGACAATAAATGCCATTTTTGGCGAAATACCAGATATAGCCAGAATTTTGAATGTTTGATGACAAATATAGTCATTTCCGTTACATTCTTTAACGGTGTTAGTGACACCGTTAGTGGAATAAACGGAATGCTGACTTGGCTGCCTTCTCAGCCCCTCCGTCGCTTACACCTCATACTTCAGTGACATGTAGGACGACACGTCATTAAAAAAAATCGGCACCCTTAAAATTGGGGACCCGAGCCTCGTTCTCCCTCATCCTTCTTTTTTAACTTCCCCCATTGAATCTAGGGTTTCAGAACCCATCACCACCGCTTCCTTTGAACCGCGGCCGCTGATTAAAGGTGGCCCACCACTGATTAAAGCAGGCCCGCCGTAACCCATTTCACCCTCCTCCTTCCTTCCCCAAGCTCCTTTGCCTCCGCTGTTTCGTGTCGACCCCGCCTCCGCTGTTTCGCGCTGACCCCGACTCTGCCATTCTGCGCCACACCCACCTCCACCGTAGCCGCTGCTCCTTCAAGAAGATTCATCATGCCTCAAAGGGGCACTTCCTCTTCGAGAAGCGAAAATGCTCAAAATAGCCTTGGGGAAGTCGCTTGCTACCACAATGCGCCTTGTGTGACTAGCAGAAGCAGTAAGTCAGACATAATGTTCAACGGCTGTCCACATTGGAAGGTAAAGTAGATTTTGCTAGCCCATTTGTAATTCGTACATTATGAGATGAGATTGGTGACTATAGAAGTTGTTGTTTCAGGATCCAAGTAAAAATTGCAAATTCTTTATGTGGCTGGAAGGGGCAGTGGATGAAGTGGATGCAAGGAGAGAAATATTGAGGCTTCAAGAGAGTTTAAGGTTGGCTGAGGCTAAGGCGGAGAGGAGGAAGAAGGAGAGAAAAATTATAGAGGAAGAGTTGAGGAGGGTTAACCAAGATGTTATTTTAATTCGACAAATGTTCATTGTTGTTGTTCTGTTGAATGCTTTGTTACTTGTGGTCATGTTAATGAACCGTTGGGGTATGTATTATTAGGCGATCTTTCATGTTTGAGTTGTTTTGTAGCATTATGTTGCAGTTTGTATTTCAATGGTTAAACAAGAGACCTCAATTCTAATGTTTACAGTCTGTTAGTATGCAAAAGATGGGTTGTTTCTGGTTTGTTTCTGTTTGTTACTATGCAAATGACATTATAGGGTAGCACCATAATAAGCATAGTGTGCTAGACCTTAGATTTCATCTGAATTGCACAAGTCTTTACATCTGATAAATAACATAAGTTCACCTGAATTACATAATGCATAACATCCATTAGCTAACATCATTTCACCTGAATTACATAAGTCTTTAAACCCTAACATCCGTTCCTAACATAATGCTCCAATGCCGGCTGATTACATGAGTCACATACCCAAAAAAATCCTCCACGGAGGCCATTATAACCGACATATTCAAAAAAAATGTGACCCATGGTAAGTTTGGTAGTCTAAGGTTGCGTTGTAGGGGGCTGGCTTCCTTGCATGTCTACCTCAGCGGGCTGAGTACCACCAACAGGACGCCCTCGTGCTCCGGCAAGCTATCACAAGTAACAAACCATTAAGAATCCAGCAAAATAAAGTCAAACATTCATGCTAACAGGAATTAACATTCATCCCAATACTTACCCTCACATAAGTATTTCCAGTAGCCTCATTTACATACACTCCCACCCCACTTGTTCCTTGCTTCATGGTATTCATCGTCGGAGGTGTCCGCATCGTCTGAGTCATACACATGGTTAATTTGTCGAGCTACAGAATGGGCAGCTTCACCTTCATTTGCTGAAAAGTAGTCACCCGAATTGGCTGCCTGATTTGGATCATGCTCTTCCCATGAACTCACTATCTGTACAAGGCACACCAACACTTTGGTAAGTAAACCCCATAATTAATTCTCTAATCACAATTAAGTCACTAACCTAGTTTAATTAGTTTTTAAATCACTAAACAACCAAGGCAGAACCACCTAATAAACATTATTCTATCCTAGGGTTTTCCAAACCAATGACGATTGTACCCAGAATTTTGAGCTGCTTACCTTCGATTTCAAGGGAAAACTCGAGAAAAGAAGACAACCAGTGGTCCCGAGATGCCTTTGTTGTGTCACTAGCCTGCCTTTATTGCCCGCTATGATCTATAAAACGAAGGCACCAACACACCTTAACAACACTACACCCCCAATCTAACATTTGCGACAAGATAAAAGAGGAAAGGGTGGGCAACCAGAGATGTACTTACCGGTCGAATGAAAGGAAGAAGCCCAGGAAATCAACCGCCCGAGATTCCCAAAAGCTTCCTGAGGATTAGGGTTTTTCCCTGTCGAAGTGAAATTCGGATTCTTTGGTTTCGATGGTCGATTTGAGCTCACCAGAGTTCAATCGAGTCGCCGGAATGCTCGCCGACCCTCTATTAACCACCTGGAAGCATCACCTCCGACTCAGAGGACGAAGTTTGGGGTGTGGGTATGGGTATGGGATGAGTGGGTGGGAGGAAAATCTGGTATGAGGAGGAAAGGGGTTTTATTAGTCGTTGTCGGGATCGTTCGGAAAAGGGGCGCTCGTCGTCGGCAAACACCGCCGCCGTTCTGGACTTCGCCTCCACTGTTCGTTGTCTTCGTCGGGGAAGAGGGTTCGAAGGGAAGAAGCTGTCGAGTGTGGAGGAAAGGAAAAATGAAAAGGAAGAGAGAGGGGGATGCTGATCTGTTCGACTTATCTTTTTTTTTAATCCACGTGGAAAATACTTACCGGACGAAAATCGCCACATCGGATTATCCGTTAATCCAGTCAGCACCGTAAGTCACGCCGTCAAAGAATTGGACGGAAATGACTATAATTTGGTATTTCATCAAAAGTGGCTATATTTGGTAAAGTCGTCAAAGTTTTGGCTATACAAGTGTATTTTGCCAAAATAGTATGATAAACCTGCGACATATATAGAAGAAGAACGGTGGGTGAGTGGTAAAGAGATAACTGGTGGTGGTGGAGGTCCATCCCATTTCCAAGCTAGACTGTCTCCAACCCAAGCATGCAAATTTGGAGAAAAGGAAGTTTTTGGCTCTTTTCATCTCCAACCCACCAATTATTTGGCTTGCAAATTTGGAGAAGTGGGTTTGGGGGTGGATAGATAGAAGCTAAAGTGGAGGAGGAGGCAAATATAGCAGCTGGAGGTGGGGGCCTCGCGTGCAGGCGAAGGCCAGCCGCGGAGGCGCGCGCCTTCGCCTGCACGCGGGCCTCCCACTTTTCTGCTGCTGCTTTATTTATTTATTTTTCTTTTCAATTTTTTGAGTGGTTATTTTTGTGGGTGTGTTTGCGTTTTAGTTTGAAAGAAGAGTAATATAGTGACAATTAAACTGTCACGTTGCAACGGACACATTTTAACGGCCATAAAACGGTCATATTTTTTTTTCTATATAATGAGTAACTTCTCATGGTTTTTCTGCACTCATTCTCAAATCAATTTCTCTCATTCTCATCTATTTATCATCTCTCAAAACAAAAACATGTCAAGAAAGAGAAGACCCAATTGGAAAGCTCATGAAGATGTAAACTTGTGCAAATCTTGGATATCAGTATCTAAAGATGGAGCGGTTGGCATCAATCAAAAGAGCACGAGATTATGGTAAAGGGTGGAGAGGGAAATTCGAAGAAGCGATCCTACAACAATTTGTACTACGGATTCAATGGAATCCCGACTGAGACTTATCAGCAACAAGTGTAAAGTTTGGAAGGGAGCTTTGCAGAGGGCGGAGAGGAGTCAAACGAGCGGTACAAACCAAGTTGATGTGGTATTGTTTTGGAAACTTTAACTTTTGTATTTCTTATTTTTATGTATATTTACTTATCTAACTTGTGTATTAATAATTTTGATAGGAATTTGTAGCAAGATCGATATATAAGGACGAGAATGGGGACAAAGCCTTTGCTTATGAGCATTGTTGGGTCATCCTTCGAAATTGCCCAAAGTGGTCATAATTAAACAAACTACCAAACAAGCAATACAATCCATAATTAAACAATACTAGTTATTTCCCTGCAAATTCCAAAGATGCTCAACCAAGTCATTTCGAAGAGCATGATGTGTTGTTGAGGAGCGAATCCTATTATTTCTAGCCAAGTAATCAACCAGAGTTGGAACGTGTCGGTTGATTGGTTGAGGTTGTTCATGGACCTCATAATCAAGGTCATCATCCATCTCATCACCAGAATCAACTTGCTCATCCTCGATTATCATGTTGTGTAATATAATGCACGTCAACATTATATTGTTCACTGTGACAACATCCCAAGCTCTTGCAGGGCCACGAAAAATTTGCCATCTTGCTTGGAGGATTCCAAATGCCTGCTCTACGTCTTTGCGGTGTGCTTCTCTTGACATTGAGCAAACAAAGCCTCTTTGTTTGACCTTGGATTGATGAAGGTCTTCACTAAAGTCGACCATTAGGGATAAATACCGTCAGCCAAATAATAGCATTGATCGTAAGCATGGCCATTTACCTCAAATCGTACATGTGGAGCGCTTCCATTGACAATACGATCAAACACTGGCGACATCCCCAGAACATTTATATCGTTGTTCGATCCAGGAGACCCAAAGAAAACATGCCATATCCATGTGTTGTAGGAGCCCACCAACTCTAGTATGATTGTTGGCCTATGCATGTGGCTGGTGTATTGTCCTGCCCAGCCACTTGGACAATTCCTCCATTCCCAATGCATGCAGTCAATTGATCCAATCATCCAGGAAAGCCGGGTCTTGAGACTTTACTGAGTAAGATCCTTAAATCGGCAGGAGTAGGTGCGCGAAGATATGTGGCCCCATACATGTTGATAATGTTGTTGCAGAACTTTCTGAAGACCTCCATCAAAGTGCTCTCACCCATACGAACATACTCGTCAAGTTGATCAGTTGGAGAACCATATGCTAGAATGCGCATCGCACCAGTAAGCTTCTGCTCTAGAGATAATGATAATTGACCCAAGCTATCACGCCTTAGAGCAAATGAGGGGTCAAACCTCACAATGTCGCCCATAATGCGATGGAATAATCTTGGTTGCATCCGATAGCGCCTTCTAAATATGCGAGCATTGTATGCTGGATTTGGATCGAAGTAATCCCTCATAAGACGGCGATTACATTCGACCCTTTCACGATCAATGTGACGTCGACTTGTAGTTTGACGTCGACTTGATGAACCTTCAGCCAGCCTCCGGCCGATTAAACTCAACCGTAGGTGGTGAAACCTCTCGTACTCTTCGATTTCTTCTTCTCCTCTCGACGATGAGCTATCTGACATACTCATGATGAATGTGTTTGGTTTAGAAATGGGAAGAAGTTTCAGGTGAGTTGATGAAAAATGAAGAATTGTAATTTATAAACACATATTATGCACAAAACGACAAAAAAAGGTCATAAAGTAACGACTAAAAAAAACGGTCATATTTGGATTGGTCCAAAAAAACGGTCATAAAGTAACGGCTAAAAAAATGACTAATTTTGCAAAAAAAAAAATCTCGGAATTAAAAAAAATTACATCGAAAATTTTGTTTTCAAAAGTAATAACAAACTATAAAAAAATTAAAGTGAATTACAAGAATGATATTGTAAATAAGTATGGTTTATGGAAATTAAATAAAAAAAAGATGTGGGAAGCTAAATTTGGAAGCCTATAGGGTTGGAGAAAAAAGTGTTTTGGGAGGTAAAAATGCACATTTGAGAGATTGGGAGGCTAAATATAACCTTTTGGATTGGAGTTAGTCTTAGTGGGAGAGAGGGGTGGAAATTAAATTATTAGTTTTCTTTTGGGCAACAACTTGGCATCACCCATCACTTTTGTCTTCATTTTAGATATTTTGTTTTTAGTTTATGAAGGCTCTTATTTATTTATTTTTGTTTTGTGTATAGGTGGGTTGAAAATCCTTTTTTCACGTTGGTGGGCCCACTTTCCTCCTACCGGCTACCCCCTCCCTAAGTTAGTTAGTTGGGTTGTTGGTGCAGACTGCAGAGTGCTTCTCCTCTTATCTCAGACCGAAGAGAGAAGAAAAGAGAGAAAAAACGGTTTATTTGTTGGGCTCCGTTGTGGATTAACCCAAACAATATGGCCCATCTAACGCCGTCCGCTTTCTGGGTCAGCCCAATGTAGTAATTCGTGTGATCCGCGATTTCAAAGGTGCTCTGCTGCTAAACCCTTCTGCTCTGCACTGCTCTTCCATTGGTTCCTCTTTCTCCTTTTGCCAACACCTACTCCCACATCACGACAAGGAACCCATGGTTTTCCCGCTAGCTACATGTCGGTTTGTGTTACTTTAATCTATTTTTGAAAACAATTATTATTGGTACATTACATAAACAACAAAAGTATAAGAAGAAGAAAAAAACTAGGTTTCGACTGCTTCAATCCAGTTTGGTTAGGTTTCCTCGCATAAATTTTTAATTACCCTCTAATCAATTCCCTTAGCATATATATATATATATATATATGGGGTAAAACCTGCCAACCTGACTCATATACATTATATAAAAACACGAGTCTGTATCTGGGAGTAGTAAAACACTCACTTCTGGGCAGGAATCATTTTAAATGTAACCATATATAATAACGACAACGATATATATCCTAAATATTTTGTCCTGTAGCGCTAATAAATCACCGTTACCTATCCAGCTTATATAAGTAGGTAGTATTATTATAGAATAATAATCAATTAATTAATTAGGAGCAAGCTAAGCTCCTACGGAGTGGAAAGTCGAGTAAAATTGCAAGTGGCTGGAGTGGACCGACCCTAACTTGAGGAGCAAGCAAAGTGCGGGGCGGGGAACGGTACCATGTGTTCCCTTGCCTTGCCTTGATGTGTTTTGTCTTCTTGGTGCAGGTGAAGGTGAAACTGCCAGGGTACGTACTTTGGTAGTGGTACGGAACGGAAGGAAGGATGGAAGATCCAATTACTCCATCGATCGGTGTATGTAATTAGCCACAGCTTGCGAGTTGTTAATCCACTTGCAAGCTGATCATTGTTTTGTATCTCGAGATCGAATATATATGGAAGAAAGTGGTCTGCTCTGCTGATTAAACAGCCAGCACATGCCCGCAGCTTCAGCGTCCCCTTCTCCATCGATCTGTGCAGTCTGCTGCATTTCTTTTCTCTCCCACTTTTGGACACAGGAAGTATATATCCCAGAGACGGACTTTGACCACATATGGATTCACAATCTACCTACCTACACAACTACTGTGCATCAAGGGATCACACACTCCACGCTCAAATGCTATCATTTATACTTTCTGCTCAAAGCCGAAGACTACTGTGTTTATGAATAAAAACATTTAATTTGAGTTTTGAACATTGTACAAGTTATCTTTATTCATCTTCACCGATTAAAGTCTCTTGTATCTAATTAACATCTTCATTGGAATTTGGAAAGTAATCTACATAATTGTACTTTTCTTCTGACCAAAATTTCCCCTCACCATAGTTTATAATTGGATGGATGAGAATGAAGATAAAATACTTCTTACCTTATCTGCGTATCAACGATATATTCAATAATGTAACTTTTTTTTACATATCATTTAAATGTAAATTAAAACTGAACTAAAAGAGAAATATGATAAAATACGATAAATCAGTCAAAATCTACTAAAGTGAAGTGTTGTATTATACTATACAGAATAATGAAACAGAATAATCAAGACGGATTGCCTGAATATCCGGCCTTATATTATATACACAAAGAATCGCTATAGAAAAAAGAAAAAGAACAAAGTCTGTTTCTTGTTCTGGATTTTTTCTACAGAGCTTTAACTACGTTAACTTATAACTGTGCTGCTACGGATCGGGAAATCGTCGGGATCGAGAAAGCGAGAATACGAAAGCGAGAATAAAAAACAGACACATGATTTACGTGGTTCACTAACACGATGTGTGTTAGCTACGTCCACGGGCAAGAGAGAGCCAGTTTCACTATATCGAGGAGATTACAGATTACAGAGGAAATGAAAAGTATTTATACTTCTCCATGTGGGTTTAAAACCTAATCCAATATGGTAAAGGAAATGGTTACAGACTAGGTCCAAAACTGACAACCCAAACGTGTATCGACCCATACACCTCGTGATTTCCAATCGTAGCGGCTGATAGTCCGAAGTCACATCAACAAAATGTTAATCGATGAGCATGAAAACCCTAAAGTTAAGAAGCCTTTAATAGTCATAACGTCATTCAATTCATGATCTACAGCTATATTTAGTTGATTAGGAATGGTAAAGTGACATTTTATCGTCTTGCTAGTGATTTCATGTCTTGCCATTATAAAAGAAAATTCATGTCTTGCAGGCTAGTACATTTTTCACTTTACACTCTGTTTGGTAAGAAGGGTAAATGGGAGGAGGGTACAAATGTGAGGGGTAAACACAGTTTCCAACATATTTACACCTGTTTGGATAATTTGGAACAGTAGAGGGGTGCAAACTGCAGGTGCAGAATTACTATTTCGGCTTACCCCAAATTAGGGTGCAAGGAAAGGAAGGAAGAGAGGGGGGAGTGGGGAAATTATGAAAATTTATTTTTAATTGTTTTTAATTATATAATAATTGATATTATCAATTTATGAGAAATTATAATAATTATAGTTAGCATTAATATAGACATTGTTCGAAGTTACCGTTTGACTCCTAGAGCAAGTTTATTAATGTTAGTCTAGTCAAATAGAGATCTCTTGGTTGACTCGAATTTGCATTGAAAATTAGAGATAAGAAGCGTTTGGGGAACTTGTTTGATTAAGTTTGACCATATTCAATTTAAAGATATATTAGACACGAGAACTTTGTAGCATGACCAGTTACGAGTTGAGCTTCGAGTTCGCTCGACCAATAATGATTACAGTTGTTATAATTAATTACTACTAGCTTTTACTCGACCCGTTAGCCGATTAATTTGCTTTATAAAACTTTAATCTTGTCATCATTGTGCTTTCTGATTTTTTGCCAAACCATGATAAAATCCAAAGAAATCAAGAATGAACAACACGATTTGGGATAGGAACCAGCGTTCCTGTATCCCTAGAAAATGGTGGTAAACACGAACTCACCTGCCAAACTGGTTTGGATTGAGATTTTTATCGGGTATCATGTAACCATGTGATTATAAATTAGACTTGATCAAAACGGGCCAAAACTTGAAATTCAGCCTGTTTGACCGACCCATGCCAAACTCTAATTATTCTTTACTTTTAAACTTTCTATTTGAAAATAAAAAATAATGAAAGAAAAGAGATGACTGCAATTCGCCATTTGCACATCACTGATTCGGGAATAAACTATAGAATTTCGAAAGGAAACTGAAAATGTTTAGGATCGTTTTAATGTTAAAAATAACCTTATAGATCTTTCTGTTTAGTTTTTTACTAACAAATAACAAACGATTCCCTATAATATACACTATAATTTAATCATTATGATATCAAATAATTACATAATATATATTTGAAATGATAAAAATTGGACTACTTGGGTTGGTCGAGGTTGAACCATTGAATAACTTTAAAATACATTATATTTTAGCCACTAAGATATAAAATAATAGCATAATATATATTACGCTAGAGAAAATAGCTTGTTGAGAATAGCAAACCCATGATGTTCATTTGTTTTACTTGATGGGCAAATCCCGTGTAGGTCAGGCCCATTCAACTCTTTTATTTTATGATTAGCGGTTAGCCCATTAGAATTCATGCATTAGTTTATTGTTAATTTCTTTTTAGCAATAAAAAGGAGTATTGTTTTTGCCTTTTCATATATATTTTACCACCACAGAGAAATAAAAGGACTTAAAGAAAAACTGCGGTCCAATAGTGAAAGATATCTCAAGACCAAGGACCAGACAATATTGCATTTGATCCGTTTTGGTCCGGTCCAAATGTCAATTTGGTCTATTTTTCTTCAATACTTGTAAAATTAATAGGATCAAAATTGGACCAAATTATATTCGATGTGAAATGATCCGCTCCAAACATCGGTTTGTTCAGGTGTGAACCATCCCATTGCCCACCCGTGTTTGCATTCTTAATTGATTCGCTTGGTTTTATCCATTCTTATTGATTTCTTGCCATAAACAAATGCAATTTGGCAAAGAAAATAGTAAATTTCTAACCATAAACAAATGCAATTTTGAAAAGAGGGACCTAAATTGCTCATTCATCCAGTGAGGATCTACTTTTAAACCCCCCTCATTTGGTTATTACAGAAGAAATCGAACAAAAATTATGACACAAAATGCATACGGAAGATGGAGATGGATCATAGATAATGTGATTTGAGTAGGTATGAATTACAAAAGGCTTGAACATAACTCCAAGATAAGGCTGCTTCACCATCTCCAAACACGAGATGTTTATGGCAATACAAATCAGTATCACAACTTGTTAATAGACTTGATAACAGAGAAATTTCACCTGAATGGTCCCAAAAAATCAACAATAATTCACCGAGTCCACAACTTAGGCAATGCGAATCTCCCAGGGCACATCACTGTCTGGCTTGTAGAGTTTCTGTTTAGTGAATGGTATGTCAGTGTAGGAATTAGTAAAGTGAAAAAAGTGTTTCACAAATGGAAAAAGATGAGAACTATAGCTACAGAATGAACAACACTGGTAATTTGACCACAAAATTCCGGACATCAAACCGGAATCCTCTTTGACATGGTAAATTGTGGTACAACCATGGTTCAATCGTTTCCTACCGATAAATACCGTTTTTGTAATAAAAATGATTTTTTTGTTAAAAATTCATACCGGCAAAATTAGGGTACCATACTGGGAAAATACCGGAATAAAACCGGATTATACCGCCTAAGAAACTGTAAAAAGTAAATAAGCTTAGGTAACATTCAACAAAGTGCGAAATTTCAATACCTAATAAACCTCATAATCATCCAAATACATTTTAGAAACTAGTACAAAACCACAAGCTTAATGTTCACAAACTACAGATCATTGCTCTCCCTAATCAAATTGACTATTTCATGATATTTCTGGGTGAATTATCTGGGAAAATGTTGGATTTCAGGTGGATTTGAAGCTTAAAGTATGCAGGGGTGACTCCGTAAAGAGAGTTTTGGTGAGGGAGGCGAAAGTAAATAGTGCATCTAAAATCATTGTTGGGACTTCTAAGAGAAATCACACAATCCGTCCTACGATCACCATAGCCAAGTACTGCTCCAAGAAACTGTCGAGTACTTGCTCGGTGTTTGCTATTAGCAATGGCAAAGTTATGTATGAGAGAGCAGCAAATGGGGATCGCGGCCGGGAAAACAAACACTACCTCTAATCTCAGTGTGTAGAAGGTATCACGGCCGGGAAAGACGAACGAAGCTCCTCTTTGTCCGGCGCGGCGCAGCTGGGAACGACCAACGACTTCTCTTTCTCCTCCGGCGCGGCGCGACTGTGAACGACGATGTCTTCGGTTGCTGGGGAGGACGAGTCGCCGGTGGTGTTTGGTTGCTGGGGAGGACGCTGTCGCCGGTGGTGTTTGATCTCTGGTCTGAAAAAATGAAAATGAGTTCGAGAGGCAGAGCGGCGCGGGGAGACGAGAGTGTAGATAGAAGAGCGCTCCTAGCAATGGCCAGCCGAAGGTAGGTTTCGTCTCTGCTAGTCTGCTTCTCTTCCGTTTTTTTTTTGTTTAACGGTGTGACAACGGCACCGTTTGGTTTAAATGAAGGGACCGCCGGGTTTAATAAAACCGGCCGAAATTTTGGCCCATTGCGGTCCAACCGCAAATACCGCCCGGCAGGATTTTGAAGGGTACACAGGCACTATTGTGCCGTTTTACCTCCGGTTTCCGGTTTTCCCGGTCCAGTACGGTATCCTGGTCCTTGTTTCAGACAAGTCCCAAATTTCTTAGCGTTCTGTATATCAAAAATCATTTTGTTTTTTCTGTAGAGTTCAAAATTCATTGAAAATGGTACGCATTACAACTTCATTCAGACCAAGGGGAGGCATAGAGTGTAAGCAAAATAGGGTAGATTCAAGTAATCCATATATATTTACATGGGAATAACAAAACCATGTTCAGATTAGCTACCCTAATTGTTCAGAAGTGTGGACTGGAAGTATTATACAAAGCACACTCTAGTCTACGGGGATGAGAAGTACAAACCAATATCATTAATAGATGAGACCAAATTACTTGGCCCAAATTATAGCAACTAAGCTAAAAAAAACTATCATAGCATAAATCTGCAACGATAACAATAAACATCATAGGGAAGGAAGGAAATTGTTTATGAACACATTAGCTCTGCCGGTAGAGGATATTGGTACCACCATTGTTCATTGCCGATGGAGGAAATTGGCAGCCCAAAGGACAATGCAAAGTAGTATTTGAACCTACTGATATAAGTTCAATGAACCATTCTATACTACTATCCACCCTGGAAAATGCCCAACCCGAGAAAGTAAGTGACATCTCATGTTTCCCCACTCCCTTAGAGCGTCCAAAGTGTATTTTACTTTCAAATATGTGAAGTGGTTGAAATAAAATTGAGCGAGCTCTCTAACACAATTGCTTAAGGAGCTAGGTGGCTATTCGTAGAAGGCTAATGTATAGTGAATTCACAAACCTGATGGAGAAACTGGGCTCCACAGGGAATCCCAGAAATGGCAGCGCCCGGTTGGAGTTCAAATTAAAAATCAAGGTAATGTGGAACCTAGCAATCCAGTGAGCAGATGAAGGAGTGGAAAAGCTAACAATTGAGTCTGTAACGACCAGGCAACCACGAACCCATAAGTAAAGTAACCTTCTTTCGCCAAGTAATTCGTGAGGAAGAAAAAAATGAGAACTCTGACCTCTGATTTGAACAGCCGGCGACACCGAATCTCCACCACAGCAACAAAACTCAAGTGGGTAAACGAATGGCTGGGGAGTAGATACCGTCGGCTCCTCTTCCGGAACAATACCCAGTCTAGAACAGATATGCAAACCTTAAACTCAGTCGTCTGCCAACCATGGTATGGAAGAACTGCCGGTTGAGGGTTGACAATGAAATCAGAGGAAATAGTGACCGCCCACTCCTTTAAAGAAATAAAAAAAATGTACCTGCAGAAAAATTGCATCCACGTCAGCTCCCGAAAAAACCTCCTGTTGCAGGGTTTTTTGAATGGTGGTAGCAGTTTTACTTTTCAGCTACTAGTTTATAACCCGACCTGTTGCTCGGAATGTTCATATTTTAATGTTATGTTTAAGTCTATTAATTCGTTTAAGTTTGTTGAAAATCATTCAATCGAGATGCTACATAAAGAATGAATATATAGGTCGAACATTCAGGGAAATACCCTCCTCATTTAAGAATATAAAAATATATCATTAATCCCATTTTCATAATGATAATTGAGCCCCCATTAAAATGATATTGGTTAATAGATTGTCCATAAATATATAATATAAAAGCTCTTGGAATTCCCACACAATCCAAAGATAGTTTGAAACTGAAATGAAACCTCACAATCCCACATAAATGGTTCAAAGCTCTCCTCTATGAATAACATGCCACTAATAAAAAAGAAATAAATTTATAAAAAAAACAGAAATGAAGAGTTGTTGATTCAAGTAAATCATATGCTAACAACTCAACTAAAAAGAAACCATCAAAACTTGAGAGCAAATGACAAAATTAGAGTTACATCCAATATACTATTAGACTCGATCAAAGTAGTGAGGCACAAAATTAGACACTCCTTATCTACAGGTTCCAGTAGTTTAAATAGTGAATCGACCTTAACTTTAGTAATTCAATCAATGATTCGTCGTTTTAACATAAACATAGGTTGTGGTAGTTGCAACTAGGGCTGGGAAACGGTGCGGTCTGGTCCAGACCAGACCATATATACGGTCTATGGTCCAGACCGAGAGGCTGAAGTATAGACCATAGACCAGACCACAGACTATACGGTCTGGTCCAGACCACGCCTATGCGGTCTGGTTCAGTCTGGTCTAGATAAACCACACTCAAAGAAAAATGAATAATTTGTTTAGTCAACCACGGAAAAAATTGAACCAATAACCAAGAAAAATAATTTTTATTTGCCTTAAAACATTAATCCTAACATGCATGAATAATTTTGATACCCTAAATCTTAGTACATAACAAAGATACAAAGTAAAAGCATCCCAACTTCCACCATAACGTTATGAACATTAACATAATGTCATATAGAGACACGATTATCTCTACTCTCTGGTTAAATGTGGTTGTGAATGAAGGATGGACAAACTTCTCAAAATTAAGGTTGAGACTTGGGTGTCGTTGTGGGAGCTGGGAGAGTGATCGAGTGGGCTATTAACACGTATTGACAAGTCGGTTGGTCTGGTAAACCGCGGTCTAGACCAGACCAGACCAAGAGATCAAAACATAAAATAATACAGACCATGGACCAGACCAAACCATACTAAAATGGTCTGCGGTCCATACCAAACTGTGCGGTACGGTTTGGACCACGATTTTTCTAACGGTCTGGTCTATTTTCCCAGCCCTAGTTGCAACAACCATAACACCTAAAGATCCAATAGTTTCCACTCTCCGTTGTACAACCAAATTTTTATCCCCTCCATCTTCAATCTCTCGACGTATATGTTTTAAAACAAAATTCAATTTCTAATCCTCCTTCTGCAACTCCATTTATGCTACTTTGATGGACCTTCTCTCCATGAACCTGAATTTCTCTTTCAATTGAGTTTTTTGTCAGCTTGATCTCCAACTCCTCAATCCTCTTTCTTGTATTTGGCCAACTCATCTTCCTCGGTGCAGTTTTAATAAGCTCGTAAAACCAACACTCATCTTCAATTCCATCAATATGCTCTTCTCCTCCTTCTATGCCTTCACCTGATCCAGTTCACTTCCATGCCCTTCAATACCCTCACCATTTTCATTAATATCCTAATCATCTCCCACTTCTCCCTCTTCAACTGCTCCGATTTTGCTTCTATGTCTTTCAATACCCTCCTTGGTTCAATCACTACCCTGATCAACTGTCTCTTCATTACCTTCACTTGTTGCAAACTACTTCCATGACTTTTTATACACCTTCCTCAAAATCACAATCAACTAACCAATATCAATTCATGGCCTTGGATCAGTTTTAAACTCTCTATGAACATCTCAATACCAAAAAGTCTAAATCTAAATATTCTTTCAGTTAATCATGAACTTGAGTTTATCAAAATCTAATCCACTCCTTCTAAGTTGGAATTCCCATCCCCCAAGCTCATTTTTTGGTTCATTTGATCCCACATAACCATGATATTATACCTCTAACTAAAATAAATCAAAGCATTTTACGAAAAGAAACCGAACCATGAACTTTACCTGATACCAAATCCAAACACAATTTCTTCCTCTCACCACTTCCCTTCCCAAACTAAATATCAACTTTTACTCCAAGTTCACACCCCCAACTCCCAGTGTGTTGCGTAAAAACTTAATTTTAGCAATCATTATGCTTGCAATTCGATATGAAATATTCGAACCAACAATATTTTTGTTGCAAATTTATGGTTATCGTCTATTTGTAAGATAGATAAAATTTTAAATTAAGTCCTAAACTATAATTAAAATAAAAAATATCAAAATCGAAGTATCAAAACACCAAATAAGTACTTACGGAATATTTATTGGGCTAGCTAACTGTTGAAAAGTTGTGATTTCATATTTTAGCTTCGTATATATTTTTAATTTAATAAAATACAACAAATCTACATAGTCAGATTGATTTTAAACCTTCACTTTGTTTGAAGTGACCATGGTTCAAATCTCAATATGTCTATCTTTTTCTGTAAATAAATAAAAAAATACAGATAATTGTGAAGACAAAAATGTCCTTCCTAATTTCCCTCTCATTGTAGGAAATTTGAAAAGGGAAATTAAGTTTCAAATAATTAAATCATATACCCTAAATCTATAGAACTTAAACCCTAATATCACATATACTAAGAACATAATCAATGATCCTGATTCGCCAAGATGTATACAACATACCATATGCACTATAATAGGATTTAGAGAATTATGATATAGGGTTTAGTTACGTGATTAATCTATGGTCTAGATAATGTTATTTAACTAAGGAGATGCAATAACCCTCAATCCATCGAGTGTACCATAGAATTTCCAATGTATATACACATACCATTGTTTGTTAAATTTAGCCAATGATAATTGGCTCATTTGTCAATGGTATTTAGTCTTTCAATTCTATGCTTATAATTGTCAACCATTAGAGAAATTGTTAGCCAATGATTTTTGGTCATTCACTTATAGCATTAAAAATGTCTCGTTACAAAACCATAGATCACAAATGTCAAATTTTATGTTTTGAAATAAAATTTTGTATAGCGCTTTTGTAAACAATCCTTGTATTCCTACAAACTACCAAGGCATGTAACCTAAATAGACTCAAAATGTACTATTTGATTCTTGGTGAAGAATTGTGTGATCAGAGGAACTCACTTAGTTGATTCATAAAGCTAGGTATATCATGATGATTCACTTTATAAATAATTACAGTTATTAATTCATTCGATGATTAATTATTGAGGTGGATAGTCCTATGATTTTGATATATTTCAGTATTTTCTTTCTTTAATTCAAAAAATACATAAACATTGTTGTAGTCCACTTGGTTAGGGATATTGACTATCAATCTGAAGGACTTGAGTTCAAGTCTTTGTAATGACATTTTTTTCTCGTAAGAAGATATTAAATTTCTAAGTTGAACTTACAAATTTACCCCTAGCTACAATTAAGGAGAGAGCAAGGAATTTGAAATGCTCAAAATCTTCTGAAGAGGAACTCACTTAGTTGATTCATAAAGCTAGGTATATCATGATGATTCACTTTGTAAATAATTACAGTAATTAATTCATTCGAATTAATTATTGAGGTGGATAGTCCTATGATTTTGATATATTTCAGTATTTTCTTTCTTTAATTCAAAAAATACATAAACATTGTTGTAGTCCAGTTGGTTAGGGATATTGACTATCAATCTGAAGGACTTGAGTTCAAGTCTTTGTAATGACATTTTTTTTCTCGTAAGAAGATATTTAAGTTCTAAGTTGAACTTACAAATTTACCCCTAGCTACAATTAAGGAAAGTGCAAGGAATTTGAAATGCTCAAAATCTTCTAAAGAATGACTATATATTATAGAGGGATAAATGATACTGTTGATTTGAGCATTATTATATAATAATATTTTTTATTAAAGTATATTAATTATTATATGATTAATTATTATTATTTTATGATAATATTTTATAAATTTGATAAATCTATTTTATAGTAATATAATATTTACTTTTAACTCTTTGCTCGTAAGAAAATATTTAAGTTCTAAGTTGAACTTACAAATTTACCCCTAGCTACAATTAAGGAAAGTGTAAGGAATTTGAAATGCTCAAAATCTTCTAAAGAATGACTATATATTATAGAGGGATAAATGATACTGTTGATTTGAGCATTATTATATAATAATAATTTTTATTAAAGTATATTAATTATTATATGATTAATTATTATTATTTTGTGATAATATTTTATAAATTTGATAAATCTATTTTATAGTAATATAATATTTACTTTTAACTCTATTTGCACCCCTCTACTTTTTTATCCAAACAACAATTTTTACCCCTCCACTTACTCCCCCACCAATTTGCACCCTCCTGCAATTTTCCCCTCAAATTGCACCCTCTCGGATTTGCACCCCCCTTGTTGCCAAATATAGTGTTAATAAACGTTTTGGACTTTGCTACGCTGACTTGCAAGTAATCGTGACTTTGACAAACGGTCGATCTATTCACCGATTAGGTCGACCTATTTACTGTAATGGTCGACCATATGTATTATTGTTATTATGCAATGTTCAACAAACGGTCGACCTCTTCAACTAAAAGGTCGACCATTTACAAGAAAACGGTTTACCACTTCCACCATGCGGTCCACCGCTTTTAACAATCGATCAACAACCATTGTTAGTGATTCCATCGTATATAATTAGAGTCCGATAATAATATATATGATTGCTAGTAAGAGAGTTAAAATTAGTACAAAAGCTAGAAAATAGATGACAAGTTTCTTGAGTGATTGCTCTCCCGTTGATATGAAAAATGTTCTTCATATCTATTGCTGATATTTGACTTCTCTATGCTGACTTTCATCTTTTCTTCAAATTCTAAGTTTGTTTGTTTTTATCATATAGGTGTCTTGCGATGGACCAACTTTGTTGCTATTGTTGTACCGAAGATGCTCAATTGTGTTATCTTCAAAGTCCATAAATCTCATATCATCTTTCTCTTGTGGATTTTTATTCCTAAAGTGTTAAAAGAGGGTGTTGTTTCTTTTGTCTTGGTCAATAATCTGTGTAGGAATTTGGTTGCCCACAAGTGATAGGATGTTGCATTACTACAAAACAATTTCGTATTGTAGGTCTCCTATTGTCCATTATTTTCTTAATTAATGAAAGTACAAGATAACTTTGTCCTTTGGGTGATCGTTTGTGAAAGCAGAGATCGTTCGCCGGAAGAGGTAAGTAAACCATTTTGCAGAATCAGTATACTGTTTTGGCCGAAGCGGTCTACCTCCTCCAACAAACGGGTGTAAGTTGAAGATAAGTGTATCATCATGTCGATCCATTGTCAAAAGAGGTAGACTGGTTGTCGCAAGAGGTAGATCGCTTGGTGTCAATGGTTTCTTGAAAACTTTCCAAATTGTCACTTGGTGAAAGCGGTAGACCATTTTCTTTAAAAGTGGTCGACCACTTAAAAAATAAGTTCGACCGTTTTCTCCAAATTACGGTAACTTGCAAGTCACCATAGACATACTTTAACGTTTTATTTGCTATCTTGCTCATGCTTACTGTTAATGACTTAATCACTCCAATGTTTTTTTCTTTTACTATAAATGGATTTACAGATAATTTATTATATATCATGGTAAAGAATTTAATTTGCAAGATATTGATGAATTTGTTATTATGGTAATCAAATTTTATTCTCGATCATAATGTGTACGATATTTTTGTCTCAACTTTGAAGAATGTTAACACACATCTTGGAAACGTTGATTTTTTTTTGGGGTGTGTTTCCAACTACATCTGCTTCCCATTTTGTTGTAAAAAAAATGCTTGCCATTTTGTAGTAACAACTAATGCAATTTTTGTACGGGAAGATTTAAAATTAGAGTTCAATCCGTTGAAACCTTAGCAATGGATGTTAGGAGCCGAACCCCTAGGAATATACCCTCTTGCTTGGGGAATAAGTCGGATTAATTAAGGAAGATAATTACTTCCTTAATTAAAACCGTCGGTTAAGATAAACCCGGAGGGATTATCCTTCGAATATTCCGTTTTAGTCGATTATCCTTAGGAATATACCTCAGAATAACAGATTAAAAATTAATTATTAAATAATTAATTTCGTTCGGAATTTCTCCAAAAATATATATATAGTCTCAAGTGAACCAACCAATCAACCGACCGGCCGGTCGTGCGCGCGCGTGTGTGGTGGTCCATTAGGTCCTCCCTCTCCCACAAAAGTGGGTCACCCCAAGGGGCATGCCCTTGGGAGAGAGGCTCCTATCTTTATACACATTTCACCAAGTAAAACTACCAATGTAGTAGTTTTTCCACTAGAGACTCTATAGCTTTCAAAGCTATTCATATACATTTTCAACAATGGAATATGGAGGAAATGAAGGGCCGGTAGTTGAACCACCGGATCCCAGCTGCCCAACTACCGCCATTATCGATCGATCGTACGAGATCAGAGCTGCCAGTGCCAGGGGATTAAGGCAACTAATCAATTAATTAAGTACAAGCGTGGGCGCTTTCAGGTTAGTCTATCTACATTATACAACTAGATTAAGGAAAATGATATGTGACAGACACCATATATAACGCCATTATTTGGCATCAAATTAAGGAGTACCAATAATAAACCTGTTGCAGCTATATATTCCGGCGGAAAGCAGTGGGCCGGTGTCTCCACCTAATTATAAAAGAAGAGAACATGCATGCTCGGATATTCTCCTCCACGTAATGCAATCTTTTTTTACTAAATGTAATCTCTTCAACTTTTACTATAATTTTTTTTTTATCATTGTTTAAAATAAAATTATGTATTAACGAGCTCTCTGAATTTCATATTCTCCATGTGATATTTTCAGTCGTTGTAATAACTAATTATATAAATTAAAACTTTCTTACGTAATTTTGTTAAACAAATATAATTATTGGCTCCCAATCACAACTTTAACAATCATTTTTGTTTGAGACGCGATACCCCAGTATGGCACTCACAAACCCACTCCTGTAGGGCGCCTGCCTGCACACACGAACACAGAGGGGGCGCCTGGGCCCGTTAATCCTCCGACGCCCAAGTTAGTTTCTAGAGAGAGAAGTGTCTCAAAGCTAGAGTTTAGTGAGAGAATCCAACTTGTGTAAATGCTACCAACTGCCCTTATTTATACTCACCAGAGTTCGAGGTTGATCTCCTCCACATCACTGTCTCCATTTAATTTCTTGTACTTTCCTGGTCAGATATCCCAACTGCCTTGTCAGGCTTCTAGCACGTGACAGGCGCCCGCAGACGAGGGACCACTTGACAGCCTGGCCTCTCTTGACAGTCTGACCTCTTTTGGCTTCTAGTGTCTTGTCTTCATGCGTCCCCCACCTTGCTTGGGCCTTGCCCCCCAATTCTGTTGCTTGGAAGCCCAAACTGCCGCCCATTGGGCCTCGCTCATAATACCCCCAACAATTGCCCCGCAGTTAGGTGCTCATAGCTTCGCTTTTGAGCGCCTAGCTGACCCAGCTGTTGCGGCCTTGCCCTTCCTCTTATCAGTAGGCGCCCAACTTCCCGAGTACGTCCGTCCTCACGGCGCCTGAACTCTTTATTGACCATCTTTTGTCGTGTTGTCCGCTTCGAAATTGGCTCGCTTGGCTTCTTTGCTTTTTATGGGCGCCTTCCGTTTTGTGCGCCTCCCCCTGTGCTTTTTGGGCGCCTTTCAGAAAGGGCGCCCCTATCCCTTATGCCCCCCTCACGGGCGGGTGTTTGATATCGGCCCCACGTTTTTCTTGTTTGAATTTTGGGAACTTTTTAAATTTCAAATTTCAAATTTCGAATTTAGAAAATTCGAAAAGAGAAATTTAAATTTGAAAAAATTCCAAAAAAGGAAAAGGTGTGGGCAGCTCAAAAGCCCGCCCTTGACAGTGACACGTGGCGCACTACGCGAGCCTTGACTCGGGTTCCCCTTTCCTTTAAATACCCCTTCCCCCTTCAGTCCTTGTCACTTTCCACAATCTCACCTCTCTCTAAGATTTCTCTCTGACTTCTCTCTAGATTCCGTCCTGACATCTCTCTAGATCCCTCTTTGCAATCGTCAGCATTCTCCTCAAGTCAGCCAAAAATGTCGTCGCAAGCAGACAAAGCTGTCGGCCAGGGCGCCCAAGGTGCGGATGAGACCAGAACGGTTGCTTCGGCAGCAGGCGCCTCGGGTGCGGGTGGTGAGGCAAGGCGTCCGACTCAGAGTGGTAAGGAATCTTCTCGACTTACTGGTTATTTACGTTACCTTTATTCTAGCTACCTAGGGTAGAGCGTCACTTACTCCGCGTCCACGATGCGCCTGGGTCGTTTGTTGGTTTAGAGAGGGCGCCTGCTTCTACGTCCGCGGGTCCATCAAGCGTCTCGACTCCTGGCTTTATGCCTGCCAATGGATCGTACAAGATTTCGATATGGGAGAATTCGTTTCCTCCTGATCATCTCCCAGAGGAGACAGCCACGCTGCCCTTCGAAGTGGCAGGACCGCAGCACACGTCAACTGTCACCTTAGCTCGTGTTCATGAACTGGTGACCAGCCTCCAACTACCTCGTGACTGGTGGTATGCGCCGCCCTCTGCTATCTCACGAGTGGGCGTCTGTGGGCCGAAGTGGATTTGGGTGTATCAGGAATATTTCCGCTTCGGGCTGCGATTCCCTCTCGACCATATCATGGAATGTATTTTGACTACTTGCGGTTGTCCGTTGGGGCGCCTATCTCCCTCGGTTATCGTGATCGTGATTCTATTCAAGCTGAGGTGCCGTGAACATCAAGTTGAGCCTACCTTCAACTTATTCCGATATTTCTTTAAGATGGCGCCCCTCGACAACTGCTTATCACTTCAAAAGAGGAAGAAACGCCCATATCACTTTGTGGAGCGGTGCCCGAAGTTGGGGCGCAGTTGGTTCAACGGGTTCATCTTCATGAAGGCGTACCGGGACTCCTTCTTCGAAAGTGGAGGCGCCTTTCTGAGGGAGTGGGGGTTGGGACACATCGAAGATTTTAACGCGCCAGTCGTGTTGTCTCCAGCGGAAAAGGACGACGCCCGCCTGATTTGCGAGATGCGCGTGGACTTGCGCAAAACTGAGAATCACCCCCAATTTTGGAGACGTATTATAATGATGGTCTGTAGGCGCCTATACGCTATGTGTATCACCATGTTGTGACTTGGTTTTTTTTAATGCTAACTATTTCGCGATGTGCAGGGTCGGACTTCAGCAGCATCGCAAAGTTGATGAAGAGTCGGCTTGCAGCCATGACTGGAGAGGCGCCCCCACCGCGTCGGCCACAGGCTCCTGCTGCGGCCACCACTGAACCACAGGTGCCTCCTCCTGGCCCGAAGAGGAAGAAGAGGGCGGTGAAGGGGGGCACGACGAAGACCGCCAGTGTGGCGTCTTCGGCCCCGGAGGCGGAGGAAGAGGCGCCCAATACTAAACCCGCAGAGCGGGAGGGTAACTCCGGGGAGGAAGAGGCTGAGCCCCTGATTCGTCGGGGGAAGCGGGCTGGTTCCCCCTTGGACAATGTCAGCAAGAGAGCTGACAAAGGTAAGGAAAAAGTGGGCGCCGACGCCTTGGGCGGGGAGGGGGGCGCCTTTCAGTACCGCCTTAACGAAGAGGGGCAGTATGTGGGCCCCGATGGGCGCCCCCAATCTTCCAGCCGCGCTGCTCGGACATTGGGCGCATCGAATTGCATTGCTCCCCGCTGGTGGCGGTCGACCGAGGTTGTGTCATGGGGTTGGCAATCACGGCTGCCAAGATGTGTCAAGTGTCGTCAGAGATGAATGGGGATCATCTCTTTGCGGAACTGGCCAAAGTGGGCGCCAAGGTATATACCATTTTGCTTGTGTTCTCGCATTTTTGAAATTGTCTTTACACAAATGCTAACTCTCTTTATTTGGTGTGTGCAGATCCTCCTTTTTGCTGAGAGAGGCGCCCGGCGCCTCTCTGAAACCAAGCGAGAGGCGCTCGAAGCCTCTACTTCTGTCTCCTCTCTGAAGCATGATCTCGAAAACGCGACTGAGCATCGCGAGCAGCTGGTGAAGGAGTGCGAGGAGTTACAGATGAATGCGGCCATGGAGGTGTCGCAGCTTCAGGGCGCTCTCGACGAAGAGCGCAATAAATCGGCAAGCCTTCAGGAGGAGAAGGAGGCGTTGGCGCAGGAGGCAGGCGCCCAGACGAGTGAGATTGATATCCTCAAGGAGGAGAAGAAGAGGTGGCAGGACGCCTACAAGAAGAATTTGAAGGAGGCGCGAAAAGAAATTACCAACTTGCGCCATTCTCTGGACACCTTCGAAGAGTCTGAGGCTGGGAAGAGTATGAGCGCCAACGCCTGTTTGGCCGGCCTCCAAATTTTGAAGGTTAAGTTGGAGAAGGATCACCCCGATTTTACTTGGGATTTCACTGAGATGGCGGAGTATGTAATCGGGGAGATGGATACTCCACATGAAGCAGAGAAGGCGCCTGAGCCTCCTACTGTAGAGGAGCCTCCAAATGATTCTGCTCCTGCCTCACCTTTCCCAAAGGCGCCAGTGCTGGGGATGCCAACTCAGGAGCTAAGTAAAAAATGGGCATCAACCACAGAGGATCCCTTTTTTTTTTTTTATGTAAACGTTTCCATTTTGTGAGCGCAATCTATATATAAAATGTCCCGTTGGTGTTGCGATCGTATTGTTTGGTTTTACTTAATAATTTATCGCTTGACTTGGGCGCAAAAATTGGGGGCGCTTTGTAGCTTTGGGCGGGAGGTTGGGCGCGAGTTCCGTTTATCATTGATTACCACGTTTCGAGGGCGCGAATTTGGGCGCAAAACTGCTCCGACTTAGGGCGCAATATTGGGGCACTTTGTGAGTGACGGGCGCAATATTCGGGCGCTTTGTGATTGACGGGCGCAAAATTGGGCGCTTTACTGACTTCACTTAACCATTTTAAACACACAATCGGGCGCAAAGTTGGGCGCTTTTTTTAACACAAAATTACTGGGCGCAAAGTTTGGGCGCTTTTACTGAATGCGAAAAGGCGGGTACAAACATGAAGTCACTATTGGGGCGCTGGAACACTGGGCGCTTTGGACACGATACGGCACTATTTCGACGAGCGCTTTAGGCACAACACACTGCGCTTAACATACTTGTTTTCAACATAAACAATACTCACAACTACGACCGCCTTTTGCCTTCCTGGTTCTCATCAGGCGGAGGCGCTTCCCGCTCGCACGGCGTTCTCCCGGTTAACTTGCAGATTTTGCGCGTTCCATGTTCTTTTTACACTTTTGCCGTTAGTATGTTTTAGCTTGAATGTACTGGGTCCTACCACCTCTCGGAGTCGGTATGGGCCTTTCCATTTTGGTGCTAACTTCCCCTCGCGGGCGTCCGAGCGGAAATCACGTTTGAGGACCAGGGCGCCTTCGATGATTCCATGAGCACGCATTTTCTTGTTGTAATATCGGGCCACTTGACGCTTCATTTTTTCCAACCGGATAGCCGCCACCTCCCTTACCTCGTCTGCCATGTCCAGCTCGTTGGTCCTTGCCTCGTCGTTGCTGTTTGGGTCGTACTGGACAACGCGGTAGCTTGGGGTGTTGATTTCCACTGGAATGACTGCCTCGCTTCCGTAAGTCAGGGCGAAGAGTGTTTCCCCAGTGGCTGTCTTATAGGTTGTGCGATGCGCCCACAACACATTTGGCAATTCCTCCACCCCTTTGCCCTTGGCGCCCGCCAACCGGGTGTGTAACCCGTGAAAAATACTTTTGTTGGCCGCCTCCGCTTGACCATTTTCCTGTGGGTACGCCACTGAAGAAAACCTCAACACGACCCCATTGTCGTCGCAGAACTCCACAAACCTCTTGCAATCGAACTGCTTTCCATGGTCTGTGACGATGGACTCAGGTAACCCGAACCGAGTGAATATATTTTTCTTGGTGAACCTTCGTACCTGGGCTTCTGTGACCGTGGCCAAAGGTTCTGCCTCAATCCATTTGGAGAAGTAGTCGACTGCCACTATCAGGTATTTCATTTGCCCAGGCGCCTTGGGAAAAGGGCCTAAAAGGTCCATGCCCCATTGGGCGAACGGCCAGGCTCCTACATTGCCTTGCATGGGCGCCGCCGGGACGTGGATATCATTTGCATGAATTTGGCACTGATGGCAGACGCCCACATGTGCCTTTGCGTCCCGTCTCATTGTTGGCCAGTAATAACCTTGTCGCAGCCGTGTCTTTTCCAAACTGCGTGCTCCCGCGTGCATGCCGCACGTTCCGCTATGCACCTCCTCGATTGCCCCCCTGATTTCCTCCTCATCCAGACACCTCAAGTATGCTCTCGTATGAGACCTCTTGTATAACTTTCCCTCAATTATGGAACATCGGGCTGCCTTTCGGCGGAGGCGCCAGGCTTCCTTCGGGTCATCGGGCACCACACCTTGGGTCAAGAACAGTACGATTGGTGCCATCCATCTGGAGCTGGCGCCCACGTTCCCCAGGGTCGCGACCAAATGTTCACGAGGCGCCTCTGCAGTGACTATGACTTTCCGTTCTTCCGCAAAATCCACAGCGGTTGCCAGCTTGGATAAAGCATCTGCGTGAGCATTCTCTTCACGTGGGATGTGCACAAAGGAGATTTCCCCAAACCAGGCTCCCAGTTCCCTGACTCTTTGCACGTACCCTTCCAGCGCTTCCTCTTTCACTTCAAATGTTCCGTTAAGTTGATTAACGACGAGGGCCGAGTCGGACTTGACTTGGACTTTGTGGGCGCCCAGCTCCTTAACCATGGTCATGCCGGCAAGAACCGCTTCATATTCCGCAGCTTTGTTTGTTTTTAAGGTGGCAAATCGCAGCGCGACCTCATGCATCGTGCCCCCGGGGCTTATCATTACTATACCTGCTCCAGCGCGCGTGCGGCTGGCCACCCCATCAACTTGAACTTGCCAGCAATTGTCCGTCCCCTTCTCTGACTCCGCTACACCCTCTGCAACAAAGTCGGCCAAGACCTGGGCCTTGATTGCCGGACGCGGCGCATACCTGACGTCGAACTCACTTAGCTGGACTGCCCACTTGACGAGGCGCCCGACCACGTCTATTGACCCCAATGTGGATTTCAACGGGAGATTGGTGAGTACCACGATGGTGTGGGCCTGGAAGTAGGGTCTCAATTTGGTTGCGGCCATCACAACCGCTAATGCGGCCTTCTCGATGGGCGCGTACCGCCTTTCGTGGGCGACCATGGTGCGACTGACATAGTATACCGGTCTGTCTTCTCCAGAATGGGTTTCTCTTGCGACGAGCACTGCACTTACTGAGATTTCTGACACAGCGATGTAAAGGTACAGCGTCTCCCCCGCTTTGGGCGTCGTCATCACAGCTGGGGCGCTTAGGAGCTTCTTCAATTCTTCGAATGCCCCATCACACTCGGTGGTCCACTGGAAATGCGCCGCCTTTTTAAGGGTTTGAAAGAAGGGAGCTGCTTTGTCAGCGGATCGGGGAATGAAGCACCCCAGAGCCGCTAACCTTCCCGCCAGGCCTTGTACCTCTTTGGGCGTCTTCGGGGGAGTCAACTTGAGAATGTCATCTACCTGCTTTGGGTTGGCTTCGATGCCCCTTTTGGTGATCATGAATCCCAGGAATTTCCCCGCTTCGGCGTCGAACACACACTTGACGGGGTTGAGAAGAAGCCTGTGCGCCCTCATGGCCTGGAACGTCTCCCGCAAGTCTTCCAGGTGGTCTTCCCGTCTCCGGCTCTTGACTATGAGGTCGTCCACGTAGGCTTCCACATTTCGACCGATTTGCTGACGGAAAACGCTGTTGACCATTCTCTGGTAAGTGGTGCCCGCGTTCTTGAGCCCGAATGCTATGACCCGGTAGCAGAAATTTCCGAAGGGCGTCATGAAAGCTGTTTTAGGCCGGTCTTCCTCCGCCATGTGGATTTGGTGGTACCCGGAGAACATGTCCACGAAGCTCAGCATCTCGTGGTATGCTGTGGAGTCCACCAATAAGTCTATCCGGGGCATCGGGTAGGCGTCTGTTGGACATGCCCTATTGAGGCTCGTATAGTCCACGCACATTCTCCTGCACTTTTGCTGCACGGGGCGCCTGCCTTCCTCGACCGCTAATCTGTGAACGGCCGTTTCGGGTGTGACGCCCGGCATTTCCAGTGCACTCCACGCGAAAAGTTCTGCAAACTCTCTCGAGCATTGATAACGATGTAATTGCACATATTTGCACCCCTAGTTCTTATCCGTTTGAAGGGCATAGTCGTGTATTTTTGGCCTATTTTACACCGGGTTGTGCTACTTTGTCATATTTCAGGTCCCCGACGTCGAAGGAAAGGCTAAGCACGAGTTTCGGGACATTCGGAAGTCATTCGGTCGAGCTGGAGCCAAAACACGGGCACGCCTAAATTAAAGCACGGCCGTGTTCCTAGACCGTGTTTTTACTGCCGAGACTTGATCTGAGTCTGTCAAACACTAGGTCAAAACACTGGCAGGACTGAGACAGAACACGGCCGTGTCCACCAAAAGCACGCCCGTGTTTTCCCCAAAAGTCTGGCCGTGTATTTAACACTTGGCAAGGGCACGGGCGGGCTGGAGCAGAACACGGTCGTGCCCTCGACCGTGTTTTGCCCAGTGATGCCCTTTTAGGCAGATTTCAGCCAAAAAGAGAGAGGATTCGAGTTTTAGAGAGACAGAGCGATTCCTAGAGAGAGAAAGCGACGAACAAGAGTTCCCAAGTGCCCTAGCTTGATCTTCATCACATTGGAGCTTGGCTTGAGCTTGGAGGAGTGCCGATCAACGCCCAGGAGCAGAAATCCATCCTTCACAGTATGATTTCCACGGCTGAATCTGGTTTTGCTTCTTTCTCCATGGAGTAGTTCTCCCATTCATCTGGGTATGGGATACCCTAGATTTGTATGTTAGGTCTGATTGTATGAACCCAAGTACAGATTCTATGATTTGATTATGTTCAATTGAGGTTTGAATGATTGAATGACTTGAATCCTGATCAAATTCCTGTTATTTCTGCTTTAACCTAGAATGAGAATATCTGCCTAGGTTGATAGAGCATCCTTGATTGAAGGTAGGGAGTTGGTGACTTTAGTCGAGGAGCCAACTCACTATTCTGTACCGAATTCACTTCGGTAGTGGAGGTTTTGTTCGTTAGGGCCTCAATCTGTTTATTCCGGTGGAGGTTAGTCGCCTGCTAGAGACTCAGATTGAGAGGGTCTAGAGACCTTTAGTCGAGACTTCAGACTGCTTAAGAACCTTCCGCAGTATAACTATCATAGAAATTGAACTTGGTAATTGCAATCCGGCTTAACTGCAGTCTAGGGGGAACCATATCCGGGTGACCTCTCTTAACCTGAAAACAACCGTTTAGTTGCTTTGCTTATTTGTTAGTTTATACCTGCACTAAAGTTTCGTTGCTAGATAACAAGAATTCACCGAGTAGTCATCAAATCTAGGACCCGGGTTGACATTAAAACCCAAACCCGCTATACTACGCTTTAGGAAGTGGTTTCACTTGGCCATTTTCTAGAGTGACAGTAGGAGTGAGTCAAGTTTCTGGCGCCGTTGCCGGGGACGGCTAGGTTGTTGAAGAAAAGTGATTTCTGTTAATTTAGCTTTTCTTTTCGCATTGTTTGCTTTGTCCCACTTGTGCCTTCACGGGTTTGCTTGCTTGATTGTGTGCAGGTAGTGCATGACCCGTAGCCAGTAGGGAGGTTTACTGCCGTTGAATCCAGAGAGTGAACGCACCTGTCGCCAACTCAGGAGACAACAGCGAGCTAGACTGGCTACGGCGGAGCGCATAGACGGCCATTTGAGCAGCGAGTTCGAGGACGAGTACGAGATGGAAGATTACAATCCACACCAGGGGAATCCTCAGCAGGCTCCCCCGGTGAATTAGGTCCTTGGGAACAACCCCATCCCCCAGGCAGATGGGGTTCATCATCATCCACCGCCACCGGGTCCCACCTTGGAGTACTACTACACTCCACGGATTGCTGACATCCGCCCGGTCATCCTCTACCTGCCTATTCCAGCGAACAACTTCGAGATCAAGCCATGCTGGATTCAACTCATTACATCCTCTATCCAGTTCCATGGCTTGAAGGATGAGGAGGCAAGGGTACATCTTTCCCGTTTTCTGGAGCTGACGAACGGGTTCAAGCTGAACGGTGTCCCTGATGATGCAATCTGCCTTCACCTCTTCCCCCATTCTCTGGCGGGGAATGCCAAGAGGTGGTTGGAGACCCAGCCCCCATTGTCCATCACTTCTTGGGATGATCTGGCTGACAAGTTCGTGCACAGGTACTACCCAGCATCGAAGACCACAGAGATCCAGCGGGAGATCACTCACTTCCGCCAAGAGCCAGACGAGTCACTTCGTGATGCATGGGAGCGGTACATGGGATATTTATGGCAGTGTCCCCATCATGACTTCAGTGATGCATTCACAGTGGGGAACTTCTACAGTGCTCTCTCTCTGGACAGCCAGAGGGTGATTGAGTCTCTATGCCCAGGAGGGGATATTCTTACTAAGACTCCACCCGAACTGAACCAGATGATCAATACCTTGGCTGTCAGAGATCATTCTTGGGGGCAGAGCAGCAGAGGCAGACATTCCCGGGATCGTGGTGTGCACGCCATGGAGACCAGATCCGGGCTCGAGCAACAGGTACATGAGTTAGTGCAGACATTGAAGCAGCCCAACAGTCTTATTCCGGGCAAAGGTTTGGCTACACCTCCAGTAGCTCAATGTCAGTGGTGTGAGAGCTCAAATCACCTAGTGGAAGACTGCCAGGCTATGAGGGAGTCTACTACTCCCCAAGAGCAGTTGGACTTCATCGCCAATGCTCGGCGCCACGACCCGTATAGCAATACATATAATGAGGGGTGGCGCCAGCATCCCAATTTCTCTTGGAGCAGCAACACCACTAAACCACATGGTTTCCCAGCACTAGCTGGTGGTTTTCAGCAGAGGCAGCCTTTCCAGGCTCGACAGGGGCCAGCCCACAGCAGCAGCCCTATCAGCCTAGGCAGGGGCAACCATTCTAGCAGCCCCAGCGTCAGTATGCCGAGCCAGCAGCAGCTCCTGCCCCAGATAATCAGATGACGAAGCTGGAAAATATTCTAGCTTCATTCATGACTGCCACTCAGGAAACTATCACGAGGTTGGACCAGAGTATAACCTCACTAGAGGCAGGTCAGAGGAACCAAGGTGCCATTTTGCAAGATCTGCAGAACCAGATGGGTAACTTTGCTCGCCAAAACACTACCAGGGCACCGGGGACTCTGCCTGCCACCACTATTCCGAATCCTCGTGAGCCTCACCAGCACCAGCAGCTAGATGCCATCACTACCAGGAGTGGCAAGACCACATCTGCAGCTCCTGCCCAGCCCAGTCGAGATGAGCCACTACCTGCTTCAACACTTCCAGCTGATAATGCAGAAGTGGGGGAAGACAAGGAAACACCTGCTCCCAAGCCACAGCCAGTGGTTAAGGAGCATGTACCTCAGCTTCCTTTCCCCACTCGCCTATATTAAGACAAGCTCGAGACTGAGTTTGCCAAGTTCATGGCAATGTTGAAGCAGGTCAACATCAGCATGCCGTTCGTGGAGGCACTGTCAAAGATGCCCAAGTATGCCAAGTTCATGAAGGACCTCCTCACCAACAAGAAGAAACTTGGGGATCTTTCGACAGTGATGCTGAGCGAGGAGTGTTGTGCTATCCTGCAGAACAAGCTGCCCGAGAAGCGAAAAGACCCAGGGAGTTTCACTATCCCTCTTGTTATTGGCAGCTGCATGTAGGAAAGTCCTTGGCAGACCTAGGCGCTAGCATAAATGTCATGCCTTACAAATTGTTTAAGAAGCTAGACCTAGGTGAACCTAGAGCTACAAGGATGAGCATTCAGTTAGCTGACCGTTCTATCGTGCATCCTAGGGGTATCATTGAGGATTTGCTTGTTAATGTGGGTGCATTCACATATCCTGTTGACTTTGTTATTTTGGATATAAATGAGGATGTGGATGTACCTTTGATTTTGGGTAGACCGTTTCTCGCCACCGCCAAGGCGCTTATTGATGTGCATAGTGGTAAATTGATTCTGCGTGCTGGTGATGAACAGGCTACTTTCTCTGAGTCTGAGAATGGGAAACACTCTCATTTGCATGATGACATAGATTATTGTGATGTGCTTGCTGATTTTGAGACCGCACTCGCTATAACGAGTGCGGGTACTGACGATGCTCTTGAGCGTTGTATTTTGCTAGGTGAGCAGGCATCGCAGGAGCCGCAGCTGGCGGAGCAGTTGGCCGAGTTGGAGAGTGGCCCCTTCTTGGAGGGCGACAGGCTGTTCAAACCGATCTCATCCTCCACCCGCATCACTACTTCCTTGGAGGAACCACCAGAGCTGGAGCTTAAGCCCCTCCCTCCTCATTTGGAGTATGTATTTCTCCGGGAGGGGAATAAGCTGCCAATCATCATCAGCTCGACCCTTACACCCCAGCAGAAGAACAGACTGGTGGCCTTGCTGAAGCGGTACGAGCGAGCTCTAGCGTGGAAGATCACAGACATCCGGGGGATCAACCTTCCTTCTGCTCCCACCGGATACTGATGGAGGATGAGATGCGGCCAGTGAGACAGCCGCAGAGAAGACTGACACCGAACCTGGAGGCTGTGGTTCGGGCAGAGAGCGTGAAGCTGCTGGACGCGGGGATCATCTTCGCCATTTCCGACAACGAGTGGGTTAGTCCCACCCAGGTGGTACCCAAAAAGGGTGGGATGATTGTGGTGCCTAACGAGAAGAATGAGCTGATCCCGATGCGCACGGTGACTGGGTACCGTGTCTGCATTGATTACCGACGTCTCAACGACGCCACTCGGAAGGACCACTTCCCGCTGCCATTCATTGACCAGATGCTGGAGAGACTGGCGGGGCACGAGTTCTACTGTTTCCTGGATGGGATGTCCGGGTACTTCCAGATCCCCATTGCACCGGAGGACCAGGCGAAGACCACTTTCACCTGCCCCTTCGGCACCTTTGCCTACCGGAGGATCCCATTAGGGCTACGCAATGCCCCGGCCACTTTTCAGCGAAGCATGCTCGCCATCTTTGACCGTCTGGTTGGCGAGATTATGGAGGTGTTTATGGATGATTTCTCGGTTTATGGAGACTCATTCTCTCACTGTCTCCATAACCTGGAGCTTGTCCTTAAACGGTGTGAAGAAACGAACCTGGCACTGAGTTGGGAGAAGTGTCACTTCATGGTTCGAGAAGGCATAGTTCTTGGGCATAAGATCTCCAAGATGGGGATTGAGGTGGACAGAGCGGGACCGAGGGCGTCGTCTCATGTCAGGCCAGCACTACATCATGTCTTACCTGGGCTTGGACCCGAATGCAGTCCACTACCTGTTCGTGCAGTCCCCGGGGTTTGAGGATGAGTACCCTCCACCCACCGACGATGGTGGTGATGCTTTCTAGTGGCGAGAGGCTGATTCTGTACCTCATTTGTGTTCCAGACTGAGACTCCATGTTTTTGTTGTTTTGTTTTGTTTTTTTATCTTGGATTGTAGACCTGGAACTCCGGTTCTTTCACCAAGTGTGTGTTTTTTGTTGTCTTTAGCTCTGTGCCTCCTTCTCTGGACTGGTCTGCCTTCCAGTCCCTGTTCCTGTTCTCCTTTCACGGTAACATCATTCCCCTTCCCTCTGCTCCATTGAGGACATTGTCTCATTTAAGTGTGGGGGGCTCTTTGTATGAATTGGAACGTATATATGCATGCTTGGAGCCTAGTCCACTGTCCAAATCTCGAGATTTGAGGGCTCCAAGTACTGCCGTTTGCCTGATGTTTGATCGTATTGGCACTGTGGATGTGATTAGTGAATTGAATGGCTTTTGACTTGATGCATGACAACTTGAGTGTGACTTAGACAACTTATTATGATGACTGAGATGTGCAGTAGAACTGTGTAGGGGTTCAGTTTTTCAACTGTTTGCTCACCAAATGTGACTTGGTTTGATCACTTGCTTTTGACAGTCATTTATGCATCTAGTTCGGGGAATCAGAACGAGAGATAGAGCATATAGGTAGCCATATGAGACTTGAGCCTGCTCGTTTCTTTCTTGTGCGATAGTTCCCTCTTCCATGATGTGCAGCATTCACGTTGTCATTAGCTAAGATGATGGAGGCATAGGATTAGCCCACGACCAAATTGACTGTCCTGGTGTGTCATACCCCTTAGTCAGCCCCTTTGAGCCGTGTGTTACCCTTTCTTTCGGTCAATATGAAAAAAATCACCCTTTTGCATCTCTTAGAAGGTTCCACAGAGTGGTTTTTACATGTTCTCTGCTGTTTCTGCTAAATATAAAGTGAGGGTTGGAGGTAGTTTCTAAACAGTTGGGCAGGTGTTTGAAAAATGCGCAGAGGTGGTGGTTCTCTTAAGAAATGAAAAAAAAAATTGAAAGTAAAAGAGAGCCACCACCAAAAATCTTAATAGTGCCCATTAAGTAGTGTTTCTTAGCAGTCTGGCTTAGAAATACTAGCATTTATGTGACCTCCTTCGCTCTTGTGCTCTGAAGAATTTGAGTAATGCAGAATAGCAGAAAGAAAGTTATTGGTTTGATTGACTGTGAGTTTGTTGGGTTGGGAAATGTGGAACCTTGTGCTATGAATACTTCCACCACCTAAAAGGCCTTTTTCCCATGTCCAAGACCCTAGCCAGTCATCTGAACCTGTGTCTAAGACCTCCGGATTAGTTAGTGGTGACACTCCATATGTGAACTCTAGCATTTAGAGGCTGCATTCATGGTGAAGAGACGTTAGGGATTGAGAGAATAAGCATGCGCATTTTTCGCATCAAATTGTCCTGACCCCACTGGTCGAGAGTGAGTGATTCATTTTCTCATATTATCTATACTCTTTATCCCGGTGAGGACCTAGATTGATCGGTATTAATTCTGATATCTTGAGCTTTGTGCATGAAGTGACTGTTTTGAATAAGTGGTATAAGTGGTTGAGTCAAGTCTATGTTGGTTGGTGAACAGAAGGGAACTCTTCCTTTGCTCGACTTTACTGCATTCGAATGTCATCTGTGGTGGTTGTCTAGGTTGTCATTGAGGTTGTCCATGTGTTAATGATCGAAAGCCAGTATGATCCACGTGTTTTGTGCCGATATGATATGCCCCAAAGCATGGTTCATTGAAACGTTTTGAGCTTACCTTGTGTCTGACTTGGTTTGCTTGGGGACAAGCAAACGGCTAAGTGTGGGGGGGATTTGATAACGATGTAATTGCACATATTTGCACCCCTAGTTCTTATCCGTTTGAGGGGCATAGTCGTGTATTTTTGGCCTATTTTACGCCGGGTTGTGCTACTTTGTCATATTTCAGTTCCCAGACGTCGAAAGAAAGGCTAAGCACGAGTTTCGGGACATTCGGAAGTCATTTGGTCGAGCTGGAGCCAAAACACGGGCACGCCTAAATTAAAGCACGGTCGTGTTCCTAGACTGTGTTTTTACTGCCGAGACTTGATCTGAGTTTGTCAAACACTAGCTCAAAACACGCGCAGGACTGAGACAGAACACGGCCGTGTCCACCAAAAGCACGCCCGTGTTTCCCCCAAAAGTCTGGCCGTGTATTTAACACTTGCCCAGTGATGCCCTTTTAGGCAGATTTCAGCCAAAAAGAGAGAGGATTCGAGTTTTAGAGAGACAGAGCGATTCCTAGGGAGAGAAAGCGACGAACAAGAGTTCCCAAGTGCCCTAGCTTGATCTTCATCACCATTGGAGCTTGGCTTGAGCTTGGAGAAGTGCCGATCAACGCCCAGGAGCAGAAATCCGTCCTTCACAGTATGATTTCCGCGTCTGAATATGCTTTTGCTTCTTTCTCCATGGAGTAGTTCTCCCATTCATCTGGGTATGGGATACCCTAGATTTGTATGTTAGTTCTGATTGTATGAACCCAAGTACAGATTCTATGATTTGATTATGTTCAATTGAGGTTTGAATGATTGAATGACTTGAATCCTGATCAAATTCCTGTTATTTCTGCTTTAACCTAGAATGAGAATATCTGCCTAGGTTGATAGAGCATCCTTGATTGAAGGTAGGGAGTTGGTGACTTTAGTCGAGGAGCCAACTCACTATTCCGTACCGAATTCACTTCGGTAGTGGAGGTTTTGTTCGTTAGGGCCTCAATCTGTTTACTCCGGTGGAGGTTAGTCGCCCGTTTGAGACTCAGATTGAGAGGGTCTGGAGACCTTTAGTCGAGACATCAGACTGCTTAAGAACCTTCCGCAGTATAACTATCATAGAAATTGAACTTGGTAATTGCAATCCGGCTTAACTGCAGTCTAGGGGGAACCATATCCGGGTGACCTCTCTTAACCTGAAAACAACCGTTTAGTTGCTTTGCTTATTTGTTAGTTTAGACCTGCACTAAAGTTTCGTTGCTAAATAACAAGAATTCACCGAGTAGTCATCAAATCTAGGACCCGGGTTGACATTAAAACCCAAACCCGCTATACTACGCTTTAGAAAGTGGTTTCACTTGGCCATTTTCTAGAGTGACAGTAGGAGTGAGTCAAGCATGATCACCTTTTGCACTCTGTGATCCAAATCTTCCGTGGACACCACGTCTCTCTTTGCGAGCGACCTACACAGCTCCTCGCTGGTGGTGCACTCATTCAGACACACTCCCAACACTGACGGCTGGGCGTCCTTCACTGCTAGGGCCACGGATAGCCACCTCTCGTAAAATTCTCTCAATGCCTCTCCCTCCTTTTGCTTGACCTTGAACAGGGCGCCTATGGTCAAGGAGCGCCGCTTCCTGCTGGCGAATTTTTCCAAAAACATCGCTGCAAACTGCTCAAAGCAATCAATGCGCCCCTCTTCGATCTGGTGATACCAGTCGAGGACCACGCCTGAGAAGGTGGACGGAAACACCTTGCACAGGGTGGCGTCTGTGCTGTTGTAGAGTTGCATTTTGGTGAAGTATCCGTTAAGGTGGTCCTCGGGATCCCCGGTCCCGTCATAGGTGGGAAGCGGGGGAATGTTGGTCCCTGCGGGCTCCGCCAGTATGCTACGTGCCAGGGGCTGCCTCACGGGGCAGTGGCGTGATAGGCGCCCCAGAATTCCTCCGTTTCACCCGCTAGTATCCGGCCCTCCATGATCACGTGGGCGCCACAAGCTCGAGCGCCTCAGACACCCCGATTCACTTTCCGTCTCCGCCATTCTTTCCCTCTTCTTCGTCGGGCTGGGCGTCATCCTTTCACTCCTTTTCAAGGCGTCCACTTCTCGCCGAAGCGCCTCGATCACCTCGTCCTGATCCTCGATGATCCTAAACAATTCCTTTTTCGTGACCGAGATGCCCTCAGACCCCCGAAACATGCCGTCACTTTCCTCGCCTTCATCCATCTCGGGCGTCTCCCCCCTCATCCGCTCCGATTGTTCCTCTGTAATTTCCTCTCTTTCTTCATTCATCGGCGCCTCTTCACTCATGACTCCTGGTTATACTCCCCTATCTGGCGCGCCAATTGTTTGAGACGCGATACCCCAGTACAGCACTCACAAACCCACTCCTGTAGGGCGCCTGCCTGCACACACGAACACAGAGGGGGCGCTTGGGCCCGTTAATCCTCCGACGCCCAAGTTAGTTTCTAGAGAGAGAAGTGTCTCAAAGCTAGAGTTTAGTGAGAGAATCCAACCTGTGTAAATGCTGCCAACTGCCCCTATTTATACTCACCAGAGTTTGAGGTTGATCTCCTCCACTTCACTGTCTCCATTTAATGTCTTGTACTTTCCTGGTCAGATATCCCAACTGCCTTGTCAGGCTTCTGGCACGTGACAGGCGCCCGCAGACGATGGACCACTTGACAGCCTGGCCTCTCTTGACAGTCTGACTTCTTGTCTTCATGCGTCCCCCACCTTGCTTGGGCCTTGCCCCCCAATTCTGTTGCTTGGAAGCCCAAACTGCCGCCCATTGGGCCTCGCTCATAATACCCCCAACAATTTTACATACATGCAATATATGTATGTCCATAAGAATAATTACTAATGACTAACAATAATATTAATTTATATAATTAAATCCATTATCAAACACAATCGGTTAATTATATACCACTTTACACCACAAATACAATCTACAATATATAATCAAATTAACCACTAGATGTCTACATCTAACTGGAAACCCCTTAATATTTGGAGGCTCTACGCCGCCGGAGAGCCTCCCAACACACCTCATGGCCGTACCTCCTCATAGTAAAGGCTGGAGAGTAAGGTCATGGAGAGTGAGCAACAAGAAGGGCGTAAAGTTTGGGATTCTGCATATCGATTTTTATAAGCAAATTACACCAGTTTTGCTGTAACTTTAATTAAGGTTGCTACTACATCTAATCAAACTGTACTCACCGTTGATGAATGAACATGCACCGCATCGAGACTAATGAGAAGATGATGAGGTTATGGTCTTCTTACGGACAAAATCCTGTTTCGTACGTTGGCGTAGCCAGAGATATAATTTAGTGGGGTCTAAACATAACCAAATACGAAGTTTGTCTCGATAGTAAAATTATTGTCTCGGGAAGAGGGGGTCCGTGATTCTAAATTTATTAACCCACCTTAAAAATCCACAATTTTTAATGTATATTCATTTTCCAAGTGGGATCCATGGACCCCACAACCCCTCACCTAGCTCCGCCAGTGGTTCCGTATAAGCTCAATAATATAAGAATCCAGGAAAATAAATAAATAAAGCCATTGTCAGAACAGAAGCATGCAAACGACGATGCAAACCAACACAAACGAACACAAATTTAACGCAGTTCACTAACACAATGTGTGCTAGCTAATCCACGGGCAGGGGGGACAAATTTCACTAATTTGAGGAGAGTACAGGTTACAAACCAAATTCCAAACGGACAAACCAAACAAACTAACCTGACTGACCCCTATTACAGACTAGGGTGATGAAGAGTATTTATAGAACTCTTCTCCTAATCCCAAACAGAAAACCATACACATTTTCCCAAACATACAAGGAAAATGTCAAACAAAACCCAAACACAAACCCAAACAAAATAGACCCAAAACACAAAACAAACCCAAATCAAATTCAAGTAATATTCTAACAATCTCCACCTTCACTTGAATTCTCTGTCAAATACCAGATGTACCAAACGCAACCAAAGTTGCCAAATGTACCCAGACGCAACCAAAGTTGCCAGATGTACCAGATGTGATCGAAATCACCAAACTCAAACGCAATGAAAATCGCCAAACTCAGATGCAATCAAGATTGCCACACATACCAAAATCCTCCAAATCAGTTGTACCAGAATCTCCCCTGCCTCCAAATGCCCCTAAGGGCGGTCAACAACTCAAACCATTCTACAAGTCCAATCCATATTGAGACTTGCCATTCAGAATCAACTTGCTGCACTTATCACCAACAGAACATGTCAAACAGAACCTTGTAGATTATACAAGGCACCCCACTTGATACCTTTCAAAATCACCTTAGAACCCTTGTAGACATATATCACTCCACATTCACCTTTGAAACTGAAACCCTTATCGTCGAGTAGACTCAAAGATATCAGATTCATAGTCATCTCTAGAATATGCCTAACATTGTTCAAGGTGCGAACATAACCATCATGTGTCCTCATCCTGACGGAGCCTCTTCCAACAATCTTACAGATAGCACCATTGGCCATAGAAACATGTCCTCCATCTATCTGCTCATAAGTTGAAAACCATTCCCTACTTCAACACATATGATAATCAGCTGCAGTATCCAAATACCACACATCCTGATGATGTACCTGTTCATTCACTGCTAAGGCTAAACCATCTTCAGAATCAGAGTTAGTTTCTTCCGCCACAGCAACAGATGATTCCTTCTTCTCCTGATATTTCTTTAGCTTAGGAAAATCAAATTTCCAATGCCCTTTCTCCTTGCAGTAATGACAGATATCATCTTTCAAACCAGTAGAATTCAAATTTGTATTCGTCTTCCTATTACCAGATTGTTGTCTCCTACTACTCGTAGCAGCCAACCCAGATGCCTGATTTTCTGAACGAGAACCAGACGCCTTATGTCGAACCTCTCTAGTATGTAGAGCAGATCTAACATCTTCCAAAGACAAACTATCTTTCCCAGCAATAAAAGAATCCACAAAATTCTCATATGACTGTGTCAAAGATACCAACAAAATTAAGGCAGCATCCTCATCATCTACTTTAACATCAATATTCCGCAGATCTAACAAGATGGTATTGAGTTGATCTAGATGATTCATGAGAGACGTACCTTCCTCCATACACAAATTGAACAAACGTTGCTTCATATGCAACTTGTTAGTTAAAGACTTTGTCATGTATAGACTTTCAAGCTTCAACCACAAACCCGCAGCAGTCTTCTCAGCAGCAACCTCAGTGATGATGTCATCAGCCAAACAAAGCAAGATTGTAGAGTGAGCTTTCTCCTCCAAAGTAATCCACTCTTCTTCATCTATGCTTTTCTTCTTCGATTTTTCAGACAACGGAGCCCACAAACCCTGTTGTTTCAACAATGCTTGCATTTTGATCTGCCACAAACTGAAACTGTTTCTTCCAGTAAACTTCTCAATCTTCATACTGATAGCAGCCATTCTTACTATCAAACAAACTCCAACCAAACTTCTCACCAAAAAAGCGAGACCAAAGCACAACTACCCAAAGTCAACTTCAAAGCGATTCCTCCACCGAACCAAGCTAAAGAATTGAAAGCTACCTCCACAAAGCAAAACTTCAGTCCAGCGCCAAATTCCCAATACCGCAACCAAAGGCTCTGATACCACTTGTCATAACCGGGCTACTCAATTAGTACGATATTGTCCGCTTTGGGCCAAGCCTGCACAGTTTTATTCTTGGATTTCCTCCCCAAAAGGCCTCGTACTAATGAGCTTGGTGGACACTAATATACAAGGGTCCCTTCCCTTGTATTACCGATGTGGTACTTGGATTGTCCCATAACAATCCTCCCCTCAAACCAAGGACCACAAACTTTGTGTCTTCACCTCAGCGATTATCTTGATCCGCCAGACGCCTTGTATCGATGGGCTTCTCGGTACAAGGATTCTTTCAGAACAAACGCGGACCTCCCTCGATCCGCCAAACTCGATGTAGCCCAAACGTGGATCCACCAAACCAGACGCGGATCGCAAATCCCAAGGCCACCGAATGAGGGTCCACCAAACTTATGTCCACCGCCCCGCACCGAACCAGGCTCTGATACCACTTGTCAGAACAGAAGCGTGCAAACGACAATCCAAACCAATACAAACGAACACAAATTTAACGTGGTTCACTAACACAATGTGTGCTAGCTAATCCACGACCGGGGGGGGGGGGGGGGGGGGGACAAATTTCACTAATTAGAGGAGAGTACAGGTTACAAACCAAATTCCAAACGGACAAACCAAACAAACTAACCTGACTGACCCCTACTACAGACTAGGGTGATGAAGAGTATTTATAGAACTCTTCTCCTAATCCCAAACAGAAAACCAAACACCTTTTCCCAAACGTACATGGAAAAGGTCAAACAAATCCCAAACACAAACCCAAACAAAATAGACCCAAATCACAAAACAAACCCAAATCAAATTCAAGTCATATTCTTCTAACAGCCACCAACTGTACCCCTCTGTGTCTTTGAGTTTACTGTCTGTTACTTAGGAATGAGAGTGGGACAAATTCGGGGTGGGTATCATAATACCCATACTCGTAATTTATTATAGGTCATGAGTCGGGCAGGTTGACCCAATAAGTATGCAATTTATATGGAAATATTAGAAATATTTGTTAATTTCATTATAAGACCAAGAAAACAAACCATATCTATATCTATCTATCTATCTATCTATATCTATCTATCTATCTATATCTATCTATCTATATCTATCTATCTATCTATCTATCTATACTATATATTATGACAATTCAAAAGTAACTTCTTGCCACATAAGCACTTGGAGAAATAACAAGTTGCCTAGGTGGACATTTTTTTTCTAACAAATTTTTTTTATTATTGATCTATTTATGAAGCTATCTCTCTCTTCTTTTAGTATTTATGCTCACTTTTACTCAACATTAATAATAAGTTACAATGAGAATGTAAATAAAAACATGTAAAAAATAATAATATTTTTGTCAATTAAACAAAATATAAAGATGGAACAAAGAATGACAAATATCGAGTTTGTTTAAACAAAAATATATGATTAAATTTTATCAAGTAAATTATCTACTCATTTTAACCAAAACTTAATAATAAGTTACATTTTAATGAAAATTTTAAAGAAGTACACACATAAATAATAATACCTTTGTCTGTTAAATAAAATATAACGACACAAAGAGACAAATCAAGTGTTTGACAATCAATCGACTTTGAAAAATGAAATATATAAATTATATATTAAACCTTCCCTGCAGTATGCTCTTTCATGAGTGAGATGCTACTAGCTATATGATTTGGTCAGTAAGTAAAACGTAGCAGAGGGTTATAAGTAGAAGGGAACACATGTGAGGTTTTATAAAGGTGCGAAGAAGAAAGAAAATGGTGGTGGTAGTCTCTAAATTGACTATGTCAACGTTCTTTCAATTTTTAAACGTTTGCAATGACATTTATTTGTTTCATCAGCATGAATTTTTGCCTCATTGAATCCCTAACTAAAACTTGATTTTGGCCCGATCGTTTTTTGAGAACAACTATTTTGATTGATGCATCAATCGTGTTCATAAATGAAAATTATACAAGATACAATGAGCTGAGTTTTATTGAAGTATGCAGCTTTTACAATTCGTCTATGTTGTTATTAGGTAAAAAAACACAACATTTTTTTAAAGGGGGCATGTAGCTCTCTACGAATATAAAATGTGTTTATATGCAGTTTACTTTGCTGAAAATATCGTTTTAATAAATTAGTGACAACTGATAGTTCTATTTTTGGTTGGTTTTGCTATAACATTTTAAAGATAAATTAAATGAATAAGCAGAAGATGGATGATGTGGATGCTAGTGTGTTTTCTCATTCTTCCAAAATTGCACAAATAACTAGTAGTGCATGATGTTCGTAGGATCTAGAGCGCAATAGTATGTATTATCTAATACCAACATACGAGAAGGAAGAAGAAATGAAAAGCTCTTTGCTTATTTTTTTATAATTAAAATATATTTGCTTATTTAATTTGTTTAAACTTCTTTGTCACTATTGTTTGCTAAAAAATTAATAATCTCTTATGTTTATATCCTAAATTATGGTTTCGGTACCAACTTATAATTAAACAAAGAAAAGTCTACCAAGAGCTCATTTAATAAAATCAAATTTTCATAAATAAACAAAAGATTTAAAAGTGTCTAACAATACCTAAAATCAAGTAAGTGAGATTAAAAATTCAATGTATAATAGTTTAACATACATAAATCATAAAAAAATAATAGAACGTAAAATAAAACACCAATACGAATGCGCCGCCTAACGGGCGGGTAAAAAGCTAGTTATGATAAATGTAGTTAAATTATTGGAGAAATTGAGGTTTTCACTAATTTATAACTTTGTTATAATTAAAATATGATGCAATAAAATGAAAATTCTAAGTAATTTGACAAAGATTACATGTAACTTAGACAAGAACGGGTGGAGAATGAGACGAATCAGAATAGATCAAATCGAAGAGAGTACTCATGCCCGTCCCGCCCAAAACAGGTAATGTAAAACAAGTCAGGTTGAAATTTACATCTCCGTCATTGGCATCAAAACGGAGCAAATGGAGAGTCCCCATTATTGTTGTGTCTCCGTCCTGGCTTGTCTCCCTCAAGACTCAAGAGTCAAGTCTAAACCCTCCAATCAATAACACCGCCAAAAGAAAGAATAACAATGAATGTATCTATCTGTATATTTGATTTGTCCAGTTAGCTTAATTATTAAGCTGTGATTATCGATGTACAGTTAGTTAGTTAACGAATGGCCCATTGAAGTCGAGAAGTCGCTACCAGAGACAACCACACGAACCCACGGAGGATAAGATTAAAGGATGGGAATGAGATAAGTAGAGAGCATTAAGTACTGTAGTGGGAGAAAAAGACTGGATAAGGCCTGGATTGGATCTGGATGCATGTATTTATATTGCGGCAGATTGAGGTAACTAATGAATCCATTCATCTTTTGCTGATAAATAATAATAATAATAATAGATGAAGATGACAGGACAACGACTCTTATATTCATTCCCATGCATCGAGCTTCACGTGCCCGCCCCTTCTTCCCCTGCTTTGGTTCTAATGCCTTAAGACTTAGAGTTGAGACCCATATCCAAAAGACATCATGAAGGAAAAAGACAGCAGAAGAGCGACCTCTAACTTCCCTTATTCATGCAACTTTCACTTATTCTTACAGTTCAAAAGGTTTTGCATATATAGGGTTATCCCCAATATAGTACAAATACAGCGACACAGAACATTATGGATTGAACTAGCAGCCAGTAAGGTAATAATAGTCTCAGTGATTAAAGCGTTAACATGTTGGACACAGCTAAGAAAGGTCTCTTGAATAAACCTAAGAAAGGTTTTAGGGTTGAAACCAGTAAAACTAACGCCCCATCAAAAGGCATTCTTTCCCTTCGCTTCTAATCCTTTTATCAGGAAAAAGAACAAGCAGAGAATGAATGAATGACGGGGTACATACTGCTTCAACAGCAGCTTACGAACTCCGCCCGCAACGGTCACAGGTGGTTGACGCATGATGGTGAGACTCATGCGCGTTCTTCGTCTCTGCTTTCTCCTTCCTCAACTCTGGTAGATCAACTTCAAGCACCTGATGAAGCGCCTTTGTCGCTTCCTTCACCTCATCCGAACTGCCAGTTGCAAAAAAATGTGAACCATACAAAAATGTTATATATCAAGGGTCATTCATATTCATAACCATTCAACACACACTACAAAAAGAATCCTTTCTGATGCTCTAACCAAACATATATGATCTTCCCACACTGGTGGACCTGTGCGCGGATTAGAGAAGTGGTGTTTTGGATATTAGATTTTACCTTATGCAGAGAGGAGGGGTTAAGCGGACAATGGTGTCATGAGTTGGCTTAGCAAGCACTCCTCTCTCCTTCAACTTGAGGCATAGATCGTATGCAGAGGCCGGGCTCAAGGCCTTGCTGTTGAATTCGACTGCATTGAACAAACCCCTTCCTCTAACTTCCTTGATGTAGTCTGGAAAATGCTCCTGAATCTTACGTAGCTGACTCCTGAGTTCCTCCCCCACTTGGGCTGACCTTTCAGCAAGCCCTTCTTCTCTAAGCACATCTAGCGAGGCAATTGCAACAGCACTTGCCAAAGGATTTCCACCGAATGTGCTGCGAATAAAACCACATTCAAAAGTTTATGCTGATTATAAGAAACAAACAAGTATGAAACGTGTATCAGAGACAATGACAAACCTTCCATGTTCACCAGGCTGAATGCAGAGCATTACATCTCTATCTGCAAGCACCGCACTCACGGGTATCACTCCGCCGCCCAATGCCTTGCCGAGTATCTGAAGCACATAACCACCAATAAACTGGTTAGAAACCAACAAGAAACATTGAATCCAATTCTAAACACCTTCAACATAAAATTTTACCATGCATCCTAACCAACAAAATTAGAGAAATTAGGTACAAAGCACGAGATTGAGATTGGCTGATTATTTCCTAAGTAACGTGATGCCAACTTGATTAGAACTTGAAATATTTGGATGCACCTTGAAAATCAGAAGAAGCGGAGCAACCAAGAGGGGGAATCAGCTTACCACTATGTCTGGACGAACTTCTTCCCAATCACAAGCTAGCATCCTTCCACTTCGTGCTAAGCCAGATTGCACCTCGTCAGCCATCATTAGGACATTATGTTTTGAGCAGAGATCTCTAACGGATTTTAAGTAACCATCTGGAGGAATTACAACCTAGTAACCAAAACAAAAAAAAAGGTATAAAAATGTTTACCAATTAGTAGAACTACAAACTTTCAAGCATTCACAGTTCACTTGAGTTTCTCTGGCATACTGAAGTGACCATTTTTCCAGTAAATCATTCTTATGACAGGGAGAAACCATGTAAAGCTAGAGACATGGTTAATATTATGGTATTCATGACCAACTTCTGAAAGACATCACCATGCACAAGCCAAGTATATCAGGCTATATGGTAGAGTAATCAAGGCGCGATTTACAAAACACATACCCCAGCCTCTCCTTGAATGGGTTCGAAAAGAAATCCCGCTATCTTATCTCCCTTTTCTGCATGAAGACACGAGATCAAGTCATGAATTCACTTCTAAGATAATGGTACCATGCAAATCCAAGTGTTAGGACATTGAAAGTGAAAATTATTGTGAAAACTTCAAACCTTTAAATAAGTTCTCAAGAGCAACTATGTCACCAAAATCGACCTTAAGGTGGCCTGGTAACAGTGGTCCAAAACCACGAGTAGCCTCATTGTCACAGCTCATGGAGATGACACCCAATGTACGGCCATGGAAGCAGCCACAACAAGACACAATAATGGCCTGCATGGAACACATTGTGATAATTAGAGATGAGACAATAAAGTCAATAAGCACACTAGACTACCTAATCACCATCAGTTTTCATATTAACTTGGATTTCAAAATTAGACCGAGAATCATAACCCTCTTTATGGAGGAGTCACTTTCAAATGCCCAGCACGGCAAGAATCAGCCATGAACACACAAACTCAACAATTATTACATATATGAAAGTTAACCACCTCATCTTTGGGAATCTTTTTCTTCTCATATCCCCATTTCCTTGCCAGTTTCAAAGCTGTTTCAACTCCCTCAGCACCAGTGTTCATGGGAAGCACCATATCATAGCCAAACATACTTGTTATACTCTCTGCAAATACTGGGAATTTGTCATTGTAGAATGCCCTAGAGCTCAGAGTCAGATTTTCTGCCTGGTCCTTCAACGCCTTCATGATCTTGGGATGACAATGTCCCTACAACTCCAATATACACAGGTTCAGTAACCGCAATCCCAAAGATTCCAATAAAGCAGATACATTTACAAGGCACAATAGGTTACCTGATTAACTGCAGAGTAAGCAGCAAGAAAATCTAAATACTTTTTGCCTTCAGGATCCCAAATAGACGACCCCTTTGCTTGAGAGAAGACGATTGGAACTGGGTGGTAACTGCAATTCAACCAGGAGGCCTAAATTACTAGGATGAAGAGATAAGTAACAAATAAACAGAACACACCATATATACGATGAACTCGGCCAAACGAAACCAGAAGACAACTTAAACAAAAACATTTTCATCACTTAAGAAATCAGTCTGGGTTCTGCTGCTCTCAAGCCTGGCATGGCAGCCTAAAGGGAGCAGCTTCTTCACTGCCGCCCCCATAGAATACATCACAGGCAAACCATATCGCAAAACAGAGGAGAAATGAACCCAGCTGAAATCAAAGGCAATCATGTGCAGAAAAAAACCATGAAATGATGTAAAAGAAAGCGGGGATAGAAAGAGGGGGCAACGTTGACTGACTTGTGGGCGCTGCACTCATACTCCAGGTTGATGAGTTGATCAGAGGAGGCGGCGGGTCGTCGTTGGGGGACAGCGCTGCCGTAACTTCCCATGGTAGCGGCGGATCGCGTGGCGGAGTACCTGAGTAAAGCTCGAGTGAGAAATGTCTGACAAGGTCTCCTGGTTGCCGCTGCCATAATTCGGATTGGTGAGGGACCTGCGGGGAGTATTTATGGCTACTGGGTGCAGGGGATGTTCAGACGGAGGCCTGGGAGTGACGAACAAGACAGAAATTTGTGAACTTTGGGGAGATCGAGTGGGTAAGCTATGGCTTTGCCTTTTACACAGTGGGAATGGAGTTCTAAGTAGTGCGGGATTAAAAAACTCTCTCGCCTGCCGTCGGATTTAGGAATCGGAAATGGAGATTGACGATGAGAGAGAGAGGCGGCGGTGGTGGAAGTGGACTGGCCAGTCGGGTTCTTTTGTTTCATTTGGCAGGGGAATGTCGTTTTGCGGCGCGCCGATCAGATGGCGACACTCATCTCTATGTAATACTGTCATCCTGATCAGCAATAAAGCAGATACATTATTGAAGTAATGGAGCCACTAAGTAAACCCCATAACGAATCCACCTCCATTCAATCTGAATGGGAGAGTTGAAGCGATTACTCTCATCTTTTTGCATTGTTGCGTTAGCTTATCGACTAAGTTGGCCATATCCAGCCTTCCATGACCTTACTTACACCTTATGTTCCTCTATCAAGCATTCATATACCTGCATTTCTTGATGAGCAAACTTGACGATGTTCCTTTTACACTTTACTTTGACATGGTTTCTTTGTTAAGTTCTCACATCAAATCGAGGGGCCGTTTAACAGACAATCATCAAAACAGAGAATACCAATTGCATCATTATCTGAATCGATCAAACTTGTTTTTAGCACCAGACCAATGAGTTTGACAAGATCCAATCACAAGATTGCATAACCATAAGGCATAGATATCATTCATCTTGCTAGTGTAGTGCTATAACCCCCCACCTGCTTTAGGTACAAATTTATCCACTACCAGTACAACAACAATCTCATTGTCAATCCGAAACAAAAATCCCCGGGACGACATCAGGAATACAATAAACAACTCTTTATCTGAATCAAAAACACCTTATATCAAACTACTATACACATCCACCATGTTAAGTGGGCTGCTGCAACTGACAGTATGAAGTATAAAGAACACTGAAACTCAGACGCCAGTAACTCAATGATGTCAACGGACATCTTAGAATACGTTTGAGATACAGAACCAACTGTAGCTTCTAGAAACATCTACCCATATCTGAGGACATATCTACGGACAAAAACCAACCCACATTTGAGGAGCTCAATCTTGGTCATAAATGGAAATGGAAATAGGTCATACTATCTGACATACTTCACTATCCGAAACAGTATAAGCCAGCTGGAACTAGATTAAGCAGCACCACTTAAAGTGATTGAAATCAGTGAAAAAAATAGAGGTTCTTGATGTTCAAAAGAAACACGGAGACCTGACCTTCAATGACAACAAGCTACACATAAAAAGTCCCAGAAGATGATTTTAGATCCCGGAAAAACCCTAGTCTTTTTTTTTTAACTCCATAATGGCTTGCTCAGAGGAACCGATTATGCATTTGAGTAGCATTTTGTGATGTCATGGAAAAAACCACAGAGAAACTAAGTACAAACAAGAGATGAGTAGTGAAGCAGGGAAAGAAACGCTAAGCTTCACTATTATACTGGCAAAAGGTAGAAGAAGCAACTACTGGGCGTAGAATGGTTCAAATCAGAGCATTGTGTAAGCAGAAAGGTTTGACTACGTTTTGTGAAACTCTTAATGCTCGAGAGGGTAAAGGTCTCGCGATGCCTATTCAAACTATGATATTTAGGTTTCATTTAGTCGAATGAACCAAGACTGCAAGCAAAGAGAGTTAGATGTAACAATCAGGTAATCTAATGCCAAGACCGGCCACGTAAAATGCGGAAAAACTTCATCCCCCAGAAGGCAATTAACTGTACTCTACTTACCAATGACCGTCTATATCAACTGATTGTGCAAATAAATACCAAGAAATCCAGGCCTCATTCCTAAACCAAGGACCCATGAACTCGTATCAAGTTATAGAAAACTAAACTGTTTGTTGAAACTCGAAACCTAAGGTGCCATTCTTTGAGCAGCAGAAAGCGTGTTGAGGACAGACGAGTTAAATGACAGACAAAAATATTACAGTCATTCTTTCAGCAGCAGCTCCGGGTATTAAAGAAGTAAGCTCTAATGGAAGATTAAGATGAAACCCCTGTGATTCAGAAAGAGGGGGCTCAGAACCTTTAATGCCACAGACCTTTGGTCTTTAGATGAACAATTTAAAGACATAGGACTGGGTAGCAACAAGAGAAAACAACAAGTCTGAGATCAGACGAAGAATGAAGCGTGCAGCCTCATATTCAAACAGAAGAAGGCATTTCCATTTGAACCACCAATGATGATCAAAAAAATCAAAGCTAGAAAATGGAAAATTATAATATAAACATGCAGCACCAAGTGATTCAATAGCAACACATTTTGTCATAGCAAGAGATTTTTCCAACAGGAAATGGAGGGCAAGAGATTGTATGACGACGGAGATCACACGAGTCCCAAATCCAGCAAGAAGGATTATGTGAAACCTTTCTCGCACGTGATTGCAAAACAGAATATGAACATAGTTGGAAATGAGATGGGCCCATAGCAGTAAATGATAAGATACGCAAAAGCCAAACGCAAAAGAAAGAAAGATCCTATGGAGTTCTAAGATTGGATGGTTTTTAAAGAGCAACAAAGGAAACCTATATCAAAGAGTTCTAAGCCAGCAGTGAACCTTCAACCATTATCTTGACAGGCTCCACGGAACTGGAAGAGACTCTGATCGCTGAGGCCTAGAATTTGAGCAGTCACCAGAAGGAAAACCTAACAGATCTAAGAAGATGTTCGGAGAGAAGAGACTTCAAGAACTACACATCCGCAATAAACTAGGTAGCCATTATAAATGCCTGGATTAAATTTTCAGCTGCAAGTTGCTGCTCTGGTGTGCCAGATATATGTGCAATACGGTCACCCCTAGAACCCTTGGATTCAGAAATTTCGATCATTGCTCCTGATATCTGCAAAACACAAACACTGAAGCATCAAACCAAATCCCAAATTGAAGAACCAACAAAATACACTTGTTTATGTGCGATAAAACATCATGTTTGAAAATGAGAACTCAGGACTGACTTCCTTCTTATTCTTAATGCACATATTCAAGCTGTCAGAGAAGATTGACAAACATGCAAAGCAGAAACCACAATGAGGTTTACAATCCACCATACACGTGGTATTGGAGAATTTTCACATCATACAATTGAGGAATTTACTATAAAGAAAGGATAAGCCAACGTAGCACATAAGGGAACCCAAAGTGTGAGCATACAAAAGCTTAGGTAAATAATAAATTTCAAAATAATAAGAGAAATACAAAGATGAACCTTTCGAATGTTGGCAATGTTTGCCCCTCCTTTGCCCAAAACTTTCCCTACAGCATTGGCAGGCACCAACATCTCACGAGTTGGGGGTGTAGGAAACCCTCCATATAGCTTGGATGAAGAATACGAGGACATGGTCCCGTAGCCATTTTCCCCAATCTGGAAAACATTCAGCTGATTATGAACCAAATCTCAGCTGAAGGAAGAAAGCAAGTACACACAGTTCAAAAAGCATATGATATGACTGTAACCGCTACACCACAACCATAAAGGGTATGAGATACTTTTAGCATTATGGTAAACTTTTAGAAGAGTGTTTGTCTCAGCTTTTAAGTCAACTTCCCACAACAAGCAAACCCTAACAGTCCTCCATCAATGATGTGCTGGCCCACAATTGTATTCGACAATATAAATGAGAAGACACAGTAATACTAAAGAATGACAGAAGGGAGCTTTGCTGAAAATAGAAACAACATACTGGCAAAGATCCATATCCGTGAAGGCTGTTGGAGGGAAGCAAACCCAAACTATTTCCAGCTTCACCCCTTCGATCAAATCCCAATGGAGTAATAGGAGGCATAGTAGGAAAGAGAGAAGTAACCGGAAGCCCAGGAGCTCCTGGGTATAACGAATCAGCAGCAGAAGAACTGTGACCACTGTCCCTGTCTTTCAATGCATCATCTCTAAGCCTTAGAACAATCTGAACAAGTGCATCCCTAACACAGGCAACTTCCCCTAGCAACTGTATAGGATTTATTATGTCAACTAAACGATAATTTGTTGTGAAAAATAAATGTAAATTACAATTAGAAAATAGCAGTAGTTTAGTAAGCCAACCTCAACAAGTTCATCATTAGCCTCCGCACATTTTGGCTTATCACCTTTTGAGATACGGATATCTGCATTAGTTCTCTTCCGGATTTCACTGATGATTGAACCACTTTTCCCAATAATACATCCTATAACTCTGGAAGGGATAAGTAGCCTCATACTAACAGTATCCACATCCTCGTCACTAATTTTTCCTTGGAGCAATAGAACTGCTTCGACAGCCATGGATTTCAAGTCATCCGGTGACTGCAAAATCATGGATAAGTCACACAATGATGAGATTCACAGCCTTGATCTAGAAACAAGGTAGTCCATGATGAAAAGCTTCTTGATCTCATGATGGTAAAAGACATGATGAAAACAAAGAAAAGCTTACAAAGTAAAAGTTGGAAGATTTCAGAGCAGGAAAAAGGACACGGAGTAGTATGTACTCCTTTACACAGTTAAAAGCTCCTCAGCGATTTAATAGAGCTGGACATTCCAATTGCTAGTAGCATATACAGTCAGAAAAAGGTTTAATGAGATCCAACAAGACCTAAACAGCAGTACAGCACACATGACATCTTCTAACTTAACGTGATGCACAGAAAACGCTTTGCGTTCTTTTCTTCTTCCATAGTTAGTTTCAGTTCAGAATTATACATATGACACCACAAAGAGGGGAAAACAAACGGTACCTATGCAAGTAGCAACTCAGCAGATTACAAATGAGTAACAGGAACATACCTCCACTGCAATGACTGTAACAAGACACTCATCACGGTCAACCTTGGTATCATCAACCTCAATTCTAGCACCACTGGCCTGCCTTATGCTTTTAATGGTCGCACCACCCTTGCCAATGACACGTCCAATCTTGCTGAAAGGGCACAACACCCGCACAATTAACTCTTCTGATTGAGGAGGACCAGACTGCAAAGTAGCTAGTCCAGGTAGGTTGGATGAATAGACAGGCCATGAACCACTTGGATCGCCATAACCCTGAAGTTCCGGTACGTGTGCAGAACCTAAGATGGGTGGAAAAGATCTAGGAGGGCCAATAGAATCTGCATTTGGATATAGTCCAAGTGGAGGATGATATATGGGGACATCTGATGGTATTATGATGCTTGGAGGAACGTCCGGTACTGTTGTTTCCAGAGGAACTACTTCTTTGGGACCAAACTTAAACATGATTGCAGAAACAGCAAATAGCGCTCTCTTCACTGACTCTGGTTCACCTGATATCTGTTGAGTGAAAAGGAAAAGGCACCTAGTTACTACTGGTAGAAGGCACGTCTAATACAGAATATACTAAAGCAAAAAGCCACAGTAGAACAACTACAACCACAAACAAGGGACAGTTATAAGAAAATCCCTGAAGTGGTAGGACAGGAAGGCAGTTGGACTAATTTTTCAATTGCTAGATGACAATATCAGAAAGTTCAGACAAAACTCCCATAGTTGCCTCGCAGGAAAACGAACAATAACTAAACTGACAAGCTACATGCCTGATACGAACTTTCAAACTCGATATGGCATTCCAAAACAAAAGAAAGCAGTTTCATAATGGTCCGTAAATTGAATGCTTAAATGTGCTTCCTCAATATGTAAAAGAGAAGAATAGCATACCGAAGTATCTTACAGATTCACAGCTGCCCTGAGTTAGCACAACATAAATGAGAATAATACAAACCACACCACACCAACACATCATAAACGCTTTACAGTTTCGTCACTTACTAAAACCCTTTCGCAGATAAGATGGCTAGTGAGGCTCTCCACCAGAGAGACAATAATAGCTAATAAAATCGACACAACCCTTATCATGAGATATGGAACCTATCTGTAGATGCAGCAAGATGCATGCCAAACAGCTCAAGCTTCCATAGGAAAACAGAAGAAATCGACCTTTTAGATTTTGACAAGGAAATTCCTCACGAGAAACCTTGGCAAAGGTAGAGCTATTGCAGTTTTAGATACTATCCAGAAGAGAAGTTTCCGTGTACTAACCAGTAAAAAGTTGTCAAAGTCCATAGCACAAGCATGAGTAGGATCAGAAACGTCCTTGGCATTAATTTTAATGCTAGCCCTCGTTTTGCTTCTCAATTTTTTTATAGTCATCCCAGATTTACCAATGATATTCGCCGACTGGCTGGAAGGAACAAGGATTTCACATTCCTCCTTGTCTGTTCTCTTGTTATTATCAGAGTCTGCAGCAGCTGCAATTGCATTACGGATGGCAGCATGAACTTTAAGGAGAGCGTCCTGAGCACCACACAAGGGTGTAATAGTACTACTACTATATTCCTCATCAATGTCAACATCATCCTTTGACTTGACATAGCAATAGATGGTTATAACCCTACCCTTGGCCCCTGGAAATGGATCCACCACCTTGACTTTGGCTCTTGTTTCTTGCCGTATTGAGTTTATCACTTTCCCGTTTTTACCAATGACGCTTCCAATAACCTCATCTGGGCATATTATTCTGTATACAACCAGTTCATCGTTATTCCTTTCATCCTTGTCATTTAATCGTTTCTTGTGATTCTTCTTGTTGTCCTCGTCATACTCTCTTCGCTGTCGTGGTCGCTTGCCACTCTCCCCCATTGATGGTACAACAGTTCTCACCTGGAAGTAATACACAAAAGATCAAACATTTAAGATAAAGAATCCATCTTTGACCGTGGTATGCGCAACAAAAGTGTCAGAAACATGCAATTCACCGTAGTATTAGCAAAATCAAACTAGCTGAACAGCATAGGGTACATGGATTCCCCAAGCCAATTTAAGCTAGCGCAGCACGAAACGGAGCGTTACGCAAGAAAAGACCATGATCGAGAACCCGATAGAAACGGAACCATCAAAACGAAAGATGGCAAGCCCAGAACACCCAATCAATTTCTCCGCCTAAAGTTCAATAATTTGAGTCAATCCGACGACCAGTCTTCGCTTACCATTGCCAATCCGCTCAACGAAGGTCGATGGTTGATAAATTCGATGGAACCCCGCAAGAGAAAACAGAGAATTGGGATTTCATAGTTCGCGACGAAAGAGTACAGAGTAAGCAGGTGAGAACGGAAAACAATGGCTTACCTGTGGTTTAAGAAGAGAGGAAAAGCCCT